>CM060916.1:789444228-790738395 GCA_030737875.1 Allium sativum | reverse complement strand
TATGAGCCAGTGCAGTGGGGTGTGAACGACTCCATGAGGCAAAGTGGACATAGCGAAGGATTAGTGGCTATGGATCAGTGCAGTGGGGTCGTTATGACTTCATGGGGCAGAGTGATCATAGCAAAGTATTGGGTGATCAAAGTGGTGGATATCGTATGCTTTACGCACTGAGTGAGAGATGTGAGGATGGTTGCTAGGTTTGATTGTTTGCCATCACTATGACATGCACACCCCCACCCCCGTTATCTTTACACCATATGTTAGTGGCACCTCAGAGTGTTATACAGTATGCAGTGCTAACTCTTTGGTTGCAGGTCCAGGTCCAGGTATGGTTTAGTATACCTGTTATTGTTCTGTTTAGTTGCTTATCGCTCATACCAGACTTTTTGTCTGACCCAGAGTTTTATGTCTCTTCTTATTACTCTGGGTGCTCACACGAGCAGACTTGAGACAGGTTAGCTGGTGATGCGCGAGTAGCAGATTCGGAGGCGAGTAGGAGGCTTCCACGTATGATATATAGATATTCTCCATGTGTCGTTGTTGGTCACTACTTTGGGCATTAGTAGTGTAACTTTCTTGTTTAGCTTTTTGAGACAGTTTTTAAAAGTTGTAATAATGTTGGCTTTGGATCATAAGCTGTACTTTGGATTTTCCGCTGCTATGATAGTTTGTTTTCAGCTTATGCACTGTCTCACCTGTTTTATGTCAAGTATGTTGTTATTATATTTTGTTCTATGCGCTGTGAGACATTCTACAGGTTCCTTGTTGATTCTTCGTCTTCTTTCTTTCCTTTTCTGACGACCTTCCCATGCTAACTGGACATGTGTACAACGCACTTGTGGAGTAAATGTGGGTTGGTGCGGGGCAGGTTGTCACAAGCCTTCTTGTTCTGTGACCCTTCCCCCTTCTTATCTTGAAGTACTTCTGCTTTTGCCTCATTCTTACCCTTGTCTTCCTCATTTAAGAGTGCCATGTCTACTAACCTTTCGTATGTAGCCCCTATAGGTATGTGGGTCATAGCCTAGCCATGAAGTGGCTCATTCAATCCCTTGACAAGACGGAGAGCCTTCTTATGAGGAGTATTCACTAAGTCCAGTCCAAATCGAGCCAGCTGATTGAATTGATTGACGTACTCCTTGACCATCATACTTCCTTGCTTAAGAGATAAGAACTTTTCCAACTGTAGACTTCGTTCAGCTTGTGAGAGGAATTTCATCTCAAACCTTATCCTGAAATCCATCCATGTGTCAACAGGTCTTTCAGCGTTAGTGACTTCCCACCAATAGGAAGCTTCGTCTTTGAGCAACCATACTGCTAGCTGTATCTTCTGCCTATCGTCCACCTCGAAGATAATGAATAGATCCTCAGTTTCTTTGAGCCAGTTCCTCGCTTCTACGAATGATTCAGTTCCTTTGAAATCCTTTCCACCCATGGCCCTAAAATCTCTACAGATCTTTGAGAAAACATTTGCACGAGGAGGAGGAGGAACCGCTGCAGCTGGAGGAGGAATATCTGTTGGGCCTGCATCGTTGGCTCTAGGCTCTAAGTACCTCCTGAACTAGCCAGGTATTGGCACGCCCTCTGGAAGGTTAAGATTCCCAGACATGTTGAAATGAAAAAGAAGAGATTCAAAACGAGGAAACAAAGGATAGTGCTAATGGCTTCTGGGGAACAGCCTTTAAATAAAACAAGACTTTTCTTGAAAAATGCTTCTTTGTAAATGGTTTTGAAAATAGTTTTAGAAGGTTTTAAAAACTTTTGCCGAGTCTGGTAACCTTCTGCTCTGATACCAAGTGTAACACCTCACCTCCGCTAGAGTCACTCACAAAGGGAATGCACTAGTTTTAGAGGAGCATTATTGAGGTAAACAAACACAGAAATATTACAAGACAGAACATAAATAAAACAGCGGAAGAATCAAAAGATAAATTTCATTACTTTCAAGAAAAGTCAAAACCTTTTACATCCAAAGTACCAAATAGCCAAAGTCATCATTTTCCATTACAACAAATTCTATCTTGCATAGATAAAGAAGCATAAAATTTAAAACAACAAAAGTAGCTTAATTCCCCAAAGGTAGCAGAAATGCAGCCATAGCATAGCTCAGGACGAAACCGTACATGAGCTGAATCGAAAGCAAGCGAAATCCAAGCTAAGTGCTAGAGTTTCCTCCCTGAGAACCTGGGGGGTAAACGAAAGAAAAAGAGGCGAAAGAAAACGGGTCATTCATAAAGACTGGTAAGTCCTAGTGACTTTCAGCATAAAAACAGGTAAAGGTAACATGACATGTATAAACTGAAAGTAAACATAAGGATGATGGCAAGATAGACTAAGATAACATGATAATTCAAGTATAAATCAAGTATAACATCGCATGTTCAAGACTCGCTGCACCAACTGTACTAGTATCCCAAACCCATGTCATATATTAACCATGAAATGATCCCTTGGCCCAATATCATGAATGACCCATTACTAGGTCCAACAGAACGATCCACTAATCGGTCGGCTCCCTACAAGTTCTAGCTCGTCGTGTGTCTGTGTCATACGGCCCTATCACGAATGTAGTTACCTGTGCTAGGTCCACCATAGGGTGTATCAAGCCCTAGGGTGCCAAACACCGACATAAATCAAGCATGCACAGTGTAAACCTACTGATGCCCAATGCCTACTTTTTCAACTCCGGACTACATGCACGACCATAGCTCGCCTGAACCTACACTGGCACACCAACTCAGCCGTCGTTCTGGTCGCTTATAATCAGCCCAGTAATCGTGCCCCACCCTGCCTAGTTCTAGGGTACCATGATAGACCGCGTAACTAGGGTTTCCGTCCAGCAGGTTAAGTGTTGTCATTTAAATTCATGACTTAACCCTTATCAGTCTAGCATGTCAAGTTGGTTAAGTGTTGTCTTTCAATTTCATGACTTAACCCCACTAATCATGTGTCAAGCTGGTTAAGTGTTGTCATTCATGTTCATGACTTAACCCTAACATGTGGCATTAATTCATTAATGCACCCCAACCTCTCACATCAGACCTGTTGTTGTGGTTACTGGATATGCCGGGCGGTTCCGGGCAGATTTACACCACAACTCAGTCTGACCTCGGGTTTCAAGCGCGATATGACCAACTACCCACATTGGATCCTATTGTTTGCAGTCACTGGATTTTCCGGGCGGTTCCGGGCAGAATTACACTGCAAACTCAACCCAACCTCGAGTTGGCCATTTTCAAGTTCATTCTAGTGTCATGTCCATGTTCAAGTTTCATGTCAAGTTCGTGTCAAGTTTCATGGCAAGTTTCATGTCAAGTTTCAACTTATGCCTATTATCAAGTTCAAGAGTCATGTTCATAACCAATTCATGTTTTGCCTATTCTACCCAAATCATATTTCCATCGCACGTAAACGTGAATCAATCTAAATTACAAGTAGATCCAAATCCAGAAATAAAGGGAATAACATCAAAACTATGATAGGCAAAAAGGCGAGCATAAAGTGATAAAAGGGATTACAAGACTAGCATGGTATAACTTGAGATAATTGGTTACAACATCACTGACATATAGAAAATAATAGGATTTCAAATCTAGCATAATAAGGTGATAGTCATGGCATAAGGTGATAGTCCCAAACTTGTAAATAATAGACTGATTCAACATCACAGGCATGATAATGTTATGGACATGAAAGAGTTTGATTTACAACATGAATAGGTCCAAACTGATTTCATAGCAATATTCCCAAATGTCAAGATCCAAGATGGAAACTAGAATAGATGTGAATCGATTATCATACTTAAGTCCAATCTCACTTTATCTCATGTCCAAATTACAATTAACAAGTTTAAATCTCAAAGTAACTAGAACTTACAGATCGTGGAATAAGAAATTGAGATGCAGAAGTCAAGTCTAGAAACTAGTCGTTGAATTGTTGAATCTCGATTTGATTATAGCAGAAAATCCCAATATGCAATTCCTAGCCGTAGTCTTCAAGAAACAGTCTTCGTGTTTTAGTTTACTTTTAATTTAATTTAGAAGAAGCCATGTCCATCAAGAATTTGTGCAGCATAAGGTTAGAGAAGAATGGTGTAAAGAGAATGGAGCTAGGAGGCTGTTTATATAGGATTAGACGAACGAACCTAGACTGAAAACGAGACCTGAAACATCAGAATGAACCCAGACTCAAAACTGGGTTCTGGCACCAGGTTGACCCCCAGGTCGACCATAGGGTCGACCTGGTCTCTGGGAGGTCGACCATGGTGTCGATCCCTAGGTCGACTTGGTCCTGGATGGGAAAATTCTTGCCCAGTCTGCGCTGGGGTTTGAATTCGAATTTTGAGATGTTTTCGATTCTGAAAATTCCTGAAACTTCGGAGGGTCATATCTCCCTCATACAGACCCCGTTTCTCGAAAACTCGGACTCGTTTCCGAGCAGAATTTCGAGACGAACGCAACGGCGCAACCCATTTCCCTTGATTCTTGTTTTAAAATTTAATTATGCCTTGATTTATGGTTTTAACATGTTATTAAAATTCGGGTTGTTACACTCCTCGACCCTTTCTAGGTATGCTGCAAGTCTTGTTCCTTTTGTTTGAAATTCCATCAAAAACCTGGCAAACGACAATCTGAGAGTTACAAATGATGTTCAACACCAATACTCCCAACTCCTTAGCGAGCCTCAGCCCAGAAATCAGGGCCTCGTACTCAAAATTATTGTTAGTGGAGGAAAATTCAACCACAAGGCATAGTAAATTGGTTGTCCTTCGGGAGTTATTAATACAACTCTGGCGTCGGATTGTCGATCATTTTAGCATCGCCTATGTAAAGCTTCCAGGTGCTCGATTCCATGTTATGTTCTTGGGGGCTATCTTTTTCATCTAATACATCCTCTTCAAGAATGGTGAATTCAGCGATGAATTATGCTAATGTTTTCCCCCGTATAGACTTCCTTGGAAGGAAATTGAGGTCAAATTGGCTTAGCTCAATATTCCATTTGAGCAATCTTCCAAACGTCTCATGACCTATCATAGCGGCTATCAGTGTATATCATAATCGGATGAGCTTGAAAGAAGTGGTAAAGCTTTCCTGTAGCGATCAATAAGCTATAAGTGAGCTTTTCAATCTTCGGATAGTTGCGCTCCATCGTAGCTAACTTCTCGCTCACATAATACACTAGTCTCTGAACTTTATCCTCCTTACGTACAAGTGCTAAGCTGATTGCATGCAATGAAACTACTATGTATCTGAACAAGTCTTCGTGATCTACTGGATTAGACAATATCGAGGACCTTTCAAAGTGATTCAGCAGGTTCTGGAAGGCTTCAACGCCGTCCGCGGTCCAATTTAAATTGCGTTTTCCCTGCTTTATCAACTTGAAGAAAGGGACGCATTTGTCTGTGGACCTGGAGATAAATCTACTAAGCGTTGCCACCTTCCCTGCTAAATTTTGCACATCTTTAATTTTTTGTGGTTCACTGATGTTTTTGATCGCTACAATCTGGTCGGGGTTAATTTCGATTCCTCGTGAGTTAACTATGAAGCCAAGAAACTTTACTGCCGCAACGCCGAAGGAGCATTTCAAAGGGTTTATCATCATTCCATAATGTCAGAGGATATTAAACATCTCAGTCAAATCTTCCGTGTTATTGGATGATCGCTTGGACTTCACGAGCATATCATCCATATGAACTTTGATAGATTTTCCGATATGGTTTTAGAACATACGATTAACCAAGCGTACCACAACATTCTTTAATAAAAGGCATTACCACGTAGCAGTACAATCCGAGGTTAGTGATAAAACTGGTATGTTCTTGGTCAGGAACATGCATATAAATCTGGTTATATCCTGAGTACGCATCCATAAAAGAAAGAAGTCCGTGTCTAGCCGTTAAATCTACTAGCTGATCGGTTCTGGGTAAAGGGAAGCTGTCTTTTAGGCAAGCTTTATTCAAATCTGAAAAATCGATACACGTACACCATTTTCCATTAGCCTTCTTGACAAGGACGGGATTTGATATCCAGTCAATGTATGTAGCATCTCGTATGAAACCATTGCCTCTCAGCTTCTCCACTTTTTCCTTTAGGGCAGCTGACCTCTCTAGGCCCAACACACGTCGCTTTTGCTTGATAGGAGGATGCTTAGGGTTTATACTTACTGTGTGACTCATAATCGGTGGTGAAATCCCATATATATATCGACATGGGTCCAAGCGAATACATCGAGATTCGTCCGTAGAAAGTCTATCAATTTCCTTATCCGGAGGGGGTCCAAGTGAGATCCGTTCTTCAAGACCTTTGTTGGGTCGTCGTCATCAATCAGAATATTTATAGTTAGTTCATTAGGTGTTGCTCTTCTGCATCTTGAATCTTTGTCCTCTCTGGGATCTATGTCTTCGGGAAGATCATCGGGCGACTCATTCTGTGATGTTTCCTTTATTTGCTATGTAGACCCTCCTTTGTAGGAGGGGAGGCATTCTTGGGTTCTATGCTGTCATCGTTACGCAGCGTATTCCATTCGGTTAAATAGCAGGCTCTTCCAGTAACTTGGTCATCATGGAACATTCCTACTTCGGCCTCGGTAGAGAACTTTAACAATAAACACCAAGGTGCGATGGAAGCTTTAAACTCTACTAGATCTGGTCGACCTAGGAATGCATTATACAGAGAATCAATATTCATGACGACAAATGGGAGGATTCGCACTCTCCGGCGGTCTCCTTCCCCAAGTTCCACAGATAGATCTGCCACCCGCATTAGTGTTGCTGATGAACCATTGAAGCCACGTATCCATCCAGTCCACGTCCATGGCTTCATGTCTTTAGCTTCCAACTTCATCTGGTCGAATGCTTTCTTAAATAGAATGTTGACGGAACTCCCGTTGTCAACAAGAACTTTCCGTACGGTTGTTGGGCCGATGAGGGCCGTAATCACCAATGGGTCTATACTCGGGGATTCTACTCCCATGCTTTCTCTATCTTTGAAAACAATGTCATCGGTCATCGTTTTCTGTTGCCTTGCATGAGTGGTATCTTCAAGGGAACTGCATTCTCCCACTTTCGGATGTTTTGCAGCATTGACGTACTTTTCCATGGATTTGTTGTTGGATCCAGCCGAATGTGGTCCTCCAACCGCAGTGTTAATAACTATCCCCATTCCTTTTTGTTGGGCAGTAGCTCTCAGGGCCGACTGGTTTTGATTCGGAGTTGACCCCCTTGTCCGTTGTCTCTAGGAGCAATTTATACTTATCCAACATTCTTACTCAAAGCAACTTTTCCACTAAATCTCTCAAGTGGCGGCACTTATTTGTTGAGTTTTCGTAAGTTTCATGAAATAAACAGAACTTCCCCGTCTCACGTTCTTTCTCCATTGAGTCTCTTGGCGGAGGCTTTTTGTATTGGATAACATTGAAGGTATCCAGATAGATATTCTCCAAGGTGTCATTAAGCAGTGTGTAATTCTCAAAAGGTTGGAATCAAAGCCTCTTTTTGGGATCATTTCTCCTATTCATGCTCCTCTTGTTGTCGTTCCCACCTTGGCGGCCATTTCCTCTACTTTGGTTGTCGACGTTAATTTCACTTTTCCCTGCACTGTCACCAAACTGCTTAATGGCGGTGTTGCTTTGGATGTCCTCTCTCGCAACATCGTTGGGTTTCCTTTTTCGGCTAGCATACACCTTTCCTTGCCGTAGGCGGATATTAGCTTTTTCGTAAAACAACTCTCTAATCAATGTTGACTTTCCGTCCAGGTACTTCCTAAATTCAGTGTCTTTATCTACTCCATCTATTAGTTCCATCAAGATAGTTTGTTCGTGGGGGTTTCTCACTTCCGTAGCTGCTAGATTGAAATGATCCAAATATGATTTCAGAGTTTCCCCCAGAGCTTGTTTGACTATGGAAAGTTCGATGTCATTCTTTGATTTCTAGGCGTGAAGCCAAAACTGATTAAGGAAACTCTCACTTAGCTCTTTGAAATCGGAAATCGGTCGCAGCGGAAGCCGGGTAAACCACATCATTGCAACATCTTCAAGGTATATTGGAAAAGTTTTGCAATTCACGACATGGGGGGCCACTGCGGCGTTCATATATCATGAGCATCTCACCAGATGTTGTCTTGGATAGGTTCTCCCTCCATAATGGTTCATGGTAGGCATGTTAAATTGCCTCGGGAACTAGACATTCAATATGTCATTGGTGAAAGGAATATGGCTACGGTTAATACCTCAATAATCTTTGGTGTTGCCTCTACTATCAGTCATAATTTGACGTACCATAGCTTCTACTTCAGCATTGGTTAAAGTAGGTTCGGGTTCAACACTTCTCGCTCTTCCAGCACTTCCAGCTCCTACGTCAGACAACGTCCTTCGGTTTCTTTCGGGAGCAGAGTTCCCTTGCCCCCCTGCGATCCCAGTCAGTCATAGGACGAGTGGGCTGAAGGATTTGGCCTTGAGTATGATTGGTAATATTTGGGCCTCTTGGAAGGACATGAGATCCACTCATTTGTAGCAACACTGATTCCGCTAGGCTAGGATCATTAGTGCCCATACAACGAGATGCATCTTCACGAGATCTTAATGAGCAAAATTGGATTTTCTCAAGGTTCTCTTGTCTCTCATATGGTCTCCTTTGGCGTGTGTGCCTTTCATTCTCCTCCTAAGAAGATGAATAGCCAGCTGGTTGACGATGGGTATGAGAAGGTGTTCTTTGTCTGCAAAGATCGTCCATTTGTCTAGCCATCGCACTTACATTCTCTTGGATTGTGACACTATCACATCTTTGGGCTTCTAGAGCCACATTCTTCTCTTCCAACCTAGAGAGTAAGCATGAAAAATCAATCTATGAAATAGAAGCAGGTGCAGGAGGTTGGTTACTGGTTCTAGCAGCTAGTGTTGAAGTCTCGGCATCAGCTTGATTTGAAGCATTAGGATCAGCTCGGGTAGAAGCATCAGGATCGACAGATTGGTTCGGATCCCCTCCTATGGGTCAAATCGGGGGTATGCCCCTAGTTGGGTCCAGAGCGCTGCGCCCGGGTCAGGTCGAGGCATCACCCTCGGGTCGGATCAGGTCCGACTCTGTCATTACTCGACCGGGGTTTTGCATGGTGGTGAGGACCTGCGCGCCATCCTATGTCCTTCAATCACTTTATTCCTTCGTGAAGCTTGAGAGGTTTGTTGTTCCTTGCCTTTCCTTGGGGCTATAGAGTTCAAATTCGTTGAAATTGGCAAAAATTTCAGAAGTGATGACAATGTGGATTATCTCTTTGGACTTTGCGATCCAAACAGTAGAATGACAATCTAGAAAGCTGAGAATTCTGTTTCCCAGTGAAAGCGCCAAAATGTTAAAAAAAAGGCACTAACACCCAATAGACTAGAATTTATAGAGAATAATGAAGAATAATAATAATCTAAAAATAGAGAAAAAGCAATTGAGACACAGGATTTACAGTGGTTAGGCGTTAACGAGCCTACGTCCACTTTGTAATTCTTTGATTAAGTAATGAATTGCAAATACAATGCTGATAATCACTCAATCTCGCAAATACAATCGATTCTCTATCAGGGTTTATAGGATTATACTCGAAAATCTAAAGTACAGTACTGATTAAAAGGAGAAATAATGATAATGGTGGAGTTTAAGTGTGTAGAGAGCCAAAAGATCCCTCAAAATGTCATCAGGGCTGGTATTTATAGGGATTTCTGAGAGCAGGTCGGATGCCACGTGTCAGACCACGAGGAGATCAAGGAACCGAAGTGGGAGAAGTGGAGGAGTTACCTTCGGATCGGGTCTCACCATGTGTTGACCAATCCGCGTTTATCGGCTTGAGAATAGGAAGTGGCTTGTCTAAGTGGCCACATCAGCTACGTGGAGAGGGGGCCGGGTCGATACCCATCTGATCTGAAGCAAACGATGTTAACGTGTCTCTCTGCCTTCACGTGATGAGTGGGTAGGATCATGGCTTCCCCGACCCGATCTAGTGGTGACATTCTGGGTCTGATTCCCTCTCGTGTGTGAACGGGTTGGACTCGACCCGCCTTCCTCAACCCAATCAGGCTTGCTCAACAACTGTTGATGCACGAGTTTCCTTCTCGACATGAAACTCCTCTATTGATTCGAACCGACTCCTTTACTCATAAATAGTCATCTGGACTTTGTGTAGCCTTGTCACAAAGCAGGCCAACACCTAGCATTTCCTTTAAATTACCTTGGCTCTTAACTCTTCTAATATTGTCTAGTTATGGCCAACCTATTCTTCTTCTTTTATCTGTTGTTTGTAAAAGAAGAATGATACGAGAGAGGGTGGGTATAAGGGAAAGACTGATCTATCCCTATTTTGCTTCTCTCATTCACTCTTTTTTTTATGTTAAGTTTTAAAACAATCTTAATAGTTAATTAGTTAAGACCCGACGCTATTAATTTATCAAATCTCAAATCCTTTATTACGCCACACGCTATTCTACTAAATGCTTTTAATTACTCTTGGATAATGTCAATCAAAATTAGGTTTGTTTCAACTAATCTCTCTAAAGCACACACTTCTTCAAATTTGTGTAAAAGCTATCATTTTACAACTATTTTTTCACATAATAAATTTAACAAATAATCAATGTAGTCCGCATTTTACAAATCATGGTTAAACTGAATTTCTTTCTTCTTCAATTTTTTCCTTTTTTTTTTTACAATTTTAGACTAAAAGATTGTTATATAATTAAACTAATTAATATTTACACTACTAGAGATACAGTGTATTCCAATGCCTTGTTTCCAACGGCCGCCAACGGCAAATTAGAATCCGTGGGAGCCGTTGGAAACCGACGCAATAAAGACCGTTGGCGGCCATTGGAAACCATTGGAAATTTTCGTGCATATGTTCCAGAGACCACGACCTGCTTCTTCATTTCTCTCCTCCCATCCCCAAATCTGATTTTCCACCTCTTCCCATCACTTCACCTCGTCGAATTTCAATTCTTCCACCCAAGTAACCACCTTCATCGCCTCCGACGTCAACCACGAGCTCCTCCACCCTCCTTCTCAATCGCTCCTTTCGAATTTAGGTGAAATTCCTAAAACTAATTTTTAGGTTTACTACTAATTTGTGTTTAATATATCTTTGATTTGATTTCTAGTTGTTTGCATGCATATATTACATCATATTATTCTCTAATTGCTATTGTTATCGCCATAATTGTCAAATTCGTTGGATTGAATGGTTTAAATATATGTCATATGTCATATACCAGTGAAAACATATGTCATATATATGTGTATAATATATATTAATGAGCTTGTAGTATATCATTAAAATTATGAATAAATTTACTTTAGTTCTAATTTTGAACCTAATTTTGAATGGTTTAAACCTAATTTTGAACAATGATTTATGCATACGTAGTTCTTTTAAAACAAATAAATTTAATTTAGTCAAATATGTCATGAAATTTATGAATGAGCTTGTAGTATGTTTGTACCAAGTCAAATAAATTTGAAGTATTGATATAGTATGTTTTTGTACAAATTTATTTTTTAAATAATTTTGAAGTCAAATAACTTTGAAGTTTTGATATAGTATGTTTGTACAAAAACATTTTTTTAAATAATTTTGAAGTTTTGATATAGCATGTCATAAAAATTATACCAAGTCAAAATGCATCTCTATTCATTCATGTTGTGTTGCTCATATTCATATACATATTATTTGCGCATTTATTTACATATTCTCAAAGTCAATGCTAATTACGTATTCATATATGTTGTAGGTATATTATGTCGTCTGACCCTGCTTCTGGCTCTGGCTCGGGACAGAGCTCTAGACGGCGTAGCATTACCCCTCATGCTGAGGGTAGTGGTGGATAATGAGTTCGTCCGGTTGTTTATTTGCAGCCTAAGGCTGACAGGGCGTAAGTATAAAAATTAGCAGAATAACAATTTAATGTTTTTTTTACATACTATTATTAACTATATAAAGTTCTAATTTATATTTAACGCATAGAATTTGAGATAGAACCATCTCAGACTGTTTTAGATATATCTAAGGAGGCGTATATGGGCAGAATGAGCGATTTCTGGCCTAAATGGAGCAAGATCCCAGCAGACGTCAAAGAGACTATCTGGTAGGATTTCCTGGTACGTTTATACCGTTTGATCGAATGTCAAAGAGACTAATTATTTAAGCACAAATAAATGAGATTAGTAAGATTTTCTCATTATACAGGGAGCAGTAGATGTGTAGGAGACTGACATGAAGCTAGTTCAACGACATTGAAAATCGAAGGTCGCCAAGAATTATTGAGAGAATATGAATGAGCTTAAGAAACATGGAAAGCAACCATAGTGGATGAGCGATGAAGTGTTTGAGAAGATGGTTGCGTGGTGGGACACGCCTGAGTTCAAGGTAAATTTATAACGAATCTAATTTATTTTTTTGCCGATTTTAAATAATTTGTCAATGTACATTTTCAGACTGAGTCAGAAAGGAACTCTGCAAACAGGAACAAGAATCCTATAACTCATCGCAGGTGATATAAGTCTTTCCAGCATCACCGTGAGGACTTGGTAAATTTGTTAACTATTACATTTGTAAATTGATTAGTTCAGTGATTGACAAAGTGGAATTAATTATTCAAATTATCAACTACAGAACGATTTTATGGACATTCCGTGTCATACATGGATGTCTTTACTCACACCCATGCAACCAGGAAAGTAGACGAGGTAGGCAACGTCACATATGAGTGCGATGATCAGGACAAGACGACACCATCATACGTATGTGTATTTTAAATATTACAAGCATGAATTGATTATTTATTGTAAAATAAAATCATTGTTTTATTATTTGTCAAATGAAATTGTTTATTTCATTACAGGCAAAGTTTCAGGAGGCACGGGATCATGTGCATGAGGATTCGGGCCGTGATGAATTAACGCAGGAGGAGGAAGACAACTTATTCGATGCAGTTATGGAAAAAACACAGCGGAGCAGACGTTATGGATTCGACAACCTGACGGTAATGTTCGTATTATATAAATTATTTACATCTACATTATTAAGTGTTTTTTTCTCTGTTAAGACTGACTTCTACTAGAAATACCTTCGTTCACTAATAATGATATATGTATAACAAATTACTTGTATGTTAGCATTGTTAAAATGACTTTGAAATTGTATGTTATAACAATTATTTGTAAATAAAAATTACTTATTAAAATTACTTGTATAACAAATTACTTGTATAAAAAACGCATGTTATGAATGTATGTTATAAAAATTGCATGTTATAAAAATTGTATGTTAGCATTGTTAAAATGACTTTGAAATTGTATGTTATAACAATTACTTGAAAATAAAAATTACTTATTAAAATTACTTGTATAACAAATTACTTGTATAAAAATTGCATGTTATGAATGTATGTTACAAAAATTGCATGTTATAAAAATTGTATGTTAGCATGGTTAAATTGACTTCGAAATTGTATGTTAGCATTGTATGTTCACTAATATGATACTTGTATTTGCAGGTTCGACATGACAAGAAGGCACAAGACAAGAAAGAAATTAAGGAGTTGCGAGCGTTGATTGATCAGCTGCAGGACCAGAATCGCGTGCAGGGTATGCAGATTGAGCAGCTGAATCAAAAGGTTGCAGAGTACGTGCATAATCATGATGATGTTCCTTCATCGTCTGCTTATGGTGATCATAGCGACGATGCATCTTGAGGTATGTGTTTTGACGCTCGGTTGGGGATGTGTTTTGTTTCGATGTACGACGAGACAAGTTTGGATGTGTTTTGATGGTTTGTATATATTGGTACACTTTGTTGACACGTTTGGATGGTTGTTTTGTATGTTGTATATGTTGGTACGCTTTGTGGACATGCTTGGATGATTTTTTGGATGTGTAAATAGTTTTTGTTGCATATATATAAATATATATATATGTGTATGCATTTTATTTTGATGGTTTGTGGTGTTAGTGGTATATATGTGTCGCATAATTGTGGAATTGGTTGGAAATAGATTGGAAATGCGACTGGAATAGAAATGGAATGAGTTAGGAGGCTAGAAGGAAGCTGACTTGCTGTTATATACAAAAAGTACCTAATATTTCCAATGGCTATTAACGGTTTCCAACGGCAATATGGACATTGTTTTCAAACGATTTCCAACGGTTTATGCTGTTGGAAACCATTGGAATAGCCGTTGGAAAAAATCCGTTGCTTCCGACGGGAGCCATTGGAAGTCGTGAACACTATTCCAACGTCTTCCAACGGCTGTCAACGGCTAGATGCCGTTGGAATAGCCATATGTTCTTGTAGCGTTATCATGAAATGTTCCGTTAAATAATATTACATTTAAATCACAAAATTATTAAATAATTATCAACATAGTTCTCATGGTCAGATTGGTTCAACCACTAAAATATTTGATCTTGCACCAAAACGTTTTAGTTTAAAGTTTTGGTCTTCGATACTATAGATGCAATTATCATATATAAAAGCAATAACTAATTCTATATTTTCATTTATTCAAAGGTGCTAAATGTAGTGCATCTAGCACTTTCCTTTCCCTTGATTTTCGACAGGAAAAAAAACTGTTGTAATTCGCAAAATGGCGATCTTGTAGTGACGTTGAGTGGTCTTGCCACCCAACAGCCGTATGGGGCTGTAGATTCTTTTTCCATGCACAGCTGCTTTCCGCTGCCAACATACTATTATTTTCAGCATGAGACGACCAATGGTGTACCAGGATGGAAAATCGAGTAGATTGGGAGCATTCTAAGTATGTGTTGCTATATGGATGCATTTACGTATATGTGGTACTGTATTATTTGGTGAATTCAAAGAAAGAATCAAAACGTAAGGAAGAAACTGAATTACAGGAGTCAAAGGATGACTGAATGAGAAAGAAACCGAAATTACTCAAGTCAAAACATGGAAGCAACGTTTGATATAATGTTTGGAAACAAATATAAAGCAACTAGCTATGCTGGCTTTTTGATCGTCATATAATTAAAGAAAGCAAGGAGAATGAGGTAAGACATAAATTGCAACAAAACAAAGTAACTGATGAATTAGTTTCATATAGTCAAACAAGACCACGACATCCATAAATAGTTTGAATTAAAGAACTGCTAATTCGTAGCTTATAATTGATGTTTACATGTTGATTCTAGAAAACGGTCAGAACAATTAATGAAAATGAACTCATTGACTGGCTGCAAATAGTTAAAAACCAGTACATGTAGCATAATAATGCTAGTCAGGTACAGTAAAAAAAAATTCCATGTATTAACCTGTACAAACTGTTGAAATGGTAAGAAAAATGTCTTTAGTCTCATAACTTCGGACATACTTACCTCATAGCATTATTGAAGACCTAATATTGACCTCAACCAAATTTTCAAAATTTTGACAATGTTGTGCGTGATTATTAGTAGGTTTAGCACGCTATAGTTGAGCCCAAGACTAGTGGGCCCTGGTGGGATTCAGTTTTTGTGATATCCCTTACCACCATGGTCCATACCTCTTACCAAGAGAAGCAAATCAAATCCCCTATCCCAAAATTCTTTATTCCTCTCTCTATATCCAAACAATGATGACCCCCGGTCGGATTTCCACCGCTTTGCAATTATGTCCTCTTTCTTTCTCCGACTTAACTGCAAAAATGTGAAAATCAAGAATCTTGATTGATTAGGTGCAGGATGACACAGAAAATTAAGTACAGAGGATTTGCTCTTCAAAAGAAGTAGCCTGAATTCCAAATTTCAAACCGGGATGTTATAAACAATGCATAGTAGACAGTAGTGTCACTTGTTACTAAGAAGATTAGCATGACATCTGCGTAAGGCTGACACACACAAAAATAAAACAATTAAGATATACATGAAAAATTGGTATGCACTGTCTATTTTCTCGACATACCCAAATAATTTTAGTTTTAAAACACCATAATTCACAGGTGTATTAATGAATCCAATAGATAGTCGATACGATAATTCAACTGCAAAAAGAATTGCGATTTCGCTTTTATGTTACTATTAAATCATGTGGGAGACTTTTAGAGTATATGAACACTTTGGGCCTACTTTATGCTTGGCTCATGCTCTAATCGTGTTGTATTCGTCTTGTAGTCCTGGACTAAGCAATGAAGAAGATATAATCATATATCCAATTCCAGCATCTGGCCAGTGGAAAATAAATCTTACGATAGGTTCGAGGATAATTTCATATCGATTGAGCAAAATCAATATAAAATATGAGTATACATACCTTGCTTGTACATTAACCTATATTAGACTGTTAAAAGAAAGAGAAATATGATCATCAACACAAGATACCGATGATGTTGACGTTGAACTGACATTTGAGGCACCGTGTTGATGCACTTAGCAATGCCATTGATGGACTCAGTTATGCTAGGCTTTTAGTAATGTCAGCTATCCCAGATTTTGTAATACAGTAACATTAATATACATATTCATTCAATGGTTAAACCGACGCAATCGCTTCTAAAATTTGACGAGTTATGAGTTTTGTTACGTTATGGCGACGCCGGTCATCCCAATTCTAGCATCGCTAAAAAAATTGGTGACACGGTCATGCCCTTAATCCAACGTCGGTAATTGTTTAGTGATGGCCATTTTTCCGTCGGAGCATTTGATACTGCTAACCATTGGCGAAGCCATAGCAACATCAAAACCCCGTCAAATAGGCGTATATTTGTAGCTATGGAAGTAATGTATTTTGAAAAAAAATGCCCCACATTGTGTAAATATCAAAATGAAAATCTTTTACAAATAAATTCCATCCCCATTTATCTAATTTTCTTTTGATATACTGGTTCTTGAATCTTCCCGTCTTCGTCGTTCAAAGTGTGTGTGGAAAGATTAGTTTTATCACAGCGAATAATTGCCATTTTTACGACCAACTTCAATCAGGGAGCAATACTATATTAAGAAAGTACACATCAGTAAACTCATTCACGGTTATCTAATAACATAGCTTTATATATCAGTAACGTTCTAGCTTTGTGTCTTTAGTTTCAATTTTTTTTTTTTTTAATCTACAAAACAATAGAGGTAAACTAATCCTCCATCATGTTTTCTAATGCAGGCTATAAACAAAAGCTTTTTCAATTTATATGGTAACATTATATAGCCCAAACAGCAGAAAATTAATCGTTGAAAGATTGTGACACTTTAATTAAGAAGATGGTAAAATGTAACATTATACGAAAATCCGCCGATCGTTGTTATGGAACTAAAACAGCGATACATGATTGAAGGAGTCAGCAAAATTTGAGTCTGCATGTATTTGGTACAGAACAATAAAATTCTAACACTGTGCGCAGTGAACCTAAAGTTGATGTGAATATTTTTAAAATAAAAGACATCTGAAGCATGTTGGATATCTAGCCAGCAAACTTGAATTTAGGATCGATATTTGGATGTAGTAAAGAAATGTAGAGAGGCTTGGGTGGAAAAAATAATAATAATACCAACTTGTAGTTTCGTACAAAGAAAATATGGAGGAATGTACAGTCAACTACGTAGCATAAATTACTTAGCTGACCAGAGGAGGTAAAAAGGCTAAGGCCTGCAGGTCAGTGTGGACCCAGCCCTATGCCGCTTAACGACATAAGTCGCCTGCGTGGGACTTCTTTTAACACCTCATATTACTAAACTACACCCCCCCCCCCCCCCCTCTCCCACATTCATATAATTGCACTTATATTTTACTTCTGGTCCATCTATAAAAATCAAATTATGAAGTAACTGATATTCAGCTTTCAAACATTATTAGATCTGAAGTGTAATTTAGTATATATAGGAAGTCACTCTCTCCTTATCACAACTTGCTAAGGCAGAAAGTGAAAGGATAGAAATATAATTTAAAGGAGCAAAAGCATCAGTAGATTATCAAATTTGTAAGTTTATGTGGTTTCATTTTTCATTTCCTGTTCTGTACTTATATATGTGTATCATCTGATTTTCTTTTAATTTTGAGTGCAACGTGAGTTTGTTTGAATTTCTATATTATTTTGTTGTTTTGTCAATCTAGGAAGAATCATACTAAAGTTAATAGCTGGCTAGCTATATCTATACCCTTTTTTTTTTCTCCCCATTTGATCTTTATGTCTCTTAATTTTGTTTCTCCTCTTGTCTTCAGATTCGTGTGTGTTATCAAGAAAGCAATCAAGAACTAGCTATAAAGGGATTTAATTTGTTTTTTTTGCTGGAAATAAAATCAAAGATGGCTGCAGCTTCAAATTCCTTCTTTGGAATTAGAGACGAAGAACAATTAAAGCAGCAGCAGCAGCAACAACAAGGAACTACAACCGCTGCTCAAAGTGGAAGTACAGCTGCTAAAAAAAAGCGAAATCTTCCTGGAACTCCAAGCAAGTGTTCCTAGACATCTGATTTTTTTTTTTTTTTTTTTTTTTTTTTTTTTTTCCTGTGTACATGAATTCACAAAAAAATAATTAGGATATGTTTCTAGCTGGCATGAATTCAGTTGTGATAGTGAAATCAAAGGATTTCTTTTCTTTTTTTCTTTATCCTTATCCAATAATACATATGTCCTAAAACACTATACTGTTTCTGAATCCTACTTAAATTTCTGCCTCTGATTGAATGCACATAAAATAAGCTTTTTTTTTTCAGCCCAGTGTTATCTAAATATTTTTCACTTTGAAGTTTACCTAATTCCCAATTTTTAATAGATTATTGTAGCTTTCTCCAATTCCCAATCCACATCACAGAACCTAACAATTATTCTGTATGCATGCACATAGTTACTTGCTACATGTATCTTACCAAATCTGATCATTTAATTTATATATTTTTAATATTCATTATTCAGTTTTTCTATTTTTATTTTATTTAACAGATCCAGATGCAGAAGTAATTGCACTTTCACCCAAATCACTAATGGCAACGAACCGATTCATATGTGAAGTATGCCAGAAAGGATTTCAAAGGGAGCAAAACCTACAATTGCATCGAAGAGGTCACAATCTACCATGGAAATTGCGTCAAAAGAGCACTAAAGAAGTAAGAAGAAAAGTGTACTTATGTCCCGAACCAACTTGCGTGCACCACGACCCATCACGTGCACTTGGTGATCTTACTGGTATCAAGAAGCACTTCAGCCGAAAGCATGGGGAAAAGAAGTGGAAATGTGAGAAGTGCTCGAAGAAATACGCTGTGCAATCAGATTGCAAAGCACATGCCAAGACTTGTGGCACCAGGGAGTATAGATGTGATTGTGGAACTCTCTTCTCAAGGTAATAATTATGCATTCATATTTCATTCAGTCTCATTCATCTTGAGATTATTCAGAATATGGATTTGAATACTTTCACAAGTTTACAATTCAGTTGTGTAATTTTCGTAGTCTTAAAGGAAAAAAAGAAGAAGAAGAAGGTTTTTGAATGTTGTTATTTATACATTTGCACAACTGCGCTTGTTGTTCTTAAATTTGTTTTCCATTCAGCTACTACATTATGGATCATAACACATAACATAAAAGATTAGTAACTTTTTGAGAAACACATGTTTCGATGCATTTTGGTGTAGCTACTGAAAAAGGATAGGTATTGAAAATGAAAATGTCCATCACTAGTCATTTTGAAATTCCAATGATTTTGCTTGGGTTAGCAAGAAAGTAATAGTATTAGAAAGTGGCTAATTGTTTAGATGCTTTGAACACAGTATATAGATTAAAACTGCAAAGGAAATGCAATAGTTGCAGGACTGTTACATGACAATTATTGGGTCATGATTATACAATGAAACCACAATTCAAATCACATCAACCTGGATTCCATCAAAATGATTTTTATTTTATACAAAAAGTTCCTTTTGGTTAAAGTCTTTCTTTTTAGGGTTTGCTAGGGTAATTAAAATTAGGGTTGTTATATGATTGGATGGTGAAAAAACACAGCAACATGTGAATAGTTTAAAAGGGACTAGACATGGTCAGAGAGTTTTCATACAGATTCACGTGTCAGCAATGTACAAATTTGTTTGTTCTCGGTTGGCTACATTTGTACTAGCTCCATCTTTTCATGAATACGTTATTGTTTTAGCTGTGCCTTGGAATTTGAGTCCAAATATTCAATTTTTATTCAAAAACTTTCCTTGAATTAAGACTGAAAGCAATAACGTGATTATTTGGGGTCCATCGTTCCTGTTAGATTCCAAGCAAAAACGGTGAAATAAAAATAAATTTGGTAGTATATACTCCATTTTCAACGTGAGTGATATGTGTGAATTAAATGAGCTAATATGCAGAACCCGGACGTAATTTATTAATGTGGGTCTTCCATGGGCTTACAAAATTCTTCGACAGGGGAATAATGTAAGGAATTACGTGTGTATCAATGCGATGACTTGACAAGCATTGAATTTAATGAAAGCTTAGTTCTTTTCATGTTTGTTGCGAAAACTCTTTCTAAGCATTAAATGAAGTGATGTGCACAATTTACTGAAATAAGGTTGGTGCTTGACATCCAGGTCAAGCTCATTATACTATCTGAACAATAATCTCAAATTTTCCTATTTTTCTGTACACAATCAACTGAAACTTCTAATTTTTTCATTTTTGCAATTAACTCAGAGATTAGAAAAAAAAAGTTATTTGCAAAAGACAAAAATCAGAAGGTCCTAATTGATTGAGTACAGAGGACATGAAATATTGGGTACAGGGAATTTCACGGTACTCTAGCCAGTTAAGTTGCTAAGCATTCATACATTTTGGCAACAACATACAAAGACACAGAATAAATTGTTTTAGGGTTTGATATGTCATGATCAGTATTTGCTTGATTACAAGTTGTTATTCAGTTTAAAAACGTGTGCTACTTGTCATGCTCTTATGCAGAAGAGATAGTTTCATTACACATCGAGCATTTTGCGATGCATTAGCCCAAGAAAGTGCTCGACTACCACCGAGCTTTTCGACCCTAGGGAACCATCTATATGGCACCACTAATGCTATAGGTCTAAACCTCTCACACCAAGTCAACACTCAACTCTCCTCCTTGCAAGAACAAAACCATTCCGACCTCCTCCGCCTTGGAGGCGGCCATTCCTTCAACCATCTCAACCCTTCTCCTTTCCAGTTCACATCGAATCAACTAGATTTCCACAACGATAGCAACACCACCACCACTACCACCAACAATAACAACCAGATTTGTACAAAGCCATCTCCATTCAACCATGGCTTAATGCAACTTCCCCATGAACTACAAAACCCTACAAGCAATTCCTCACCCTTCAACCTAAGCTTCTTTGCGAACGAAAACCCTAACCCTAGCGAACATGATCACTTAATGAACAACAATGAACATCCCAACAACATCAATGACATGATGAACGACGCCCAAATGTCATCTATGTTCAACAACGTGCAAAGTCAGGAACAAGCCCTGCCTCAAATGTCCGCGACTGCTCTTCTGCAGAAGGCAGCTCAAATGGGTGCGACGACAAGCAACAACGACCAAGCACAACATATTAACGAGATAATGAATTCTTTTGCAAATGGACATAGCACTATGTTTGGAGCTTCTATGGGGTTTGAAACAGGTCTATGTGGGGTGGATGAAAGGAGTAAATTTGAGCGAGGGTTGACGAATTCTGGGAGTATAAGTGATGGGCTGACTAGGGATTTTCTTGGAGTAGGAAGTATGATGAGAGGAATGGGGGGTGGCATGCAGCAACAGCAGCATATTTCTTTGGATTCCGAGTTCATTAAGTCTGCAACTTCTTCTTCTTCGAGGTCCTTTGCTGGTAGTGGGAGCTTGCAATGAGGAAAAGTTAAGAAATTGTGCATGGAATGTGATGGTATAGTTGCAATTTTCTTTTTCTTTTTTAAGTTATTCAGTTTTTGTTGTTCATTTGGATAGTGCTGTAGAATCTGAATGTTGTTAATTAATTAGTTGGTGCTATTATAGACTTATAATGCTGTTTTCTTCTATTAAAGGATACATCTGTTTCGTTTGTCAGGTTTAAATTTTGTGGAAACCTTAGGCGTACGGTAGGGTATTCACAATAACCAGAATATGCGCGCTGGTTACTTCAACTTGGTTTCTCTGTGTGTGTGTTTAGTTGTGAAACTTGACTGTAAATTCTAGGTTTAGAAACCATCATTCATCGAGTCTTTTTAACTACACAGTTGTCAATGATAATAAAAGTTGAGTTTCGGGTTAATAATTCGGCCTAAAAGCTCTGCTGAATTAATAGTTGCCCTGAATAGGTCAAAATCATTATGAAGAAACAGGCTAAGGAAGTAAATTCTATTTAAATTAAAATAGAAAATCCATTGGAAGTAAATTAAATTGCAATAAAAGCAAGACATATTGCCTAATTATGAGATTTGTTTTCTATATCAAATTATTTTTGGAGGATTCTTACCTAGAAAGTTCTTTAAGATAAGATCAAAAAATTGTATAGAAGATATGGATGATTTCAGAATACTCTAGAAACTAATTATTTGGATTTACATTTTTTTGGTAAATCTTAACCATTAGTTGAGTGATATTGCTAGTATAAATAAGGTTCATTTGGATTGATTAAAATAAGTCATTTTATTCAAATTAAAAACTAGTTAAGTTTGACTTCTAAAAAACTAAAAAGCGGCTTATATAAGAGTGAAGATTGCAATTGTAATCAATCACAAAATTTGTAATAAAAAGGTCCTCAATAAATAAATTCTCTCTTTCTCAACAAATTCGTATCGAAGCAAGCTTTGATTAAAATGAACAACTCTACGCCTCTTTCATTTGTCCCTCGGTAAACCAAAGAAAATTATGGTAAATGAAGTATCAAAATAAAAGTTTACTCAAACATAAAAAAGAATCGGAGACGTCGTAATAGTGCATACTAAAGTTTAAAATTAGGAAGAATTAATGCAAGCTCAAAAGGAGAATTTAAGAAAGTTGAGAAAAAAAGGATAAACAAGCTTTGCTTCATATCTACTGGGGATTACAAACATTTGATGTCGCTTTTGACAAGATAACATCTACGATTTCTGCAAAGTAAGCATGGGAGATTTTGCAAAGTTCATTCAAGATAGATGATAAAGTAAAAAGTGTCTTATTGCAAATACTGAGAGGTTAAAGGTTTACAAAAAGGTAAGTCTAAGCTTATTTTTGAATACCGTTCACGAGTATTATCTACGATCAACCAATTAAAAATAAATGGTGAAATATGGATGATATTCGTGTTATTGGAAAAAAAAAGTGTTCCTTGTGTTCTAATTAAATTTGACTATGTTATTGCTGCAACCATTGAAGAATCCAAAGATTTAAATTTCATGACCATTATTGAACTCACTGGTTCGATGCAAGATCTTGAAGAAAGATTCAACAGAAAAAAATAAAAATGCAACTTCAGATCGAGCATCCCAGTCAAAATGCTTTTAAATGAAAAGAATGAAGATTTTTAAAAATCAAAGAGATAGAGGACATGGTCGTCAAAGAGAAGAAAATCGAAGAGTAAAAGGCATATATGATTGTGCAAGAGGAAATCATTTAAACAAAGAAAAAGGAAGAGATGATTGTGGATATAATCAATACTGAAGACATGCACAAAGTGAGAGAGGACATGGAAATCAAATAGAAAAAGATCGGTTATTTTGAACGTTTTAATAGTAAAAAAACATGGTCAAATGACAAATGAATGTTGGTGTAAGGATGGTAAAAAAAACATTATGCTAACTTCGTGTATGATAACAAAATCCAAAGATAGTGGAGCTAGCAAACATATGACAGGCAATAAAAAATTATTTTCAAATTTTTTTGAACATATATGGACGAGTACATTGTACAGAATCTATTAAAGATGAAAGAAATAGTGGAATAAAAAATTGACAAAATAAAAGACAAAGATCTAGCAAGGGTCAACGAAGTAAGTGAAAAAAGATTCGAAAGGAAAAAAAATGAAGGTCCTAAAGAAATCGAGGAAGAGAAAGAGATGAATGCCAAAGAATTAAATATGAAAGAGAATGAAAAAAATTAAAGATAAAGAAAATAAAGTAAGAAAAGATGATGAAAATGAATGAAAAGTGCAAAAGTAAAAGAGATGGACGTGAAGAAGATGTGAATCAAGAAGATGAAATTTAAGAGCTTGGAGCAGATTTCGAATACGAGCAAAAATCTGAAGAAGTGGAAACAGAGAAAGTTAAAGAAATGAAAATAAAAAATGATTAAAGAAGCAGTCAAAGGTGATAATTGATGATGTTCATGACTATGAAATCAATGAGGTAAACTTAAATTTTGATAGATGAATTTTGAAAAGTCAAACACAAGCAAATTTTGGAAAGCATACAAAGAATATATGATCTGATATAATCTTGGTAAAAATAAGGACATAGCTGACGCAATGATAAGAAAGATGGTGATGTTAAGTTCTTTATTTTTAGTATGAGAACTATAGGAAATGAAAGCACTTGTAATGTATGTAGTTTCTTTTGGAATACTCCATGATAAAAGAAAGGAAACATTTATATGAATCTTTGGCGTTACCCGATTGAGAAAAGTATGCTAGAGCAATTGAGTTACGAGCTAACCAAGCCTAGCAACATTAATAGCAACTCGGTATGCGAGGAAAACATTTGACAATATAAGATTTCCACTAGCATAATTGGTAACTTTGACCGATTTGTCTTAGTTAATTTTGGAAGGATCTCGAAGAACTTTTAGGAATCAAGGATGAATTTAGGTATAGCTTATCATCCGCAAACGAATAATTGGACATAGTGGGAAAATGGATCCTTAAAGGATTTAAATTGGAAGTATGCCTTGTATTATAATGGGACATGGGGATGAACCTTATCGCTAGTAAAGTTCGATGTTGAGAGTTTGGTGTTCATAAAAGTTTTATCATTTGAGCAAGAAATGAGGTTAGTAGATTCGAGAAACCTTAGGAAGGTCCTTAAAGAGGAATGTGAACATAATTGTCATATCAAATTGATAGGAGAGGAATTTCTTTTAAATGACAAAGTTACCAAATTTTTTAGTCAAAAGTATTCAAAGTTTTGAAATTGTGAGAAGTACAAAACTTAGGCAAAAGTGGAATTCAGGGGGACCAGTCTCATTTTCACTTTTATCTAGAACTTGTCATTCTCTCCAATTTTAAAACTTGTCATACTTTTGGCTAAAAATTTTGCTAACTTTGTTCATTCCCCCATTTTCCACTTGATAGAACCCCAAAAAGTGTTAGTCCTTGTGTGATTACAAATTTGAAATGCGCAATAAGCTTTGTTATTGAGAAAATGGTTGAATACCCATATGTTATAGGCAAAAGGGAAATAGAAATTCCATAAGAATAACGGGATAAACACTCATGTTCCAAGGAAAGAAAATAAAAAAATAGGATTTTAGTGACGAAGAAATATGGACATTCTTTAGAGAAGAATTACTTAAAAATCGATGCGATCTAGGAAAGTAAGGTAGTGTTTGGTTTACCATTTTAAGTTTTGGGTTTTCGTCCATAAAAAAATGTGCACAATGCATGTAAATCATGGAAAACAACAATTTTAGAAAACAAAGTTAACACACAAAATAAAAAACAACTTTTATCCATTTTTCATGTTTTGAGAAATGAGAGAAATATGGAGATCAAATCCTCATTTCATGATTGCTACATCCTCTCCGCGGTCCCCTCCATCTTGCTTTCATTCCTCCTTCTACACCTTTAAAGTTTTGTAATTAATTTTGAAAACTAAAAACCCAAAACTCATTTTTAACCAAACACACCCTAAGTGTTTGATAAAAAGGAGAAATTTTAAGTCCACTTTGAGTCTCGTCCCATATACGGTTTTGGAAACAGGTTTTTTTTTTAAATAGTATGCTTTGAGACGAAATTTGTATTTTTTAAATCCGTAATTCTATTAAGTTTTTCTGGGGAAGTTTTCAAATAAAATATTTAAAGGGTAAGTTGAATTTGAATTTTTGTCTAAAAAGTGTAGTTATATGGGGATGGAATACATAAAAGGAATGGATAAAGAAATTATGGAAAAAAAGTTAAAGACGTTGATTTGAAAAGAGAATACAACAAAAGTGATGAGGTCATGAAGACTCTACTTGGAGGGTAGAGTCGACTCTAGAATTTTTGGTCAAGTTGTAACAACAGCTAGGCTATACCGGACTAGTTAGAATTGGTTCAACAATGGGTGGATATAAATTGACTAAGGAGATCAAAAGCAAATGGATTTTTTTAAGGGAAGTATACCAGTGAATTTTATCTAAGGTTTACGAGACATTTTCCTATGGTAACAAGAGTTGGTAAGATACTAGAGCTTTTGAACTAATTAGCTATGGAGTGTAAGATTTTATGACTCAACAACTATAATGGAAACCACACAATTAGAAGAGATGAATAAAGAGCATGAGTCGATAACTAGTTCGTCATTATAGCGCATGACATCAAGCAATTCAGGCTATTCAACAACAAGATTATTCGTCTCATAAGGGAAAATTCAGATCAAGCAACTTGGGGATTATAGGAGAGAATCCAAGTTTCTTGCTTATATCCTTTTGACAATGTCCTTTGGATATTCAATCATTAGCTTCATCTATGTTAGGATCTTTCTTTGTTTATCTTAGGAGATATTTTATTTGTTTATCTTAGGGGAGAATAGATCTTAAGGATTTATCTTATGGATGGATGTAAACATGTTATTAGAACGTGTTATGTAAGAAGGAGGTAAGTAGCTGCAAGTTTTTGCTAGTTGATGCGAATAAACATATACACACATTAGACTCTATTTTTAGGATGATCAGTCAACTAGGTGCACAAAAACATACACATATGGATGTGTGCTTGCATTTATTACTTATTCTAAAGTTTCCATATAAAATTATGAAAAACATATGGGTATAGTATATGGATGATGGTCGTAGCATGCATATGGAACTATTAGTCATCAGTAGGAATTTTGCATACATTTAAACGAATGACATAAGCATATTTGCATAAGCAGGAGATTGAATGAATCGAGAGGTCACCTAATCTTTTATATTAGTTACATATATACTATATGATTGCATAATAACATCATTTGCATTAAAAAATCCTATGGATAGTAAATGCAATGGATGATGGTTGAGTAGATGGCTGTTGGTTTTGGTTGTGTGGTTGTTAATTACATTTTTCTACCCTTGGAGATTTCATGATTGAAATCCTTTAAGGAAGAGAGGATATAACACATCAGAAACCACAAAAAAAAGTAAAGATTAAACAGATTCAATAAAAAGAAATGAACGTGAAATAAGGAAAATGAACTAAAAATAAAACTTTTACATATGTTCGGATTTGGCAATGGAAACTTGACCATAAAATCTGGGAAATTTTCAAATATAAGTTATGTCAATATGAACTAAAATGGAGAAGTTATGAAGGAAAAACATATATCAGAATTTATAAGTTTATTATAAGTTGGAAAAAAAATTATAACTTTATAGATCGACCGCCCTCAGGATAGATCGATCAGTTGGGAAGAGGTCGACCTAAATACGTAGTACTTGTCCAATTTTCTAGCTAGGTACATAATGAACGGGAATGTGCTTTTTGGGAAGATTCTTTTTGAATTAACCGGCTTATACTAAGACACAGATTTAATCTTAAAGGAAAGATAAAGGGTCATATTTAACCTAAGTAATTCTAAGGCAAGATGGGAACCCAAAAGTTAATCCACGGACTAAGATTTAGAATGTGACATAGCAGCCCCATATTAGATCTGGTTGAATCGAATGGTCCATGATTCTTAAATAAACCAGTAAATATGAGCCTAGGCTTAACCCTCATTCTTATCCTAAACATTCTCTTCTTCCTAGTTGTCCAAGTTTCTCTCTAAGCTTTAGAGGCTGAAGCAAAAATAAATATTTTTGTGAGAAAGAAGATAAAAACATAAATATTAGAAGACCTTAGAGAAAGAGGATGAATGAAGGTCAAAGGATGTCAGCATAAGACCCTGGTTAGTGGAATGTTACTACATTATAGAATCAGGAATATTAAAGATATAGGCTTAAAAGTATTTTTAGTTCACATATTTTAGTGTACAGTAATTCACGCTTGTATTTAGAGTTAAGTACAACTTTATTTAATGTTAAGTACAGTTTTATTTTCAGTTAAGTACAGTTAATTTAAAACTTTATTTACAGTTACATGTATTAAGTAATTTATAATTTTGTAACTTTTAGATTTAAAAGCATTTTTTAAATTTATCTAACTTATGTAAAAATAGTAGAAAAAGAGGAAGATTCACAGAACATGGTTTTAAATATAAACTACAAAATTATCAAAAAGAATTAAAATACATGTAAATTTGAGAGCAGAATATTAATTATCATAAAACTTTATAATAGAAGTAAAGAGATAAAATTTTAAACTTGTAGTTGAATTATAAGAATTGGTATAAAAAGACAACAAGAAGAAAAAAAAAGTATAATATTATCATGATAAGGAGTTCATGATAGATAGATACAGATTTTACAAACAGTGAAAAAGTAAAGATTCTAAAATGATTAGAGAATATCAAAACAATAAAATTGTTGGGGAAGGTTAGATATCCGTTGAAGCAGAAAATAAGTGGCCCATAGTATATTAGATCCAAAAAAGTTGGGGCTTGTCGTAACGATGAATCAGATATCCATCGGAGTAGGAAAAAGCTA
Organism: Allium sativum; assembly: GCA_030737875.1. NCBI lineage: Eukaryota > Viridiplantae > Streptophyta > Magnoliopsida > Asparagales > Amaryllidaceae > Allium > Allium sativum. The sequence goes on along the minus strand of CM060916.1, from coordinate 790,709,718 downwards.
TCCATAGTTATACCTACATGATTTGGGACGTCCTAACGTCGAGGACATGCATGTCAAAGCAGAAAATAAGTGGCCGATAGTTTAAGACTCGGTCATGAGATTTGAGCAGGGGATGCGACTTGATTATTGTTTAGGGGTCCGTCTTAATGGCGAACGTACATGCAGTCGGAGGAAGAAATAACGGACCTAATAGAGAAAGGACTAGAGGCAGTGCGTCCTAAAGATGATGATCATGCATGCATCCGAGCGGAAAATAAGATGATATGTGTTCTTAGCTATAGTATATGTTCATATGAACGGATACACATGCTACTTCGGAGCAAGAAATAAGCGACAGTGGTTAGGGTGGAACGTCCTAATGATTCTTATCAGGGCAGCAGATTCCAATTAGGTGCAAGGGGCATTGACTCCTATGTTAAATTCATGGTATAGAGTAGTGGGTCAATCACAGGATAAAATAAGGTTTAATTCCTTAAGCATAACTTTACTTATATAAAAAGAACTTTGATGCAAACAATCATCTTAAGTAATCACCGTTCGAAAGCAGGAGAACTAAAACCTTGTATCATGTAGAACATTTTTTGTGATATCCCGAAATTTTTAGATAAGTTCAAAATTTAATTTTGGACTTTTTCGGAAAATATTTTGAATTTAATAAGGTTTAAATATAAATATTAATTTTTTTTATTGGTTTGAATAAATAATTTTATTTTATAAAGATGAATTTTGCAATATAAAATTATTTTAAAAGGTTATACTTAATATTGGTTAAGTAATAACATTATTTAAATTCGATTACATATAATGGTATTCGTATATTTTGTAAATGATTATTTATTTTTAGCGATCTTATTTTATAACATGAAGTTTTGGAGAGGTTTTAATCTTATTTTATAAATTCAAAGAAATATTATTCTAACATATAACTTCTATATATTTTATACATTTTATAAGAATCTATTTTGATAAATTACAAAGATATATTTCTATAAGCGTTATACTAAGTATAGTAACATTTTATATTGTTAAAATGGTTTACTAATATATATTTTACAAGGTTGTTACTAAATTTCAATTTTAATTAAATAAAAAAATGAATAATTTTTGTCATACATGCATTTAGGAGCTTTTAAGTAGAAAACATGTGTCCTCACATGTGTAATAGGGCATGTAGAAAATAATTTACAGAAGCCATGTGTCCATTTAATAAAAGACAAATCTACCCCTAGTTTCACTTATGTAAACTCACGCATCTGTTATTTGTTCACGTATTCTGCACCATTTTCTATACCGTGTGTTCTTCATTTCTTTCTCTCTCGCATTCTCCTTCCGCCCACGTTCTTCACCACAACTAAGCATCCGCTGCCTCACCATCCCAGTTGCCACAACCACTGCCTCCAGTCCTCTCCAGTCCATCCACCAAGCCGCATAGCTCCTTCCCTCTCCATTTTCAGTTGCAAACCCAAACAATCGCAGCTTCCCTCTTCTTCTAGGACCGCTACTATCCCCTCTTGCCTTAGCAGCTTCACCACCCCAGACCGCAACTGCCACTCATCGATCACCGCCGACACCACACCTATCATCTCCAACCAGTCAGTTGCCCAACGGTCTGTAGCGCCACCCTAAACCCACTGCTCCACTGGCCAACCTTGCTTTCTTTCCTATTCATCAGTTCAGCAGTCCACCTGAACCTTACATAAACTTTTTTACCACCTTTTCTCTCTCCATTTGTTCCACATCAGCACCATCCACTGTCCCCTCTACCGCAGTTCGGTTGCGAGCAAGGCAACCTTGTGTTGATAAACAAAGCTGAAAACAAAGTGGTGTACAATGTATGTATATATGTTGCGAAGAATACGGTGCACATATATATGTTGTTTGGTTGCGGTGTGCGACGTCCAGGGAAAGTGCATGTGATCGCTTGGGGTTTGGTTCACAGTTGAAACAAGACGTTAACGTTGAATATTGGAAAGCGATGAAGGTGAGACAAAGTTCATTTTAAATTAGTTATTATGGTTAAATATAACTAGTCGTTAATTTTAATTAGCGAATGTTCATGAATTATTATAAATGATTGGTTGTTCAATGGATGTTCATGCAGTTATAACACCTTAAACACTAAGCGTTATTAACTGTAACCTCTACGCACAGTTAATTGATTATTTTAATTGTTGTGGTTGTGATGAATGGAATTGTGCTTGTTTGTTGGTTAGTTCTGATTTCATGAATTCAGTCATACATGTAGCGGCATAATCATATGATAATCGATTCACATTCTCCTTCCATTTAAATGAAAAATTTATTTATTTAAATAAGGTTGTAAATTTAGTTTTAAATTTGAAACTATTTTGAAATCAAATTGAGTAAATAATATTCGCATAAAATGTGTTTTGAGCGTTATTGTGTTATTGAATTGGGTTTTGAAATTCAGATCGGAAAAGGATTTGAAATATGAATTTAAATGTTGTTTTATACAAGTAATTGGTTTCATTATTATATAATGACTATTGGTAATGTGGGAAAATATATTATTTTGGAATAGAGGAATGAAATAATTATTTATAAATTAAAGTATGAAAATTTAATTTTATTTAAAAAGGATTGGACATTTATATTTTAAATCGGTATTGAACATTGATAACGCCTTTTTCAATGATAATAATAATATATACCAGAACGTTCCAGGATGACAGAGAGGATAGTGTCTAGGCTTGGGTTTGGAAATATAGTTTCCTGCTCTCCCTAGCTATTCCTAACTGATCCGACGGGCGGGATAGCTAATTTAAAATTAAAATTTGAAATTGAAACTGTTTAAATTTAGAAGTAAGTTGAAATATAAAAGTATGATTTCAGGAAAAGAGATTTGGAATACGGTTTTAATCTAAGTTATGGAAATGTAATTTATTTTGGGAAAAGAATGGGACGATTTATATTTAAACGTTATATAGCGTGAACCGAACGCGTTGCATAATGACAGTTCGATAATATTGATTTCAAATTTCAAATGGTTATAACTTGAAAGTTTTTAATTGAACTGACGTAAAACGAAAAACGTCAGATTTCTACTAATAATAGTTTTCGAATAAAAGAGAATTTTTCAAATTTCATCATATGGTTTTCAAGTTATGTATAAATAAAAATTTGAAAAGGTCGTTATACGTGTAGTTCGACGACCGAAATGGAAAATCGAATAAAATGGACTTATAAAAATTATTTAGAAATTCAGAAAAATATGATAAATCATGTATTATTATTTAAAAGTGATTTGAAGTAGAATATGTGAGTTTTGAATGATTCTAGATCAAATTGGTTAAATAACCATTTCGCAGCACCTTTAGCAACGCTTTCAACGTTGTTAAACTATTTCTTTGAAATTAATTGGTTTTGGAATATTTTAAACCATGGACAATTGTTAAATTTTAGAAATCGGTTTGTTAAATATTTTTGGAAGATATGATACAGAATTTATTTAAATTACAAGTAAGACATGGAAAGTTTGAGTTTTGAATAGAATTGGTCATCGGATATTCGACATGGAATCCTAAGATTGGACGAATACTATCAGAAATAGTAAAACACATTCATATCCAGATTCTGATGGTGTTTGACCGAATTTGTGAATCGATATCAAATATAAGTCGATTAAATTCTGTTTAAACTTATATTTGAAATATCAATTGTTTGAGTTATCATAAATGGGGATTTAAATTCAAATTACGATTTGGTGGTTTTGAACACTTAAGGAATGGGATAACAATGTGCAAATTAATTTTGTTTTTGAAATATAAGGTTGGAAATGAATATTGAATTTCAAGAAAAGGTTTAAGATGATATCGGGGTTTGAGGGAATGAATCCAACCTTAAGTGAAAGTAAAATGTTAACATTTGGGAAGGAGATTTGAATTGGAAATATGTACAGACCATTGCTACCGATTTTAAAGTATGTTAGTATTTGGAAAGTCCGGGATTGGATGTATGTCCGAAAACCATCCCAAGTAATAATACGACGTTATAAAGCAACGTAAGACTTGGAAACCAATGAGTGAAGCCTGGGAATTTCTAAATCATTTAGATTGGATGCTGATGTCTCGGACTGGTCCGTACAACCAAACGAGGTTATAAGCGGCATGATATTTGAATGTATTTGGAGATTTTTTGATGATGTTTCGTTCAGAGCCAGAACGGACATATATGGATTGTGTGTTTGACACTGTAATTAACTGCGTAACACTGTTTTATCAATATATATCTGTTTGGTGGCAGAGAATTAATCTCTTGTTTAACACCCTTCTCTAAGTCGTATGAGCTTAAAGGTTATATATTAGAAATCAGTGATGCATTGTTAATGGATAGTGTGGTATACTTAAGATATGCGATGAGCTATGGATGATCAAAGCATGGCTTATTTAAGCATAGATATATGTATATCGTGACCTTGGCAAGCCTCACTTCCCGGTAAATGGCTAAAACAAGAAAATTTCAGCGAGGTTAAGGGTAGTCATTTCCTTTTAGATAAAAGGTGTACTATGGTATGGAGCATAGGTATTAACCTCTGTAGATAAATTATATTTTATATGGATGTTGATGTTGTGAGGCCTCGTTTTAAAGGTTTGTAACGATTGGGAAGTGATATACTCAGGCGTGCTCTAAGTTACCCAGTTAGGGGGTAACCTGGCCTCGTGTTGGCAGAGAGCTCGATTTGGTTCTAGGGGCATCCTCTAGAGGCGTACCCATCAGTTCGATAAGGAAGCTCCTTTGCCTGGTCATTTGTTGGAAATCCAATTTCCACTACGAGCCCATATGCTATTAGTTGTACAGGTTGCTACCAGCAGGATTACATCAGTACAATGGGATGGGGCATTATGCTGGCTATGATTAATACATTTATTTGCGAATTGTTTTCACAGTATGCACTATTTGTAGTAAAAGAGGATTTTCACGTATCAAGCATTTTTGACTATCGTAAGTAGAAACCTTGTCATTACGAATTTTGATGCACGGGTGTTTACATAGAGTAAACCCATTCTGCGTTAGCGGCGTGGTCCGGTGAATTTCCCAACTTTAAAATGAATCCCAAATAAGAACTATGTTTTTGAAATCTCACACCAGTCCACGATTGACCTAGAATTTATTATTTCCCACACCTAAACTTTAGGTGCCCATATTTTTGCACGGGTACTCATAAGTTTAGTTTGCAGGTTTAGATTTTAGAGCCGGATTCAGATTTGAAGCTAGAGTTATGTTTTGGGTGTTTCATATTCCGCTGGAGAGTTTATTTCTGTTGTGCATATGGTACTCTGATATCCCTTGTAATCTCTGATGTAATCGATGAAATGAATGAAAAAGTTCTGGTATATTTTGTGCAAATATGTAAGTACCCATAACAATCTGTCTTCGTGAACGGTTTAAGTTGGTTTAATTACTGATGAGAACTTGTTAAAAAGGCGGGTCGTTACAAAATTGTTATCAGAGCTTTGGTCTAAACAAAGCTATAGGGTACGACATATTTGAACAAAAGATAGGAATCATCAGAGTTACAATATCTCATTAGAGATAGGGTTAGGATTACCCTAAAATGAGAATCCGGAATATTGCATTTGAGAGAGCATCTTTTCCTTGTAAAATCAATAAGTTATATTGGAATTTGTGAACTTAAAATTTAAGTATTAGATTTGTTTGGTATGAATGAATTTGGATGAATAACTTAAGTATAAAATTCCTTAAAAAGGTAATTAAGGAAATATTGGATTTGCATTAACCTTAAGTAAAGTTCGTTAACCATTTTGTATAAGAATAATTTATGGTTTGGTTTGGTAGGAATAAGGATGACCCAATTAAGGCCCTTAACCATTTGTTTGATTTTTGGTTTGGTAAGTAAATCCCTTAACAAATTTTGGATACTTTGAAAAAGATAAATTTGTTTTTAAACACTTAACTTGAATCACTTTGGTTAAGCTAAACAAATGATGAGTTTTTGATTTAATAATAAATTTGGATGATTTCTAAGCTTTAAATTTTTACTTTAGGGTGGAAAACCTCTTAGCATTAGATAATACCTCTCTCAGTTTCAACTTAGCAGTAGCTCTGGACCTAGCTCACAGGATTCTATTAGGGACATTTCTAGCGACTCCAGTGATCTTGAGATCATCGAGATATCCTCAGATTCTACCCCGATAGAGGATCAGATCATTTACCCTGATAGTGATATGGACGTCAGATCAAACCATTATCCTGATATGCTAGGAGCAGATCCAGCTCCACAGCAGGATGATCAGGAGTTGATGTATGAGTATGTACCAGGACCAACGATTATTAACCAGATGAGAGGGGCAAAGGTAGTATCCTATTTTGGGATTGAGATTTCTGTAGAAATAGCCGATGATACGTTAGAGGTATTATAACGGAAAGTTCTAGATGAGAGGGACCAGTGATTATTTGGACAGATCCTAGTAACAGAAGGCCCTTATTTAGGTATAGACCCAATGATAGGTGAGTAGTTTGATGCGAGGATATGAGAGTTAGAGCACCCAGGATTTATAGTAGAGGACGACCCAGTTCCCAAGGAAGGAGACGATGGGGTTGATGATGTCATGAAGGAATTATAACAGCCCATAGTCGAAGATGATATAGAGGTTGATGGATATATATAGTAGATGAGAATGGATTTATATAGGATGATGAGTTTGAACCTTATATATAGCGTTTATATGTTTTGAACTAGGACAGTTTTGGGCATAATACCTGGATAGGTATCCTCTTTTTGTGACTATGCATTTGGACTACCTTAAGTATGTGACACGTACGCAGGTAAGGATACTTTTAAGATGACCTTAAGACATGACATTTTTGGGTTGACTATGATATGAGTGTTCTGTTCCAATTTGAGTCTATTTATCTAATATTATGAAATCTATTCCAAAACTATACAGAGGAGTTTGATATAAAATTCGTATAGAGTTTAAAACCAACCATTTATCCTTTTCGAGGACAAAAAGTCTTAAGGAGGGAAGAACGTGATATCCTGGAAGTTTAAAATTTAATTTTGGACTTTTTATAAATATATCTCGAACTTAATAAGGTATAAATATAAATATTAATTCTTTTTTATTGGTTTGAATAAATAATTTTATTTTACAAAGATGAATTTTGTAATATAAACTTATTTTAAAAGGCTATACTTAAAATTTGTTAAGTAATAACATTATTTAAATTCGATTACATATAATGGTATTCGTATATTTCATAAAGGATTATTTATTTTTAGCGATGTTATTTTATAACATGAAGTTTTGGAGAAGTTTTAATCTTATTTTATAAATTCGAAGGTACAAAACCTTTATAAATTATTTTAACTACTGATTACAAGTAATATTATTCTAACATATAACATTTACATATTTTATACATTTATAAGAATCTATTTTGATAAATTACAAAGATATATTTTTGTAAGTGTTATACTAAGTATAGTAACATTTTATATGTTTTAAAATGGGTTACAAATTTATATGTTACAAGGTTGTTACTAAAACTCAATTTTAATAAGACAAATAAATGAATAATTTTTGTCATACATGCATTTAGGAGCTTCTAAGTAGAAACATGTGTCCTCACATGTGTAATAGGGCATGTAGGGAATAATTTAGAGAAGCCATGTGTCCATTTAATAAAAGACAAATCTACCTCAAGTTTCACTTATATAAACTCACGCATCCGTTATTTGTTCACACATCAAATTCTTTTGCACCATTTTATCTATCGTGTATTCTTCATTTTCTTCTCTCTCGCATTCTCCTTCCGCCCAGTTCTTCACCACAACCAAGCATCCGCGGCCTCCCCACCCAGTTGCCGCAAACACTGCCTCCGGTCCTCTCCAGTCCATCCACCAAGCCACACAGCACCTTCCCTCTCCATTTTCAGCTGCAAACCCAAACAGTCGCAACTTCCTTCTTCTTCCAGAACTGCTACAATCCCTTCTTCCCTTAGCAGCTCCATCACCCTAGACCGCAACTGCCACTCACCATTCATACCTTGACACCACACCCGGACCTTGCATCTCCACCCAGTCAGTCGCCCGACGGTCTGTAGCGCCACCCCAAATCCATTGCTCCACTGGCCAACCTTGCTTTCTTTCCTATTCATCAGTTCGGCAGTCCACCTGAACCTTACACAAACTTTTTTACCACCTTTTATCTCTCCAGGTTGTTCTATATCAGTACCACCCAGTAGCCGTTGTGCCCTCTTCCGCAGTTCAGTTGCGAGCAAGGCAACCTTGTGTTGATAAACAAAGCTAAAAATAAAGTGGCGTATGGTGTATGTATATATGTTGCGAAGAATACGGCATACATATATACATTGTTTTGTTGCGGGGAAGCGGTGTACGACGTCGAGGGAAAGTGTATATGATCGCTCGGGGTATGGTTCACAGTTGATACAAGACATTGACATTGAATATTGGAAAGCGATGAAGGTGAGATTATAATTTAAATTCCTTTTAAATTAGTTATTATGGTTAAATATAATTAGTCGTTAATTATAATTAGCGAATGGTCATGAATTATTATAAATGATTGGTTGTTCGATGGAAATTCATGCAATTATAAACACCTTAAACACTGACTGTTATTAACTGTAACGCTCTACGCACAGTTATTTGATTATTTTGATTGCTGTGGTTGTGATGAATTAAATTGTGCTTGTTTGTTGGTTAATTATGATTTCATGAATTCAGTCATACACCGTAGCTGTGTAATTATATGGTAATCAATTCACATTCTCCTTCCATTTAAATGAAAATTTTATTTATTTAAATAAGGTTGTAAACTTAGTTTTAAATTTGAAACTATTTGGAAATCAAATAGAGTAAATAATATTCGCATAAAATGTGTTTTGAGCGTTAATGTGTTATTGAATTGGGTTTTGAAATTTAGATTGGAAAAGGATTTGAAATATGAATTTAAATGTTGTTTTATATAAGTAATTGGTTTCATTATTATATAATGACTATTGGTAATGCGGGAAAATATATTATTTTGGAATAGAGGAATGAAAAATGATTTATAAATTAAAGTATGAAAATTTAATTTAATTTAAAAAGGAATGGACGATTTATATTCTAAATCGGTATCGAACATTGATAACATCTTTTTCAATGATAATAATAACATATACCGGAACGTTCCAGGATGACAGAGGGGATAGTCTCTAGGCTTGGGTTTGGAAATATAGTTTCCTGCTCTCCCTGGCTATCCCTAACTGATCTTACGGGCAGAATGACTAATTTGAAATTGAAACTGTTTAAATTTAGAAGTAAGTTGAAATAAAAAGTATGATTTCGGGAAAAGAGATTTGGAATATGGTTTTAATCTAAGTTATGGAAATGTAATTTATTTTGGGAAAAGAATGGAACAATTTATATTTAAACGTTATATAGCTTGAACCGAATGCGTCGCATAGTGACAGTTCGATAATATTGATTTCAAATTTCAAATGGTTATAACTTGAACTTTTTGAATTGAATTGACGTAAAACAAAAAAGTTGGAATTCTATTAATAATTGGTTTTGAATAAATTAATTTTTTTCAAATTTCATCGTATGATTTTCAAGTTATGTATAAATCAAAATTTGAAAAGGTCGCTATACGTGCAGTTCAACGACTCTGAAATGGAAAATCGAATAAAATGGACTTATAAAAATTATTTAAAAATTCAGAAAAATATGATAAATCATATTTTATTATTTAAAAATGATTTGAAATAGAATATGTGAATTTTAAATGATTCTGGATCAAATTGGTTAAATAACCATTTTGTAGCACCTTTAACAACGCTTTCAACGTCGTTAAACTATTTCTTTGAAATTAATTGGTTTTGGAATTTTTTAAACCATGGACTGTTGTTAAATTTTAGAAATGGGTTTGTTAAATATTTTTGGAAGACATGATACATAATCTATTTAAATTATAAGTATGATATGGAAAGTTTGAGTTTTGAATAGAATTGGTCATTGGATATTCGATATGGAATCCTAAGATTGGACGAATATTATCAGAAATAGTAAAACACATTCATATCCAGATTCTGATGGTGTTTGCCCGTGTTTGTGAATCGATATCAAATATAAGTCGATTAAATTCTGTTTAAACTTATATTTGAAATATCAACCGTTTGAGTTATTATAAATTGGGATTTAAATTCAAATTACGATTTGGTGGTTTTAAACACCTAAGGAAAGGGATAACGATGAGTAAATGGATTTTGTTTTTGAAATATAAGGTTGGAAACGAATATTGAATTTCAAGAAAAGGTTTAAGATGATAACAGGGTTTAAGGAAATGAATCCAACCTTAAGAGAAAGTAAAATGATAACGTTTGGGAAGGAGATTTGAATTGGAAATCTGTATAGACCATAGCTACTGATTTTAAAGTATGCTATTATTTGGAAAGTCCGGGATCGGATATATGTCTGAATACCATTCCAAGTAATAATACGATGTTATAAAGCAACGTTAGACTTGGAAACCGACGAGTGAAGCTTGGGAATTTCTAAATCATTTGGATTGAATGCTGATGTCTCAATTTGGTCCGTACAACCAAACGAGGTTATAAGTGGCATGATATCTGAATGTATTTGGAGATTTTTGGATGATGTTTCATTCAGACCCAGAACGGATATGTATGGATTGTGTGTCTGACATTGTAATTAACTTTGTAACACTGTTTTATCAATATATATATGTTTCGTGGCAGAGAATTACTCTCTTGCTTAACACCCTTCTCTAAGACGTATGAGCCTAGAGGTTATATATTGGAAATCTATGATGCGTTGTTAATGGATAATGTGGCATACTTAAGATATGCGATTAGCTATGGATGATCAAAGCATGGCTTATTTATGCGTAGCTTTATGTATATCGTGACCTCGGCAAGCCTCATACCCCGGTAAATGGTTAAAACAGGAAAAATGCAGTAAGTTAAGGGTAGTCATTTCCTTCTAGATAAAAGGTGTACTATGGTATAGAGCACAGGTATTAACCTATGTGGATAACTTCTATTTTATATGGATGTTGATGTTGCGAGGCCTCGGTTTAAAAGTTGGTAACGACCGGGAAGTGATATACTCAGGCGTGCTCTAAGTTACCCTGTTAAGGGATAACCCGGCCTCGTGTTGGCAGAGAGACCGATTTGGTTCTCACAGCGTCCCCCTAAAGGCGTGCCCGTCAGTTCGGTAAGGAAGTTTGTTTGCCGGGTCATTTGTTGGAAATCCAATTTCTACTACGAGCCCGTACGATTTTAGTTGTATAGCCTACTACCAGCAGGATTACGTCAGTATAATGAGAAGGGGCATTATGCTGGTTATGCTTAATACATTTATTTGCGAAATTGTTTTCACACTATGCACTATTAGTAGTAAAAGAGGATTTTCACGTATCAAGCATTTTTGACTATCATAAGAAGAAACCTCGCCTATGTGCGTGTTTTCATTGTGTGCTTGCCCGAGACCTTATGTTAGTTTCATTTTCAAAAGTCATTACGAATTATGATGCAAGGGTATTCACATGGAGTGAACCCCTTCGGCGTTAGCGACGTAGTCCGGTGAATTTCCGAACTTTAAAATGAAGCCCAAATAAGAACTGTGTTTTTGAAATCTCATACCAGTCCCACGATTGACCTAGAGTTTATTAGTTCCTACACCTATACTCTGGGTGCCCATATTTTTGCATGGGCAGTCAGAAGTTTAGTTTGCAGGTTCAGATTTTAGAGCTGGATTCATATTTGAAGCTAGAGTTATGTTTTGAGTGTTTCGCATTCTGTTGGAGAGTTTATTTCCGTTGAGCATACGGTACTCTTATATCCCTTGTAATCTCTGAGGTAATCGATAAAATGAATGAAAAAGTTTTGTTACATTTTGTGCAAATATGTAAGTACCTATAACAATCCGTCTTCGTGAATGGTTTAAGTTGGTTTAATTACCGGCGAGAACTAGTCAAAAAGGCGGGTCGTCGCATTTTTTGAGACTATTATCTCTTGACTTTTCTTTTTTTAGTAGTCACCTTTCATTCATCAGACTTTTATATCTGATCCTTTCTATTTTCCCTTCCCCCCATTAGGATCACATGACAGTAGTTGATTCTTGGAAGGCTTGGAGCTTTGGTTGAATGCTCCATTCTTATAAATTTTCATTTTCATTTCGTTGAGTTCTTTTTGTATAATATGTTTAGGTTTGAGAGAGAAATATGCATTTTTATATATTATGTACCTTGATATAATAATAATTTTGAAATTTGAAGTATTGACATTTTATTCAGTTATGATTAATGAAATGGTTTTTTTTGGAAGTTCTAATTAAGTTATTTTGTCTTCACTGCAAAATGCTTTATATTTATGTCATGTTGTCTTTGCCTCTACATGCGTTAACTATACATAAATGATCTCTATTCTTTGACACAATTAGAAAAAGGGTATGATAAGGGGTGTGCAAAATTGCAATAATAAGGAAAATCTGGATAATATCATTGTTCCTACCAAAACAAATGAAATATAAATATTGAAGCAGAGATATGAAAGACCAAAAGAAAACTAGTGGCTTGGTGTTCTACGTAGGAGATGTAGCTAGCCTTCACCCGAACTTCGAATATGAAGTCAGTTGTCACTCTTTTCACGTGAGAAACGTAATACATAGCTACTACTTCATGTGTTTGTTATGCAATTTGGAGATGTATAACTTAATTATACTTTCGTATACTGCTTTAGATATGTTGCTCTAACATTGCGATTCATTTTTTATATTTACTATCTCGCATGTTTTATGTCTATATGTTATTATTATATACTATCTTTTGTCCTATGAGATATATGATAGGTTTTTATAGTTTTATTTCCTTTTATAGCTAGATGTCACTTTACACTCTCCAAGCACCGTAGTAGTGCATTATTTAAGTATTTTGAGTTTCAGAGTATAGAGTGGTCACCACATAAAATGCATTTGTACTAGGCACTTGTCGAACAAGCGAATAGATGTTTAAGCGCATATTCAATCCACATATCACTACTAGGTCACTTACCACATGGAAGTTTAGACGTTTGTTCAACAAGCGCTCCATGTTGAAAACTTTGAAGGGTAACATTTTCTAGCCCCTTAAAATGTAATATTTAAGTCCAAATAGTTGGAGATACTCCTGCAATATGTTCAGCATGTTGAAACAACTTATTATAAAATAAAATAAAAATCTATAAAGAAAAACTACAGAACTCTACAAATATAATATTGCTCATTTATCTAAAATAAAAAAATTCAAACAATTATTAAACAAACCGTGGTTATAACATTTCTCCATGGCTTTTGTAGATCCTGCCTCCAAAATATGTGTGCATAAACATTTATTTTCATAAATCTTTTCCTTTAAAATTTATTTAGTTAGGCCTGTTTCTTTTAATATAAAAAATTGAGCCTTATCGGAGAATAGATTATGTTGTGAGAAATTAGGGTGGTATGGAGGTTTATTTATAGGTTAGTTTATGGATCTTACATTGTTAGATTTATAGATTAAATCTAGGTCAGCCACGTCATTGGACCAATGAAATCTTGCCATATCTTCTTAGATTTAAAAACGTACCTACCAAAAGAATCCAACTTAGCAGCGTTACACTCAAAACAATGCTTAGCTCAAACCAAATCATGTTAAGCATGATTTGCACCCACACAAGGGGCCAAGTTGATGCCCTATACATCGGGACCCAACCTATATTTTTCTTTTATTGATTTTCGATTGCTCGTAAATTTTCATTTTAAGTCCATTCTCTGCAAATCATAGGTCTAAATTGACCATAAAATAGCCATAGACACAATGGTATAGGTTCCGTGGTCAAATTCAATTGTCTGTGACAATTCTTTTTTTAACTTCTTTCTACGTTTACAATTAACTTCTGCTTATTAAATTCATAATTGTTCCTCTACCGTTAATATTATTTACCCTCCATTTTATACTATTAATTCCTGACTGTATCACTGTATTATGAGCTTTACTTATCAAATTCAAATATATGCATTAATATTTATGATATACTCCTCTTTGTCATCTTTTAGTGTTTTGTTTATAATGTTAGCCTTTATTTACTCTTTTATAACATTAATATAAACGTTTTCATTCATTTTACTTATTAAATTATAACGTTATATTTTCATAACATTAACTCGTAAATATTCACATCTGTTAATTAATTATTCTTAAATTTTTGGTTGTTACAGCTCGTATATCTGCTAAGTTTACTTATAACATATTCAACGCTTGGTCGAGTATAATTCATAACTTACATAACGAAGTCTATAATATATGAGAATATCCAAGTTAGTAAATACTATCACCAATATTTTTGATCTAATTTTGGTTTAAATCAATAGGTGATTTTTCCACAGTTATGCTATGATGCTTAAAATTTTCCAATATTTTTTAAGTGTAGTATGATTGAGATAATATGTATCCTTATGGATTTTTATGTATTCTTATTTTAATAATTACATCATCAATTTCAATATTTTTCATATCAAATCTGATGGAGAACATATTTTTCATTGATGAGTTACATATTTATTGCTTCCTAGTATGAGTTGATCATCAACATATAAACATACAGTGACATAACCTTTGTCTGTAATTTTGGTATAGACACATTTGTGACATTCGTTTATATGAAAACCACGTAATGTCATTGTTTCGTCAGAATTTTCATGTCATTGTTTAGGTGCTTGTTTGTGCCCATACAAAGATTTCACTAATTTTAATACTTTTGCTTATGTTATGTTTTTATGAAACCTTTCTTATTTTTCATGCAAATCTCTTCTTTAAGATCACCATTTAGAATTGATATTTTTACATCCATTTGATGTTTTTCTAATTGTAGTACTGATGCAATTGCTATCAACAATTCAATGGAAGTTATTCGTGTTACAGGCGATTATGTGTCGAAGTAGTCCAGCTCTTTTTTTCTATAATCTAATCTATAAGTTGTGCTTTATATTTGTCTATTGATCCCTTAGGTTTTAATTTCCTCTTAAATATTCGTTTATTTTCCAATGCTTTGAGTACTTGAGGTAGATCAACTAATTCCAATGTATGATTATTCATAATGGATTTTGTCTCACTGTTAATGGTTTATTTCCAGTATGGAGCCTCGGAGGACATTGGCTTATTATATCTCTTTTGAGAAAGACGGTTGTGTGGTGCATCACTACACAACTAGTTAAATATTAATATTAGTAAGCAAAATAAAGTAGAGTCGATCGACTGGCTTGACCAATGATACAAAACAACAAGCTAATCAGTTTTTGGTTAGTAAATAATTTACATTGTACCAATATAGCAGTCCCAACGTGAAAATAACTTAGGAGAAAATAACATAAAGTCAAAATAACCACCAGAACAAGCACAACCAAAACCAAAAATTAGATAAAGGAATGCAACAGCCAAAGGGACGAACAACTATCATGAGCGAGGGAAAGATGTCTAGAGCTGACATTATCGGCAATAAATCTTTCGACCGACTCAGCCGAGTTGTTAGGACCTTCCCTCAAACGGAGTTGAAACTGCGATTATTTATGGGCACTTGTATAGTAAAAGAAGAGGTGAGTTTATTTGTGACACAAAGAAATCTGGCTTCGATACTAATTGTTGAATCATTTTTTTCTCCTCTCAATCTAAATAGTTCAACAAAAAGCGATAGTGAAGCTTTCAAGATTTGGATCTAACTAGGAAAATTGCCAGTGGTCAAACGGGGCTAAAAAAGGGGGATGGTACCAAGTATGTGAGTGGCGGATGAGACCCAAATAAAGTAGTTGAAATCACAATCGTGGAAAAGATGAGAGATTGATTCCAGCTAAACATGACAAAGGGAGCATCTTGAGTCCACCTGGATATTTTTATGCATAAGTATGTCTTTAGTGTTGATCTGCTCATGAACTAAGCACCAAAAGGAGGAAACAAACTGCCAAAGGGGTGGATATTTTCAAATGTCTGGGGAAGCAGAATTCTCGGTTAGAAAAATTGAGTTGTGGTAGTAGGACATGACTTTAGAGCTAGCGTTAGGTGGGGACTCCAGAGGACTTTATTTGGATGCATGGACAGAAAAATGGAGAAGAGAGTTTGGAGTAGCTGAAGTAGTTAGAAAAAAATCATATCGTTGAAGAAAGTGAAAGGGTTTAGGTTGTTAACGCCACATGTGACCGCTTCTTGAATGGAAAGGGCATTATTCGGGAATAAAGAGTACAAATCTGGGAACAGAGGGTGGAGCGGGCAGCAAAATAACCAGGAGTTATTCTGAAGGAGCTTGAGAAGCCATTGCAAACTGAGAATTGGAAAAGAAGATGTGTTCTAAGGATAATTTTTAGGATACCACGCTAGAGAGGGTAGGGTGAACAAGGGAGGGGAATGGAAAATGGCAGAAAGTTGGTTGTCGTAGTAGGAGCTAAGTATCCAAGATTTCCATGGGTAATCGCTGGGGGGTACAACAAAACAAAAGCCATTTAATGAGGAGGACGAAGTTAAATTTGCGAATGTTAAGGACATTTGAACTACCCTGAGTAGTTGACTTACAAACAATATTCCAATTCACCAGAGATCTAGTGGGACCACTATGCTAGAGAAAGGATCTCCTCAGAGTTTCAATCCTATTAATAACCAGAGAGGGTGCTAGATGGAAAAAAGACCAATACAGAGGTATTGCAGAGAGGATAAAATTAATTACGGTGAGACGACCAACGTTGAAGAGGGTAGAATATTTCCATGTGGCAAGGCGGGCTTCAATCCTAGCGATGAGGGGTTTCAAGTTTGAGCGAAGAAGTTTTGTGGGACAGATTAGGACACTCAAGTATGTGATTGGGAAACTCCCACGGTGACAGTTAAGGGAGCTGGCAATAACAGGGGTAAGATGGTCGGTGCCACCAAGCATGTTGATAGAGATTTTGGAGAAGTTAATAGACCAGAAATGAGTTCAAAAGTATATAGAAGCACCTTAAGGCAGTGGATGTTGCTGGGTGATGGAGAGGCAAAAAGGATAGTATCATCAGCAAATTAGATAATCACTGCTTTAAGGAAGTTTGTGTTGGGAGGAATGTCATTGATGACTATGAGTGGTGGTAAGGTTTATCATACGACTGAGAATGCCAGATACAAGAAAAAAAGATGGGAGACAGGGGGTCACCTTCGCGAAGACCACGCTTGAACTTAATATGGAAGAGAAACTGGAATGTAAAATGTTGGAGGTCCACTCGCATCAGCAAGAAGAGAAGCCTCTGTGGGCAAGAATGGCAAGGATGAAGTTTCAGGACAAGGTGTCTAAAGCTTTGGAAAAATTGATTTTGAAGAGTAGGCCAGTAGTGGCAGAACGATGGCAATGGGAAACGACTTCTTAGGTGCTTGCTATGCAGTCTATGTTGTTTACGTCTGAGAATGAAAGTTGATTGAACAAGGTAGACAAGGTGGGCAATGTGGGACTGAAGACAGTTGTCCAGAACCTTGATAATGAGCTTAAAGGTGCAGTTATGGAGGATGATGGTCCTGAACCCATTAATGTCCGTAGCTCTTTCGAATTGAGAAGATGGATGATTTTAGCACAATACAATCTAGATATGCAGGTGGGGTCAGAGTAAAATTCCTAAAAGATGCCAAGTAAGTCAGACTTAAGGAGGTTCCAGAAATGTCTAAAGAATGAAGGGACAAACCCATTCGGGGTTGGGGATGTATTGTCATTCGTAGCTTTGATGGTGGTGAGGATATCTGATTCGGTGAAGGGTGAGTCAGCCGGAATAGAAGCAAGATTGAGGTAAAGGAGGTCCCTATCGATCGGTGGAAGCTAAGGGAAAAGATTGGCCAAGAAGTTGCCTGAAATAGGAAGTAAATAGGCGGTTAATGATAAGGGGATTCGAGGTTGTGACTTTCTTGTGGTTGATTTCAAAAATGGGTTTGGTTCTTCTTCTTCCATTGGAAAAATCGACGAAAAATGGCAGTGTTTCTATCGCCTTTCGTAAGTCACTTAATGTAAGTAGAGTGTTCCTATTCCATTTTGCGGAATCTAGTAGAGTGTAACGACCCATATTTTTCGGTCATTTGAATTTGAATATTTGAATCTTTTTTAAATATTATATTTTGGAATATTAATGGATTTTAATATTGAATTCGTTTATAAAATTGAAGTTTGAACGTTAAATTTATATATAATTTAAAACGAGCTCAAAATGGCTCTGTAGTTCGTAATATTGAGTTTTCAACTTTAATTGAATATACAAGATCTGATATAAGTCGGAATTCTGTGAAACAAGAAATGTTTGAGTCCAGCTGATAATAATTTTCTAATGAAAGGGAAAAATCCAGATTTCATGTTATAGATTGTTAGTTATGTCCAAATCAAATTTTAAATTAGTCACTATGGAAATCGTTTATAAACGATAACATTTATTTAATAAATTTAATATGGATTTCTATATATTTTGGATACCTTTTAACTTGAAACTGTCAATGTTGGGTTATAAATCCATATTGTTTATATGTGAAGCTATATAGTAATTTGATTTGGATATTTACGATAATAATAATATATTATTATTCAACTAGATTATTTTGGAATTTAATATACATATATATATATATGTATATTATATATATAAGCCTTAAGACAGTCATTTTGTAAATGACCTCGGTGTTCGATGAAATTAGTTTCATTAGAACCGTAACATTAAGTTATGGCAAGATTTTGATTTTCGACTCAATCGGATTTACCGTTTGATCGTGAGAGAAGTAAACGCCTTGGTTTTTATTCAATCGTTTTATCGATTTAAATTGGAAATTTAGAATAATGGATTTTCTAACAAACTCTAAATTTAACGAAATTAATTTTTTTAAATCCATAATAATTTATTATTATAGTATTTCAATCTTCAAGTTATTTGCATTTTTTTTTGTGATCCTACGCAATTTTAAAGCGTATCGATTCACACTGTGAAGTTATAAAGGAATTTTCACACATGATCTCGTAATTTGACGAAACCTGATCCATCGTGTCTGGAATATCGTTTTATGCTAGGATGTAAATTGTCATCTCGATCGGATGTCGTTTGAGGTGATTTTAATAAGTTACTTCATGGCGAAGTTTAAATAATAATTATTAAATAGATCACTATAATTGCCAATCTAAATGGGGGCCAAACCCTAAATTCTACCTTCACGCGGTCAACAATGAAACCGCCACCCTCACCCATTTCAACGAACAGAAATCATTGAATTCTTCTCCCTCAAATCACGAAAATCCATCACCCTAAACTTAAAACTCTTAACTAGGAAATTGTAAAGCTCACTAAGGTCGTCATTTTGACCGGTTGTGATCGACGTAGGCGATCGGTGGCAACCAGAAATTGACATCGAAGCACTTATGTTCGAATGGGAATTTAGGGTTAGTGGTGAACTCAAGTTTCACGAAATTGCGGGAGATGACTGACGACGTAAAGGAACTGGGAACGGAGGCTTTAGATCGTGGTCAGATCGACGTTGAACGATAGGGCGGGTTGAAGATGGAAGGAGCGATGTGGTGAAGGGTTGCAGAATAACGAAATGCACGGGGAAGAGAAGTATTGGCTTTTCATTTGACTAATTAGGGTAGTTAAAATGTAATTAAGTTTAGGTTAATAATATATTTGGGATTTCAAGTTCAATTAACCTAAATCCGAAATTAATCTTTGTTTAAGTCGTGATAGGATTCTGGAGTGTAAATCAAAGCAGAGGAACAAAACATGAGAAAAGGAAGGAGAAAGTCAGTCATCCGTTTTTGTGCTTTGACCGATTTTGCTAAAACAATGTTTACATTTAACTAAAGTATAATTAAACTACTTAATTTATTTTATAAATAATAAATTGATCATATAATGTTAACCCATGACATGATTAAACAAATTTAGGCAAGGGTTCAAGAAATACAAATCGCGATTTACATACATGGGAAGAGTCAACCGATTAAACTTGTTTAGCAATGTAATTAAGATTAAATTAATTTGTAATTAGGGATTAATTAATTTAATTAAATCATCTAGATTAGAACATTGATAACTTCTGATTGCATGAACATAATTAAATGAAACATGTTGCAACCGGATTATCTTGACGAGATCTACATTCTGGAACAGTTTTGGACATGACTGGAATCAGAAGGGAATCTTAGTTAAATTAAATGATCATTTAGTATAACTAAATGGTATCGCTTTAGCGACTAATCAAATCAGAGTAAGTTGAACTTTCCCAATTATATTTTATATAAGTCGGGTTATATAATTGTGCGCTATGGTTGTTAATGGTTGACTATTTGTAAAATAAATATGCATATATTGATTGAACCGATGAAATTAAATGTTGTTTAATTTCAGTGAAACACCAAATCGTTATTCTAACGGTTGGAACCAATTGAGGTAACTTACCTTGTTGGTCTCATTTATTATAATATAAACGTGTTTAATTTAATTGTTTGTAAATATAAATTGGTTGATGTTAAATAGTGGTTATCTACCGTTATAGAAATTATTAGTTTAAATTTAATAATTCTTATTGAATTATTTTATTTGAGGTAACCTATTTGGATATAGGGAATAACAGGTTGGAGGGATACAACCGGATTCCTTACCAGTAGTTATTAAATTTTATTATATTATTATATATGTTAAAAACATGAATTTGTGATGTAATGATTGACAGGTTGGAGGAATTCAATTGGATTCCTCTCTAATATTGATAATGTTTATCAAAATGATTTGTTGTGATCATTTGGATGTGAATTGAGTTATATTTCATAGTTTGGTACTTTAACAGATATTTACCTCTTTAGTACCGTTGATAAAAGAAAAGATTTTGGAATTGGTATTAAATCAATTTTGAATGTTTTCAAAGTTATTTATATAAGGATATGGATTACGATGTTTGTTATAAAAATAAACATTGAAGTTTTAATTGCATTTTTACAAATATTTAAATTATAAATTAGGGGAATTCCAAGATATTAAACGGTTAGCTGTATAAACCAAATACAAATGTTAAAATGATTACAAAGAAGGGATTAAGTGGCGTAAATGGGGTTTTAAAGGATTTTAAAATATTGAAATGGATTAATGGAATTTATTTGTAACAACCCGGGTTTCGACAGACCGAATTTTTCAAAATCCAATCCATCGGACCCCGAGTTGGGTACTCTGGTATCCTGCAGAAAAGACAGAGAGAAAGAAACATGTCAGAGTTCGAAAAGCAGCTCACAGCGGAAGAAATAAAATATAATTTATTCAAAATGGCATTACCTTAATAATAATACTGCCAAGCCAGTAGTCAAGCAGTATTATCTCTGTCATGAACCTAACCTGCGCATGTTGTGAGGAGGGGGTCAGAACATAAGTTCTGTGTGACTGGACTATAATAAACTCTTGTGTAACCCTACTTATACCATTTAGTTATAATTTATTGTTTATTAGGTTATTCACAATATTAGCACCCAAGGCCAAACCCATGTCATTCTCGTCCACTTACTTGTAGACTTAACCTAATACATCGTATATGTAATTTTCCCCAACTCGTATAATCCTTTCCATGTATACGTACAGTCCCTTGCCGTATATCGTACGGGCTTTATCACGTAATTCTATACTACTTCAACGTAGTGCCACCATTCTTGAAATCGTTTGGACTGCCACCCTTGATCTGGCTAGGTTTCCTTATCATGAACTATCGAGTGTTTAACTAGGATTTATGCCACCTAGGACCACTAGGGATTATACTACCTATTGAACGTTTTCTAGATTCGATTAGGGTTTATGCCACCTAGGACTACTAGGGATTTTGCTACATGTCGAACAACGCCCTTTTCCCACCTATGTATCGCGAATCGTTTCCGATGTCTAGGTGCACATGTACACTATATGTGCGGCCTGAGTCCCGTGACAGGGCTAAATCAAGAAATACGGAACTCGGTCGGAAGCTTTAAGTTATCTGCCGATGCTGATGCTAAGGTCTGTTTTTCTACCAGTGGTTATGGTCCCACGTGACCCATCCCTCAACTAATGAAAGGCAAATCCAAGAAAATCAAGCATGAGAACTGTACTCCTGCCACCTATGCCCCACTTTCCTATTGGCCAGCCTCACCCATAACTAGATAGCAAGTATATGGTCTGTTGGGAGTTCTCTACCTTTCCGTATACGTACTATGATTGATTGAAGATGGTAGGTAGACGACGAGTGCTATCACAGGGCTAAACAAGATATTGCCGCCTCACGCTGGTCCATCCTAGTCTTTAGGTTGCCTTATATTGCAACCAAGGCATACTCTTGGTTCTCCTACCGCAGACCTTAACCTCTGTGAGCCCAGGCGGATCATCTGCAACCTCACAGAGGGATACCAAGAGAATCCTCACGTTCACCGAAGCTACGTGCTACGTAACCCAGTCCGCTAGAGCCTTTCTCGAAATCAGATAAACGTTCGCTCCTCCTCGTGTGTTTGTTAAGCGATGATCTACCGTATCGGGTTATTCATCTATTTATGGACTGGCTCAGTTTCCTTGACTAAGAATTATTACTTAGTTGTTCTTAACTAAGGTTTACCACTTAGTTTCCTTTACCGTTAATCTTGTTAACTAAGGTTTACCACTTAGTCCCCTTAACTAAGGATTACAACTTAGTTCCCGTTATCGACCGTTTTCTTAACTAAGGTTTGCTGCTTAGTTCCTATTAACTAAGGCTTGTTACTTAGTTATCATTCTCGTTGTTTTACTTAGTCAATTCTCGTTACCTTAGACATCAGACCACATATTCTCGCTTTATAATTCAACTTGTTGACTAAGGTTTTCCCCTGAATTCAAGCATAACTTAAGTTCTCTTTTATTCGGTGATAGCGCATTGGTGTTTTCCCACAGTTATTGCTTAGCTTACTGATTGACATAGAAATATGTTTATTTTATGCTCTTATATCTTATCTTTTGTATATAAATAAATATTACTTGGGTATTGTTTTGTTATTTTTACAGATAGTCCAACCCAGCCCGCATGCAACCAGAAATGTAGAGAAATAGAGTTCAATTTGCTGTTTATTTGCATTTTGAAGAATTGTAGATGAAGATATCACATCTAGTTGCTGTTGGACAAGAAAAGGAGTGATAAAAAGGCTTTGCACATCACAAATCAATGAAGAAATATCAAGGAAGCAAGAGGAAAAAGAGAAAAGGCCCAAATTTGCTTTATTTTTCTAAGGCCCATTTATGTTTCTCATTGTAAACAAATTAGTGGTGTAATGACCAGGCCCATTTACCATTAGGGTTAGGGTTAGGGTTTGGCTATCTACCCTATATATACCCTTGTAATGGCATTGTAGCCACCATCCTATATCTCATCTCTTATTCCATTGTTCTAATAAAAGTTCTTCTTTCTCTTTTATTTTCTGCATTTTTTTGTTTTCTTAGCAACTAGTGTTGTCTATACGATTAGATTCGGTAGAACACTATTTGTATTTTGCACTTATTTGCATTAGTGATTTACCGTCTGATTAGATTCAGCGGAAATCCTAATTTTAATTCTTGTTGTTATTTCAATTTCTGCAATTTCAATCTCTGCTTTTATTATCTTCTTAGGTCAAATTGGATTTGATTAGATTCAAATCTAATTCATAGTTTTATTTCTTTTCCATTGAAATTGTGATCTGATCGTCGGTTCAGTTAGATCTGTTCTGAATCAAATCACAGTTTTAATTTTGTTTTGCAAAATCAACCTCCAGCTTCGTCTAACACGCCCACGAAACATATAAATAATAAAATTTAACTTTCCTCCCTGTGTTCGACCTGTATGCTACACACCTGTATGCTTGCAGAATTTATTACAAATGTCGCGCTTTTCTAATTCATAGATTAGCGTCGATCAAGTTTTTGGCGCCGTTGCCGGGGAGGTAACGATTAAATTTTATTATTTATTTAATTTCTGATTCGTGTTAGTTTTTATTTTATTTTATTTTTCTTTTGTTTTCTTGTATATATATATATATATATATATATATATAAAATCTTGCCATTTGTTCTTTTAGTTTCTTGCACTGTCCAATTTCTTTCCTTTCATTTTTTATCTAATCTATTACATCCTTTCTTCTTTTCCAAGTTTTTATATAAAAAAAAACTGTCATTTTTCACTGATTTTTCTACCTTTTCTACTCCTTCCATTCTGCCCCTTTCTTCTTTTACATTTTAATTTCTTTCTATAAAAAAAAAAAAAATTCACAAATTTCTTCTGTTTTCTCCTTTCCCCTTTTGTCTTTCCTCTTTTCAATACAATTGATTTCTTTCCTTCTATTTCAAAATTTCTTTCTTTTCTGGAAAAAATCACAAATTTCCTTTTTGTCTTCTTTCCTTGTGTTTTCTGCCACTTTTTCACCAATTGTTCGCCACAATTCACAGTACCAGGCCAATTCCCCTCATCTTCATCCACTACTGGCCTCATCAGTCCGCTATCATCAAACCTCCAGTCATCCTTAACACAAACCAGCTTCTGAATCAATAGCCACATCAAAACGACCGCTCATAACCGAGCATCAACCAAAAAAAAAAAAAAAAAACAAAAAAAAACAACGTCATCCACCTTTCTGCCATTCTCATACAACCCCACTTACATTCATAAAGCACTTAACCACCGTGACCCCAATCGACAACTAGGCCTTCACTGTACCTGCCGCTAGTTCCACTTTCCCCAACACCTGAATACAGATCCACGTCCTTCAACGCTCATCCACCCGTACAGACCCTCACCATCTCTCTAACCAATTCAACAGCCAACTGTTCACCGACAAAACCAAAATAATCACCACTCCAATTCGCACCTGCCTTCACAGACCAATCTCACCGAACCCTTCTGACAGTCTAAACACCCAACAAACCGCACCGATCAAAATCTAAGAACCCAATTCAAATCAGTCAATTTAGCAACCTCCAGCAATTAAAACCTATCAGATCGAAATACCCAAATTGAAACTCCAACAAAGCAGAATTCAACCTCATTCAAACCCTTTAACCGCTCCTAGTACCAAAATCCAAACTTGCAATAGAAACCATATTCGACCCCAAATCAAACCGTCGATCCCAAGCCACCCTTGCCAACTCGCAACATCGATAAACCCTCGACCCAAACCATCATCGTCTCAGCCATTTCGAAGTCCAAATCTGATTTTAAACCTAAAAAAAACCGCATAGAAGAAAGAAAAGAAAAGGGGCGGCGTGAGTTTTAGTGTGGGGGTTAGAACTTGTTTTACTGAGAACACAAGGGACGTAATTTTTTTCTTTTTTAGGGTTCGTTTCTGTGTTAGGCGCATATAAAAAGTGGCGTTGTTTTCTGTTGATTTGTTGAGAATATAACAGAGGCGGGAGTTTTTATAGTGAGTAGTTAAAGTCTGGTTGTTTCTAGGGTTGTGTACACTTGTTAGTGGTCTGTTGAGTGCTCGTGGCCAGAACCGGGTGCGTTGGACCTTTTGTGTTAGGGTGCTCCGGTCTTATTTTTTTTATTTTTTTAACAGCGGTGTGGTACTTGTCTGACTTGTTTGCTTCTTTTTAATTATTCTGGTTTGTCTGCGATCGTTGAGTCTAGTTTTTCCTATTTTATTTTAATTTTAATTTTTTTTGTTTTTGTTTATTCTTTTCCTTTAGTTTGTTCATTTTATTTGCTATTTCTTCTTTCTCTTTTTTTTTTTAAAAAAAAGGTGATTTTTTCAAAAACAGGTACAGCTGAAATTTAAAAAAGGTCTTAAAAATTTTTTTTTCGGGCTCCTAGCCCGAACCCGTGCCGCAGCGCAGTCAAGCAATTAATAGAAGAGACAACAACAGGAAGCAGCGAACGATTCAAATGGGTTGGAGCGGTTGCACACCAAGTGGGGTGTGAACGCGCTAGCGCTTCTCAAATTCACTGGAGGACTGCCGATCAAGGTGAAAACTTTTAAAACTCTACAGGTGCTCTGCTGCAAAAGGAAAAAGGAAAAAAAAAATATAGACAATTGTTGTAAACATTTTCTGCAGGGGCAGCGGCTTGAATGTAAATTTTAATTCTGCAATTTATATGTTCTGTGATTGTTCTGTGTCTGATATTTCTGAATCTGTGTGTGAGGAACGAATTTACATACCTGAAAACATCACTCTTGTCGATTTTCAATTTTAAAACATGATTTGATTTTTTATAATTGAAAAGTTGTGTTTTGTGAAGTTGACTGTCTCGTATAATTGGATCGCGGATATATAGTAGTTCAATTTATTGAACTATTAGCAAAAGAGGTTGCATACTACCCGTAAAACATTGGTCGTATCCCTTGGTTTTATACTATACGTGAACGGCCATAAGACCCTCTTCCCCCTTCCAATTGAGTCAGTTAATTAATAGAGCACAACTCATTCTTTTATATTATTTTGAAATAGGAATAATTTATGTCTTACCCTGATTTCATTCAAATGTCTAATTCAAAAAAATCCTTGAGAGAAATGTGGGATAATAATCGAAGTAGACGTTCTCTAGAAGAGTATGAATACGAATTACAACTCATGAGGCAGAATTTTCCAAAATTTCGTGAGCCTAATGCAAATTTTCAAAATTTTCCAATTGACCGACATTTTCAAAGTCATAGAAACGATCGAAATTGCGATTTCAATTCAAATTTCAATAATGGACCACACCCACATCAAAACGATTTTGAATCCCAATATAGCTTGGATCCACAACAATATGGGGTTGGAAACAAATTCGAAAATAATTTTGAAAATGATTTTCAATTCGATCAGAATTTTCAAAATTACAACCCATATCCACATCTTGAATATGACCAAAATCGCAATTTTACCTCGAATTTCGACAGCTTTGGTTACGAACCTAATTTTCAAAATCAAAATGATTTCCAACATCATTATCATCTTTCTGAAAATTCAAATATTTTTGAGAATCAAGGAATCCAAAACGATAGCTCTCAATTCGACGATTCTGAAGAATATCATCTTAAAATTCTTAGAGAGAGGGCAGACGAACTTCTTTGTTTACTGACATCTTTGAAAGAGCAACAAAATCAAATGGGCGTTGAATCAGAAAATAATCCAATTTCTACTGACATTGAAAATTTTCAAATAACGACTTTGGAAATTGAGAATAATCATCTTGATGACGCCTTTCAAAATTCAACAAATGATTTGGACTTCAACTCTTTTCAGGAAAAAGATTTAAGCTCAGATTTTGATCTTCCCCTTTCAGGCTATGAGAAAGTTGAAATTTTTGAAAATGAACAAAACGAAAATGTTGAATTTTTCAATTCAAATTTGGAAAAGGACTTTAATGAACATGAATTCTTTGAATTATGTGAGGATGAAAGCCTTAATTCTGACCCCAATCCCGACAATCATTTGATTCTGACCCCAATCGAAAAGCTTGACACTCTTCCAATGACAATCAAGACCAATTCTTCTGAAAATTCCAAACCTCCATCTTCTTTGAATGTTGGCAATCCCAACATCTTTTTTTCTGATGTCGGCAACCCCAATAATATCTCTTCTTTGATCGTTGGCAATCCCAACAAACCATCTTCTATACCTTCACTTCCTTCTCTTCCCGTGTCGACACCTTCTTCTTCGAATGACCAAGACTCCGAAACGGAACAAGAAAAAGTTGTTGATGACACGACAAATTTACCATGTCAAACATCCTCTCGTACTTCAATTGACATATCTATGTTGTCTTTCGACGAACTCTTCGCAGATGAACTTAAACTTTTAAATGACGAGGATGAATTAGAATCAGGCCATGAATCCAAATTTGAAAATTTTGATTTTGAGAATTCAAACGAACTTGAAATTGTCAATGTCGAAAATACGTTGTCAATTAATGATGAGAAATGTGATCACATACTCTTGAACAACACTCAGAATTCAAATTTCACTGAATTTATATACGATCACAAATTCTTGAAAAATTACACTGACAAATTTGTTGAACACATGAACTATTTTTGGAATGTTAATTTGATTGAAAAACTTCTTGTTAGGATGACCCTAGATATTTATCTCCTGGACTACAAATCGAGGTATAAAGATGAGATGATTTTCAAAAACTCTTGCTTGTTAGAAAACATACCTAGACATAGTGGGAATGGGACTCATAGGGCTAGAACCAAGTGTGGGGGGAAAAGTTGGTGGAACTCTTTGCATCGCATGCATCGTAAACACATATATCATTATACATATGATCCATTTTTACATGTGGTTAAACTCCATTTCATTCTTCAAATCATTTTGCATCTAATCCATCTATGGGTTTTCTCTTTCAAATTTAGGAAACGTTTACAGTGTGGACACTATATAGTTCTAGTGTGGGGGGAGTCTGCATTGCATTCTTTTGTTTTTTTTTTCTTTGTTTTTCTTTCTTTTCATTTTCAGCCATTTAAGTAGGACCATCATACATTTTAGATTGTAGTAACATACCATAATTTTTTTTTTTGAAATACGACTCATTTTCAAGTGATTCAGCAAAATAAGTTTACAATTTTTAGTCAGTTGATAGTATTTTTCTCTCTCAACTTAGATCGAATAAGAAATATAATGAAAAGTATAATTTTGAGGGATAATAGTGTAACCGGTACATAGGGAGATTCTTAGGTGTTGGCCATGAAATTTATTCTATATTGTAGACTTTGTTTAAATAAGTGGAGGACTTAAAATACTTATATTGGCTTTTCAAATCTTTAAAACTAAGTTGTGTTAAGTTGAATTCGCGTAACTCTCTTTTGTGCTTATATTTTCGATAATAATAATAATAGTATTCCAAGGGTATCCAACATTGCTTGTATATCGAGCGTTGGTGTGCAAACCCGCCAAGCTCTATCCGACACGTTGTTGACAAAGTCAAAGTTGGAATATCTTGGTCTCATTTTATGGGATTGGACACCTAAGGATTACCGACACGTTGTTGACAAAGTCAAAGTCGGCCTGCACAATCCGCCAAGCTCTTTACCCACTCTCCGTTAGTCCGCGAGGCAGTGCATGGGTGGTAAACCTTGGTCTTTTTACGTGTATGTACTTAATCATAAATCTTAAAATTTTATAGAATAAAGAATAAGCGATGATACCCAAACACTCCTTGACCTTATTGATTTGACTAGCCATACATGAGAAAATTAGAATACCACTTTGCAAACTGTGCCAAGCAAACTAAGAATTTATTTCATGGCTGCACTATGTTATCGACCGAACTAACTGGCCAAACTGGAATTTAACATTTGAAAACTTGATTTATATTGAAAATTTGTGACAAGTCGAGGTATCTAAAATAAAATCAACTGACTAGAAATTGTTAACTTAATTTGTTGTACCACTTTCCTAAAATAAGTCGTGTTTTCATTTTTCGTTTTTATTTTTTTTGCATATGTCCATTGCATTCATGTAGTTTCATTAGAATCATAACATACTGCATTTGGATTTTGTGGGTAGTATCCGCTGAAAACCCTCACGAGACACCACTCGTCCTACTAGGGACACCTAGAGGTTTAACGGCTTGTTGCATACGCTCAATGCAATCGTGTTTCCTACGAAAGTGTGACCTATCTAGTTAGTTTTAAATTTCTTGTTTTACTCGAGGACGAGTAAAAGATAAGTGTGGGGGTATTTGATTGACATAGAAATATGTTTATTTTATGCTCTTATATCTTATCTTTTGTATATAAATAAATATTACTTGGGTATTGTTTTGTTATTTTACAGATAGTCCAACCCAGCCCGCATGCAACCAGAAATGTAGAGAAATAGAGTTCAATTTGCTGTTTATTTGCATTTTGAAGAATTGTAGATGAAGATATCACATCTAGTTGCTGTTGGACAAGAAAAGGAGTGATAAAAAGGCTTTGCACATCACAAATCAATGAAGAAATGTAACAACCCGTAAAATGCGAGCCAGTTTGAAAATTTTATTTTGGCAATTTTAGCGAATTTAGATTATTTAAAATGAAATATTTTAAATAATATCGACGAGAAATTTATTTTGAATTGAAATTCGACGTATATATTATACGCGTCGTCGTTAGAATATATAATAATTATATATAATTATAAAAGGAATTGAAAATGGCGCGGTAGTTCGAAAATTCGATTTCTAATTTCAAATGAATATACAGAATTCAATATAAGTCAGAATTGAACGAAACAAGAAATATTTGAATCTGTATAACTATATCTTTGTAACAAAGTTAACAAACTGAGATTTCATTTTAGAAATGATAAGATATGTCCAGTTTAAAATTAGAAATAGTCGCTGTGGAATTTATATATATTTTTATATATATAAGGCCCTTAAAAATAGCCATTTTGCAAACGACCTCGGATTTCGACGAAACCAGTTTTGTTGGATCCGCAGTGTCAAATTATTGCTAGATTCCAAATTTCATAATTTTTCGAATCAGTATGTGAGCGTGGCGAAGGAAAACGCGTTTGACCAGTTTCTGTTGAATTTAATCGACAGGAAATTGGCCATTTTTCAAACGGTCTCAGAATTCGACGAAACTAGTTTTGTTAGGACCGTATCGTCAATACGAAGCTAGAAAATATTTTTCGGGAATTTCTAGAGTTAGTATGTGACCCCGGTAATTTGAAATGTACGTTTAAAATTCAATATAGTGATTTAAATGTAAATTCAACGGAAACTGATTCAAATAATCGAATCAGCCTACGATACATATCCCATTGTGTTCGGAATGGGGGTGAAACGCTATGGACGACAGGCGGTGGACCTCGTTTAAAGGTCGTATGAAAAAGTCAACCTTTTAATAATTAAATAATAATAATAATAAAAAAAAAAATATCTTCCCCCTTTTACTCTGGCCCCCCCCCCCCGTTCGAAAACTATTTCAGAGAAAGAAAAAAAAAAAAAAAACCCTGAATCCCTAATCGAACCCCCTACCCTCCGCCTCGTCGCCGATGGCGAACCCCCAGCCGCCAACCGAGCTGCCTCCCCAGCTTCGAAGACCGCCGCCGCCTCATGAAGACCCCCACCCTCTATCGCGACGCAGCCCCAACGGCGCGACAACCGCCTCCCTCGATCGAAGATCCGCCACCTCCTGACGCCTTCGGCCAGAGCATGACCCCCCTCCGACGCGACCCCCACCACAGGCGACAGCAACCGTGGCTTCCCCTTGGCCCCCCCCTTCTTCGCAGTAAAAAAAAAAAAAAAAAGTAAGTTATTCTATTTTACCTTTTTTATTTATTATTTTTAATCTGAAATTTTTGATTAGAGTTTAAAAGGTGATTTGATTAGAGTTTAAAAAGTGATTTAATAAGAATTTAAAAACCGATTTGAAAATGATTTTTAAACTAAAAACTGTTTTTTTTAATAGATAAAACTGGATTTTATTTTAGTATAAAACTGATTTGTTTGAGATATAAAAACTGATTTTTAAAGGGTTAAAACTGATTTCAAAAGCATATAAAAACTGATTTTTTTTTTGAAAAAGGTTTGAACTTTAAATTGAAAAAGGTTTGAACTTTAAATTGAAAAAGGTTTAAACTTTAGATAGAAAAGGGTTTAAAATTTTAAAAGGAAAAAGTTTTAAACTTTAGAATAGGAAAAGATCCGAACTTAAGAAAAATATAGTTTTTATGTTTTGAACTTCGAAAGAAAAATATAGTTTTTATGTTTTGAACTTCGAAAGAAAAATATAGTTTTTATGTTTTGAACTTCGAAAGAAAATAGAATTTTTATATATTGAACTTCGATAGAAAAATAGAATTTTTGTATATTGAACTTCGAAAGAAAATGTGCTTTTTATATATTGAAAAGCAAAGTAAAAGTGTGATTTTTATATATTGAAAGGCGAAGTAAAAATGTGATTTTTATATAGTGAACATCGAAGAAAAATTTAATTTTTATATATAGAACTTCGTATGAAAATTTGATTTTTATATATTGAACTTCGCATGGAAAATAGAGTTTTTATATATTGAATAACGAAGAAAAAAATTCGATTTTTACATGTGTAGTGGCTACAACAACGAAGAGGCGAGAACGAAGAAGAGTCAAGAGGATTGGATAGCTATAGGTGAGAATTTCTCACCTTTCAATTTATTTCTCTAGTTATATATATATATACTAGGATGCAGACGGTGCTTATTAGAAGCACCCGACACCCGTCCACAGACCATGGACTTGTTTGTTTAGTTGAATGTTGGGTGATTGATTTATTCGTTTGGTTGAATTGGAAAATTGATATGATTGATGTGTGAATGGCGTGGGCCTTCACTAGACCGGGGATTAGGCTAGGCCTTATCCCGTTTCTAGTATCGTGCCGTTATGCCGCCGAAATTTTCTAAAATAAGTTAGAAAAATAAAAATATCATTTTATTGGATAAATGAATTGAATAGAAATTCATAGGTTGAAATAAAATGTTTTATCGTTAAAAATATAATTTTTAACGTGAATGTGAATAAATGAATAGTTATAAACAAATCGGCCGATTTGTTTGTATATACACTGATTTGACTGATATTGATTGGGTCGATAAATTTCACACATCGCCCAACTGCACAAATAAAATATGCGGTTGATTGTTTGAAACCCCACACGGGTGTTGGGATGAAATTTGAAGTTCACTCATCCTGATTGATTAAATATGTCGATCGATTGATTGACAGGCTGTTATAAGCGTTGAATATCTATATTTGATGCTTATACAGTGTAGTGCACTTTGGTTGATGGTTGATTATTTTCAATGTCATTATATACATGTGTTGTATGAAAATCCATATAATTAACTTTATATGGTAATTGATCGGGCCTCATTCCAATTTGAAAAATAAAGAATATTATAAAATAAAAGTTCATGTGTTGACAGTACTCATTCATTGAGATTGGTCATGTGTTGAACGAAATATTTTGATAATAACAACTATTTTGAAAAAAAATATTTGAAATAGAATATTTGAAAATAGAAATTTATGAAGCCGTGTTGATTAGATTGACGCCATTTTGACGTGAACGATATTTATATCGATTTTAAAACGGTTTCGAAATGAATTGAATTGAAAACGATTTCGAAATGAATTGAATTGAAAACGATTTCGAAATGAATTGAATTGAAAACGATTTCGAAATGAATTGAATTGAAAACGATTTCGAAATGAATTGAATTGAAAACGATTTCGAAATGAATTGAATTGAAAACGATTTCGAAATGAATTGAATTGAAAACGAATTCGAATTGAATTGAAAACAAATTG
This sequence comes from Allium sativum, assembly GCA_030737875.1. Taxonomy (NCBI): domain Eukaryota; kingdom Viridiplantae; phylum Streptophyta; class Magnoliopsida; order Asparagales; family Amaryllidaceae; genus Allium; species Allium sativum. Next base: position 790,676,446 of record CM060916.1, on the reverse strand, counting down.
AAATGAATTCAAATTGAATTGAAATTTGAATTGAATAGAAATGAATTTTGAAACGAATTTATAAAGAAGAATTCAATTTTGCTTTGAATTGAAATGGAAGTTGAAATAGCTTTTGAAACGATTTTAAAACTATTTATATAATTCGTTTTAAATAGAAATCGACGAAATATATATTATATATATTATATATATAATATAATGGCCTGAATAGAACGCGCCGCGCCGCGGCAGTTCGCGAATTTCGACCATTTATTTCAAACGGACATTACGGGAGATCCGACCGTCGGATTCTCCTAAAACCGGAACCGTTGGGTTCGTATCGAAAAGAGCTTTCTAATGAATGTTAGAAATTTGAAATCTAACGGTTGGATTTGGAATTATGTCCAAATCAAATTTGAAAAAGGTCGCTGTAAGTGCAGTTCGAGGGCCATTGATGGAAATCGACTGTACGGGCCTTGATAAAATTATTAAAAATAGTAATAATTTGTGTAAAATCATAAGAAATGATTTAGAAAGAATTGGGATGAAAAACTCCATATTTGAAAAGATAAAAATAGATTTTTATCGAAATGAACTAGTTTTGAACTAGAATTATAATTCTATTTATTTTTAAATAAATAAATTGAATTCGAAAAGGGTTTTGAAAATAACCAAAATTTCCAATGATTGCATTGGAGTGGATTTGAATCGAAATTGTCTTCGGAATATTTCGATGTTGGAATTCGTGATTATACAGGTGTTGTTATGGAAATTTGAAAGATATATATATTTATATCGTTATTTCCAATACGGCATTTGTTAGTCGTAGAATTTGATATTGAATATAAGCCGATATATTTTCTATTCAGAGCCTTGTATTGAATATCGAATGTGATTTGGGTTTGTCGTGAATGGTGTCTTCACTAACACTGTTCTTGAACCCAGTTGAGAAATGATTAAATCTTTTTATTTAGATTTAATGAAGTGTACCAATTAAATAATATTTAATTGGAATTGAATGGATATTGATTTTTGGGTTTATCGTGAACAGTGTTTTAAATAACACTTGTTCTTTAACCCGATAATTAATGGGATGTGACTTTGGGTTTATCGTGAACCGTGTTTTAAATGACACTGATTCTTTAACCCAGACACAGATTAAAACTAAGTGGAGTTTTAATGAATCTTTAATTAGATTGAAAAGATCGAGAATGGAGTATCACCAGTTTTGTTCCAGGCGATAGTTAAATCTTTAATTAGATTTGAACGTGAAATTTAGAAACTAACTGTCGGTTAGCTAAGTAGAATGGTTTTCTGGATATTGATCTGATGTTGGTTTCGGCCTTCGGGGTTAATATTTGGGGAATTATTCTCTTGATTAATTTACGGTTAGTGACTAATGAATTGGAATGAGGCGTATGTTGTGTTTGTGTAACACTTTTATAATATATACGCGAGTTATTCGGAAAGACCGGGTTTATCCCATTCTGAATAACTGGTGCGACGATAAGTCGAAGATGAAGACGATGGTCGAAGACCGGAGGTCTTCACGTCGTTTGGGGGATAACTGATGATCTTGATTGGGCTGTACACCCAAGAAGATGGAAACAGTTAGTGATCGTCCAGACGTACTTGGAGATCGATGGATATGCGGGGTACTAGGTGCCTCCGGTTTCGTTCAGACCCAGGACGGACTTGTAAATGGACTGTGTGTCTGACATCGGATTTCATTCTGTGTGACTGATAGCGGTTGCATAGGATGGTTTGCCTGTGTGGCATGCTAAGATGCAAATGATCAAGGCTTCTGTTGAAAAGCAAAGTCTTGTGGTGATGATCAAAGCACGGCCTTTGTGGCGTAGCTTTGTGTAACGTTTACCTCGCGTGTTTCACACCAGGTATGAACCAAAAACGGGAGACGGACCTCAGGGAGGACTTGCGTTTCTTTCTAGTTAGAAGTGGCGTCAGTGGTTTTACACGCCCTGACGAGTTTGACTTATGTGGTTGTTGCTGTTGCGAGGCGCCTCGGTTATATCGGTTTCGGCCGATGCATTCTGGTCGGCTGACGGACCAGACTTACACCCCATAGGGTGGGGAAACGTAGTGTTCAGGCATTTTAATCCACATCGGTGGACCGGCCCTGACGATCCAAGGGCCCACCTGAGTCTGGGTCCTGAGGGGCGGGCTAGAGCGTCTCGAATCGGTTGAGGATCTTGCCCCTAGCCTCGGTTCATAGATGGAAATCCAATTTCCAAATACGTGACATTTGCGGTTTTAGTTGTAATCCTATATATGGCGACATAGTGGGATGGGGCGCTTATGCCGCCTACGATTGATACTTATGATTTGAAGTTGTTTTATACACTATGCACTTATTATAGTATCAAATGATTTGTTTTAAACGTATCAAGCATTCTTTGGCTGTTATAAGGGAAAACCCTATCCTCGGCTGCGTTGCATTGTGTGATGGGACCTGGGTCTTATAACAGCTTCATTTTTCTTTATTTAGCATTGCGCTGTTTGTTTTATGCACTGGTATTCTTGGGAGGAAACCCGTTCCGTGTTATACGGCGTGGTCCCTTGATTTACCTTTGAAAATAAAGATTAATAACTGTTTTAGTTCTCACACCAGTCACATGACTGACCTGGAGTTTATTGTTTTAACCTAAACTCTGGGTGCCCTTATTTTGACACGGGCAGCTAGTAGTTTTGGTTTTGCAGATTTATATTCACAGGATCCTGGTTTACAGCTGGAACGATATCCGGAAAGCTTTGTATCCGTATATCTCTTTCTAGTTGTGTATTGTATTATTTTCCGCTGCGATGTATTTAAATGTAATTTAAATCTCTGATATTTCTGTGTAATATTCATTTATACTCTGTATATTCTTGTACTCTGATGCATTGTTGTAATATACAGTGGAATGTTCTTCTGTATGCGTTCTGTTGTGGTTTGTTCTCAAACGATAGGGCGTTTCGAACGGCCTGGATCGGTTTAGCGACTGGTTCGGACCGAGCGAAATTTCTTGCCGTCACATTTGGTATCAGAGCTTTGGTTTACAAAGCTCAGAGAACAAGACACATTAGAACCCTACGAAAGAATTCATCAAATATTGGATTAGTAATATCCAATTAGAATGACTCGTTAGAGATGGGATCAGTAGTATCCTAGAACGAGTGTGAAGAGTATATTTTTGAAAATGAAAACAATTTTTGTTTTGAAAATTTAAATCGATTATTCGTATTTGATTATCTATTTAAATTGATTTGGACAGTCCAGTATATAAAGAATTTGCATATACGCCTTGCAAACGTATATTCGAAGTTTTAATATACCGGGTAGATATAGAACCGCACTCTAGTAGCCCGACAATGTTCTGATGGTGGTTCGAAACATCATCAGCATTTATTTTCGAGTGACGAAGGTGTGATTTCTATATATTTCCATTAGACTGGTGTGAGAACCAAAATTAGATAGGGCCTATTGTTGTGATTTGGTATCAAAAATTTGATTTTTGTATATGTATCAAAATTATGAATTTGAAACTTTAATTCACTAATTGATTGATGTCTGTGTTGTTTGTTTAATTGGTTGATAATTTTGAACCATTATGCCTAACTGAATCAAATATTGACTTGTATTGAAATTTGGTCGCATTTGCTTGCATATGCATATATATCTTTGAACAGGTCATAGCAAGGAGGCTAGAGCAGAGAATAAAATTTGTTTGCCCGACAAATAGGTACATGTTTACTACATAATTTCCTGTTTTGTTTGGGTGATGATGATTTTGTGAGCCTATTGGCTAGCCGCTTGGCTTTTTCTTTTTCTTTTTGAGATCTGAAGGACCGGGGAAGCTATTTGAAATTCCCCGATGCTCCCGGTGCAGGGGAGGTTATGGCGAAATTTTTCAAAAATTTAGGGTGTTAGCCAAATTTTTGAAATTTTGAAAATTCTCAGAAACTAAAGAGTTGGAGAATGGAAACCAGATCGAGCGTGGAGTTGATAAATCAAACCACTTTCGACTTTGTTCCTTTTCGGGGACGAAAAGTTTTAAGTGGGGGAGATTGTAACAACCCGTAAAATGCGAGCCAGTTTGAAAATTTTATTTTGGCAATTTTAGCGAATTTAGATTATTTAAAATGAAATATTTTAAATAATATCGACGAGAAATTTATTTTGAATTGAAATTCGACGTATATATTATACGCGTCGTCGTTAGAATATATAATAATTATATATAATTTTAAAAGGAATTGAAAATGGCGCGGTAGTTCGAAAATTCGATTTCTAATTTCAAATGAATATACAGAATTCAATATAAGTCAGAATTGAACGAAACAAGAAATATTTGAATCTGTATAACTATATCTTTGTAACAAAGTTAACAAACTGAGATTTCATTTTAGAAATGATAAGATATGTCCAGTTTAAAATTAGAAATAGTCGCTGTGGAATTTATATATATTTTTATATATATAAGGCCCTTAAAAATAGCCATTTTGCAAACGACCTCGGATTTCGACGAAACCAGTTTTGTTGGATCCGCAGTGTCAAATTATTGCTAGATTCCAAATTTCATAATTTTTCGAATCAGTATGTGAGCGTGGCGAAGGAAAACGCGTTTGACCAGTTTCTGTTGAATTTAATCGACAGGAAATTGGCCATTTTTCAAACGGTCTCAGAATTCGACGAAACTAGTTTTGTTAGGACCGTATCGTCAATACGAAGCTAGAAAATATTTTTCGGGAATTTCTAGAGTTAGTATGTGACCCCGGTAATTTGAAATGTACGTTTAAAATTCAATATAGTGATTTAAATGTAAATTCAACGGAAACTGATTCAAATAATCGAATCAGCCTACGATACATATCCCATTGTGTTCGGAATGGGGGTGAAACGCTATGGACGACAGGCGGTGGACCTCGTTTAAAGGTCGTATGAAAAAGTCAACCTTTTAATAATTAAATAATAATAATAATAATAAAAAAAAAATATCTTCCCCCTTTTACTCTGGCCCCCCCCCGTTCGAAAACTATTTCAGAGAAAGAAAAAAAAAAAAAAAAAAAACCCTGAATCCCTAATCGAACCCCCTACCCTCCGCCTCGTCGCCGATGGCGAACCCCCAGCCGCCAACCGAGCTGCCTCCCCAGCTTCGAAGACCGCCGCCGCCTCATGAAGACCCCCACCCTCTATCGCGACGCAGCCCCAACGACGCGACAACCGCCTCCCTCGATCGAAGATCCGCCACCTCCTGACGCCTTCGGCCAGAGCATGACCCCCCTCCGACGCGACCCCCACCACAGGCGACAGCAACCGTGGCTTCCCCTTGGCCCCCCCCTTCTTCGCAGTAAAAAAAAAAAAAAAAGTAAGTTATTCTATTTTACCTTTTTTATTTATTATTTTTAATCTGAAATTTTTGATTAGAGTTTAAAAGGTGATTTGATTAGAGTTTAAAAAGTGATTTAATAAGAATTTAAAAACCGATTTGAAAATGATTTTTAAACTAAAAACTGTTTTTTTTAATAGATAAAACTGGATTTTATTTTAGTATAAAACTGATTTGTTTGAGATATAAAAACTGATTTTTAAAGGGTTAAAACTGATTTCAAAAGCATATAAAAACTGATTTTTTTTTGAAAAAGGTTTGAACTTTAAATTGAAAAAGGTTTGAACTTTAAATTGAAAAAGGTTTAAACTTTAGATAGAAAAGGGTTTGAAATTTTAAAAGGAAAAAGTTTTAAACTTTAGAATAGGAAAAGATCCGAACTTAAGAAAAATATAGTTTTTATGTTTTGAACTTCGAAAGAAAAATATAGTTTTTATGTTTTGAACTTCGAAAGAAAAATATAGTTTTTATGTTTTGAACTTCGAAAGAAAATAGAATTTTTATATATTGAACTTCGATAGAAAAATAGAATTTTTGTATATTGAACTTCGAAAGAAAATGTGCTTTTTATATATTGAAAAGCAAAGTAAAAGTGTGATTTTTATATATTGAAAGGCGAAGTAAAAATGTGATTTTTATATAGTGAACATCGAAGAAAAATTTAATTTTTATATATAGAACTTCGTATGAAAATTTGATTTTTATATATTGAACTTCGCATGGAAAATAGAGTTTTTATATATTGAATAACGAAGAAAAAAATTCGATTTTTACATGTGTAGTGGCTACAACAACGAAGAGGCGAGAACGAAGAAGAGTCAAGAGGATTGGATAGCTATAGGTGAGAATTTCTCACCTTTCAATTTATTTCTCTAGTTATATATATATATACTAGGATGCAGACGGTGCTTATTAGAAGCACCCGACACCCGTCCACAGACCATGGACTTGTTTGTTTAGTTGAATGTTGGGTGATTGATTTATTCGTTTGGTTGAATTGGAAAATTGATATGATTGATGTGTGAATGGCGTGGGCCTTCACTAGACCGGGGATTAGGCTAGGCCTTATCCCGTTTCTAGTATCGTGCCGTTATGCCGCCGAAATTTTCTAAAATAAGTTAGAAAAATAAAAATATCATTTTATTGGATAAATGAATTGAATAGAAATTCATAGGTTGAAATAAAATGTTTTATCGTTAAAAATATAATTTTTAACGTGAATGTGAATAAATGAATAGTTATAAACAAATCGGCCGATTTGTTTGTATATACACTGATTTGACTGATATTGATTGGGTCGATAAATTTCACACATCGCCCAACTGCACAAATAAAATATGCGGTTGATTGTTTGAAACCCCACACGGGTGTTGGGATGAAATTTGAAGTTCACTCATCCTGATTGATTAAATATGTCGATCGATTGATTGACAGGCTGTTATAAGCGTTGAATATCTATATTTGATGCTTATACAGTGTAGTGCACTTTGGTTGATGGTTGATTATTTTCAATGTCATTATATACATGTGTTGTATGAAAATCCATATAATTAACTTTATATGGTAATTGATCGGGCCTCATTCCAATTTGAAAAATAAAGAATATTATAAAATAAAAGTTCATGTGTTGACAGTACTCATTCATTGAGATTGGTCATGTGTTGAACGAAATATTTTGATAATAACAACTATTTTGAAAAAAAATATTTGAAATAGAATATTTGAAAATAGAAATTTATGAAGCCGTGTTGATTAGATTGACGCCATTTTGACGTGAACGATATTTATATCGATTTTAAAACGGTTTCGAAATGAATTGAATTGAAAACGATTTCGAAATGAATTGAATTGAAAACGATTTCGAAATGAATTGAATTGAAAACGATTTCGAAATGAATTGAATTGAAAACGATTTCGAAATGAATTGAATTGAAAACGATTTCGAAATGAATTGAATTGAAAACGATTTCGAAATGAATTGAATTGAAAACGAATTCGAATTGAATTGAAAACAAATTGAAATGAATTCAAATTGAATTGAAATTTGAATTGAATAGAAATGAATTTTGAAACGAATTTATAAAGAAGAATTCAATTTTGCTTTGAATTGAAATGGAAGTTGAAATAGCTTTTGAAACGATTTTAAAACTATTTATATAATTCGTTTTAAATAGAAATCGACGAAATATATATTATATATATAATATAATGGCCTGAATAGAACGCGCCGCGCCGCGGCAGTTCGCGAATTTCGACCATTTATTTCAAACGGACATTACGGGAGATCCGACCGTCGGATTCTCCTAAAACCGGAACCGTTGGGTTCGTATCGAAAAGAGCTTTCTAATGAATGTTAGAAATTTGAAATCTAACGGTTGGATTTGGAATTATGTCCAAATCAAATTTGAAAAAGGTCGCTGTAAGTGCAGTTCGAGGGACATTGATGGAAATCGACTGTACGGGCCTTGATAAAATTATTAAAAATAGTAATAATTTGTGTAAAATCATAAGAAATGATTTAGAAAGAATTGGGATGAAAAACTCCATATTTGAAAAGATAAAAATAGATTTTTATCGAAATGAACTAGTTTTGAACTAGAATTATAATTCTATTTATTTTTAAATAAATAAATTGAATTCGAAAAGGGTTTTGAAAATAACCAAAATTTCCAATGATTGCATTGGAGTGGATTTGAATCGAAATTGTCTTCGGAATATTTCGATGTTGGAATTCGTGATTATACATGTGTTGTTATGGAAATTTGAAAGATATATATATTTATATCGTTATTTCCAATACGACATTTGTTAGTCGTAGAATTTGATATTGAATATAAGCCGATATATTTTCTATTCAGAGCCTTGTATTGAATATCGAATGTGATTTGGGTTTGTCGTGAATGGTGTCTTCACTAACACTGTTCTTGAACCCAGTTGAGAAATGATTAAATCTTTTTATTTAGATTTAATGAAGTGTACCAATTAAATAATATTTAATTGGAATTGAATGGATATTGATTTTTGGGTTTATCGTGAACAGTGTTTTAAATAACACTTGTTCTTTAACCCGATAATTAATGGGATGTGACTTTGGGTTTATCGTGAACCGTGTTTTAAATGACACTGATTCTTTAACCCAGACACAGATTAAAACTAAGTGGAGTTTTAATGAATCTTTAATTAGATTGAAAAGATCGAGAATGGAGTATCACCAGTTTTGTTCCAGGCGATAGTTAAATCTTTAATTAGATTTGAACGTGAAATTTAGAAACTAACTGTCGGTTAGCTAAGTAGAATGGTTTTCTGGATATTGATCTGATGTTGGTTTCGGCCTTCGGGGTTAATATTTGGGGAATTATTCTCTTGATTAATTTACGGTTAGTGACTAATGAATTGGAATGAGGCGTATGTTGTGTTTGTGTAACACTTTTATAATATATACGCGAGTTATTCGGAAAGACCGGGTTTATCCCATTCTGAATAACTGGTGCGACGATAAGTCGAAGATGAAGACGATGGTCGAAGACCGGAGGTCTTCACGTCGTTTGGGGGATAACTGATGATCTTGATTGGGCTGTACACCCAAGAAGATGGAAACAGTTAGTGATCGTCCAGACGTACTTGGAGATCGATGGATATGCGGGGTACTAGGTGCCTCCGGTTTCGTTCAGACCCAGGACGGACTTGTAAATGGACTGTGTGTCTGACATCGGATTTCATTCTGTGTGACTGATAGCGGTTGCATAGGATGGTTTGCCTGTGTGGCATGCTAAGATGCAAATGATCAAGGCTTCTGTTGAAAAGCAAAGTCTTGTGGTGATGATCAAAGCACGGCCTTTGTGGCGTAGCTTTGTGTAACGTTTACCTCGCGTGTTTCACACCAGGTATGAACCAAAAACGGGAGACGGACCTCAGGGAGGACTTGCGTTTCTTTCTAGTTAGAAGTGGCGTCAGTGGTTTTACACGCCCTGACGAGTTTGACTTATGTGGTTGTTGCTGTTGCGAGGCGCCTCGGTTATATCGGTTTCGGCCGATGCATTCTGGTCGGCTGACGGACCAGACTTACACCCCATAGGGTGGGGAAACGTAGTGTTCAGGCATTTTAATCCACATCGGTGGACCGGCCCTGACGATCCAAGGGCCCACCTGAGTCTGGGTCCTGAGGGGCGGGCTAGAGCGTCTCGAATCGGTTGAGGATCTTGCCCCTAGCCTCGGTTCATAGATGGAAATCCAATTTCCAAATACGTGACATTTGCGGTTTTAGTTGTAATCCTATATATGGCGACATAGTGGGATGGGGCGCTTATGCCGCCTACGATTGATACTTATGATTTGAAGTTGTTTTATACACTATGCACTTATTATAGTATCAAATGATTTGTTTTAAACGTATCAAGCATTCTTTGGCTGTTATAAGGGAAAACCCTATCCTCGGCTGCGTTGCATTGTGTGATGGGACCTGGGTCTTATAACAGCTTCATTTTTCTTTATTTAGCATTGCGCTGTTTGTTTTATGCACTGGTATTCTTGGGAGGAAACCCGTTCCGTGTTATACGGCGTGGTCCCTTGATTTACCTTTGAAAATAAAGATTAATAACTGTTTTAGTTCTCACACCAGTCACATGACTGACCTGGAGTTTATTGTTTTAACCTAAACTCTGGGTGCCCTTATTTTGACACGGGCAGCTAGTAGTTTTGGTTTTGCAGATTTATATTCACAGGATCCTGGTTTACAGCTGGAACGATATCCGGAAAGCTTTGTATCCGTATATCTCTTTCTAGTTGTGTATTGTATTATTTTCCGCTGCGATGTATTTAAATGTAATTTAAATCTCTGATATTTCTGTGTAATATTCATTTATACTCTGTATATTCTTGTACTCTGATGCATTGTTGTAATATACAGTGGAATGTTCTTCTGTATGCGTTCTGTTGTGGTTTGTTCTCAAACGATAGGGCGTTTCGAACGGCCTGGATCGGTTTAGCGACTGGTTCGGACCGAGCGAAATTTCTTGCCGTCACAAGAAATATCAAGGAAGCAAGAGGAAAAAGAGAAAAGGCCCAAATTTGCTTTATTTATCTAAGGCCCATTTATGTTTCTCATTGTAAACAAATTAGTGGTGTAATGACCAGGCCCATTTACCATTAGGGTTAGGGTTAGGGTTTGGCTATCTACCCTATATATACCCTTGTAATGGCATTGTAGCCACCATCCTATATCTCATCTCTTATTCCATTGTTCTAATAAAAGTTCTTCTTTCTCTTTTATTTTCTGCATTTTTTTGTTTTCTTAGCAACTAGTGTTGTCTATACGATTAGATTTGGTAGAACACTATTTGTATTTTGCACTTATTTGCATTAGTGATTTACCGTCTGATTAGATTCAGCGGAAATCCTAATTTTAATTCTTGTTGTTATTTCAATTTCTGCAATTTCAATCTCTGCTTTTATTATCTTCTTAGGTCAAATTGGATTTGATTAGATTCAAATCTAATTCATAGTTTTATTTCTTTTCCATTGAAATTGTGATCTGATCGTCGGTTCAGTTAGATCTGTTCTGAATCAAATCACAGTTTTAATTTTGTTTTGCAAAATCAACCTCCAGCTTTGTCTAACACGCCCACGAAACATATAAATAATAAAATTTAACTTTCCTCCCTGTGTTCGACCTGTATGCTACACACCTGTATGCTTGCAGAATTTATTACAAATGTCGCGCTTTTCTAATTCATAGATTAGCGTCGATCACTTACCCCATATTATAGGTTATCCCACCCTTCAGGTCTTACATTACATCTTAAGTCGTAGTCTTTCTCTGTCCCTAGGACAGGTTTACCCCCTAATTAACCATTCGATTATTTCAACTTCGATTTATAATAGGTAGTTAACATTCCCTATTTCCGTTTTTGGTTAAGTTTTGTTCATATGTTCGTGTTGACTTAACCCCATCTCCTTACAACATTCATTCACAAATTTGGTTAACTGTTGTCTTTGAATTCATGACTTAACCCTACGAATCATGTGCCATTAATTATTAATGCACTACAACCTCTCACATTAGACCTTTTGTTGTGGTCACTGGTTATGCCGGGCGGTTCCGGGCAGAATTACACCACAACTCAGTCTAACCTCGGGTTACAAGCGCGATATGACTAACTTCTCACATTAGGACCTATTGTTTGCAACCATTGGTTGGGTCCGGCGGTTCCGGGCAGGATTACATCGCAAACTCATCCTAACCTCGAGTTAGCCACGTTTCATGTTTGGTTCATATCTATTCCAATTGGCATATGTCAAGTTCATAATCATGTCAAAAAATATATTAAGTTCATGTTATGCCAATTACCCAACTTACAAGCATGTTCTTATAAATGTCTACTACCAATTCATGCCATGTTCGTGTTCGTTTTAGATGTCAAGTTCATAAGCATATTCTAAATGTCATATTTCAAGTTTCATAATCTTGTCCCTATTTACATTACATAAATTACTCAACCATATTCATGTTCAATGCATTTCAATAGTGCCAAAATTCGAGTATCAAGTTCAATCAAGATGACAAGTGTCAATTCCCCAAATCCAAGCTTTACCTAAAAACCCCTAATTTATATTCATGCTTGTAATCCCATTAACAAGTTACGTCTATCATTAAATTCATAATTCATATTCATGTCAATTTCATGTTCAAGTTCTAGATGTAAACTTCATGTCAAATTCCAGATGTCAATTCATATAAAGTTTGTGTTCTTATCCAAATTCAAGTTATAATACAGGTTTTATTCTAGAGACATGTGCCCATTAACCAATCCATAAGTCAATTTCATGCTAGAATCATTGATGTCAATTCTACGCCAAACCCCAAACCATGTTCACGCGTATAATTCTAAATTTGGTTTACGCATTCAAGTTTTGTCAATGTTATATTACGCCCAACCCTCTTTGTAATTTATAACCAAACCCTCATGTTCATGTCATAGCCCTAAACCGAGCGTTTCCCTTTTTCGCTTGCAATAATCATTCAATCGTATTTATTTTATGATAGATCTAGGCTCGAGATAGCCTAGCTACTAAAAATCAAAAAGGGAAAGAATAAAAGGAGGCACATAATCGTAGGCATAATAATTAAAATTGAGCACATGATAATATTAAATGTTATGGATTCAATAATTTCATTTCATGTTTACATAGGGAATGTTTGAACGATAAATAATAATTTTACACCAAAAGTGCATTATAACTCTACTCACAGTGTTTGTCATCTTCAAAATGTAGATCCTCGATTGGCCCTTTGATTTATGAATTGGATTAATCCTTGAACTGATTTCCCCCTTTCCCTTTTTGTTGCTTTTGATTCATCTTTGATTGATTTCATGTCCAATTCAATTTATCTTTGATTTCATATGCGGCGTAGGTTGCAAATCTGAATTCCTTCTCTTTTCGCAGTGATTTAGATCTAAGCCTCTTTTCTTTTTATTCATGGTTGTAGTAATTCTAGATCTCATTCTTTTTAATTTTAAGAATAGATGCTGTAGAGAAAAGAGAGAAGAATAGATCTAAGATTTATTTAGATCAATAGCTTGAGGAGGAAGAAGAAATCAAGTTAGAAGAGAGCCATGGCCTTGCCATGAATTGTTGTAGAGTTTACAATGAGCCTAGGATGTTTATATAGGTGTTAGACCAACGTACCAGGCCCAAAAAATCATCCAGGTGCTAAAAAATGAACATGGACAGCTTCTGGGGCGAATTTCCCGCTTCTGGACTAAAATTCCAGCCCCAGGTCGCTACAGGTCGAACTCCCCAAGGGGGGGTCGACACTATGGTCGACCTCCCCCCGGGAGGTCGACCCTATGGTCGACCTGGGGGTCGATCTGGTCTTTTTTTCTGTTCTGGGCTGGGCTGTTTTCTGATTTTTCGCTGAAACTTCGGGAGGTCATAACTCCTTCATACGGACTCCGATTTTCGAAGACTCGGACTCTATTTCATGTAAAATTTCGAGAGGAATGCAATGGTGATGTCCATTTTACTTAACTCTTGATATTTTAATTAAATATCCTTATGTTACTATCTTCTCCGTTACACACACTATTATCGAATTAATTTTTCTTCTCTTCCATGTATTAATTAATTCTCATTATACATCACCATTATTTACCTATATAAGCATATTTTCATAAATTTTATTTCATTTTTAATTATATTAAAAATGCGGGGTGTTACATTCTCCCACCCTTGAATTTCGTCCCCGAAATTCGATAAGAGCAAAATAGATAATCCCTCGCAACATCCAATTCGTGTTCATCCAATTGTTGCAACATTGTGCACATGTGCAATGTGAAATACATTATAGTAAAGCATGTATGCCTAATTTGGATCCACCTATATGTATGCAAACTTAAAAAAAAAACTTTTCAAAACATGATGCTCACATCCTAAATATACTTGCAGTTCTATATGGATGCAATATTTTTGAAAAATCAAAATATTTTCCATTCAAATTTTTCCATACTCTTATAGAATAAGAGCATAGTTCATCAAATTTTCGCATCCAGAACCCTACCAACCATCTTTTAATTCGAGAATTAGAAAAATCTAATTTTCCAAATTCGATTTCTTATGTTACGAAAAGGTATAAAACGAAAAAATTCACATCCTCCGTTTTTCTTTTCTAATTGTACTTGGATTTTTATATAACTATTCTATTAAGATTTCCTATTTTCTTATCCAAGCACAACCACATAAGAAAATTTCTTTCTCGTATTTTCGACTTTATTTTGAAATAATTTCATATTTATTCATCTTTTTCTTGAGATTTTCATTTTCTTTCCCCCGTCTTGTTTTGTTGCTTTACTGAATTTATTGTTTTCTTGTTAGTTAGGCTATTCTTTAGCTTTTTTGGCTTAGTCCAGTTTCTCATGTTTATATTATTTATTTATCTTTTCAGATAAGCTTTTCCGTTTTCTAGTCAAACAGTATCCTACACAGCTACAACTATGGGCCAAGGATCTTAAGACTTTATTACCTCTGACAATCGCGAGTCCACCTAACAGGGTCTATATAATTGCTTGCCCTTCATCACCTAGTAGTCACTACTAGTCCACGCTGTGTATTACTAACCTATCCTTTTCTTTTTCTCAAGCAACAATTCTAGGTCTCAATGCTTATGCATTCTACGGGAAATTTGTTTACCCAATTTTTTTTTAAACAATAATCAAAATTTAATAGAATAGAGATTTCAAAAACTCCTTTTACAAAATACAACATTTTCCTTTTTAGATTTTCATAAATGAGAACTAGTGAGCTACATATATATGCTCCTTTTCATGAGAGAATTCTTTCAAAACAAGAAATCTTTGTTTTACATAATATACCCCACTTTATTTTAAAACCCAATATGCACTTTTCAAACATCAAGATACTTTTAAGATCAAAACTCGGAAAATACCACAAACTCTTTTACAAATTCTAGTTCTTAAAAGTTTATTATTGGGTCAGACTCAAAGCGGGTTTTCCACTCAACTAGGCTTTCCTAGGTACTTTCACAAAATCAATTTTCTCGACTATATATATTCCTAATCCATTTTCACACTTTAACCTTTTTTCTGATTTCTAAGGTTTTACTTCTAGACCCACTACTCTGAAATACTAATATTTCAGTTTCCATTCTATGGGATACTTTCTAGCTCCAAGTCATATTGTACACTTTCCCAACCACCTAATTGTTTCCAAAATTTCTATGTCCATGCCTTTAGTGTACAGACCAATATCCCAATTCTTTACATGTCTAGTGGGCTACTATATAGATTTAGGTTTATATATATAATATATTTATATTTTAGAAAATACAAATATGTTCACTCATTATCGCCCTAAGACCACTAAACTGAAGCTCTGATAACAGATGTAACAACCCGGGTTTCGACAGACCGAATTTTTCAAAATCCAATCCATCGGACCCCCAGTTGGGTGCTTTGGTATCCTGCAGAAAAGACAGAGAGAAAGAAACATGTCAAAGTTCGAAAAGCAGCTCACAGCGGAAGGAATAAAATATAATTTATTCAAAATAGCATTAGCTTAATAATAATACTGCCAAGCCAGTAGTCAAGCAATACTATCTCTGTCATGAACCTAACCTGCGCATGTTGTGAGGAGGGGGTCAGAACATAAGTTCTGTGTGACTGGACTATAATAAACTCTTGTGTAACCCTACCTATACCGTTTAGTAATAATTTCTTGTTTATTAGGTTATTCACAATATTAGCACCCAAGGCCAAACCCATGTCATTCTCGTCCACTTACTAGTAGACTTAACCTAATACATCGTATATGTAATTTTTCCCCAACTCATATAATCCTTTCCATGTATACGTACAGTCCCTTGCCGTATATCGTACGTGCTTTATCACGTAATTCTATATTATTTCAACGTAGTGCCACCATTCTTGAAATCGTTTGGACTGCCACCCTTGATCTGGCTAGGTTTCCTTATCATGAACTATCGAGTGTTCAACTAGGATTTATGCCACATAGGACCACTAGGGATTATGCTACCTATTGAACGTTTTCTAGATTCGATTAGGGTTTATGCCATCTAGGACTACTAGGGATTATGCTACCTGTCGAACAACGCCCTTTTCCCATGTATGTATCGCGAATCTTTTCCGATGTCTAGGTGCACATGTACACTGTATGTGCGGCCCGAGTCCCGTGACAGGGCTAAATCAAGAAATACGGAACTCGGTCGGGAGCTTTAAGTTATCTGTCGATGCAGATGCTAAGGTATGTTTTTCTACTGGTGGTTATGGTCCCACGTGACCCCTCCCTCAACTAATGAAAGGCAATCCAAGAAAATCAAGCACGAGAACTGTACTCCTGCCACCTATGCCCCACTTTCCTATTGGCCAGCCTCACCCATAACTAGATAGCAAGTATATAGTCTGTTGGTAGTTCTCTGACTTTCCGTATACGTACAACGATGGACTGAAGATGGTAGGTAGACGACGAGTGCTATCACAGGGCTAAACAAGATATCGCTGCCTCACGCTGGTCCATCCTAGTCTTTAGGTTGCCTTATATTGCAACCAAGGCATACTCTTGGTTCTCCTACCGCAGACCTTAACCTCTGTGAGCCCAGGCGGATCATCTGCAACCTCACAGAGGGATACAAAGAGTACCCTCACGTTCCCGGAAGCTACGTGCTTCGTAACCCAGTCCGCTGGAGCCTTTCTCGAAATTAGATAAACGTTCGCTCCTCCTCGTGTGTTTGTTAAACGATGATCTACCGTATCGGGTTATTCATCTATTTATGGACTGGCTCAGTTTCCTTGACTAAGAATTGTTACTTAGTTGTTCTTAACTAAGGTTTACCACTAAGTTTCCTTTCCCGTTAATCTTGTTAACTAAGGTTTACCACTTAGTCCCCTTAACTAAGGATTACAACTTAGTTCTCGTTCTCGACCGTTTTCTTAACTAAGGTTTACTGCTTAGTTCCTATTAACTAAGGCTTGTTACTTAGTTATTGTAACAACCCGTATTTTTGAATAACATGTTATAACATAAATGGAGGCAGAATTAAACTGTAAAATCTGAATAAAGGGAAACGGGCTATGCCATTGCGTTCGTCTCGGAAAAATACGCGAAATAGAGTCCGAGTTTTCGAAAATCGGAGTCCGTATGACCAAGATATGGCCTCGCGAAGTTTCACGAAAAATTCCCAAATTAAAGTATACTTAATTAAGTGAAATGGGTTGCGCAGAGAAATATATATATATATATATTGATATATATATATATATAATTGAAAATTAAATAAATAAATATGCAAAAATGTTCAAAACAGCGAATTGGGAGAGGGGAATAACCGAACCGGCCGATTTTTGAGGTCGACCCAAGCCCGCTGGGTCGACTAGGGGTTAATCCAGGGTGTTTGGCTGTCAACCCGTGGGCCGATTCGCTCAAATGCAGATTTTGCATTTGAATGGTTCTCATGGTCCATCTTTAATTTAAAGGCCCTAGATGGTTCCTACACTTGACTTCTTCCCCAAGACATGCTTTGATGGCTTGGATTGAATCTAGGGTTAATCCTATGGCCTAAAACACTTGCCTAATCTATAAATAAGACCCTAACCTACCCTAAATCATCATTATTCATTCATACAACTAAACTATGGCAAAATCAATCCTCTCATGGCCTCCACTCTCTTCATCAAATTCCTAAATAAATTTCTAAGTGATTTTCCATGCATACAAGTGTTTTTAGACTTGTATGATCATCATTAGCTTGCATTCAAGTCAAGTTCTTCTATTTGCACCACAAAGAAAGAGTTTTGATCAAGTTTGCTTGCATTTTTGGGGTTTAATTGGTTGCATAAGGGTTTTCTTACATTTGCTATACTCATTTGAGTCCGCATAAGCATTGTAAGCCCTATTCCTTTCATACTTAAACTCTAAAGTTAAATATATGTTATGCAAGTTTTGTTATGCAAGTTTGATATGCAAGTTGTCATATGTTATGCAAGTTTTGTTATGCAAGTTTGGTATGCAAGTTGTCATATGTTATGCAAGTTTTGTTATGCAAGTTTGGTATGCAAGTTGTCACATGATATGCAAGTTATGCTATGCAAGTTTGATATGCAAGTTGTCACATGATATGCAAGTTATGCTATGCAAGTTTGATATGCAAGTTGTCACATGATATGCAAGTTATGCTATGCAAGTTGATATGCAAGTTGTCACATGATATGCAAGTTATGCATGCTTTTTGAGGCCTAATGCAAGTATTTGAACAAATGTACATTTCATATGCCACCATGTTGAACTTGTGGCTTCAACACTTTTATGTCATGATTATGCCAAGTTCCCTCTTTCTATCCTTTATGCGCTATTGCGATATGTAAGCGATGGGATTGCGTTTGGGGTTGGGTAAACTTAAAAAGACATAAAAACATAAGCTTGGGAATTTACCTATTAAGTTAGGTCTACCCATTGGGAATTTACCTATTAAGTTAGGTCTACCCAATTGCTTGAAAGTTTGTAACATGTTTTGGAAACATGGTGGACATGACACTTAGAAAAGATAAGTGTGGCCAACTCGAGGTTGGGTTGAGTTTGTAGCGTAAACCTACCCGGAACCAACCGGCCTAACTAGTTGCTACAAACAATAGGACCCAATGTGAGAAGTTGGTCATGTTGTACCTTGGACCCAAGGTTAGACCAAGTTGTGGTGTAAAGCTACCCGGACCCGCCCGGCTTAACTAGTAACCACAACAAAGTCTAATGTGAGAGGTTAAGGCGCATTAATTAATTAATGCCTCGTGATTAGGGTTAAGTCATGGACCATTTAATACTTAACCAATTTGGGCTTGGTAGATTAATCGGGGTTAAGTCGTGAACGCATCGTTACACTTAACCAAGTTAATCCATGATTAGTGAAGGGGTTAAACCGTACTTAACCCACTAGAGAAATCCTAGAAATGGGGGTCCACTCCGCAGTAATCCCAAGTTTGTATCATTAAGGCCCTAGGGACTAGGCTAGGGAGGGGGCACGATTACTGGGCTGGAGGTAAGCGACCAAAAGCAACGGCAGGGTGGTACGCCGGTGTAGTTCCGGGCGGACTCTGGTCGTGCACATAATCCGTAGCCGGAGAAAACAAGCACGGGTACCGGTAGATCGAGACTTTGCACTCATGTTTATGGTGTCCAGGGGTTGACACCCTAGGGCTTGATACTCCCGACGGGTGGACCTAGCACAGTTCGACTACATTCATGTTTGGGCCGTATTGACACCAACACGTGACGAGTTAGGCTTAGGGAGCCGATCGACTAGACCGTTTGGTTGGACCTCGTGGTAGGGTCACTTCATGTTATTGGACCTCGTATGAGGGTCACTTCAAGTTATTGGGCCAAAGCATGGGCCAGGGGATCAATACTTGCGTATTCAAGTCATGTTAGTTTGCTAGTACACCTGTGGTGCAAAACCTTAATCCTGATTATGCGATGACACCTTTATCTACCTTGATAGTTAATCATCATGTTGTTATCCTTATGTTCATACCTGCTGCTCATATCAGTTAGCTTTATCAGTTTACATTGATTGTAGTAGGGCTTACTCAGTCTTTTTGACTGACCTGTTTTCTTTCGCCTCTTTTCTTCCGTTTCCCCCCCAGGTTCTCAGGGAGGGAATACAGGAGCTTAGCTTGGATCTTAGCTGCTTTTCTTGGATAGCTCATGTATGCTTTGGACTTGAGGTCGCTATGGTTTTTCTACTTTGGGGATAGCTACTTTATGTTTTCCTTTTCAGTTTCAGATGATGTTATTTTATGTACTAGACTTGTTTATTTGGAAAATTGACATTATGATGTACCAGACATGTTTTGAAATGGTTTAAATCTTCCGTTGTTTTATCCTTGTTATTTACTCTGTTTACATATATACATATGTTCTTGTTCTACCTTGATATATCATTATGCATGTTTACCTGATTCAAATGCCCCTCCAAAGTCAGAGTGCTTGCAAGAGTCACCCTGGCGGAGGTGGGATGTTACAATTTGGTATCAGAGCATATGGTTTACGAGAAGGAACAAAAAGGTTTTTAGAAAACTTTTTGAAAACTATTTTCAAAACAAAGTATAAAGTATTTTCCAAAGAAAAGTCTAGTTTATTTTAAAAGGCTATTCCCCAAAAAGCCATTAGCAAAATCCCTCCATTTTTCTCTATTCTGATTCTGTCTTTTTCTTCGTTTTCAGAATGGCTGATAACTTTGTTATCCCGGAGGGAGTGCACGTACCTGTTTGGTATAGGAGACTTTTGGAGGCTAGGGCGACCGAAGCCGGCCCTGCAGATGTCCCTCCTCCTCCTCCTCCAGTAGTTAATATTCCTCCTCCTGTCGCTAATGTTCCTCCTCCTCCTGTCGCTGAGGTTCCTCTTCCTCCACCCCCTCAGCATCCTCAACCTAACTTCGCAAAGATTTGCAAAGATTTCAAAGCAATGGGTGGCAAGAATTTTCAAGGCACTGAGACTTTTATAGAGGCCAGAAATTGGTTGAAAGAGACCGAGGATTTATTTGCTATCTTTGGCATAGACGATCAGAGGAAGCTCTTGTTGGCAGTTTGGCTTATGAAGGATGAAGCCGCTTATTGGTGGGAAGTCACCAATGGTACTAGGCCTGTTGAGACTTGGGCCGATTTCAGGGCAAGGTTCATGCTTAAGTTTCTATCTTCTGCTGAGGAGAATCTGCAGATGGAGAGATTCATAACTTTGAAGCAAGGAGATATGTCTGTCAAGGAATATGTGAACAAGTTCAATCAGTTAGCTCGTTTTGGCTTGGATATGGTGAATACTCCTCAGAAGAAGGCTCTCCGTTTTGCTAGAGGATTAAATGAGCCGTTGCAGGGATTGGCCATGTCACATATTCCTCATGGAGCCACGTTTGAGAGCATGGTTGATATGGCGTTACTTCAAGGAGATATTAAGAAAAATGATGCTCAAGTCCAGAAGACTGATTCCCAGGGAAAGGGGAATCAGGGTAATACTAGTGGTCAAAGCAGTCAAGGCAATCAGAACAAGAATAAGGGTCAAGGCAACAAGGGGAACAATAACAACAAGGGCAAGAACGTCAAGGGGAAGTGCCATTATTGCGGTTCAGTTGGGCATCTTATCAAGGATTGTAAGAAGAGGAAAAGGAATAATGGTGAATGTTTTTTATGTGGTAAGACTGGACATTTCAGCAAGGATTGCCCGAAGAAACAGGGGCAAGGCCAGGGTCAGACTCAGCGTGCTGGACCCTCTGGAGGGCAAGTTCATGCTCTCACTACCGCTCCAGTTCCCGATCGAGGTAGTATTTCTGTTGAAAGCCTTGTATATATTTCTGATTTTCCAGTTCGTACCTTGTTTGATTCTGGTGCATCGCATAGCTTTATCTCATCTGATCTTGTTGATAGTTTGCACCTTAGTACTAGCTTGGTAGAGGATCCCGTCTGTGTCTCAAATCCTATTGGGGGTTCCGCCCATTTGTCTATGATATGTGGGGATTTGAGGATCTCTATACTTAGTGTAGAGTTCTTGTGCAGTGCTTATGTTCTTGGTTTCAGGGGATACGGATTGATATTGGGCATGGATTGGCTGTCCAGATATGGAGCCATTCTTGATTGTGAGCATAGGGTTGTGAGGCTCGTGACTCGCCTCGGGAACACCCTAGAGATTTCTTGTGATCCGAGAGGTCCCGTCATGTTGTGCTATCTTGAATCACTCGACTCGTCAGTGGAGACTCTTCAGTATGTGAGAATGGTTCGAGATTATCCGAATGTTTTTGATGAAGTTAGGGGGTTGCCCCCTAAGCGAGAGATTGATTTCTGCATTTATCTGGTGGATAATGCAAAGCCGGTTTCTTTGCCCGTTCGGCACATGGCTCCGCGTGAAAGGCGGGAGCTCAGTAAGCAAGTGAAGGAGTTGCTTGAAAAGAACTTCATTAGACGAAGTATATCTGAATGGGGAGCGCCTGTGGTGTTTGCTACCAAGGTAGATGGTTCTCTCCGACTTTGTGTTGACTATCGAGAGTTGAATAAGCTGACTAAGAAGAACAGACACCTGTTACCGAGGATCGATGATCTCTTTGACCAGCTTGTCGGTGCTTCTGTTTTCTCTTAGCTTGATCTTGCTACTGGATTCCATCAGCTCAGGGTAGCTGAGGATAGTATAGACAAGACTGCGTTCAGAACTCCAGATGGATTCTTCGAATGGCTTGTCATGCCGTTCGGCTTGACTAATGCACCCGCATATTTCGTGGACTTGATGAGTAGGGTGTTCAGGGAGTTCTTGAACAAGTTTGTTGTGGTCTTCGTAGATGATATTCTGATCTTCTCTAAGGATGAGGAAGAGCATGCAAGGCATCTCGTAGAGGTGATGGATACGCTTAGAGCGCATCAGTTGAAGGCCAAGTTCTCCAAGTGTCATTTTTGGAGAAGGGAAGTTAGATTCCTTGGGCATATAGTATCCAAGCAAGGCTTAGCGGTTGATCCCGCTAAGGTGGTTGCAGTTCAGGATTGGAAGACTCCAAGGAATGCAACCGAAGTGAGAAGTTTTCTAGTTCTTGCGGGTTTTTACCGGAAGTTCATCAAGGACTTCGCGAAGATTTCCGCTCCTCTCACTAAATTGACGAAGAAGAATTTAGTTTTTGCTTGGAGCATCGAATGCGAGCTTGCTTTTCAGAAGCTCAAGAGAGCTCTTACATCAGCACCTGTTCTAGCTTTGCCCGATGGAGGGAAGTTATTTACAGTATACACCGATGCATGTGGCACGGGGTTAGGAGCTGTCCTGATGCAAGAGGGAAGAGTGATATGCTTTGGCGGTAGACAACTCAAGGTGCATGAGAAGAATTATCCCACTCATGACTTAGAGTTGGCAGCAAAAGTATATGCACTCAAGGCTTGGCGCCATTATCTTCTGGGAGAAAGATTTGAGCTTTATACCGATCACAAGTCATTGAAGTATCTCTTTTCTCAGAAGGATCTGAATCTGAGGCAACAAAGATGGATGGAATTCTTGGCGTCCTATGATTTTGAGATAGCTTATACCCCTGGCAAGGGGAATGTTGTAGCTGATGCATTGAGCAGAAAAAGGTTGACCCTAAGTCCTCTATTCGTTGAGATGAAGAATTTAGAGTATGTGGCAACCTTTGATTTCTCTTTGGCGGTTGGGTCGATAACCGGTTCTTTAGCATCTCTGGAACTCAGACCTACCCTTCTTGATCAAGTTGGGGCTTCGCAGAGAGAAGACCCTCAGATAGTTGAGATTATGGATAAGTTGATTCGAGGAGAGACGTCTAGTCATCTCGCTCGATATTCTATTGATGACAAGGGATGGCTGAGGAGAGACGGAAGGTTAAGTGTTCCAATGGTAGAAGATTTAGTAAGAAAAGTTCTTGAGGAAGCGCATCGCTCTAAGTTGACTATACATCCAGGCGGAGATAAGATGTATAAAGATATGAAGCGTATTTTCTTTTGGTCTGGGATGAAGAAGGATGTGGCAGAGTTTGCCTCTAGATGTATCACTTGCCAGCAAGTTAAGGCCGAGTCGAAGAAGCCCGGTGGGCTATTGCATCCTCTAGACGTTCCACTTTGGAAGTGGGAGAGTATTTCCATGGATTTTATCGATGGGCTACCAAGGTCAAGGAAAGGGAATATGAGCATTTGGGTTATTGTGGATAGACTTACGAAGAGTGCTCATTTCATTCCGGTGAAGAGCAAGAGGACCGCATCCTGGCTAGCGTCTGTATATCTTCGTGAGATTGTGAGACTTCATGGAGTCCCTTCTAGTATTGTCAGTGACCGTGACCCAATCTTTACAAGTCAGTTCTGGAATAGCTTGCAAGAGGCCATGGGCACAAGGTTGAATCTAAGTACTGCTTATCACCCACAGATGGACGGCCAAACCGAAAGGGTGAATAGAGTACTCGAGGATCTGTTGAGGCTTTGTATTCTGGATTTTGGTGGTACTTGGGAAGACCATCTTCCTCTTATTGAGTTTGCATATAATAACAGTTATCAGGCAAGCATAGGGATGGCACCATTTGAAGCTTTATATGGGAGGCCGTGCAAGTCACCTACATGTTGGTGGGAGACTACAGATAAGCTTATACTTGGGCCTGATATGATCAGAGATACATCCGAGAAGATCGAGTTGATTCGGAAACGGATGAAAGCGGCCCAAGACCGACAGAAGTCCTATGCTGATAAGCGAAGAACGGATTTGGAGTTTGATGTTGGGGATATGGTTTTCGTGAAGGTTTCTCCTTTGCGGAATGTGGTCCGATTTGGAGCTGTTGGGAAGTTGGCACCGAGGTTTGTTGGACCATTCCCTATTATAGAGAGGATCGGGCAGATGGCTTATAGAGTGAAGTTGCCCGAGAAGCTTGCTGGAGTACACGATGTTTTTCATGTCTCTCATCTCCGGAAGTGTTTACATGAATCAGCAGAGGTTGTTGAGCCAAGTGTTCTAAAAGATGTAGAAGTGGAGAAAGAGGCTACCTTGAGGAGAGCTCCGATTCGTATCTTGGGGACGGAGACCAAGAAGCTAAGGAATCGAGAGGTCAAATTGGTGAAGGTTAAATGGGGTGAAGCCGAAGAAGACGCAATTTGGGAAACCGAGGAGAAGATGCGTGGGCTTTATCCATTCCTTTTTGAGGGTACACTCTCAATCTCTTTTCTTTGTTAGCATATCTTTCTCTTTGTTATCCGTGTTTATCTAGTTTATCGTGTTAATCTTGTCATGAGAACCTTAGGTAGAAACCCTTTGGATGAAACATGTGTTTGAAACATGTTATGCTTGATGGTTGCAAGTGGTTGCAAGTGTTTGCAAGTGGATACTCGTGGATGCATAATACACGTTAGGCACTAAGATCAGCTCACACACTTTCATACCGCATATGCATGAGTGTTTATGCTTATTCATGGATGAAAACTTGTTATGCTATCACGTGGATGTTGCATATGGATGAATGTTATGTGCACTCATGTAGAGATTATAAATTATGTTAGGAATTTGCATACATATGAACTCATTTCACTAACATATTTTGCATTAAGGGGGTTTACTGAATCAGTAACCTCCTGATTTTCGCATTAGATAAGTACATATACACACACCTTTGCATATGATCATACAGCATTTAGAACCTTTTAAGAACAATGATTGCTCGTGGATGATGTTTTGAGTAGATGGATGATGGATGGTAGGATACGTTCTTCCTAACTTGGAGATTTCGGGGACGAAATCCTTTAAGGAGGGAAGAATGTAACAACCCGTATTTTTGAATAACACGTTATAACATAAATGGAGGCAGAATTAAACTGTAAAATCTGAATCAAGGGAAACGGGCTATGCCATTGCGTTCGACTCGGAAAAATACGCGAAATAGAGTCCGAGTTTTCGAAAATCGGAGTCCGTATGACCAAGATATGGCCTCGCGAAGTTTCACGAAAAATTCCCAAATTAAAGTATACTTAATTAAGTGAAATGGGTTGCGCAGAGAAATATATATATATTGATATATATATATATATAATTGAAAATTAAATAAATAAATATGCAAAAATGTTCAAAACAGCGAATTGGGAGAGGGGAATAACCGAACCAGCCGATTTTTGAGGTCGACCCGAGCTCGCTGGGTCGACTAGGGGTTAAACCAGGGTGTTTGACTGTCAACCCGTGGGCCGATTCGCTCAAATGCAAATTTTGCATTTGAATGGTTCTCATGGTCCATCTTTAATCTAAAGGCCCTAGATGGTTCCTACACTTGACTTCTTCCCCAAGACATGCTTTGATGGCTTGGATTGAATCTAGGGTTAATCCTATGGCCTAAAACACTTGCCTAATCTATAAATAAGACCCTAACCTACCCTAAATCATCATTATTCATTCATACAACTAAACTATGGCAAAATCAATCCTCTCATGGCCTCCACTCTCTTCATCAAATTCCTAAATAAATTTCTAAGTGATTTTCCATGCATACAAGTGTTTTTAGACTTGTATGATCATCATTAGCTTGCATTCAAGTCAAGTTCTTCTATTTGCACCACAAAGAAAGAGTTTTGATCAAGTTTGCTTGCATTTTTGGGGTTTAATTGGTTGCATAAGGGTTTTCTTACATTTGCTATACTCATTTGAGTCCGCATAAGCATTGTAAGCCCTATTCCTTTCATACTTAAACTCTAAAGTTAAATATATGTTATGCAAGTTTTGTTATGCAAGTTTGATATGCAAGTTGTCATATGTTATGCAAGTTTTGTTATGCAAGTTTGGTATGCAAGTTGTCATATGTTATGCAAGTTTTGTTATGCAAGTTTGGTATGCAAGTTGTCACATGATATGCAAGTTATGCTATGCAAGTTTGATATGCAAGTTGTCACATGATATGCAAGTTATGCTATGCAAGTTTGATATGCAAGTTGTCACATGATATGCAAGTTATGCTATGCAAGTTGATATGCAAGTTGTCACATGATATGTAAGTTATGCATGCTTTTTGAGGCCTAATGCAAGTATTTGAACAAATGTACATTTCATATGCCACCATGTTGAACTTGTGGCTTCAACACTTTTATGTCATGATTATGCCAAGTTCCCTCTTTCTATACTTTATGCGCTATTGCGATATGTAAGCGATGGGATTGCGTTTGGGGTTGGGTAAACTTAAAAAGACATAAAAACATAAGCTTGGGAAGTTACCTATTAAGTTAGGTCTACCCATTGGGAATTTACCTATTAAGTTAGGTCTACCCAATTGCTTGAAAGTTTGTAACATGTTTTGGAAACATGGTGGACATGACACTTAGAAAAGATAAGTGTGGCCAACTCGAGGTTGGGTTGAGTTTGTAGCGTAAACCTACCCGTAACCAACCGGCCTAACTAGTTGCTACAAACAATAGGACCCAATGTGAGAAGTTGGTCATGTTGTACCTTGGACCCGAGGTTAGACCAAGTTGTGGTGTAAAGCTACCTGGACCCGCCCGGCTTAACTAGTAACCACAACAAAGTCTAATGTGAGAGGTTAAGGCGCATTAATTAATTAATGCCTCGTGATTAGGGTTAAGTCATGGACCATTTAATACTTAACCAATTTGGGCTTGGTAGATTAATCGGGGTTAAGTCGTGAACGCATCGTTACACTTAACCAAGTTAATCCATGATTAGTGAAGGGGTTAAACCGTACTTAACCCACTAGAGAAATCCTAGCAATGGGGGTCCACTCCGCAGTAATCCCAAGTTTGTATCATTAAGGCCCTAGGGACTAGGCTAGGGAGGGGGCACGATTACTGGGCTGGAGGTAAGCGACCAAAAGCGACGGCAGGGTGGTACGTCGGTGTAGTTCCGGGCGGACTCTGGTCGTGCACATAGTCCGTAGCCGGAGAAAACAAGCACGGGTACCGGTAGATCGAGACTGTGCACTCATGTTTATGGTGTCCAGGGGTTGACACCCTAGGGCTTGATACACTCGACGGGTGGACCCAGCACAGTTCGACTACATTCATGTTTGGGCCGTATTGACACCAACACGTGACGAGTTAGGCTTAGGGAGCCGATCGACTAGACCGTTTGGTTGGACCTCGTGGTAGGGTCACTTCATGTTATTGGACCTCGTATGAGGGTCACTTCAAGTTATTAGGCCAAAGCATGGGCCAGGGGATCAATACTTGCGTATTCAAGTCATGTTAGTTTGCTAGTACACCTGTGGTGCAAAACCTTAATCCTGATTATGCGATGACACCTTTATCTACCTTGATAGTTAATCATCATGTTGTTATCCTTATGTTCATACCTGCTGCTCATATCTGTTAGCTTTATCAGTTTACATTGATTGTAGTAGGGCTTACTCAGTCTTTTTGACTGACCTGTTTTCTTTCGCCTCTTTTCTTCCGTTCCCCCCCCCCCCAGGTTCTCAGGGAGGGAATACAGGAGCTTAGCTTGGATCTTAGCTGCTTTTCTTGGATAGCTCATGTATGCTTTGGACTTGAGCTCGCTATGGTTTATCCACTTTGGGGATAGCTACTTTATGTTTTCCTTTTCAGTTTCAGATGATGTTATTTTATGTACTAGACTTGTTTATTTGGAAAATTGACATTATGATGTACCAGACATGTTTTGAAATGGTTTAAATCTTCCGTTGTTTTATCCATGTTATTTACTCTGTTTACATATATACATATGTTCTTGTTCTGCCTTGATATATCATTATGCATGTTTACCTGATTCAAACACCCCTCCAAAGTCAGAGTGCTTGCAAGAGTCACCCTGGCGGAGGTGGGGTGTTACAGTTATCATTCTCGTTGTTTTACTTAGTCAATTCTCGTTACCTTAGACATCAGACCACATATTCTCGCTTTATAATTCAACTTGTTGACTAAAGTTATCCCATGAATTCAAGCATAACTTAAGTTCTCTTTTATTCGGTAATAGCGAATGGGTGTTTTCCCACAGTTCTTGCTTAGCTTACCGCATATTATAGGTTATCCCAGCCATCAGGTCATACATTACATCTTAAGTCATAGTCTTTCTCTGTCCCTAGGACATGTTTACCCCCTAAATAACCCTTCAACTATTTCAACTTCGATTTATAATAGGTAGTTAACATTCCCTATTTCCGTTTTTGGTTAAGTTTTGTTCATATGTTCGTGTCGACTTAACCCCATCTCCTTATAACGTTCATTCACAAATTGGTTAAGTGTTGTCTTTGAATTCATGACTTAACCCTACGAATCATGTGCCATTAATTATTAATGCACCACAACCTCTCACATTAGACCTGTTGTTGTGGTCACTGGTTATGCCGGGCGGTTCCGGGCAGAATTACACCACAACTCAGTCTAACCTCGGGTTTCAAGCGCGATATGACTAACTTCTCACATTAGGACCTATTGTTTGCAACCACTGGTTAGGCCGGGCGGTTCCGGGCAGGATCACATCGCAAACTCATCCTAACCTCGAGTTAGCCACATTTCATGTTTGGTTCATGTCTATTCTAATTGGCATATGTCGAGTTCATAATCATGTCAAAAAATATATTAAGTTCATGTTATGCCAATTACCCAACTTACAAGCATGTTCTTATAAATGTCAACTACCAATTCATGCCATGTTCGTATTCGTTTTAGATGTCAAGTTCATAAGAATATTCTAAATGTCATATTTCAAGTTTCATATTCTTGTCCCTATTTACATTACACAAATTACTCAACCATATTCATGTTCAATGCATTTCAATAGTGGCAAAATTTGAGTATCAAGTTTAATCTAGATGTCAAGTGTCGATTCCCCAAATCCAAGCTTTACCTAAAAACCCCCAATTTATGTTCATGCTTGTAATCCCATTAACAGGTTACGTCTTTCATTAAATTCATAATTCATATTCATATTCATGTCAATTTCATGTTCAAGTTCTAGATGTTAACTTAATGTCAAATTCCAGATGTCAATTCATTTCAAGTTTGTGTTCTTATCCAAATTCAAGTTATAATACAGGTTTTATTCTAGAGACATGTGCCCATTAACCAATCCATAAGTCAATTTCATGCTGAAATCAATGATGTCAATTCTACGCCAAACCCCAAATCATGTTCATCGTATAATTCTAAATTTGGTTTAAGCATTCAAGTTTTGTCAATGTTATATTATGCCCAACCCTTTTTGTAATTTATAACCAAACCCTCTAGTTCATGTCATAGCCCAAAACCGAGCGTTTCCCTTTTTTCGCTTGCAATAATCATTCAATTGTATTTATTTTATGATAGATCTAGGCTCGAGATAGCCTAGCTATTAAAAATCAAAAAGGGAAAGAATAAAAGGAGGCACATAATCATAGGCATAATAATTAAAATCGAGCACATGATAATATTAAACGTTATGAATTCAATAATTTCATTTCATGTTTACATAGGGAATGTTTGAACGATAAATAATAATTTTACACAAAAAGTGCATTATAACTCCACTCACAGTGTTTGTCATCTTCAAAATGTAGATCCTCGATTGCCCCTTTGATTTATGAATTGGATTAATCCTTGAACTGATTTCCCCCTTTCCCTTTTTGTTGCTTTTGATTCATCTTTGATTGATTTCATGTCCAATTCAATTTATCTTTGATTTCATATGCGGCGTAGGTTGCAAATCTGAATTCCTTCTCTTTGCGCAGTGATTTAGATCTAAGCCTCTTTTCTTTTTATTCATGGTTGTAGTAATTCTAGATCTCATTCTTTTTAATTTTAAGAATAGATGTTGTAGAGAAAAGAGAGAAGAATAGATCTAAGATTTATTTAGATCAATAGCTTCAGGAGGAAGAAGAAATCAAGTTAGAAGAGAGCCATGGCCTTGCCATGAATTGTTGTAGAGTTTACAATGAGCCTAGGATGTTTATATAGGTGTTAGACCGACGTATCAGGCCCAAAAACTCATCCAGATGCTTAAAAATGAACCTGGACAGATTCTGGGGCGAATTTCCCGCTCCAGGTCACTATAGGTCGACCTCCCCAAGGGGGGGTTAACACTATGGTCGACTTCCCGCCTGGGAGGTGGACCCTATAGTCGACCTGGTCATTTTTTTTTCTGTTCTGGGCTGGGCTGTTTTCTGATTTTTCGCTGAAACTTTGATAGGTCATAACTCCTTCATACGGACTCCGATTTTCGAAAACTCGGACTCTATTTTATGTAAAATTTCGAGAGGAACGCAATGGTGATGTCCGTTTTACTTAATTCCTGATATTTTAATTAAATATCTATATTTTACTATCTTCTCTGTTACACACACTATTATCGAATTAATTTTTCTTCTCTTCCATGTATTAATTAATTCTCATTATACATCACCATTATTTACCTATATAAGCATATTTTCATAAATTTTATTTCATTTTTAATTATATTAAAAATGTGGGGTGTTACATTTGAATGTGTTGCAAGGTGTCTTTTCGTAATTAATGAAAATTCTTTTACAAACATTGTTTTTAAATATATTAAATGTGATTAAATGGGTTTTTCGTTAATGAGATTAGCGAAATATTGGAATTAAAAATAGAATATGAATATCTGGCGTATAATTGGAATTAATAACAATATCTGATAAATGGGATTTCAAGGCAAGATTTCCAAAGGAATTGTAAACATGAATATGTATAAACTGAGTACATGGGAAGAATCGAATATATATTTGCAGATAGAAAAGGATTTTTTAAATGAAAAGTTGATGATTTTTTAAATGAAAGGTTGAATGGTTTTTGAAATGGAATTTATAATATTTGTTATAGAAGTTGGATGGAATTATTTTAGTTACTTTTGATGAAATGATATTTTTAAAGAATTTGGAAACGACTAGCAAGATTATAAATATAATGTGGTTTTTGAGAAACTGGAACTTGTTGTATGTTGGTTGAGTAACTTTCGAGGTGTCAGTATGATGTTGGTTTCGGCCTTCGGGGTTGATACTTAGAGATTTATTTACTTACCAATTTATAGTGAGGAGCCAATTAGTAGAAGTGGAATGGTAATCGAATATTCTTATATTAAAAAGGAAATGTTTTCCGAATTAGCAGCTTTTAATATTTAATTAAAACTGGTTAATTAAAGAGGCGAAATGATGCCGGGTACCGAATTAGTAAATTTATTTTATTTTTATCGATAAATGGTTGTTTATTTGATAGTTAAATAACTGACTATCAAATGTGGCCTATATGATTGTCGGTACGGAAAATACGGGATCAAATTTATATTTGAAAACCATTTTGACTAGTAAATACGTGGAAGATGGAAGATGCTCACCAAAGATGGAGCATTGACGACCGTGGATCTTCATAAAATGGAAGAACTACTTAAAATCTCTAGATTAGTATCCAGAGATATACTGGAATTCTGCCGTGGTTGAAATCTACGGATTTGCAAGGACTACTCGCTATTTATCTATAGGGTGATTCTTAGGATGTGGTAGGAGGGTGCCTTCAGTTTGTCCAGTCCCAGGACAACTTGTATGGACGAATGTCTGACAGAGTAATTCCAAAGGAATCGCGTATGTTGATTTCTTCAAAAGTACCACAGTTGTGGCGGAGAAGGACCCTTCTCTTAGCTTAACAACTAGAGTATTTTTGGGGACGTCAATTAGTGATTTTCTGACAGATTTTACAATGTGGTATTCAATGTGAATGGTGGCCAAATGTTTACAAAGTTAATTATAACCTCAAGTCTCACAATCGGGAAATGACAAAAATAGGTAAGCAGCATGACTAAGTGGCCCGCTCCCAATTAGGGTGTATTATCGCCATCTAGAGAATATTCATTTTTGTCCATCTTTTCGCTTCTGTATCTCCCGGGAACAGTTATGTTGCTAGCAACCATAGGTGACAATATATTTGGAACATTCAAGCGAAATGAATGGTCGGTCATGTGTGGCCGAATTGCAAGATGTTCTAATTGAACTCTAGTGTATCCCCTCTAGAGTATACTGATCGGAAGGTGGTTCCATACCTTGTCATAGTCGGAATCCAGTCTCCAAGAAGAGCGTGCGGTTTTTATTGTGTACTATGTATGTAGAGCGTGAGATGCAAGCGTTTTACTAAATTGTTATTTATTTGTATTTAGACACTATTATAATATCAGAAAAGATATGATTCTAAAATTGTTTTGCATTATCATATGGTAAAAATCGTTTGTATTTATTTATGGATTTTGGTTATACGATTATCCTTTCCTTTCAAAAAGATTCGAACTTTAAAATCAAGTTGGACGAACTTTTAAACTTAGTGAGTTTTCTCACCCTAGTCCACCAGACTGATCCTGGCATTTGCAATGCTTGGGTCAGACCAAGTTTTACAGGTTCTGGTTATCGAATGCTGTGAAGAGATGAGCTGGTAGAGTTCAGATGTATGATATTATAATTGTCCATATGTGTTGATGTACTCTAATGATTGTCAGTTTTGTTTTAAGCTCTCAATAAAGTTTTATTTCCATATTATATTTTGTTTCGCTGGATGTGAGACTCTATATTGTGTTGGTTCTTCTACTTCTATTCTTTCTTTTTTTTCTCACCCTCTAATTACTTTCTATTAACTATCTGGTGTTTTTGATACTTGGCTTTTGGCAAGTAATACAAGTTTATGTATTATTTTCGGAATTCGAACGACGATTTCCTACCAGGTCGTTACAGTGGTATCAGAGCATAAGGTTTAGTAATAACCTTCACTACAACAAAATGACCCTATTACAATGGTGGAACACCATTGTAATATACATTTTACAACGGTGGGCAAACCGTCGTGTATTAAGAAGTTGTAATAGACTAATATCTTTTACAACTTTTTTGCACTGTTGCAACACCGTTGTAATATGTATATTTTACAACTTTTTTCCACGGTTGTAATAAACTTTATTACAACCCTTATGCACCGTTGTGATTGACATTTGGGTTTTGAAAAAAATAAACATCTTTTGCTACTGAAAAGAACAATACATTAAATATAGCAATACTCCATAAGCAAATCCGATATTACAGTTATTTGCAAACAAATTTATTAAAATACTCAAATATTCAGTATTACAAACAATAAGTTTTAGACAACATTTCGTATGTTATTACATACTTGACTGTTACAAAGCAATTTAGTATAAGTACAAGTTATCCACAAAAAAATGCATATCCTACGAGAGTACACTAGTCGAAGACAAGGAAATCTTTACGCCATTTATCTTTTTTGTGCAAGTTCACTGCAGTGATCAAACCTATTGCATAAGAATATGTCTGTTGTTAGAAAAAAGAATAAAAAGTGTTTTTAAGCCAACAATACCAAAACTTAACAATAATGCTTAACGTACCTGATAGCATGAACTGCATGTGGTCCAAAGCCCCTTTTTAAACAATTGGATGTTGCACAACTTCATAAAAAAAGAGCATCTGCACTTGGACTTTCAGAAAACAAATTAGCATCTGCACTTGGACTTTCATAAACTTAACTTGTTACTCATATTCACTATTATGCCCTACAAAATGTGTACTTTTATGTACATAAGTAACCATCAAATAAGGAAAAGATTTCAGTCACTCGGTCGCAACAGCATCTCAAACAAAATATTTTAAAAACATGAAGTTTCTAATGAATAATGGGACCAAACACATATTCAACAAAGCGTTAGGGCCTCAAGCGCATGTTTAACGGGTGCTTGAGCTCTAAGATCAAACATTTAATAAAAATCATATCTACTGTATTTGTTATTATCAAACTACTGGTAGATATTTTCATATCATGTTTGTTGCTAAGATAAACTAGAAGCATACTCATGTGTACCTGACAGCTAAAGAAGAAACAAAATCCAAAATTCGAGCATGCTCATATTTCCAAAAATACACCAAGTGTCTTAGAAACCTATAATGAAAGGAATATAAAAGTTATTCCTAATTAAAAAGCTTAATACCATACATGAGAAATGCCATTCATGGTCATATATATGACGATGAAAGGATCGCAGAATCGACAATTTGATATCTGTTGGAATGCTTGTATCATCCTCTACATATAAATACCCAAGTAAATTAACAAAGAAACGTAATTGGGATCTTACCAATGACTGTAAACATGCGCTGGATTTTTCCTACTCATAGTGAATTTCAAATAAACTATTCTATGATAACCAGTGCATCACTATATCCTTAAAATGTTTTTCTAATCACTTTTTTTTGAAATTAAAAAAAAAATTGATCACATTCTGATTTCAGACCATGAACATTGAGATATGAAAGAAAAAAAGACCTATCAAAATAACTCTAGCAGTATGAGCTTTAGTTATCATGCGTCATGCAATTTCTTCAAGTGAAACGGTTATGCCAGACGAAATAAGAAGTTTACCTACTATGTCAAGCGCGCGGAGAATCAAATAAAATATGCAAACCTGAAATAAATAACCAATGCATGACTGATTCATGTAAATAATCACTGTATTTGCTTAAATAATCATTACACAGAAATTTTTCCAGGAAAGAACCCTATAATCTGACAGAAAATTAAGAAAACAATTCGGCGACAAAGAAAAGAAAAGACGAATTGAAGAAAAAAGGAAAAGGAAAAAAAATTGAAGTACCTGAAGTAGTAAAATTAAGGTTTTTCCCTAAATCCCACTTGCGCACGAGAGTAGATGAAGTGCGAATCAAAGGGCTAAAGTACGGATGAGAAAAGGGTTTCTAATTCAAATGAGAAGGATACAGACTCTAGATCGTTAACAAGAAGGAAGAAGACCGTGAGGTGGCAAACTTACGCAAGGGAACAATTGAAAATGGTGAGAGCGAGGTTTTTTTATGGCGGTGGCTGTTCAAGAAAGAGAGTCGGTTGTTTTAATTTACATTTTGAACTTGGTGTCGTGGGCTTTGGGTTTCGCTGTAGTAATATCTGTTTGGTTAGAAAATCGTGCTTATGGAGGGAAGTTAAAAATTTTAGAACATTGAAAGAAGCCTGCAGAGGGAAACTTTTGAGATCCAATCTAATTGTCTTGAACATATATCATATAAGTTAATTAAATGTTGTTTTAAATATATTTATATATTGTATATGTATGGAAAATGTTTAATACGGTGGGAAGTGTGGACCACTAATCTCATCCACTAATTACTATTTTGAAAGTTATTTAATATGGTAAGTTAAATAATATATAATAGCTATTTATTAATCTTATAATTTTTTTTATGAAAAAATGTAATAGAATACTATATATATTGATTGAAATTTTTATTAAAATACTTAAAAGTAATTATTTAATTACTACTTCTTAATTAGTGATTCTTCTTCTTATTTATTGATTACTAAAATTAAGTATTCATTACTAAAAACTAATTATTTATTTATTTTTAATTTCTAATAATAATACATAATTATTATTTATTAATTATTATATAGCGAAAAGAAATTATTAATATTAGTTATTACATATTTTCAAATAAACTATTTATTATTATTGTTATTAAACAATAATTATTGAGTATTAATATTTTTATTAATTATCTAATCTTTATTAATTATTAATATGGTATTTTTGTTGTAGGGTAGTCATGTATTACAACAGTCAAAAAATAAAAGTTGTGATATGCTTTTATTACAACTGTCAAAATAACATAGTTGTTAAAAATAAGTTTATTACAACTTTTTTGGAAAAAAGTTGTATAAAAACATTTATTACAACGGTGATTTTACCACCGTTGTAAAATTAAAGTTGCAATATGGTGTTTTTGTTGTAGTGCTTGGATCTATGGCGTAACTTAATAAAGATGGGGTTAGTAATACCCTAGATTGAGTTGAGTGTATATATATGAGTGTGCATATTTGTAGAATCTATATAAAAATGTTTTTTTATTGTGGTATTTGATCTGTTATAGTTGAACTGACAATGGACACGATATTGTTTTGTAAAGAGGACAAAAAAATAATTTTACCCAAATTATATTTTTATATAGAAAAGAAATAATTTTATTAAATTATTAAGATATTGGTTTGTTGATTGATTTGAATGGAGTTCAAATGGGATTGTAAATAGTTAAATATAACTAGAAGAAGATTTCACATAAAATGTGTGAATGGGAGTTTTAATAAGAAACCGAAACTCAGGATTTAACTTAAAGATAAGTTAAAATGGAATGGATTAAATTGGATGATTTTTGAAATAAAAATAAAAAATGGGAATATAAATTGAAGGAGAAGTCAATTTGATGTTAATTAATTATCATTGAGGTATGTTAAACCAAAGTAAATATTAATGTTCAATATACGTTGAGTGGTTAGTTGAGTTGATTGTGTGTTGTTTGTTATTTGAATGTTAGATTGGTTGAATTAAAAGTCCATCAACGGTTTATTATAAGTTAAATGAATTGAAAATCAAGAGAAATGAATTCTAGTATTATAAATTGAAATGGAACCGCATATGAATTAAAGCTGAATGATTATCCTTAATATTCACATATACCTTTTAGAATGAATTGATACTTCATGTTTAATTGTGGAAATTGGTATATTTATATTGGTTAATCAATGAAATATCATTTAAGAATTTCGTATATCTGTTACTAATAGGTTGTATTGAGTTAAGTACAGGTGCCCAAAAGGCTATAAGGATTGATTTTGGTTGCGTAGATTGCAAGTAAATTGAGCAAGTATGCTTAATAGCGCTCGTAAAAGATACTCTTACACGAAAATATAAATTTTCTGTTTTGAATTTTGTTTTCCGACCGTGTGGGTCAATGAATATATATTGTTTGTTCCTGCGATATCGTAGAACTCCCTTAGTACATGGGAGACTCTGCCGAATTTTTCCGGGATTTTAATGTGTTAGAAAATTTTCAATATTTTTGAAAGGTTTTATTAATAATAATGAATTGGTTTTCGATTTAAAATAAATTGGATTTTTGAGAAGAATATGGGTTTGTAGCATTTTTTCTAGCTTAGTAATTTCAGGGACGAAATTCTTTTAAAGGGGGAAGAATATAACGACCCAATTTTTTCGATCATTTGAGTATGAATATTTAAATCTGTTTTAAATATTGTATTTGGAATATTAATGGATTTTAATGTTGAATTCGTTTATAAAAATGAAGTTTGAATGTTAAATTAGTATTAAATTTAAAATGAGCTCGAAATGGTGCGGTAGTTCGTAATATTGAGTTTTCAATTGAATATACAGGATCCGATAGAAGTTGGAATTCTGTGAAACATGAAACATTTGAACCTAGTTGTTTATAATTTTCTAATGGAAGGGAAAAATCCAGATTTCATGTTATATATTGTTAATTAAGTCCAATCAAAATTTAAATTAGTCGCTATGGAAATCGTTTATAAATGATAACGTTTATTTAATAAATTTAATAAGGATTTCTATATATTTGGGATTCCGTTTAACTCGAAACTGTTAATGCTGGATTATAAATCCATATTGTTTATATTGGAAGCTATATGATAATTTTATTTGGATATTTATGATAATAGTAATGTATTATTATTTAATTAGATTATTTTGGAATTTAATATATTATATATATAAGCCTTAAG
Organism: Allium sativum; assembly: GCA_030737875.1. NCBI lineage: Eukaryota > Viridiplantae > Streptophyta > Magnoliopsida > Asparagales > Amaryllidaceae > Allium > Allium sativum. The sequence goes on along the minus strand of CM060916.1, from coordinate 790,638,528 downwards.
AATAGCCATTTTGTAAACGACCTCGGCTTTAGATGAAATTAGTTTCATTGGAACCATAACATTAAGTTATTGCAAGATTTCGATTTTCGTCTCAATCGGATTAACCGTTTGATTGTGAGAGTAGTAAACGCCTTGGTTTTTATTTAATCGTTTTGTCGATTTAAATTGGAAATTTGGAATAACAGATTTTCTAATGAATTCCGAATTTAACGAAATTAATTTTATTAATTAATCCCTTAATGATTTATTGTTGTAGTATTTCAATTTTCAAGTTAGATTTATTTTGTGATCGTACATAATTTAAAAGCATATCGATTCATGTTGTGAAGTTATAAAGGAATTTTCACAAACGATCTCAGAATTTGACGAAACATTTTTCATCATATCCGTAATATTATTTTATGCTACGATGTAAATTTTCATCTCAATCGGAGATTGTTTGAGGTGATTTTAACAAGTTACTTCACGATGAAGTTTAAATAATAATATTTTATTAAACTGGTCACTATAAATACAATCTAAGGGTGGTCAAACCCTAAATCTACCTTCACGCGATCAACAATGAAACCGGCGCCCTCACCCATTTCAACAAGCAGAAATCATCGAATTCTTCTCCCTCAAACCACAAAAATCCATCACCCTAAACCTTAAACTCTTAACTAGGAAATTATAAAGATCGCTGAGGTCGTCACTTTGATCGGTTGTGATCGACGTAGGCGATCGGTGGCAGCCAGAAATTGGCATTGAAGCACCGATGTTCGGATGGGGATTTAGGGTTAGTGGTGAGCTCGAGTTTCACGAAATTGCGGGAGATGACCGATGGCGTAAAGGCGCAGGGCACGGAGGCTTTAGATCGTGGTCAGATCGACGTTGAACGGAGGGTCGGTTTGAAGATGGATGGACGCAATCTGGTGAAGGGTTGCAGAATAATGAAGAGCACGAGGAAGAGAAGTATCGGCTTTTAGTTTGACTAATCAAGGTAATTAAAATGTAATTAAGTTTTGATTAATATATAATTAGGTATTTAAAGTTCAATTAACCTAAGTCCGATATTAATTACTTTGTTTAAATTGTGATAGGATTCTGGGGCATAAATCAAAGCAGAGGAAAAAAACACCAGAACAGGAAGGAGAAACTCGATCATTCTTTTCTGTGCTTTGACCGATTTTGCTAAAACAATGTATATAGTTAACTAAAGTATAATTAAACTACCTAATTTATTTTGTAAATGAAAATTAATCTTATAATGTTAACCTATGACAGGTTTAAACAAATTTGGGCAAGGGTTCATGAAATGCAAATTGCGATTTACATACATGGGAAGAGTCAACCGGTTAAACTTTTTTAGCAACGCAATTAAGATTAAATTAATTTTTAATTAGGGATTAATTAATTTAATTAAATCGTATAGATTAAAACATTGATAACTTCTGATTGCATGAACATAATTAAACGAAACAAGTTGCAACGGGATCATCTTGACGAGATCCACATTCTGGAATAGTTATGGACATGACTGGAATTAGCAGGGAATCTTAGTTAAATTAAAAAATCGATTAGTTTAACTAAATGGAATCGCTTCAGCGATCGATCAAATCAAAGTGAGTTGAACTCACTTAGTTCTTCCCACTTATATTTTATATAAGTCGAGTTGTATAATTGTGCGCTATGTTTGTTAATGATTGATTGTTTGTTAAATATATATGCATATATTGATTGAACTGATGAAATTAAACGTTGTTTAATTTTTGTGCAACACTAAATCGTTATTCTAACGATTGGAACCAATTGAGGTAACTTACCTTATTGGTCACGTATATAATAATATAAACCTATTTAATTTAATAGTTTGAATTGTTTGTTAATATAAATTGGTTGATGTTAAACAGTGGTTATGTACCGTTATAGAAATTATTAGTTTAAATTTAATAATTTTTATTGAATAATTTTATTTGAGGTAACCTTTTTGGATGCAGGGAATAAAAGGTTGGAGGGATCCAACTGGATTCCTCATCAGTTGTTATTAAGTTTTATTATATTATTATGTATGCTAAAAATATGAATTTGTGATGCAGGGATTGATAGGTTAGAGGAATCCAACAGGATTCCTCACTGATATTGATAATGTTTATCAACATGATTTTTCGTGTTCATTTGGATGTGAAATCGGTTTATATTTCGTTGTTTGTTACTTTAGCAGATATTTACCTCTTTAGTACTGTTGATAAAAGAAAAGATTTTGGAATGGTATTAAATCGGTTTTGGACATTTTCAAAGTTATTTTTATATAAGGATTTGAAATACGATATTTGTTTTAAAAATAAACAGTAATGTTTTAATTACGTTTTTTTAAATATTTGAATTATAAATTAATGGAATTCCAAGATATTAATAAATAAATGATTAAGCTGTATAAACAAAATAGAAATGTTAAAATGATTACGAAAAGTGTATTAAGTGGCGTAAATGGATTTTTAAAGGATTTTAAAATATTGAAATGGATTAATGGAATTTATTTGAAAGTGTTGAAAGGCGATTTTTCGTAACTAATGAATGCTCTTTTACAAACATTGTTTTTAAATATATGAAATGTGATTAAATGGGTTTTTTGTGAATGAGATTAGCGAAATATTGTAATTAAAAATTGAATATAAATATTTGGTGTATAATTTGAGACCGATATCTTAAATGGGATTTCAAGGAAAGATTGCCAAAGGAATTATTAACGGGAATATGTATAAACTGAGTACATGGGAAGAATCGAATTTTATATTTGCAGATAGAAAGGGATTTTATAAATGAAAAGTTGATGATTTTGTAAATGATGGGATGAATGGTTTTTGAAATGGAATTTATAATATTTGTTATAGAGTTAGATGGAATTATTTTAGTTAATTTTTATGAAATGATATTTTAAAAGAATTTGGAAATGATTAGCAAGATTATAAAGAAATGTAATCGTTTTAAAAATGATTAAAAAGGGAATATAATGTGGTTTTTGAGAAACCGGAACTTGTTGCATGTTGGTTGAGTTGAGTAAGTTTCGAGGTGTCAATCTGATGTTGGTTTCAGCCTTCAGGGTTGATACTGAGAGATTTATTCACTTATGGATTTACAATGAGGAGCCAATGAGTAGAAGTGGAATGGTAATCGAATATTCCTATATTAAAATAAGAAAAGGGAAATGTTTTCCTAATTAGCAGTTTTTAATATTTAATTAATGACTAGTTAATTACAGACGCTAGATGATGCTAGGTAACGTATCAGTAAATTTAATTTTTTATTTTGGATGAATGGTTGTTTATTTGATAGTTAAATAACCGTCTATCAAATATGACCTATACGACTGTTGGTACGGAAATACCATGATCAAAATTGTATTCGAAACCATTCTGACCAGCAAATGCGTGGAAGATGGAAGATGAAGATTAAAGATGGAGCATTGAAGACTGTGGATCTTCATAAAATAGAAGAACTACTTAAAATCTTTAGTTTCGCGGCCAGAGATGTATTGGAATTCTGCCATGGTTGAAATCTACGGTTTTGCAAGGACTACTCGCTACTGATATATAGGGTGATTCTTAGGATGTGTTAGGAGGGTGCATTCGGTTTGTCCAGTCCCAGGACAACTTATATGGACGGATGTCCGACAGACTATTTCCAAAGTAATCGCGTACATTGATTTCTTCATATGTACCATAGTTGTGGCGTAGAAGGGCCCTTCTCTTAGCTTAATAACTAGAGTAGACGTTAATAAGTTATTTTCTGGCAGACTTGACGATGTGATATTCAAAGTTAATGGTAGCATGATGTTATAGAAAGTCAATTATAACCTCAAGCCTCACAAGCCGGAAATTAAAAAAAATCGGGCAGGTAGCATGACTAAGTGGGTCGCTCCCAATTAGGGTGTATTGTTGCCACCTAAAGAATGTTAATTTTTATTCTTCTTTTCGCTTCAGTATCCCCCGGGAATGGTTATGTAGCTAGCAACCGTAAGTGACAATTTATATGAAACATTCAAGACGAGTTGCAAGATGTTCTTGTTAAACTCTAGTGTATCCTCTCAAGAGTACACTGATCAAAAGGTGGTTTCATATCTTCTCATAGCCGAAATTCAATCTCAAATATGAGCCTGCGGCTTTGATTATATACTATGTATGTAGAGCGTGAGATGCAAGCGTTCTACTATATTGTTATTTATTTGTATTTAGATACTATTATAATATCAGAATTGATATGCTTTTAAAAATGTTTTGGGTTATCGTAATGTATAAACTATCTGCATTTATGTGTGTATCTCTTACGATTCTCTTTTCCTTTCGAAAAGATTTGAACTTTAAAATCAAGTTGGATGATCCTTTACACTTAGTGAGTTTTCTCATACTAGTTCACCGGACTGATCCTGGCGTTTGCAATGCTCGGGTCAAACCAAGTTTTACAGTTTCAGGCTATCGGATGTTGTGAAAAGACAAGGTGGAAGAGTTCAAACGTGCGATATTATAACTGTCCAAATGTGTTGATGTATTTTGATGATTGTAAGTTTATTTTCAAGCTCTTAATAATGATTTATTTCTATATTATATTTTGTTTCACTGCGATGTGAGACTGTATGTTGTGTTGTTTCTCCTTCTTCTGTTCTAATATTCTTTCTTTTTCTCACCCTCTAATTTTTTTCTATTAACTATTTGGTGTTTTCGTTGCTTCGGTTTTGGCAAGTAATACGGGTTTATGTAGTATTGTCGGAATTCGGTCATCGAATTCCTACTAGGTTGTTATAGTGGTATTAGAGCATAAATTTAGTAATAACCTTGGCTCTGTGGTGTAAAACAATAGAGATGGGGTTAGTAATACCATGTGATATACACGTAAATGTGTATATTTTATCCGCATATTTATCTTATTTTATCTTTTAAATAATTGATACTGTGCATTTATACTTGTGTTTACAGATTATTTTTGATAAACGGTTAACGCACTTAATTGTTGAAAAGCTTGAAGAATTTGTGCAAGATGAGTGTTGGATTTTAGAGCTAGATGAAAGCTTGAAGACATGAAGAAAAGTTGCTATTCAATCGCCTTCTGCTGCATATTTTAAAGACAAGATTCAATGCTTTTACATAATGATTACTTGGAGTTGTTATTCATTCTCAAGGCAATTGGAGTTAAAGCCCGCAACCTATTTTCCATGACATCTGCATGCATTCACATTGATCTAGTTGCTAATTGGGCAAAGTTCTTTGTCCCATATCATGTAATTTGCAAGGCTTCTCATTCATGCGCTACACGCATTCACATTGAGCTATTTGATTTAGGTGCTATTTTGGTAAAGGAGTTTTGTCCCACATTATGGAATTTGCCAAGTAGTCTTTGTCATATCAGCTATAAATACATTGTATCTCATTCATTGTAAAACACACTTAGTTTTATTCTGTAATTCTCTTCTTGGAATAAAACTCTTCTTTTCGATTTCTCTCATTTGTTATTTCATTTTATTTTATTTATGTTCATGTTATTTAGTTTTTGTTTCTCTTCTTCTTTAGCTATGTCTAGCTAATCCCCTTTGATTAGGGGGTAATGACGCTAATAGATATGATTCAACATGAATCACATAGCCAATAGATGAGGACTTTATACATGTAGATCTGGATCTGAACCACGGGTTAGATCCGAACCTTCATATTCTGTGTCGTTTAAGAGCTATGCTCCTTCACAGGGTATATTCGTGTTCGATCTAACAATTATCAGATTTAGATCTAATTTTAGGGTTTTAGAAATTAATTAGTGAATCTATCGTGATAGCCTATGGTTGTTTAAGAGCTCAGCTCCTGCATAGGCTATGCTTGTCGTTATTTACTTATTTGTTTCTAAGAACCTAATTATCGTTGATTCATGTGTGTGACAGAAACAGGAATTAGATCTATATTTATTTGTTGGCTATTGATGAGTGTGAATCCAATCTATGTCATTATCCCCTAATTGCTTTCTCTTATTATATAAATCTCTCTTTTTATTTAATTGCTGTTATTTTCTGTGTTTTCAATCAATCAAAATCCTAGAATAACTTGGATGGATTTATTAATTAAAATATTTTTGGTCCTAGAGTTCGACACCCTCTACAACAATTCTTGTTGTTTAGGAAAGCCAAACGTATCTCACAGTTGTTTACAATTGTTTGATTTGTTCGCAAACACCGTGGATTGAGTTGAGTGTGTATATATATATATATATATATATATGAGAGCGCGTATTTGTAGATTTTATACACAAATGTTTTGTATTGAGTTATTTGATCTGTTCAACTTGAACTGACAATGGATACGATATTGTTTATAAAGAGGGTAAATGAAATAATTTTACCCAAATTATATTTTTATATAGAAAATAAATAATTTTATTAAATTATTAAAATATTGGTTTGTTTGTTGATTGATTTGAATGGTGTTCAAATGGGATTGTAAATGGTTTAATATAGCCAGATGATGATTTCATATAAAATGTGTGGATGATAATTTTAATATGAAATTAAAAATCAGGATTTAACTAAAAGATAGTTTAAAACATAATGGATTAAATTGGATGACTTTTGAAATAAAAATTAAAACTAAGGATATAAATTGAAGGAGAAGTCAATTTGATGTTAATTAATTATTATTGAGGTATGTTGAACCAAAGTAAATATTAATGTTTAATATAAATTGAGTGATTGAAGTTGATTGTGTGTTGTTTGTTATTTGAATGTTAGTTTGGTTGAAATAAAAATCCATTAATGGTTTAATATAAGTTAAATGAATAGAAAATCAAGAGAAAGGAATTCCAGTATTATAAATAGAAATGGAATCGCATATGAATTAAAGATGAATGATTATCCTCAATATGCTCGTACACCTTTTAGAATGAATTGATGATTCATGTTAGATTATGAGAATTGGTGTAGTCATATTGGTTACTCAATGATATATCATTTAAGAATTTCTTATATCTGTTACTTATATGTTGAATTGAGTTAAGTACAGGTGCCAGAAGGCTATGAGGATTGATTTTGGTTGCGTAGATTGCACGTAAATTGAGCAAGTATGCTTAATAGTGCTCGTAAAAGTACGTCGATGCGAAAATATAAATTTTGGGTTTTAAATTTTGTTTTTCGACCATGTGCGTCGGTGTATCTATACTATTTATTCCTGCGATATCGCATAAGTCCCTTTGTATAGGGGAGGCTCTGCCGAATTTTTCCAGGAATTTAATGTGTTAGAAAATATTCCATATTTTTGAAAAGTTTTATTAATAATAATGAATTGGTTTTCGATTTGAAATAAATTGGATTTTTGACAAGATAATGGGTTTGTAGAATTTATTCTACCTTAGTAATTTCGGGGACAAAATTCTTTTAAGGGGGAAAGAATGTAATGACCCAGATTTTTCGGTCATTTGAATTTGAATATTTAAATCTATTTTAAAAATTATATTTGGAATATTAATGGATTTTAATATTGATTTCGTTTATAAAAACAAAGTTTGAATGTTAAGTTTATATTTAATTTATAACGAGCTCGAAATGGCGCGGTAGTTCATAATATTGGGTTTTCAACTTTAATTAAATACACACGATCCGACATAAGTCGGAATTCTGGGAAATAAGAAACGTTTGAATCTAGTTGATTATAATTTTCTAATGAAAGGGAAAATCCAGATTTCATGTTATAAATTATTAGTTATGTCCCAATCAAAATTTAAATTAGTCGCTATGGAAATCGTTTATAAACGATAACGTTTATTTAAAATATTTAATAAGGATTTCTATATATTTTGGATACCGTTTAACTCGAAACTCTTAATCATGGGTTATAAATCCATATTGTTTATATGTGAAGCATAGGATAATTTTATTTAGATATTTACAATAATAATAATATATTATTATTTAATTAGACTATATTAGAATTTAATATATTACATATATAAGCCTTAAGAATAGTCATTTTGCAAACGGCCTCGGTTTTCGATGAAATTAGTTTCATTGGAACCGTAACATTAAGTTATCTCAAGATTTCGATTTTCGTCTCAATCGGATTTACCGTTTGATCATGAGAGTAGTAAACACCTTGGTTTTAATTTAATCGTTTGTTCGATTTAAATTGGAAATTTAGAATAACGAATTTTCTATCAAACTCCAAATTTAACGAAATTATTATTTTTAATTCCTTAATGATTTATTATTATAGTATTTCAATTTTCAAATTATTTGGATTCATTTTGTGATCGTACATAATTTAAAAGCTTATCGATTCACATTGTGAAGTTATAAAGGATTTTTCAAAAATGATCTTGGAATTTGACGAAACATGTTCCATTGTGTATGGAATATTGTTTTGTGCTAGGATGTAAATTTTCATCTCGATCGGAGGTTGTTTGAGTTGATTTTAACAAGTTAATTCACAACAAAGTTTAAATAGTAACATTTTATTAAACCAGTCACTATAAATACTAATCAAGGGGGGTCAAACCCTAAATTCTACCTTCACACGATCAACAATTAAATCGCCACCATCACCCATTTCAACGAACATAAATAATCGAATTCTTATCCCTTAAATTACAAAAATCCATCACCCTAAATCTAAAACTCTTAACTAGGAAATTGTAAATCTCAGTGAGGTCGTCATTTTGTCCAATTGTGATCGACGTAGGCGATCGGTGGCGTCCAGAAATTGGCATCGAAGCACTGATGTTCCGATGGGGATTTAGGGTTACTGGTGACCTCGAGTTTCACGGAATTGCAGGAGATGACTGATGATGTAAAGGAGAAGGGCGTGGAGGCTTTAGATCGTGGAAAGATCGATGTTGAGCGGCACGACGGGTTGAAGATGGAAGGCAGCGATGTGGTGAAGGGTTGCAGAATAACGAAGAGCATGGGGAAAAGAATTATCGGCTTTTAGTTTGACTAATCAGGGTAATTAAAATTTAATTAAGTTTAGGTTAATAATATAATTAGAGATTTAAAGTTCAGTTAACCTAAATTCGAAATTAGTTACTTTATTTAAATCGTGACAGGATTCTGGAGCGTAAATCAAAGTAGAGGAACAAAACACGAGAAAGGGAAGGAGAAAGTCGATCATTAATTTGTTTCTGTGCTTTGACCGATTTTTACTAAAACAATGTATATACTTAACTAAAGTATAATTAATCTACTCAATTTATTTTATAAATGATAAATTGTTCATATAATGTTAACCCATGACAGGTTTAAACAAATTTGGGCTAGGATTTAAAAAATGCAAATCGTGATTTACATACATGGGAAGAGTCGACCGGTTAAACTTGTTTAGCAACGTAATTAAGCTTAAATTAATTTGTAATTAGGGATTAATTAATTTAAATAAATCGTATAGATTAAAACATTGATAACTTCTGATTGCGTGAACAAAATTAAATGAAACAAGTTGCGATAGGATCGTCTTGACGAGATCTACATTTTGGAACAGTTTTGGGCAGGACTGGAATCACCAAGTAATCTTATTTAAATTAAACAATCGTTTAGTTAACTAAATGGAATCGCTTCAGCGGCTAATCAAGGTGAGTTAAACTCACTTAGTTCTTCCCACTTATATTTTATATAAATCAAGTTTTATAACTGTGTGCTATGGTTGTTAATGATTGAATGTTTATTAAATATATATGCATATATTGATTGAACCGATGAAATTAAACGCTATTTAATTTTTATGAAACACCAAATCGTTATTCTAACGATTGGAACTAATTGAGGTAACTTACCTTGTTGGTCACGTTTATAATAATATAAACCTGTTAATTTAATTGTTTGAACTATTTGTTAATATAAATTGGTTGATGTTAAATAGTGGTTATTTACCGTTATAGAAATTATTAGTTTAAATTTAATAATTCTTATTGAATGATTGTACTTGAGGTAACCTATTTGGATGTAGGGAATAACAGGTTGGAGGGATCTAACTGGATACCTCACTAGTAGTTATTCAATTTTATTATATTACTATGTATGTTAAAAATATGAATTTGTAATGAAGGTATTGACAGGTTGGAGGAATCCAACAAGATTCCTCACTAATATTGATAATGTTTATCAATATGATTTGTATTGTTCATTTGGATGTGAAATTTGTTTATATTTCACTGTTTGTTACTTTACCGGATATTTACCTCTTTAGTACCATTGATAAAAGAAAAGATTTTGGAATCGGTATTAACCAATTTTGAATGTTTTCAAATTTATTATATATAAGAATTTGAAATACGATGTTTGTATTAAAATAAACATCGAAGTTTTAATTATGTTTTTATAAATATTTAGATTATAAATTAATGGAATTCCAAGACATAAATAAATAAATGGTTAAGCTATATAAACAAAATAGAAATGTTAAATTGATTACGAAGAGGGGATTAAGTGGCATAAATTGATTTTTAAAAGATTTTAAAATATGGAAATGGATTAACGGAAGTGATTTGAAAATGCTGAAAGGTGATTTTTCGTAATTAATGAATGTTCTTTTACAAACATTGTTTTTAAATATATGAAATATTATCAAATGGGATTTTTGCGAATGAGATTAGCGAAATACTGGAATTAAAAATGGAATATGAATATTTGGCATATAATTGGAATTGAGACCAATATCTAATTAATGGCTTTTCAAGGCGTATGATTGCAATAGAGTATATAGGAAGAATTGAATTTATATATGCAGATAGAAAGAGATTTTGTAAATGAAAAGTTGATGATTTTGTAAACGAATGGATGAATGGTTTTTGAAATGGAATTTATAATATTTGTTATAGAAGTTAAATGGAACTATTTTAGTTAATTTTTATAAAATGATATTTTAAAAGAATTTGGAAATGATTAGCGAGATTATAAAGAAATGTATTCATTTTAAAAATGATAAAAAGGGAATATAATGTGGTTTTTGAGAATTTATAACTTGTTGTACGTTGGTTGAGTTGAGTAACTTCCACGGTGTCAATCTGATGTTGGTTTCAGCCATCGAGGTTGATACTGAGAGAATTAGTTACTTTCCAATTTACAATGAGGAGCCAATGAGTAGAAGTGGAATGGTAATCGAATATTCTTATATTAAAATAAGAAAAGGGAAACGTTTTCCAAATTAGCAGTTTTTAATATTTAATTAACGACTGGTTAACTAAAGAGGCTAAATGATGTTGGTTACCGAATCAATAAATTTATTTTATTTTTATTGATGAATGGTTGTTTATTTGATAATTAAATAACTGACTATTAAATCTGTCTTATATGATTGTTGGTAAGGAAAGACCAGGATTGAATTTATATTTGAAAACCATTCCGACCAGCAAATACTTGGAAGATGGAAGATGCTAATCAAAGATAGAGCATTGAAGACCATGGATCTTCACAAAATGGAAGAGCTACTCAAAATCTCTAGTTCAGCGGCCAGATATATACTGGAATTCTGTCGTGGTTGAAATCTAGGGATTTGCAAGGACTACTCACTACTGATCTATAGGGTGATTCCTACGATGTGGCAGGAGGGTGCCTTTGGTTTGTTCATTCTCAGGACAACTTGTATGGATGGATGTCTGACAAAGTATTTCCACAGTTGTGGCGGAGAAGGTCCCGTCTCTTAGCTTAACTACTAGAGTATTTTTTAGGACGTCAATTAGTGATTTTCTGGCGGATTTGACGATGTGGTTTTCAAGGTGAATGGTAGCCAGATGTTCTAGAAAGTTAATTATAACCTTAAGCCTCACAACCGGAAAATGACAAAAATCGGGTAGGTAGCTTGGCTAAGTGGGTCGCTCCCAATTAGGGTATATTGCTGCCATCTAGGGAATATTCATTTTTGTTCTTCTTTTCGCTTTTGTATCTTCCGGTAATTGTTATGTTGTTAGAAATCGTAGGTGACAATATATTTGGAACATTCAAGCGAAATGAATTGCCGGTTATGTATGGTAGATTACAGTGATTGTATACTCCAGTGTATCCCTTCTAGAGTACATTGATCGAAAGGTGGTTCCATACCTTATCATAGTCGGAATCCAATCTCCAATAAGTGACAACAATTTTGATTGTATACTATGTATGTAGAGCGTGAGATGCAAGCATTCTACAAGATTGTTATTTATTTGTATTTAGACACTGTTATAATATCAGAATGGACATGATTTTAAAAATATTTTGGGTTATCATAAGGTAAAAACCATTTGTATTTATGTGTGGATTTGGTCTTACGATTATCCTTTTCTTTCGAAAAGATTTTAACTTTAAAATCAAATTTGATGATCCTTTAAACTTAGTGACTTTTCTCATGCTAGTTCATCAGACTGATCATTGCGTTTGCAATGCTCGGGTCAGACCGAGTTTTGCAGGTTCAGGTTATCGGATGCTGTGAAGAGATGACCTGGAAGACTTCAGACGTATGAAATTATATAGTTATTATTCCACTACATAACAGTATATAAGAATAGGTTATTATAACTGTCCATATGTGTTGATGTACTCTAATGATTGTAAGTTTTTGTAACACCCCACCTCCGCCAATGCCACTCTTGCAAGGACATTAGCTTTGGAGGGGCGTTAAACAAGGTAAACATGCATGCAGATATCACAAGACAGAACATATAAGTAAAACAGAGTAGTAAAGCAGCGGATAAAACTTAGCATTTCAAAACCATAGTCATGTTACAACAAAGTACTTGGTCGTTATTTTCCAACAACAAAGTCTAGATAAAAGCATAAACTGAAAAACTGAAATACATAAAGTACTATCCCCAAAATGAAGTGATAAACCATAGCTAGCTCAATGTCCAAAACCGTACATGAGCAAATCCAGTAAGCAAGCTGTAAAGATCCAAGCTAAGCTCCAATGTTCCCACCCTGAGAACCTAAGGGGGGGAAACGGAAGAAAAGAGGCGAAAGAAAACAGGTCAGTCAAAAAGACTGGTAAGCCCTACTACTATCTGTCTATGAACTAGTAAAGTTAACTGGCATGAGAAGCTGAGATGAACATAAGGATAACAACATACTGGCATGATGATTAACTAACAAGGTAGATAAAGGTGTCATCGCATAATTAAGGTTAAGTTTTGCACCACGGGTGTACTAGCATTCTAACATGTCAAGTAAAAACAAGAATTGATCCCTTGGCCCAAGCTTGGCCCATCATCATGAGGTGACCTAAATTAAGGTCCAACTACACGGTCTAGTCGATCGGCTCCCTATAAGCCTAACTCGTCAAGTGTCGGTGTCATACGGCCCAAACATGCAATGTAGTTAAATTGCGCTAGGTACACCCTAGGGTGTATCAAGTCCTAGGGTGTCAACCTCAGACACGAATCAAGTATGCGCAGTCTAGATCTACTGGTACCCGTGCCTGATTCTCCAACTCCGGACTATGTGCACGACCATAGTCCGCCTGGACCTACACCGGCGTACCTACTCAGCCGTCGTTTTGGTCGCTTACATGTCAGCCCAGTAATCGTGCCCCACCCTAGCCTAGTCCTAGGGTCTTATGATACTATCAAGAGGGTTACTGCTGAAAAGGACCACGCAACTAGGGTTTCCTTAACGGGTTAAATGTGGTTAACCCGATCCAAACGTGGATTAAATTGGTTAAGTATACCCAAGGTTCGTGACTTAACCCCGATTAACCCATCCAGCCCAAATTGATTAAGTATTAAGTGGACCATGACTTAACCCTAATCAGGAGGCATTAATTAACTTAATGTGCTTTAACCTCTCACATTAGACTTTGTTGTGGTTACTAGTTAAGCCGGGCGGGTCCGGGTAGCTTTACACCACAACTTGGTCTAACCTTGGGTTCGAGCACAACATGACCAACTTCTCACATTGGGTCCTATTGTTTGTAGCCACTAGTTAAGCCGGGGGGGGTCCGGGTAGATTTATGCTACAAACTCAACCCAACCTCGAGTTGGCCACACTCATATTTTCTAAGTGTCATGTCCATTATGTTTCCAAAACATAATTACAAGTTAACATATCACGTTATGTTATAAAGATCATGTTCATGTCATAATTTTACCCAACCCCAACGTAATCCCATCGTTTACATAATCGGAACAACGCATAAAGGGTAAAATAGGGAACTTGGCATAATCATGACAAAAAGGTGTTGAAGCCACAAGTTTATCATGGTGGCATATGAGATGTACATATGTTCATATACTAGCATATTGCATTGTTAGGCTTCAAAAGCATGCATAAAACCAAACTTAGCATATGAGTGATACATGGTGATAAATGACATGTAGAAGTTGCTAGAAGTTCGCATTTAGCCTCACATGCAAGTTATCATAAGGGATATGATAACTTTCATGTTGCCAAAATGCAACCTTTGATATAAAGCTTGGAGCTTTATGCTCACAACATCAAGTTTAACTTGCATAACATAGCAATATGTGTCATACATAATGATTAAACCAACTTGCATAGCATAATGATTAACCAAACTTGCATATCATAATAATCAACCAAACTTGCATATCATAATGATCAACCAAACTTGCATATCATAATGATCAACCCCAAACTTGCATCATTCATTTAACTTTAGAGTTCAATAAAAAGAAAGTAGAAAAGGGCTTACTACGCTATGAAGACACAAATGAATATTTATTATAAAGATTGAGACGAAGCCCTTATGCAAGCACCAAAATATGAAAGCCCCAATTGAAAAACCCTTGCGCCAAATCAATAAAAATCCTTGCTTTGAAATAGAAATGTTGCAACTTGACTTGAATGCAAACTAAGAACACTCATATAAGTTTGAAAGCACTTGTATGAACTCACAATCTCTCATAGAAATAGGCTTAGGAATTTTAGCATGAGAGTGGAGGCCATGAGAGGAACAAATTTGACATAGTTTAGTTGCAGGATTGAATAATGGTGATTTAGGCTAGGTTTAGGGGTCTTTTTATAGAGGATTAGGATAGTATTAGCCATAGGATTAACCCTAGATTCAATCCAAGCCATCAAAGCATGTCTTGGGGAAGAAGTCAAGTGTAGGAACCATCTAGGGCCTTTAGATTAAAGCTGAACCATGAGAACCATTCAAATGCAAAATCTCATTTGAGCGAATCGGCCCACGGGTTGACAGCCAAACACGCTGGATTAACCCCTAGTCGACCCAGCAGGCTCGGATCGACCTCAAAAATCGGCCGGTTCGGTTATTCCCCTCTCCCAATTCGCTGTTTTGAACATTTTTGCATATTTATTTATTTAATTTTCAATTATATATATATATATCAATATATATATATTTCTCTGCGCAACCCATTTCACTTAATTAAGTATACTTTAATTTGTGAATTTTTATGTTCAAATTACGGGGTGTTACATTCTCCCCTCCTTAAAGGATTTCATCCCTGAAATCTCCAAGTTAGGAAGAACGTATCCTACTATCCATCATCCATCTACTCAAAACATCATCCACGTGCAGTCATTGTCCTTAAAGGATTCTAAATGTTGTATGATCATATGCAAAGGTGTGTGTATATGTACTTATCTAATGCAAAAATCAGGCAGTTACTGATACAGTAAACCTCCTTAATGCAAAATATGTTAGTGAAATGAGTCCATATGTATGCAAATTCCTAACATAATTTATAGTCTCTACATGAGTGCACATAATATTCATCCATATGCAACATCCATGTGATAGCTCAACAAGTTTCATCCATGAATAAGTATAAGCACTCATGCATATGCAACATGAAAGTGTGTGAGCCGATCTTAGTGCCTAATGTGTATCATGCATCCACGAGTATCCACGTGCAAACACTTGCAACCATCAAGCATAACATGTTTCAAATACATGTTTCAACCAAGGGTTTCTACCTAAGGTTCTCATGACAAGATCTACGAAACAAGATAAACTAGATAAACGTGGATAAAAAGAAAGATATGCTAAATAGGAAAAGAGATCGAGAATGTACCCTCAAAAAGAAATGGATAAAGCCCACGCATCTTCTCCTCGGTTTCCCAAGTTGCATCTTCGTCGGCTTCACCCCACTGAACTTTCACCAACTTGACCTCTCGATTCCTTAGCTTCTTGATCTCTGTTCCCAAGATACGAATCAGAGCTCTTCTCAAGGTTGCTTCATTCTCTACCTCAATGTCTTCAAGATTGCTTGGTTCAACCACCTCAGCGGACTCATGTAGGCACTTTTGGAGATGCGAGACATGAAAGACATTATGCACTCCGGCTAGCTTCTCGGGCAATCCCACCTTATAGGCCATCTTTCCAATTCTCTCTATGATAGGGAAGGGTCCTACGAACCTTGGTGCCAGCTTCCCCGCTGCTCCAAAACGTACCACATTTCGCAAAGGAGAAACCTTCACGAAAACCATGTCTCCCACTTCGAATTCCAAATTTGCCCTTCGCTTGTCAGCATAGGATTTCTGTCTATCTAGGGCCGCTTTCATCCTTCTTCTTACTAATTCAACTTTCTCGGATGTGTCTCGTATCATATCGGGCCCAAGTATAAGTCTATCTGTTGTCTCCCACCAACAAGATGGTGACCTACACGGCCTCCCATATAAAGCTTCAAATGGTGCCATCCCTATGCTGGCTTGATAGCTATTATTATAAGCAAATTCTACAAGAGGAAGGTGGTCTTCCCAAGTACCACCGAAGTCGAGAACACAAAGCCTCAAGAGAT
The DNA here is from genome assembly GCA_030737875.1 of Allium sativum. Lineage (NCBI taxonomy): Eukaryota > Viridiplantae > Streptophyta > Magnoliopsida > Asparagales > Amaryllidaceae > Allium > Allium sativum. The sequence continues at coordinate 790,621,836 of CM060916.1, read as the reverse complement.
CTTCTAGCACTCTATTCACCCTTTCGGTTTGGCCATCCGTCTGGGGGTGATAGGCTGTACTCAAATTCAATCGCGTACCCATCGCTTCTTGCAAACTGTTCCAGAACTGGCTAGTGAAAATCGGGTCACGATCGCTAACTATGCTAGAAGGAACTCCATGCAACCGCACTATTTCTCGGAGATAAATAGACGCCAGCCCTGATGCGGTCCTCTTGCTCTTTACTGGGATGAAGTGAGCACTCTTCGTAAGTCTGTCAACTATGACCTATATGCTTGTGTTCCCTCTCCTTGACCTAGGCAATCCATCCACAAAATCCATAGAAATACTCTCCCACTTCCATTGTGGGACCTCCAATGGATGTAATAGCCCACCTGGTTTCTTTGACTCGGCCTTCACTTGTTGGCACACCATGCACCTTGAAACATACTCTACCACATCTTTCTTCATTCCATCCCAAAAGAAACTGCGCTTCATATCTCTATACATCTTATCTCCTCCCGGATGTATAGTCATCTTCGAGTGATGCGCTTCTTCAAGAACTCTATGGACCAAATCTCCCACCCGAGGAACACATAATCTCCCATCACGCCTTAGCCATCCTTTATCATCAATAGTATATTTGGCAAGGTGACTAGACGTCTCACCCCGAATCAACTTGTCCATAACTTCGACTATCTGTGGATCTTCCCTCTGCGAAGCCCCAACTTGATCAAGAAGTGTGGGTCTAAGCTCAAGGGATGCTAATGAACCCGTCATCAACTCAACAGCCGTCGTGAAATCAAAGGTTGCCAAGAATTCCAAGTTCTTCATCTCAATGAACAAGGGGCTTAAAGTCAATCTCCTTCTGCTTAGTGCATCCGCCACAACATTACCCTTGCCAGGGGTATAAGCTATCTCGAAGTCATAAGATGCCAAAAATTCCATCCACCTTTGCTGCCTTAGATTCAGATCTTTTTGCGAGAAGAGGTATTTGAGTGACTTGTGATCAATATACAACTCAAACCTTTCGCCTAGAAGATAGTGGCACCAGGATTTGAGTGCAAAAACGATCGCCGCTAACTCCAAATCATGAGTGGGATAGTTCTTCTCATGAACTTTAAGTTGCCTACCCCCATAACATATCACTCTTCCCTCTTGCATCAGAACAGCTCCTAACCCCGTGCCACATGCATCTGTGTACACGGTAAACATCTTAGCACTATCGGGTAATGCCAAAACTGGAGCTGGGGTAAGGGCTCTTTTGAGCTTTTGAAAAGCAAGCTCACACTCCAAGTCCCATGCAAAGACTAAGTTCTTCTTCATCAACTTAGTGAGAGGGGCCGAAATCTTAGCAAAGTCTCTGATGAACTTCCTATAGTAGCCCGCCAAACCGAGAAAGCTTCTTACTTCGGTCGCATTCCTAGGAGTCTTCCAATCTTGAACCACAACCACTTTCGTGGGATCCACCGCTATGCCTTGCTTATAAACTATATGTCCAAGAAACCGAACTTCCCTTCTCCAGAAATGACATTTGGAGAACTTGGCTTTCAACTGATGCGCTCTAAGCATATCCATCACTTCCTTGAGATGTCTGGCATGTTCTTCCTCGTCCTTTGAGAAGATCAGAATATCATCCACGAAGACAACAACAAACTTGTTGAGGAACTCCCTGAACACCCTACTCATCAAGTCTACGAAGTAGGCGGGTGCATTAGTCAATCCGAATGGCATGACAAGCCATTCAAAGAATCCATCCAGAGTCCTAAACGCAGTTTTATCAATGCTATCCTCAGCTACTCTAAGCTGATGGAATCCGGTGGCTAGATCGAGCTGAGAGAAAACAGAAGCACCTACAAGCTGGTCAAGGAGATCATCAATCCTCAATAACGGGTGCCTATTCTTCTTTGTCAGCTTGTTCAACTCTCGATAATCAACACATAGACGAAGCAAACCATCCGCCTTAGTAGCGAATACCACCGGAGCACCCCATTCGGAAATGCTTCGTCTAATAAAACCCTTCTCAAGCAGCTCCTTGATTTGCTTACTGAGCTCCCTTCTCTCACAAGGGGCCATGTGCCTAACGGGTAATGATACTGGCTTGGCATTATCGACTAGATAAATGCGGAAATCTACCTCTCGTTTAGGGGGTAACCCCTTAACTTCTTCAAAGACATCAGGATAGTCTCGGACCACCCTTACAGATTGCAGATCATCGATGGACGAGTCGAGAGATTCAAGATAGCATAACATGACGGGACCTCTAGGGTTACAAGAAATTTCTAGGTTATTACCGAGGCGGGTCATGAGCCTCACCACCCTATGTTCACAATCGAGAATGGCTCCATAACTGGACAACCAATCCATGCCCAAGATTAACCCATCTTCCGTGAATTCGAGAACATAAGCATTACACGCGAATTCTACAGTCAAGATAGAAATCTTCAAATCCACACAAATCATAGATAGATGGGCGGAACCCCCAATTGGATTTGAAACACAAACGGGATCCTCAACTAAGTTAGTACTTAGGTGCAAACTTTCAACAATGTCAGAAGAAATAAAACTATGCGATGCGCCAGAATCAAATAAGGTGCGAACAGGATAATCAGAAATATAAACAAGACTTTCAACAGAAATTCTACCTCGATCCTGAACTGGAGCGGCGTTGAGAGCATGCACTTGCCCTCTAGAAGGTCCTGCACGTTGATTCTGCCCTTGCTTCTTGGGGCAATCCTTGCTAAAATGTCTGGTCTCTCCACAATGAAAGCATTCGCCCGACTTCCTCTTCCTTTTCTTACAGTCTTTAGCTATGTGCCCTATATTCCCACAGTAGTGGCATTTTCTTGGGTCCTTTGCCATGGCCTTGTTACCCTTGTTGTTCTTGTTGTTTTTGTTGTTCTGATTGCTTTGATTTCCTCCCCACTTGGAGTTTGTCTTCTTGGCTTGGGTCTCATTAGCCTTCACTTCCTTCTTGCCATTCTTATCGTCTCCTTGAAGCAATACCATGTCTACTAGACCTTCAAAAGTGGCCTCCATAGGTATATGAGATAGGGCTAAACCTTGTAGTGGCTCATTCAACCCTCGTGCAAAGCGCAAAGCCTTCTTTTGGGGAGTATTAATCATGTCCAAACCAAATCGGGCGAGCTTGTTAAACTCATTCACGTACTCCCTCACTGTCATGTCTCCTTGCTTCAAAGATATAAACTTCTCCAATTGCAAATTCGCCTCAGCTGATGATAGAAACTTAAGCCCAAATCTTGTCCTAAAGTCGGCCCAAGTCTCTATAGGCCTCGTTGCATTGGTGACCTCCCACCAATAAGCAGCTTCTTCTTTCAATAACCATGCTGCCAATAGAACCCTTCTATGATCTTGCACATCAAAGATGGCGAAGAGATCTTCAGTTTCTTTCAACCAATTTCTTGCCTCCACAAAAGTCTCCGTCCCAATAAAGTTCTTGCCACCCATCGCCTTAAATTCTTTGCAAATCTTAGCGAAATCTGCTTGCGGGTTCTGAGGAGGAGGAGGAGGAGGAACCTCAGTTATATTGGGGGTATTTTCCGGGCCCACATCGTTGGCCCTAGCTTCCAAGTATCTCCGGAACCATCCGGGAATGGTCACTCCCTCGGGAAGGTTAAGATCGGCCATACTGAAAAAGGAAAAAGATAGATTCAGAACGAAGAAACGAAGGATAGTGTTATGGCTTTTGGGGAATAGCCTTTTTAAAATAACTAGACTTTTCTTGGAAAATACTTAATTGGTTTTGAAAATAGTTTTTCAAAAGGTAAGTTTCAAAAACACTTTTGCTCAAATCTTGTAAACCTTATGCTCTGATACCAAATGTAACACCCCACCTTCGCCAATGCCACTCTTGCAAGGACATTATCTTTGGAGGGGCGTTAAACAAGGTAAACATGCATGCAGATATCACAAGACAGAACATATAAGTAAAACAGAGTAGTAAAGCAGTGGATAAAACTTAGCATTTCAAAACCATAGTCATGTTACAACAAAGTACTTGGTCATTATTTTCCAACAACAAAGTATAGATAAAAGCATAAACTGAAAAACTGAAATACATAAAGTACTATCCCCAAAATGAAGTGATAAACCATAGCTAGCTCAATGTCCAAAACCGTACATGAGCAAATCCAGTAAGCAAGCTGTAAAGATCCAAGCTAAGCTCCAATGTTCCCACCCTGAGAACCTGAGGGGGGGGGGGGGAAACGGAAGAAAAGAGGCGAAAGAAAACAGGTCAGTCAAAAAGACTGGTAAGCCCTACTACTATCTGTCTATGAACTAGTAAAGTTAACTGGCATGAGAAGCTGAGATGAACATAAGGATAACAACATAATGGCATGATGATTAACTAACAAGATAGATAAAGGTGTCATCGCATAATTAAGGTTAAGTTTTGCACCACGGGTGTACTAGCATTCTAACATGTCAAGTAAAAACAAGAATTGATCCCTTGGCCCAAGCTTGGCCCATCATCATGAGGTGACCTAAATTAAGGTCCAACTACACGGTCTAGTCGATCGGCTCCCTATAAGCCTAACTCGTCAAGTGTCGGTGTCATACGGCCCAAACATGCAATGTAGTTAAACTGCGCTAGGTACACCCTAGGGTGTATCAAGTCCTAGGGTGTCAACCTCAGACACGAATCAAGTATGCGTAGTCTAGATCTACTGGTACCCGTGCCTGATTCTCCAACTCCGGACTATGTGCACGACCATAGTCCGCCTGGACCTACACCAGCGTACCTACTCAGCCGTCATTTTGGTCGCTTACATGTTAGCCCAGTAATCGTGCCCCACCCTAGCCTAGTCCTAGGGTCTTATGATACTATCAAGAGGGTTACTGCTGAAAAGGACCACGCAACTAGGGTTTCCTTAACGGGTTAAATGTGGTTAACCCGATCCAAACGTGGATTAAATTGGTTAAGTATACCCAAGGTTCGTGACTTAACCCCGATTAACCCATCCAGCCCAAATTGATTAAGTATTAAGTGGACCATGACTTAACCCTAATCAGGAGGCATTAATTAACTTAATGTGCTTTAACCTCTCACATTAGACTTTTTTGTGGTTACTAGTTAAGCCGGGCGGGTCCGGGTAGCTTTACACCACAACTTGGTCTAACCTCGGGTTCGAGCACAACATGACCAACTTCTCACATTGGGTCCTATTGTTTGTAGCCACTAGTTAAGCTGGGCGGGTCCGGGTAGATTTATGCTACAAACTCAACCCAATATCGAGTTGGCCACACTCATATTTTCTAAGTGTCATGTCCATTATGTTTCCAAAACATAATTACAAGTTAACATATCACGTTATGTTATAAAGATCATGTTCATGTCATAATTTTACCCAACCCCGACGTAATCCCATCGTTTACATAATCGCAACAACGCATAAAGGGTAAAATAGGGAACTTGGCATAATCATGACAAAAAGGTGTTGAAGCCACAAGTTTATCATGGTGGCATATGAGATGTACATATGTTCATATACTAGCATATTGCATTGTTAGGCTTCAAAAGCATGCATAAAACCAAACTTAGCATATGAGTGATACATGGTGATAAATGACATGTAGAAGTTGCTAGAAGTTCGCATTTAGCCTCACATGCAAGTTATCATAAGGGATATGATAACTTTCATGTTGCCAAAATGCAACCTTTGATATAAAGCTTGGAGCTTTATGCTCACAACATCAAGTTTAACTTGCATAACATAGCAATATGTGTCATACATAATGATTAAACCAACTTGCATAGCATAATGATTAACCAAACTTGCATATCATAATAATCAACCAAACTTGCATATCATAATGATCAACCAAACTTGCATATCATAATGATCAACCCCAAACTTGCATCATTCATTTAACTTTATAGTTCAATAAAAAGATAGTAGAAAAGGGCTTACTACGCTATGAAGACACAAATGAATATTTATTATAAAGATTGAGACGAAGCCCTTATGCAAGCACCAAAATATGAAAGCCCCAATTGAAAAACCCTTGCGCCAAATCAATAAAAATCCTTGCTTTGAAATAGAAATGTTGCAACTTGACTTGAATGCAGACTAAGAACACTCATACAAGTTTGAAAGCACTTGTATGACCTCACAATCTCTCATAGAAATAGGCTTAGGAATTTTAGCATGAGAGTGGAGGCCATGAGAGGAACAAATTTGACATAGTTTAGTTGCAGGATTGAATAATGGTGATTTAGGCTAGGTTTAGGGGTCTTTTTATAGAGGATTAGGATAGTATTAGCCATAGGATTAACCCTAGATTCAATCCAAGCCATCAAAGGATGTCTTGGGGAAGAAGTAAAGTGTAGGAACCATCTAGGGCCTTTAGATTAAAGCTGAACCATGAGAACCATTCAAATGCAAAATCTGCATTTGAGCGAATCGGCCCACGGGTTGACAGCCAAACACCCTGGATTAACCCTTAGTCGACCCAGCGAGCTCGGGTCGACCTCAAAAATCGGCCGGTTCGGTTATTCCCCTCTCCCAATTCACTGTTTTGAACATTTTTGCATATTTATTTATTTAATTTTCAATTATATATATATATATATATATATCAATATATATATATTTCTCTGCGCAACCCATTTCACTTAATTAAGTATACTTTAATTTGTGAATTTTTATGTTCAAATTACGGGGTGTTACAGTTTTGTTCAAGCTCTTAATAAAGATTTATTTCTATATTATATTTTTTTCCCGCTGCGATGTGATACTCTATGTTATGTTGGCTCTTTTTCTTATATTCTAATATTCTTTCTTTCTTCCCACCCTCTAATTTCTTTCTATTAACTATTTAGTGTTTTTGATACTTGGGTTTTAGCAAGTAATATGAGTTTATGTATTATTGTCGGGATTCGGGCGTCGAATTCCTCCCGGGTCATTACATATAGTTTCTCCTTATTAAGGGAAGTAGCTTCTTCTAAAATGTTGAGGTTCAGGATGTCCTCATAGAGGGAGGTAATGCGGCTTCTAAGAGAACCTGAAATGGATCATTACTAAGGTCATACCAATTTATGCAAAGAGAAGAGTCCGAGAACCAATGATGTCACCGAAGAAGTGGTGATAGCAAGGATGACCGAAAGGATTGGATGAAGTCTTCGAAAGCAGATTCAAGGAGCCAGAAACATTCGAAGAGGAAAGAGGGTTTGTGACGGTGTGGGGATCCAGAATCTAGGAGTAAAGGGAAGTGATCATAGAGGATAGTAGCCAATCCATGGATGGAGAGGAGAGGGTGAGCATCTTCCCAAAAGGAATTAAAGAGGAGAGGATTCAGTTTAGCCAATGAGGGGGTGGAGCGACGGTTATCCCAGGTGAAGCAACGATTAGAAATGGGAGGGTCAATGTCAAAGTAGGAGTTAATGAACTCGTTAAAGGTAATCATATCAGAGTTAGGGAGTCCTAATTTCCTTTCAGAAACGTCACGCATGACGTCGAAATGTCCATCCAACACCCAAGGATCGATGTGTTGACCACCAAGGTCACTGCAGATTTGCCATAGGGTGCACCTCTCGGGTTAGTGAATGAACCATAAATGCTGGAGAAAAGGTAGGTTACACCGTGGGTTTTTACTTTAGGTACACGTGGAGAACATTTTAAAACAATTAAGAAGGTACAATAGGTTTCATTTCATGCAATAAGGATATCCTCACTAGCAACATGGTATTAATAAATGCCTCAACCCGAAAGCACGTGACCAAGAAAATGGCGAATTGTGTTGTCAGTGGAGTTATTTTAGTTTCTTGCAGAAATAAAATATCTAAGTGAAGAGGAGGTGAAAAGCAACTTAGGGATTATTTTTACTAGGGTCTCCCAAACCCTAAATATTCCAAGATAAAATCTTCATTGGGAAAGGGAATAACGTTCAGTTTCTAAAGGTCGCATGGCAGAACAATGAATAGAAAGGATATGAATTGCCATGCGACGTGCAATTTTTCTGTTTTGAGCAGCATTATCTGAAGAAAATGTAATTGGTTGGTAGAAACTACTAAACAAAGAGGGTTGAGTACCTGTCTACACCGAATGCAGCCTTGCGATCCTCCTAACTGCTCATGAGGACCAAACTGGGTGTGATAGGGTAGACTAGAGTTTTTAGGAGGATGGGGAGGTGGTGGGTGGGAAGGTTCGACCAGGAAAGGGGAGCAAGGGAGAGAGTTGGGTCAACATTAGAAGGGTCGGGCTTCACCAGAACAGGATTGGGTAGGTTCAGAACTTAAAGATGAATATCCGAAGTGGGGTCCCATTTATTAGCTTGGGAAGGGCAAGGGTCCTAGCTACGAGGTATGACGACTTCCATGGAAGTATCAGCATTCATGATACTTGTATAAACGATGGAAGGATGGATTGTTTGGGGCTTAAGGGAGGAGGTGCAGTTATGTCAGCTTCGACCAACATCAAATTGGGGAGAGGTTCAGGGCTGGAAGCAGGCGTAGAGAGTTAGAGGGGTCCATGATGAATTCCCAGTTATTTTCCACACTGTTGCCAAGGAGGAGGCCTTTAGGGTTGAGGGTAGGGTGAAAGTGGTCTTACTCTTCAACGGTGATAAGGTAGTCAGAATGGTTTATCCACAAAAAGTGATAGAAAGGAAGAGAAACAGCTATAAGGACACATCATCTAGCATAGACGAAGCAAATATCAGTTCGTGTCCATGGACAATCATCTAGGTGAATAAAGAGACCAACATGATAAAGGATGATAGTGAGAACTTCATGGAGGTGACAGAGGTGGCTAGGAACGCCCTTGATCCTTACCTAAGAAACATGCCATATTTCCCTGCCATAGGTTTCTGAGTTAGGGGTCCAGGGATCGATGAGGAGGGAGATGCCAGGCTTGAAGAGAAAGCGACGTTGGATGGCGGAGGCGAGGAGTTCGGAGGAAGAGGAAACTGACAAGAAAGTGATAGTCAGAGAGAATCTGAATGCGCCAGGCATTGTAAGGGAAAATGTTTGAGAGGCCAGTGTGAACAACATGGTTATTGCAGTAACCGTTGGCGATGGAGGCTTTGGTGAGGAAAATGAGAGAGGAGCTATGAGGTGACGCCATTGGAGAGGAATGGGAAGATTTTTGAAGGGAGGTTGAGAAGTGAGTTGGGGAACGTGGCGGTGAGCTATAAGTAGATGGGACGGGGACGATAGAGTTCGATGCATGTGGGCAGTGAGAGAGGATGATTTGACCGGTAAATGATGGCTAGAGGTAGAAGAGGCGAGGTTTTTCTTCAGAGAAGAAAAAAAGAGGAAAAGTGACTTTTTCGCTTCTTTTTAAGAGAGCGGCGATGGGATGAATGAACGAACGAACCACAATGAAAGAAAATCTTCACATTCCCACAGGAAGAAGCTACGTGTCTCATACTTGCACAGTTAAAGCAACGCTTAGATGATTTCAAAAAATTCTAACATGTGCAGGGCATAAAAGAAGGAGGGTGGATACCCTTTATTGGTCAATGAACGAGTACGTGGCGTGATAGGACGGAGTGATGAGGCGATCTTAGAGGCGGCGACGACGATGTAGGTTCTAAGTAGGGGGTTTGAAGGAGTAGGCAGCAACAGGGAAGGGAGGATGGTTTAAGACATCAGGCATGGAAGCTAGGCTCTGTTAGCGTAGGATCCAGAGCAGGGTAGTAGCACAGGAACAAAAGATGACGATGACAAAGTAATGATCGGACGAGGGGGATCAGCAAGCAAAGGAGAAGAAGAGATTGGAAGAGAGGAAACCATTTTTGAAGTCATTGAATTTTTTACCTGATTATATGTTAGTGGTTTGTTTTCCAACATTATGGCATAGAGGTTGGTCTAAAAGATTTTGAAATTCGTCGCCTTTTATTTCTTCTCGGTTCCTTCAATTATTCTTTATTATCTTATTATGAATTTTCATTACTTTTTTATTACCCTTATGCGGATAAAAAATTTAAACTTTTATTTGAATATTGTGTTTGACAGATTGTCTTAAAGGGTAAATATGTTTGAAAAATCTTGCAATTCTCGACTCAATGATCATATTCTCTTGACAATTTCCATTTATAGATTTATATAATTGGAACCAACATGTGAGACTAGTTTGCGCATATCCTATGAAATCACAATTTACTATTTTTAGTCCAATTTCGCATTACTGTATTAGAAATAATATTGATATTGAGACCCGGGACAATATGCCTATCAATACCAAGATTCATAACAATACTAAAAATCTAAATTATCAAAAAATAAAAAATCTTTTGATCTTCTTCAGTTTAGGTACCCGCACTTTTTGCAAGACAAGCCCACACTTTTAGACATAGTTTGTTGGATGGTGGTCTATCTTTACATAGTTTGTCGGGAGTTTTATGCATCTTCTTTAAAATATGATTTGTAGAAAAAAGTGGCCTCTCCTCAGAAGTTATCTGAAAGCCAGAATTAAACAGCAAGACATTCATCATTTCTTTTAGACTTCTATTTTTCCGTTCAGCTTTTTCATTGGGTTGAGGTGAATATGGAGTCGTGGTTTGATATACAATACCATGTTCGGTGCAGATTTCCTCAAAGGGAAATTTATATTCTCCTCCTCTATCACTTCATAAATCTTTTATTTTTCTGTTTAGTTGATTCTCAACTTCCGCTTTATATTGTTTGAATATGTCAATTGCTCCATCCTTACTTCTTAGAGGGTACACACAACGATATCTTATACTATTACCAATGAATCCGATGTAATATATTTTTTCTCCTCTAGTTTGACACGTTTTTAGGCCACATGCATCCATATGTATTAATTCTAGAGATTTTGTTTTTATTCCAACATGATGAAATGAGGTTCTTGTTAATTTTGCTTTAGAAAAAATTTGATATTTGTATTCAGAATTTATTCTACATTATGTTATAAAATATAGATTTGATCAAATTTTGCAATGTAACAAAATTTACAAGGCTTAATCTAAAATGTCATAAATTGGAAGTGATAATGATATAAGCAGAAGATTCAGCTTTATTCAAATCATTGCTTGGTACAATAGTGATTACATTTGCTATAAATAAACCATCGCGCACATAACCTCTTCCTACGTATACTTCATTCTTTGATAAAACAAATTTATCAGCCACGAAAGTGAGTTTATGTAACAACCCGAATTTTTAATAACATGTTAAAACAAGAAATCAGGGCAGAATTAAATTATAAGTTAAGAATCAATGGGAACGGGTTACGCCATTGCGTTCGTCTCGAAATTCTGCTTGAAAACGAGTCCGAAATTTCGTAAATAGGAGTCCGTATGACCAAGATATGGCCCATAGAAGATTTCAGAAAATTCAAAATTCAACCCGAAATTCAAAATCAGCTCCAAACAGGTTGGGAGGGAAAATTTCCCGCCCAACCCCAGGTCGACTAGGGAGTCGACTAGGGAGTCGACCTGCCCCAGCCCAGGTCGACTGCCCAGTCGACTTGGGTGTCGACCTGGGGGTCGACCTCCCTGGTCGGCCATGTTTCCCTGGTGCACCAGTTTGCTCTTTTGGTCTGTTTACTTGGCCTGTGACGGGATTTGATGGTTCAAATCTAAACCAGGGTTAATTCTAGGGCCTAAACTTGTCTCTACACCTATAAAAACACCCTAAGACCTAGCCTAAACCACCACAAATCATCCTAACAACTAAATTCTGCCAAAATGCTCCCTAATCATGGCCTCCATCTTCATCTTGAGAGCTTCTAAGGCAAAAAGGAGCAATCTTTCTCCATCAAATCAAAGGAGCTACTTATTTCTCAAGGCTTCTAGTGTTGCTACATCATTCCTAGAGCTTGTACAACGTCTCTATCTTGTTCTACTTTGTTCTAGTTCTCATAGCCACGATTGGTAAGCCCCACTCTACTCTTAGATTTAAACTATGAAGTTAATATGAACATGTAGCAAGTTGAAATGTGAATTTTGGTGTAATACTTGTCTTGGGGCTATATTTGTATGCATAGATCCATTTATGACTCTTTTGATCTATGATTGTGGAACTATCATGAACCTAGTACAGTTCATCTTGATTTTTGGGTAGAAAGCTATGAGCTTTATTTGGGGATTATGCATAATGCAACATAGAACCCCTCATAACCTTGATGTTAACTTGCCTATGATGTTGAACTACATGCTACCCACAAGTTTATCACTCTATGTCAACTACTATCATGTTATCACCTTTGCCTATGATGTTGAACTACATGCTACCCACAAGTTTATTTGCTAAGTTTGATGTCATACATGTTTTGAGGCCAAAAATCCTATATGCTAGTTGTGATGAACACCTTTGCCTCGAATATCATCATGTTTAGCTTATGACCAACTTTACCACCTTATGCCCATCTTGGTCATATTTTTATGTTCCTTGATTCACTTGTGTTGATGCGAATTTACGTGCGAATGGGAATACGTTATGGGTAGTTAGGCAAACTTGAAATGACATGAAAAACATGACTTGAAATATGACATGAAACTTGATTATGCTTGAAAACGTGAATGTGGTCATGACATGTAGAAAACCATAAAGTGGCCAACTCGAGGTTGGGTCGAGTTTGTAGCGTAAATCTTCCCGGAACCGTCCGACAAATCCAGTGGCTACAAACAATAGGACCCAATGTGAGAAGTTGATCATATCGCGCTTGAAACCCGAGGTTAGACTAGGTTGTGGTGTAAAGCTGCCCGGACTCGCCCGGCATATTCAGTAACCACAACAAAGTCTAATGTGAGAGGTTGGGTGCATTAAATTAATTAATGCCACATGTTAGGGTTAAGTCATGAACCACTTGGATACACTTAACCAACTTGATACATGATTGGATAGGGTTAACCACACTTAACCCGTTGGAAACCCTAGTTACGTGGTCATTTTCAGCAGTAACCCTCTTGGATGTATCACGATACCCTAGGGACTAGGCTAGGGTGGGGCACGATTACTGGGCTAATTGTAAGCGACCAGAAAGACGGCAGAGTAGGTGCGTCAGTGTAGGTTCAGGCGGACTATGGTCGTGCACATAGTCCGGAGTTGAATAAAACAGACATGGGCACCAGTAGGTTTAGACTGTGCGTGCTTGATTCGTGTTAGTGGTTGGCACCCTAGGGCTTGATACACCCTAGGGTGGACCTAGCACAGTTCGACTACATTCCGTGATTGGGCCGTATGACACCGACACTCGACGAGTTAGGCTTATAGGGAGCCGATCGACTAGATTGTATAGTTGGACCTTGACTTGGGTCAACTCATGATATTGGGCCAAGGGATCATTTCTTGTTTATACTTGACATGGGTTGGAATACTAGTACTATTGGTGCAAAACTAAACCTTGTATATGCGATGCCACACTTGATCTGCCTTGTTATCTATTTATCATGCCAGTTAGTTACCATCTTCATGTTTCATCTCAGTTTCTCATGTTTAGTTAACTTCATTAGTTTTTACACTAATAGTAGGTAGGAATTACCAGTCTTTATGACTGACCCTTTTTCTTTCGCCTCTTTTCTACCGTTCCCCCCCCCCCAGGTTCTCAGGGAGGGAACACTAGTGCTTAGCTTGGACATTTGGCTTGCTTTCTTGACAGCTCATGTACGGTTTGGACTTGAGCTTGCTATGGCTTCACCACATCTATCTTGGGGATAGTTTACTTTATGTTATTTTCAGTTTATGTTTTCTAGACTTGTGGTAGTTGGGAAATAATGACTAAGTACTTTGATGTAAGTTGACTATTTGGTTTTGAAATGGTTAACTATGGTTTTTAAATTTCTACCGCTGCTTTACTTATTTATTTATCTATGTTCTGTCTTGTGATATCTCTGTGCATGTTTACCTAGACAACACCCCTCCAAAGCTAGTGCATTCTCTTGTGAGTGACCCTGGCGGAGGTGGGGTGTTACAGTTTAAAGCCATGCTTGCTAAGTAGCGATCCTGAAATCAAGTTCTTGTAGATTTCTAGAACGTGAAGAACATCGCTCGAAGCAAATTTCTTTTCACAAGTATAGTTTAGGCCAACTTTTCTCTTGCCATAAACTTTTGTTGTGGATGAATTACTCATGAAAAATTGTTCACCATCAGTTGCAGGCTTGTAAGTTGTAAATATCCACTTGTTTGCATATATATGGTGAGTGGCCCCAGTATCTACAAACCATTCCTTGTTATTTCCAAAAAGATTGCATTTAGACACAACTTTGCATAGGTCTATGTCCGAGACACCATTAAAACTTCAACCACATTTGGTTCAATTTTCTTCTTTTTTGGTTATTTGCGACATTCTACTGCTTTGTGTCCCTTCTTTCCGCAATTATGACACGAGCCCAGAAACTTCTTATACTTCTTAGAACCATTTCATGATTTTTTTTTTTTTTTTTTTGGATTTCTATCTTGACAACATTAGCCTTTGCTATCATGTTTAAGGAGTCTTCTTGTCTGATTTCAAGTTATCTTCTTCGATCCTCAATCCGATTAGAAGTTTTTTCTGTCATTTCTTTGCGCTTGTGCTTTAGGTAGCTTGTGAAATCCTTGTATGATGAAGGAAGTTTTCCAATTGCAGCAACAACCTGGAAGAATGCATGAATGTCATTCCCTCATCATTGAATTTGTGGATGATGACTTGTAGTTCTGGTAATGACTGATTACAATTTAACCATTTTGAAGTCGATATACTTCCGTGCTATGAACTTCTTCATTCTTGCATCTTCTGTCTTGTACTTTTTATCCATGGTCGTCCACAGTTCTTTGGACACAGACGCAGTACAATAGACATTGTACAGACTATTGTCAAGTACATTGTATATGTAATTTTTGCACATAAAGCCGGAGCTTTTCCATACAATCACAGCTTTTACTTCTGTAGCATCAGGTTCAGATTTGCAACCTTGGGAGCATCTTTAGTTAGGTACTTTGCAATCCCCGACGTCGTCATATAGAACAACATCTTTTGTTGTCATCTCTTGAAATCTACCCTGCGCACTATTCTGGCCTTTCTCTATGAGATAGCACCACTGATGGAATCATTATTACAAGCTAAGCAACTGTTTCTGTTAGCACAGAGTTGTGGCTTTTCTAAGACATCGCCGTCTGCAATAGCAACTAATAGTAAATATTATGTTAAGTTTTTTTTAGGCAAATAGGAAATATGCAACACAACTATTTCAACTATGTTGTAGAAAACTATTTGTAAATATTCTACAAAAACCATGTTAATTTATGTTGAAGGAAAAACTTTTGCAAATACTTGGTAGAAATTTTATCTATTTATGATGTAGGAACAGCCGTCGCAAATACTTTACAAAAATTGTGTTTAGTAATGTTACAGAAAATTGTTGCTTACACTCTATAGAAGACTGATTGCAAAGGTTTTGCAAAAAATGCTATGGAAGTATCGGTAAACAAATAACTACGGTACCTTTTAGTTTGTTCGAGTCCAGAATAATCTGTCTTCTTAAAACAATATTGCTTTCTTTTATGGGCATATTGGTGGCTGCCAATTATTTTACAAGATTAAAAGGATCGACTTTGCGAAACTACACTGAAATTTGTAGAGGCCAACAAACTCAAAAAAAGCAAATCAAGAACAGAGTTTGAGAAAGAAGGAGAAGAACATAAATTAAAAATAATTTGTTAATTTTCCTTTATACAGGTGTGGGAGGATCGTTTGAATTTGAACGGAGAAATAAAAAACTGTTCGGTCTGACCAACCAAGACAAACCAACCGCCACTTGCAAATTGCCTTTAATACGCCTCAAATGTCAATTAATCCACGTCACGGATGCGGGTGCGAGTGTGGGGTGATGCGTTGTATCATCCAATAAGATGACTTTGCTTTCATATCTCTTTGTCTCATGTCAACTATGATAATGCCCTCAGCTAAGTAAATAACCATATAATGTTTATTGAATACTAAAATGTAAGACTATTCACATTTTGTAACATTTAAAGCCTCTAATTACTCCTTATGTAATATTTATTCATTTTCAACAAAATCAACGATACATTTTTTGTGTATTGAGTTTCCAAATTTGCGTAAATTTAAACTCATTGAAATGCGAGTTGTTACAAGTCCAACTAACCTTTGGACTACCCCGGACTGTACTTAGGTTGTCTTTTATTGTTTTTTACTTTTTGACTTGTAAATTACTTTCTAGCTATGTTCAAAATTATGGTGTTGAAAAATCAATCATTGGTATTAGCCCATGATCTTTGGTAACGAAATTTTGACATCTAACCTACTTGTGTTTTGATGCTTCCTTATAGCTAAAAATCATTTGAAACAAAAACAGATGCATAACTGAATTCTATTATGCCGCGACCGACGACCATACAAGGCCGAAGCAGCCGCTTGAATCGTTGAATTAATGATTGAAGAGATGCACACCATATAAAATGGGCGCTTAACCATTCTCTTATCCATTAAACGATCTCCATAATGCAATTTGAAAATGAATGGAAACAAAACTACTTGAAACAATAATCTCAACGTCCAAAAATAGCCGTACGTTGGTTGAAGACAGGAATCAAAACTTGCCAATAAACGAGAGAGAGTGATCGATCCAGCTGATTGACAGAAAGAATCTAAACGTAAACAGAAGTGATTCCTGTATCAGATGCTACGTGACAACGTCTTGTCCTCAGAATACGATTGAACGTTACATGGTCACAATTTACAATAACAATTTTCGTCCGTACGATACTTGTCAGCCCTATGATGCACATACTTTGTAGCACTTCGCTTTTATCATTTACTACAGCCCCAAAAATAGCAGCGAGAGAAAGAGACAGAGAAGGCAGAAGTTTTTGTCTTTGATGGTTCCCTGTAATCTGAGGAAAAAGCCACAGATTCTGTGTTGTTATAATTCCTATGCTTTTGCCATAACCATATGTCCATATATATATATGCAAGTTATATACATGGAATATTAGTCCTGCATGAGACTAATATTACGTGCTTCAAAGATGGCTTGAGAAGCACACTATATCCAAAACTTATAAGCTTGGCTAGAATTAACATGCAAGTCTAAATCATAGAATTTCAAGAGACTGTCTTTGTAAGCTGCATTATGTGCTGCAGTAATCTGCATGATTAAACTGGAGGGGTCGATCGAGGATATTAATTGAAAAGCATCTGTGGTTGAGAACGGATCGATAGAGGTCGTTTGTTTTTTGTGTTGTCTTAAATGAAGATGGCCTACTTGCTCCGACAATTATTCTAGCAATACTCGAGATATTCCCTGATTTTATATTTAGGGGAGAGACATCGATCGTATGTTATTTTTTATTCGCTTATTCGTTCAGATACCCAGAAATCACATGTACCAGTCCTGCTTGTTCGTTCGCTGCTCTAGGCTATGCTTGCATTGATGGATATTGAATGTATATATTCACACTACACCCTAAATCATGTTCTAATTTTCACATGGATGTGTCCCGTAAACTCCTCGGGCCAAACCGAATGGAGTTGTGTACGGCTTTGATCCTAAATTTAGTCAGGTTGGACGGGATATATGTTTTGTATAAATTTTGTTATACTACCATGACAAATCGAATTGACATCGGCATATGTCTTTCGTACATGGACGGAAATCGCTATTTATATCAAATTTTATGTTTTTTTTTATAGAAGAGTTTGTATTATATATATAATATTTTTTATCAATATGTACTGGTTTATAAGAATTTTATGTATGTATCATTACTCGATTAACAAAAAAAAGAATAGTCCTCATCAATATTTTGAAGAACTTATGGATATACAAAATTATGAGAAATTTAGACAAATTCAAATGAGCATGGATTGAAAGAATTTTTGCCTCATTTAAATTTTATTATCCTTACTTGTACTCTAAATGAAAACTCAATGCATCTGAACGGGTGTATTTTAATGATACACAAACGAATATCAAACACTCGTACAAAATTAGCAGTCATGTATATATGTCCATGTATTTTCACAAGGGAGACAGGGAGGAGGAGGGGGGGGGGGAGTGTGTGTGTGTGTGTGAGAGAGAGAGAGAGGAGGGAGAGAGGAGACAACCACAACACCTCAATTTGCGACACCCCTTCTAGTCCTCTATTTAAGCCACAAGTTTATATTTAAAAATGCAGATGGTTGCAGAGAGAAAGAGAGAAAAAAATGAGATTGTGTAATGAAAATCAGGTTACGGATCATGGTTAGGGTGCAAAATGGATGTATCGTAATATGGGTGTCATATGTAACAACGCACCATTTTAAACAATATAACCCGTTCACAACTGCAAAATGTAAAGAAGATTTAAAATACGAGCGATATCTAATTCGAACCTACGGATCTATGAGTGGAATCTTAAGTTTCTCTTTTTTTTGTAATTATTTAGTTAAATTATTAGATTTGGATATACCTAAGAATTTTGGAGATTGCATAAAAAACCCCTCAAAATTATATAATTATGAAGACGTCAATCTTGTGTGTCGGATTCCAATTATGTATGTAAATCTAATGGAATTTTATAATTTTTAAAATTAAATGTAACCTTAGATTATATCTCTGTTCCCCTTTGAATCTCGTATTCTTCCTAAAAATATCGGATTTGATGATGAGAAATTGTACGTGATTCAAATATCTTATTTCTACGAATTTTTTTACCAAATCCAAATGGGAAGTTGAATAAACTAAGAACAAAAAGGTGTAAGCTTAATCATAGGAAATTCCATCTGGTTTATAGAAGTAATTAGGGATTTAAGTTAAAAGTCTAATATTTGGTAAATGAGGAAAGTCCCTACTTTTATTGGAAACGGTTAGTGTTGAACACTACAACCAAAACACCATATTACAACTTTAATTTTACAATGGTGGTAAAATCACCGTTGTAATAAATGTTTTTTACAACTGTCATTTCCCTAAAGTTGTAATAAATGTATTTTTCACAACTTTTACAACGGTGGTAAAATCATTGTTGTAATAAACGTAATTTTAACAACTTTTTTGTTTTATCAGTTGTGATATATTTCTATTACAACTGACATTTTGTGCCTGTTGTAATAAACATAATTAGTAAATAATTTTTAATATTTAATAATTAGTATAATAAATTATTATTATTAATTATTTAATAATTAGTCTTTAACAATTGATTAATAGAAAGTAATCATTAATATTAATAATTAAAAAAAATTCAAGAATTAATATTTAATATTTAGTTATTAATTTTTGATAATTAATAATTAAAACGATTTTATTAGAAAGTTGTATAAATCTATTTTCAACAGTTCTTTTTCTACTTATTGTAGTAGAGGCATGTTAAGTATAAATAATATCTAATATTTAATAATTAATAATATTAATATTAAAGAATAATTAACAATTAGCAATAACCTTAGGAATCATTAATAAATAATAATTACGATTAAATAGTTAGTATTTAATTATTAATAAATAGTAATTAATTTTTAATAGTCAATATTATGTGTTTAATAATTAATAATTAGCAACATATCCATAATAAACTTTTAATAATTAATATTCAATTATAACTAAGAAGAAATAAATAATAATTAATAATAACTATTACTAATAATTAAGTAATATTTAATATTTTAATAAAATTTAGTTCTTAAGAAATCCATATCATATTTAATATATGTTTTTATTTATTAATTCAACTTATAACATTTAATTCTGTGTATTTTGGTGAAACTTTTATTGTGATTAATGAAAAATTCACGGACATTAACTGTTAGCACAGAAGAAAGTAGGAAACTTGAGCTGAAAAAAAATCAAATTTTGGCTCTCGTGTACTGCACCTAGGTAAAAATTTAAGCGGGAGGATTGAAAATTTTGGCGGGCTGCGTTTAACATGCTGGATCGTAGATCAAAAGCGAAACCATTTCATCTGGTCAACGCTAAACAAAATCACTTCAAATTCATAATCATTCAAAACCTAGCCTCTCGACCTTGGCGGCGGATCCCCCTTTCGCTTCAAACCCATCCATCCTCCTCGATAACCCCCCCTCCTCGATAATCCTCCTCCTCCCCAAATTCCTGACCCACCTCCGATCCAAATTCCTCCACTGCCAGAACCGCCACCACCATTAACAGTCTCAGCTTCCCTTCCTTCCCAAAGATGGACCTCCCTATTCGAAGCCAAACCGAGGAATGATTCCTCATTCTCCAAATTAGATCCAAAAACAAAATCACTTTTCGATTCGATTTAGTAAATTCGATTCGATTCGCTTTTGCCCCCTTTTTTTTGTTTTTTTTGTTTTTTGGCAAAGCCGACCGGTTTTTATAGTGATCCGTAACACTCTTTTATTTATCACAAAATAAAAAGTACAAATCAGTCCAGGTGATATGTAATTGACATATCAGCTAATAGTTCTTCCACACACGAAAGAAACCATCCTAAAGATCCAAAAGCATACAATTATGACATACAGTTCTATAACATGTTGAACAAACAATACATTATGACATGTAGATTTGCGAAAGAAAGAAGCTACCAGCAACATCAGCCCATGTCGTCGTCGAAACCTTTGAGAAGCTCAATCTTTTTGCTTCTGGTCATATGCGTACTACCCGACGTACGACCAGATGTTGAAACCGCGATTGGTGTGTTGACGATCTGTTCCGGAGGCGCTTTGTAACCTGGAGTAGGTTTAATGTGATCATACGGACCCGGTTTTATCTTGGAATTTTCACTTCCTTTGGTTCCAGAAGCAGGGGTTATTGGACTGCTGTTACAAGCAGCTTTCGAAGATTTACCTTCCCTTGAGCTATCTGGGGTCGTGCTTTCCTTGCTGCTACAATTTAAGAAACCCGGTTTGAAAACTGGCGTCTTAGACTTGGACGAGCATGGTCCGTTAAACGGTTCTAACTTGCCAATGTTTATATCCAGACGCAGTGCTTCTATATTCTCTCGCTCCCCTTTATCTTGATATTTGGTGTTGTCTTTTGACTTTCCATCAGTGCGCTGCTTTCCCACCTTTTCACTTACATTAGCATAGTCGAAATTTGTTTGCAAAAAGCTGCCAAGTTCATTCACAATATCATTTTGCCCATTTCCAAAATTGTGTTCTTCCTTGCTGACCGTTGGAACTTGTTCACCATCTTTTTACTTTTGCCCCTTTTCCTACTGATCTAGATATGACCTTTGGCACACCATTTACTCTACATGCTACGGTATGTCTATTTTGCTTTTTTCCGATGGGTTTTTTGTTTGTTGAGTGGATTTTGGAATTGGTTTATTGAGTTATCGAGGATTTGAGGAACTGTTAGTTGGTTATTGGTTTTGAGGAAGTTTCAAAGGGTTTGTTGTGGTTCTATGGTTTTGCAGCCTTTTGGTTGCTGGAGCTGCTTGTTTTCTTTTGGGCCATTGTCTTGCTGCTTGGGATTATTGTGATATGTTCTTGCAAGTTTTATTTTGGTTCGTCCGTACATTTTGTGTTCTAATTCAAGGCACAGGAGAATTTTGCTTATAAACTTGATGAATATGTTGTTCATTTTCTCCTAAATTCAACAGCATTAAGAGTTGCTGTAAATGAAATGATAGTTAGTTTTACTTTAATTTTGTGTTTCGAATCACAAGTTGTCATATTCTTCTTAATTGCTAAGTTGTAATATTTATAATTAATATATGACAACTTGTGATTTTGTTTTGCATGAATTACATTTTTGCTTGCTTCTTACAGAATATGCTGTGTCTACATGTTTATTTCATTTTTGCTTGCATCTTACAGAATATGTTGTGTCTACTTGTGATTTTTTCTTGCTTGGTTCTTATAGAATATGTTGTCCAAAAATGAATTAAAATGATATTAATATGGGTGCCAAAGAGAAACACGATATAGTACTCTAGACTTGACACCTTGTTATTGAGCTTCCTTATGTATGTTCAGTTCATAGTTTTGTGAATGTGCATGCGGTTGTGGAGTCTAACATGGTGACTTATAGAGGTCCTACTATGGTTGCAGTTTTTCTACATGGCGGTGCTCTTCTGCTTAAGATGTGCAAGCAATGGGATTGGTTCATTAATCTAAGTGCTTCCGATTATCCTTTTGTTACTCAAGGTGGTGAGCAATGACCATGATTTATTTTCATTTTGATGTCTAGTTTTTATGAATGTTTATTTTTAATTGGCAATCCTGAAGTGCGGATATGCTTTATGTGCTTTCTTGTTTGCCAAGGAATATAAACTTTGTGGAGCACACTAGTCATTTGGGATGGAAAGAGTATGGTTGATTAATGTGGTCAAATATCTAGCTGTATGTACTATTGGTACTTGTGTTTGTACTAAGTTGCTTTGTAACAGTCAAGTATGTAATAATGCGTGAAATGTTTTCTAAAACTTATTGTTTGTAATACTGAAAATTAGAGCATTTTAATAAATTCGTTTGCAAATAAATGTAATATCTGATTTGCTTATGGAGTATTGCCACATTTAGTGTATTGTTCATTTTAGTTGCAAAAGGTCTATTTTTTTACAAAATGCAACTATCAATCACAACGGTGCATAACAGTTGTAGTAGATATTATTACAACGGTGTTTAACTGTTGTAATAAAGTTTATTACGATGGTGGAAAAAAGTTGTAAAATATACATATTACAACAGTGTTGCAATAGTGCAAAAAAGTTGTTAAAGATTTTAGTCTATCACAACTTCTTAATACACGATGGTTAGCCCGCCGTTGTAAAATGTATATTACAACGATGTTCCACCGTTGTAATAGGGTCATTTTGTTGTTGTGGAAAATCCCTATTCTTAGGGAAAGTGATTTGGTTTATGGGGTAAAAAGACAAGTGATTATGTATTGTATGCAAGGATTGACATATCTTACATTTAATTTATAATGAATTTCAACGCATGTTTTTTTTTGTAATTATTATTTCTTATTACGTAACATTTTTAACATGCAATAAACAGGTGTAAATGTGTAAGTTGTTAGAAGCTTTTATTTTTTGAATTTAATGTCCACACTGGGATAATTTATGTATTAAATAAGGAAGATTTCCTTATATATTACTGTATGCGAAAAAATAACCACTTTTTAAAATAAGTAACACATGAATGCAAGGTTAAGCCCTTTGTACAAGTCTATCGAATCAACCAGGCTACCGACATCTACAAAATGAGGGTTAATGTAAGACATCATAGTGCTATGAATCATTTGGAGATGTAAGGACCTACTTCAGGGTAAGATACTGAGTGGTTAGATCCGTCTTTGGAGGAATTAAGTGATTAGGCCTCGCCTTTTTTCTTATGGATTTATCATAAGGGGTATAGGTAGTATTCGTAGGATCTGCCCTCACTAGGTACTAAGTAATCATTAGGCTCGCCTTTCCTCATATTGAAGTATTCAATGGTCTCGAGAATGAGTAAGAAGGATATCTCTAAAAGGATCCACTTCTTAAGGGTATTAAGAAATGGGGTAGAGTATGCCTAGGTATAGGGTATAAGATGGTAAATGTTGTCTATCCTAAGATAAGTATTAAGTGATTACCTAATGATGTCATCTAGATAGTAACATAAGGGTCCATTAGGAAGTTGTGACACCCCTCTTGAAAATCTAACTCAAGAGACCTTTTAGAACAGTGGATAGTGCATGGTTTTCTTTCCAGGAGGTCGGAGGGTCGAATCTCGCGGTTGTCACATTTACTAACAGAGCCAATACCTAGTCGGAATTGGACGTGTATTGCTACGGAGTCAGACAGTATGGTGTTGATGCGGGTTATATGCAAAACGCCTGGATGATGAGTGGTATAAGCCAACAAGGACGTTGGGCTCTTTAAGGAGGGTAGTCTATAATACCTCCCACGAAAAGCTAACATATCTTTTAGCACAGTAGTTATCAAATGGTGTTGCTTTTTGGAAGGTCGGAGGCTCGAATCCCGCGGTTATCACAGAAGATCATAAATGGTGAGATGTCGCCTACCTGTCCTCTACGTAATAAGTTACTGCTTACTATCTCCTGCATCATTTATATTTTTGGAATGTGTTTCATGTCTACTAGATAATTATGCATTAAGTGGATGGATCCACCATTTAAGTATTAAATTATCATTGGATCTGCCTTGATATAAGTGATTATATGGCCCGCCTTTTCCCAATACTAGAATAATAGACCATTTTGTATATGTTGTTACACCATATACATTTCTTTACTTGTATTTATACTACCCAAGCATAAATGAAAGGTAAAGCTTAACACCAGAACTTATTGTTTAGACTCCTCTTTATAACACATGTTAAAATCGAAGACATGGGTATAAATCTTAGAGGCAGAAGGTGTGTTAGCACTAGAGGCATATACTATTATTATGTGATTGTATATTTCATGTTGTACCCATAAGTAATTAAGTTTTATGGAAAAATGTTATATTGTGACATTTTTATCAAATTATGAAATGAAAGCTGTATTTATTGATATTATATTTTAATTCATTTGTTGTGAGTTCTAAACGAATATGTATTTCTCTATGATTTTATTTTTCTTTTGACAACCATTAACTTATTTTAGAACTGTTCTAAGTTTCGATAGGCCTTTTCTAGGTTGAAATTTAGGCTTATTTGAGGTGGGTCATTAAGGATCTAGATTTGAGTTCGCACTAGAGTGATCGACCAAGCGAGACTAATTTTAAATTGAAATGGTGCAATCGAATGTAAATGTTGTGTAAAGATGATATATTTTCATCGTACTAAAATTTTATGGGATTGTATGCCTTTTTTTATGGCATGGCATACTGGTTTTTATAGTGGATCAACCACTTTTTATTAGAAAGAAGGATGAGAAAGAGACCCCTCACAAGCGCAGAATCTAAAGCTGGTTTGAAGTGCCAGCACATTGAACAGTAACAATAGAGAGGCAAAGCAATAAACCAGCTACAAACAGTTTTTAAGTTGGAACCACCAATAAAGATAAACATGAAGAGATGCCAAATAGCCTACATAACTAAGGAGCCAAGACAACCAATAATGAGAAGTTGTCTGAACGTCATGACCTGAGGAGTGTCATTCCCCAACAACCGACGAATCCTCGAGAGAATCAGGTGGGATCGCTTGAATAACATAATCCTTAAAATAAGCAGCAAGCCTCGAGTCATAGAGAGGATGCCCAGTGGAATATATTATCGATATGTCCTAGGATGTGTCATCTAATACTTGTCGATTCCAATCACCCAAATCCCCTTCTAGAGCGATAGCGAAATCACCTTCTATAACCAAATAGTAAAGACAACGTTGTTGCCCAACTTCTTGGGAGAGAAAGTGGAAGAAATAGTCCCGATCAGTATTGTAACGCAAGTCAGTCCGGCAGTGCATCCAGCAATTCTTAACATCAATCCATACAAATTTGGGATTGTATGGAACAGACGAAGGGCTAACAGGAGGTTCAGTAGGAGCATCTATGATCAATTCAGGATTAGATAATGGTGGATCTAAAGGAGGTGGAGGAGGAACATGAGGTGGATCATATGGTGTATCGGGAGAAGCTACTGGGGTAGAAGACAGTAAGACAGACTGAATAGCCTTACGAACCCAACGGCAGGTAGGAGGCTTAGGAAGCGGTATTTTATCAGGAAAGGGGATAGAGAGAGGTTGCTTATAAGTAGTGGCTATATGACCATAGGAATGGCATGATGTACAGATGTAAGGCGTCCATCCGTATCGAACTTTAACCTCAGTATCAACACCAAGAGCAAGTTGAACCTTAATCGAAGAGGGAAGAGGTTTGTTGGGGCTAATTTCAATGAGCGCCTTGGCATAAACTAACTTAGTATGAGCAGTGGTACTTTCATCAAAGCATCTCAGTTTACCAATGTGGCAGGTAAGCCAATTCAGACCAATTAATGGTTGTAGAAATGACGGAATATGTGAGAAGTAAGTCCAGACTGGAATTGATAACACTTGTTCTCTAGCATCGGAAATGGTAGAAGACCATGCAGATACAATAAATGGTTTACCTTCAATAAAAGGTGGCTCGGATTGTAACACTAGAAGGCACTCTTCAGGAGAAGTAAATTTGATGTAGTACATAGAATCACGGTAGATTACCTTAATATCTCCCCTAAGCTTCCAAACGCGCTTGAAGAGGGATTTAGGATCATTAATTCGCTACAATGGATCCAAAAAAACCCATAACATATCCCGACCAAAAGCTAGCACCGGCTTCCAATAATTCGGGAATTAGATGCGATACCCCATTGACTACGATGGGATCATACTCCACTGGGCAGTAAGCACCTGCATTAAACGGAAGTGAGGAGAAAAGTGACGTCCAAGATTTCCTGGGCGCACCTAGAAGCTCAGACTGCAGCAGGCTTTCATCGGCATCTCGGCAAGCAGTTTGTGGGCGTGATGCTAAAACAGGGCCGCCATTACCAAACAGAGCTGCAACATCCATCTCAATTGTACTACACATTGAGCCATCAACAAACTTATTTTTTCCATTCACCAAACTATTCAAAGGCAAAGCAGTTAAGCCACCACCGATGGCAGATCCACTAGGAAACGAGGTAGGAATACTTACATTGACAACGCTAGCAGCAACAGAGTTAACCACCGAAGAATTTCGAACCGGAAAGTCCTCTGCAGTGGGAACAAGAATAGGGCGATTTGCAGATCTTCGATCAGCCCTACTCCCCTCGCTAACGGAGAGCTTACGATTGTGGAAAAGGGGAGAGAAATGGTGCTTAAGAGTCATCAGGAAAGGAGATAGTAGAAGGAGAAGAGAAAATGTTAGAGGCGCAAAAGTGAGAAACTCAGATCGCCCATTTAGGGTTTTTTGCGTTCCGCCATTTAGGGCTTTCAGAATGCTTTGAATTGGGCTTTGTATGCCTGACATTTGAATAGAAGCTATATGATTAGGTATCACCTATTTGTGTAAATTGGTAGCCATATGTGTGTTGGAGTGATTAAATACATAAGGAATGTTGAGTACATGATTATATTAATTTGATTATCATGCATGATCGTTTGCATTACTTAAGTAAATGCAGGTTATGGAAGAAAAAATCGCTAGCCGCTTCTGGTTTCAATTACAGGATTTGATTGTCCGATTAATAGGTACATGCTTATGTTTTTGATTGGATTGGATTTGGTTATTTTATGTCTTGGATATGGGTGACCGATTGCCTTTTTGGTTTCTTTTAGATTAATTGAGGATCTGTATGTCATTGTATTTTTTGGATTGAGCCATGCAAAGGGGATATTGCTGAATTTTTCCGTAAATCTAAAAATTAAAAATTTATAATTCTTTTCGAATAACTAGTTTTGAAAGTCAACGCTTTTGGGAGTATTTTCCTACTTTGCGAATTTTGAGGATGAAATACTTTTAATAGGGAAGAAAGTAACAAACCAAATTTTAAGTGATTAAATATTTAATTAATTTTAAGTATTCAAATATTGGTTTAGGAAGTTAATAACTTGAATTCAAAAATAGAGATCATTTTCAATTTAATAATGGGAATTCAAATACTATGATTATTTAAATAATTGGATATTGTGAACTTTATATCTTTATTAATAATTGTTTTGAAAACGTAAACTTTTTGTCCGACCTTGAGATACCAAAAGGCCCTTAGATAGAATCTTTTTAAAAATAAAATCTTTATTAATAATTGTTTTGAAAATGTAAACTTTTGGTCCGACCGTGAGATACCAAAAATGCCGCTAGATAGAATTTTAAAAAAAAAATTCTAAAAATTTGTTTGTTTGATCTTTTCAACCACAAATTGGGCAAAACATAATTTTTTGATATATTCAACGCTCGTTTTAAGTAAACCTTCAACTTTTAAAAAATTAAGATCGTAAAATTTTGTTCGTTTGATCTTTTTAACCATAAGTTGTGGTTTGAAAACATAACTGTTTGACATATTCAACGTCATTTTTAAGAAAACCATCCGTTAAAAGAACCCTGTAACCTCAAAGATTCAAACTTTATTGCACAATATTCTCAATGTCTGCTTATTCGAACTTTAACTTTTGAATTTGTTTATAATATTTAATATTTCTACTTCTTTTTCTTGAGTAATAGTTTATAAATTATGCAATACTCTTACAATTCACGTGCAAACAAATGTAAAATCATAATATTTCAAAAACAACAATCCATGCATGGAGTGCGTTCCATCATCATGCGCGAAGTGTGTGTAGTAACGCTCTTGTTACTAGTGAATATGATATTCAAACATTTAAAAAACTACTAATATAACGTTAATTTAACGGATTGATTTAATTATGTTTTTAAATTAATAAATAACAACGATGAATTCATTTTGTATTTCAGTTGCCACATAAACCGTTTGAATAAATAGTCAGAAAATTCAATTTTTAATATTTCAACTCGATATATTTTGACGTATTTTATTTTATTTCATTTTTTCATAATCTTTAATTTAAAAAATATTGAATTTAATTCATTGATTTTTAAACTAATAGCAGTGTTCTTATGATTTTCAAGAACCCAACAAACTTTGTATACCATTAATGTTTTGAAATTGCATCAATGTTCTGAGCACGACTGTGTATCGACCATAATACGATCGTTAATAAGAATTTGATGGAGAGATGTTGAAAATCGCGAGTTTAAATATAATATTGAGGCGATTTGTTCTCATGTCTAGCGTTCTCTATCTCGGCCTTTTTCCTTTTTGTTTGCAGTGCTAAGTTTAGAAGCTTAAGTTAGAAAATAAAATGAAACCAACTTTCATTTAATTCAAAAACAATTCAAAGAAAAACTGAGAAATTCAAAAAAAAAAAGAAAATTGGATTTATGAACTTAAGGGATCTTGAACTTCAAATTTGTATGCTCATTGCATGGGGCAGATAGGTTTCTTTGAGATGGACATGAGGCATCATGTGCTAGAATTTCGATTTGTCTTCAACAAAGGCAATGTTAGGCTAATATGAGGGACAAGAAGTGTTCGATGAAGCAAGGAGTTCACTTGGTGGCATTATGGTAGAAATTGGGGCATAAAAATTGTTATGGCCCGAATTTCCATACTTTTTGAGTTGACCAATCACACCACACGTACAACCCAAATTGCACAGAAGCATAAATCATTAATAGAAAGAAGTTAGAGGATGAGTAATAGAAAGACAAAAAAGTTAGAATAGAAGAAAATGAAGAACGCAAATCTCACAGCGGAACAAATAAAATATATTAGATAACATAACCTTTCTGAAATACAAATCTGCTTTGCATATACATACCATTATTAGAGTACAACGGTTATTCCTGGAACAGTTAAAAACACCCATTTCTAGATACAACATAGAACACGGCGGATAACATGCTAGTCTATAGCTAACTGATAAAGCCTCCCGCTTCAAGCTCCTCCAAGTGAATCTAAAAAATCCTGGCTTCTTGACTGCCCGTACAAATTTGGGCACCCAAGAGTTTAGGGCAAAACAAAACAAAATAAACTCTGGGTCAGTCATGAGACTGGTGTGAGTAGACTCCAACCATTTGATATAACTTACAAAATCCTTTTGAAAGAAGTGATAATAGTTAGACTGACCCACACATAAACACGAATGGGTTTTACCTTATGATAACCAAAATATTTTTAATATCAAAACCCGATGATATTATAATAGGGTCTAAATCCAATAAATAGCAATTTAGCGGAACACTTTCATCTCACGCTCCAAATATATAGTATAAAATCAAAAACTGCAGGGAACTTATTGTAGAATGAATTTCTAACTATGACAAGGTATGGGACCACCTTCCGATAATGCATCTTTAGAAGGGATACACTAGGGTTCAACAAGAACATCTTGCAACCCGACCACACATGACTGGCCACTCATTTATCTTGAGTGTACCAAGCATATTATCGCCAACGGTTGTTGTAACAACCCCGAATTCATAAACCAAATTAATTTTTTTAATAGATTTATTGGATTTTAAGAATTTAAAATGATTTATTTTGAGATAACGATTTAAAATTTATTTAAATTGAAGTTGGAACATATAAATTTAGAATTTAATTAAAACGAATTCGAAATGGCGCGGTAGTTTGAAAATTCGATTTTTAATTTCAACTGAATATATAGAATTCAATATAAATCGAATTTCAGTAAAACAAGAAACGTTGGAATATTTAGAACTGTAATTTTCTAACGAAAGCAAGAAACTGAGATTTCACTTTATAAATTATAAGTTATTTCCAATTTAAAATACAAAATAGTCGCTATGGAATTTATTTATATTTTTAATATATATAGCCCTTGAAAATATCAATTTTGCAAACGACCTCTTTTTTCGATGGAACCACTTTTGTTGGATTCGGAATGTCAAATTATTGTTAGGTTTCAAATTTCATTTTTTTTGAATTAATATGTGAGTGTGGTAAATTTAAACGCGTTTGGTAAATTCAGTTTAAATTTAATCGATCAGATAAAGGTCATTTTTCAAATGATCTCCAAATTCGATGAAATTAATTTTGTTAGGACCGTATCATCAAAACAAAGCTAGATATAATTTTTCTGTAATTTTTGGAGTCGGTGTGTAGTCCCGGTAAATTATAATGTACGTTTAAAAATTCAATATATTGGTTTATAATTTAATTTTGAAAAAAAACTGACCGAAATATTCGAATTGACTTACGAAACATATCCCATTGTATTCGAAATGGGGGTATTTAGCTAGGAACAATACTCTTCGGACTTGATTTGGAGTTCGAATGAAAAATCACATTTAAACGAATTAAATATTTAAAAACATTATATATAACCATTTTCCTTGATCAAAAACCTTATTTTTATTCAGTCGAGGTCAACTCTTTTTGGGGTCGCACTAAACTAAATCGATGGCTGAAAACTTCGATCTTTCTTCCCTTCTTTCTCAAAGTTAGTTCAATGAATTCAGAAATTTATAAAAGAAAATTGAAAGAGCATCACAAGATCTATATACTGGACGGTTATGATCGAATATTGGTGACCGTGGGAGGCAATTTTGGGCTCCAAAACATTGTGTTCGAAGGGGTTTCTAGCACAGGGGAGGGCATCAAGATGCACCAAAAATTGGGAACGGGGAGGCAACGTCATGGTGGTGGGCATGGTGGTCTCTAATTGTGTTCTGGCGAAGTGTGGGCGGCGCGTGGAGGAGCCCTAGTCCTCCTATTTGGGTTCAAAATGTCGGCTTCGTGAAAAACACCCGGAAAGAAGAAAGGGAAGGCGGCCACATTTTTTAAGTAACTAATATTAATTTAATTAATTAATTGTTAATTAGTTATGATTAGTTATTAAATTAGACCATTAATGTTTAAAATATCATAACTATTTCATACGAATACAGAATTGGATGATTTAAAATGCGTTGGAATCGTGAAATCGTAATCTACAGCATGGAGCTGACCAGAACAGAAATGGAGCAAATTAGAATTTGAAGCGAGTTTAAACCCAAATGGTTCTAAAGTCTTCAAATAAAGAATGACGGAGTGGAACCCAAAGTGAGAATTCTCTCACTAAAATATTTGTATAGTTATTTATTTTATAACTGAAATAATATGCCATTATTGATATTTATCTGTTGTATGTGACATTGCTGGAGTTCAACACACGAACTCACACAAATTATTGATTTTAGAAGCAATGTATGGATATTAGCGACACTCGCATTTCATACTCCACGGATGAACACTTGTGGCGCCGTAAATGGCATTTGGTTGTTGAGTATTTATTTATATGGATGATTTGGTGATTTGTGTAATGTGATTGTGATGATTAACATATAAATGAGATATATAAAATGTTCATGTATTGAAATAATTATTTGTTCGCTAAAAATATCATTTTTAACATATATATGAGATATATAAAATGGTAATGTATTGAAATAATTATTTGTTCACTAAAAATATTATTTTTAACATATATATGAGACATATAAAATGGTCATTTATTGAAATAAATATTGGTTAGCTAAAAATGTTATTTTTAGCTTATATATGAGATATATAAAATTGTCCGGTAATGGAATAATTATTGGATTGTTAAAAATATATTTTTTAACATATATATGCACTGAATAAAATTGTCATGATATGGAATAATTATTGGATCGTTAAAAATATATTTTTTAACATGAATATGCGATGAATAAAATTATAATGATATGGAATATTCAATTTTGATTTAGAATTGAAATGGAAGTTGGAATATTTTTTTTAAAACGAATTTAAAACATTTTATAAATTATGTTTTAAATAGAAATTGACGATATATAAATTATATATATATATTTAATGGCTTGAATATAACGCGCCGCACAGTGATCGTTCGCAAATTTCAACCATTAACTTCAAATTGATGTAACGGGAGATCCGATCGTCGGATTCTCCTAAAACCAGAACCATTGGGTTCGTATCGAAAAGGTCTTTCCAATGAACATAAGAGATTTAAATTTGAACTGTTGGATTTCAAATTACGTCCAAATTAATTTTAGAAAAGGCCGCTATGGATGCAATTCGGTGGCCGTTATTGGAAACCAGCTGTGAAGGCCTTAATAAAATTATTAAAAATATTTTCTGTAAAATAATAATAAATGATTTGGAAAGATTTTGGATGAAAAATTCAAAGTTTGAAAAGATAAAAGATATTTTTATCTAAATGAACTAGTTATTAACTAGAATAATGATCCAATGTTTTTAAATAATAAATTGGATTGAGAAATGGGTTTTAATTTAACCAAAATTTTCCAATATAAAAATTGGAATGGATTTGAGTGGAATTAATCTTCGGAATATTTCGATATTGGATTCCATGATTATATGGATATTGTTGAGGAATTTGGAAGATATATATATCGTTATTCCCAATATGATATTTGTTGGTTTCGGAATTTGATATTGAATACAAGACGATATGATTTATATTTGGAGCCCAATATTGAATATTAAATTTTGGGTTTGTCTTGAATGGTGTCTTTATTAACACTGTTCTTAAACCCCTTTGAGAAAGGAATAAATCTTTTAATTAAGATTAATGAAAATTTCCAATTAACACATATAATTGGAATTTAATGGAAGTTGATTTTGGGGTTTATAATGAATAAGGTTTTAAATAACAGTCGTTCTTTAACCCAATTAACAGTGAAGATATGATTTGGAATTTATAATCATTTAAATAAGATTAATGGAAATTTTCCAAAGTAAAGTTTTCCAGTTTAATTATCAAATTGGAAACGAATGGAATTCGATTTGGTAATAATCGAGATAAGCTTCGGTAAAGGAAGGCCGTTACCATATATGAAATTTAAAATGCTTTGTCGTTATTCCATTTATAGTATTATATTGATTATGATTGATCAAATTTCCGTGAAGGTTCCATTTTGATGGAAGATGATTTTGGCTTTATCGTTAACGTTGTTTTAAATGACATTGGTTCTTTGACCCAATAAAAGACCGGATTGATTTCCGAAAAGTTGAATAGTCATTAAGTAATGGTTTTTAGGATTAAAACTAAGAAGAGTTTTAATAAATTTTAATTAGATTGGAATGAATGAATGGTTATTAAATTTTCCAAAATATGAGATGTGGTAGAAACCAAATATTCTTGGTTTTTGGTATTGAATGTGATTGATTAGTTGTTTGGACCGTGCTCGACAAGTTTATGAGTAAGATATGCTTTTACATTTAGCATTGGGTTGGGAAGAAATATTTGTATGCTAACATCTTGTGAAACACTTCACGATTTGACTATGAGATGTTTAGCGATATTGTTGAGTTCATTTCAAATTTAATGAATGGTTTTTAAACGATATTTTTCTTAAGTGAAAAGAAATGTATTCCCAATTTTGCACAGGGAATGTTTTATAAAACAGAATGGATTTCAAGGGCTAAACCCGATGTTTCTAAAATGATTTACAAATGTATTATGGTTTGACAATGTGGTTCATCACGTAACCGATTAGCTTCTATTGGTGATGTATCTGTTTGGTGGCGGAGAATTTATTCTCTTGTTTAACACTCTTCTTTGAGACGTACGAGCTCAAAGGTTATGTTATTAATAGTGACTGATCATATGTGTGAATTGCTAATGTAAAGTACTATATTTTGGAATGTACTTGTTATTATTATGTTGTGAAATGATTTTTCCTACTTCGGGATATAAAAATGATTAAGTATGTGGCTAAAGATTCTGGTAACCCGGACAACTAAAAGTACGGGTGAGATGGCGGTGTAGTCCCGGAGGGCATGGGATTGTGCATCGTCAGTGTAGCCTGCTCCATCATGGGAGGTGCACATTTATATATCTATTTGGTGAGGTGCGTACCCTTTGCCTTGTCTGAGGGGAGCCCGATATTTGGTTGCATAATTGTTTGTATGCATTGTGATATTTTGGAATTCATATTTCCAAATATTTATGGTTTGAGATCCCGAAGTGAAATCTACTTTGATATAAAGCTAGATATGTATTTCAAATGATTTGAAATAAGAAATCGGGAAATAAAGTCCAAAGAAATAATTTATGTAAAGTGAATTGGATTTTGAAAAATCTGAATTTGGGGTTTAAGCCTAAACGGGTAGATTGGAAAATTGCATGTTGTATGATGCATTGTAGATTCATATGTTTATTATTGGCGTAGTTTGTTTATGGTATTCTTGGGAGGAAAATCATTCCATATTAAATGGCATGGTCCTGTGAGTTACCTAATTTTAAAGTAAAGTTTTAATAACTATTTTAGTTCTCACACTAGTCCCATGACTGACTCGGAGTTTATTGTTTCTACCTATACTCTGGGTGCCCATATTTTCCAACAGGCAGCTAGTAGTTTTGGTTTTGCAGATTTCTATTTAACATGATTCTGGTTTACAAATGGAGCTATATTCGGAAAGCTTTGTATCTATGTATTTCATTCAGTTGTGTTAGTTGATGTATTTCCGCTGTGCTTTGTATTTATACATTTTTATTTCCACTGCTATGTAATTTAATCTCTGATATTATTTTTCTGCTGTGAAATATTTATTCGTACTCTGATATTCTTGTACTCTGATGTAAATTGTTGTAATAGCAATGAAATGTTCTACTATTTGTGTTCTGACGCGTCTTGTTCTCAAAGCAATCTGATGGTTCCCGACTCCTCGGAGACCGGGGGATTTCGAATCGTTAAAGGTGGTATTAGAGCTTTGGTTTACATAGCTAGAGAACAAGACACATTAGAACCAAACGAAAGAATTCATCAAAGATAGGATTAGTAATATCCTACAAGAATGACTCGTTAGAGATAGGGTTAGTAATACCCTAGAATGAGTTTGAAGAGTATTATTTCTTAATAAAACCAAATTTGGTTTTGAAAATTATATTCGATTATACGTATCTGAGTAGTTTATTTTATATAGAATTTGGACTATCGAATATAAGAGATTTTGCATATAGGTCTCGCAAATGTATATACGAAATCACAAATATACTTGGCAGATATAGAATCACACTCTAGTCGCCCGGAGATGATCTTGGTGATTAATCGATTATCATCAGCATTTATGTTCACGTTTCGAAAATGGGATATCTATATATTTCCAACTGACTGGTGTGAGAACCAAACCATAGTTAGATTTTATTGTTTGTGGTTTTACACTGAAATATGATTTTTGAGTATATAAAAGTTATATATTTGAAAGATTAATTAACTAATTGATTGCTGGTTGTGTTGTGTGACTATTAGTTTGACTAATTAAAATATTGGAACAATAAAACCAATATGAAAATGAAAGGGAAAAAATTAGCCAAATAGAGTCAGATATTGAACGAAATTGAAAATTGATTGGAATTGCATACATAAACTTGTGTATATATATATATATATTGAGCAAGTGAGTGGTTTCACATTGAGTAAAGAAATATATTGCGTGCCCGACAAACATGTGCACATTGATGAGTTGGTTGCGCAATTGTATTATTATATCAACTCCTGTGAATGAATTTGGATGCGTTGTGATGGTTGTTCTGTGTGAGATTATAAACATACGCCATAGGATTGCAACAAATAAATTATGAACTACGACGCATGACATACTACGTGAAGACATCAAATCATATCATATTCCATATAAGCATTTGGCGCTTATATGACGAGGTTTAGATTTCCAAATGTGTAAAAACCCGTAACTTCCCCGGTGAGGAAAGCGCGGATAGTTCGAGAACAAGCCACAAAAGAACGCAGACGGAAGAACATTTCATTGTTAATTACAACAATACATCAGAATACAAGAATATACAGAGTATAAATGAATATTACACAGAAATATCAGAGATTTAAATTACATTTAAATACATCGCAGCGGAGATAATACAAAACACAACTAGAAGAGATATACGGATACAAAGCTTTCCGGATATCGTTCCAGCTGTAAACCAGGATCCTGTGAATATAAATCTGCAAAACCAAAACTACTAGCTGCCCATGTCAAAATAAGGGCACCCAGAGTTTAGGTTAAAACAATAAACTCCAGGTCAGTCATGGGACTGGTGTGAGAACTAAAACAGTTATAAATCTTTATTTTAAAGTTAGGTAAATCAAGGGGCCACGCCGTATAACACGGAACGGGTTTCCTTCCAAGAATACCAGTGCATAAAACAACAGCGCAATGCTAAATAAAGAAAAAATGAAGCTGTTATAAGACCCAGGTCCTATCACACAATGCAACGCAAGCCGGGGGATAGGGTTTTCCCTTATAACAGCCAAAGAATGCTTGATACGTTTTAAAACAAATCATTTGATACTATTATCAGTGTATAGTGTATAAAACAACTTCGAATCATAAGTATCAATCATAGACGGCATGGGTACCATATATCATGTCGCCATACTAGTTCTACAATTAAAACCGCAAAATCACGTATTTGGAAGTTGGATTTCCATCTATGAACCGAGGCAAAAGATAGTCCTCAACCGATTCGAGACTCTCTAGCCCGAGCCTCAGGATCAGAACGCATCAACCCTTCAGATCGTCAGGGCCGGTCCACCGATGTGGATTATTATGCCTGAACACTACGTTTCCCCGCCCTTTGGGGCGTAAATGAGCCAACGAATGACTCCATCGGACCCGGATCGTCCGATCAAACCGAGGCACCTCGCAACAGCAACAACCACACAGGTGAAAAGTATATAAATGTCAGGGCTGGTAGGTCACTGACACCACCCTAGCTAGAAAGAAACGCATGCCCTCCCTGAGGTCCGTCTCCCGTTTTTGGTTCACAACCGGGGTGTAAGGCTCGCGAATCAACGCTACACAAAGCTATGCCACACAGGCTGTGCTTTGATCATCACCACAAGACTTTGCTTTTCAACAGAAGCCTCGATCAATTGCCACTTAGGCATGCCATACAGGCAATTCACTCCATGCTTTTGATATCCATCAATATATAACCCCTGAGCTCGTACGTCTCAGAGAAGGGCGTTAAGCAAGAGAATAAATTCTCCACCGCCAAACAGATATATATTTGATAGAAATCAATCACACGGACTAAAATCCAATGTCAGACACGCAGTCCATTTACAAGTTCGTTCTGGGTCTGAACGAAACCGGAGGCACCTAGTACCCCGCATATCCATCGATCTCCAAGTACGTCTGGACGATCACCAACTGTTTCCATCTTCTTGGGTGTACAGCCCAATCAATATCATCAGTAATCACCCAAACGACGTGAAGACCTCCGGTCTTCGACCACCATCTTCATCTTCGACTTATCGTCGTATCAGTTATTCAGAATGGGATAAACCCGGTCTTTCCGAATAACTCGCGTATATAATAAACAAGTGTTACACAAACACAACATACGCCTCATTACAATTCATCAGTCACTAACCGTAAATTAACAAGAGAATAATTCCCCAAATATTAACCCCGAAGGCCGGAACCAACATCAGATCAAAATCCAGAAAACCATTATGCTTGGCTAACCGACAGTTAGTTTCTAAATTTCATATTCATAGGGAAAGGTTCCCATTAATTTTATCAAAGATAAATTCCTTGAATTTATTCTCTAATCTTCTTTTTGAATTTCGATTCAACTAGTCGGGATTAACGAACCTTACCGAAGTAATCATTTGTTTTAATCTCCCAATCCCAACCTATTCATCCCATGAGTAAAACTGGTAATACTTCATATCTAACACCACGGTGTTATCGGTAAATTCAATTACCATTTCACGTTCAAATCTAATTAAAGATTTTACTATCGCCTGGAGTAAAACTGGTGATACTCCATTCTCGATTATTTCAATCTAATTAAAGATTCATTAAAACTCCACTTAGTTTTAATCTGTGACTGGGTTAAAGAATCAGTGTCATTTAAAACACGGTTCACGATAAACCCAAAATCACATCACATTTCATTCAGTCCCTAACCGTGAATTAGCAAGTGAGCAATTCCCTAAGTATTAACCCCGAAGGCCGAAACCAACATCAGATCAATACCCAAAAAACCATTCATCTTAACTAACCTCCAATTGGTTTCTGATTTTCTTAACTCCTTTGGGTCTAAGAACAGTATTATTGAAGATACCGTTCACGACAACCCAAAATCACATTCTATTAATTATCGGGTTAAAGAACGAGTGTTATTTAAAACACCATTCACGATAAACCCAAGAATCAATTCGAATTCAATTCCAATTAAATATTATTTAATTGGTACACTTCATTAAATCTAAATAAAAAGATTTAATCTTTTCTCAACTGGGTTTAAGAACAGTGTTAATGAAGACACCATTCACGACAAACCCAAATCACATTCGATATTAAATACAAGGCTCTGAATAGAAAATATATCAGCTTATATTCAATATCAAATTCTACGACCAACAGATATCGTATTGGAAATAACGATATATATATCTATATCTTTCAAATTTCCATAACAACATCTGTATAATCACGAAATCCAACATCGAAATATTCCGAAGACAATTTCGATTCAAATCCATTCCAATGCAATCATTGGAAATTCTGGTTATTTTCAAAACCATTTCAAATTCAATTTATTTATTTAAAAAAATAAATAGAATTATAATTCTAGTTCAAAACTAGTTCATTTCCATAAAAATCTATTTTTACCTTTTCAAATATGGAGTTTTTCATCCCAAATCTTCACAAATCATTTCTTATGATTTTACACAAATTATTACTATTTTTAATAATTTTATCAAGGCCCGTACAGTCGATTTCCATCAATGGCCATCGAACTGCACTTACAGTGACCTTTTCCAAATTTGATTTGGACATAATTCCAAATCCAACCGTTAGATTTCAAATTTCTAATATTCGTTAGAAAGCTCTTTTCGATACGAACCCAACGGTTCCGGTTCTAGGAGAATCCGACGGTCGGATCTCCCGCAATATCCGTTCGAAGTCAATGGTCGAAATTCGCGAACTGCCGCGGCGCGGCGCGTTCTATTCAGGCCATTATATTAAATATATAATATATATAATATATACTTCGTCGATTTCAATTCAAAACACGCTTTATAAATCGTTTTAAATTCATTTTCAAAACGATTTCAATTCAAATTGATTTCTAATCCAATTTCAGTTTGTTTTCAATTCAATTCAAATTCATTTATGTTCAATTTCAATTCGAATTCATTTCTATTCATTTTCAATTCGAATCCATTTATATTCAATTTCAATTCGAATTCGTTTATATTCAATTTCAATTCGAATTCGTTTATATTCAATTTCAATTCGAATTCATTGCCTTTCGAAAAATCAGATTTTGAAATCACTTTCGATATTCATTATAAAATGAATAAAATCGATATAAATATCGTTCACTTCAAAATGGCGTCAATCTAATCAATACGGCTTCATATATTCCTATTTTCAAATATTCCATTTCAAATATTTCTTTTTCAAGTATTTCTATTTCAAAACTGGAATGAGGCCCAATCAATTACCATATAATGTTAATTATATGGATTTTCTACAACACATGTATACAATAACAACAATGAATAATCAACCATCATCCAAAGTGCATTCTACACTGTATAAGCATCAAATATAAATATTCAACGCTTACATAGTCTGTCAATCAATCGATCGACATACAACTAATTATTGGGATTAGTGTATGTCATATATCATCCCAATACCCGTGTGAGGTTTCAAACAATCAAACACAGATTTTATTTGTGTAGTTGGGCGATGTGTAAAATTTATCGTCCCAATCAATATCAGTCAAATGTGTGTATATAAACAAATCGTCCGATTCGTTTATATTTATTTATTTTCATATACACGTTAAAATTTTTATTTTTAACTATAAAATATTTTAACTATATAAATATTTTATTTCATTTCACATCAATATCACAAACAATTTTCACAGCATATCAATCAAACAAACAAGCCATCCATGGTCTGTGGATGACGGGTGTCGGGTGCTGCTAAGCACCGTCTGCATCCTAGTATATATATATAACTAGAAAAAGAAAATTTAGAGTGAGAAGTTCTCACTGATTAGCTAATCCAATCCCACGACTCTTCTTATGTGGAAATCTTCGCCGTTCTTGCCTCTTGTCACTTTCTCTGCCCGTATTCTCTACATATATAAAAATCACATTTTTACTTCGCTATTCAATATATAAAAATTAAATTTTTACTTCGCTATTCAATATATAAAAATCGAATTTTTACTTCGCTATTCAATATATAAAAATCGAATTTTTACTTTGCTATTCAATATAGAAAAATCGAATTTTTACTTTGCTATTCAATATATAAAAATCGAATTTTTTATACTACTACTATATAAAACAAAAATTCTATTTTTATCACGCTATTCTCCATATAAAGATTTCGCCTTTTCAAATATAAAGATTTAATTTTTATTTCATCACTATAAAAATCACATCTTTATTTCAACATATATATAATAAAAATCAGATTTTTATTTTGCTATATTTATAAAGATGATATTTTTACTATCTATATAATATAAAAATCGTATTTTATACTTCTACAATATAAAAGATTATATTTTTATACTTCACACATGCCAAAAGTCATATTTTTAATCTATAGCAATAAATAAAAACGTTTCTTTATCTACTAAAAATACAATCTTTTCTACATCGAAAGCCTAAAAATCTAGTTTTTATTATAAACATAAAAAAATAATTTTTTTTTATCATCACATTTACCAAATCAATTACCCTAAAAAAAAGAAAATGAATTAAACCAAGAACTCACTGTGCTATTCAAGGAGGGAGGAGGGGCATCAGTCATCCGGAAGGCGCGTGGGACTGGGTGCTGGCCATCAGAGGCGGCAGTGGTGGCTTTGGGCGGATTTGGGCGTGTGTGTGGGGGGGGGGGGGGGGCGTTGCAATTGGAGATGGGGCTCAGGCGAGGGTTTCTGCATCGAAGAACGGGGAAGGAGAGAGGCGACTGGATGGGGGGGCATCGCGCCTGGCGGCGAGGGGGGTGCGGCGTCGTCGTCGACCGGGGGGGGGGGGGGGAGGGGAGGGAAAGGGGGCTCCGCGCGATTTTTTTTTCTTTCCTTCTGATTTTAAATCGAACGGGGGGGGGGGGGGGGGTGGGGGGGGCAGAGAAGGTAAAGGAAGAGGGAGAGAGGAGGATATTTTTATTTATTTATTTATTTATTTAATTCAAAAAGTTGACTTTTACATACGACCTCTAAACGAGGCCCACCGCCTGTCATCCATAGCTAATTACCCCCATTCTGAACACAATGGGATATGTATCGTAGGCTGATTCGGTCGTTACAATCAGTTTTCGTCAAAATCAACATATACTTCTATATATTGAATTTAAATACGCATTTCAATTTACCGGGGCCGCATACTAACTCAAAAAATTCCAGTAAAATATTTTCTACCTTCGTATTGACGATACGGTCCTAACAAAACTAGTTTCGTCGAATTCTGAGGCCGTTTGAAAAATGGCCAATTTCCAGTCGATTAAAATCAACTAAAACTGGTCAAACGCGTTTTCCTTTGCCACGCTCACATATTGAATCGAAAAATTATGAAATTTGGAACCTAGCAATAACTTTACATCCCGGATCCAACAAAAGAGGTTTCGTCGAAATCCGAGGTCGTTTGCAAAATTTCCATTTTTAAGGGCCTGAATTCCATAGCGACTATTCATAATTTTCAACTGGACGTATCTTTTGATTCCCGCTATGAAATTTTAATTTTTCGGATTCGTTGGAAAGATATCATCAATTAGATCCCAATGTTTTTGGTTTCACTAAAATCCGGATTGTTTTGCACCCGGTACATTCAATTGAAGTTTGAAATCGAATTATCGAACTACCGCGCCATTTTCAATTCTATTTATAATTATATATAATTATTTATATTCTAACGACGACGTATATAATATATACGTTCGAATTCTATTCAAAATAAATTTCTTGTCGATTTTATTTAAAATAATTCATTTTAAATAATCAAAATTAGCTAAAATTGCCGAAATAAAAATTTTAAACTGGCCCAGATTTTCGGGTTGTTACAATATGGGCGAGATGTTTGTATGGCGATGACTGAATTACAAGTTGAACAGAAGACTGATTATGGACTTAATAAAATACATGTAACGATGATCGGGGAAGGATTTAATTAAAACTCTACACAGGTCTGAAGATGACAATAATTCACGTCTCTCTTGTTTTTAGATACGACACATGGATTATTTTATTTCCAATACTGGGGCAAGGTCTGAGATTTCGACTTTTTACACGTTCTTCCTTGGGCATAGATAGGTCACAAAAATTATGTATGCTTTTTATTGATTTATTGGGTACCTAATATGGCCCAATAAAATTTTCAAACCCTCCCCGTACAAAGGAGGTTATGGCGAAATTTTTCGAAATTTTAGGGTGTTATCCAAATTTTTGAGAAATTAGAAAGTTCTTAGAAATTGAAAAGTTGAAGAACTCAATCCAGAATGAAAGTTGAGTTGGTTAGTTAAACAACTTTCAGCTCCATTCCTTTTTTAGGACAAAAAGATTTTAAGTGGGGGAGATTGTAATAACCCAGAATTTCTAAACTAATTTAAAATTTCATTTTTAATAGATTTAATGGATTTTAAGAATTTAAAAAGATTTATTTTGAGAATTAGTGATTTAAAATTTATTTAAATCGAAGTTGGAAAGTATAAATTAAGAATTTAATTAAAATGAATTTGAAATGGCGCGGTAGTTTGGAAATTCGATTTTTAGTTTCAGTTGAATATATAGAATTAAATATAAATCGGATTCCAATAAAACAAGAAATGTTGGAATATTTTGAACTGTAATTTTCTAACGAATGCAAGAGACTGAGATTTCACTTTATAAATTATAAGTTATGTCCAGTTTAAAATTCAAAATAGTCAATATGGAATTTATTTATATTTTTAATATGTATATATAGCACTTAAAAATAGCCATTTTTCAAATGACCTCCATTTTCGAAGAAATTACTTTTGTTGGATCCGGAATGTCAAATTATTGTTAGGTTTCAAGTTTCATTAGGACAAATTAGTTTCATTAGGACCGTATCGTCAAGACAAAGCTACATATAATTTTTCTGTAATTTTTGAAGTTAGTATGTGGCCCCGGTAAATTAAAATGTACGTTTAAAAATTCTATACATTAATTTATATTTTAATTTTGAAAAAAAACTGACCGAAACAGTCGAATTGGCTTACGAAACATGTCCCATTGTGTTTGGAATTAGGGTATTTAGCTAGGAACGACAGTCGTTGGACTTGATTTGGAGTTCGAATGAAAAATCACATTTAAACAATTTAAAAATATTATATATAACCATTTTCCTTGGTTAAAAACCCTATCTTTATTCAGCCGAGGTCAACTCTTTTTGGAGCCGCACTGAACTAAATCAGCGGCTGAAAACTTCGATCTTTCTTCCCTTCTTTCTCAAAGTTAGTTCAATGAATTTAGAAATTTATAAAAGCAAATTGAAAGAGCATCATGAGATCTATATATTGGACAGTTATGATCGAATATTGGTGACCGTGGGAGGAGATTTTGGGATCTAAAACTTTGTCGTTCGAAGGGGTTTCTAGCACAGGGGAGGGCGTCGAGATGCACCAGAATTTGGGAACAGGGAGGCGACGTCACGGTGGTGGGCATGGCGGTCTCTGATTGTGTTCTGGCAAAGTGTGGGCGGCGCGTGGAGGAGCCCTAGACCTCCTATTTGGGTTTGAAATGTTGGGTTCGTGAAAACATCTGGGAAGAAGAAAGGGAAGGCGACCGCATTTTTTAAGTAATTAATATTAATTTAATTAATTGATTGTTAATTAGTTATGATTAGTTATTAATTTAGACCATTAATGTTTAAAATATCATAACTATTTCGTGCGGACACAGAATTGGATGATTTAAAATGCGTTGGAATCGTGAAATCATGATCTACGGCATGGAACTGACCAGTACAGAAATGGAGTTTGAAGCGAGTTTAAACCCAAATGGTTCTGAAATCTTCAAATAAAGAATGACGGAGTGGAACACAAAGTGAGAATTCTCTCACTAAACTATTTGTACAGTTATTTATTTTATAACTGAAATAATATGCCAGTATTGATCTTTGTCTGTTGTATGTGACATTGCTAGAGTTCCACACACGAAGTCGCACAAATCATTGAAATTAGAAGCAACGTATGGAT
The DNA here is from genome assembly GCA_030737875.1 of Allium sativum. Lineage (NCBI taxonomy): Eukaryota > Viridiplantae > Streptophyta > Magnoliopsida > Asparagales > Amaryllidaceae > Allium > Allium sativum. Next base: position 790,577,242 of record CM060916.1, on the reverse strand, counting down.
ATTAACGACATTCGCATTTCATACTCAACGGATGAACACTTATGGCGCCGTAAATGGCATTTGGTTATTGAGTATTTAAGATGATTTGGTGATTTGTGTATTGTGATTGTGATGATAAACACATATATGAGATATATAAAATGGTCATATATGGAAATAATTATTTGTTTGCTAAAAATATTAGCCTTAACATATATGAGATATATAAAATGGTCACGTATTGAAATAATTATTTGTTCGCTAAAAAAATCGTTTTTAACATATATATTAGACATATAAAATGGTCATGTATTGAAATAAATATTGGTTAGCTAAAAACATTATTTTTAGCTTATATATGAGATATATAAATTGTCAGGTAATGGAATAATTATTGGATTGTTAAAAATATAATTTTTAATATATATATGCACTGAATAAAATTGTCATGCTATGGAATAATTATTGGATCGTTAAAAATATAATTATAAACATGAATATGCGATGAATAAAATTATAATGATATGGAATATTCAATTTTGATTTAAAATTGATATGGAAGTTGGAATCGTTTTTTAAAATGAATTTAAAACATTTTATAAAATACGTTTTAAATAGAAATCAACGATATATATATATTATATATATTTAATGGCTTGAATAGAACGCGCCGCGCAGCGATCATTTGCGAATTTCAACATTAACTTCAAATTGATGTAACGGGAGATCCGACCGTTGGATTTAACTAAAACCGGAACCGTTGTGTTCATATCGAAAAAATCTTTATAATGAATATAAGAGATTTGAATTTAAATGGTTGGATTTCAAATTATGTCCAAATCAATTTTAGAAAAGGTCGCTATGGACGCAATTCGGTGGCCGTTATTGGAAACCGACTGTAAAGGCCTTAATAGAATTAATAAAAATATGGAAAAATTGCGTAAAATTATAATAAATGATTTGGAAAGAATTTGGATGAAAAATTCCAAGTTTGAAAAGATAAAAGATATTTTTATCTAAATGAACTAGTTATTAACTAGAATAATAATACAATTTTTTAAATAATAAATTGGATTGAGAATTGGGTTTTAATTTAACCATAATTTTCCAACATAAAAATTGGAATGGATTTGAGCGGAAATAATCTTCGGAATATTTGGATATTGGATTCCATGATTATACGGATATTGTTGAGGAATTCGGAAGATATATATATCGTTATTCCCAATATGATATTTGTTGGTTTAAGAATTTGATATTGAATATAAGCGGATATGATTTTTATTTGGAGCCTTTAATTTAATATCAAATTAGACTTTGGGTTTGTCAAATGGTGTCTTTATTAACACTGTTCATAAACCCCACTGAGAAAGGAATGAATCTTTTAATTAAGATTAATGAAATTTTCCAATTAACATGTATATTTAGAATTAAATGGAAGTTGATTTTGGGGTTTATAGTGAACAATCATTTAAATAAAAGTCGTTCTTTAACCCAATTAATAGTGAAGATATGATTTGGAATTTATAATCGTTTAAATAAGATTAATGGAAATTTTCCAGAGTAAAGTTTTCCAATTTAATATACCAAATTGGAATTGAATGGAATTCGATTTGGTTATAATCAAGATGAGCTTCTGTAAAGAAAGACCATTACTATATATGGAATTTAAAAGGCTTTGCCATTATTCCATTTATAGTATTAGTTTGATACGGAAATTTATTTCGATTACGACTGATTAGATTCCCATGAAGGTTCCATTTTGATGGAATATGATTTTAGGTTTATCTTGAACGTTATTTTAAATGACATTGGTTCTTTGACGTAGTAAAAGACAGGATTAATTTCCAGAAAGTTGAATAATCATTAAGTAATGGTTTTTGTGATTAAAACTAAGAAGAGTTTTAATAAATTTTAATTAGATTGGATGAGATGGCGGTGTAGTCCCCGAGGGCATGGGATTGTGCATCGTCAGTGAAGCCTGCTCCATCATCGGAGGTGCACATTTATATATCGAGTTGGTGAGGTGCGTACCCTTTGCCTTGTCTGAGGGGAGCCCGATATTTGGTTGCATACTTGTTTGTATGCATTATGATATTTTGGAATTCGTATTTCCAAATGTTTTTGGTTTGAGATCTCGTAGTGAAATACACTTTGATATAAAACTAGATATGTATTTCAAATGATTTGAAATAAGAAATCGGGAAATAAAGTCCAAAGAAATATTTTTTGTAAAGTGAATTAGGTTTCGTAAAATCTAAATTTGAGGTTTAAGCCTAAATGGGTAGATTAGAAAATTACATGTTGTATGATGCATTGTAGATCCATATGTTTATTATTGGCGTAGTTTGTTTATGGTATTCTTTGGAGGAAACCCGTTCCATGTTGTACGGTGTGGTCCCGTGAATTACCTAATATTAAAGTAAAGTTTTAATAACTTTTTTAGTTCTCACACCAGTCCCATGACTGACTCGGAGTTTATTGTTTGTACCTAAACTCCGGGTACCCATATTTTCCATACGGGAAGCTAGTAGTTTTGGTTTTGCAGATTTCTAGTTAATAGGATCCTGGTTTACAGCTAGAGCTATATTCGAAAAGCTTTATATCCGTGTATTTCATTCAGTTGTGTTAATTTATGTATTTCCGTTGTGCTTTGGATTTACACATTTTTATTTCCATTGCTGTCTAATTTAATCTCTGATATTATTTTTCCGTTGTGTAATATTTATTCGTAATCTGATATTCTTGTACTCTGATGTAAATTATTGTATGAAATGTTCTACTGTTTGTGTTCTGATGCGTCGTGTTCTCAAAGCAATCTGGTGGTTCCCATCTACTCGGAGACCGGAGGATTTCAGATTGTTAAAGTTGCGATCAGCAGCCGTTCCCGAAAGCATGCAACAACAAATAAAATAAGAAGCAATGAGATTTCTCTAGGTCAGGTGATAATACCCCTAATGGAAATGACCCACTTGGCCATAATGCCTGCCCGATTTATGTTATTTCCCAGTTGATGAGGCTTGAGGTCACGATTTTCTTTTTAGAACATCTTGCCACCATTTACTTTGAGTGCTACGTCATCGGATCTGTCAAAACACTGATTAACATCCACAAATACACTTTAGGTGTTAAGCTAAGGAAATAAATTCCATCGCCACCAAACTTGGTATATTTGTCAAAATCAATGTACGTGACCATCTAGAAACAATCTATTAGACATTCGTCCACATATTTTGTCCTGGGACAGGACAAATGGAAGGCACCGTTCTATTAATCCAACTTGGGCAATTTCTACATAGGATTAACAAAACATCCCTTGTACTTTATGCCATCTTCAATTATCTTTGGCACATTTGATTCGCGACGCATATGCCTATACGGAGTGGTTTTCCGGTAATAACCTAATCCCGGTCTCCTCCGTATTGACAATAGAGGTATAAAATAAATTAAAACTTTGATAGTCCGTAGTAGGCCCCTTTTAATTAATTTCTTATCAAATTATCATTTAAAATTTCCTATTTTCAATCTTCTATATCTTTTAAAACTCTATTATCCCTCATAATTCTTAGAAAAACATTTATATTTATTTAAACTCTTTATTTTCCATATTTCCAAAAAATACATGTTACTAATGTTGGAAAACATTTCCATCTCTTTACATACTTTGATTATCTATATTTAGATAATGTACGTTATTAATGTTGGAAAGCGTCTCCCATTTCTATTTCTTAACTTCCTATTAATCCAGTCATTTCAGTTTCTATATTTAAAAATTATCTATGAATATTTGGAAAACATTTCCAAATTCCATATATTTGGATTTAAGTAAACGTTGTATAAAACGTCGTTACGAGAAGTCAACTCATTAATCACTTATTAACCAGCTGTATCACTAATCCTCGCTCTCGAACCTTAACCGTTCCATAGTCAATTATGAAGTCAATCAAGTTGGGGTATAATTACCTCTTAGACCTTAACTGAACAACATTTTCAAGTTTAAAATGGACAAAGTTCACTACTCAAATCTTTAACCAACACCGCTTACGAAACTCTCGGATTCAGTTTAAGAATCCACTGCTTTTACGGAAAATATTGACTATAAAGATACTGTTATAATCCCTACTTCCGAAATATTTTAATTTAAAATATAACTTTTATTCATTAATTTAAATAAATAAATAGTAAATAATTAATTCTTGATTAAAACGGAAAGTAACTAATACTTTCCTAAATTCAGTAGAATCGAATTTCAATAAATAACTCACTTTCGAATATCCTATATTCGATTAATGTAAAGCCCCGTATTTTTAACAACACTAAAAGAGGATAAACGTAAATAATAATTAATTTAATATTCGAACTAAGGGAAATGTACTGCGCCATTGTGTCCGTCTCGAAATTCTGGTCAAGATAGACATTTGATTTGCTAAAACGGACATCGTTTGAAGAAGTTATGTGGGTTTGAAGTTTGTATACGCGTAAGATATATGTATGTATGTATGTATGTATGTATAGGGTCCAAGAATTCAAAATCGGGTCCAGAAAGTTCAAATTCGCTCAAATTTCATAAATTTAGGGTGAGCGGGAAAATTTCCGCCTAGGGGAGTCGACCCCTTAAGGGGGGTGTCGACCCCTAGGTCGACCCCCCAACGGGGGTGTCGACACCAGGGTCGATCCCCCTAAGTTTGACGTGGCTAAGTTGGTTTCTGGGGCTGGCAGCTATAAATACATGGTCATTTCTCTTGTTTTCTTCAATGGAGATCAATGGAGGCCAAATACTGTTGGTGCCTGAACTGAACATAACCCTTTTCTTCAACAATAATCAACTTTGCAAAGCAAACTCAGACATTCAAGTGTAGATCCAACCTCTGCTATTTTCTACCTTTTCTTTTAATCCAAACACTGTGAGTTAGTTACTTTTAGATTTAAATGATTAAATGTAATTTATGATATGATTGTGATTTGGAAATATACTTGCCTATGACTGAATCATATTGGATCTATCATAATTTGTGAATATATAAGACTAGACCTTATCATGCTAGATGTATTTTATAGAGCTAATTCTTTTGTTGTTAATTAATCGTGTCACCTATGTGGATCTTACCCTTTTTCTAAGTTTGTGGTTAATTCGGGAATATCATTATCTGGACAATTAAACCTTTGTTTAGATCTAGATCATCATGTTATGATTAATTGAGATCTGTCATTATTGGACGTATGAATTCTTATTTGGATCTGTTCATCCTTAGTATGTTAGATCTAGTTTTATCATTACCCTTTTGCACTAGATCTGTTTTTATGTCCACCTTATTGGTATGCCAATTACATATCTATGCCAGTATATATGTTTATGTCACTTTTGTTATAATGATCACTATTGTCACTTTTCCCATCACCTTTCCCTTTTATTATTTATGGCCAGGCTACTTTCTAGCCTAGATGCCGCCAAATATATATGAACGTGTCAGTGAGGGAACAGGAGAAAATATTAGAATTGGCATAACTTGGTTAATGGATATGAATATGGACATATAATTCACTTTGTACAAAATTGGGGGAAAAGGGGCATGGAACCTATAAACTATAACGACATAGGTGAGAATGGGATAATAATGAAATACCTAGTATTACAATTAGAAATTGTAATTGCACTTATGACATGAGGTTAGGTTGCATCAGTGGTGGAAGTCTGCTCGGATCCGACCATCATATCCAGCAACCACTATTATTGAACCTAATGTGAGAGGTCTAAGTGCACAAATACGAATCGGGCTAAGCCACGAGGTTAGGACCAACTTGTGGAAGAAGTCTGCCTGGACCCGATCGGTATATCCAGCATCCGCAAGTTATAGGCCTAATGTGGGAGGTCTAGCCCATTATAAACCATAAACGGACATGGTAATGAATTGTACTACTTAACCTAATCAAATCCATAGGGATTGTATGATTATGAACTAAAGTTAGGGTTAAGTAAAATTGATTGGACAGTGTGTGGGTTAAGCAAATCTTAGGGGGTGGGTAATATTTACATATAGGCCCACAAACTTAACCCGATAAGGTTATGTAATTAAAGACACCTAGTGGTAAGCATAATCGGTAGAAAGATTGGAGTTATATAATTAAAGACACCTTTTAGGGTAAGTACAACCTGTGGAAACCCTATTGGGGGATACAAGACAAGAAGTAGAGCTTGTATAATATTGTGTGGGACCCGTTTCAGTCAGTAACCCGGAGTAGGTATCAGGCAGAATACTCCGAACTAGGTCGGAGAAGGGGCACACTTACTGAATTGATTGTAAAAGATCCAAAGGTGGAGTTCGATGTGGGCGGCGCAAACCGACCGGGCCATGTGCGTGCATGAGCGGGTAGAGGGGGATAAGACGACTGTGACACCTATAGATTTAGGGTTGTACATATCAGCAGAGGGTTGGCACTTTAATACGTGATACATCCTACGGTAGGGTCGGCATAGAGTTTCTACGCGGATTAGGGAGTCAATCGATTAGGGTAGTAGTTAGGGTACACTTGGACATATGCCTAAGTCTACCACCTTATAGTGGAAGGGATCATCTCATTCTGGATATACAAGTAGCCGTGCAGAGTAATCATTAGAAGCGTATACACCCTATCTTGTTTACCTTGTCATACCTACCTTTATTTAGTTCTCTCCTATCCACTTTATATGCCTGTCATGCTACTTTTATTTATTTACTTGCTAAATGTAACTGAACTCTCCAGACTTTATGTCTGACCCTTTTTGTTTCCTCTTCTTTCTTCGTTTATCCCCCAAGGTTCTCAGGGCCGGAATACTCAGGCTTTACTGATTCTGCTTACTTTTACTGGATCTGCGGAAATTTATGGCTCAAGCTCCTATCCTTGTTGCTATGGCTATATTTTGTTTTTGGGGAACTTTATTTCTTTTCTGTACTATGATAAATAAAGTTTTTATTCTGCTGTTATTTTATATACCTGTCTTGTAATATTTATTTTCTATTTACTATAACGCTTCACGAAACTTAATGCATTCCCTTTGTGAGTGATATTAACCAACGTAGGGTGTCACACTTGGTATCAGAGCTAAAAGTTACCAGATTAGATAAAAGTTTTTGAAAGCTATTTTCAAAGAGGTTTTAAATGAAAGCATTTTTAGAAAGAAAGGTCTGTTTTGAAAAACATTCCCCAAAGAGGCACAAGTAATATCTTTCGATCCCCTATCTGAATCTCTTTCCTTCTCTTTTTCAGCATGTTTGGGAAACCCAATATTCCATAGGGCTTTACGATACTAGAATGGTTCCGTAGGTATCTGGAGGCCACGGCGCCTGCCGAAGGCCAAGGATACGTTCCTCCCCCAGCTGCACCTGTTATTCCTCCTCCTCCTCCTCCACATGCAGACAACTTCTCAAAGATCTGCAAAGATTTGCGTGCTATGGGGGGAAGCCATTCCATGGAACCGAGACGTTTGTGGAGGCAAGGAACTGGCTCAAGGAGACCGAGGACTTGTTTGTAATGTTTGAAGTAGAGGATCGAAGAAAGATTCATTTAGCTGCTTGGTTATTGAAGGATGAAGCTTCATTTTGGTGGGAGGTAACCCAAGCAGGCCGTCCAGTGGAAGCTTGGGATGATTTTAAACAAATATTTAAAATGAAATTTCTTTCCCAAGCCGAGAAAAGCATGTAGATGGAGAGGTTCTTGGCACTCAAACAAGAGAATATGACTGTTAAAGAATATGTGAACAAATTCAACCAGCTAGCAAGGTTTGGGTTGGAACTGGTGGATACTCCGCATAAGAAGGCCTTGCGGTTTGCTAAAGGGCTAAATGAACCACTTCATGGGTTAGCCATGTCCCATATTCCAACCGGAGCCAATTTTGACAAGCTTGTCGATATGACCCTAATGTATGAGGAAGATAAGGGAGAAAAGAAGGAAGTAATGGCTGAGCAAACAACGCAAAATTAGAAGGTGTGACCTAAGAAGGGGTAACAACAACAACAATAGCAGAAGAAAGGTGGAAAGAATGACAAGGCCAAGGATAAGAGGAAATGTCACAGTTGTGGGAAAGAGGGTCACTTGCTCAAAGACTGTAAAAGAAGGAAGAACACTTGCTTCAATTATGGAGAAGTCTGACACTTCGCTAGGGAATGCCCGAAGAAACAAGGATCACAGGGACATGGTTAAAGTGTAGGAACTTCTGGAAGGTAGGTGTATGCTCTCACGACCAGTGCTCCTGATAGAGGTAGAAAAATTTCTATGGAAGGTTTAATTTCTCTTTCAAACCATCCTATTAGAACACTTTTTGATTCTGGCGCTTCACATTCATTTATATCTAGTTCTATGGTTGAATCTCTGCACTTAATTACTAGTATGGTAGTAGATCCCGTAGTTGTCTCAAACCTCATTGGTGGTTCAGCTCATTTGTCGGGGTTTGAAACTGTGTTAGGCGTCGAGTTTGAGTGCGATGCATATGTGCTCGGGATTGTGGGCTATGGGTTGATTCTAGGAATGGATTGGCCTACTACATACGGTGCCATTCTGGATTGTGAGAAGAGGGTCGTTAGGCTTCTGACTTGTCATAGGAGGACCCTCAATATTTCTAGTGACCCCCAAGGGTCTGTTATGCTTAGCTTCCTAGAGTCTCTTGATGCATCCATAAATGATTTGCAATATGTTTCGGTAGTCCAAGATTATTCCGATGTTTTTGAGGAGGTTCGGGCTTACCTCCGAGGTGCGAGATCGACTTTCGTATATATCTGGTGGACAATGGGAAGCCAGTTGCATTACCTGTGCGCCGTATGGCTCTGAGGGAAAGGAAGGAGTTGAGTAAGCAAGTAGGGGAGCTACTTGATAAAGGATTTATCAGACAAAGCATATCTGAATGGGGTGCTCCAGTTGTATTCGCAACTAAGGCGCATGGTTTGCTTCGTTTGCGTGTGGACTATAGAGAATTGAACAAACTCACAAAGAAGAATAAGCACCCACTTCTGAGGATAGACGACTTGTTTGACCAGCTTGTCGGGGCCTCGGTATTCTCTCAGTTAGACTTGGCCACGGAATTTCGTCAGTTGAGGGTGGCTGAGGACATTATAAACAAGACTGCTTTTAGGACTCCGGATGGTTTCTTTGAATGGCTAGTTATGCCCTTTGGGCTGACGAATGCACCCGCCTATTTTGTCGATCTGATGAGTAAGGTGTTTCGGGAGTTCCTAAATAAATTTGTCGTAGTCTTTGTTGATGATACTTTGATCTTCTCCATGAGCGAAGAAGAGCATGCCCAGCATTTGAGAGAAGTTTTGAAAACTCTCCATGATCATCAGCTTAAGGCAATGTTCTCCAAATGCCATTTTTGGATAAAGGAGGTGAGATTCTTAGGGCATGTAGTCTCCAAAGAAGGGATAGGTGTGGATCCTGCGAAAGTAGTTGCGGTGCAAGATTGGTAGATTCCTAAAAATGCAACAGAGGTGAGGTGCTTTCTTGGATTGGCAGGTTATTATAAGAAGTTCATTAAGGACTTCACAAAGATATCAGCCCCTCTCACCAGGATGAAGAAGAAGAACTTGGCATTTTCATGGGATATAGATTGTGATGTTGCTTTCCAATGTTTCAAGAGGGCTCTGAGAACAGCCTCAGTCTTGACCTTGCGCGATGGGGGCAAAGTGTTTACGGTTTACACTGATGCGTGTGGTACTGGGCTTGGTGCGTTTCTGATGCAAGAAGGAAAACTAGTGTGTTATGAGAGTAGACAGTTGAGAGTTCATGAGAAGAACTACCCCACCCGTGATTTAGAGTTAGCTGCCATAGTATCGCGCTTAAGACGTGGTGGCATTATTTACTTGGAGAGAAGTTCGAGTTATACACCAACCATAAATCTCTCAAGTATATGTTCTCACAGAAGGATCTTAATTTAAGTATATGTTCTCACAGAAGGATCTTAATTTAAGGCAACAAAGATGGATGTAGTTTCTAGCTTCTTATGATTTTGAAATCGCTTATACCCCCGGCAAGGGTAATGTGGTGGCCGATGCACTAAGTAGGCAGAGGATGGCCTTAAGTCCTCTGTTTGTGGAAAGGAAGAACTTGGATTTCATATCAACTTTTGAATTTAGACCCTCCATCAAGATTTTGCCTGAATTGTTTGCATCACTAGAGATACGACCAACTCTTATGTATCAGATAGGAGCTTCACAGCAAGGTGACCCACAGATTTTAGACGTCATGGATAAGCTCAGAAAAGGGGAGACTTCTAGTCACCTTAGCAGATATTCCATAGGTGAAAAGAGGTGACGAGATGGATGGCTTTGTGTTCCTCAAACTGGAAGCTTGATAAAGGCAGTCCTAGAACAAGCCCACCATTCTAAGATGATTATTCATCCAGACGGTGATAAAACGTACAGAGACATGAAGAGGGTTTTCTTTTGGGCCGGAATGAAGAAAGATGTGGTCGAATTACTTTCTCAATGTTTATTTTGCCAGCAAGTCAAAGCTGAGCAAAAGAAGCCCGGTGGTTTACTTCATCCTTTAGAGGTTCCACGGTGGAAATGAGAGAGCATCTCCATGGACTTCATAGATGGGTTGCCTAGGTCAAAGAAAGGCAACACCAGTATTTGGGTGGTAGTGGATAGATTGACTAAGAGTGCTCATTTTGTTCCAGTCAAGAGTAAGAGGATGGTGTTACGGTTGGCAGCAATGTATGTTCGTTAAATAGTTCGTCTTCATGGAGTACCTTCCAGCATCGTAAGCGATCGTGACCCCATCTTTTCCAGTGAATTTTGGAGGAGTTTGTAAGAAGCATTAGGTACACAGTTGTGTTTGAGCACTGCTTATCATCCTCAGACCAATAGGCAGACGGAGAGGATGAACAGAATTCTTTAGGATCTTTTAAGTCTGTGTATCCTGGACTGAAGAAGGACCTGGGAAGAGAACCTTCCTTTAGTAGAGTTTACCTATAACAATAGCTATCAAGCCAGCATCGGCATGGTACCCTTTGAAGCATTGTACGGACGACCCTATAGATCACCAACTTGTTGTTGGGAATCTACAGAAAGGTTATTACTTAGACCAGATATGTTAGAGGAAAGTCCGAGAAAATTGACCTTATTCGACGGCGGATGAAGATAGCCCAAGACAGGAAGAAATCCTACGTAGACAATAGAAGGACTGACATCGAATTTGAAGTGGGAGACTTAGTTTTTATTAAAGTGTCACCTTTGAGGAATGTGGTTCGCTTCGGATCTGTAGGAAAGTTGGCACCCAGATTTGTGGGACCATTTCCCATATCCGAAAGGATTAGCCAAATGGCCTATAGAGTAAAGCTCCCAGAAAATCTATCCGGCGTCCATGATGTTTTCCATGTTTCTCATCTCCGGAAGTGCTTGCATGACACCGCGGAAGTTGTGGAGCCAAGTACATTAGAGGAAGCAGAAGTGGAACGGGAGGCAACAGTTAGTTGAGTTCCTATCCTTGGATCAGAAGTTAAGAAGCTATGCAATAAAGAGATCAAGCTGATAAAGGTTCAATGGGGAGATAACCCAGAGGATGCTACTTGGGAGACCGAAGAGAAGATTCAGGCTTCGTACCTTTTCTTTTCGAGGGTATGTTCTTAACTCCTTTTCCAAAATTTAATCTGTGCTTGTTTCTATCATTTGAATATATCCTATCCATATTATTTTCGACCTTTAGATTGGAATCCTATGGATGTAAACATATGTTTGAGACATGTTATGTTTCATGGATGCAAGTGTTTGCTAGTGGCTGCCTGTTGATGCATACACACACACACTAGGCATTAAATCAGCTCAATCGCTCTCATACTGCATATGGATGTGTGTGCATTTTCTTTTCTTTTATGGACGGAAATGAATGTATTAGCATATGGATGTTGCATTTGGACGAATGAGTGTGCACACATATAGAACTTGCATGTTATAATAGGATTATTTGCATACATATTGGATACATGGCACTAACATACATTGCATTAAGGAGGTCAACTAAATCGGTAGACTGCCTGATCTTCGCATTAGTATTGGGACATATACACACACCTTTGCATATGTTCATATGAGCATTAGAAGTCTTTAAAGACAATGGATGCCAGTGATTGATGGATGAGTAGATGAATGATGGATGGTAGGATATGCATTCTTCTTAACTTGGATATTTCGGGGACAAATCCTTTGAGTAGGGGAGAATGTAACACCCCGTATTTTTAACAGCACTAAAAGAAGATAAAATTAAATATAATTAATTTATTGTTCGAATTAATGGAAACAGGCTGTGCCATTGCGTCCGTCTCGAAATTATGGTCAAGATAGACATTTGGGTTGCGTAAAACGAACACCGTATGATGAAGTTATAAGGGTTTGAAGTTTGTATATGCGCAAGACACACACACACGCGCGCGCACGCACACACACACACACATATATATACATATATATGGTCCAAGAATTCAAAATCAGGTCTAGAAAGTTCAAATTCGCTTATATTTCAGAAATTCGGGGTGAGCGGGAAAATTCCCAGCTAGGGGAGTCGACCCCTTGAGGGCGTGTCGACTTCTAGGTCGACCCCCTAAGGGTTGGGTCGGCTCCCCTAGGGATGACGTGGCTAAGTCGGTCTGTAGGGCTGGCAACTATAAATACATGGTCATTTCTCTTGTTTTCTTCATTAGGGATCAATGGAGACCAAATGCTGCTAGTGCCTGAACTGAACAGAACCCTTTTCTTCAACAACAGCTAACTTTGCAAATGAAACTTAGAGATTCAAGTGTAGATCCAACCTCTGCTATTTTCTACCTTTTCTTTAAATCCAAACACTATGAGTTAATTACTTTTAGATTTAAATGATTAAAAGTAATGTGTGATATGATTGTGATTTGAATATATACATGCCTGTGACTGAATCATATTGGATCTATCATAATTTGTGAATCTATAAGTCTGGACCTTATCATGCTAGATCTAATTCTTTTGTGGTTAATTAACCATGTCACCTATGTGGATCTTACCCTTTTTCTAAGTTTGCAGTTAATTTGAGATTATTGTTATCTGGACAATTAAACATTTATTTAGATCTAGATCATCATGTTGTGATTAATTGAGATCTGTCATTATTGGACATACGAATTCTTATTTGGATATGTTCATCCTAAGTGTGTTAGATCTAGTTTTATCATTACCCTTTTCACTAGATCCGTTTTTATGTCCACCTTATTATTATGCCAATTACATGTCTATGCTAGTATATATGTTTATGTCACTTTTGTAATAATGATCACTATTGTCATTTTTTCCATCACCTTTCCCTTTTATTGTTTATGGCTAGGCTACTTTCAAGCCAATATGCAGCCAAATATATACAAATGCGTTAGTGAGGGAATAGGGGAAAAATATTAGAATTGGCATAACTTGGTTAACGAATATGAATATGGACATATAATTCACTTTGTACCAAATTGCGGAAAAATGGGAATGGAACCTAAAACCTACAACGACATATGTGAGAATTGGATAATAATGACATATATAGGATTACAATTAGAAATTGTAATTGCACTTATGACAGGAGGTTAGGTTGCATAAGTGGTGGAAGTCTGCCCGAATCCGACCGGCATATCCAGCAACCACTATTGTTGAACCTAATATGAGAGGTCTAAGTGCGCAAATACGAATCGAGCTAAGACACGAGGTTAGGTCCAACTTGTGGAAGAAGTCTACCCGGACCTGACCGGAATATCCAGCATCCACAAGTTGTAGGCCTAATGTGGGAGGTCTAGCCCATTATAAACCATAAATGGACATGGTAATGAATTGGACTACTTAACCTAATAATATCCATAGGGATTGTATGATTATGTACTAAAGTTAGGGTTAAGTAAAGTTGGTTTGACAGTGGGTGGGTTAAGCAAATCTGAGGGGGTGGGTAATATTTACATATAGGCCCACAAACTTAACCCGATAAGGTTATGTAATTAAAGACACCTAGTGGTAAGCATAACCGGTAGAAAAATCTAGTGGGGGATACAAGACAAGGGAGAGAGCTTGTATAATATTGTGTGGGACCCGTTTCAGTCAGTAACCCGAAGTAGGTATCAGGCAGAGTACACCGAACTAGGTCGGAGAAGGGGAACACTTACTGAACTGATTGTAAGAGATCTAAACGTGGAGTTCGATGTGGGCGGCGCAAACCGACCAGGCCATGTGCGTGCATGAGCCGGGCAGAGGGGGATAAGACGACCGTGACACCTGTAGATATGGGGCTGTGCATATTAGCGGAGGGTTGCCAATTTAGGACGTGATACATCCTACGGTGGGGCCGACATAGAGTATCTATGCAGATTAGGGAGCCGATCAATTAGGGTAGTAGTTAGTGTACACTTAGACGTATGCCTAAATCTATAACCTTATAGTGGAAGGGATCATCTCATTCTGGATATACTAGTAGCAATGCAGAGTAATCATTAGAAGCGTATACACCCTGTCCTGTTTACCTTATCATACCTACCTTTATGTAGTTATCTCTCCTATCCACTTTATATGCCTGTCATGCTACTTTTATTTACTTACTTGCTAAAGGTTACTGGACTCGCCAGACTTTCTGTCTGGCCCTTTTTGTTTCCTTTTCTTTCTTCCGTTTCTCCCCCCAGGTTCTCAGGGCGGGAATACTCAGGCTTGACCGTGATTCGTCTTACTTTTGCCCAACCTGCGCTGACCATAGTTCGACCCATTCTCACTGTCACTTCATTTACCCAACAACGCCACAAAGTTTGCACTTCTACCTAATCACATACCCGTTAACAACAACTAAAGTGGTATGAGCAGCCTTCATTCTTGTTACTTCATTTCTCATCTACCATTCATCTATAGTCACCTCGAATGTCATATTCCTACTCAAAGATAGAATCTACTTTCTTCTGAGAAGATGGACAAACCATGTTTATCACGAGTAGCATCACCAAAATATTTGGTTATTGCCTTTCTCTTGTATGTAATATCACTCCATCACCGAACTAGTATCTCGCTATAACACTTCATCCATTTAGAAAACACAATGATCACTCCTTACAGTATTGACCAACCTGTCTTCCTCCATCGCAAATAATTGACCCCAAAAATTCTCCACTTTGTAAATCACGAATTTTATAATATCCCTTTCCCCTATCTTTTAGTTCACAACGAAATGATCATAACATTGAACTGTGTATCACCCAAAACCAATCTCTACGCACTCTTTCTCCCTTGACCCATAATGACACCGCACCAACGTAAATCCCCATCTCGTTTCACAACTTTGAACTCATGCATCCACGTACTCTTTAGACTTCCTCTTCTCCCCACTGACCCAAGAAACCCTCCTTCATTACTTCATTAATCTAAAAACTAGGAAAGGCAACATGTTTGTCACCTCACCCTCGACTTTCCTGGCCCCAGCTTGCCCAACTCGATGCCATCTCCCTACTATTGCGTTCGTTGGCCATCCCAAAAGTTAAAGCAAAACTTGCAGAAAAAATATTCACCAAATCCACTAAAAGTTGCACGTTAGGTGCGGTTTGATCTCATGAATCCAAAAAAAATACCGATTTCATGAATTAAAATTCCATCTCTACTCGATTGGAAACCCTAGGTTTACTGATTTCCGGCGTCGAACCCAACAAGGCTTGCCCACTAGAAGAAGGCCACATGGACTTGAAGAAAGATCTAGTACAAAATCAAAGATGATGCTCTTACAAATTTAGAATTTCATCCAGATTGTTTTGATTTTTGAAGTGGGTGTATTTTCTTTCGTGATTACTAGAAAAGAGGAAACGAGAAAAGTGGTGAACCAAGGAAAGGCTGTCGAAGTGAATTTGCGGATTAGGGATTCTTACTTGATTTTGATTTTTTATCGAATTAGAAACTTGCGATTTATGTAAGTGGAAGAAGAAAGCTTCCTGGGGAACAAAAAGAACAAATATATAAATAGAAAAGCTGGCTTCTATGAGAAGCTTTGGGTGGCTTCAGCTTAGAAGGTATGAGTGGGCTTAAAATAGAAGCTTCAATTATTTTATTTAGTAATTAAAGATTAGCATACACTACTACACAAAATTTCATTCGTTTACAGACCGCTATAAAAAAAACACTAACGTGTCAAGCGATGTGCCATGATCCCAAAAATATAATAATATAGGAAAGTTAACTTATATTGTGATATCCCAAAACGCTGATATAGTGTGTAAAATATTTCAATAAAAAGTTGCTTATTTTTCAAAATAAAAATTACAGAAAAATTCTATAAATTAAATTATAACTACGTCTCAAAAATCTTGTCCAAATTCGAAACCAATATTTAATTATATTAAATAAACCGTTATGGCTTATACAAGACTCCACAGCGACTTTCTGAAAATTTGATTTGGACATAACTTACGATCTATAAGAAGAAATCTCGAATTTTCACTCTCATTAGATACAGTTTAATAGATTCAAATGTTTATTGTTTCAAAGAAATCTGACTTATAACGAATCCTGTATATTCAATTGAATTTCAAAATGTAATATTACGAACTACCACGATGTTACAAGCTCGATTTAAATTATATTATAAATTATATGTTCAAACTTTGTTTTCAATAAATAATTCCTTATAAAAATTATTTTATATTACCAATACAACATTTAAAACCAATTTAAATGTTTTAAAATTAACAGTGAAAAATCCGGGTCATTACATTCCTCCACCCTTAAAAGAATTTCGTCCCTGAAATTACTAAGGTAAGAAAAATGTTGTAAACCTTATTAACTAGGTTAAAAATCAAAATTCAGTTTCAATTAAACAAATTAATTTCAATTATAATATTAATTTATCCTTACTAACATAAATTCTAAAAAAAAATTAACAACTTAAATTTTCGTAAAATTTCGGTTGAGTTTCCCCTATACTTCTGCGATATCGCAGGATCAACAAATATATACATCATCCACAAGGTCAAAAAACGAAATTAAAAACTCAATTTTGTATTTTTCAGTAGGCATACCTTATATGGGAGTTACTAAGAAAACTGGCTTAATTCTTAAGTTGTTTACGAAGCCAAAATCAAGCCAGACAACACCATGTACCTGTACTTACTTAATTTAATAGGTAAGTTTCAATAATTGATGTTTAAACAATTATTCATTCCTTTAGCCAATATCACCATGTAATTTCCCAATCAACGTCCTCAGATCCATATCATATTTTATTAACTTAACTTAAGTTTCAGTTCACTTGTTTCACTTTCATTATTACAATTTATTTAACTTATAAAATTTAAATAAATCGGTTCGAAATTATATACATATATTATAATCATCTGTAAATTCAAAACATTTGATTTTTTTAAAATAACTTGTTCCTTTCAATTAAATTTTCCATTCATGAGTTATTATGGTAGCAGTCCGTCACTTAGAAACTTGAAAATGAATACCGATAATGTCACGATCCATTATCAAGATTATTTTCTCGTTATTGAAGTGATTTCAGTACTTAATATCATTTTCAAAATCCTTTTAAAATTATTTTTATTCAAGAACCCTTCAAAGTAATGTTATATTAGTCTTTTAAAATTACTTCCGAAAATATTTCTAAACAACTGGGATTTAAATTCTAATTTATGATTTGAATCGAACTCTAATTTAGCTTATTTGTATATTCCATTCATATACAAATTCAATTTGGTTTTATATAACCATTTCAATATTATAATCTTATTTAATTATAATTACAAACAACACAACCATATACTATAATATTTCAAAAATTATTCCTTTTCTATTAAAATAATTTTTGGGCAAAATTATTCCATTAACCCATTTTAAAACAATACTGTATCAAATTGCTTTACTCGAGAGTTTAGAAACACCTATTGATACAATTGTACATTCTGTATCGACCAAAATTTATAGACCACTCAGCAAATCAGTCAACGCAACATAAAACCATTTTTACATCAGATCTATGAATACGCTCTCTCGTATACTACACTCGAACTCAATCTAGGGTATTACTAACCCCATCTCTATTGAGTTACACCACAGAACCTAGGTTACTACTCAAAATTCATCTCTGATACCAAATATAATGGCTCGAATTTCCATACCCTTTGTTGATTAATCACACCACATGTCCAACCCAAATTGCACAGAATTACAAATCATTAATAGAAAGAGTTAGAAGATGAATAATAGAAAGAAAGAAAAGTTAGAATAGAAGAAAATGAAGAACACAAATCTCACAACGGAACGAAATAAATATATTAGATAACATAACCTTTTTGAAATACAAATCTATTTTGCATATACATACCATTATCAGAGTACAACATTTATTCCTAGAATAGTTATAAACACCTGTTTCCTGATACAACATAGAACAAGCGGATAATATGCTAGTCTATAGCTAACTGATAAAGCTTCCTGCTTCAAGCTCCTCCAAGTGAATCTAAAAAATCCCGACTTCTTGACTACCCATACAAATTTGGGAAACCAAGAGTTTGGGGTAAAACAAAACAAAATACACTCTGGGTCAGTCATGGGACTGGTGTAAGTAAACTCCAACCATTTGATTTAACTTTCGAAATCCTTTCGAAAGAAATGATAATTGTAAGACCGACCCACACATAAACATGGATGGTTTTTACCTTACGATAGCCAAAACATTTTTGATATCAAAATCCAATGATATTATAATAGTATATAAATCAAATAAATATCAATCTAGCGGAACGCTTGCATCTCACGCTCCACATATATAGTATAAAATCAAAAATCGCAGGGCGCTTATTGGAGAATGGATTTTCAACTATGACAATGTAACAACCCGTAAAATGCGAGCCAGTTTGAAAATTTTATTTTGGCAATTTTAGCGAATTTTGATTATTTAAAATGAATTATTTTAAATAAAAGCAACGAGAAATTTATTTTAAATAGAATTCGAACGTATATATTATATACGTCGTCGTTAGAATATATAATAATTATATATAATTATAAAAGGAATTGAAAATGGCGCGGTAGTTCGAAAATTCGATTTCTAATTTCAAATGAATATACAGAATTCAATATAAGTCAGAATTGAACGAAACAAGAAATATTTGAATCTGTATAACTATATCTTTGTAACGAAGTTAACAAACTGAGATTTCATCTTAGAAATGATAAGATATGTCCAGTTTAAAATTAGAAATAGTCGCTGTGGAATTTATATATATTTTTATATATATAAGGCCCTTAAAAATAGCAATTTTGCAAATGACCTCGGATTTCGACGAAACCCGTTTTGTTGGGTCCGCAGTGTCAAGTTATTGCTAGGTTCCAAATTTCATAATTTTTCGAATCAATATGTGAGCGTGGCAAAGGAAAACGCGTTTGACCAGTTTCAGTTGATTTTAATCGACTGGAAATTGGCCATTTTTCAAACGGTCTCAGAATTTGACGAAACTAGTTTTGTTAGGACCGTATCGTCAATACGAAGCTAGAAAATATTTTTCAGGAATTTTTCTAGTTAGTATGTGGCCCCGGTAAATTGAAATGCACGTTTAAAATTCAATGTAATGATTTAAATGTAAATGCAACGGAAACTGATCGAAACGGTCGATTCAGCTTGCGGTACATATCCCATTGTGTTCGGAATGGGGGTAATACGCTATGGACGACAGGCGGTGGGCCTCGTTTCGAGGTCGTATGTAAAAGTCAACTTTTTGCCAAATAAAATAATTAAAATAAATAAAACTCTTTTTCATATCTCCCCTTTTCTCCTATCAGGACCCCCCCCGTTATTTTTCCAGAAATCAAAAATTAAAAAGAAGAAAAAAAAAACAACGAAGAGGTCTCGCCGTTGACCCTCCACCGCGCCACCGTAGGGGGGCGCCGCCGCCCAAGCAGCAACCGCGAGGCCCACCTCCCCTTCCGACGCTTCTCTCCTCCTCCGATCCATCATTCCTTCTTCCTCCCCTTCGTGACGCGCGCTAACCCTCCAACCCCCAAATCGAGAAAAAGGAAGCCGCCACCCCTTGTTCCGCCACCACTGGCCCATCGTCCGCCTGAGCAACCTCCGGTCGCCACTCCAGCACCCCGGCGCTGTGTTTCCCCCTCCTCCGAGCGATTTTCTGTAAGTTTTTATTTATTTTATTTTATTAGTTTATTTTATTTTTATATAAACAGAAAATACACGGTTTTTTTTTTAGGATTTTAAACTGATTTTGTTTAAAAGAAAATCTGATTTTTATCAGATTTAGAAACTGATTTTTTTTATTTTTAAACTTTAAAAAGAAAAACTGAATTTTATAAAAAGATTAAAACTGATTTTAATTAGGAAAAAACTGTTTTTTTTTTAAATGTCGGAAAAACTGATTTTTAAAATGTTAAAGACAGATTTTTTGTAAAATGCAGAAAGTTAGATTTTTAAAATGTGAAAAGACGATATCTTTGAATTGAAAAATATAAAGACTTGATTTTGGGAAAAATTGAAGATACGGTTTTTGAAACGAAATAAAAATATGATTTTTATATATTGAACTTCGAAATAAAAATATGATTTTTAAATATTGAATAGCGAAGTAAAAATTCGATTTTTATGTATGTAGTGGCTACGGTCAACGAAGGTGACAAGAAGGCGAAACGACGAAGACTTCTGCAAATGAAGAGCCGTGGAGCTAGGATAGCTATATGTGAGAATTTCTCACCTTTCAATTTCTTTTCTAGTTATATACATATACTAGGATGCAGACGGTGCTTAGTAGCACCCGACACAATCGTCCACAGACCATGGACTTGTTTGTTTGGTTGCATAGATTAGTTGAATTATTTGTTTGAATTGAATTGTTTGGTGAGATGAAATTGATTTGATTGATGTGTGAATGGCGTGGGCCTTCACTAGACCGGGGATAAGGCTAGGCCTCGTCCCATTTCTAGTATCGTGCCGTTATGCCGCCGAAATTTTCTAAAATATGTTAGAAAATAAAAATATCATTTTATTTGTGTAAATGAATAATAGAAATTCATATGTTGAAATAAAATGTTTTATCGTTAAAAATATAATTTTTAACGTGAATATGAATATAGTGAAAGTGAATAAAATAAATATTCATTTACAAACCAGACGGTTTGTTTATGTACACCTATTTGAAGGACATTGATTGGGTCGATAAATTTTACACATCGCCCAACAGCACAAAAAAATATGTGTTTGATTGGTTGAAACCCCACACGGGTGTTGGGATGAAATTTGAAGTTCACTCATCCCGATTGATCGAATATGTCGATCGGTTGATTGACAGGCTGTTTAAGCGTTGGATATCTATATTTGATGCTTATACAGTGTAGTGCACTTTGGTTGATGGTTGATTATTTTTCAATGCTATTATATACATGTGTTGTATGAAAATCCATATAATTAACTTTATATGGTAATTGATTGGGCCTCATTCCAGTTTTGAAATAGAAATATTTGAAATAGAAATATTTGAAATAGAATATTTGAAAATAGAAATTTATGAAGCCGTGTTGATTAGATTGACGCCATTTTGACGTGAACGATATTTATATCAATTTTAATCGATTTCGAAATGAATTGAATTGAAAGTGATTTCGAAATGAATTGAATTGAAAGTGATTTCGAAATGAATTGAATTGAAAGTGATTTCGAAATGAATTGAATTGAAAACAATTTCGAAATGAATTGAATTGAAAACGAATTCAAATTGAATTGAAAGTGAAATGAAATGAATTCAAATTGAATTGAAATTTGAATTGAATAGAAATGAACTTTGAAACGAATTTATAAAGAAGAATTCAATTTTGCTTTGAATTGAAATGGAAGTTGAAATTGCTTTTGAAACTATTTATATAGTTCGTTTTAAATAGAAATCAACGAAGTATATATTATATATATTATATATATAATATAATGGTCTGAATAGAACGCGCCGCGCCGCGGCAGTTCGCGAATTTCGACCATTGATTTCAAATGGACATTACGGGAGATCCGACCGTCGGATTCTCCTAAAACCGGAACCGTTGGGTTCGTATCGAAAAGAGCTTTCT
The DNA here is from genome assembly GCA_030737875.1 of Allium sativum. NCBI lineage: Eukaryota > Viridiplantae > Streptophyta > Magnoliopsida > Asparagales > Amaryllidaceae > Allium > Allium sativum. Next base: position 790,555,211 of record CM060916.1, on the reverse strand, counting down.
AGCGAATGTTAGAAATTTGAAATCTAACGGTTGGATTTGGAATTATGTCCAAATCAAATTTGAAAAAGGTCGCTGTAAGTGCAGTTCGGTGGCCATTGTTGGAAATCGACTGTACGGGCCTTGATAAAATTATTAAAAATAGTAATAATTTGTGTAAAATCATAAGAATTGATTTGTGAAGATTTGGGATGAAAAACTTCATGTTTGAAAGGATAAAAATAGATTTTTATCGAAATGAACTAGTTTTGAACTAGAATTATAATTCTATTTATTTTTAAATAAATAAATTGAATTTGAAAAGGGTTTTGAAAATAACCAAAATTTCCAATGATTGCATTGGAGTGGATTTGAATCGAAATTGTCTTCGGAATATTTCGATGTTGGAATTCGTGATTATACAGATGTTGTTATGGAAATTTGAAAGATATATGTTTATATCGTTATTTCCAATACGACATTTGTTAGTCGTAGAATTCGATATTGAATATAAGCCGATATATTTTCTATTCAGAGCCTTGTATTGAATATCGAATGTGATTTGGGTTTGTCGTGAGTGGTGTCTTCACTAACACTGTTCTTGAACCCAGTTGAGAAAATGTTAAATCTTTTTATTTAGATTTAATGAAGTGTACCAATTAAATGATATTTAATTGGAAATTGAATTGGTATTGATTTTTGGGTTTATCGTGAACAGTGTTTTAAATAACACTTGTTCTTTAACCCGATAATTAATGGAATGTGATTTTGGGTTTATCGTGGATCGTGTTTTAAATGACACTGATTCTTTAACCCAGATAATGATTAAAACTAAGTGGAGTTTTAATGAATCTTTAATTAGATTGAAAAGATCGAGAATGGAGTGTCACCAGTTTTACTCCAGGCGATAGTTGAATCTTTAATTAGATTTGAACGTGAAATGGTAATTGAATTACCGATAACACTGTGGTGTTAGATATGAAGTACTACCAGTTTTACTTCATGGGATGAATAGGTTGGGATTGGGAAATAAAATAAATGATTACTTCGGTGTGGTTCGCTAATCCCGACTAGTTTGAATTGATATTCAAAGGAGATTAAAGAATAAATTTAAAGAATTTATCTTGGATAAAATTAATGGGAACTTTTCCCAAAGTATAGGAATATTTGAATAAAAGAATATTCTGAATTGGAATGAGGCGTATGTTGTGTTTGTGTAACACTTTTATAATATATACGCGAGTTATTCAGAAAGACCGGGTTTATCCCATTCTGAATAACTGATTCGACGTGGTGTCGAAGATGAAGACGGTGGTCGAAGACCGGAAGTCTTCACGTCGTTTGGGTGATTACTGATGATCTTGATTGGGTTGTACACCCAAGAAGATGGAAACAGTTTGTGATCGTCCAGACGTACTTGGAGATCGATGGATATGCGAGGTACTAGGTGCCTCCGGTTTCGTTCAGACCCAGGACGGACTTGTAAATGGACTGTGTGTCTGACATCGGATTTCATTCTGTGTGACTGATATCGGTTGCCTAGGATGGTTTGCCTGTGTGGCATGCTAAGATGCAAATGATCAAGGCTTCTGTTGAAAAGCAAAGTCTTGTGGTGATGATCAAAGCACGGCCTTTGTGGCGTAGCTTTGTGTAACGTTTACCTCGCGTGTTTCACACCCGGTATGAACCAAAAACGGGAGACGGACCTCAGGGAGGGCCTGCGTTTCCTCCTAGCTAGAAGTGGCGTCAGTGGTTTTACACGCCCTGACGAGTTTGACTTATGTTGTTGTTGCTGTTGCGAGGCGCCTCGGTTAGATCGGACGATCCGGGTCCGATGGAGTCATTCGTTGGCTCGCTTACGCCCCAAAGGGCGGCGAAACGCAGTGTCCAGGGTTTAAGTTTAATCCACATCGGTGGACCGGCCCTGACGATCCAAGGGTCGATGCGTTCTGATCCTGAGACTCGGGCTAGGCAGTCTCGAATCGGTTGAGGACTATCTTTTGCCTCGGTTCATAGATGGAAATCCAATTTCCAAATACGTGACATTTGCGGTTTTATTTGTAAACCTATATATGGCGACATGATATATGGTACCCATGCCGCCTATGATTGATACTTATGATTTGAAGTTGTTTTATACACTATGCACTTATAGTAGTATCAAATGATTTGTTTTAAAACGTATCAAGCATTCTTTGGCTGTTATAAGGGAAAACCCTATCCCCCGGCTTGCGTTGCATTGTGTGATAGGACCTGGGTCTTATAACGGCTTCATTTTCCTTATTTAGCATTGCGTTGTTTGTTTTATGCACTGGTATTCTTGGGAGGAAACCCGTTCCGTGTTATACGGCGTGGTCCCTTGATTTACCTAATGATTCAAAATAAAGATTAATAACTGTTTTAGTTCTCACACCAGTCACATGACTGACCTGGAGTTTATTGTTTTAACCTAAACTCTGGGTGCCCTTATTTTGACACGGGCAGCTAGTAGTTTTGGGTTTTGCAGATTTATATTCACAGGATCCTGGTTCACAGCTGGAACGATATCCGGAAAGCTTTGTATCCGTATATCTCATTCTAGTTTGTGTATTGTATTATTTTCCGCTGCGTTGTATTTAAATGTAATTTAAATCTCTGATATTTCTGTGTAATATTCTTTTATACTCTGTATATTCTTGTAATCTGATGCGTTGTGGTAATATACAGTGAAATGTTCTCATGTATGCGTTCTGTTGTGGTTTGTTCTCGAACTATCCGCGGCTTTCCTATACGGGGAAGTTACGGGTTTTCACAGTTGGTATCAGAGCTTTGGTTTACAAAGCTCAGAGAACAAGGCACATTAGAACCGTACGAAAGAATTCATCAGATATTGGATTAGTAATATCCAACGAGAATGACTCGTTAGAGATAGGATCAGTAGAGTCCTAGAACGAGTGTGAATAGTATATTTTTCAAATGAATACAATTTTTGTTCTGAAAATTTAAATCAATTATTCGTATTTGATTATCTATTTATATTGAGTTGGACAGTCCAGTATATAAAGATTTTGCGTATACGTCTGATCCACGTGTATTTGAAATTTTAATATACTGGATAGATATAGAGTCACATTCTAGACACCCGGGGATAATTCTGATGATGTGGCCACATCATCTGTATTTATATTCGTGTTTTGAAGGTGTGATATCTATATATTTCCATTAGACTGGTGTGAGAACCAAATCTTATATAGCTAGAACACTTTGTTGTGAATTGGCATCAAAAACATGATTTTTGTATATGTATCAAAATTATGAATTTGAAACTCTAATTCACTAATTGATTGATGTTTGTGTTGTTTATTTATTTGTTTGCTAATTTTTAGCCATTTAGCCTAATTGAATCACATATTGAATTGTATTGAAAATTGCTTGCGTTTGCTTGCATATACATGTGCTTACATTGAACAGGTCATAGCAAGGAGGCTAGAGCCAGAGAATAAAATTTGTTTGCCCGACAAATAGGTACATGTTTACTACATAATTTCCTGTTTTGTTTGGGTGATGATGATTTTGTGAGCCTATTGGCTAGCCGCTTGGCTTTTTCTTTTTCTTTTTGAGATCTGAAGGACCGGGGAAGCTATTTGAAATTCCCCGATGCTCCCATTGCAGGGGAGGTTATGGCGAAATTTTTCAAAAATTTAGGGTGTTAGCCAAATTTTTGAAAATTTGAAAATTCTCAGAAACTAAAGAGTTGGAGAATGGAAGCCTGATCGATCGTAGAGCTGAATAATCAAACCACTTTCGACTTTGTTCCTTTTCGGGGACGAAAAGTTTTAAGTGGGGGAGATTGTAACAACCCGTAAAATGCGAGCCAGTTTGAAATTTTTATTTTGGCAATTTTAGCGAATTTTGATTATTTAAAATGAATTATTTTAAATAAAAGCGACGAAAAATTTATTTTAAATAGAATTCGAACGTATATATTATATACGTCGTCGTTAGAATATATAATAATTATATATAATTATAAAAGGAATTGAAAATGGCGCGGTAATTCGAAAATTCGATTTCTAATTTCAAATGAATATACAGAATTCAATATAAGTCAGAATTGAACGAAACAAGAAATATTTGAATCTGTATAACTATATCTTTGTAACGAAGTTAACAAACTGAGATTTCATCTTAGAAATGATAAGATATGTCCAGTTTAAAATTAGAAATAGTCGCTGTGGAATTTATATATATTTTTATATATATAAGGCCCTTAAAAATAGCAATTTTGCAAATGACCTCGGATTTCGACGAAACCAGTTTTGTTGGGTCCGCAGTGTCAAGTTATTGCTAGGTTCCAAATTTCATAATTTTTCGAATCAATATGTGAGCGTGGCAAAGGAAAACGCGTTTGACCAGTTTCAGTTGATTTTAATCGACTGGAAATTGGCCATTTTTCAAACGGTCTCAGAATTTGACGAAACTAGTTTTGTTAGGTCCGTATCGTCAATACGAAGCTAGAAAATATTTTTCGGGAATTTTTCTAGTTAGTATGTGGCCCCGGTAAATTGAAATGCACGTTTAAAATTCAATGTAATGATTTAAATGTAAATGCAACGGAAACTGATCGAAACGGTCGATTCAGCTTGCGGTACATATCCCATTGTGTTCGGAATGGGGGTAATACGCTATGGACGACAGGCGGTGGGCCTCGTTTCGAGGTCGTATGTAAAAGTCAACTTTTTGCCAAATAAAATAATTAAAATAAATAAAACTCTTTTTCATATCTCCCCTTTTCTCCTATCAGGACCCCCCCCCCCCCCCCCCGTTATTTTTCCAGAAATCAAAAATTAAAAAGAAGAAGAAAAAAAACAACGAAGAGGTCTCGCCGTTGACCCTCCACCGCGCCACCGTAGGGGGGGGCGCCGCCGCCCAAGCAGCAACCGCGAGGCCCACCTCCCCTTCCGACGCTTCTCTCCTCCTCCGATCCATCATTCCTTCTTCCTCCCCTTCGTGACGCGCGCTAACCCTCCAACCCCCAAATCGAGAAAAAGGAAGCCGCCACCCCTTGTTCCGCCACCACTGGCCCATCGTCCGCCTGAGCAACCTCCGGTCGCCACTCCAGCACCCCGGCGCTGTGTTTCCCCCTCCTCCGAGCGATTTTCTGTAAGTTTTTATTTATTTTATTTTATTAGTTTATTTTATTTTTATATAAACAGAAAATACACGGTTTTTTTTTTAGGATTTTAAACTGATTTTGTTTAAAAGAAAATCTGATTTTTATCAGATTTAGAAACTGATTTTTTTTATTTTTAAACTTTAAAAAGAAAAACTGAATTTTATAAAAAGATTAAAACTGATTTTAATTAGGAAAAAACTGATTTTTTTTAAAATGTCGGAAAAACTGATTTTTAAAATGTTAAAGACAGATTTTTTGTAAAATGCAGAAAGTTAGATTTTTAAAATGTGAAAAGACGATATCTTTGAATTGAAAAATATAAAGACTTGATTTTGGGAAAAATTGAAGATACGGTTTTTGAAACGAAATAAAAATATGATTTTTATATATTGAACTTCGAAATAAAAATATGATTTTTAAATATTGAATAGCGAAGTAAAAATTCGATTTTTATGTATGTAGTGGCTACGGTCAACGAAGGTGACAAGAAGGCGAAACGACGAAGACTTCTGCAAATGAAGAGCCGTGGAGCTAGGATAGCTATATGTGAGAATTTCTCACCTTTCAATTTCTTTTCTAGTTATATACATATACTAGGATGCAGACGGTGCTTAGTAGCACCCGACACAATCGTCCACAGACCATGGACTTGTTTGTTTGGTTGCATAGATTAGTTGAATTATTTGTTTGAATTGAATTGTTTGGTGAGATGAAATTGATTTGATTGATGTGTGAATGGCGTGGGCCTTCACTAGACCGGGGATAAGGCTAGGCCTCGTCCCGTTTCTAGTATCGTGCCGTTATGCCGCCGAAATTTTCTAAAATATGTTAGAAAATAAAAATATCATTTTATTTGTGTAAATGAATAATAGAAATTCATATGTTGAAATAAAATGTTTTATCGTTAAAAATATAATTTTTAACGTGAATATGAATATAGTGAAAGTGAATAAAATAAATATTCATTTACAAACCAGACGGTTTGTTTATGTACACCTATTTGAAGGACATTGATTGGGTCGATAAATTTTACACATCGCCCAACAGCACAAAAAAAATATGTGTTTGATTGGTTGAAACCCCACACGGGTGTTGGGATGAAATTTGAAGTTCACTCATCCCGATTGATCGAATATGTCGATCGGTTGATTGACAGGCTGTTTTAAGCGTTGGATATCTATATTTGATGCTTATACAGTGTAGTGCACTTTGGTTGATGGTTGATTATTTTTCAATGCTATTATATACATGTGTTGTATGAAAATCCATATAATTAACTTTATATGGTAATTGATTGGGCCTCATTCCAGTTTTGAAATAGAAATATTTGAAATAGAAATATTTGAAATAGAATATTTGAAAATAGAAATTTATGAAGCCGTGTTGATTAGATTGACGCCATTTTGACGTGAACGATATTTATATCAATTTTAATCGATTTCGAAATGAATTGAATTGAAAGTGATTTCGAAATGAATTGAATTGAAAGTGATTTCGAAATGAATTGAATTGAAAGTGATTTCGAAATGAATTGAATTGAAAACGATTTCGAAATGAATTGAATTGAAAACGAATTCAAATTGAATTGAAAGTGAATTGAAATGAATTCAAATTGAATTGAAATTTGAATTGAATAGAAATGAACTTTGAAACGAATTTATAAAGAAGAATTCAATTTTGCTTTGAATTGAAATGGAAGTTGAAATTGCTTTTGAAACTATTTATATAGTTCGTTTTAAATAGAAATCGACGAAGTATATATTATATATATTATATATATATAATATAATGGTCTGAATAGAACGCGCCGCGCCGCGGCAGTTCGCGAATTTCGACCATTGATTTCAAATGGACATTACGGGAGATCCGACCGTCGGATTCTCCTAAAACCGGAACCGTTGGGTTCGTATCGAAAAGAGCTTTCTAGCGAATGTTAGAAATTTGAAATCTAACGGTTGGATTTGGAATTATGTCCAAATCAAATTTGAAAAAGGTCGCTGTAAGTGCAGTTCGGTGGCCATTGTTGGAAATCGACTGTACGGGCCTTGATAAAATTATTAAAAATAGTAATAATTTGTGTAAAATCATAAGAATTGATTTGTGAAGATTTGGGATGAAAAACTTCATGTTTGAAAGGATAAAAATAGATTTTTATCGAAATGAACTAGTTTTGAACTAGAATTATAATTCTATTTATTTTTAAATAAATAAATTGAATTTGAAAAGGGTTTTGAAAATAACCAAAATTTCCAATGATTGCATTGGAGTGGATTTGAATCGAAATTGTCTTCGGAATATTTCGATGTTGGAATTCGTGATTATACATATGTTGTTATGGAAATTTGAAAGATATATGTTTATATCGTTATTTCCAATACGACATTTGTTAGTCGTAGAATTCGATATTGAATATAAGCCGATATATTTTCTATTCAGAGCCTTGTATTGAATATCGAATGTGATTTGGGTTTGTCGTGAGTGGTGTCTTCACTAACACTGTTCTTGAACCCAGTTGAGAAAATGTTAAATCTTTTTATTTAGATTTAATGAAGTGTACCAATTAAATGATATTTAATTGGAAATTGAATTGGTATTGATTTTTGGGTTTATCGTGAACAGTGTTTTAAATAACACTTGTTCTTTAACCCGATAATTAATGGAATGTGATTTTGGGTTTATCGTGGATCGTGTTTTAAATGACACTGATTCTTTAACCCAGATAACGATTAAAACTAAGTGGAGTTTTAATGAATCTTTAATTAGATTGAAAAGATCGAGAATGGAGTATCACCAGTTTTACTCCAGGCGATAGTTGAATCTTTAATTAGATTTGAACGTGAAATGGTAATTGAATTACCGATAACACTGTGGTGTTAGATATGAAGTACTACCAGTTTTACTTCATGGGATGAATAGGTTGGGATTGGGAAATAAAATAAATGATTACTTCGGTGTGGTTCGCTAATCCCGACTAGTTTGAATTGATATTCAAAGGAGGTTAAAGAATAAATTTAAAGAATTTATCTTGGATAAAATTAATGGGAACTTTTCCCAAAGTATAGGAATATTTGAATAAAAGAATATTCTGAATTGGAATGAGGCGTATGTTGTGTTTGTGTAACACTTTTATAATATATACGCGAGTTATTCAGAAAGACCGGGTTTATCCCATTCTGAATAACTGATTCGACGTGGTGTCGAAGATGAAGACGGTGGTCGAAGACCGGAAGTCTTCACGTCGTTTGGGTGATTACTGATGATCTTGATTGGGCTGTACACCCAAGAAGATGGAAACAGTTTGTGATCGTCCAGACGTACTTGGAGATCGATGGATATGCGAGGTACTAGGTGCCTCCGGTTTCGTTCAGACCCAGGACGGACTTGTAAATGGACTGTGTGTCTGACATCGGATTTCATTCTGTGTGACTGATATCGGTTGCATAGGATGGTTTGCCTGTGTGGCATGCTAAGATGCAAATGATCAAGGCTTCTATTGAAAAGCAAAGTCTTGTGGTGATGATCAAAGCACGGCCTTTGTGGCGTAGCTTTGTGTAACGTTTACCTCGCGTGTTTCACACCCGGTATGAACCAAAAACGGGAGACGGACCTCAGGGAGGGCCTGCGTTTCCTCCTAGCTAGAAGTGGCGTCAGTGGTTTTACACGCCCTGACGAGTTTGACTTATGTGGTTGTTGCTGTTGCGAGGCGCCTCGGTTAGATCGGACGATCCGGGTCCGATGGAGTCATTCGTTGGCTCGCTTACGCCCCAAAGGGCGGCGAAACGCAGTGTCCAGGGTTTAAGTTTAATCCACATCGGTGGACCGGCCCTGACGATCCAAGGGTCGATGCGTTCTGATCCTGAGACTCGGGCTGGGCAGTCTCGAATCGGTTGAGGACTATCTTTTGCCTCGGTTCATAGATGGAAATCCAATTTCCAAATACGTGACATTTGCGGTTTTATTTGTAAACCTATATATGGCGACATGATATATGGTACCCATGCCGCCTATGATTGATACTTATGATTTGAAGTTGTTTTATACACTATGCACTTATAGTAGTATCAAATGATTTGTTTTAAAACGTATCAAGCATTCTTTGGCTGTTATAAGGGAAAACCCTATCCCCCGGCTTGCGTTGCATTGTGTGATAGGACCTGGGTCTTATAACGGCTTCATTTTTCCTTATTTAGCATTGCGTTGTTTGTTTTATGCACTGGTATTCTTGGGAGGAAACCCGTTCCGTGTTATACGGCGTGGTCCCTTGATTTACCTAATGATTCAAAATAAAGATTAATAACTGTTTTAGTTCTCACACCAGTCACATGACTGACCTGGAGTTTATTGTTTTAACCTAAACTCTGGGTGCCCCTATTTTCTACACGGGCAGCTAGTAGTTTTGGTTTTGCAGATTTATATCTACAGGGTCCTGATTTACAGCTGGAACGATGCTCGGAAAGCTCTGTATCCGTGTATCACTTTCAGTTGTGTTTTGTATATTTTTCCGCTGCTATGTAATTTATTGTAATCTCTGATATTTGTTGAATGTAATTTAATCATTTATACTCTGCATATTCTTGTATCTGATGGAATTGTTGTAATAACAATGAAATGTTCTTCCGCCTGCGTCCTTTTGTGTGTTGTTCTCAAAGTATTCGTGCTTTCCTTCACGGGGAAGTTACGGGTTCTTGACAAGGTATGGGACCACCTTTCGATAGTGTATCTCTAGAGGGGATACAATAGGGTTCAATAAGAACATCTTGCAACCCAACCACACATGACTGACCACTCATTTATCATGAATGTACCGAGCATATTATCACCAACGGTTGTGATCAACAACCATTCCTGAAAGCATACGGTAGCGAATAGAATAAGAAGCAAATGAGATTTCTCTAGATCAGGTGATAATACCCCTAATGGGAATGACCCACTTGGCCATGCTTCCTGCTCGTTATCTGTCATTTCTCAGTTGATGAGGCTTGAGGTCACGATTTCCTTTTTAGAACATCTTACCACTATTTAGTTTGAATGTCACATCGTCGGATCTGTCAAATCACTAATTGACATCCAGAAATACACTCTGGGTGTTAAGTTGAGAAAATAAATTCCCCCGCCACCAAACTTGATATATTTGTCAAAATAAATGTATGTGACCATCTAGAATGACTCTGTCAGAGATTCGTCCATATACGTTGTCCTGGAACTGGACAAATCGAAGGTACTATTCTATTAATCCATCTTGGGCAATTTCTACCCAGGATTAACAGAACAGCCCTTGCACTTTACTCTGTCTTCAATTATCTTCGGCACCTTTGATTCGCAATGCATATTCCTATACGGACTGGTTTTCAGGTAATCCCGGTCTCTCCGTATTGATAACGGAGGTATAAAATAAATCAAAACTTTGATAGTCGATGATTTAACTATCAAAGAAAACATCCATACAACCAACGATCCTATTCCCAAATGGAAAATCTACCAATCAACCCTCAAGCAACACTGGGCCTCCTTTTAATTAATTTCTTATCAAATTATCATTTCATATTTCCCATTTTCATTCTTCCATATCTTTCAAAACTTGATTATCTCTCATAATTCTTAGAAAAACATTTACATTCATTTAAACTATTTATTTTCCATATTTCCAGAAAATACACGTTATTAATGTCGGAAAACATTTCCATCTCTTTACATATTTTTATTAACTATATTTAGACAATATAAGTTATTAATATTGGAAAGGGTCTCCCATTCCCATTTCTTAACTTCCTATTAATCCAATCATTTCAGTTTTTGTATTTAAAAAAATTATCTCTGATTTTATTTGGAAAACGTTTCCAAATTCCATTTATATGGATTTAAATAAACGTTGTATAAAACATTGTTATGAGAAGTCAACTCATTAATCATCTATTAACCAACTGTATCTCTAACTTATCCTCGCTCTCGAACTTTAACGATTCCACAGTCAATTAAGAAGTCAATCAAGTTGGCGTATAATTACGTCTCAGACCTTAACTGAACAACATCTTCAACTTTGAAATGGTCAAAGTTCACAACTCAAATCTATAACCAACATCGCTTATGAAACTCTCGGATTTAGTTTAAGAATACACTTCTTTAATGGAAAATATTGACTATAATGATAGCATTATAATCCTTACTTCCGAAATATTTTGATTTAAAATATTACTTTTATTCATTAATTTGAACAAATGAATTAAATAAATAATTAAATTTTGATTAAAACGGAAAGTAGATAATACGTTCCTGAATTCGATAGAATTGAATTTCAATAAATAGTTCTCTTTCGAATATCCTATACTCGATTAATATTCTGAACTTCCGAATAAATCTACTATTGCAGGTTTACTCAAATCTCAATTTATAAATATTTCCATTTACAAAAATTTTGCTTTTATATCATTATTCATTTTCAATTGTGAATAATATTTCTTTTTATATAATCAAATCCATTTGATTTTATCATCTTAAATCCAAATTTCATTTATAACTTCAAATTAGAATTTTTCATAGAAAATGTCATTTTTATTCCAACATTTATAATCTCGTTTATTATTTTCTTTATAATTATCCAGCTCAAATTCAATTACAAATGTGGGTTTCAAAACCGATTTCTAGTTTTCTATATAAATTCAAACTTGAATTTGTATTTTTAATTTATCCTAAGATAAATACTTTTACTAAATTTATAAACGCTATTTATAATTAACTTCTTGTTTTATTTATTAAAACAAGCTCCTATTTCAAGTCCATTTGAAATTAAATTCTATTTTTGGAAAAATAAATTCCCTTTTCAAATCTCAAATTCCTATTCTATATTCGAAAATATTTTATAGTATTTAAAAGGCCAAGTTTCTAGGGCTAAGGCAATTTAACAATGCATAATCAATCATAATATATATATATCACAACATATATCACAATAAATAAAAAATAGTAATATAAATGTTGAGGAATCCTGTTAGATCCCTCCAACCTGTTTCCCTACATCCACAGATGTTAGTCAACATCAATAATATTAATTTCGCATCAATATGAAATATCGTAGTGAACAGAACTAATAATCGATCAACGACAATCATATCAACCAATTTTATTAACCATTCATCCAAACAACCATCACATAGTATAAAATTACTATATATAAATTTAAAACTCGTTTATATAAAAATATAAATGAGCTAGGTTAGTGAGTTTACTCACTTTTATTCGTAGTTGACGATTCTGCTTTGTTTCGTTTTAAAATCAAACAGGCATCTGATTTTACTATGAAATTCCAGTTTCTCAGTTCCCAACCAGATTAGTTCCATAATGCAAATTTCCTCGTTACGGTCCCAACATGACCAGTTTAGTCGAATTCTACTAACATGTGAATAAAATGTCTTTATTGTAATATTTGATTTAACTTAAAAATTATTTAAATTTACTAATTATATATTAAATTATTAATTGCCATCATTTGCTTTAACCCTCCTTAAACCATCTCCTTTTCGACCCGCTTCTGATGTTTTTGTTTCTTTTTTCCACTCACCACCATGCAACAAGCCAACCTACGTAGACCATACTTCGACCCATTCTCACTGTCACTTCATTTACCCTACAACGCCACACAACTCGCAGCTTGCCCCTCTACCTAATCATATACCCGTTAACAGCAGCTAAAGTGGTATGAGCAGCCTTCATTCTTGTTACTTCATTTCTCATCTACAATTCATCTATAGTTACCTCAAATGCCATATTCCTACTCAAATATAGACTCTACTTTCTTCTGAGAAGATGGACAAACCATGTTTATCACGAGTAGCTTTACCAAAATATTTGATTATTGCCTTTCTCTCATATGAAATATCACTCCATCACTGGACTAGTATCTCACTACAGCACTTCATCCATTTAGAAAACATAATGATCGCTCCTTTCGGTATTAACCAAACTGTCTTCCTCCATCGCAAATAATTGACCCCAGTATTTCTCCACTTTGTAAATCACGAATTTTATAATATCCTTTTCCCTATCTTTTAATTCAGAACGAATCACAGCATTGAACTGTGTATCTCCCAGAACCAATCTCTACGCACTCCTTCTCCCTTAACCCATTATGACAGCGCACCAACGTAAATCCCCATCTCGTTTCACAACTTTGAACTCACGCACCGACACACTCTTCAAACTTCCTCTTCTCCCCACTGATCCAAGCAACTCTCCTTCATTACTTTATTAATCTAAAAACCAGCAATTCCAACGTGTTTGTCACCTCACTCTCGACTTGTTGGCCCTACCTTGCCTAGACCGACGCCATCTCTCTGTTGTTGCGTTCGTCGGCCATCCCAAAAGACACAACAAAACTTATGGAAAAATTATTCACCAAATCCACTAAAAATTGCACGCTAGGTGCAGTTTGATCGCATGAATCCAAAAAATAATAATAATACTATTTTCATGAATAAAAGCTCCATCCTTACTCGATTGGCAACCATAGGTTTACTGATTTCTGACGTCGAACCCAGCAAGGCTTGCCCACCAGAAGAAGGCCACATGGACTTGAAGAAATGTAACAGTCCACATTTTACGTATCGGATGATCGTAAAATATTTTTAATTTATTCCCTGAGGGTTGGATCATTCTCATATTTTGATATGATGCTTATGGGGATGTGAGATATGTCCATAATTTTTACCAACTTTTTATTGACCATTTTGCCCCTATTAGCCTTGTACAGGGTATACTTTTGACTCAGGTCAAATCAGATGGTGAGACCTATGCCATTGGAAAGGAAATGACGATTGCCTTTCCATAGAGTGGTTACGTTAAAGATTTGGCTCAGCGATTTGGGAGAAATCGCTGTTTTAAGGTTTCTCAGTTGGTTGTTTAGGTTTTGAGAGCCACAATGGGATGATTTGGGAAGGCCCATTAGTGGGCTAGTGGAAGAGTATAAATAGGGGGTGGGAGGTATGAGAAATGGTTTAGTTTATCTTATCTCATTTGGTGGCCTATGTTCATCCTTACTCTAACACCTTTCCACCATTAATAATCAAAATCTAAGGAAGGAAATCGAAGATGTACACTGTTGGAGGCTAGATCTACATCGATTGAAGAGGGAATTCATCGAATCAAGTAGTTTGGATCAAAATCCCTACTGTCTGGAATCTTAGTTCATTGTTTTTGCTTTGATTTGGAGAATTGGAGAGTGATTTGCATCTTTCACATAGATTCAATGAAATATATGAATGTTTGATTAAGTTTTTCATCATATTTATTTGTTTTACCATAGACCTAAACCACTATAAGTCCATCTTCATATGAATCACCATAGTATCCAATTTAGTAAGATTAAACAATAATTTCTATGCTATTCCATATGATTATGCAAGTTATATCTATAGTTTTGTTCATATTTACGTTTATGGTGATTTTGGTGAATTTCACATAATTATTGATGAAATTGCCAAATTAGTGATGTTATTGGTTTCATAACATGTTTATGATTGTATTTGGTGAATTGGTTGAGTTAGTTTCATCGATTGCATTGATTGGCGAAGTTTTGGTCAAAACTAGAGTGGCATTGGAGTGGTGCAGGTTTTGGTCGCACGTATGGGGTCATCGCACCAATTGGGGTTTTCTTGGGGAACAAAACAGAAGAGGGTCGGTCGGGAAAATATTGGAAGGTCGAGCAAATGTAGGTCTGGAAATTATAAGTCGGTCGAGCAGAAGGTGGTCGGTCGAGCAGGCCAGGGGTCGAGCAATCCAAGGCGGTCAAGCAGGCCAGGGGGTCGAGCAAGGTGGTCGGTCGGGCAACTATAGAACTGGCAAATATAGGTTGGTCGAACAGTAGATGGTCGGTCGAGCAGGCCTGGGGGTCAAGTAAGGTGGTCGGTCGGGCAAATATAAGTCAGGCTATTATGGACCGGGAAATTCTGGATCAAATGATGACGTATGTTTTGGTTCAGTGATGTGGGTCGAACCTACTACAGTGTTTTCGGTCGAGAGTGATCTGCTACAGTGTTTGGGTCGAGCGTACTCTGCTACAGTGTTTTAGGTCAAGCGTACACTGCTACAGTGATTCTAGTTGCGCATTTCTACAATTCTAGTCGTGCAATGCTCAAGGGTGTTGAGATGATGGCTTCGAGGAGAGTCCGAATGAGGATGTTCAAAGTGATGTGATTTGTTCATTGTTCATCATATGTAACGAATGTGGTAATGACTCGAGGATGTTTTGAGTTCATATGGAAGGACGATTCAAGGATGTATTGAGTTCGTGTGAAGTGATTTATCTAAAGTGTTCTGAGCTTATGAATAATCGTAATTGATAACGACTAGAGATGAGAAGGCCGAGGAATTATCGTTTTCGTAGGTTCTAGCGAGATCAAAGCACAGATACAATTGAAAGACCGATTATAGGTCGAGTACCTTGGGTGTCGTGTATGGCCTAGACACGTGTTATGTATAGCGTGTGGGTTTTTTTGCTAGAACTGGAGTGTCGAGTATGGTCCTTGACAATTGATGGCAAATTGTTAGCTAGTCATACGATTAACGATGGTTTCAAAGCAAGGTTGGCGGTGATAGCCAGAGTCAGTCATGGACATTTGAATGCTTGGTCGAATTGATTGTACCATCTCATGGAGATTATCTGACTTTGAATGAGGTGTTCCTTAGCTATTTGTCTGATATTGGTTTTGGCCTTTGGGGCTTGTGCTTGAGGGATGCCAAGTTCGATTAAGGTGGTTTTCGTGAGAGATAACTAGATTTTGTATGAGTTGCTTTTGCCATGAATGAGTGGTCGTTCTGATTGCCATGATTGAATAGTTTTTCCTTTGGATGTATGGATTGTAAAGGCTATCACTGTCGGAAGTGGGGAAAGCAGTCGTGGGTACTTCTCTGGTGTTTGGGTAGATTAGTTCGTTTATCTACCTGTTCTTACATACTTTATTGATGAATTTTGTTAGTTGTTTTATCGCTCACTAAGACTATTGTCTGACTCAAGGTTTTATGTTTCCCTTTTATTACCTTGGGTTGTTCATCCATTTTTGGATGGGCAGACTAGGTGGCAGGTGACATGTGATTGCTTAGGAGGACGATGTAGCTGTTCAAAGGTGAGCATGAGGCTGGCGTGCTATCTAGTATTTCTATTTCCACTGTTTATTATTTTCTGAGTGTTGTAGTGAGGCAATTTGTATAAACATTATTGTTGTAACTCCAGTCTATAGGTATTAGTTTCCAGTTGTTATGAAAGTTTAGTGTTTTCTGCTTCACTATTAAAACTATTTTATATATATTCTCTTATATTTTATCCTTGTGCGGTGAGATTTACGATAGGTTCTGATTGTGTTTACCTACTCTATGATCGTCCATAGCTGCCGTGCATACCTTTAGCGCACTTCTGCTCTTATTTAGTGCAGGGTTATGGGCGGTCGTCACAAGAAAGATCCAGTACAAGATCAAAGATGAAGCTTTTACAAATTTAGGATTTTATTTAGATTGTTTTGATTTTTAAGTGGGTGTATTTTCTTTTGTGATTACTGGAATAGAGGAAACGAGAAAAGACGAGGAAACGAGGAAAGGATGTCGAAATGAATTTGGGGATTAGGGATTCTTATTTGATTTTGATTTTGATTTTTCATCGAATTAGAAATTTACAATTTATGTAAGTGGAAGAAGAAAGCTTCCTGAAAAAAAAAGCTTGAATATATAAATTGAAAAGTCAGCTTCTGTGAGAAGCTTTTTGTGGCTTCAACTAGAAGGAACGACTTGGCTTAAAATAGAAGCTTCAACTACTATATTTAGTAATTAAAGACTAGCGTACCCTGCTACACAAAATTTCATTCATTTACAGACTGCTATAGACAAAAATAAAAATACTAACGTGTCAAGCGACGTGTTATGATCCCATAAATATAATAATATAGGCAAGTTAACTTATATTGTGATATCCTAAAACACTGATATAGGATGTAAAATACTTCAAATAAAAAGTTGCTTATTTTTCAAAATAAAAATTACAGAATAATTCTATAAATTAAATTATAACTACATCTCAAAAATCTTGTTCAAATTCGAAACCAATATTTAATTATATTAAATAAACCGTTATGGCTTATACACGACTCCCCAGCGACTTTCTAAAAAATTGATTTGGACATAACTTACAATCTATATAACTAAATCTTCATTTTTCACTTCCATTAGAAAGGTATGGTTTGATAGATTCAAACATGTCCTGTTTCAAAGAAATCTGACTTATAACGAATCCTGTTTATTCGATTGAAGTTCAAAACGTAATATTACAAACTAACATGATGTTACGAGCTCAATTTAAATTATGATATAAATTATACATTTAGACTCCATTTTTAATTAATATTTCCTTATAAAAATCATTTTATATTACCAATACAACATTTAAAACTAATTTAAATGTTTTAAATTAGCAGCGAAAAATCCGGGTCATTACAAAAATGTTAATTGGGTTCCTATGCTGCGTGTGGATTGGGGAGAACGCAACAGTGGTGGCTAGTGTGGGTTTCAAGGGGAGGCTAACAAGGGATGGGGATTGTGTTGAAAAACTAATGGTTGAGTCACGTACAAAGTCGCTCTCTTGAAAACGTTTCGGTGATCTACTCAATGGTGCAAAGTAGTTCGTGTCTTTCATCGTCGCCTCTAGGATAAAACGGCCTCTTCTATAACATCAATTTGCTTGGGCAACGAATTCAGCCTGATTTGCACTCAAATTAAAAAGAAAATATACTACTCATTTGTATTGTACATAAAAAATAAATCAATGAAGTCGAGAGTTTTTGAAGAGAAATTAAGAGAAAAAGATTGCTATGTTTGAGGCTTTATCTGTCTATTCCTTACAGAAGAAAAGAGTAATATTAGCTAGGTTAGTGGAAAAAATTGGACCGCAATTAATACCATATTAAATAAAAGAAATGTTCAAAAAATTTGCAATTTTCAACATGTAAATTGCATACGTTCCAAAAGGGATGAATGATAATAAATCTTAATTGATTACCATTCATAGCAATATTTTAATACCATTTTTTTAACAACTCCATAAAAGGTCACATACACATATGACCGTTGTGCTAGTGTGACTGTTCAACCAAAATAATGGCTCATAAATATATACATATATGTAAATATATTACAATTATAAATTTCAGTGGCTCTATTGCATTAATTGCTTAATTAATAGATCTTTGATAACTGCAACTAATTTTTAAATAAATTCATTACATATATAAAACATTTCCAACAATCCCCCACTTGAATTTTTTTTAATATTTTTCGAGCGGTTTCTAAAAAATATAAGATTGTGCATAAACAAAGGTGTCTTCTGACTTGAACATTTGCATAGTGAATAAGATTCAATTTTTACTAGAGTGACATGTGGTCTTGAACTCTATTCCTGACATCATACCATACACAACCTTTTCTATAGTGCAATCAAATAATCCCCTGCATTAACAGCCATGCACGTCTATCCCAGTTTAGTGAACGCTCTAGAAGTTTTGCCCAAAAATTCATAGGAAATAACCACATTTACACATTCACATAGGTGAGTCTATCAAGATCACTCCTGAAGGTAGGTACTCCACTCCAAATAAAGTATAGATCTCATTAAGAGTTTCTATTAAGTCATCCTCAAATCACTTCGGGAATACATGCTTCTTAATATACAAAAATAGCATGTTCAACTGTTATCACTACACAACTTGTTTTGCCCATTGAACCTAGTTCTTGGGATATCCAGTCATTTAGGTTGGGTTCCCATTGTGCGTGATTCAACAATCCCAAGGCAATAGTCACATTCTTTTAGAATCATTAAGGACTTTCTTTCTGGTCGGTCCTTTCGTCAAAGGATCTGCCGAATTATCATCACTTCATATGTGATGTTCTCTAATAATACTGCGAATACGACTATCATTTCTTACTATTGTAATATCGGTTCTGTCCTTTTTTCCATAGCCGTCAAATTTTCATCATGACATATGTGATGTTCTCTTATAGTATCGTGCTTACGGCTGTCGTCTTCTACCATTGTAATAATGACTCTCCAATACGTGTATCTTGATCGATGATTAGACTGTTTAAAACAAATTAATATTTGAGCATGGCCATGCATTTCACAGCTCACTCAATCAATCAAAAGGCCCTTGGATATCACTACAAATATATGGTAGGGTTAAATTCCTTCTAAATCGTTCATAACTTTCATTCGACTCGAGATGTGTTCAATAATCACTTCTATCGTCTACTTTATTACAAGTAACTTTTAATGATATCAAAAAACAAATATCCTTAAATAAAATTATAATGATTTCAGGTTTGAGGACCATTACATAACTGTTACAATGAGAATAACTTATGATAATATAAATTATATTCCATGTAGTTTTCTCATGGTGGGTTAGCCCAATACGCTATTCTCCAATAGGTATTTATGTCTTGACATTAATATCACATATATTAATGATCAATGAGATGTAATCATTAGTCAATCAACATACTAGTCTCAATGTTTTATTGTTGTCCTTTGTAAACAATAAAACTTGATTAGGGACATTTAAGAATTGTAATACTCAATATATTATATAATCTCAAGTTCAAGTCACTTACTTAAACTGTATAATTCCGTATTATTGTTCTAAGGACTTCTATTATGTTAATATTTATATTATGCAGTAAATATAACATAACAGAACATTTTTATTTCAAATAAAACAATAACATCAAGATTGTTATTAATCACATCAAATGAATTGCCTTTAGGGAATAAACTCTACTAAAAACCAGCAAAGACATAAGGATATTGATGCAAAGAGAAAACCGGGATGCCCGGACCTAGATGCAGGGCAGCGCAGATGAGATGGTTACTGGTGATTCACTGGATGCTGGTTTACGACTGGAGTCGATCGATTGTGAAGGAATGAGTGGACCGTGCTTCAATTTTAGGGAGGAAGACAGATTGCAGTTTGGAAGATTTTATTTTTAGGGAGACTGAGAAGCTTCACGAAAGAGCAGAAAGATATGAAGAAAAATGGAGGAATGAACACATAGAAAGCAAGAAGAAAAGATATAGTGGTCTGGGGAAAAATGACATGAAGAATGAAAAAGAAGGGTAGAATAAATACCAGGTAATAGGAAACGTATGGAAGTGAATGAAAAAAATGTGGCTTAAATGCATATTAATATATACCTTTTTTCATGCCAACATTTACATTTATATAAATTAAAGAAACAGAAAGGATGCATGGCTTGGAAACATAAGTGGGAATAGTTAATGTGCATAAATGAATTTATGCATGCATTTTGTTTTATAAATGGGAAGAATAGGAAGCATTTATGTTATATAAAATGTTTTATACTATATATTATATGAAGTCATTAAAACGTGCTTAGGGAGTAATAGGAATCAATTATGTTATATATAAAATTATTAAAACATTTTATATTTTAGTAGTCATTTCACAAAAAGGAGGAAGGAAGGTAAAAGGGGCAGGTAACTAAACATTTGTGTGTATATATATATATATTATATGCAATATAAAACGGTACAACAGAAAGAGAAGGGTAGGAAATCTAAATGATGCCCTTTCCTTTAATTCATTAATTAAAATGAACGAACGTAACTTCTTCTTCCTTTTTTAATACATATAATGGTGGGGGACCTTTCCATTTCATTTTTTTATTCATGCATTTCACACGTTAAAGGAATAAAAGTGGCAGAATGGATACAACATAAATGGATTTTGTAATGATAGACGCATATAATATGAAATGGATGAAAGTGGGAATAATGAAAAGGTAAGAAATGTAGAAGCATGAAAGAGAAATGATACGTGAAGAAGAAACGGTTGAATAGAAATGTTAAAGTAGAAAACAAAATAGCAAATGGAATACCAAAAGAATAAAGGAACATGATAGGTTTAGCAAAATGAACGCATGCATGCTTGAGGTTTCGAAAAAAATAAAAGCATGCATAAAATTGTTAACAAAAGAATGAATGTATTGCGTTAATTTAAAAAAGAGTCCTGAAAATGACCAAGGGAATGAAGCAACGATTGATATATTGTACGTAATAATTTCCATTTAAAACAGGTGCATATGAAAGGAAGAGAAATAACGTCAAGAAATAAATGTCATGAATGAAATGAAATGCATGCAACATTTATTATTATTGTTGTCATTATGTCTTTTTTAATATATGGAAGTGACAATTCAATACTTAATGCATAAATATGAACATATGATTCAAAGCAATTAAAAAATGCAAGCTTCGCGCCTTGTAAACAAAACGAAGGAAGAGAAGTTCAAAATTTTAATGTATGAATTTATTAACAAACTTGGATGTGTAACCTTTGAGTCTTCATGATGGCACATTACCATGTTTAATAGTTCATCCTTTCACAAATTTAGATTCAAATGTATATGTATTATGTAGTGTTTAATTTTTTTTGTTTTGAATATAACAAGAGAAACAATATATATATATATATAGAGAGAGAGAGATTGTTTGTTTTTGGAAAAATGTGAAATAGAAGGAAAAAGGGAAAATAAGGAGATGGAAATAAAAATAAGAAATAAGAATAAGTACATGACGCATGAAAAATAGAATTAAGGGGGGAAAATCAATAGAATGAAGCGAAGTAAATTAATTTAATGAAGGAAAGAAATGAATGTGTTATTCACATTGCAAATTAAATTAATAAACAATGGTTTAATTAGACATGTAATCCACGTTCTGAATTCCTATACATTACACTTTGAGCACACAGGGAAAGAATCAAAGACGGTAGCCAAATATATATATACATATATATATTCGAATTTATTTCATCTAGAATGTACACGTTATTTTCAATCAATTTTTTAGCAGAAATTAATAAATTTCATTAATAACATCATAAATTTTATTTAAAAAACATTTTAATTCAGTAATCAAATTTATAGGAAAATAGTGTGAAGGACAAAATGAACAAAAAGTTGTTTCATAGGGACAAGGAGCTACAATTTTATCCATAAGGACAAATTTTAGTGTAAAGGGAGGAATTATAGTAGGCCCCTGAATTCCTCCCTTTACACTAAAATTTGTCCTTATGGATAAAATTTTAGCCCCTTGTCCTTATGGAACTTTTTTTGTTCATTTTTTCCTTGAGGCTAGAAATCCCTTAAATTTAATTCAATAACTTAAATGATCATAATGTACGGTATGTTACATATAACATTACTAGTGATAAATAAAATCACTGGAAACATTCACGGTAACGTAATAAAAGAATAAATGGAGGAATTAGAGACTAATGTTACCACGTAACATTAAAAGCTAATAAAAGGATTAATTCGCAAATGTTAATACACATGCTTGAATTTTAAAATGTAACGTGCATAATAAAACGTAAATTAAGTCCAATATTAATGAGTTTTATTGGAAGTTGAATAATATTAATGAAGAGGAATGAGTGACAAATTTAATAAAAAGAGATTAATTATAGATATAGAAAGAAGTTAAAAAGAGAAATTTTATAGATGTCTGAGTTTTGCTACGGAAACTTTTCCATTGTGACCACAGAAATTTTCTAGTTAAATTTTATATACAACATGTTAGAATGCAAGTCAGTATGTGAAAGATATGAGATAAATAAGCGGAACAAAAATATAAATATCTTATATATAACGCAAATATTTAGTCAATCGAGTCAAAGTGAAGCCGTTCTTGAAGTTCAAAAAATAACCCTATTTTAAACATTCAATTGATACACTCTACTCAGATTTTATAGTCATTACTTAACATTTCATGATAGTTACCTAATTTTTCACGATTATTTACTTCCCTTCAATTTTCTCAATCCACATTCTTTCATGATACCTCTACTGCTGAGTACTCAGTTTTATTCCAATTCTAACTTCTCATTCCCCATCTAGTCCTAACATTTATGCACATTTCCCCTCTTTTTTATCAGTCTTTAGATCTAATAACGTAAAATTGCCTTTTATGTTCCCTATTGATTATTTGATTTGCTTAAATGAGGATCGATGGTATTGGATGTTGGATTTTGCTTTAATATTGTAAGATAGATTTGGTGTAAACAAAACTCGAAACCAACTTTTGTGAATATCTCCAGATCAAGCATTAATGTTGACTTGATCGAGATTTCAATGGTTGCCGTCGGCAATAAATATATTTTATTTATTTTATCATCTACTCCCTACCAAGCTATTTGGACATGGTTTGATTTTATCGACTAATTTTGTTTGTGCTATGGTTATTTGTTTTTTTATAGAAGTAACATTTTTGCATTCTTCAATTTTCATTGATTTATTTTCAAACTGTGTTTAGCCTCCTTGATTCAATTATTCTCCAAACAATCCCAATATATTTGGAATACTTTTGTTCATGTAGCTTTATTGTTTGTTTAAATTAATGAATGAACTTTATGTATCCTATTAGTTAGTCATGGAATGAAGAAATTTGACAATGGTACCCATATTAGTAATTTATGCTATGGTTAGTTGTTTTTCCATTGTAGAAATATTTTCGCAATTCTCCAATTTTCAAAAAGCCCATGCCCCTTTATTTACTGACCTTCCAACTAATACCCTATATAATTGCATTACCTTTTATTCATGTAGTTAAGGTTTTTTATTTAAATTGATGAATGAACTTTATGTATGTTATTAGTCATGGAACTGAGATACTTGACAGGAATGAACCTTGCACTTTTGGTCAAACGATCCATGATGACCTAAATCCCTTCGTTTCGTGTCCTAGTTTTAGGTAGTCCATAAATAAAATCCATCAATATTTGTTCCCATTTCAACGTAGGAACTTCTAACGGCTGAAGAAAACCATTTGGCTTCTTCTGTTTAGCTTTCACTAACTGATAGTTCATGCATTTGGAAACGAACTTTCCAATATCTCTTCATCCCCTCCCAGGAGTAGACTCGCTTTATGTCCTGATGCATCTTATTACCACTGGGGTAAATCGTCAACTTCGAGTGATGACAGTCCCTCACTACCTCATCTCAATCCGTCGATATCAGGAACAACTAATCGTCCTTGCTTTCAAAGCCAACCTTCTTGATCGATTTCAAACTCCTTATATTCTAGTTCCAGTTTCTGGATATACTCAACAAGCTTTGCATCTCGCTTTTGGCTCTTGCCAATCCTTTCGATGAGAGTAAGTCTTATCGATAAGCTTACCAACATTTCAGGTTCCAACTCACATTGTGGCTTTAATCGAATCTTGCCAAATTCTTGAGGCTCTTCCATTCCAAAAACATCGCCCCCAAAACTTGCGTGTCTTCGACACAACGAATCTGCAACTGTGTTACCCTTGCCCAGAGTATAGGCTATACCAATATCATACGATAAAAACTCTAACCATCCTTGCTGCTAAAGATTCAAACCCTTTTGGGGGAAAAGATACTTCAACGACTTGTGATCCGTAAACAACTCGAGTCAAACTCCCAACAAGTAATGTATCTACATCTTCCGAGCAAACCACAACCTTATCCTTTTACATCGGTACCGCTCTAAGTCCAGTACCACATGCATCGGTGTATACCACCATCTCCTCATACCCACTTGGAATGGTCAACACAGGGGCACTCGTCAGTCTCTCCTTCAGGATTTCAAACGCTTGTTCACACTTTGCATCCCATGTGAACAGTTGGTTCTTCCTCAATCCTGTCAACGGTGCAGCTACCTTAGAGAAATCCTTGATAAACCATCGGTAATAACCAGCCAACCCAAGGAAACTCCAAACATCCGTCGCATTCTTAGGTCGATCCCAGTCCTGGACTGCTGCTACCTTAGTGGGGTCAACCATTATCCCATTTCCAGAAACAACATGGCCTAAGAACCTCACTTCCTTCTTCCAAAAGTGACACTTTGAAAATTTATCTCTTAACTAATGCTTTCACAATATTTCCAAAGCAACTCTCAAGTGCATCTTGTGCTCTTCCTCATTTCGAGAGTAAACTAGAATATCATCCACGAACACAAGCACAAACTTGTTCAATTGATCTCTTAATACCCTATTCATAAGATCCACAAAATACGCTGGCGCGTTAGTCAACCCGAATGGCATCACCAACCATTCGAAGAAACCAAATGGTGTCCTTAAATCAATCTTCGGCACACTATCCCTTGCCACCCTCAACTGGTGAAATCCCGTTGCCAAATCCATCTGAGAAAATACTTCAGCTACGTGAAGCTGATCGAACAAGTCATCAATCCTTGGCAACGAATACTTGTTCTTCATTGTCACCTTGTTCTGCTCTCGATAGTCCGCACACAATCTTAACTAGCCATCTGCCTTGGTTGCAAACACGACAGGTGCACCTCATTCGGAGCGCCATTCGGATACACTCCTCCAAATGAACCCTTTTCCCAAAAGGTCACGAACCTGTACCTCCAACTCTCACTGTTCCTTAGGCGCCATCCGCCTAAGAGGCATAACGATTGGTATAGCACCCTCGATCAAATCGATCCTAAACTCGATCTCACGGTGCGGCAACAACCCTTTGATCTCATCAAAGACATCCACATACTCATTAGCGATCAACGCAGATGATAAGTTGCCCCGTGGAATCCCAAGCGAGTATAGATAGCTCACGAAGTCACCCTCTTTGCGGTTACATCTAATCAACACCTTTCGCCCTTCCACATCCCTGACTCTCACCTCTAGCTTTTCGCAATTCACTCTTGTCGCATACCTCTTGAGCCAATCCATGCCCAAGATGATCCCAAACCCAGTGAAGTTCAAAACAAAGCAATCACACACAAAAGAGCAACCATGACTCGACAACACTAGACCACGGCAAATCATGCAAAAATTGGATAAACCCCCAACTGGATTTGTCACGATCAACGGTCTATCACAAATTTCGGGTTCCAAACCCAAGATTTACACAAGCCTATTGAAAATGAAAGAATGCGATGCTCCAGTATCGAACAAAATTTGAACTGAAACACCTCGGACAAAAAGAGTACCTTGCAGCACGATACCCTTTCCCTTTTCATCTGCAGTAGGAACTCTGGAAGAAATGGCATGGCTTCCAAAGCATATGCCTTCACAACCTGCATGCCCTTAGCTGATTCTGGGCAATCTTTCTTCTCATGCCCAGGCTTTCCACACTAGAAGCACTTCTTCTCAGCTTTGGGATTCTTGCACTCATTCGAGTAATGACCCTTCTGTTGGAAGTTAAAGCAAACCACCTCACTCCGAGGCTTCTTCTGGCCATCCTTTCCTTTCTACTATTGCTGCTTCCTCTTCTTATTATTTGCACCTTGCTGTGGTTTCTGAACTTCCTTGGTTGCAGCGACAACATTTTCTTCCTTAGGAAACAAGCTCTCATGGCGGACAACTTTTTCCACAATTTTCTCAAATGGATCGTCAAGATGATCCACCAACGGCCTTCTAATATAGGTATCCAACCCCATGACAAACTTCTCGTTCTTCTGATACAGTGTGTCATTGTATGAATGAGCATATATGGACAAGGCCTCGAAATCAGAAACATATTCAAGCATAGAAGACCATTCTGTTTCAGCTCCACGAACTTCTTGAATAGAGCGGACTTATGAGTAGTGGAGATAAACTTTGCTTAAAACTTAGTTTGGAATTGTTCTCATGAAATCTCCTCTTTTGGAAGCTCAAGTGTAACCAAATTCCATCACTCCATGGCCTTGCCTTGCAGCTACCTTGATGCAAGCTTTCTGTTTATTGCATCCTCAATACCCAAGTCTCCAAAGATTCAGACACATGAATCCATCCACATCTGAACCTCTTCAACTGGCTTAGTTCCCTTGAATGGTTTTCCTCCCAGAGACGTAAAGTCCTTGCATAGCTTTGCAAAATCTACTACTCTAGGAACTCGCACACCTACATCTACTGTTGCTGCTACTGGAGCGGGTACCCTTCACATGATTTCTTCTACCATGGCTTCAAACATGGTCGGGTAATTTGGTTCATCGCCATTTCCCCCTCCAGTATTAGCTCCCTTAGCAGCATGTCTTGATGGTCGTCTACTCATTATAAATCTGCAATTTAGAACAATTACCCACTTTCAAGAAAAATTGCTAAAGGAATACAACCGTTTCTACTATATATGCTAACATATATAATAAGCATCCAACTGAAATCTACAAATACGTCTCTCATATGTGATTATGTCTTAGAACTTTGGCTAAAATCGTTAACTAGAGCTCTGATACCAAATGTTACAACCATCCATAACCCCTACACTAAAAAAGAGGTAAAGTGCGCAGAAAGTTGTGCCAAGCAGCTATGGAAGATCATTAGCACAGGTAAACAACACCGGAACCTGTCGTAGAACTCACAACGCAAGGATAAAATATAATAGAACATATACAACATGTAATAGTAGTGAAGCATCATATAGCAAACTTTTCAAACTTTCACAACATCCTAAATGATTTTCCCAGAATCATAGGAAATATCAAGTATGTACATCAGCCATCACTACAGCACTCATAGAGCAACTCAGACAGCGGAAACAGAAATACTAGATAGTAGCAAAAGTAATACGCCAACCTCCTGCTCGCCTTCGCACAGCATCATCATCCTCACTAATCACCTATCACCTGCTACTTAGTATGCCCATCCACAACCGGATGAACAACCCAAGGTAATAAGAGGAAACATTAAACCTTGAGTCAAACAACAGTCTTAGTGAGCAATAAAACAACAAACATACTTCAACAATAGAGTATATGAGAATGGATAGATAAACATACTAATCTACCCATAACACCGGAGAAGAACTCAACCTTATCTGCCCCATATCGGACAGTGATAGCCTTTACGATAAACAATTCAAACATCCATCCATGGAAACCAGAACACCCATTCGACCATGGAAAAGCACTCATAACATCCAGATTATATATATCTCATGTAAACCATCCTAATCGAATTCAACATCCCTCAAGCACATTCCCAGAGGCTTAAACCAATATCAGACAAGCACCCAAGGAACATCTCCTTCGACGTTGGACGACTTACGTGAGACGGTACGAACAGAACAAACAATCATCCATGATTGACTCTGGCTATCACCGCCAATACTGATTTGAAAGCATCGTTAATCGTATGATGACCAACCTTGCCACATGTCAAGGGATAATGGTAACCCTAGTTCTAGCATAAACTCCATACGCCTTTCAACGATACATATGTATGTCCAACCTTGACAACTAGGCCTTTCAACGATACCCAGGGTACTCGACCTACAACCGGTCATTTAGATGCCCTATCGTACCCCTGCTTTGAGCTTGGTAGAACTTACGACAACGATAATCTCTCGGCCTTCTCATCTCTAGTCATCCAACTTACGACCTTTCATATCCCAAGTAACCTTCTCGAGCAACCATTATCCACCAACTCACAACCTTTGAGTTGTCACATCATTCGCTATTCTATACCGATCAACGAACACCTTCCAACACTTTGAACCTTCCTACTTGAATTTACTTCAAAGTCACACCATCATCGAGCTAATCACATCACTGCGCTACGGCTAGGGTTCAAGAGGATTACCCCTGAATTTTTTTCTGATCTCTTTTCTTTAAATCTAAGTCGTCCCCGAAAAATAAATTTTTCAGAAATGACCCTGTTTTGCATGCTTGACCGACCCCCCTTATGGCTCGCTCAACCCAACCACATGTGTGCTCGACCCATCTCATGCAGGCCTTCATCACCAAGCCCAACCAGGAGCGACCGGCCCGACCAGGAGCGACCGACTCAACCTGTCCACTTTACCCCCGTACTTCACGACCGACCCAATAGGGCCGACTGACCTGTGACAATCGGGAATTTCGCTCGATCCGAATCAGTCGCTAAACCGACCCAGACCGTTCGAAACGCCTGATTGTTTTGAGAACACGACAAAAAAGAACGCAAACGGAAGAACATTTCATTGTATATTACAACAATGCATCAGATACAATAATATACAGAGTATAAATGAATAAATTACATTACACAAATATCATAGATTTAAATAAATTACATAGCAGCGGAAAATAATACAATACACAACTAGAAGAGATATACGAATACAAAGCTTTACGGATATCGTTCCAGCTGTAAATTAGGATCCTGTGAATATAAATCTGCAAAACCAAAACTACTAGATGCCCATGTCAAAATAAGGGCACCCAGAGTTTAGGTTAAAACAATAAACTCCAGGTCAGTCAGGTGACTGGTGTGAGAACTAACACAGTTATTTATCTTTATTTTTAAAGTTAGGTAAATCAAGGGACCACGCCGTATAACACGGAACGAGTTTCCTCCCAAGAATACCAGTGCATAACCAACAGCGCAATGCTAAATAAAGAAAAATGAAGCTATTATAAGACCCAGGTCCTATCACACAATGCAACGCAAGCCGGGGGATAGGGTTTTTACCTTATAATAGCCAAGAATGCTTGATACGTTTAAAACAAATCATTTGATACTATTATAAGTGCATAGTGTATAGAACAACTTCAAATCATAAGTATCAATCATAGGCGGCATGAATGTCCCATACCACTATGTCGCCATATATAGGTTATACAATCAAAATCGCAAAGTCACGTATTTGGAAATTGGATTTCCATCTATGAACCGAGGCAAAAGATAGTCCTCAACCGATTTGAGACTATCTAGCCCGAGTCTCAGGATCAGAGCTCGAGTGACCCTTGGAGCGACAGGGCCGGTCCACCGATGTGGACTAAAATGCCTGAACACTGCGTTTCCCCGCCCTTTGGGGCGTAAATGAGCCAACGAATGGCTCCATCGGACCCGGATCGTCCGATCTAACCGAGGCGCCTCGCAACAGCAACAACCACACAGGTGAAAAGTATATAAATGTCAAGGCTGGTAGGTCACTGACACCACCCTAGCTAGAAGGAAACGCATGCCCTCCCTGAGGTCCGTCTCCCATTTTTGGTTCACAACCGGGGTGTGAGGCTCGCGAATTCACGTAACACAAAGCTGTGCCACACAGGCTGTGCTTTTATCATCACCACAAGACTTTGCTTTTCAACAGAAGCCTTGATCATTTGCATCTTAGCATGCCACACAGGCAATTCACTCTATGCAACTCATATCAGTCACATAGAATGAAATCCAATGTCAGACACACAGTCCATTTACAAGTCCGTTCTGGGTCTGAACGAAACCGGAGGCACTTTCCTCGCATATCCATCGATCTCCAAGCACATCTGGACGACCACCGATTGATTCCCTCATCTTGGGTGTACAGCCCAATCAAGATCATCAGTGATCACCCAAATGATGTGAAGACTTCCGGTCTTCAACTATCGTCTTCATCTTCGACTTATCGTCGTATCAGTTATTCAGAATGGGATAAACCCGGTCGTTCCGAATAACTCGCATATATTTTAAATAAGTGTTACACAAACACAACATACGCCTCATTCCAATTCATCAGTCACTAACCGTAAATTAATCAAGAGAATAATTTCCTAAATATTAACCCAGAAGGCCGAAACCAACATCAGATCAATATCCAGAAAACCATTCTGCTTGGCTAACCGACAGTTAGTTTCTAAATTTCACATTCATAGGGAAAGGTTCCCATTAATTTTATCCAAGATAAATTCCTTGAATTTATTCTCTAATCTCCTTTTAAATTTCGATTCAACTAGTCGGGATTAACGAACCTTACCGAAGTAATCATTTGTTTTAATTTCCCAATCCCAACCTATTCATCCCATGAAGTAAAACTGGTTATACTTCATATCAAACACCACGGTGTTATCGGTAAATTCAATTACCATTTCACGTTCAAATCTAATTAAAGATTTAACTATCGCCTGGAGCAAAACTGGTGATACTCCATCCTCGATCATTTCAATCTAATTAAAGATTCATTAAAACTCCACTTAGTTTTAATCTTTAACGGGGTTAAAGAATCAGTGTCATTTAAAAACACTGTTCACGATAAACCCCAAAATCACATTCATTAATTATCGGGTTAAAGAACAAGTGTTATTTAAAACACTGTTCACGATAAACCCAAAAATCAATATCAATTCAATTCCAATTAAATATCATTTAATTGGTGCACTTCATTAAATCTAAATAAAAAGATTTGATCTTTTCCTTAACTGGGCTTAAGAACAGTGTTAATGAAGACACCATTCACGACAAACCCAAATCACATTGGATATTAAATACAAGGCTCTGAATAGAAAATATCCCGGCTTATATTCAATATCAAATTCTACGACCAACAAATATCGTATTGGAAAAAACGATATATATATCTATATCTTTCAAATTTCCATAACCACATCTGTATAGTCACGAAATCTAACATCGAAATATTCCGAAGGCAATTTTGATTCAAATCCATTCCAATGCAATCATTGGAAATTCTAATTATTTTCAAAACCATTTCAAATTCAATTTATTTATTTTAAAAATTAAATAGAATTATAATTCTAGTTCAAAACTAGTTCATTTCGATAAAAATCTATTTTTATCTTTTCAATTATGGAGTTTTTCATCCCAACTCTTCACAAATCATTTCTTATGATTTTAGACAAATTATTACTATTTTTAATAATTTTATCAAGGCCCATACAGTCGATTTCCATCAATGGTCATCGAACTGCACTTACAGCGACCTTTTACAAATTTGATTTGGACATAATTCCAAATCCAACCGTTAGATTTCAAATCTCTAATATTCGTTAGAAAGCTGTTTTCGATACGAACCCAACGGTTCTGGTTTCAGGAGAATCCGACGGTCGGATCTCCCATAATGTCCGTTCGAAGTCAATGGTCGAAATTCGCGAACTGCCGCGGCGCGGCTCGTTCTATTCAGGCCATTATATAATATATATAATATATACTTCATCGATTTTCTTTTCAAAATGATTTTTAATTCAATTTCCATTCGCTTTCAATTCAATTTGAATTTCAAATTAATTCAATTTCAATTCAAATTCATTTCTATTCAATTTCTATTCGAATTCATTTTAAAACGATTTCAATTCTATTTCTATTCTATTCGAATTCATTTCAAAATGATTTCAATTCTATTTCAATTCTATTCGAATTCATTTCAAAATGATTTCAATTCTATTTCAATTCTATTCGAATTCATTTCAAAACGATTTCAATTCTATTTCAATTCTATTCGAATTCATTTCAAAACGATTTCAATTCTATTTAAATTCATTTCAAAACGATTTCAATTCTATTTCAATTCTATTCGAATTCATTTCAAAACGATTTCAATTCTATTTCAATTCTATTCGAATTCATTTCAAGATGATTTCAATTCTATTTCAATTCTATTCGAATTCATTTCAAAACGATTTCAGTTCTATTTCAATTCTATTCGAATTCATTTTAAAATGATTTCATTTCTATTTCAATTCTATTCGAATTCATTTTAAAATGATTTCAGTTCTATTTCAATTTTATTCGAATTCATTTCAAAACGATTTCAATTCTATTTCAATTCTATTCGAATTCATTTCAAAACGATTTCAATTCTATTCGAATTCATTTCAAAACGATTTCAGTTCTATTTCAATTCTATTCGAATTCATTTTAAAATGATTTCAGTTCTATTTCAATTCTATTCGAATTCATTTTAAAATGATTTCAGATCTATTTCAATTCTATTCGAATTCATTTTAAAATGATTTCAGTTTATTTCGAATTTCAAATCAATTTAATTAAATTCGAATTTCACTTCACTTTAATATTCACTTCAATTTGAATAAAATCGATATAAATATCGTTCACGTCAAAATGGCGTCAATCTATCAACGCGGCTTCTTATATTTCGATTTTCAAATATTCTACTTCAAATATTTCTTTTTCAAATATTTCTATTCAAATATTTCTATTTCTAATATTTCTATTCAAATATTTTATTTCAAATATTTCTATTTCAAAACTGGAATGAGGCCCAATCAATTACCATATAATGCTAATTATATGGATTTTCTACAACACATGTATACAATAACAACGACGAATAATCAACCATCATCCAAAGTGCATTCTACACTGTATAAGCATCAAATGTAAATATTCAACGCTTATAACAGTTTGTCAATCAATCGATCGACATACAACTAAACGATCGGGATTAGTGTACGTCAAATATCATCCCAATACCCGTGTGGGGTTTCAAACAATCAAACACAGATTTTATTTGTGCAGTTGGGCGATGTGTAAAATTTATCGTCCCAATCAATATCAGTCAAATGTGTGTATATAAACAAATCGTCCGATTTGTTTATTTTTATTTCATTTCATATACACGTTAAAATTTCTATTTTTAACTATAAAATATTTTAACTATATAAATATTTTATTTCATTTCACAGCACATCACACAATCAACTACACAGCAAAATCAAACAAACAAGCATACAAGCCGTCCATGGTCTGTGGACGACGGGTGTCGGGTGCTACTAAACACCGTCTGCATCCTAGTATATATATATTTCAACTAGAAAAATAAATTAAAGGTGAGAAGTTCTCACAGAATAGCTAAATCCAACGCCACGACTCTTCTTATGTAGAAATCTTCGCCGTTCTTGCCTCTTGTCATTTTCTCTGCCCGTATTCCCTACATATGTAAAAATCACATTTTTACTTCGCTATTCAATATATAAAAATCGAATTTTTACTTCGTTATTCAATATATAAAAATCAAATTTTTACTATGCTATTCAATATATAAAAATCGAATTTTTACTATGCTATTCAATATATAAAAATCGAATTTTTACTATGCTATTCAATATATAAAAATCGAATTTTTACTATGCTATTCAATATATAAAAATCGAATTTTTACTATGCTATTCAATATATAAAAATCAAATTTTTTACTATGCTATTCAATATATAAAAATCGAATTTTTACTTCGCTATTCAATATATAAAAATCGAATTTTTACTATGCTATTCAATATATAAAAATCGAATTTTTACTTTGCTATTCAATATATAAAAATCGAATTTTTACTATGCTATTCAATATATAAAAATCGAATTTTTACTTTGCTATTCAATATATAAAAATCGAATTTTTACTATGCTATTCAATATATAAAAATCGAATTTTTACTATGCTATTCAATATATAAAAATCGAATTTTTTACTCTGCTATTCAATATATAAAAATCGAATTTTTTACTATGCTATTCAATATATAAAAATCGAATTTTTACTATGCTATTCAATATATAAAAATCGAATTTTTACTTTGCTATTATATAGATAAAAATTCTATTTTTACATCGCTACTATATAGATAAAGATTTCGCCTTTTCTATTTTAAAATGTAAACTTTTCTTAAGCAAAAATATAATCTTTTCTATGATAAAGATACGACCTTTCTTCGCTATTGTAATATTTAAAACTGAATTTTTTCTCTGCAATTTACTTACATTAAAGTTAAACGAAGAAAGAACAAAAATAAAATAAAATAAAACTCACAGCGTTGCTTAATGAAGGGGGGGGGGGTTCACTGTTGAAGGGGAGGCTGGAGGGTGGTCTTCGGAGGCGGCGCCGGCTGCTGAAAAAGGGGCCTAGGGTTTGGACGCGGGCGGCGGCTTCAGGGAGGTTGGGGTTTCCAGTTCGTAGGGGGAGGAGGGAGGCTTCGCGATGGACGAGGGGGGGGGGGGGGTCTCGCGAGATCGGGGCTGGGTTGGTGATCCGCGGTGGCGGCGCCGCGATGAGGAAGGGGGGAATCGATTTGAGGATGTCGCGTTTTTTTTCTTTTTTCTTTCTGTTTTGATTTCGAACGGGGGGGGGGGGGGGGGCAAGGTATAGAGATAGGGGAGATTTTTTTTTTTAATTATTTAATTTCAAAAAGTTGACTTTTACATACGACCTCTAAACGAGGCCCACCGCCTGTCGTCCATAGCATATTACCCCCATTCCGAACACAATGGGATATGTATCGTAAGCTGATTCGACTGTTTCGATCAGTTTCCGTTAAAATCAATATATAACTCTATATATTGAATTTGAACGCGCATTTCAATTTAATGGGGCCACATACTAACTCGAAAAATCCAAAAAAAATATTTTCTAGCTTCGTATTGACGATACGGTCCTAACAAAACTAGTTTCGTCGAATTCTGAGACCGTTGGAAAAATGGCCATTTTCCAGTCGATTGAAATCAACTGAAACTGGTCAAACACGTTTCCTTTTGCCACGCTCACATCTTGATTCGAAAAATTATGAAATTTGGAATCTAACAATAATTTGACATCACGGATCCAACAAAAGTGGTTTCGTCGAAATCCGAGGTCGTTTGCGAAATCGCTATTTTTAAGGGCCTGAATTCCATAGCGACTATTCAGAATTTTCAACTGGACATATCTTTTGATCCCCGCTATGAAAGTTCAATTTCCTGGATTCGTTGGAAAGATATTTTCAATTAGATCCTATTATTTTTGGTTTCACTAAAATCCGATTTATTTTGCACCCGGTACATTCATTTGAAGTTTGAAATCGAATTATCGAACTACCGCGCCATTTTCAATTCCTTTTATAAATATAAATAATTATTTATATTCTAACGACGACGTATATAATATATACGTTCAAATTCTATTCAAAATAAATTTCTCGTCGTTATTACTTAAAATAATTCATTTTAAATAATCAAAATTCGCTAAAATTGCCAAAATAAAAATTTTAAACTGGCCCAGATTTCCGGGTTATTACAATCTCCCTCACTTAAAACTTTTCGTCCCCGAAAAGGAACAAAGCCGAAAGTGGTTTGATCAATCAACTCTACGTTCGATCTGGCTTCCATTCTCCAACTTTTCAGTTTCTGAGAATTTTCAAATTCTTCAAAAATTTGGCTAACACCCTAAATTTTCGAAAAATTTCGCCATAACCTCCTCTGCACCGGGAGCCACGGGAAAATCCCGAAATTTCCATATAGGCCTTCTGATCTCAAAAAAAAAAAAAAAAAAAAGCCAATCGGCTCATAAAATCATCATCACCCAAACAAAACAGTAAATTATAGTAAACATGTACCTATTTGTCGGGCAAACAAATTTTATTCTCTGCTCTAGCCTCCTTGCTATGACCTGTTCAATGTAAGTACATATATATGCAAGAAAATGCGACCAATTTTCAATACAATTCACTATTTGATACAATTTGGCTCAAGGTTCAACATTTTAATTAATCAAACTATAATCAAACAACACAACCAGCAATCAATTAGTTGATTATCATTTCAAATTTATAACTTTGATACATAGTCAAAAATCAGATTTTTGATGCAAAATCACAACAATAAGCCCTATCTAATTTTGGTTCTCACACCAGTCAATAGGAGATATATAGAAATCTCACTTTCGTCGCTCGAAAATAAATACTAGCGATGGTGCACCGTCACCAGAATTATCCCCGGGCAACTAGAGTATGATTCTATAACTATCCAGTATATTAAAACTTCGAATACACGTTTGCAAGACATATATGCAAAAAATTTACATATCGGATTGTCCCGATCAATATAGAATAAATAATCAAATACGAATAGTTGATTTAAATTTTCAAAACAAAATTTGTTTTCATTTTAAAAATATACCCTTCACACTCGTTCTAGGATACTACTGATCCCATCTCTAACGAGTCATTCTAATTGGATATTACTAATCCAATATCTGATGAATTCTTTCGTATGGTTCTAATGTGTCTTGTTCTCGAGCTCTGTAAACCAAAGCAATGATACCACATGTGACAATCGGGAATTTCGCTCGATCCGAATCAGTCGCTAAACCGACCCAGACCGTTCGAAACGCCTGATTGTTTTGAGAACACGACAAAACAGAACGCAGACGGAAGAACATTTCATTGTATATTACAACAATGCATCAGATACAAGAATATACAGAGTATAAATGAATAAATTACATTCCACAAATATCAGAGATTTAAATAAATTACATAGCAGCGGAAAATAATACAATACACAACTAGAAGAGATATACGGATACAAAGCTTTCCGGATATCGTTCCAGCTGTAAACTAGGATCCTGTGAATATAAATCTGCAAAACTAAAACTACTAGCTGCCCGTGTCAAAATAAGGGCACCCAGAGTTTAGGTTAAAACAATAAACTCCAGGCCAGTCAGGTGACTGGTGTGAGAACTAAAACAGTTATTTATCTTTATTTTTAAAGTTAGGTAAATCAAGGGACCACGCCGTATAACACGGAACGGGTTTCCTCCCAAGAATACCAGTGCATAACCAACAACGCAATGCTAAATAAAGAAAAATGAAGCTATTATAAGACCCAGGTCCTATCACACAATGCAACGCAAGCCGGGGGATAGGGTTTTTACCTTATAATAGCCAAGAATGCTTGATACGTTTAAAACAAATCATTTGATACTATTATAAGTGCATAGTGTATAGAACAACTTCAAATCATAAGTATCAATCATAGGCGGCATGAATGGCCCATACCACTATGTCGCCATATATAGGTTATACAATCAAAATCGCAAAGTCACGTATTTGGAAATTGGATTTCCATCTATGAACCGAGGAAAAAGATAGTCCTCAACCGATTCGAGACTGTCTAGCCCAAGTCTCAGGATCAGAGCTCGAGTGACCCTTGGAGCGACAGGGCTGGTCCACCGATGTGGATTAAAATGCCTGAACACTGCGTTTTCCCGCCCTTTGGGGCGTAAATGAGCCAACGAATGGCTCCATCGGACCCGGATCGTCCGATCTAACCGAGGCGCCTCGCAACAGCAACAACCACACAGGTGAAAAGTATATAAATGTCAGGGCTAGTAGGTCACTGACACCACCCTAGCTAGAAGGAAACGCATGCCCTCCCTGAGGTCCGTCTCCCGTTTTTGGTTCACAACCGGGGTGTGAGGCTCGCGAATTCACGTTACACAAAGCTGTGCCACACTGGCTGTGCTTTGATCATCACCACAAGACTTTGCTTTTCAACAGAAGCCTTGATCATTTGCATCTTAGCATGCCACACAGGCAATTCACTCTATGCAACTGATATCAGTCACACAGAATGAAATCCAATGTCAGACACACAGTCCATTTACAAGTCCGTTCTGGGTCTGAACGAAACCGGAGGCACTTTCCTCGCATATCCATCGATCTCCAAGCACATCTGGACGACCACCGATTGATTCCCTCATCTTGGGTGTACAGCCCAATCAAGATCATCAGTGATCACCCAAACGATGTGAAGACTTCCGGTCTTCAACCACCGTCTTTATCTTCGACTTATTGTCGTATCAGTTATTCAGAATGGGATAAACCCGGTCGTTCCGAATAACTCGCGTATATTTTAAATAAGTGTTACACAAACACAACATACGCCTCATTCCAATTCATCAGTCACTAACCGTAAATTAATCAAGAGAATAATTTCCCAAATATTAACCCCGAAGGCCGAAACCAACATTAGATCAATATCCAGAAAATCATTCTTCTTGGCTAACCGACAGTTAGTTTCTAAATTTCACATTCATAGGGAAAGGTTCCCATTAATTTTATCCAAGATAAATTCCTTGAATTTATTCTCTAATCTCCTTTTGAATTTCGATTCAACTAGTCGGGATTAACGAACCTTACCGAAGTAATCATTTGTTTTAATTTCCCAATCCCAACCTGTTCATCCCATGAAGTAAAACTGGTTATACTTCATATCTAACACCACGGTGTTATCGGTAAATTCAATTACCATTTCACGTTCAAATATAATTAAAGATTTAACTATCGCCTGGAGCAAAACTGGTGATACTCCATCCTCGATCATTTCAATCTAATTAAAGATTCATTAAAACTCCACTTAGTTTTAATCTTTAACGGGGTTAAAGAATCAGTGTCATTTAAAAACACTGTTCACGATAAACCCCAAAATCACATTCATTAATTATCGGGTTAAAGAACAAGTGTTATTTAAAACACTGTTAACGATAAACCCAAAAATCAATATCAATTCAATTCCAATTAAATATCATTTAATTGGTGCACTTCATTAAATCTAAATAAAAAGATTTGATCTTTTCCTTAACTGGGCTTAAGAACAGTGTTAATGAAGACACCATTCACGACAAACCCAAATCACATTTGATATTAAATACAAGGCTCTGAATAGAAAATATCCCGGCTTATATTCAATATAAAATTCTACGACCAACAAATATCGAATTGGAAATAACGATATATATATGTCTATATCTTTCAAATTTCCATAACCACATCTGTATAGTCACGAAATCCAACATCGAAATATTCCGAAGGCAATTTCGATTCAAATCCATTCCAATGCAATCATTGGAAATTCTGGTTATTTTCAAAACCATTTCAAATTCAATTTATTTATTTTAAAAATTAAATAGAATTATAATTCTAGTTCAAAACTAGTTCATTTCGATAAAAAACTATTTTTATCTTTTCAATTATGGAGTTTTTAATCCCAATTCTTCACAAATCATTTCTTATGATTTTACACGAATTATTACTATTTTTAATAATTTTATCAAGGCCCATACAGTCGATTTCCATCAATGGTCATCGAACCGCACTTACAGCGACCTTTTCCAAATTTGATTTGGACATAATTCCAAATCCAACCGTTAGATTTCAAATCTCTAATATTCGTTAGAAAGCTGTTTTCGATACGAACCCAACGGTTCTGGTTTCAGGAGAATCCGACGGTCGGATCTCCCATAATGTCTGTTCGAAGTCAATGGTCGAAATTCGCGAACTGCCGCGGCGCAGCGCGTTCTATTCAGGCCATTATATTATATATATAATATATACTTCGTCGATTTTCTTTTCAAAATGATTTTTAATTCAATTTCCATTCGCTTTCAATTCAATTTGAATTTCAAATTAATTCAATTTCAATTCAAATTCATTTCTATTCAATTTCTATTCGAATTCATTTTAAACGATTTCAATTCTATTTCTATTCTATTCGAATTCATTTCAAAAGGATTTCAATTCTATTTCAATTCTATTCGAATTCATTTCAAAACGATTTCAATTCTATTTCAATTCTATTCGAATTCATTTCAAAACGATTTCAATTCTATTTCAATTCTATTCGAATTCATTTCAAAACGATTTCAATTCTATTTCAATTCTATTCGAATTCATTTCAAAACGATTTCAATTCTATTTCAATTCTATTCGAATTCATTTCAAAACGATTTCAATTCTATTACAATTCTATTCGAATTCATTTCAAAACGATTTCAATTCTATTCGAATTCATTTCAAAACGATTTCAGTTCTATTTCAATTCTATTCG
Organism: Allium sativum; assembly: GCA_030737875.1. Lineage (NCBI taxonomy): Eukaryota > Viridiplantae > Streptophyta > Magnoliopsida > Asparagales > Amaryllidaceae > Allium > Allium sativum. The sequence goes on along the minus strand of CM060916.1, from coordinate 790,514,717 downwards.
AATTCATTTTAAAACGATTTCAGTTCTATTTCAATTCTATTCGAATTCATTTTAAAATGATTTCAGTTCTATTTCAATTCTATTCGAATTCATTTCAAAACGATTTCAATTCTATTTCATTTCTATTCGAATTCATTTCAAAACGATTTCAATTCTATTCGAATTCATTTCAAAACGATTTCAGTTCTATTTCAATTCTATTCGAATTCATTTTAAAATGATTTCAGTTCTATTTCAATTCTATTCGAATTCATTTTAAAATGATTTCAGTTCTATTTCAATTCTATTCGAATTCATTTTAGAATGATTTCAGTTTATTTCGAATTTCAAATCAATTTAATTAAATTCGAATTTCACTTCACTTTAATATTCACTTCAATTTGAATAAAATCGATATAAATATCGTTCAAGTCAAAATGGCGTCAATCTATCAACGCGGCTTCTTATATTTCGATTTTCAAATATTCTACTTCAAATATTTCTTTTTCAAATATTTCTATTCAAATATTTCTATTTCTAATATTTCTATTCAAATATTTTATTTCAAATATTTCTATTTCAAAACTGGAATGAGGCCCAATCAATTACCATATAATGCTAATTATATGGATTTTCTACAACACATGTATACAATAACAACGACGAATAATCAACCATCATCCAAAGTGCATTCTACACTGTATAAGCATCAAATGTAAATATTCAACGCTTATAACAGTTTGTCAATCAATCGATCGACATACAACTAAACGATCGGGATTAGTGTACGTCAAATATCATCCCAATACCCGTGTGGGGTTTCAAACAATCAAACACAGATTTTATTTGTGCAGTTGGGCGATGTGTAAAATTTATCGTCCCAATCAATATCAGTCAAATGTGTGTATATAAACAAATCGTCCGATTTGTTTATTTTTATTTCATTTCATATACACGTTAAAATTTCTATTTTTAACTATAAAATATTTTAACTATATAAATATTTTATTTCATTTCACATCACATCACACAATCAACTACACAGCAAAATCAAACAAACAAGCATACAAGCCGTCCATGGTCTGTGGACGACGGGTGTCGGGTGCTACTAAACACCGTCTGCATCCTAGTATATATATATTTCAACTATAAAAATAAATTAAAGGTGAGAAGTTCTCACAGAATAGCTAAATCCAACGCCACGACTCTTCTTATGTAGAAATCTTCGCCGTTCTTGCCTCTTGTCATTTTCTCTGCCCGTATTCTCTACATATGTAAAAATCACATTTTTACTTCGCTATTCAATATATAAAAATCGAATTTTTACTTCGCTATACAATATATAAAAATCGAATTTTTACTATGCTATTCAATATATAAAAATCGAATTTTTACTATGCTATTCAATATATAAAAATCGAATTTTTACTATGCTATTCAATATATAAAAATCAAATTTTTACTATGCTATTCAATATATAAAAATCGAATTTTTACTATGCTATTCAATATATAAAAATCGAATTTTTACTATGCTATTCAATATATAAAAATCGAATTTTTTTGTAACGAACCGGGATTTTCGACTCCGAAAATCAACATCAAACTACCATGTTGACTATTCAGACATCGAACATTCCAGATCATTAATAGAAAGAAGTTAGAGGGTGAGAAGAGATAAGATAGAAATATTAGAATAGAAGAAGAAGAAGAAACACCACACAGAGTCTCACATCGCAGCGGAACAAAATATAATACAGAAATAACCTTTATTGAAAACCTTTAAAATACTTACAATATCAGAGTACCTCAACATCTGGACAGTGATAATCTGTCCTCATACAACACACAGCGGAATAGTAATATCATACGTCTGGACTCTTCCAGCTCGTCTCTTCACAGCAGTCGATAACCTGAACCTGTACAACCCGGCCTAACCCGAGCATTTACAAAACACCGGGTCAGTCTGGTGAACCAGAGTGAGATAAACTCGCACAGTAATAAGAGTGAACCATCCAATCATGATTTTTAAGTTCAAAATCTTTTCAAAAGAAAAGGATAATCGTAAGACCAAATCCACACATAAACACGGACGGTTTTTACCTTACGATAACCCAAAACATTTTGAAACCAATATCTTGTCTGATATTATAATAATGTCTAAATACAAGTAATTATCAAATCTAGTGGAACGCTTGCATCTCACGCTCCACATATATAGTATACAATCAAAACCGCAGGCGCTTATTGGAAATTGGATTCCAACTTGACAAGGTATGGGTCCACCTTCCGATAGTGTATCTCTAGAGACGAATACACTGGGTTCAACAAGAACTTCTTGCAACCCGGCCCTCACATGACCGACCACTCATTTCGCTTGAGTGTATAGAATGTATATCACCGACGGTTGGGATCAGCAACCGCCTCCCGACAAGGGACAGCATCGAAACATAGATTTAAGAAACAAATAGGACTTCCTCTAGATAGGTGATTATACACCCTAATGGGAGCGACCCACATAGCCATGCTGCCTGCCCGATTTTTGTCATTTCCCAGTTGATGAGGCTTGAGGCCAGAATTAACTCTTGACATCTGGTCGCCATTTACTTTGAATGCCACATCGTCAGATCCGTCAGATATCACTAATTGATATCCACAAAAATACTCTAGCTGGAAGCTAAGAGAGCGGCAATTCTCCGCCAACAACTATCGTACGTTTGAAGAAATCAACGTACGTGATCCTTTGGAAATACTCTGTCAGACACTCGTCCATACAAGTCATCCAGGAACAGGATGAACCGAAGGTACTCTCCTACCGCCTCCATATAGGAATCACCCCACGGATCGGTAGCGAGAAGTCCTTGCAACCCGTGGATTCCAACCACGACAGAATCACATCTTTCCTCCGCTTGCCAGGCAGAGAATATTAGTGGTTCTTCCGTTTATGAAGATCCACGGTCTTCAATGCTCCATCTCGATCATCTTCTGAGATCTTCACGCATTTGTTGGTCAGAATGGTTTTCGAATATAAATTCGATCCCGGTCTTTCCATACCAACAATCGTATTGGTCAGATTTGATAGTCGGTGTTTTAACTATCAAAATATACAGTGTTTCAAACATGACACTCCAATGAGTTCACTGATTCAGTATTTAGCATCATTTGGCCTTTGACAATCTAATTTCCTTTTGTTTAAATTAAAACTTCTAACTCTTTAAATATTCAAAAATACGATATTTGAATAACTCTAATTCGATTTATTAACATTCGTCTTAACTCCATTCGCTTGACTCTAGATCACAGCGATCACAATGGTTACGCCTGATTCCCTCAGGAAACATCCGACCGCCGTAGGCTATCTGCAGCCCTGCGAATTACGCTAGCAGTCGTACGAAATGGCAACTTAGCCGAATAATTATGTTTGGCTAATTCTATCTTGAATAGCTATATTCAATTTCCCATTTGAAATCTCATTTAAAATTCTCCTTTTTACTTGATCTCGTTTCAAATAACGTTAATGTAAAATTACGTCTTAACACTTTGAAACTTACTTAAAACCTCTGGTTTATAATAAACCTTTTTTTTCGAAATCTCCTTTCACTTAATTCATATAATCGAGTACGTTTATTTCCTTTCACCATTCAATTGGCTTGCATCTCACATTCGGTAACCGTTTTAAATGGATTCCCATTTAAAAATATATTCCTAAATTCATCATGAATTAAAATAATAACTTATTTCAACATTTACTACTTTAGTAGTTAATCCCTTTTATTAACTAAATTAAAGATTTAATCCCTTTAAAATCTTTATTTAAATTCAAACAATATTCATTTAACTATTTTAGTCAAAACACATTAACTTGATAAACAAATTCTAATTCCAAACGGTCGATTTAATTAACTCAAAAACTTGATTTCCTCATTAACCAATTTCAACAATCCTCGCTTTAAATAAATTAAAAATATAATTAATTTAGATAGATTCTAATTATTTGTTTTCTTTACAAAACAAATTTTCAAGGTTTAACCATTTAATTCATTTCTTATTTTTCAACTGGTAAATCTGATTAACATCAGCATTTGCTTTGCAAAATAAATTCGTAACAAATCAAAGTCTTAAACAAATAAAATATTTATTTATTTTTCTTAAATAACTTTTATTCAAATAATATAATTCAAATCTAACTCTGGTTATAAAATAAATTTTATAACCTCAACTCTATCGATTCACCTGACGGTGAATCAATATCTATAACACGATTGGTTTTAAAGGCCATACTCTGCCAAACACTTAACCAATATCGCCCATTGGTTTAAACCAACAGATGTTGAATATTAATCCAATAATCAACCATCAAATCAATCACACAAACAGGTCAGTTCATATATGATCATATGAAAATAAATAATATATTTGAGGAATCCGGTTGGATCCCTCCAACCTGTTCTTCCCTGTATTCAAATGGTTGTCACAAACTAGGTCAAACAATTCCATTTAACTGATATATCATAGCAAATAGCAACCATTTTATATCAACTAACCAACAAATCATTTTCATCAGTTCATCCAGTTCAAATGAAAACACGTTTATTTTATAAACGTGACCAACCAAGGTGAGTCACCTTTATTGGAATCAATCGTTAAAAATAACGATTTAGTATTTCACTGAAATTAAACACAGTTTAATTTCATCGGTTAAATCGACAAACAAATAACTAGCAAAACAGTCAACCATTGGCAAGCAGAGCACACAAAATAAAAACACCCAATTTATATAAAATATAAAAAGGGTAACTGAGTGAGTTTAACTCACCTGATCTGATTCCTGTTGAATGGCTCATTTCAAATTAAATTAAACTGCCGTTTAATTTAATTAAAACCTTGGTTGGTTCCAATAGCGTCCAAGTCCTATCCCATAATGTATTGTTCGTTGATGCAATTCCAATGGCGCCCAGTTTGCCTAGTTCTGATATCATATGATCGAATTATAAGTATTTTGAGCTATAACACATTTTTTTTTTATTTATTTAAATAAGCCATACTCTTAATTATTAATTATAACGGTAATTACTGGGCAAATTACGTTTTTGGATTAAGACAATATAACGGTCGATCTCCTTCTAATTCCTTTCCCGAAGTTCCGCAAACTACCATTAGTATCTTGATTATGCCTGAATCCAATTCTTCGCGTCAGAAGACATGCTCCAGTCCAGGATTCTTTAAGCGTCCGTTGAGAGTGAATGACCGAACCAATTTCCTTTCTGCGGTTGTTTTCATCATTCCACTTCATTGTTCACTGTTATTCGGAATTGAACCCTGTAGCGAATTAACCCACCATCACTGTTTAATTAATATGATTAAATTAATTAAATCACAACCTAGTTTACACTTAATTTAAATTACTTTACTTCTGTAAATGATAATGGCCAGTGATTCTTCTTCCATTTCCCATAAATCTTCTCGTTCCAATGGATGAACCGCATGAAGTCCCTCCTTCATTCGTTCCCATTGTTTCACGCACGTCCTCTGTTCAAATTCGAACAGTAAAAACCCCGGCCCCTTTCCCTTTGTTCTTGACCCAGCACTTGCGGACCATACTCCCCTCCCTTCCTTTCACATACTTCTACCCTTCACCTAAACACACCGCCCGACCATGAATACCCCGACGCCGCGCCCACCGCAGGTGACCGGAAATGGATCAGGGACCGGCGAACCGAGGGGCTTTATCTCCTCTTCCTTCGACTCTAACACGGAGTCACCTCGCACCATCTAGCGCCGGCAAAAGCCCTCCAAACACGCGAGGGTTTGAAGCAGTTTCAAGCCACCCTGCCGCTTAAATCCTCTTTCACTGTGTTACTGTGTATGCTCCAGTTTTAACTTGAAAAGAAATGGGTTATATTTCGTTGAGGGAAGGCGTGAAAGAAAAAAAAAAGGAGCAGCACTTATTTATAGGGGAGGGACCGTGGGTGCCAAGTTTTAGTACAAGGTAGGTGATTTTTTTTTTCTACTTAGGCCTGTGCATTCATACCGTGGTCGGCACGGCTTTTATATTTGAAATGAAATTACAAGGGTAAGTTTCAGAGCGTACGTGATGTGTTTTCTTTTCATGTTTTGTCGGCTTGAGGTAGATGTGAATGTCTAGCTATCAGACTGCGTGAAGTTTTCCTTTCATTGATGGATGTGAAGCAACATATAGGGACAGAGGGTATCTTTGGTAGGGTCTTGGTGCTGAAAGAAATAGGTTCATATGTATATTATGGTGGCAGAACATGTTTACTAGATGAGGACTAAACAATGCTAAGGCATGTGTCTATAGTGTAGAAATATATGGTAGAACTAACTACAAACGACTTCTGTTTACTGATAAAATTTTTATTCTTGATGTAAAAAGGTATTCCGAACCCAATGGGACAGGTTTTGTCGCAATCCGAGGTCGTATGGAAAAATTTCCTTTATGAAACCAGAAATGAACACACGTTTAATTTTTCTACGATCACCAGATAAATCAAATCCACTTGAAACTACGAAGTCTGACAATAACTTTTCGATACGAACCCAACGGCACTAATTTCGTCGCATTCTGAGACTGTTGCCCCGGTAGGCTGTTTTTACCCTGAACCGCCATACCTCTTTTTACACCAAATTTTTCGATCTCTAAAAATAACAAACTATATACCTATCCTGACCCTAATCGACGATACGAATTCAACGGAACTGGTTTCGTGGCCTAATTCGATTGTCTGCTCAAGTTATGCCAAATATCCTTTTATTTATTTTAAATACGCGCTATAGAATTTGAACGAGCGTTTATGGTTGTTGTGGTTACATACGATATCGGTTTTCTACGCAATTCACCACCATACAAAAATTTAGCGATACGGTTCTAATGAAACTGATTTCGTCGAAATCTGAGTCCGTTTGCAAAACGACCATTTTAAAGGCCTATAATTTAATAACGATTTTCCATAGCGACTATTTCAAAATTTGATTTGGCCATAACTATCAAACTATAACACGAAATCTGGATTTTTCTCTTTCATATGAAAGCTATTGCCAATACGCTCCCAACGTGTCTTGTTTCACAGAAATCCGACTTATATCGAATCCTGTATTCTCAGTTGAAGTTCAAAACTTTAATTTACGAACTGCACGCCATTTTCGAGCTCGATTTATATTATATATAAATTATAACGTTCAAACCTCGTTTTATTATCGAAATAAATATTAATTTCCATTTATATTTCCAATATAATATTTAAAACTAATTTAAATATTCAGATTCATATGGTCGGAAAACACGGGTCGTTACATTCTTCCCCCCTTAAAATAATTTCGTCCTCGAAATTGCTAAGGTAAGAAAGAACGTTATAAACTCATTAATTTCAAATCCAATTTTATATTAAATTAGAAACCAATTCAATACTGTAAATAAATATTTTCAAAAATATCGAAAATTTTCTGACACTTTAAATTTTCGAAAAATTTCGCCAGCACCTCCTCTGTACGGTTCAATCGGTACAACCACAACTCGCCTTTCTAGGCCTTCTCCACTTCAAAAGAAAATAAACTAGCCAAGTGGCTTGCCAAACAGGCTCATAAATCACCAAATCCCATATAAAAGTAAACGTGTACCTTTTTGTCGGGCATATCATTAAATCCTCTCCATCTGCTACCCTGTCAGCATATAGAAATGCAATCCCAAACAAAATTCCACTTTTATCCTCAGAACCAAATCCTTCACACATCCAAGCCAAATACCATTCTTTACTCAATTTCCATCCATTACCAATTCCAACTCTTAACTTACCAGTCCAACACCATTTCAGATTCCTGTCTTGCAATTAAAAATCTGGTTCCGCTCGATATAATATATCTCGATTCAATTTCCAGTTAATTGGTTCCAATTCGATTCGTATTTCTTTCACAAATTTCTATTTAATCTTGTTCTTGTTCAAACACTTTCCCTGGGAGTTTTTAAACAGTTCAGCTCTTTCAAAAATCAAATATTCCTTTTCAGGATTCAAAACAACTTGTTTTTCTCAAAGCAATTCAAAACAAGATTTTTGGTAGTAATCCGTCACTTATAACTCGAAAATGAACACTGATGATGTGGCCAGCATCCTCAGAGTTATTTCCCAGCTATCAAAGTGAGTTCAGTACTATATAACCATTCAAAAATCATATTTAAACATTTCCATTTTGAAATCTTTTCAAAATACCCACCTCAAAGTTTGTAAAACAAATTTAAAATCTCCCAAGATCTTAAATTTCTCATATATTCAATCCAAGTTCATTTGCAGTCACCTTTCCCACTTTTTGGGAATTTTAATTCTAATTCTGATTTTAATTCCAGATTTAATTCATCTGTTTTCATATTATACGAATTCTAATTGGTTATTTATATAACCCTTTCAATTATAACACATCCAATATACTATAATACTCCAAATATAAATCATTCTTTTATATCAAAATATAATTTGGGTAAAATTATTTCATTTACCCTCTTTTAAAAACATACTGTGTCGAATTATTCTGTTCAAGAGTTTAGAAACACTTATCGACACAGTTTGCATTACTGTATCGACCAGAATTCATAAACTACTCGACAAACCAATCAACACAATATAAACAGTTTTTATATCAATTTACAAATACGCGCTCATATATATACACTCAAACTCAATCTAGGGTATTACTAACCCCATCTCTACTGAGTCACGCCACAGAGCCAAGGTACTTACTTAACCTTATGCTCTGATACCACTGTAACGAACCGGGATTTTCGACTCCGAAAATCAACATCAAACTACCATGTTGACTATTCAGACATCGAACATTCCAGATCATTAATAGAAAGAAGTTAGAGGGTGAGAAGAGATAAGATAGAAATATTAGAATAGAAGAAGAAGAAGAAACACCACACAGAGTCTCACATCGCAGCGGAACAAAATATAATACAGAAATAACCTTTATTGAAAACCTTTAAAATACTTACAATATCAGAGTACCTCAACATCTGGACAGTGATAATCTGTCCTCATACAACACACAGCGGAATAGTAATATCATACGTCTGGACTCTTCCAGCTCGTCTCTTCACAGCAGTCGATAACCTGAACCTGTACAACCCGGCCTAACCCGAGCATTTACAAAACACCGGGTCAGTCTGGTGAACCAGAGTGAGATAAACTCGCACAGTAATAAGAGTGAACCATCCAATCATGATTTTTAAGTTCAAAATCTTTTCAAAAGAAAAGGATAATCGTAAGACCAAATCCACACATAAACACGGACGGTTTTTACCTTACGATAACCCAAAACATTTTGAAACCAATATCTTGTCTGATATTATAATAATGTCTAAATACAAGTAATTATCAAATCTAGTGGAACGCTTGCATCTCACGCTCCACATATATAGTATACAATCAAAACCGCAGGCGCTTATTGGAAATTGGATTCCAACTTGACAAGGTATGGGTCCACCTTCCGATAGTGTATCTCTAGAGACGAATACACTGGGTTCAACAAGAACTTCTTGCAACCCGGCCCTCACATGACCGACCACTCATTTCGCTTGAGTGTATAGAATGTATATCACCGACGGTTGGGATCAGCAACCGCCTCCCGACAAGGGACAGCATCGAAACATAGATTTAAGAAACAAATAGGACTTCCTCTAGATAGGTGATTATACACCCTAATGGGAGCGACCCACATAGCCATGCTGCCTGCCCGATTTTTGTCATTTCCCAGTTGATGAGGCTTGAGGCCAGAATTAACTCTTGACATCTGGTCGCCATTTACTTTGAATGCCACATCGTCAGATCCGTCAGATATCACTAATTGATATCCACAAAAATACTCTAGCTGGAAGCTAAGAGAGCGGCAATTCTCCGCCAACAACTATCGTACGTTTGAAGAAATCAACGTACGTGATCCTTTGGAAATACTCTGTCAGACACTCGTCCATACAAGTCATCCAGGAACAGGATGAACCGAAGGTACTCTCCTACCGCCTCCATATAGGAATCACCCCACGGATCGGTAGCGAGAAGTCCTTGCAACCCGTGGATTCCAACCACGACAGAATCACATCTTTCCTCCGCTTGCCAGGCAGAGAATATTAGTGGTTCTTCCGTTTATGAAGATCCACGGTCTTCAATGCTCCATCTCGATCATCTTCTGAGATCTTCACGCATTTGTTGGTCAGAATGGTTTTCGAATATAAATTCGATCCCGGTCTTTCCATACCAACAATCGTATTGGTCAGATTTGATAGTCGGTGTTTTAACTATCAAAATATACAGTGTTTCAAACATGACACTCCAATGAGTTCACTGATTCAGTATTTAGCATCATTTGGCCTTTGACAATCTAATTTCCTTTTGTTTAAATTAAAACTTCTAACTCTTTAAATATTCAAAAATACGATATTTGAATAACTCTAATTCGATTTATTAACATTCGTCTTAACTCCATTCGCTTGACTCTAGATCACAGCGATCACAATGGTTACGCCTGATTCCCTCAGGAAACATCCGACCGCCGTAGGCTATCTGCAGCCCTGCGAATTACGTTAGCAGTCGTACGAAATGGCAACTTAGCCGAATAATTATGTTTGGCTAATTCTATCTTGAATAGCTATATTCAATTTCCCATTTGAAATCTCATTTAAAATTCTCCTTTTTACTTGATCTCGTTTCAAATAACGTTAATGTAAAATTACGTCTTAACACTTTGAAACTTACTTAAAACCTCTGGTTTATAATAAACCTTTTTTTTCGAAATCTCCTTTCACTTAATTCATATAATCGAGTACGTTTATTTCCTTTCACCATTCAATTGGCTTGCATCTCACATTCGGTAACCGTTTTAAATGGATTCCCATTTAAAAATATATTCCTAAATTCATCATGAATTAAAATAATAACTTATTTCAACATTTACTACTTTAGTAGTTAATCCCTTTTATTAACTAAATTAAAGATTTAATCCCTTTAAAATCTTTATTTAAATTCAAACAATATTCATTTAACTATTTTAGTCAAAACACATTAACTTGATAAACAAATTCTAATTCCAAACGGTCGATTTAATTAACTCAAAAACTTGATTTCCTCATTAACCAATTTCAACAATCCTCGCTTTAAATAAATTAAAAATATAATTAATTTAGATAGATTCTAATTATTTGTTTTCTTTACAAAACAAATTTTCAAGGTTTAACCATTTAATTCATTTCTTATTTTTCAACTGGTAAATCTGATTAACATCAGCATTTGCTTTGCAAAATAAATTCGTAACAAATCAAAGTCTTAAACAAATAAAATATTTATTTATTTTTCTTAAATAACTTTTATTCAAATAATATAATTCAAATCTAACTCTGGTTATAAAATAAATTTTATAACCTCAACTCTATCGATTCACCTGACGGTGAATCAATATCTATAACACGATTGGTTTTAAAGGCCATACTCTGCCAAACACTTAACCAATATCGCCCATTGGTTTAAACCAACAGATGTTGAATATTAATCCAATAATCAACCATCAAATCAATCACACAAACAGGTCAGTTCATATATGATCATATGAAAATAAATAATATATTTGAGGAATCCGGTTGGATCCCTCCAACCTGTTCTTCCCTGTATTCAAATGGTTGTCACAAACTAGGTCAAACAATTCCATTTAACTGATATATCATAGCAAATAGCAACCATTTTATATCAACTAACCAACAAATCATTTTCATCAGTTCATCCAGTTCAAATGAAAACACGTTTATTTTATAAACGTGACCAACCAAGGTGAGTCACCTTTATTGGAATCAATCGTTAAAAATAACGATTTAGTATTTCACTGAAATTAAACACAGTTTAATTTCATCGGTTAAATCGACAAACAAATAACTAGCAAAACAGTCAACCATTGGCAAGCAGAGCACACAAAATAAAAACACCCAATTTATATAAAATATAAAAAGGGTAACTGAGTGAGTTTAACTCACCTGATCTGATTCCTGTTGAATGGCTCATTTCAAATTAAATTAAACTGCCGTTTAATTTAATTAAAACCTTGGTTGGTTCCAATAGCGTCCAAGTCCTATCCCATAATGTATTGTTCGTTGATGCAATTCCAATGGCGCCCAGTTTGCCTAGTTCTGATATCATATGATCGAATTATAAGTATTTTGAGCTATAACACATTTTTTTTATTTATTTAAATAAGCCATACTCTTAATTATTAATTATAACGGTAATTACTGGGCAAATTACGTTTTTGGATTAAGACAATATAACGGTCGATCTCCTTCTAATTCCTTTCCCGAAGTTCCGCAAACTACCATTAGTATCTTGATTATGCCTGAATCCAATTCTTCGCGTCAGAAGACATGCTCCAGTCCAGGATTCTTTAAGCGTCCGTTGAGAGTGAATGACCGAACCAATTTCCTTTCTGCGGTTGTTTTCATCATTCCACTTCATTGTTCACTGTTATTCGGAATTGAACCCTGTAGCGAATTAACCCACCATCACTGTTTAATTAATATGATTAAATTAATTAAATCACAACCTAGTTTACACTTAATTTAAATTACTTTACTTCTGTAAATGATAATGGCCAGTGATTCTTCTTCCATTTCCCATAAATCTTCTCGTTCCAATGGATGAACCGCATGAAGTCCCTCCTTCATTCGTTCCCATTGTTTCACGCACGTCCTCTGTTCAAATTCGAACAGTAAAAACCCCGGCCCCTTTCCCTTTGTTCTTGACCCAGCACTTGCGGACCATACTCCCCTCCCTTCCTTTCACATACTTCTACCCTTCACCTAAACACACCGCCCGACCATGAATACCCCGACGCCGCGCCCACCGCAGGTGACCGGAAATGGATCAGGGACCGGCGAACCGAGGGGCTTTATCTCCTCTTCCTTCGACTCTAACACGGAGTCACCTCGCACCATCTAGCGCCGGCAAAAGCCCTCCAAACACGCGAGGGTTTGAAGCAGTTTCAAGCCACCCTGCCGCTTAAATCCTCTTTCACTGTGTTACTGTGTATGCTCCAGTTTTAACTTGAAAAGAAATGGGTTATATTTCGTTGAGGGAAGGCGTGAAAGAAAAAAAAAAGGAGCAGCACTTATTTATAGGGGAGGGACCGTGGGTGCCAAGTTTTAGTACAAGGTAGGTGATTTTTTTTTTCTACTTAGGCCTGTGCATTCATACCGTGGTCGGCACGGCTTTTATATTTGAAATGAAATTACAAGGGTAAGTTTCAGAGCGTACGTGATGTGTTTTCTTTTCATGTTTTGTCGGCTTGAGGTAGATGTGAATGTCTAGCTATCAGACTGCGTGAAGTTTTCCTTTCATTGATGGATGTGAAGCAACATATAGGGACAGAGGGTATCTTTGGTAGGGTCTTGGTGCTGAAAGAAATAGGTTCATATGTATATTATGGTGGCAGAACATGTTTACTAGATGAGGACTAAACAATGCTAAGGCATGTGTCTATAGTGTAGAAATATATGGTAGAACTAACTACAAACGACTTCTGTTTACTGATAAAATTTTTATTCTTGATGTAAAAAGGTATTCCGAACCCAATGGGACAGGTTTTGTCGCAATCCGAGGTCGTATGGAAAAATTTCCTTTATGAAACCAGAAATGAACACACGTTTAATTTTTCTACGATCACCAGATAAATCAAATCCACTTGAAACTACGAAGTCTGACAATAACTTTTCGATACGAACCCAACGGCACTAATTTCGTCGCATTCTGAGACTGTTGCCCCGGTAGGCTGTTTTTACCCTGAACCGCCATACCTCTTTTTACACCAAATTTTTCGATCTCTAAAAATAACAAACTATATACCTATCCTGACCCTAATCGACGATACGAATTCAACGGAACTGGTTTCGTGGCCTAATTCGATTGTCTGCTCAAGTTATGCCAAATATCCTTTTATTTATTTTAAATACGCGCTATAGAATTTGAACGAGCGTTTATGGTTGTTGTGGTTACATACGATATCGGTTTTCTACGCAATTCACCACCATACAAAAATTTAGCGATACGGTTCTAATGAAACTGATTTCGTCGAAATCTGAGTCCGTTTGCAAAACGGCCATTTTAAAGGCCTATAATTTAATAACGATTTTCCATAGCGACTATTTCAAAATTTGATTTGGCCATAACTATCAAACTATAACACGAAATCTGGATTTTTCTCTTTCATATGAAAGCTATTGCCAATACGCTCCCAACGTGTCTTGTTTCACAGAAATCCGACTTATATCGAATCCTGTATTCTCAGTTGAAGTTCAAAACTTTAATTTACGAACTGCACGCCATTTTCGAGCTCGATTTATATTATATATAAATTATAACGTTCAAACCTCGTTTTATTATCGAAATAAATATTAATTTCCATTTATATTTCCAATATAATATTTAAAACTAATTTAAATATTCAGATTCATATGGTCGGAAAACACGGGTCGTTACATTTTTACTATGCTATTCAATATATAAAAATCGAATTTTTACTTCGCTATTCAATATATAAAAATCGAATTTTTACTATGCTATTCAATATATAAAAATCGAATTTTTACTTTGCTATTCAATATATAAAAATCGAATTTTTACTATGCTATTCAATATATAAAAATCGAATTTTTACTTTGCTATTCAATATATAAAAATCGAATTTTTACTATGCTATTCAATATATAAAAATCGAATTTTTACTATGCTATTCAATATATAAAAATCGAATTTTTTACTATGCTATTCAATATATAAAAATCGAATTTTTTACTATGCTATTCAATATATAAAAATAGAATTTTTACTATGCTATTCAATATATAAAAATCGAATTTTTACTTTGCTATTATATAGATAAAATTTCTATTTTTACATCGCTACTATATAGATAAAGATTTCGCCTTTTCTATTTTAAAAATGTAAACTTTTCTTAAGCAAAAATATAATCTTTTCTATGATAAAGATACGACCTTTCTTCGCTATTGTAATATTTAAAACTGAATTTTTTCTCTGCAATTTACTTACATTAAAGTTAAATGAAGAAAGAACAAAAATAAAATAAAACAAAACTCACAGCGTTGCTTAATGAAGGGGGGGGGGGGTTCACCGTTGAAGGGGAGGCTGGAGGGTGGTCCTCGGAGGCGGCGCCGGCTGCTGAAAAAGGGGCCTAGGGTTTGGACGCGGGCGGCGGCTTCAGGGAGGTCAGGGTTTCCAGTTCGTAGGGGGACGAGGGAGGCTTCGCGATGGACGTGGGGGGGGGGGGGGGGGTCTCGCGAGATCGGGGCTGGGCTGGTGATCCGCGGTGGCGGCGCCGCGATGAGGAAGGGGGGAATCGATTTGAGGATGTCGCCTTTTTCTTCTTTTTTCTTTCTGTTTTGATTTCGAATGGGGGGGGGCAAGGTATAGAGATAGGGGAGATATTTTTTTTTAATTATTTAATTTCAAAAAGTTGACTTTTACATACGACCTCTAAACGAGGCCCACCGCCTGTCGTCCATAGCATATTACCCCCATTCCGAACAAAATGGGATATGTATCGTAAGCTGATTCGACTGTTTCGATCAGTTTCCGTTAAAATCAACATATAACTCTATATATTGAATTTGAACGCGCATTTCAATTTATTGGGGCCACATACTAACTCGAAAAATCCAAAAAATATATTTTCTAGCTTCGTATTGACGATACGGTCCTAACAAAACTAGTATCGTCGAATTCTGAGACCGTTGGAAAAATGGCCATTTTCCAGTCGATTGAAATCAACTGAAACTGGTCAAACACGTTTCTTTTTGCCACGCTCACATCTTGATTCAAAAAATTATGAAATTTGGAATGTAACAATAATTTGACATCACGGATCCAACAAAAGTGGTTTCGTCGAAATCCGAGGTCGTTTGCGAAATGGCTATTTTTAAGGGCCTGAATTCCATAGCGACTATTCAGAATTTTCAACTGGAGATATCTTTTGATCCCCGCTACGAAATTTCAATTTCCCGGATTCGTTGGAAAGATATTATCAATTAGATCCTATTATTTTTGGTTTCACTAAAATCCGGTTTATTTTGCACCCGATACATTCATTTGAAGTTTGAAATCGAATTATCGAACTACCGCGCCATTTTCAATTCCTTTTATAAATATAAATAATTATTTATATTCTAACGACGACGTATATAATATATACGTTCAAATTCTATTCAAAATAAATTTCTCGTCGTTATTACTTAAAATAATTCAATTTAAATAATCAAAATTCGCTAAAATTGCCAAAATAAAAATTTAAAACTGGCCCAGATTTCCGGGTTATTACATGACCCAACCCAAAAGTGAGACCAACCCTAGTCTTCACACGTATGACCGACCAGGTCTGACTTCCTTTCCAAGACAACCACGCCATGGTGCGATCGACCGAACTCGTGCGACCTAAAACGTGCATTTCTCTAATTCAACTCCGATTTCAACCAAAACTTCGCCAAATCACGAAATCGACGAAACCAACTCAACCAATTCACCAAATATGACCAAAACATGATATGAATTTACTAACAACATGAAAATAACAATTTGTCACTAAATTATGCAAATCACTCCAAAATCATGATAAATGAACATATGAACTAAATTGCGGATCTAACTTGCATAAAAATATGAAATGGCATAGGAATTACCGGTTTAAACATGCTAAATTAGATCATAGGGCGATTCATATGAAAATGGACTTGTCATGATATAGATCTATGGGAAAACACTTGAATTTGATGAAAAACATGATCAAACATTCATATACTTCATTGAATCCATGTGAGAGATGCAAATCACTCACCGATTCTCCAAAACAAAGCAAAAATGGTGAAATATGAATCCGGACAGCAAGGAATTAAATCCGCACTCCTTGATTTGATGAACTCTTGCTTCAATTGATGTAGATCTAGCCTCCAATAGTGTAGATCTTCAATTGCCTTCCTTAAATTTTGATTTTAATGGTGGAAAGTTGTTAGAGGAAGGAGAAACATAGGCCACCTAATGAGAGAATAGAGAAACTAAGACATTTCTCATACCTCCTACCTCCATATTTATATCCTTCCACTAGCCCACCAATGGGCCTTCCCAAATCAACCCATTGTGGCTCTCCAAACCTGAATACCTAACTGAAAACCCTTAAAACAACGATTCCTCTCAAACTTTTGAGCCAAATCTTTAATGTAACCACTCTACGGAAAGACAATCATCATTTCCTTTCCAATGGCACAGGTCTCACTACCTGATTTGACCTGATTCAAAATTTATGCCCTATTCAAGACTGATAGTAGCAAAATGGTCACAAACAAAATAGGTAAAAATTGTGGACATGTCTGACATCCCCATAAGCAACATATTAAAATATGAGAATGAACCAACCCTCAGGAAATAAAATAAAAATATTTTACGATCCTATGATATGTAAAATGCGGGCTGTTACATTCCAACTAATACCCAATATAATTGCATTACCTTTTGTTCATGTAGTTAAGGTTTTTTATTTATTTAAATTGATGAATGAACTTTATGTATGTTATTAGTTATGGAACTGAGATATATGAGAAAGATACACATAATAGTAAATATGCATGCACATTGTTTGGTCATAATATCCAAGCCTTTTACCATTTCACTGATTATTGCCATTTTTATGATAAATTAAGAGTCTTATATTATTGCTCAACTTATATCCTGATTGATTATATATTCTTTTTGTTTGATGAAAACAAAATCTTCATGGAAGACTAGAATGATTTAGTTATATGATTTTATGTGTGTTGGCTCCTAATAAGTTATAATATTAAGGATATAAGAAGAAATGTCATTGTCATAACAAGGTAATAATAGTTTATTATTTGAATTATGTACTATATTTATAAGGTAATAATACAATTATATTTTGTTTTTGAAACGCGATGATGCATATTATTATGACACCTAGACGAACAACACCACTGATACTGTAAAAGTCGAATTATTATTTTACAATTAAACGAATTCAATCTGTGTATCATGTATAGGCAAAGGTGTTGTTTATGGAGAACCATATGTAGGTATGTGTTCACCTCTTAGGTAGAAGTTACACGAAGCAAACAAAACTATGTGTCATCCTATTTATACGGTCAAAAATCTTTGACCGTTTTACTTGCACAAGGAATGAACTTATCCTACCCATGCATAGCTTCCTCGCAAGCACGAGTCATACTGGTAGATGGTTTACTGGTTTGAATATGAATATGTTTATTTACAAAGTTGCAATTTCTGCATCTTGAATTGAAATTTTTTTAGTAGCATATTTTTTTTCACTGATGATGTTTTTTCTACACTCTATCTAGTAAACATATCTTTTCTTTTGTTTAGTCTACCATGTTTTAGGATTTAGGTAGCTAGATTGCTAGCTCAAAGAAATTTCAATATTTCTCCATTTTTGTGGTTTTATTAATATACTACAAGTTCATTTTATCATTTATGAGCTATTTTTATTTTAAATTAGACCAAAATTTTGTTAATGTTAGGAAAACTTTGCTCCACTGGCTACCAATGTGGCGGCCAACCTTAATAGCACTAGAAAATTAGTAGTGAGATGAAAGTGACAAATATAATTTATCTTCAATAAAGAAATATTATTCAAATACATTTTTTGGTACAGAGAAGTATTTTAATGCCATCATGGATCAAAATAAAATTGTACCTTTTTTAAATTCTCTTTAAAGTTGACTTTGCTTACATTTATTTACATTTCGCATATGCAATAATTCTCAATTAACAATAGACTTGGAATTTGAGTGAAATTTATAAACTCATATGTAATGTATATGTCAGGTCTCTTTACCTAAATGTAGCAGAGAATACCCAATTTTAAAGACTTTAGATTTACAGTTTTATCTTCTAATATGTTGAGAAATGATATGTTGACTTCGGAATATTTATGCCAATCATGATTTCCCCAATGATGAAATTGATTAAATATTTCTAATATTGCACACCTTACTATTTGCTACTACAAAACACAAGCAAATAGATTAATTTTCTTTCATAATCCTATAAAGTATTCAAAGGCGTATTTGTAAAAGTAGTCAACATGTCTTCGTATACATTCTTGTAGTTCAAATCCAGCATGTTGAATGCCTTTATGAACTCTTTTACCATTCATGTGCGGCTCAAGTATAGCATTAGGCATATTTGTAAGTTACTAATTATTTGCTTATTCTTTCAACCTTTTTTCTCCTTAGAAGAAATAATACTTAAACTATTTTTTTGCTATTCTGTGTAAAACTGCTGCAATGGTAGAAATAATTGTGTTATTCTCAAAGTAATGGGAAAAACCAATAATGTCTAATCTGAGATGTTGTGAACTTCAATATCTTATAATGGTTTATTTAAATAATTATAGTATATGAGTTCATCATTTTATTTTAATTTATTAGGTTGTTATATTTTTTAATTCTGTAATGTCATCATATATATTGTTATTGATTAAGAAGGACATATTAACAAGAGTGCAGCGATCCTGGGATGAATGTGGGCCAACAATTTGTTTAGATGGATGATTGAGGAGACTGCAGCAGTAAACTTGGATGAGTGAACTATAACAACCCACCTAGAATAGGCCTAAATTCCGATCCAGAAAAGGCCCAGAATCATTATAAATGGATCATTGGTTCCTATATGGAAATACTAAAAACAGATATCATAGAGCAGTCTAAACGAAATCAGTATCTCACACAATGAAGGGACAAAATATTATATCTCAAAATAGATGTACCATAAATAAAATCATCATAAATGTCATGATACAACGAGTATTAAATAAAAGGTATATCTATAACATCTATCACGGTAACATAATAATTATAATAACAATAATAATACCATAAATAACTAAAGCCTCCATCATCAGGCTCCCATCTCCAAAGCATCATTAATCATTACTGATCCAAGCATTCTCACCTACTAACGTGTTTATGTTAAGAGGAGGGAGGTCTAAACATAAAGTTTTGATGAGTGAAAATCATATAAGTTTAGGAATGACTATTTCCTATATTTATCAGTGTAAATTCTTCATGTTTTGTCTACGTAAATAATCACACATAACTAAACACATGAGGCGGACATCCCTATAGTCACTTAAGGCTTTCATTAATATAAGATATACCACTTTACAGCCACTAAATACCCCACAAGGTGGACTCTACCCTGGTCACTTAAGGTCATTATTTAGATTTATTTAAGGGCGGATACCTATTATAACTTATTGCCGACTGGTGGTGAACCACCCAGAATTTTGGAACTAATTTAAAATTTTGATTTTTGCAATTTTAATGGATTTTTAATATTTAAAATAATTTATTTTAAAATAATAACGATTAAAAATTTACTTAAATCGAAGTTAAAATGAATATATTCATTTTAATTTTAAAAGGAATTAGAAATAGCACGACAGTTTGAAAATTTGAATTTGAACTTTGACTGAATGTACAGAATTCAAAATAAAACGGATTTTAGTGAAATCAAAATATTTAAATTTGTTTAAAAATATATTTCCAACGAATCTGAAAAATTGAAATTTCATAGCGGGAATCAAAAGTTATTGCCAGCTGAATATTCAGAATAGTCGCTGTAGAATTTAATATAATATATAGCCCGTATAAATAGCCGTTTTGCAAACGACCTCCGTTTTCGACGAAACCACTTTGGTTGAATCTGGAATATCAAATTATTGCAAGATTCCAATTTACATAATTTTTGGAATTAATATGTGAGCGTGGCAAAAGAAAACGTGTTTTGTTAATTTCAATCAATTTGGATCGACCAGAAAATTGCCATTTTTCAAGCGGTCTCCAAATTCGACGAAATTAATTTTGTTAGGACCGTATCGTCAAAACAAAGCTAGAAATATTTTTTCTGTAACTTTTAGAGTTAGTATGTGGCTCCGGTAAATTAAAATGTACGATTAAATTAAATAATTAAATGATTTATATTTTAAAATTAAAGAAAAGTGGGCTGAGACGATCAAACGTGCTAAGGGGACCTAGCCCATTGTGTCCGAAACGGGGGTATTAACCAGCGGACAACTCTCGTCAGGCTGAAATTGGAGCTACTGAGACTTAACGGGTTTATTTGCAAAACTGGGGAATTAAATTATTAAAATATTATAAATATAGGAGGATTAAAACCCCTAACCCTAATTCCCAATATACCAGCCGCCGCCTTCTATTCTAATGGATGGCCACCCATCTCCGAATTATCTTTATCAATTTCTCCTAATCCCTTCAGCAATTTCATCAACTCCAAAAGATAAAATCGTTGAGATTTCCATATGGAGATGATCTGATTTCATCTATCTGGCGACGGGAATTGGGGGACAATGCTGCAGCTTTTGGTGTGGATTTTGAGGTAGTGGAGGTGTGCGAGCTAGGCGTTCTCCCCAGCAGTGGTATCTCATGGTCGGGGCAACGAAGTGATGTATTCTGATCGAGGCACAGGTGAAGGAGGTGGCGCGCGCAAATCCAGATCGAAGGTGAATGATGGGTTCGCTGTGTATAGAAACGGGATGAAGTAATCAACGATGGAAGGGAGATTGATTAATAATGTAATTAACATTTAATTATATTTAATTAAATAATTTATGTCATTAACATAAATATGGCCATAACTTCTGCAAATCAAAACAGAATTTGACGATTTCAGCTTTGTTGGAATCACAACGATGATACCTACAGCATGGAACAAACCAAAACTGAAACTGGGCAAATCAGAATTTGGGGAAAATTCAAAACTGAACTGTACAAAACTAAAATCATGGTGAGATTTCTCGATCTAAAATTAAAATATATATTTATATTTATATTTATTATGGTTGTGATGATTTGCTGAATTATATTGTTGTGTGATAGAAATATAATATTTTACATGTGAAATTAAAATATCATTTTTGTTAGATCATGTTATATTAACATTAAAATATCATTTTTGTTAGATCATGTTATATTAACATTAAAATATCATTTTTGTTAAATCATGTTATATTAACATTAAAATATTTTTTTTGCTAAATCATGTTATATTAACATTAAAATATCATTTTTGTTAGATCATGTTATATTAACATTAAAATATCATTTTTTGTTAGATCATTTAATATTAACATTAAAATATCCTTTTTGTTAGATCATGTTATATTAATATTAAAATATCATTTTTGTTAGATAATGACATGTGAAATTAAAATATCATTTTTGTTAGATCATGTTATATTAACATTAAAATTATCACTATGTTAGATCAGATTATATTAAAAAAATGTTACTTTGTTAGAAATGTCACATTAGATTAAAAATAACATTTTTGTTAGAAATGTTACATTAGATTAAAAATAACATTTTTGTTAGAAATGTTACATTAGATTAAAAATGACATTTTTGTTAGAAATGTTACATTAGATTAAAAATGACATTTTTGTTATAAATTGTCATGTTAGATAAAAATAACATTTTTGTAATAAAATTATCATTTTAAATAAAATGTCATGTTAGATAAAAATGTCATTTTAGATAAAATGTTATGTTGGGATTAAATTGTCATTTTAGATAAAAAATTCATGTTAGAATAAAAGGTCATTTTAGTTAAATATGTCATTTATGCTAGAGATAAATATGTCATTTATGTTAGAGATAAAAATGTTGAAACTTCAAAATTCATATTTTTAATGTAAAGATAAAATATATAAAATATTCATTGTATGGATAATAATGTTGAAAAATTAAAATTTACATTTTTAATGTAAAGCATGATTTATGTAAAATGATCATTGGATGAAATATAAAAATTTTTAACAATAAAAAGTTTACATTTTTATTGTATATGAGAAAATATGAAAAATGAACATCTGTTTTAAAGAATTCAAATCAATAAAAAATTTGTTTACGTTAAAAATTCCATTTTTAATGTAAGTATGAATCATATAAAAGGATTCAAGTTAATAAAATTTGGTTTACATTAAAATTTACACTTTAATGTATGTATGAGTCATGTTAATAGATTCATTGTTTGAAAATTTATTTTCACATTAAAATTTACATTGTTAATGTAAAAATGAATCATTAGAAGAAAAAAATCATTGCTTGAAAAATGTTTTTACATTAAAATTTACAATTTTTAAATGTAAATGAATCATATGAAAATAAAAGATTCGTTGTGCAATAAAAAATATTTTGACATTGAAATTTACATATTTAATGTAAACAGAACATTAGAAAAAGTTTCATTGTTTAATATATGATGTTAACATTAAAATTACATCTTTAATGTAATAATGGATTGATTAAAAAGATTAAACTTTGGTAAAAATGTGTTAACATAGGAAAGTACATTTTTAATGTACAAATGATTATATAAAAAGATCAAATTTTGATTATAACATGTTTACATTAAAAAGCTCATTTTTAATGTATAAAAGGATTCAATAAAAAGATCATTATTTGAAAAAAATGTTTTTACATTAAAAATTACATTTTTAATGTAAGTAGGAATAATTAAAATATGCATTACTTAATATTAACATCTACATGTTATAGAAGTAGACATTTTCATTTTTTTGATATCAACATTAACATGTTAGAGAAGTAGAAAGTTGTACTTTTGTTTAACATTATCATTATTACGTTAGCGATATTAGAAATAATCCAAACTAAATTATAATTTGTTAAATTTATTAACCAATGATTTATGTATGTAAACTGTTGTTGGTTGAAAACCCCACACGGATATTGGGAAGACATTTGTCATACACTAGTCCCAATATTTAGTTGTATGTCGGCCGATGGGTTGACAGTGTGTGATGAGCATTATTTATTTATTTAAATGCTCACACAGTTATAAATTTCACTCTGGATGTAAATGGATTGTTTATTGATTATTTCTCATTATTATTATATACATGCGATGTATGAAATCCATATAACTAAAATTATATGGTACTTGATTGAGTCGCATTCCAATTCAGAATATTTTTAATGTAAAATATATTTAAAATAAAGAATCTTTTGGAATAAAAATTATTTTAAAATTGTGAATATTTTAAAATAATATTCAGTGTAAAATAAAATTATGATTTCTATGTCCCTTTTTAGGCAAATATAAAAGTATAAAAATGTGAAACCGAATTAAGTTGCAAACGTTATTTTAACCCGAACGGATTTATCGATCGATTTGATTTACTTTATAATGAACATCGAAAGAAGTAATTTATAAATCTAATATTTCGAAAATATAAATATTTAATATGATAAAAATATAGAATATTCAGTTTTGCTTTAAAATTTAAAATGAAGTTAAAATCGTTTTAAAATGAATTTATAAACGGTTTATAAAATATGTTTTAAATAGTATTCGACGAAATACATATAATATATATATTATATATTTAATGGTCTGAATAGAGCACGCCGCGCAACGACCGTTCGCGAATTTCGACCATTAACTTCAAATTGATGTAACGGGAGATCTGACCGTCGGGTTCTCCTAAAACTGGAACCGTTGGGTTCGTATCGAAAAGAGATTTTCCAATGAATATAAAAACTTTGAAATCTAACAGTCGAATTTGGAATTATGTCCAAATCAATTTTAGAAAAGGTCGTTATGGATGTAGTTCGATGGCCGTTATTGGAAACCGATTATACAGGCCTTAATAAAATTATTAAAAATATGGAAAAATTATGTAAAATCATAATAAATGATTTGAAAAGATTTTTGGATGAAAAATTCGATATTTGTAAAGATAAAAATATTTTTTCATCGAAATGAACTAGTTGTTAACTAGAATAAATCTTTTAAATTAATATTTAATGAAAATTTCCAATTGATAAATATTTAATTAGAATTTAATAATTAAATTGTATTCTTGGGTTTGTCGTGAATGGTGTCTTTAATAGCACTGTTCTTAAACCCAGTTGAGAAAAAAATAAACCTTTTAATTAAGCTTATTAGAGTTTCCAATTATATTTAGAAATTAGAACAAAATGAAATGTGAATTGGGTTTATTGTGAATGGTGTTTTTAAATGACATTTGTTCTTTAACCCAATTAATAGTGAAAATATAATTTGGAAGTTATAAATCTTTTGTTAAGATTTAATGGAAATTCTCCAGAGAAAAGTTTTCCAATTTAATACAGTAAATTGGAATTGAATGGGATTCAATTTAATAATAATCGAGATGAGATTCTATAAAAGAAGACCATTACTATATATGGAATTTAAAAGGTTTTGCCGTTATTCCATGTATATTATTAGTCTGATACGGGAATTTATATCGATTATATATTGGTTTGATTTCTGTGAAAATTCCATATTTAATGGAAGATGATTTTGGGTTTATCGTGAACTGTGTTTTAAATGACATTGGTTCTTTAACCCAATTAAAGACAAGATTAATTTCTTAAAGTTGAATAATCATAAAGTAATGATTTTGACATTAAAACCAAATTATAGTTTTAATGAATCTTTGAAAAGAAGATTAAAGAATAAAATTAAAAGAATTTATCTTTGATAAAATTAATGAGAACCTTTCCCTAGTAATGTGAATATTTTATTAAAAGAATATTCTAAATGGGAAAGAGGCGTATGATGTGTTTTTATAGCACTTTATTATTGATTATAAAATACGCGAGTTATTCGGAAAGACCGGGATTAACCCATTCTGAATAATTACTACGACGACTAAAAGTCGAAGATGAAGACGGTGCTTGAAGACCGGAGGCCTTCATATCGTTTGGATTATTACTGATGTCTTGATTGGGAGGCATCCCAAGACAAGGTAATAAGTGGTGATCTTCCAGACGTACTTGGAGGTCGACGGATATGCGAGAACCTTTCTCTTGTCTTGGACATATGGGACGAGGAATAAGGTGTCTCCGGTTTCGTTCAGAGGCAGTACGAACTTGTAAATGGATGGTAAGTCTGGCGTTATATTCCATTATGCTATATTCATTGATCTCTGCTAAATATATATCTGTTTGGTGGTGGAGAATTTATTCTCTTGCATAACACCCTTCTTTGAGACGTATGAGCTTAGAGGTTATATATTGGCAGAAATCAATGGTATGGTATGGATTGACAATGTGGCATGCTAAGATGAAAATGATCAAGGCTTTTGTTGAAAAGCAGGGTCTTGTGGTTGATGATCAAAGCACAACCGATTTAGGCATAGCTTTGTGTATAGCATTACTTCTTGAGCCTCACACCCCGCTATGAGTCAAAAACGGGATAAGGACCGTAAGGAGTGCACACGTTTCTTTCTAGCTGGAAGTGGTGTCAGCGTTTACAAGCCCTAACATTTTTTATTTATGTGGATGATGGATTACGAGGCCTCGGTTATATTGGTCGATAGTGACCAATTTATAGGTTCAATAGGACCGGGAAACGTGTGTTCAGGAATTGCCAATCCTCTAAAGTATTTAAGGACCGGTCCTACCGCATCCAAGGGTTGCCCGTAGGTGTGATCCTGAGGCATTTGCTAGAGTGTCTCGAATCAGAGAGGACGATCCATAGCCTCGACTCATGATGGAAATCTAACTTCCAATACGACATCATGCGGTTTTGATTGTAGAACTAGTATGGCAACATAGTATATGGTAGCTATGCCGTCTATGATTGATACAATATGATTGAAATGTTTTTGAAACATACATAGACTAATAATAATATCAAATCCGTTCTATCATACCAAGCATTTTTGAATATTATAAGGTAAAACTCTATCCTCTGGTTTGCGTTGCGTTGTGTGATGGGACTTGAGTCTTATAATGGTTTCATTTTTCTAAAAGGCATTGCGTTGTTTAATGATTTA
Source organism: Allium sativum (assembly GCA_030737875.1). Taxonomy (NCBI): domain Eukaryota; kingdom Viridiplantae; phylum Streptophyta; class Magnoliopsida; order Asparagales; family Amaryllidaceae; genus Allium; species Allium sativum. Next base: position 790,487,813 of record CM060916.1, on the reverse strand, counting down.
CTTTATTTATGCACTGGCAATCCAGTGGAGTAAACTTGTTCCGCGTTAGCGGCGTGGTCCTATGACTAGCCTTATTATTAGATTAGTTAAGTAAGATTTCTCATACCAGTCCCATGACTGACCTGTAGTTTGTTTCACTTTGCAAACTCGGGTGCCCTCTTTTCCACATGGGCAGTCGAGTTGCTTATTTTGCAGATATATTGAGTAGGATTTTGGATCGAAGCTTAAAGATGTGTCCAGAGCATTGATAGTCTTCCGCTGCAATTAGTTTATTTGTTCCGTTGTATTGTGTTAAGTTTATTGTAAATCTTCCGCTGTATTATTATTTATCCAATGTACTCTGATATTCTGTACTCTGATGTAACATTATTATAATGTTTATAAAAGTCTTTTGTTATTTGTTCTGATGTGTGGTATACCCAGAGTTAGCATATTCGGGTTTTTAACGGTCTTAGTCGATTTTGCGATCGATTAGGTCCGGGCAAAATCCGAGTCGTTACAGTTGGTATCAGAGCTCTGGTTAGCTCAAATCTTTGGGGTACAACTCGTTAGAATTGAACAAAAGACTCATCAAAGGTAGGATTAGCAATGTCCTATAAAAAGAATACTCATTAGAGACAGGATCAATAGTATGAGAAAACTCGTTAGAGATGGGGTTAGAAATGCCCTAGAATGAGTTGAGAGTAACAAGTTTATATTTAATTATTTGTAATTATATATATAATCCGATTTTGGAAAATATGATTTTTAAATATATAAAAGTTGTGTATATTTGAAAAGCTAATCAATTAATGATTATATTATGTGAATATCAGTTCAACTAATAAAATTATTAAAACCAATAAAAGAATGAAAATTAAATTGGTTAATTAAACCACTTTTAGCTCCATTCCTTTTCGAGGACTAAAAGATTTTAAGTGGGGGAGATTGTAACAACCCAGAATTTTGGAACCAATTTAAAAATTTTATTTTAGCAATTTTAATGGATTTTTAATATTTAAAATAATTTATTTTAAAATAATAACGATTAAAATTTTATTTAAATCGAAGTTAGAACGAATATATTCATTTTAAAAGGATTTAGAAACAGCACGGCAGTTTGAAAATTTGAACTTTGATTGAATGTACAAGATTCAAAATAAAACGGATTTTAGTGAATTCAACAATATTTAAATCTGTTTAAAAATATCTTTCCAACAAATCTGAAAAATTGAAATTTCACAGCGGGAATCAAAAGTTAAGGCCAGTTGAATGTTCAGAATAGTCGCTGTAGAATTTAATATAATATATAGCCCTATAAAAAGTCGTTTTGCAAATGACCTCCATTTTTGATGAAACCACTTTGGTTGAATTTGGAATGTCAAATTATTGCAGGATTCCAATTTTCATAATTTTTGGAATTAATATGTGAGCGTGGCAAAAGAAAACGTGTTTTGTTTATTTCAATCAATTTGGATCGACTAGAAAATGACCATTTTTCAAACGGTCTCCAAATTCGATGAAATTAATTTGGTTAGGACCCTATCGTTAAAACAAAGCTAGATATATTTTTTCTGTAATTTTTAGAGTTAGTATATGGCCCCGGTAAATTAAAATGTGCGATTAAATTAAATAATTAAATGATTTATATTTTAAAATTAAAGAAAATTGGCTGAGACGATCAAACGGGCTGTGGGGACCTAGGCCATTATGTCCGGAATGGGGGTATTTGCCTAGGGACAACTCTCGTTGGGCTGAGATTGGAGCTACTGAGACTTAATGGGTATATTTGCAAAACTTGGGAATTAAATTATTAAAATATTATAAATATAGGAGGATTAAAACCCCTAACCCTAATTCCCAATATATCAGCCGCCGCCTTCTATTCTAATGGATGGCCACCCTTCTCCGAATTGTCTTTATCAATTTCTCTTAATCCCTTCAGCAATTTCATCAACTCCAAAAGACAAAATCGTTGAGATTTCCATACTTTTCATTTCCATACGGAGATGATCTGATTTCATCTATCATGGCGATGGGATTTGGGGGACAAAGCCGCAGCTTTTGGTGTGGATTTCGAGGTAGTGGAGGGGTGCGAGCTGGGCGATCTTCCCGGCAGTGGTAGCTCGTGGTCGGGGCGACGAAGTGATGTATTCTGATTGAGGCACAGATAGAAGAGGTGGCGCGCGCAAGTCCAGATCGAAGGAGAACGATGGGTTCGTTGTGTACAGAAACGGGATGAAGTAATCAACGATGGAAGGGAGATTGATTAATAATGTAATTAAGATTTAATTATATTTAATTAAATAATTTATGTCATTAACATAAATATGGCCATAACTTCTGCAAATCAAAACAGAATTTGACGATTTCAGCTTTGCTGGAATCACAACGATAATATCTACAACATGGAACAAACCAGAACTGAAACAGAGCAAATCAGAATTTGCGGAAAATTCAAAACTAAACTGTACATAATTAAAATCATGGTGAGATTTCTTGATTTAAAATTAAAATTATACATATATATATATATATATTTATATTGATTGTGGTTGTGATGATTTGCTAAATTATATTGTTGTATGATAGAAATATAATCTTTGACATGTGAAATTAAAATATCATTTTTGTTAGATCATGTTATATTAACATTAAAATATCATTTTTGTTAGATCATGTTATATTAACATTAAGATATCATTTTTGTTAGATCATGTTATATTAACATTAAGATATCATTTTTGTTAGATCATGTTATATTAACATTAAAATATCATATTTGTTAGATCATGTTATATTAACATTAAAATATCCTTTTTGTTAGATCATGTTATATTAACATTAAAATATCCTTTTTGTTAGATCATGTTATATTAACATTAAAATATCCTTTTTCTTAGATAATGACATGTGAAATTAAAATATCATTTTTGTTAGATCATGTTATATTAACATTAAAAATAACACTTAGTTAGATCAGATTATATTAAAACAAAAATATTACTTTTGTTAGTAATGTCACATTAGATTAAAAATAACATTTTTGTTAGAAATGTTACATTAGATTAAAAATAACATTTTTGTTAGAAATGCTACATTAGATTAAAAATAACATTTTGTTAGAAATGTTACATTAGATTAAAAATGACATTTTTGTTATAATTGTCATGTTATATAAAAATAACATTTTTGTAATAAAATTATCATTTTAGATAAAATGTCATGTTAGATAAAAATGTCATGTTAGATAAAAATGTCATTTTAGATAAAATGTCATGTTAGGATAAAATTGCCATTTTAGATAAAAATGTCGTGTTAGAATAAAAGGCCATTTTAGTTAAATATGTCATTTATGTTAGAGATAAATATGTCAGTTATGTTAGGGATAAAAATGTTGAAACTTTAAAATTCATGTTTTTAATGTAAAAGTAAAATATATAAAATATTCATTGTATGGATAATAATGTTGAAACATTAAAATTTACATTTTTAATGTAAAGCATGATTTATGTAAAACGATCATTGGATGAAATATAAAAATGTTTAACGATAAAAAGTTTACATTTTTATTGTATATGAGAAAATATGAAAAATGAACATCAGTTTTAAAAGATTCAAGTCAATAAAAAATTTATTTACATTAAAAATTTCATTTTTAATGTAATTATGAATTATATAAAAGGATTCAAGTTAATAAAATTTTGTTTACATTAAAATTTACACTTTAATGTATGTATGAGTCATGTTAAAATATTCATTGTTTGAAAATTTGTTTTCACATTAAAATTTACATTGCTAATGTAAAAATGAATCATTAGAAAAAAGTTCATTACTTGAAAAATGTTTTTACATTAAAATTTACATTTTTATTAATGTAAATGAATCATATGAAAATAAAAGATTCATTGTATAATAAAAAAATATTTTGACATTGAAATTTACATTTTTAATGTAAATAGATCATTAGAAAAAGTTTCATTGTTTAATATATTATGTTAACATTAAAATTACATCTTTAATGTAATAATGAATTGATTAAAAAGATTAAACTTTGGTAAAAATGTGTTAACGTAGGAAAGTACATTTTAATATACAAATGATTATATAAAAAGATTAAAGTTTGATTATAATATGTTTACATTAAAAAGCTCATTTTTAATGTATAAAAGGATTCAGTAAAAAGATCATTGTTTGATAAAAATGTTTTTATATTAAAAATTACATTTTTAATGTAAGTAGGAATAGTTAAAATATGCATTATTTAATATTAACATTTACATGTTATAGAAGTAGAATTGTTCATTTGTTTGATATCAACATTAACATGTTAGAGAAGTAGAAAGATGTACTTTTGTTTAACATTATCATTATTATGTTAGCGATATTAAAAATAATTCAAACTGAATTATAATTGGTTAAATTTATTAACCAATGATTTATGTATGTAAACTGTTGTTGGTTGAAAACCCCACACGGGTATTGGGATGACATTTGTCATACATTAATCCCAATATTTAGTTGTATGTCGACTGATGGATTGATAGTCTGTGATGAGCATTATTTATTTATTTATTTATTTATTTATTTTAATGCTCACACAATTATAAATTTCACTCTGGATGTGAATGGATTGTTTATTAATTATTTCTCATTATTGTTATATACATGCGATGTATGAAATCCATATAACTAAAATTATATGATAATTGATTGAGTCACATTCTGATTCAAAATATTTTTAATGTAAAATATATTTAAAATAAAGAATCTTTTGAAATAAAGAATAGTTAAAAATTATGAGTATTTTAAAATAATATTCAGTGTAAAATAAAATTATGATTTCTATGTCCTTTTTTAGACAAATATAAAAATATAAAAATGTGAAGCCGAATCAAGTAGAAAATGTTATTTTAACCCGAACTGGTTTATCGGTCGATTTGACTTTATAATGAACATCAAAAGAAGTAATTTATAAATCTAATATTTCGAAAATATAAATATTTAATATGATAAAAATATAGAATATTCAGTTTTGCTTTAAAATTTAAAATGAAGTTAAAATCATTTTAAAACGAATTTATAAACGATTTATAAAATATGTTTTAAATAGTAAATGGCGAAATATATATTATATATTTAATGGCTTGAATAGAACGCGCCGCGCAACAACCGTTCACGAATTTCGACCATTAACTTCAAATTGATGTAACGGGAGATCCAACCATCAGATTCTCTTAATACCGGAACCGTTGGGTTCGTATCGAAAAAAGCTTTCCAATGAATATAAGAACTTTGAAATCTAATGGTTGGATTTGGAATTATGTCCAAATCAATTTCAGAAAAGGTCGTTACGGATGCAGTTCAGTGGCCGTTATTGGAAACCGACTGTACAGGCCTTAATAAAATTATTAAAAATATGAAAAAAATATGTAAAATCATAACAAATGATTTGAAAAGATTTTTGGATGAAAAATTCCATATTTGAAAAGATAAATTTTTTTTTTATTGAAATGAACTAGTTATTAACTAGAATAAATCTTTTAACCTAAGATTTAATGAAATTTACCAATTGATAAATATTTAATTGGAATTTAATAATTAAATTGTATTCTTGGGTTTGTCGTGAATGATGTCTTCAATAATACTGTTCTTAAACCTAGTTGAGAAAAGAATAAATCTTTTAATTAAGCTTATTAGATTTTCCAATTATATTTAGAAATTAGAATAAAATGAAATGTGAATTGGGTTTATTATGAACGGTGTTTTTAAACGACATTTGTTCTTTATCCCAATTAACAGTGAAAATATAATTTGGAAGTTATAAATCTTTTATTAAGATTTAATGGAAATTCTCCAAAGAAAAGTTTTCCAATTTAATATAGTAAATTGAAAATGAATGGGATTCGATTTAGTAATAATCAAAATGAGATTCTGTAAAAGAAGGCCATATTATATATGGAATTTAAAAGGCCTTGCCATTATTCCATATATATTATTAGTCTGATACGGGAATTTATATCGATTATATATTGGTTTGATTTCTTTGAAAATTCCATATTTAATGGAAGATGATTTTGGGTTTATTGTGAACTGTGTTTTAAATGACATTGGTTCTTTAACCCAGTCAAAGACAAGATTAAATTCTAAAAGTTGAATAATCATAAAGTAATGATTTTTGATATTAAAACCAAATAATAGTTTTAATGAATTTTTGAATGGAAGACTAAAGAATAAATTTAAAATAATTTATCTTTGATAAAATTAATGGGAACCTTTCCCTAATAATGTGAATATTCTATTAAAAGAATATTATGAATGGGAATGAGGCGTATGATGTGTTTTTATAGCACTTTATTATTGATTATAAAATACGTGAATTATTCGGAAAGACCGAGATTAACCCATTCTGAATAATTACTATGACGACTAAAAGTCGAAGATGAAGACGGTGGTTGAAGACCGGAGGTCTTCACATCGTTTGGATGATTACTAATGTCTTGATTGGGAGGAATCCCAAGATAAGGTAATAAATGGTAATCTTCCAGACGTACTTGGAGGTCGATGGATATGCGAGAACCTCTCTCCTGTATTGGACATATGGGACAAAAAATAAGGTGTCTCCGGTTTCGTTCAGACCCGCAACGAACTTGTAAATGGATGGTATGTCTAGCGTTGTATTCCTTTATGCTGTATTCGTTGATCTCTGCTAAATATATACCTGTTTGGTGGTGGAAAATTTATTCTCTTGCATAACACCCTTCTCTGAGACGTACGAGCATAGAGGTTATATATTGGCAGAAATAAATGGTATGGTATGGATTGACAATGTGGCATGCTAAGATGCAAATGATCAAGGCTTTTGTTGAAAAGCAGGGCCTTGTGGTTGATGATCAAAGCATAGCCCATTTAGGCATAGCTTTGTGTATAGCGTTACTTCGCGAGCCTCACACCCCGGTATGAGTCAAAAACGGGATAAGGACCGTAGGGAGTGCACACGTTTCTTTCTAGCTGGAAGTAGTGTCAGCATTTACAAGCCCTGACATTTTTTACTTATGTGGATGATGGATTATGAGGCCTCAGTTATATTGGTCGATAGTGACAAATTTATAGGTTCAATAGGACCGGGAAACATGTGTTCAGGAATTGCTAATTGTAGCGACCCGAACTTCCCCGGTAAGGAAAGCCCGGATTGCCTTGAGAACAGGATGAATCAGAACGCAAACAGAAGAACACTTCATTGTTAATTACAACAATTCCATCAGAATACAAGAATATACAGAGTATAGATAAGTATTACACATTCGATAAATATCAGAGATTACAATAAATTACATAGCAGCGGAAAAATATACAAAACACAACTAGAAGTAATACACGGATACAGAGCTTTCCGAGTATCGTTCTAGCTGTAAATCAGGATCCTGTGAATAGAAATCTGCAAAACCAAAACTACTAGCTGCCCATGCGGAAAATAGGGGCACCCAGAGTTTAGGTTAAAACAATAAACTCCAGGTCAGTCATGTGACTGGTGTGAGAACTAACACTGTTATTAATCTTTATTTTAAAAGAGAGTAATTCAACGGACCACGCCGTATAACACGGAACGGGTTTCCTCCCAAGAACACCAATGCATAGAATAAACAACGCAATGCTTTTTCGAAAAATGAAACTATTATAAGACCCAGGTACCATCACACAATGCAACGCAATCCGGAGGATAGGGTTTTCCCTTATAATAGCCAAACATGCTTGGTACGTTTAAAACAAATCACTTGATACTATTATAGGTGTATAGATTCAAAACAATTTCAATCATAAATATCAATCATAGACGACATGGGTACCATATATCATGTCGCCATACTAGTTCTACAATTAAAACCGCAATATCACGTATTGGAAATTGGATTTACGTCATGAGTCGAGGCAAGGGGCAAGCTCCTCTCCGATTCGAGACACTCTAGCAAATGCCTCAGGACCCCACTATGATCATTGGATCTTCAGGGTCGGTCCTCTCTTACTTTTGAGGATTGGCAATTCCTGAGCACACATTTCCTGGTCCTAACAGACCTATATCCTAGGTGCCTCGCATTCCAACAACCACACAGGTGAAAAGTATATAAATGTCAGCCAGTTTAAGCACTGACACCACCACTAGCTAGAAAGAAACGTCGTGCTCTCCCTGCAGTCACTATCCCGTTTTTGACTCATACCGAGGTGTGAGGCTCGCGAATTCACGCTATATACAAAGCTGCGCCACACGGGCCATGCTTTGATCATCAACCACAAGACTTTTCTTTTCAACAGAAGCCTTCATCATTTGCCACTTAGGCGTGCCACACAGGCAATTCATGCCATGCCACTGATGTCTATCGATATACAACCTCTGAGCTCGTACGTCTTAGAGAAGGGCATTAAGAAAGAGAATATATTCTCTGCCGCCAAACAGATGTATATTTAATAGAGATCAATCAACACAGAATAAAATCCAATGTCAGACACACAATCCATTTACAAGTTCGTACTGGGTCTGAACGAAACCGGAGGCACTTTCCTCGCATATCCATCGATCTCCAAGTACGTCTGGACGATCACCAACTAATTCCCTCATCTTGGATGTACAGCCCAATCAAGATCATCAGCAATCACCCAAACGATGTGAAGACTTTCGGTCTTCAACCACCATCTTCATCTTCGACATATCGTCGAATCGGTTATCCAGAATGGGTATAGACCCGGCCTTTCCGAAAAAACCCGCATATATAATAAACACGTGTTACACAAACACAACATACGCCTCATTCCAATTTAGAGTATTCTTTTATTCAAAGAAAATCACATTCTTAGGGAAAGGTTCCCATTAATTTTATCGAAGATAAATTCTTCTAAATTTATTCTTTAATCTTCCTTTGGATATCATTTCAAACTATATTATGGTTTTCCAAACTAGTCGGGATTATTGAACCACATCGAAGTAATTATTTATTTTATTTCCCAATCCTAACCTATTCATCCCATGGAGCAAAACTGGTAATACTACATATTTAACACCACGGTGTTATCGGTAAATATTAATTACCATTTCACGTTCAAACCTAATTAAAGATTTAACTATCGCTTGGGAGCAAAACTGGTAATACTCCATTCTCGATCACTTTTCAGATTTGATAATTTAAATTATCAGTTCACATTTTAATCTAATTAAATATTCATTAAAACTCCACTTAGTTTTAATCTCCCCACAAATCAATCTTGTCTTTAACTGGGTTAAAGAACCAACGTTGTCCAAAACACGGTTCACGATAAACCCAAAATCACATTCAAATTCAATTCCAATTAAATATTATTTAATTCGTACACTTCATTAAATCTAAATAGAAAGATTTAATCTTTTCTACACTGGATCCAAGAACAGTGTTATTCAAGACACCATTCACGACGAACCCAAAATCCCATTTGATATTAAATACAAGGCTCTGAATAGAAAATATATCGGCTTATAATCAATATCAAATTCTGAAACTAACAAATATCGTATTGGAAATAACGATACAAATATATCTTTCAAATTTCCACAACCATATCTGTATAATCACGAAATCCAACATCGAAATATTCCGAAGATAATTTCGATTAAAATCCATTCCAATTTGTATATTGGAAATTCTGATTATTTTTAAAACCACTTTCAAATTCAATTTATTTATTTCAAAAATAAATTGATTTAAATTCTACTTCAAAACTAGTTCATTTCGATAAAAATATATTTTTATACTTTCAAATGTGGAATTTTTCATCGCAGTTCTTTCCAATTCACATATTATGATTTTACACAAATTATTAATATTTTTAATAATTTTATCAAGGCCCGTACAGTCGATTTCCATCAACGGCCATCGAACTGCACTTACAGCGACCTTTTCCAAATTTGATTTGGACATAATTCCAAATCCAACCGTTAGATTTCAAATTTCTAATATTCATTGGAAAGCTCTTTTCGATACGAACCCAACGGTTCCGTTTTTAGGAGAATCCGACGGTCGGATCTCCCGCGACGTCAATTCGAAGTCAATGGTCGAAATTCACGAACTACCGCGGCGCGACGCGTTCTATTCAGGCCATTATATATAATATATATATATATATATATATATATATATTTCGTCGATTTTTTTTAAAACGAATTTTATAAATCATTTTAAATTCGTTTTCAAAACCATTTCAACTCTATATTCAATTTCAAATCAAAATTGAATATTTCATATCATTACTATATAAATGATAATATTTTCAAAATTTTATATTTTGAAATCACTTCTTTTTCTATATTCATTATAAAAACGAATAAAATCGATATAAATATCGTTCACATCAAAATAGCGCAACTCTAATCAACACGGCTTTATATATTTCAATAAATTCGTTATTCTATTCAACAAATGAATATTTATTCTATTCAACACATGAATCTATATTTCTTTCAACATATGACTAATCTCAACAGATGAGTATTGTCAACACATGACTATTTTTGTTATGTAATATATTTTATAAAATTATGGTATCTATCGTTTGATTTTTAATCAGATTCCAACCGTAAAGTACTTTCTAATCTTAAATATGATAAGGATGTAAATTTTATTGTTAAAATATTTCGTTCAACACATGACTAATCTCAACAAATGAGTACTATCAACACATAACTATTTGTTATAATTTTCTTTATTTTCCCAATTGGAATGAGGCCCAATCAATTACCATATAACGTTAATTATATGGATTCCATACAACACATGTATATAATAGCAACGATAAACAATCAACCATCATCCAAAGTGTACCACACAACTGCATAAGCATCAAATATAAATAATTAACGCTTACACAGCCTGTCGACCAATCGATCGACATACAATTAATTATTGGGATTAGTGCATGTCGTATTTTATCCCAATACCCGTGTGGGGTTTCAAATCAACAAACACAGATTATATTTGTGCAATTGGGCGATGTGTAAAATTTATCATCCCAATTAATATCCTTCAAATAGGTGTACATAAACAAACCATCCGGTTTGTAAATGAATATTTATTTATTCACATTCACGTTAAAAATTATATTTTTAACGATAATTAATTTATTTCAACCATCTACATTTTATTATCGATTTCACATCAACATCACAAACAAATTTCACAACACATCAAACAAGCATTACAAGCCGTCCATGGTCTGTGGACGACGGGTGTCGGGTGCTACTAAGCACCGTCTGCATCCTAGTATATAATATAAACTAGAAAAAGAAAATTTAAAGTGAGAAATTCTCACCGACTAGCTAAACCAATGCCACGACTCTTCTTATGTAGAAATCCTCGTCGTGCTTCCCTTTTGTCTATTTCATTATCCGTAGCCACTACATATATAAAAATCACATTTTTATAATGTTGCTATGTATATAAAAATCGCATTTTTATAATCACTCTACACGGATAAAAATCACATTTTTATACCGCTTCTATATAGATAAAAATTCTATTTTTACACCGCTTCTCTATAGATAAAAATTCTATTTTTACACCGGTGTTCGTATCGATAAAGATTATATTTTTATTCCACTACTACTTATATAAAAATCAAATTTTTATATAATTGAAAATCATATCTTTATCCAATAAAAGTCTTGCATTTTCTTAGTTAAAAATCTGATCTTTTCATAGTTAAAAATCCGATCTTTTCATAGTTAAAAATCCGATCTTTTCATACTTAAAAATACGATCTTTTCATAGTTAAAAATCTGATCTTTATACCGCTAAAAATTATATTTTTACTACTATAAAAGATCGTATCTTTATCATAATAAAAAAAATTTAAAGCCTTAACATATTAAAAATAAAATCTTTTAGAAATCAAATCGAATATTTTAAATTATAAAAATCAAATCTTTTACTACAATAAGAATCAGTTCTATCATAAACAAAAACCATTTGATTTTTATATACAAAGTAAAAATCAAAATAAAAGAAATCAAAACCGAAGGAAAATATAAAAACTTACAGCGAGGTGGGGTGGTTCAGGTTGGTCGTCGGAGAGGGAGGGGCTGAAGGGGGTCGGCGCAGGTGGCTGGGGGTCTTCGCGGTGGTGGGTTGCCTCGGGGAGGGCGCGGATTTCAGAGGAGAGGGGGGGGGAGGCTCGCGTGCGGCGCTTGAGGGAAGGAGGGAAGATGGAGGAAGGAGAGGCGGAGGCTGGAGGAGCGGTGGCTGTAACACCCCACCTCCGCTAGGGTCACTCACACAGGGAATGCACTAGCTTTGGTGGAGCATCATCTTGGTAAACATACACAGAAATATTACAAGACAGAACATATAAAACAGCGGAAGAAATACTAAATTTCATTTCTTTAAAATCTAGAAAGGTCTAAAGCCTTTACATCAAAATGCTATTAAATCCATTACATCGAAATCTGTCTTGCAATAGTAAAGAAGCATAAAACCATAGTCATAAATCATTCCCCAAGTAAAACAGCAAAGCAAGCCATAGCCAAGAGAAATCCAAGCAGTACATAAAAGAGCCTTGGAGCTTGGTAAGATCCGAACTAAGCTGTATTCCCACCCTGCGAACCGGGGGGGGGGGAGGGGGGAACGAAAGGAAAAGAGGCGAAACAAACTGGGTCAGTCATAAAGACCGAGTAAGTCCTAGTGGCTTTCAGCATAAAAACAGGTGAAGATAATATGGCATGAATAAACTAAAAGTAAACATAAGCATGATGACAAGGTAAGCTACAGGCACGATGAATCAAGTATAACATCTTATGCTTCCTATCAAGAGTATCATCACAAGGTTCCTACCAAGTATCACATTGCAAGGTTTCTATTAAGTATAACATCGCAAGATTCCTAAGCTTCACCATTCCACTATTTTCTTTGATTTCCTATGTTCTCTGCACCAACTGTACTAGTACCCTAACCCGTATCATCCTTTCCATGTATATGTACAGTCCCTTGCCGTATATCGTACGGGTTTCATCACGTATTTCTATACTACTTCAACGTAGTGCCACCATTCTTGAAATCGTTCGGACTGCCACCCTTGTTCTAGCTAGGTTTCCTTATCATGAACTATCACGTGTTCAACTAGGATTTATGCCACCTAGGACCACTAGGGATTCTGCTACCTATTGAACGTTTCCTAGATTCGATTAGGGTTTATGCCACCTAGGACCACTAGGGATTATGCTACCTAACGAACAACACCCTTTTTCCATGTAATGATCTATTAATCGATCGGCTCCCTACAAGTCCTAGCCTGTTCATGTGTCTGTGTCATACGACCCAATCACGAAATGTAGTCACCTGTGCTAGGTCCACCATAGGGTGTATCAAGCCCTAGGGTGCCAACCACCGACACAAATCAAGCACGCACAGTGTAAACCTACCGGTGCCCAATGCCTGCTTTTTCAACTCCGGACTACGTACACGACCATAGTCCGCCTGAACCTACAATGGCGCACCAACTCAGCCGTCGTTCTGGTCGCTTACAATCAGCCCAGTAATTGTGCCCCACCCTGCCTAGTTCCAGGGTACCGTGATACATCTAGTGGGTTACTGCTGAAAAGGACCGCGCAACTAGGGTTTCCGTTCAGTAGGTTAAGTGTTGTCATTTAAATTCGAGACTTAACCCCCATCAGTCTAGCATGTCATGTAGGTTAAGTGTTATCGTTTAAATTCGAGACTTAACCCCATCAGTCTAGCATGTCAAGTTGGTTAAGTGTTGTCATTCAAGTTCGTGACTTAACCCGCCTACGTGTAATGTCAAATTGGCTAAGTGTTATCGTTCAAGTCCATGACTTAGCCCTACGAATCATCTGTCAAGTTGGTTAAGTATATTCAAGCGGTTCATGACTTAACCCTATCAAATCATCGTGTCAAATTGGTTAAGTATATTCAAGCGGTTCATGACTTAACCCTATCAAATCATCGTGTCCAATTGGTTAAGTATATTCAAATAATTCATGGCTTAACCCGCCCACATATCATGCTAAGTTGGTTAAGTATTATCTATATGTTCAAGTTGACTTAACCCTACCACGTGTCATTTTATATTGGTTAAGTGTCATTAATCTAGTCATATTACTTAACCCACCCATTGGTCTGATTAACTATTATGTTGGTTAAGCCTACATTTGTAAGTTTTACATGTTCTTAACTCATACCGGTTAGGTCCACATTCACATGTCAAATTTCCATGTCATCCCACCTAACCCTCTAACCATACCCATGTCTTATTATGGTTAGTATTCTTTAATTCATTCATTATGACGAACGAATCATGACCCCTCACATTAGACCATGCATTTTGTGGCCACTGGATTTGCCGGGCGGTTCCGGGCAGATTTACACCACAAATTGGGTCTAACCTCGTGTCATAAACCATTACGCCTACAATTTGGCCTTCGATCTCTCACATTAGACTGACACTTTGTGGCTACTGGATTTGCCGGGCGGTTCCGGGCAGATTTACACCACAAACTGAGTCTAACCTCGTGTCAAAGGTTCATTAATGGTCGTATTCCACCCAAAACCCCAATATCAGTTCATGTGTTTAACATATAGAAATGTTCATGTTCCAACCACGTTCATATTTCCAGTTATATATCGATTATCAAGTTCATAATTCACGTTTTTGCCCCAAAACGTATTCCCAAATTATTATCATAATTCACTATAAGGTTATGCCAAGTTATAGCCTTTTATTTACAATACATGCCAACTACCCAAGAACCCAACTTAGGCGCATTCATATTAAACCTCTACCAAGTCATAAATTATCATATATGTTTCAACTCCAAATTTTACATAATTAACATACGCCCAAGTTCTAGATTACATGTAAATTTTACATATGCCCAATTCGTACCAATTTACATATGTTCAATTTATGCCGTTTTACATGTATGCCAATTTTCATGCCAATTTACACATAACAAGTTCTAGCCAAATTTCATATATTAAGATCTATATCAAATTACATATGCCAATCCCCATTCTTGCAATTACCATTTTAATGATAATACCCAAATATCCAATTTCATGTTAATGGTAGTAATACCCAAATATCCAATTTTTATGTTATGCCATCAATTCCACCAAACACATATATTCCACTAGGCATTATTCCAATATTTCCCCCGTATACCATCGCACGTATATCGTAGTTTAGGCTTAGGTCCGAAATTGACCTAGGTTCATCAAAAGAAAATAAATAGGGGAAGATAGAATTTTGCATAAAAATAAGATCAGAGAGAAAAACATCATCATAGGCATGAAGATTACAACTTGATAATAATATCAACATGAATTGAGAAAACTGATTTACAACAGACTGAATAGATCATGAACTTGACATGAGAATAAAGATAGACAAGTCTCAAAATCTCAAGATTCAAGAAGCAACAGAAATAGGTCTGAATCGATAAACATACTTAGATCCAATTCCACTTTATTTCATGTCCATATTATAATTAAATGTTTAAATCTAAAAGTAACTAGCACTTACAGAGCATGGCTAGTGAATTAGGAACTGAATTTGTTGTAAAAATGTCGCGGCGTTGTTAATTTATTGTCTTGAATCATTGTAGAAGCCTTGTTCTTTGGATTGATTTGAGTTTGAATGTTTGTACTTCAATTTGGGGGCGGCGGCCATGGTTCAAGAGGGAGTACAGCAGCATAATAGTGTAAGAATGATTTGATATGAATTAGATTAGGTCTAAGGGTGTTTTTATAGGTGTAGCAACTAGTTTAGGCCCTTAGATTAACCCTAGAATCAATCCGAGCCGTCAAAACACGTCTCAGGCTTCAAAATGAGTTCTGGGTCAAAACAGGCCGACCAGGTCGACCTGTAAGGTGGGGAGGTCGACCACATGGTCGACCTCGGGGGTAGCTCGACCCTAAGGTCGACCACATGGTCGACCTGGTCCCCAGGTCGACCCCCAGGTCGACCTGCCTGGTCCTGTGCTGCCTAAAATTTGCTGAATCTTCTACAGGCTATAACTTCTTCATCCGGACTCCGATTTTCGAAAACTCGGACACTATTTCATGTAAAATTTCGAGACGAACGCAACGGCGTAACCCGTTTCCTTTGATTCTTATTTTAAAACTTAATTCTGCCTTGATTTATGGTTTTAACATGTTATAAAAATTCGGGTTGTTACAGTGGCGGTCTTCGGGCGGCGGCGGCGGCGATCGTTGGGGGGGGGAGGGCAACGCGGTTTTCTTCGTTCCCCTTTTTTTTTAAATTTTATTTCGAATTGAAAAGTAAATCGGGGGGGTCTGAGCAAAGAGAAAAGGGTGGAGGAAGTTTTTTTTTTTTTTTAACTATTTAATTTCGGAAAGCAACTTTTTATTTCAAACTCCAAACGAGACCCACCGCCTGTCGTCCCTAGCTAATTACCCCCATTCCGAACACAATGGGATATGTGTTGTAAGCTGATTTGATCGTTTCGATCAGTTTTCGTCGAAATCGACATATAACTCTATATATTGGATTTGAACGCACGTTTCAATTTACCGAGGCCACATACGTACTCTAAAAATTCCCGAAAAATATTTTCTAGCCTCGTATTGATGATACGGTCCTAATAAAACTAATTTCGCCGAATTCTGAGACCGTTGGAAAAATGGCCATTGTCCAGTCGATTAAAATCAACTAAAACTGGTCAAACGCGTTTTCCTTTGCCACGCTCACATATTGATTCGAAAAATTATGAAATTTGAAACCTAGCAATAACTTGATATCTCGGATCCAACAAAAGTGGTTTCGTCGAAATCCGAGGTCGTTTGCAAAATTTCCATTTTTAAGGGCCTGAATTCCGTAGCGACTATTCTGAATTTTCAACTGGGCATAACTTTTTATCTCCACTATGAAATTTCGATTTTTCGGATTCGTTGGAAAGATATTCCCTATTAGATTCTAACATTTTTGGTTTCGCTAAAATCCGGTTTATTTTGCACCCGGTACATTCAATTGAACTTCGAAATCGAATTATCGAACTACCGTGCCATTTTCAATTCCTTTTATATTTATAAATAAAATATTTATATTCTAACGATGACGTATATAAATATATACCTTCTATTTCTATTCAAAATAAAATTTCATCGATATTATTTAAAATAAATCATTTTAAATATTCAAAATTGTTCAAAATTGCTAAAATAAAATTTTCAAATTGGCTCAGAATTTCCGGGTTGTTACAATCTCCCCCACTTAAAACTTTTCGTCCTTGAAAAGGAACGGAGCCGAAAGTTGTTTAACTAATCAACTCAACTTTCATTATTTTCATTACGGCTTAAGTTCTTCAACTTTTTAGTTTCTGAGAACTTTTTAAAATTTTCAAAAATTTGGCTAACACCCTAAATTTCTGAAAATTTTTGCCATAACCTCCCCTGCACCGGGGACTTCGGGATATTTCATATAGCCTCCCATGGCCTTCTTCAATCAAAAAGAAAAAGCCAAGCGGCTAGCCAATCGGCTCATAAAATCATCATCACCCAAACAAAACAGTTTATGGTAAACATGTACCTATTTGTCGGGCAAACAGTTTTATTTCTCTGCTCTAGCCTCCTTGCTATGACCTGTTCAATGTAAGTACATGTATATGCAAGCAAATGCGACTAATTTTCAATACAATTCACTATTTGGTACAATTAGGCATAATGGTTCAAAATTATCAAACAAATAAACAAACAACACAACCATCAATCAATTAGTGGATTATCGTTTCAAATTCATAATTTGATATATATACAGAAAATCATGTTTTTGATGCCAAATCACAACAATAAATCTGCATAGTTTCAGTTCTCACACCAGTCTAATAGAAATATATAGATATCACACCTTCGAAACACGAATATAAATATTGGTGATGGAGCTCCATCATCAAAATCATCTCCGAGCGACTAGAGTGTGATCCTATATCTATCCAGTATATTAAACTTCGAATATACGTTCATGACGCGTATATGCAAAATCTTTATATATTGGATTGTCCAAATTCAATACAAATAAAATATTCAAATACGTATAAATTGGTTTAAATTTTCAAAACAATATTGTTTTCATTTGAAAAATATACTCTTCACACTCGTTCTAGGATACTACTGATCCCATCTCTAACGAGTCATTCTAGTTGGATATTACAAATCCAATATCTGACGAATTCTTTCGTATGGTTCTAATGTGTCTTGTTCTCGAGCTCTGTAAACCAGAGCTCTGATACCAAACTGTAGCGACCCGAACTTCCCCGGTAAGGAAAGCCCGGATTGCCTTGAGAACAGGATGAATCAGAACGCAAACAGAAGAACACTTCATTGTTAATTACAACAATTCCATCAGAATACAAGAATATACAGAGTACGGATAAGTATTACACATTCGATAAATATCAGAGATTACAGTAAATTACATAGCAGCGGAAAAATATACAAAACACAACTAGAAGTAATACACGGATATAGAGCTTTCCGAGTATCGTTCCAGCTGTAAATCAGGATCCTGTGAATATAAATCTGCAAAACCAAAACTACTAGCTGCCCGTGCGGAAAATAGGGGTACCCAGAGTTTAGGTTAAAACAATAAACTCCAGGTCAGTCATGTGACTGGTTTGAGAACTAACACAGTTATTAATCTTTATTTTAAAAGGGAGTAATTCAAGGGACCACGCCGTATAACACGGAACGGGTTTCCTCCCAAGAACACCAGTGCATAGAATAAACAACGCAATGCTTTTTCGAAAAATGAAACTATTATAAGACCCAGGTCCCATCACACAATGCAACGCAAGCCAGAGGATAGGGTTTTCCCTTATAATAGCCAAACATGCTTGGTACGTATAAAACAAATCACTTGATACTATTATAGGTGTATAGTTTCAAAACAATTTCAATCATGAATATCAATCATAGACGGCATGGGTACCATATATCATGTTGCCATACTAGTTCTACAATTAAAACCGCAATATCACGTATTGGAAATTGGATTTCCGTCATGAGCCGAGGCAAGGGGCAAGCTCCTCTCCGATTCGAGACACTCTAGCAAATGCCTCAGGACCCCACTATGATCCTTGGATCTTCAGGGCCGGTCCTCTCTTACTTTTGAGGATTGGCAATTCCTGAGCACACGTTTCCCGGTCCTAACAGACCTATATCTGAGGCGCCTCGCATTCCAACATCCACACAGGTGAAAAGTATATAAATGTCAGCCAGTTTAAGCACTGACACCACCACTAGCTAGAAAGAAACGTCGTGCTCTCCCTGCAATCACTATCCCATTTTTGACTCATACCGAGGTGTGAGGCTCGCGAATTCACGCTATACACAAAGCTGCGCTACACAGGCCATGCTTTGATCATCAACCACAAGACTTTGCTTTTCAACAGAAGCCTTGATCATTTGCCACTTAGGCGTGCCACACAGAAAATTCATGTCATGCGACTGATGTCCATCGATATACAACCTCTGAGCTCGTACGTCTCAGAGAAGGGCGTCAAGCAAGAGAATAAATTCTCCACCGCCAAACAGATGTATATTTAATAGAGATCAATCAACACAGAATAAAATCCAATGTCAGACACACAATCCATTTACAAGTTCGTTCTAGGTCTGAACGAAACCGGAGGCACTTTCCTCGCATATCCATCGATCTCCAAGTACGTCTGGACGATCACCAACTGATTCCCTCATCTTGGGTGTACAACCCAATCAAGATCATCAGTAATCATCCAAACGATGTGAAGACTTCCGGTCTTCAACCACCGTCTTCATCTTCGACATATCGTCGAATCGGTTATTCAGAATGGGTATAGACCCGGCCTTTACGAATAACCCGCGTATATAATAAACACGTGTTACACAAACACAACATACGCCTCATTCCAATTCAGAATATTCTTTTATTCAAAGAAAGTCAAATTCTTAGGGAAAGGTTCCCATTAATTTTATCGAAGATAAATTCTTCTAAATTTATTCTTTAATTTTCCTTCGGATATCATTTCAAACCATATTATGGTTTTCCAAACTAGTCGGGATTATTGAACCACACCGAAGTAATTATATATTTTATTTCCCAATCCCAACCTATTCATCCCATGGAGCAAAACTGGTAATACTCCTTATCTAACACCATGGTGTTATCGGTAAATATTAATTACCATTTCACGTTCAAACCTAATTAAAGATTTAACTATCGCTTTGGAGCAAAACTGATAATACTCCATTCTCGATCACTTTTCAGATTTGATAATTTAAATTATCAATTCACATTTTAATCTAATTAAAGATTCATTATTACTCCACTTAGTTTTAATCTTTCCATAAATCAGTTATGTCTTTAACTGGGTTAAAGAACCAACGTCATCCAAAACACGGTTCACGATAAACCCAAAATCACATTCAAATTCAGTTCCAATTAAATATTATTTAATTCGTGCACTTCATTAAATCTAAACAGAAAGATTTAATATTTTCTACATTGGATCCAAGAACGGTGTTATTCAAGACACCATTCACGACGAACCTGAAATCCCATTTGATATTAAATACAAGACTCTGAATAGAAAATATATCGGCTTATAATCAATATCAAATTCGGAAACTAACAAATATCGTATTGGAAATAACGATATAAATATATCTTTCAAATTTCCACAACCATATCTGTATAATCACGAAATCCAACATCGAAATATTCCGAAGATAATTTCGATTCAAATCCATTCCAATTCGTATATTGGAAATTCTGATTATTTTTAAAACCACTTTCAAATTCAATTTATTTATTTCAAAAATAAATTGATTTTAATTCTAGTTCAAAACTAGTTCATTTCGATAAAAATCTATTTTTATACTTTCAAATGTGGAATTTTTCATCCCAGTTCTTTCCAATTCACATATTATGATTTTACACAAATTATTAATATTTTTAATAATTTTATCAAGGCCCGTACAGTCGATTTCCATCAACGGCCATCGAACTGCACTTACAACGACCTTTTCCAAATTTGATTTGGTCATAATTCCAAATCCAACTGTTAGATTTCAAATTTCTAATATTCATTGGAAAGCTCTTTTCGATACGAACCCAACGGTTTCGGTTTTAGGAGAATCCGACGGTCGGATCTCCCGCAACGTCAATTCGAAGTCAATGGTCGAAATTCACGAACTGCCGCGGTGCGGCGCGTTCTATTCAGGCCATTATATATATAATATATATATATATAATATATTTCATCGATTTCTTTTTAAAACTTATTTTATAAATCGTTTTAAATTCGTTTTCAAAACCATTTCAACTCTATATTCAATTTCAAATCAAAATTGAATATTTCATATCATTACTATATAAATGATAATATTTTCAAAATTTTATATTTTGAAATCACTTCTTTTTCTATATTCATTATAAAAACGAATAAAATCGATATAAATATCGTTCACGTCAAAATAGCGCAACTCTAATCAACACGTCTTTATATATTTCAATAAATTCGTTATTCTATTCAACAAATGAATATTTATTCTAGTCAACACATGAATCTATATTTCTTTCAACACATGACTAATCTCAACACATGAGTCCTGTCAACACATGACTATTTTTGTTATGTAATATATTTTATAAAATTATGGTATCTATCGTTTGATTTTTAATCAGATTCCAACCGTAAAGTAGTTTCTAATCTTAAATATGATAAAGATGTAAATTTTATTGTTAAAATATTTCGATCAACACATGACTAATCTCAACAAATGAGTACTGTCAACACATAACTATTTGTTATAATTTTCTTTATTTTCCCAATTAGAATGAGGCCCAATCAATTACCATATAACGTTAATTATATGGATTCCATACAACACATGTATATAATAGCAACGATAAACAATCAACCATCATCTAAAGTGCACCACACAACTGCATAAGCATCAAATATAAATAATTAACGCTTACACAGCCTGTCGACCAATCGATCGACATACAATTAATTATTGGGATTAGTGTATGCCATATTTTATCCCAATACCCGTGTGGGGTTTCAAATCAACAAACACAGATTATTATTTGTGCAGTTGGGCGATGTGTAAAATTTATCATCCCAATCAATATCCTTCAAATAGGTGTACATAAACAAACCATCCGGTTTGTAAATGAATATTTATTTATTCACATTCACGTTAAAAATTATATTTTTAACGATAATTTATTTATTTCAACCATCTACATTTTATTATCAACATCACAAACAAATTTCACAACACATCAAACAAGCATACAAGCCGTCCATGGTCTGTGGACGATGGGTGTCGGGTGCTACTAAGCTCCGTCTGCATCCTAGTATATAATTTAAACTAGAAAAAGAAAATTTAAAGTGAGAAATTCTCACCGACTAGCTAAACCAATGCCACGACTCTTCTTATGTAGAAATCCTCGTCGTGCTTTCCTTTTGTCTATTTCATTGCCCGTAGCCACTACATATATAAAAATCACATTTTTCTAATGTTGCTATGTATATAAAAATCGCATTTTTATAATCACTCTACATGGATAAAAATCACATTTTTATACCGCTTCTATATAAATAAAAATTCTATTTTTACACCGCTTCTATATAGATAAAAATTCTATTTTTACACCGTTGTTCATATCGATAAAGATTATATTTTTATTCAACTACTACTTATATAAAAATCGAATTTTTATATAATTGAAAATCATATCTTTATCCAATAAAAATCCTGCCTTTTCTTAGTTAAAAATCCGATCTTTTCATAGTTAAAAATCCGATCTTTATACCGTTAAAAATTATATTTTTACTACTATAAAAGATCGTATCTTTATCATAATAATAAAAAAAATAAAGCCTTAACTTATTAAAAATAAAATCTTTTAGAAATCAAATCGAATATTTTAAACTATAAAATCAAATCTTTTACTACAATAAGAATCAGTTCTTTCATAAACAAAAACAATTTGATTTTTATATACAAAGTAAAAATCAAAATAAAAGAAATCAAAATCGAAGGAAAATATAAAAACTTACAGCGAGGTGGGGTGGTTCAGGTTGGTCGTCGGAGAGGGAGGGGCTGAAGGGGGTCGGCGCAGGCGGCTGGGGGTCTTCGCGGTGGTGGGTTGCCTCGGGGAGGGCGCGGATTTCAGAGGAGGGGGGCTCGCGTGCGGCGCTTGAGGGAAGGAGAGAAGATGGAGGAATGAGAGGCGGAGGCGGGCTTCGGGCGGCGGCGGCGATCGCTGGGGGGGAGGGGGCGACGCGTTTTTCTTCGTTCCCCTTTTTTTCCGAATTGAAAAGTAAACAGGGGGGGGGGGGAGGGGGGTCTGAGCAAAGAGAAAAGGGTGGAGGAAGTTATATTTTTTTTAATTATTTTAATTATTTAATTTCAGAAAGCAACTTTTTATTTCGAACTCCAAACGAGACCCATCGCCTGTCGTCCCTAGCTAATTACCCCCATTCCGAACACAATGGGATATGTGTCGTAAGCTGATTTGATCGTTTCGATCAGTTTTCGTCGAAATCAACATATAACTCTATATATTGAATTTGAACGCACGTTTCAATTTACCGAGGCCACATACGAACTCTAAAAATTCCCGAAAAATATTTTCTAGTCTCGTATTGACAATACGGTCCTAACAAAACTAATTTCGTCGAATTCTGAGACCGTTGGAAAAATGGCCATTGTCCAGTCGATTAAAATCGACTTAAACTGGTCAAACGCGTTTTCCTTTGCCACACTCACATATTGATTCAAAAAATTATGAAATTTGAAACCTAGCAATAACTTGACATCACGGATCCAACAAAAGTGGTTTCGTCGAAATCCGAGGTCGTTTGCAAAATTTCCATTTTTAAGGGCCTAAATTCCATAGCGACTATTCTGAATTTTCAACTGGGCATAAATTTTTATCCCCGCTATGAAATTTCGATTTTTCGGATTCGTTGGAAGATATTCCCTGTTAGATTCTAATATTTTTGGTTTCGCTAAAATCCGGTTTATTTTGCACCTGGTACATTCAATTGAACTTCGAAATCGAATTATATCGAACTACCGCGCCATTTTCAATTCCTTTTATATTTATAAATAAAATATTTATATTCTAACGACGACGTATATAAATATATACGTTCTATTTCTATTCAAAATAAATTTTCGTCGATATTATTTAAAATAAATCATTTTAAATATTCAAAATTCGTCAAAATTGCTAAAATAAAAAATTTAAATTGGCTAAGAATTTCTGGGTTGTTACACCAATCCTCCAAAGTATTTGACGACCGGCCCTACCACATCCAAGGGTTGCCCGTAGGTGTGATCCTGAGGCATTTGCTAGAGTGTCTCGAATCGGAGAGGACGATCCCTAGCCTCGACTCATGATGGAAATCCAACTTCCAATACGGCATCAAGCAGTTTTGATTGTAGAACTAGTATGAAGACATAGTATATGGTAGCTATGCCATCTATGATGGATACATTATGATTGAAATGTTTTTGAAACATATATGCACTAATAATAATATCAAATCAGTTCTATCATACCAAGCATTTTTGACCATTATAAGTTAAAACTCTATCCTCAGGTTTGCGTTGCATTGTGTGATGGGACTTGAGTCTTATGATAGTTTCATTTTTCTAAAAAGCATTGCGTTGGTTAACGATTTACTTTATTTATGCAGTAACAATCCAATGGAGTAACCCGTTCCGCGTTAAGCGGCGTGGTCCTATAATTAGCCTTATTATTAGATTAGTTAAGTAAGATTTCTCATACCAGTCCCATGACTGACCTGTAGTTTGTTTCACTTTGCAAACTCGGGTGCCCTCTTTTCCATACGAGCAGTCGAGTAGTTTATTTTGCAGATATATTGGGCAGGATTCTGAATCGAAGTTTAAAGCTGTGTCTGTAGTATTGATAGTCTTTCGCTGTGATTAGTTTATTTGTTTCGCTGCATTGTGTTAAGTTTATTGTAAACGTTCCGCTGTATTATTATTTATCCGATGTACTCTGATATTCTATACTCTGATGTAACATTATTATAATGTTTGTAAAAGTTTTCTGTTATTTGTTGTGTTGTATACCCAGAGTTAGCGTATTCGGGTTTTCAACGGTCTTAGTCGATTTTGTGATTGATTAGGTCCGGGCGAAATCCGAGTCATTACAGGCGGAACCCTAGCCACTTAAGACCTCGTATCTAACATCAGTGTTATTCAATATGTATTCTTCTTATAGGGTGAGTGATAGTAAGCAGTCACTTACTACCAAGTTTAGGTAGGAACACTCCAACATTTAAGACCCTACCGGCGAACCCTCTCGTTACTATCTAACTGTTCTTATGGGTGAACACCTAACCATTTAATACTTCCCTTAGATGGTGGTTCTTTAGGCTTCCTATATAAACCGTCCCTGGGTCAGCCCCCACTAGCCCCTAGATAAGAAGCAGAAACTTCTGGAGAACCACCCTACTCACATGTCATTGTCTATTAGGACCATTTAATACCTTATTAGAGAGAGGCGGACCTAATGACCATTTAAAACCTAGTAGGGCGGGTTCTAGTCCTAATCACTTAATACCCATCCAGGTAGTCAACCACTTAATACCTTCTCAAGGTAGGCCTACTTCACACAAAAATAATATATATGTACACTAAACATCTCACATTAAACAGACCACTTGTAGATGCTAGATTTTTGGGCGGTTCTGGGAAGGCTTCAACTAAAAGTTGGGTTTAACTTCGCGTCTTTGTGCAATGATATAATGGCTCACGGCACTTAGACGTCTCACGTTAACCATTCTTACTTGTAGATTTTGGATATGTCAATCGGTTCCGGGTAGGCTTTTACTACTAGTAATGGTTAAATTCGTGTATATGTGTTATTAATTATTATTGAAAGTCATTTACTCACACACATACAAATTTCTATGGAGACATTCAAATTCTGTTACCTAATTTAAACGTATTTAGTACGCAATCTAGTAAGCATTAATATTTCATTTAATTATGCTACAAATATATATAAATGAACAGGCATGATTTCAGCGCAAGAGAGTAACGATCTAACACGTTTGAAATGTCAATCCTAATAACCACAATTAAGGTATGCAAGTTAGTTTCCCTAATTAAAATGGTCCAAACATGTATATTCTCATTTAATAATAAAAGGGAAATAACAAGACATACAAATAAAATTTGCAACCTAGGTTTGAATAGTCATTTAAATAATAAAAGTATAGGCAAGGTGCAATAATCCTAGCTACATATGCAAAAACCTTGCTTTTGTCGTTGCTTCACTTTTTTTAGTTTATGTCATATAAAAAAATTCAAGATCCTAATATATTGTATATAATACTTTCAAACAAATCTATTCAAAATAGTGGCTTAAACCTATTATTTTACAATACACAAATCTTACGTTTTAGTACATAAATGTATATGGATGTTTAAAAATAAGAATCAAGCGAACCAAACCCAAAAAGTATTTCACAAGACCCAAAGCCTGACATTAATTATTCCAGTAACACATCCCAAATATATCACTTTTAATTAACCATTTCCAAGATAAACATAAGAAAGAATTTGGGGGGTTTATGTTGTTTTCTATTCGTTTGACCTAAATCCCATACAAGTATAATAATCTAAATCCAAACTACAAAAAATAGAAAATATCAACTTATAGGGTTTCCATTCACAATGACTTGAGAAGGAAGAACAATATGATTTGTTGTAGAATCAAATCCGTAATCCGCTTATGTAACTGTGATCCAATCCTTCTAATATATATATATATATATATATATAAGAATCAAAATCTTGGAATCTCATATGTATTTAAACTAAATTCTAAAACCTAAATCTATAGAAATCTAGATTAGAGAAGATAGAATGGAGGTTAGAGAAATAGAAGAGAATACGAACCTTCCTGTGGAATTAGCAATGGTAGAAAGACAACATGGAGGCGTGGAGAGGAATGAGAACAGGGTTTAGACTGAGGCTAGGGAGCTATATTTGTAGTTGCAATGTGTGTATAGAACGTTGGATTATTTAGATTTAATTTGGATCGTCTATTGATGCAAAACTATATAAATCCCTTTATAAACATGTATCCTTACCCCCTATTCCTTAGGAGGGATTTAGCACCCCATATTTTTCTAAGTCCAAATTTCAACAAAAATCAAAACTCAAACCCATCCAAGCATGGAGCGTGTAAATCTGGTACCTGCAAATAAAGGAGCATGACCATAATCAGAGGACGATAAAATAAGTCACAGCGGAAACCAAATAGTATAAACTAGTATCAACTCAGGTAACTACCTTATAAAAGTGAGTCACCATGTCAATACCGAGCATGAGTGAGAAATAGAACCGAAAACCAAACTTTAACACCTGTGAGAATCAGACCCCCCTCGAGAAAACCTGGGAGATTGTAATGAGAAGAGGGTCAGAACAACAAATTCTGGTGAACAGGAAGATTACAACACAGTTTACATTATACTGATGTATCCCGTTTGGTTCAACCGAAGACATATGCCTACCAAGGCTAGTAATTCTAACCTAACCTCATAAACATTGACACACGACTCTAACTACCGTACCTAAGGTAGAATTCCCAATGATAATGATACCGAGATAGAACGTTTACACATATATTTATGAAGCCTTTAAACCACCATTTAACTAATTACCAAAACTAGGAGAGGGATCTCTCAACTACTCTCTAATCACATGGAGGTTATTATTTATTGATATATATAGAGCCACTTAAGACATCATTGTCAAATGATAGCTAAGGGTGGATCCTCTCGATCACATAAGACCCTAGGCAGACCTATTGGCCACTTAATGTCTCTCGATGGTTTACTTGATGCTAATATAAAGTAGAGGACACTAGCTACAGGTCCATCTAATTAATGCTTCCGTCATTAACGCAAGTAAACCTATGTCGTGCATAAGGTGAGAAATAGTAGCTGCTTAAGACCACTTGGTTTGGAGATGTAACACACCATTTAAGACTCTCCTATGGTGAACCCCTAGCCCCCCGGTTACTATTTAGCTGGCCTTATTGGATAATCTCCTAGTCCCTTAATACTTTCCGTAGGATAGGTAGCTCTGTGGAATTACCATATCGAACCTTTTAAGACCTATTCCCTAGTGGACCTATCGACATAAGCTACTTAAGACCCAAGGAAGCGGACTATTCGTGAAGATTATCGAGCTCGTACCCAATTAGCTTTTAATGCTTTCATTTGTGGGAGGTGGGCAATGCGATCACTCAATACCTTTTTATAGGTGGATCTAACCACTAAAGACCATAATCCTAATGCAGGTCACGTTATTAAGTTATTCCCATTTAGTTTTCCTTTACGGATTTTTTTTTACATGTATGCAAACTAGCTATCGTCATGAGTTCCTATGGTAAATGATATCTCACATCAGTTGGACATATATTCGACTACTAGAAAGTGTAGACTTCTGTCGAATAAGGCAACTGACCTCACATCATTAACATACCAAGTCCAATGCTAACTTTTAATTATTAGTTCTAGATTAACTAGTATAAAATATGGGAAGTTATATCCTTCTCACCCAAGGATATTTATTTACTTGTTTCCTTATTGGCCTTAGTGTTTACAACGATAGCCAATACCCATTAATCCCCTTTTTATTTCATTTATTTCTATTTAATAAGGTTATTGCCATTTATGACCATAATGGTCATATTTCCCTAATGCGCTAATTTAATCTTTAAATACCATTTATTTTCATTGATTATAATTAATGTCACTTAAGAACATAACAATCATAATCCTAAGACATTAATTAACAATGAAATATCCTTATTATATCAGTCCCTTTTATTTCTGATCTAATTATTGTAACTCCTTAAACATTCATATTATTTTAGTTTGCTTTATTTTGTACATATATATACATATTATATGTTATAAGAAATATTTACTTACTTGATTGGAGTTACAATTCTTATTCCTAGCCGTTGTTTTCAAATTGTAACCATTTAGGCTTAACTTACGTAATTTAATTTATTTTCCCTAATTAATGATGGTTACAATAGTTATTATTTCTTTATAAGCTTATTTACTGCAAATAAATTACATTAATTGCTACAATGGTCATAATATATATATTTTCATTTAGTATGGGTTACATTTTCATGTATAATTCCATAAAATGGAAACCGTTCAAACACATAAACATTAATTATAGTATATATTTCATTGTCTACGTAGGTTTGGACGGATAATGTGCATATATGTACTTAAATTTTAACGCATCTAATGTAGTTATTATTATTTTATTATAATTATTATTATTAAATATAAGTATTTGGTTCAAGCTAATAACTAAACATTTTTTTTGCATTCAGTCTTGTAATAAGATTCTAAATCTTACAAAAAGGCTGTCAAACTATCATTATTGTAAATTATGCCTGAATATTTAAAAGGGAAATAACATATTTCAAACCACAAGAAATATATAATCTTTATATTTTGGTACAGTTGATGTAAACTACGCACCACACACACACACACACACATATAAACTTATATTTGTATGTGAATTTACACAACCTTTTCCTTTTTGTTTTAGAGATATTTCTTATTGATTTCAAATAATGTCTTTTTATTGAAAAAGAGAAAAAAATATATTTACAATTACTAAGTTAAAACCCAACTAAACCGAACACAAATAGACTTATAACTTTTAAACTAAATTTACATGAATTACAATTTAAAATCGAAACTACAAATCTAGAATAAAACTACATCTTAACAATGATTTATGGAACTGATTTCCAAATATATGGTGTTTACAATCACCATAATATTTTAAACACAAATTATAGGCAATAATATGAACAATCAAGTAAGCCTACAAAATAATGATATTATTCAAACCACAATTTTATTCTTTCTGATTTAACAATATTCACAAACCTATCTGATAGGCATAATTTTAGTTTTAACAAAATTATAATCAGATCTATTAAATATTAGGCATACATTTCAGATGTAATAGAAACAAAATAGTCAGGTTATTGAATACTTTGTATATAAATTTCCCACTCACCTGAAAGCATCCAAATAGGAATCTTTTAGGCCTATGATTCCTAAATTCTTACAGGTCTACAGTTATTGTGAAAAAGGGGATACTTTCATATTTGTAAATTTATAAGAAAATAATAAAAGAGGGCGAAATCAGATGAAGAAGAACCGAGATGTCAATTCATATCCTTTTCCACTTGAATTAGATTATCGCTTTTAAATATATATGTTTTATGTTTGATTGATTATATATGAATATTTTTGTTTAGGAATTTGCTTGGAGAGAAAGGGAAATGGCATAGACCCGCTTCTGCTCTCAGAAATAAGTGGAAAAGAATGGGGGACTAAACCCTTTATTTATAGGAGTTGAAATTGCCATGAACCGTTAGATTTCATTTAACAAACATCCATCGTTTATATAAAATAATATAACGAAAATACCCTTCAAAACCTAGCCATCAATGGGCTGGAAATGGTCGAAGCAGTCGACCTCCCCTTCATAGGGGTCAAACGCCCTTCGCCACGTCTGCCCAACGAAGGCAGGTCAAAGAAGGTATGTAATTTATATGTATTAATTATAGATTCTTCTATATTTATTTTCCGTCCATTATCGTATTTCTTCCATAACCTTTTCATATAGACCCCGTTTGCGAGGCACCAAACATTAAAGTTGACCAGAACTCCAAGATGAACGCAATTGTTGAAGGTATGGGGTCGAATTCCATCATTTGCAGAAACTACTATTTTATAAATCTAATTAAATAGTTAATTTATTTATTGTCAAATTTTCGAGTTGTTACATTCATCCATCCTTAAAACAAATTTCATCCCGAAATTCTGATACCTACTCATACTATCCTACACTATCAATTAGTGCGTATCCACTTTGCATTCAAATGTGCATGTGCACAGTGAACATAATGCATTTCAGCCACAAAACATGTATGCACAATGATTGTAAATTGGATCCTCCTATTTTTATGCATTAAAATTTTAAAACATTTTCGAAATCATGATGCAAAACATCCTAAATATATTGGCAATTCTATATAAGTGTAGGTTTGAAAAAGCCTTTATCATCCATAACCTTCACACAACTACAAATAAAAATGTGAAGCAACCAATTTTGCATCCAAATTCTACCATCCAAAACGCTAATGCATCTAATCGCTCCCTAATAAATTTCTCCTAAACCGAAAAAAGGAAATCAAAGCGAAGTATTTTAGTATTCCCTTCACTTACAAATATTTCGCTTCTCGCCCTATAGTAGAAAGTTTACTTCAATTCCCAAAAA
The DNA here is from genome assembly GCA_030737875.1 of Allium sativum. NCBI lineage: Eukaryota > Viridiplantae > Streptophyta > Magnoliopsida > Asparagales > Amaryllidaceae > Allium > Allium sativum. Next base: position 790,456,410 of record CM060916.1, on the reverse strand, counting down.
TACTCCAAAAATCTCCATTTGTAGACTGTAAAGAAGGCTTAAAACAAGCTCAGAAATGTAAAATGAGTTAATTGACAACTCACGCGTATCGTTGACAAGGTATGGGTACAACGTTTTCAAGGCTAAAACAACATCTTCCTTGTTGTCATCAACCTTTTTATCACATTGTCAGCTCTACTGCATCTCTAAAACGCGCACACAAAGCATCCAAAAACCTTCCTTACGCCTTTCATGTGACCAAAAATTGAAATTTTCCACAAAAAACCTTCCGCTTTAAAAATCTTTTTATTAATTTTTGAAAATTTCTTTTCTTCACCATTTTATTTTTCATATAGCATTCGCATGAAAACTTCAATTTTGGTAACGTTCGCTTTGCGCCATTCAAATCATCTATTTTAATGTAAAAAGATGGTTAAACACAGGCAAATTACTATAACCAAATTTTTTGTTTTTGCGCGAATCAAAATAAATGGAAGTAAATCGGTAAAAATGTAAATTTTAAAATGATAAAAGTTTATTTCTTTCAAAAAAAGTTTGCAAAAAAATTCAAAAATGTATTTTGTGGAAATTTAAACGTTTCAAGTCGCATGTTGGTGACAAAGGAAGTCAGTGACGCAAAAATGCGAAAATTGAAATCACACACAAAAGAATATAACAAATTTCAGCTTAATAAGTAACATGTGGTTAATTATAACCGTGACGAAAACAACGCAAAATCTGTCCTTCACTAAAATTTACCCAACACAGAATTCTATTCTTTCTAGTTTTAGGATAACTATTAATTAGTTAAGAAAATGATATTTCATTCAACTAGGATGCATGAATGACTTAAATATTTCCAAACATAGATATCTAATTAAAATCGTGCGATTTCAAAGACAACAAATACTAAGAGTTACAAGCACAAATTACTACTAAGTAAAGAACCAAATGCTGGAAAGGGAAAACAATAAAGATGAAAACAAAACAACAACAACACCGAAACAGACTCCCAAAACAATGCCTATAAAAAAGAGATGTCTTGCTCCGTGATTGGAGCTCAAACATTTTTTTTACCTTTGATTAATCATATCATCATAACAAAATTCTAAATCTCGTGTTACAAACGTTGTTGGTGTCGTTGGAGATTTCCACATCACCATCCCTTGCAAAAGGAAATTAGAGATAATAAATGAAACCTACTACAAAGCTGCTCTTCACGGCAATTCACCTAGCATTATCTAAGGATAACATAGATAGGTGAAGATACAGAAAATAACTCTGTGAAACAATACGTAAGGACAACAAGCTGAATTAAATATAATGCGACACTAAATGAAGGTTAAGCCATCGATCAAGCAAAAGATTGATTTCTGTATCATGCGATAAATATAGTCATGACATCCCACTATTGGAACAATGTGTTAAATGAGTCACACATCAACATGGGTAGTTTCGACATAGATCCCCGAACACAAAAACCGACATTAAGAAAAAGGAGATATGCTGCAAAATCTTCAAAGCCGGTCAAGCAAAAGATCATTCAAGTCTGCGTACAACACGGATGCCTCTAAAATCTTATCGAGATTTTACTTAGAAAAACCATCCAAAGATAGTTTACTCTTCAACTCTAAAACGACAATTGCCTTCATCAAAATCTATTCCAATAAGATATAACAAAGGCGGATGCAGCACAAGCAAAAATCCTATACAAAGATTTTGAAGCAAAGGACCGGTGCAAGACCAGCTGCCACGACAAATTTTTTTAGCCCTAAAGCGGTGAGACTTTTTTCTCATTCCAATCCAACCAAATAATCTCCCCTAAGGATAAGACATAAATGGTACTAAAAAGATTAGGTAGTGCAAGTAGGTATTATGAACTAACAAATTATCGGTGAGAAGTAATTGAATTTGTTCTTGGAGTATTAACGGAGGAGATCTAATGCGCAAATAAGTGTAGAAAATGAGAAGGTGAGGCAACGACGATGAAATAGAAGAGAAACGGGTTGTGGACAAAGGTTCAACCATGACCTTATTAGGTTGGATTAAAATATTAATTGTTCCGCGTCATCTTTCAAAATTTGACGCGATCCGACAAACAATTATCCTTGTCCCGACAGTATCAAAGACCATAATCAAATTCCGAACCATCTGCAAAGATTCAAAGTAGTCTCATCAAAAGGTTGCAACCACACAACTTACAGATTCCATAATAATTCAGCTAGAAATATGTAATTAATTAAAATGAAATTTCCCCTTACCTAGCTGACAAACAAATCGAATGATTCAGGAAATCAAATACCCCAAATCAGTTTGAATGATTTTCCCTAGCCTATTTGAAAAAAATTAAAACTTTTTCGAAAATTGATTTATTTATTATAAACTAAAGGTTTCATATTATAAATCCATTTTATTATCTATATTCCAGTTTATATTACCAACAGGAAAACTACTTTGCAATCCAAAGCGTCTGGTTTTAAAAATCTTGAAGATTAATTGTGATAATGTCGATAAATTATCCAATATATATAAAAAGAGGGACCCAAAAAGACATAAGGAATGGGTGTTAATTATTTTTAAATTTTGAGGCATATTCCTTATCATTTCCAATTCCCTCTTCTACGAACAGGTTTATTCATTAAAATCATACCAAGCCTGAACAATTTGAAATGCGAATAGATTAAAATCTTAAATCTATATTTTAAATAAAACTATTTTCTGAAACTATAGTCTTACAACCTTCGAAATCCATTTTATTTTACCAAAAAAGTTTAAAAATGGAATTTCTTTTGAATATAAGACTAAGGACTCAAATGAATGTTTTCAACAAAAGAACATCAGGAATTTTAACGAAGCATCGAATGGATACACCTCCTAATTATAACTATGAACGGATACGACATATTAACATGAATTTCCCGTTTCAGAAGGCGACAAGGCTCATGCACCTCCCAAAGGATTCACTACTTGGAACAGTCACGTTTGTACTTCTGAGTGCGTGCCCTGGGCTAGCAACTTCATCCGGGATATACTACACTGCTTTCTCGTGGTTCCTACGTGGCTTTATCCAAATGCGTATTCTTTCCTCCTGGCACCTGCATTCGCTTCAGGGAATACTTGCATGTTGAGCCTACCGAAGAGGACATCCGGTATCTTTTCCAGATTAAGAGAAGGACTACTAGTGCACCTTCTCTATATTACTTGGAGGAACTGCCCAGCACTTGGTTCATTGAGGGAAAGCGGAGTAGACTGAGTGTGCTTAAGTATGATTGGTTCTTCATGCATTGCCCTCCTCGATTTTCGAGGCCCTGGTTGGTCAATAGTAAGCGTCTTCTATTTCTTTGGGTTCGAAGCTAGTTGAGTTATTGTCTTGGGATTGACTTTATTTTTGTATGATAGGAATTCCTCTAGCGCCTACATATCTCACGTATCAGCAGCGTCTTAAGAAATTGGGCCATTCCAGCATAGTTCGTTTTAATGGGAGTTTTTGGACCAACAATGGCCTCGTTGCATGGCATTACTTCCTGCTGGTTGTAACACCCCACTTCCATTAATGTCACTCACTAAGGGAATGCATTAACTTTTGTGTAGTATTATAAGAGTACAGAACAGAATATCATAAGACAGATATATAAAATAGTACTTAAAAAAATTCAAAATTTATTCATTGCAGCGGAAAAGCAAAACATGTTTGGTTACAACATCAAAACAACATACTAGAGTCAAGTACGCAAATATCCATCTTGAACAAAATTATTATCAGAGTACATAAAAGTAAAACCATAATCCCACTCCAAATAGCCATAATGGAAAAGAGATAAAGATGGGCATTACTTCAACACTTCCAAGCACTTCAAGAGGAAAGAAATCCAAATCAAGCTCCACTGGTCCCACTCTGAGCACCTAGGGGAGGGGGAAAGGAAACAAAAGAGGCGAAACAAAACAAGTCAGACATAAAGTCTGGCGAGTCCAGTGACTTCTATATAATTATTAAAGTAACAGGATAAGGACATAAACTGGATATAAGAAATGATTGTAACAAAAGCAAGTATGACAAGGTGAACAAGATGAACAAGATAAAACGTTGATTGCGCTTCTAATCACTATAAGATAATTCCTACACCGCACCAATGCTAATTTCACCGCACCATTACTAGTCCCATACTGAAAGTTGATCCCTCTTACTAATCATAATAATAATAATGGTAGTTTCGTGTGCTCCTAGCTGCTGTCATAGGTGCCGCCTGCTCCTATCTCCACTAGTTGCACCCACTACCCTCCCCATTCGATTGGCTCACTAACTCGTCGATACCCGTGCTGGTCCCACAGTTAGGTGTATCACTCCCTAAAGTGGCAACCCGATACTACTAAAAGGTATGGCTTATATCTACACGATGCAACAACGTCTTACCTACCAGCCCGCAACCACACACGCACATGACTCCGTTGGACTTGCTTTGCCACCGCTAACTCTTTATTGACCTCTTACAATCAAACCCAGTAAGCGTGTCCCGTCCTCGACCTAGTTCGATCTCACATGGATACATAATGGGTTACTGATTTAAAAGGATCCACACACTTGACACAGGCTTCCCTCCCAAGCTTTGTCCCCACTAGGAATTCCCACTTAACCCCTTCGTATTCCCATGTCTTCTTACATGTTTCACCGTGGTTAAGTGCTTGAAATTATATTTCACACGTCACCCATTTCACCCACTTAACCCCCATGTCTTACTACATGTCTTATCTTGGTTAAGTGTTTATTAATTCATTATAACCGTAATCTTGCAAGACTTCGCACATTAGATTGCCGTCTTGTTGTTGCTGGATATGCCGGGCGGTTCCGTACAGTCTTATACCGCAGTCCGAATCTAACCTCGTGTCTTTGCACTATTACGCATCTAATTTGTGCCTTTGACCTCTCACATTCGATTACCAAATTGCAGCTATTGGATGTGCCAGGCAGTTCCGGGCAGTCTTATACTGCTATTCGAGTCTAACCTCGTGTCTTAGGCGTTTGTTATCACTTTCTCAATTCATGTCCCCAATTTCAAATCTTGGATTATAATATATACCTATAATTTCCAATCTAAATTATGTTCATCATTTTAATCCAAATTTATGTCCATAATCTCATGTAAACAAATTGTACCAATTCATGCCCCAAATCAATTACATGATTTTCAAGTCTTTTTATGCCCAATTGCATATTATTCGAAAATTTCACCAAACTTTTCCCACAACGTTCTCACGTCATTCGTACGTATAATAATTTGTTAAGCTCACAATTAGCCTAATCTCATAAAAAGGAAAAGAAGAGAAGAGGGGAAAAGAACATGACTTCAAAAGTGGCATAAAAATAAGCATAAGAAGTATGAACTGGCATATAACAATAAAATAGATCTAATTAGGCATATGAACTAGCATAGAGCAACAAAATATATCTAATTAACATATGGAACATAAACTGACATAGGACAATTAGATAGATCCGATTAGCATTTGGAACATAAACTGGCATAGAACAATAAGATAGATCCAATAAGGCATATGAACTTTAGGTATGAATCTAAAAGATAAGAATTCACCAAACTTGATATGATTCATCTTACAGGGATGTCCATATAGTCCAATTTACAAACTTATCACAATTACTTTTAATTAATTATAAGTGAAAGTAACGTGGACTCACAGTGGTAGAAGAGAAAATAGATCTGAATTCTGTATTCTGAATTTGATTAGCTAAACCGTTGTAGAATTTGATTCCTATCTTCCAATATGAGTACTCTATTCCGATTTTCTTTAGTGTAGAAGAAAGACTAGTTTAGGTTGTGGTAGCATGGAGGCGCCATGGATTTGTTTAATGAAATTAGGGTTAGGCCTAGTGTGTTTATATAGGTGTATTAGGTGAATTAGGGCCTTTAGATTAGGTTAGGATCCATCTAATCCATCCAAACCAGAAAAACACATCACCCAACCAATCAGAGAACGCCATATAAGCCCTAATTCTCCAAAGTTTATCACTGCCCAGATCTGGCCGATGGGGTCGACCCCTACAGGGGAGTCGGCACCTATGTCGACACCCCTATAGGGGGGTCGACACCTACTTCGACTCCCCTAGGGGGGTCGACACCCTAGAGCGGGGTAATTCCCACCCATCCCGCTTCTTGCTGATTTGAATTTCGAATTTGATTTTAATTATTATTTTAATTCTGGTTTAAACTGAAATCTTCTAAGCTCCATAACTTCTTCATACTATATCCGTTTTACGCAAACTCGGACTCTATCTCAAGCAGAATTCCGAGACGAACGCAGTGGCACAACTGTTTCCCTTAATTATTCTTATAAAAATTAAGTATTCTTTAGTTATCCCTGATGTCATGATTTAAAATTACGTGGTGTTACATTCTCCCCTCCTTAAAGGATTTCGTCCCCGAAATCTTCAAATTAAGAAGAATGTATCATACCATCCAATCATCCATCTACTCATCCATTATCAAAGGCATCCATTGTCCTTAAAATATTTCTAATGCTATATGAACATATGCAAAGATCAGGCGGTCTACTGATTCAATTGACCTCCTTAATGCGAAACATGATAGTGCCATGCGTCCATTATGTATGCAAAAGAATCCTAATGATACATATCATTTTTATATGAGTGCACAACTATTCATTCAAATGCAACATCCATATGATAACACATTCAATATACATCCATTAACTTAAATGTGCACACTCATTCATTTGCAATATGAAGGTGATTGAGCCGATCTAGTGCTTAATGCGTGTGTAAATGCATCCATGAGCAACCACTAGCAAACACTTACATCCACTTGCATCCACCAAACATAACATGTCTCAAACACATGTTTACAACCATAGGATTTTCTACCTAAAGATCGAAGAGATAATCGAGAGGATACACTAAACGATAGAACAAGTATAAAAAAAGCAATAAAAAAAGGAGAAGTTAAGAACATACCCTCAAAAAGGAAAGGGTACGATGTGCGTATCTTATCTTCAGTCTCCTAAGTCGCGTCTTCTTGATCATCTCCGCACTAGACTTTAACCAACTTGACCTCTCGATTGCGTAATTTCTGGACCTTCGATCCAAGGATGCATGTAGGAGCTCGTCTAATCGTGGCATCTCTCTCCACTTCCACTTCTCTAAGCATGCTCGGCGGTACATGAAATATGTCATGAACACCACTAAGCTTCTCGGGCAACTTCACTTTGTAGGCCATTTGTCCAATTCGCTCTGTAATGGGGAATGGCCCTGCGAACCTTGGTGCCAATTTCCCTACAGCTCCAAAGCGAACTACATTCCTCAAACGGTGATACTTTAATAAAGACCATGTCTTCAACATCGAACTCATGATCGGTCCTTCTCTTATCAGCATATGACTTTTGTCGGTCCTGTGTCGTCTTCGAACTCATGTAGGCGAACTCTACTACTGGAAGATGTTCCTCCCATGTTCCTCCAAAGTCCTAGATGCATAACCTCAAAAGATCTTCTAGAATCTGATTCACTCTTTCTGTCTAGCCTTCCGTCTGAGGGTGATAAGCAGTACTCAAACACAACTGCATTCCTACCACCTCTTGCAAGCTCTTCCAAAACTCACTAGTGAAAATGGGATCTTGATCGCTCACAATACTAGAAGATATGCCATGTATACGAACTATGTCTCGGAGATAAACAGATGCTAACCATGCCGCTGTTCTTTTACTCTTAATGGGAATGAAATGGGTGCTCTTAGTAAGTCTATATACCTTTCCTTGACCTCGGCAACCCGTCGACGAAATCCATGGAAACACTTTCCCACTTCCACTATGGAACCTCTAAAGGGTGAAGCAAACCACCAGGCTTCTTTTGCTCAACCTTGACTTGCTGACACACTAAGCATCTAGATACGAACTCAGCCACATCCTTCTTCATTCTGGCCCAAAAGAAAACTCGCTTCATATCCCTATACATCTTGTCTCCACCGGGATGTATGGTCAGCTTAGAACGATGTGCTTCTTCAAGGATTGTCTTTCTCAAACTCTCGTTTCAAGGTACGCAAAGTATTCCATCCCTACGCAACCAACCTCTGTCATCTATAGTATACCTACTAAGGTGGCTCGAAGACTCCCCTCTTATGAGATTGTCTACTATCTCCATCAACTGTGGGTCATCTCGCTGTGCCACAACTATCTGTCCCAAAAGCGTAGGTCGCACCTCTGCCAACAAACCGGGTACATAATCAATAGAGGGTCTAAAGTAAAAGGTAGAGATATACTATAAGCTCTGCCGCTCGACAAACAAAGGACTCAAAGTCAACTTCTTTCTACTCAAGGCATCCGCTACAACGTTACCCTTGCCAGGGGTATATGCAATCTCAAAATCGTAGGATGCTAAGAACTCCATCCACCTTTGTTGCCTTAAGTTTAGATCTTTTTGAGAGAACAAGTATTTAAGCGACTTATGGTATGTATACAACTCAAACCTCTCTCCAAGCAAGTAATGGCGCTAAGACTTAAGCGCAAAAACTATGGCAGCTAACTCTAAGTCGTGGGTAGGGTAATTCTTCTCATGGACTTTCAACTGCCTTCCACCATAGCATATCACCCTTCCCTCTTGCATCAAAACTGCGCCAAGCCCTATCCCACAAGCATCGGTTTACACTATGAACGGGTTACTCTCATCTGGCAAAACTAAGACTGGAGTTGTCGTCAATGCCCTCTTCAAACGTTGGAAAGCATCATCACAGTCAACATCCCAAGAAAAGGTCAAATTCTTTTTCGTCAACTGTATAAGTGGGGCTAATATCCTAGCAAAGTCCTTGATGAACTTTTTGTAATAGCCCGCTAAACCTAGAAAACTTCTAACTTCTGTTGCATTCTTAGGAATCTTCCAATCTTGGATTACCACTACCTTCGCGGGATCCATAGCTATCCCTTTCTTGGAGACCACGTGCCCTAAGATCCTCACTTCCTTCCTCCAAAAATGACATTTGGAGAACTTAGCTTTGAGTTGATATGCTCAAAGGGTCTCCAATACTTCCCTAAGATGTAGGGCATGCTCTTCCTCGCTTCTAGAGAATATCAAAATATCATTCACAAAGACCCCCAACTTGTTTAGAAACTCCCTAAACACCCTACTCATTAAGTCTACAAAATATGGGTGCATTTGTCATACCAAAAGGCATGACTAGCCATTCAAAGAAACCATCGAGAGTCTTAAAAGCAGTCTTATCTATACTATCCTCAGCTACCCTCAACTGATGAATTCATGTGGCTAAGTCCAACTGCGAGAAAACCGAAGCACCAACCAACTGATCAAACAAATCATCTATCCTTGGCAAGAGTTTATTTAGCTCCCTATAGTCCACACACAGTCTAAGTGAACCATCAGCTTTTGTAGAAAAAACAGCTGGAGCACCCCACTCCGAGATACTTCTTCTTATGAACCCTTTCTCAAGCAACTCTTTCACTTGTTTACTAAGCTCCCTCCTTCCTCTTGGATCCATGTACGCACATGCAATGCAACTGGCTTTGCATTGTCCACCAAGTATATACGGAAATCTATCTCACGTTTTGGAGGTAAGCCCCTAACCTCCTCTGTAACAGCCCACACCTCCGTTCACGCAAGATATTGTCCCCAACTTAGCCACCGTATAGGTGTGGGGTTTTGTTCCTCAAAAGGCCTCGGCTAAGTTTCAAGATCTGCCAACACATGGCGTTGCTACACAGGCTGAGCCAACCTCCTTACTAACACCGATATTGTCCCTACTTTGCCACCTCTCAGGTGTAGGGTTTTCCATCACTGGGCCTCGGCGTTAGTAAGAGATAGACTCTACTATATAAGTACCCACTTTATACAGGCTTCCACGATGTGGGACTTAGGGGTGTTACATTCTCCCCTCCTACAGAGCCCAACGTCCCCGTTGGCTCACAAACACCTCACCCAGGCGCTGCGGTCCACACAGGAGCCACAATTCCGGCTGGGTATTGGCTCTGATACCACTGTAACAGCCCACACCTCCGTTCACGCAAGATATTGTCCCCAACTTAGCCACCGTATAGGTGTGGGGTTTTGTTCCTCAAAAGGCCTCGGCTAAGTTTCAAGATCTGCCAACACATGGCGTTGCCATACAGGCTGAGCCAACCTCCTTACTAACACCGATATTGTCCCTACTTTGCCACCTCTCAGGTGTAGGGTTTTCCATCACTAGGCCTCGGCGTTAGTAAGAGATAGACTCTACTATATAAGTACCCACTTTATACTGGCTTCCACGATGTGGGACTTAGGGGTGTTACATCCTCAAAGACATGTGCATACTCACGGACTACTCGAACATAATGCAAATCATCAATAGATGTGTCAAGAGATTCTAGGTAGCTAAGCATAACAGAACCCTTAGGGTCGCATGAGATATCGAGAGTATTACCCAAACTAGTCAACAGTCTAACTACCCTCTTTTCACAATCGAGAATGGCACCATACTTGGTTACTCAATCCATTCCTAGAATCAACCCATAGCCCATGAAGCCAGGCACATAAGCGTTGCATTCGAACTTAACCCCATACACATATATTCTCAAATGCCGATATAACATAGAAAGATGAGCCGTACCCCCAATAGGATTTGAGACTACAACGGGATCCATAACTAGACTAGTATTTAGGTGCAGTGTTTCAACTAACGAAGCAGATATAAACGAATGTGAAGCGCCAGAATCAAACAAAGTTCGAACAGGATGATCAAAAAGGAAAATCAAACTTTCAACAGAAATGTTTCTGCCTCTCTCTTGCGGAGGTGCCATGAGAACGTGAACCTACCCTCTAGAAGTAGATCCTATCCTCTTTCCTTGCCCTTGTCCATGCCTCCTTGAGCAGTCTTTCATCATATGTCCTGCCTCACCACACTGGAAGCAACCCGTCTTCTTGTTCTTCCTACAGTCCTTGCTCAAGTGGCCCGGTGTTCCACAATTAAAACACCTTTTATTCCCTTTCCCCTTGTTATCCTTACCACCTTTCTTTTGTTGTTGTTGTGCCTTCTTTGGATCCCCTTTCTTATCCTGCGCCATATGAGCATTAACACCTTTCTCCTCTTTGTGCATCAGCGCCATATCAATCAGTTTCTCAAAGGTAGCCCCCATTGGAAGGTGGGACATAGCTAACCCGTGCAATGGTTCATTCAGACCCTTGGCAAATCTCAAGGCCTTCTTATGTGGTGTATTAACTAATTCCATACCAAATCTTGCTAACTGTTTAAACTTGCTGACGTACTCCTTTATAGACAAACTCCCTTGTTTCAAAGCTAAGAACCTCTCCATGTATAAACTCTCCTCTGCTTGTGAAAGAAATTTCAACTCGAACCTTCGCCTAAAGTCTATCCATGTCTCCACTGGACGCCCTCCATTAGCTACTTCCCACCAAAAGGAAGCTTCGTCCTTCATCAACCAAGCAGCTAGCTGAACCTTCCTGTAATAACCCGGAAAATCTGGGCCAGTTTAAAAATTTTATTTTGGCAATTATAGCGAATTTTCTATATTTAAAATGAATTATTTTAAATAATATCGACGAGAAAATTTATTTTGAATATAATTAGAACGTATATATTATACGCGTCGTCGTTAGAATATAAATAATTTTATATAATTATAAAAGGAATTGAAAATGGCGCGGTAGTTCGATAATTCGATTTCAAACTTCAATTGAATGTACCGGGTGCAAGACAATCCGGATATTAGTAAAACCAAAATCAATAGGATCTATTTGAGAATATCTTTCCAACGAATCCGAAAAATCGAAATTTCATAGCGGGAATCAAAAGATATGTCCAGTTGAAAATTCTGAATAGTCGCTATGGAATTCGGGCCCTTAAAAATAGACATTTTGCAAACGACCTCGGGTTTCGACGAAACCACTTTTGTTGAATCCGTGATGTCAAGTTATTGTTAGGTTTTAAATTTCATAATTTTTCGAATCAATATGTGAGCGTGGAAAAGGAAAACGCGTTTGACCAGTTTCAGTTGATTTTAATCGACTGGAAATTGGCCATTTTTCAAACGGTCTCAGAATTCGACGAAACTAGTTTTGTTAGGACCGTATCGTCAATACGAAGCTAGAAAATATATTTTTTGGAATTTTTCGAGTTAGTATGTGACCCCGGTAATTTGAAATGTACGTTTAAAATTCAATATAGTGATTTAAATGTAAATTTAACGGAAACTGATTGTAACGATCAAATCAGCTTGCGATACTTATCCCATTGCGTCCGGAATGGGGGTAATTAGCTAGGGGCGACAGTCGTTGGGTCCGATTTGCAGTTCGATTTAAAAAAAGCAACTTAAAAGGAGAAAAAAATTAATTAATAAATAAAATAAAATATAAAACCTTTTACATTAAAACCCCTCCCCCCAAATCAGTTTCCCCCGATACCCTCACTCTCTCCTTCGTGATCGGAAATGGCGATCGCCGCCTTGACCCTCCATCGCTCCCCCCCCCAGTGACTGATGGCGCCACCACGCTTCCTCCTCCTCTCGAGCTCGCTCCTCTTCCTCTTCTATTCTGGCCCGCAAGAACCCTAGACCCCCACCTGACGTCGATCCACCCGTCCGCCGTCAACCAATGCCTCCACCTCCACGCTCCATCCTCCCAGCCCGAACCGATCCAATTAATACCAAATCGCCACCTCAGTCCAACGCTAGACCGCGCCAGAAGCCCCAGTGGTTCGAACTGGCTGCCGTTCATGGTGATGGAAGGGCGGCACTCCGACGATTCGAGGAGGAGAGGACGATCAACATCCGATGGCTCAGGGGACTGGCGGTTTCTAGACCTAGATTGGGGCATTGGGTTCGAATAGAGCCTGGAAGAAGAAGAACAAAGAATCGACCTTTATTTCTTTAAACGTGATTAAGGTAGTTTCTTCTCTATTTTATTTTATTTACTTACTATATGAATGGTTAAAAAAAATAAAAAAAATAAATAGAATAAAATAGCATGTATAAAAATACATTGTTTAACAAATTTAATAGTGTGATTTTTTTTTTATTTGTTTGATACGATTAAAATACGATTTTTTTTTATCATGAAAAGATGAGATTTTTATGTATGTAAAGTTAGGTTCTTTCAATATATAAAGTTGAGATTTTATTTACATAAAGATTTGATTTTAAGTTAGAAAAGGTGTGATCTTTATAATAGGAAAGTTATTATTTTGATTTGTATAAAGTTATAATTTTTATTTATAAAAAGATTATATTTTTATAATGAAGAAGATTAGATTTTTTTCTATGTAATCTCATCGATTAAAAATGTGGTTTTTATATGAAGATTAGCGATGTTTTTATAGGTAAAGGTTAAAAATATAATTTTTATACGTGTAGTGAAGATAAAAATTCAATCTTTATATTTGAAAAGGTAAAATCTTTGTATTTGAAAAGGTAAAATCTTTGTATTTGAAAAGGCGAAGTCTATGAATTTGAAAAGAAGAAATCTTTAGAATAAAAATTCGATTTTTATATATTGAATAGCAAAGTAAAAATTCGATTTTTATATATTGAATAGCAAAGTAAAAATTCGATTTTTATATATTGAATACCAAAGTAAAAATTCGATTTTTACATATGTAGAGAATCCGGGCAACGAAGATGACGAAAGGCAAAACCGATGAAGATTTCTATCAAAGAAGAGTCAAGATGATTGGATAGCTATTTGTGAGAACTTCTCACTCTTCAATTTCTTTTCTAGTTATATATATATACTAGGATGCAGACGGTGCTTAGTAGCACCCGACACAATCGTCCACAGACCATGGACTTGTTTGTTTGGTTGCATAGATTGGTTAGATGATTTGATTTGAATTTGGTTGTTTGGTGATTTTGATTGATGTGTGAATGGCGTGGGCCTTCACTAGACCGGGGATAAGGCTAGGCCTCGTCCCGTTTCTAGTATCGTGCCGTTATGCCGCCGAAATTTTCTAAAATATGTTAGAAAAATAAAAATACCATTTTTATTTTGTTAATGAACTGAATAGAAATTCATATGTTGAAATAAAATGTTTTATCGTTAAAAATATAATTTTTAACGTGAATGTGAATAAATAAAATATTCATTTACAAACCGGACGGTTTGTTTATGTACATTGATTTGACTGACATTGATTGGGACGATAAATTTTACACATCGCCCAACTGCACAACTAAAATCTGTGTTTGATTGCTTGAAACCCCACACGGGTGTTGGGATGAAATTTGAAGTTCACTCATCCTGATTGATTAAATATGTCGATCGATTGATTGACAGGCTGTTATAAGCATTAAATATCTATATTTGATGCTTATACAGTGTAGTGCACTTTGGTTGATGGTTGATTATTTTTCAATGCTATTATATACGTGTGATGTATGAAAATCCATATAATTAACATTATATGGTAATTGATTGGGCCTCATTCCAATTTAGAAGATAAAGAATATTATAAAATAAAGGTTCATGTGTTGACTGTACTCATCCGTTGAGATTAGTCATGTGTTGAACGAAATATTTTAACAATAAAATTTATATCTTTATCTTTATAAAATAAAGGTTCATGTGTTGACTGTACTCATCCGTTGAGATTAGTCATGTGTTGAAAGAAATATTTTAACAATAAAATTTATATCTTTATCTTTATAAAATAAAGGTTCATGTGTTGACTGTACTCATCCGTTGAGATTAGTCATGTGTTAAACGAAATATTTTAACAATAAAATTTATATCTTTATCTTTATAAAATAAAGGTTCATGTGTTGACTGTACTCATCCGTTGAGATTAGTCATGTGTTGAACGAAATATTTTAACAATAAAATTTACATCTTTATCATATATAGAATTAGAAATCAACTGGAAAATAGATGAGATGAGTGGTCTCCCGGATATTAATCTGATGTTGGTTTCGGCCTTCGGGGTTAACATTCAGGAAATCGTTCTCTCACTAAATTACGGTTGGAGTCTGATTCAATATCAAACGATAGATACCTTAATTTTTATAAAATATATTAAATAACAAAAATAGTCACACGTGGACAGTACTCATTCGTTGAGATTAGTCGTGTGTTGACAAAAATAAATATTCATTTGTTGAATAGAATATTTGAAAATAGAAATATATGAAGCCGTGTTGATTAGATTGACGCCATTTTGACGTGAACGATACTTATATCGATTTTATTCATTTTAAAATGAATATTGAAAAGTGATTTCGAATTCGAATATTTTGAAATGGAATTTGATTTGATTTGAATAGGAAACAAATTTGATTTCAATTGAATATATAACGAATTTGAATAGAAAACGAATTTGATTTGAATAGAAAACGAATTTGATTTGAATTGAATAGAAAACGAAACGAATTTGATTTGAATTGAATAGAAAACGAAACGAATTTGATTTGAATTGTATACATAACGAATTTGAATTGAAATGAATATATAATGAATTTGATTTGAATTGAATAGAAATGAATTTTAAAACGAATTTATAAGGAAGGATTCAATTTTGATTTGAATTGAAATGGAAGTTGAAATTGTTTTTGAAACGAATTTAAAAACTATTTATATAATTCGTTTCAAATAGAAATCGACGAAATATATATTATATATATAATATAATGGCCTGAATAGAACGCGCCGCGCCGCGGCAGTTCGCGAATTTCGACCATTTATTTCAAACGGACATTACGGGAGATCCGACCGTCGGATTCTCCTAAAACCGGAACCGTTGGGTTCGTATCGAAAAGAGCTTTCTAACGAATATTAGAAATTTGAAATCTAAAGGTTGGATTTGGAGTTACGTCCAAATCAAATTTGAAAAAGGTCGCTGTAAGTGCAGTTCGATGGCCATTGTTGGAAATCGACTGTACGGGCCTTGATAAAATTATTAAAAAAATCAATAATTTGTGTAAAATCATAAGAAATGATTTGGGAAAATTTGGGATGAAAAACTCCATATTTGAAAAGATAAAAATAGATTTTTATCAAATTGAACTAGTTTGAACTAAATTTAAAACCCGATTTGTTTTTAAATAAATAAATTAGATTTAAAAAGGGGTTTTAAATAATCGGAATTCCTAATATATTTGAATTAAATTGAACTAGAATTGATTTGTCGGTTTATCGTGAACTGTGTTTTAAACAACACTAGTTCTTTAACCCGACGATAAATAGAATGTGATTTGGGTTTGTCGTGAGCTGTGTTTTAAATGACATTAGTTCTTTAACCCAATAAAAGAAGTTTTAATGAATCTGCAATCAAATTGAAATGTGAATTGATAATTTAAATTATCAAATTTAGAAATTGAGCGAGAATGGAGTATCACCAGTTTTGCTCCAAAGCGATAGTTAAATCTTTAATTAGATTTGAACGTGAAATGGTAATTAATTTTACCGATAACACTATGGTGTTAGATGTGAAGTATTACCAGTTTTGCTTCATGGGATGAATAGGTTGGGATTGGGAAATAAAATAAATAATTACTTCAATGTGGTTCGCTAATCTCGACTAGTTTGAAAAACCATAATTTGGTTTGAAATGACATCGAAAGGAAGATTAAAGGATAAATTTGAAAGAATTTATCTTGGATAAAATTAATGGGAACCTTTCCCTAAGAATGTGAATTTATGAATAAAAGAATATTCTGAATTGGAATGAGGCGTATGTTGAGTTTGTGTAACATTTGTTTTAATATACGCGGGTTGTTCGGAAAGTCCGAGTTTATACCCATTCTGAATAACCGATTCGACGATAAGTCGAAGATGAAGACGGTGGTTGAAGACCGGAAGTCTTCACATCGTTTGGATAATTACTGACGATCCTGATTGGGCTGTACACCCAAGAGGATGGAAATAGTTGGTGGTCGTCCAGACGTACTTGGAGATGGATGGATATGCGAGGAAAGTGCCTCCGGTTTCGTTCAGACCCAGAACGGACTTGTAAATGGATTGTGTGTCTGACATTGGATTTTATTCTGTGTTGATTGATTTCTTTTAAATATACATCTGTTTGGCGGCGGAGAATTTATTCTTTTTCTTAACGCCCTTCTCTGAGACGTACGAGCTCAGAGGTTGTATATCGATGGACATCAGTCGCATGGCATGAATTGCCTGTGTGGCACGCTAAGATGCAATGATCAAGGCTTTTGTTGAAAAGCAGAGTCTTGTGGTTGATGATAAAAGCACGGCCTACGTGGCAGCTTTGTGTATAACGTGAATTCGTGAGCCTCACACCTCGGTATGAGTTAAAAACGGGATACGGACTGCAGGGAGAGCACGACGTTTCTTTCTAGCTTTGGTGGTGTCAGTGACTTACCGGCCCTGACATATATATACTTTTCACCTTTGTGGTTGTTGGAATGAGGCGCCTCGATTATAGGTCTGTAAGGACCGGGAAACGTGTGTTCAGGCATAACTAATCCTCTAACGTAAGTGAGGACCGGCCCTGAAGATCCAGGGGTTGCCCAGAGTGCGTAACCCTGGGACATTTGCTAGAGTGTCTCGAACGCGGAGAGGAGCTTGCCCCTTGCCTCGACTCATGACGGAATCCAATTTCCAATACGTGTAATTCGGTTTTAATTGTAGAACTAGTATGGTGACATAGTAGATGGTAGCTATGCCGCCTATGATTTATATTTATGATTGAAATTGTTTTGACACTATACACTTATTATAGTATCAAATGATTTGTTTTAAACGTACCAAGCATGTTTGGCTATTATAAGGGAAAACCCTATCCTCCGGCTTGCGTTGCATTGTGTGATGGGACCTGGGTCTTATAATAGCTTCATTTCTCGAAAAAAACATTGCGTTGTTTATTCTATGCACTGGTATTCTTGGGAGGAAACCCGTTCCGTGTTATACGGCGTGGTCCCTTGAATTACTCTCTTTTAAAATAAAGCTTTAAATAACTGTTTTAGTTCTCACACCAGTCACATGACTGACCTGGAGTTTATTGTTTTAACCTAAACTCTGGGTGCCCCTATTTTCCGCACGGGCAGCTAGTAGTTTTGGTTTTGCAGATTTATATTCACAGGATCCTGGTTTACAGCTGGAATGATATCCGGAAAGCTCTGTATCCGTGTATCACCTTCAGTTGTGCTTTGTATTACTTTCCGCTGCTATGTAATTTATTGTAATCTCTGATATTTATCGAATGTAATTTATTCATTTATACTCTGTATATTCTTGTATCTGATGGGATTGTTGTAATAACAATGAAATGTTCTTCCGTCTGCGTTCTATTTTGTCTTGTCCTCAACGCTATCCGCGCTTTCCTTCACGGGGAAGTTCGGGTCGTGTCAGTTTGGTATCAGAGCTTTGGTTTACAGAGCTTGAGAACAAGACACATTTGAACCATACAAAAGAATTCATCAGATATTGGATTAGTAATATCCAATTAGAATGACTCGTTAGAGATAGGATCAGTAGTATCCTAGAACGAGTGTGAAGAGTATATTTTTCAAATGAAAACAATTTTGTTTTGAAAATTTAAATCGTTTTAAACATATTTGATTATTTATTTATTTTGAATTTGGACAATCTAGTATATAAAGGTTTTGCATATACGCGTCATGAACGTATATTCGAAGTTTTAATATATTAGATAGATATAGAGTCACACTCTAGTCGCCCGGACATGGTCCTGATGATGAAGTATACCATCACCAATATTTATTTTCGTGTTTCGAAGGTGTGATATCTATATATTTCCATTTGACTGGTGTGAGAACCAAAACTAATATAGCTAAAACACATTGTTGTGAATTGGCATCAAAAACATGATTTTCTGTATATGTATCAAATTTTATGAATTTGAAACTCTAATTCACTAATTGATTGATGTTTGTGTTGTTTGTTTATTTGTTTGATAATTTTGAACCATTATGCCTAATATAACCAAATATTGAACTGTAGTGAAAATTGGTCGCATTTGCTTGCATATACATGTACTTACATTGAACAGGTCATAGCAAGGAGGCTAGAGCCGAAGAATAAAATTTGTTTGCCCGACAAATAGGTACATGTTTACTACATAATTTACTGTTTTGTTTGGGTGATGATGATTTTATGAGCCTATTGGCTAGCCGCTTGGCTTTTTCTTTTTCTTTTTGAGATCAGAAGGCCTGTATGGAAATTTCGGGATTTTCCCGTGGCTCCCGGTGCAGGGGAGGTTATAGCGAAATTTTTCGAAAATTTAGGGTGTTAGCCAAATTTTTGAAAATTTGAAAATTCTCAGAAACTGAAAAGTTGGAGAACGGAAGCCTGATCGAACGTAGAGTTGATTAATCAAACCACTTTCGACTTTGTTCCTTTTCGGGGACGAAAAGTTTTAAGTGGGGGAGATTGTAATAACCCGGAAAATCTGGGCCAGTTTAAAATTTTTATTTTGGCAATTATAGCGAATTTTCTATATTTAAAATGAATTATTTTAAATAATATCGACGAGAAAATTTATTTTGAATATAATTAGAACGTATATATTATACGCGTCGTCGTTAGAATATAAATAATTTTATATAATTATAAAAGGAATTGAAAATGGCGCGGTAGTTCGATAATTCGATTTCAAACTTCAATTGAATGTACCGGGTGCAAGACAATCCGGATTTTAGTAAAACCAAAAACAATAGGATCTATTTGAGAATATCTTTCCAACGAATCCGAAAAATCGAAATTTCATAGCGGGAATCAAAAGATATGTCCAGTTGAAAATTCTGAATAGTCGCTATGGAATTCGGGCCCTTAAAAATAGACATTTTGCAAACGAACTCGGATTTCGACGAAACAACTTTTGTTGGATCCGTGATGTCAAGTTATTGTTAGGTTTTAAATTTCATAATTTTTCGAATCAATATGTGAGCGTGGCAAAGGAAAACACGTTTGACCAGTTTCAGTTGATTTTAATCGACTGGAAATTGGCCATTTTTCAAACGGTCTCAGAATTCGACGAAACTAGTTTTGTTAGGACCGTATCGTCAATACGAAGCTAGAAAATATATTTTTTGGAATTTTTCGAGTTAGTATGTGACCCCGGTAATTTGAAATGTACGTTTAAAATTCAATATAGTGAATTAAATGTAAATTTAACGGAAACTGATTGTAACGATCAAATCAGCTTGTGATACTTATCCCATTGCGTTCGGAATGGGGGTAATTAGCTAGGGGCGACAGTCGTTGGGTCCGATTTGCAGTTCGATTTAAAAAAAGCAACTTAAAAGGAGAAAAAATTAATTAATAAATAAAATAAAATATAAAACCTTTTACATTAAAACCCCTCCCCCCAAATCAGTTTTCCCCGATACCCTCACTCTCTCCTTCGTGATCGGAAATGGCGACCGCCGCCTTGACCCTCCATCGCCCCCCCCCCCCAGCGACTGATGGCGCCACCACGCTTCCTCCTCCTCTCGAGCTCGCTCCTCTTCCTCTTCTATTCTGGCCCGCAAGAACCCTAGACCCCCACCTGACGTCGATCCACCCGTCCGCCGTCAACCAATGCCTCCACCTCCACGCTCCATCCTCCCAGCCCGAACCGATCCAATTAATACCAAATCGCCACCTCAGTCCAACCCTAGACCGCGCCAGAAGCCCCAGTGGTTCGAACTGGCTGCCATTCATGGTGATGGAAGGGCGGCACTCCGGCGATTCGAGAAGGAGAGGACGATCTACATCCGACGGCTCAGGGGACTGGCGGTTTCTAGACCTAGATTGGGGCATTGGGTTCGAATAGAGCCTGGAAGAAGAAGAACAAAGAATCGGCCTTTATTTCTTTAAACGTGATTAAGGTAGTTTGTTCTCTATTTTATTTTATTTACTTACTATATGAATGGTTAAAAAAAATAAAAAAAAATAAATAAATAGAATAGAATAGCATGTATAAAAATACATTGTTTAACAAATTTAATAGTGTGATTTTTTTATTTGTTTGATACGATTAAAATACGATTTTTTTTTATCATGAAAAGATGAGATTTTTATGTATGTAAAGTTAGGTTCTTTCAATATATAAAGTTGAGATTTTATTTACATAAAGATTTGATTTTAAGTTAGAAAAGGTGTGATCTTTATAATAGGAAAGTTATTATTTTGATTTGTATAAAGTTATAATTTTTATTTATAAAAAGATTATATTTTTATAATGAAGAAGATTAGATTTTTTCTATGTAATCTCATCGATTAAAAATGTGGTTTTTATATGAAGATTAGCGATGTTTTTATAGGTAAAGGTTAAAAATATAATTTTTATACGTGTAGTGAAGATAAAAATTCAATCTTTATATTTGAAAAGGTAAAATCTTTGTATTTGAAAAGGTAAAATCTTTGTATTTGAAAAGGCGAAGTCTATGAATTTGAAAAGAAGAAATCTTTAGAATAAAAATTCGATTTTTATACATTGAATAGCAAAGTAAAAATTCGATTTTTATATATTGAATAGCAAAGTAAAAATTCGATTTTTATATATTGAATACCAAAGTAAAAATTCGATTTTTACATATGTAGAGAATCCGGGCAACGAAGATGATGAAAGGCAAAAACGATGAAGATTTCTATCAAAGAAGAGTCAAGATGATTGGATAGCTATCTGTGAGAACTTCTCACTCTTCAATTTCTTTTCTAGTTATATATATATATACTAGGATGCAGACGGTGCTTAGTAGCACCCGACACAATCGTCCACAGACCATGGACTTGTTTGTTTGGTTGCATAGATTGGTTAGATGATTTGATTTGAATTTGGTTGTTTGGTGATTTTGATTGATGTGTGAATGGCGTGGGCCTTCACTAGACCGGGGATAAGGCTAGGCCTCGTCCCGTTTCTAGTATCGTGCCGTTATGCCGCCGAAATTTTCTAAAATATGTTAGAAAAATAAAAATACCATTTTTATTTTGTTAATGAACTGAATAGAAATTCATATGTTGAAATAAAATGTTTTATCGTTAAAAATATAATTTTTAACGTGAATGTGAATAAATAAAATATTCATTTACAAACCGGACGGTTTGTTTATGTACACTGATTTGACTGACATTGATTGGGACGAAAATTTTACACATCGCCCAACTGCACAACTAAAATCTGTGTTTGATTGCTTGAAACCCCACACGGGTGTTGGGATGAAATTTGAAGTTCACTCATCCTGATTGATTAAATATGTCGATCGATTGATTGACAGGCTATTATAAGCATTAGATATCTATATTTGATGCTTATACAGTGTAGTGCACTTTGGTTGATGGTTGATTATTTTTCAATGCTATTATATACGTGTGATGTATGAAAATCCATATAATTAACATTATATGGTAATTGATTGGGCCTCATTCCAATTTAGAAGATAAAGAATATTATAAAATAAAGGTTCATGTGTTGACTGTACTCATCCGTTGAGATTAGTCATGTGTTGAGCGAAATATTTTAACAATAAAATTTATATCTTAATCTTTATAAAATAAAGGTTCATGTGTTGACTGTACTCATCCGTTGAGTTTAGTCATGTGTTGAACTAAATATTTTAACAATAAAATTTATATCTTTATCTTTATAAAATAAAGGTTCATGTGTTGACTGTACTCATCCGTTGAGATTAGTCATGTGTTAAACGAAATATTTTAACAATAAAATTTATATCTTTATCTTTATAAAATAAAGGTTCATGTGTTGACTGTACTCATCCATTGAGATTAGTCATGTGTTGAACGAAATATTTTAACAATAAAATTTACATCTTTATCATATATAGAATTAGAAATCAACTGGAAAATAGATGAGATGAGTGGTCTCCCGGATATTAATCTGATGTTGGTTTCGGCCTTCGGGGTTAATATTCAGGAAATCGTTCTCTCACTAAATTACGGTTGGAGTCTGATTCAATATCAAACTATAGATACCTTAATTTTTATAAAATATATTAAATAACAAAAATAGTCACACGTGGACAGTACTCATTCGTTGAGATTAGTCGTGTGTTGACAAAAATAAATATTCATTTGTTGAATAGAATATTTGAAAATAGAAATATATGAAGCCGTGTTGATTAGATTGACGCCATTTTGACGTGAACGATACTTATATCGATTTTATTCATTTTAAAATGAATATTGAAAAGTGATTTCGAAATCGAATATTTTGAAATGGAATTTGATTTGATTTGAATAGGAAACAAATTTGATTTCAATTGAATATATAACGAATTTGAATAGAAAACGAATTTGATTTGAATAGAAAACGAATTTGATTTGAATTGAATAGAAAACGAAACGAATTTGATTTGAATTGAATAGAAAACGAAACGAATTTGATTTGAATTGTATACATAACGAATTTGAATTGAAATGAATATATAATGAATTTGATTTGAATTGAATAGAAATGAATTTTAAAACGAATTTATAAGGAAGGATTCAATTTTGATTTGAATTGAAATGGAAGTTGAAATTGTTTTTGAAACGAATTTAAAAACTATTTATATAATTCGTTTCAAATAGAAATCGACGAAATATATATTATATATATAATATAATGGCCTGAATAGAACGCGCCACGCCGCGGCAGTTCGCGAATTTCGACCATTTATTTCAAACGGACATTACGGGAGATCCGACCGTCGGATTCTCCTAAAACCGGAACCGTTGGGTTCGTATCGAAAAGAGCTTTCTAACAAATATTAGAAATTTGAATTCTAACGGTTGGATTTGGAGTTACGTCCAAATCAAATTTGAAAAAGGTCGCTGTAAGTGCAGTTCGATGGCCATTGTTGGAAATCGACTGTACGGGCCTTGATAAAATTATTAAAAAAATCAATAATTTGTGTAAAATCATAAGAAATGATTTGGGAAAATTTGGGATGAAAAACTCCATATTTGAAAAGATAAAAATAGATTTTTATCAAATTGAACTAGTTTGAACTAAATTTAAAACCCGATTTGTTTTTAAATAAATAAATTAGATTTAAAAAGGGGTTTTAAATAATCGGAATTCCTAATATATTTGAATTAAATTGAACTAGAATTGATTTGTGGGTTTATCGTGAACTATGTTTTAAACAACACTAGTTCTTTAACCCGACGATAAATAGAATGTGATTTGGGTTTGTCGTGAGCTGTGTTTTAAATAACATTAGTTCTTTAACCCAATAAAAGAAGTTTTAATGAATCTGCAATCAAATTGAAATGTGAATTGATAATTTAAATTATCAAATTTAGAAATTGAGCGAGAATGGAGTATCACCAGTTTTGCTCCAAAGCGATAGTTAAATCTTTAATTAGATTTGAACATGAAATGGTAATTAATTTTACCGATAACACTGTGGTGTTAGATGTGAAGTATTACCAGTTTTGCTTCATGGGATGAATAGGTTGGGATTGGGAAATAAAATAAATAATTACTTCGATGTGGTTCGCTAATCTCGACTAGTTTGAAAAACCATAATTTGGTTTGAAATGACATCCAAAGGAAGATTAAAGGATAAATTTGAAAGAATTTATCTTGGATAAAATTAATGGGAACCTTTCCCTAAGAATGTGATTTTATGAATAAAAGAATATTCTGAATTGGAATGAGGCGTATGTTGAGTTTGTGTAACATTTGTTTTAATATACGCGGGTTGTTCGGAAAGTCCGAGTTTATACCCATTCTGAATAACCGATTCGACGATAAGTCGAAGATGAAGACGGTGGTTGAAGACCGGAAGTCTTCACATCGTTTGGATAATTACTGACGATCCTGATTGGGCTGTACACCCAAGAGGATGGAAATAGTTGGTGGTCGTCCAGACGTACTTGGAGATGGATGGATATGCGAGGAAAGTGCCTCCGGTTTCGTTCAGACCCAGAACGGACTTGTAAATGGATTGTGTGTCTGACATTGGATTTTATTCTGTGTTGATTGATTTCTATTAAATATACATCTGTTTGGCGGCGGAGAATTTATTCTTTTGCTTAACGCCCTTCTCTGAGACGTACGAGCTCAGAGGTTGTATATCGATGGACATCAGTCGCATGGCATGAATTGCCTGTGTGGCACGCTAAGATGCAATGATCAAGGCTTTTGTTGAAAAGCAGAGTCTTGTGGTTGATGATCAAAGCACGGCCTACGTGGCAGCTTTGTGTATAACGTGAATTCGCGAGCCTCACACCTCGGTATGAGTTAAAAACGGGATACGGACTGCAGGGAGAGCACGACGTTTCTTTCTAGCTTTGGTGGTGTCAGTGACTTACCGGCCCTGACATATATATACTTTTCACCTTTGTGGTTGTTGGAATGAGGCGCCTCGATTATAGGTCTGTAAGGACCGGGAAACGTGTGTTCAGGCATAACTAATCCTCTAACGTAAGTGAGGACCGGCCCAGAAGATCCAGGGGTTGCCCAGAGTGCGTAACCCTGGGACATTTGCTAGAGTGTCTCGAACGCGGAGAGGAGCTTGCCCCTTGCCTCGACTCATGACGGAATCCAATTTCCAATACGTGTAATTCGGTTTTAATTGTAGAACTAGTATGGCGACATAGTAGATGGTAGCTATGCCGCCTATGATTTATATTTATGATTGAAATTGTTTTGACACTATACACTTATTATAGTATCAAATGATTTGTTTTAAACGTACCAAGCATGTTTGGCTATTATAAGGGAAAACCCTATCCTCCGGCTTGCGTTGCATTGTGTGATGGGACCTGGGTCTTATAATAGCTTCATTTTTCGAAAAAAACATTGCGTTGTTTATTCTATGCACTGGTATTCTTGGGAGGAAACCCGTTCCGTGTTATACGGCGTGGTCCCTTGAATTACTCTCTTTTAAAATAAAGCTTTAAATAACTGTTTTAGTTCTCACACCAGTCACATGACTGACCTGGAGTTTATTGTTTTAACCTAAACTCTGGGTGCCCCTATTTTCCGCACGGGCAGTTAGTAGTTTTGGTTTTGCAGATTTATATTCACAGGATCCTGGTTTACAGCTGGAATGATATCCGGAAAGCTCTGTATCCGTGTATCACCTTCAGTTGTGCTTTGTATTACTTTCCGCTGCTATGTAATTTATTGTAATCTCTGATATTTATCGAATGTAATTTATTCATTTATACTTTGTATATTCTTGTATCTGATGGGATTGTTGTAATAACAATGAAATGTTCTTCCGTCTGCGTTCTATTTTGTCTTGTCCTCAACGCTATCCGCGCTTTCCTTCACGGGGAAGTTCGGGTCGTGTCACTTCCTTCCATCGTCTATCTCAAAGATACCAAACAAGTCCTCCACTTCCTTGAGCCAAATTCTAGCCTCGACAAACGTCTCAGTCCCATGAAACGGTTTTTCGCCCATCGCACAGAAGTCTTTGCATATCTTCAAAAAATCATCTACACGAGGAGGGGGAGGAGGAGGAGCGTTTGTTAGGCCTGCGGCATTAGCCCTTGCCTCCAAATACCTTCTGAACCAGCCTGGTATCTGTACGCCCTCGAGTATTTTGGGTTTTCCAGACATTCTGAAAGGAAAAAGGGAGAGATTCAAAACAGAGAATCAAAAGATAGATATATGGCTCTTGGGGATTATGTTTTTCATAATAAACCTTTCTCTTGAAAATACTCTTTTTAAAACATGTTTTTGAAATACTTCTTTCTAAAAATGCTTTTGAATATGGTTTTCCAAAATCTTTTATCTGTTCAGGTAACCTTTGGCTCTTATACACGTGTAACACCCCACTTCCATTAATGTCACTCACTAAGGGAATGCATTAACTTTCATGGGGTATTATAAGAGTATAGAACAGAATATCACAAGACAGATATATAAAATAGTACTTAAGAAAATTCAAAATTTATTCATTGCAGCGGAAAAGCAAAACATGTTTGGTTACAACGTCAAAACCACATACTAGAGTCAAGTACAAAATTATTATCATAGTACATAAAAGTAAAACCATAATCCCACTCCAAATAGCCATAATGAAAAAGAGTTAAAGCTGAGCATTACTTTCAACACTTCCAAGCACTTAAAGAGGAAAGAAATCTAAGTCAAGCTCCACTAGTCCCACCCTGAGCACTTGGAGGGGGAGGAAAGAAAAGAGGCGAAACAAAACAGGTCATACATAAAGTCTGGCGAGTCTAGTGACTTTAACTATATAGTTAGTAAAGTAACAAGATAAGGACATAAACTGGATATAAGAAATGACTGTAACATAAGCAAGTATGACAAGGTGAACAAGATATAACGTTGATTGCGCTTCTAATCACTATAAGATAATTCCTACACCGCACCAATGCTAATTTCACCGCACCATTACTAGTCCCATATTGAAAGTTGATCCCTCTTATTAATCATAATAATAATAATGGTAGTTTCGTGTAATTCTAGCTGCTGTCATAGGTGCCTCCTGCTCCTGTCTCCACTAGTTGTACCCACTACCCTCCCTATTCGACCGGCTCCCTGACTCGTAGATACCCGTGCTGGTCCCAAAGTAGGGTGTATCACTCCCTAAAGTGGCAACCCGATACTACTAAAAGGAATGGCTTATATCTGCATGATGCAACAACGTCTTACCTACTAGCCCGGAGCCACGCACGCATATGACTCCGTTGGACTTGCGTTGCCACCGCTAACTCTTTATTGGCCACTTACAATCGAACCCAGTAAGTGTGTCCCGTCCTCGACCTAGTTCGAGCTCACATAGATACAAAATGGGTTACTGGTTGAAAATGGTCCACACACTTGACACAAGCTTCCCTCCTAAGCTTGGTCCCCACTAGGAATTCCCACTTAACCCCTTCTTATTCCCATGTCTTCTTACATGTTTCACCATGGTTAAGTGCTTCAAATTATATTTCACATGTCACCCATGTCACCCACTTAACCCCCATGTCTTACAACATGTCTTATCTTGGTTAAATGTTTATTAATTTATTATAACTGTAATCTTGCAAGACCTCCCACATTAGATTGCCGTCTTGCGGTTGTTGGATATGCCGGGCGGTTCCGGGCAGTCTTACACTGCAATCCGAATCTAGCCTTGTAACACCCTGAAATTAGATATACTATACCGTAAAGATAATTAATTAAAGGATTAATTAATTAATGAAGAAAAATAAAAAAATGAATATATATATATATATATATATGTAATTATGTTAAGAAGGTATAAGTTTAAAAATGTGCATTGAAAAAAATGCATGCGAATTAATTAGGCTACAGTAAAAGAAAAATTAATGCAATTAATACAAAAACCGAAAGGAAATGTGTGGATGCATGGAGTAAAAAGAAAGATTTATGCATGCATAAATAGATATATATGTATGTAGGTATCTTCATTATGCATTGACTTTGTATGTTACAAGGAAAGTAGAAAAAAAAGGGGAATTAAATTATATATCCGATTTCCACTTTTTGAAATAGGTAAGCAATCAATTTGCATTACTTGTAAATATTAGAATTCATGAATAGGTGCATATATATATATATATATATATATATATATATATATATATATATGGGCAATTAATGTATATAGTAAAGGAAGAATATGTAAACATGAATAGATTGAAATTAGTTTGTAGATGTGTGTTAATATGGCATTGATTGAAAAACATGTAATTGACCTTAGTTTATATTTGTGTTTGTGCTAATTTTTCATTCATATTAATTGGTATTAATTAAAGAAAATATGTTAATTTGAGGAATATAGTAAAATTGTTATTCAATATTAATTGACACCAATTAGGAAGAATACGCAAATCAAAGAAAACATGCAATTAGATGTTTAAATTCAATTCATATTAATTTAAGGGAAGAAATATAGAAGGTTATTAATATATATAAAATACATTTGCTGACTCAGCACTAGGTGTACGATGCGGATTAAAAACCTAATATCTAACAGCTTATGTTGAATTAAACTTCTATATAAGCACGCATAGACTCAAGCCCTAAACCTAAACTAAATTAGTCTCTTAGCCTCCATGCTACTGCTAGGATAGTTCTTCTTCCTAAAGCTTAAGGATTTGCAAGTCAGAATTCTAATACGAACGACGAACGAATTATTCTCTTCTCTAACCTGTCTTTGTGAGTACAATTTCTTTCACAAAATAATTAATAAATTAATTATGATGAGTTATAATTGGGATCATGATAACATGCCTGTTGAATCATGTGACGCTACTTAATTTTGTTATCGTCTGTTTGTGAACCTATGACAGTTTTGTTAACTTATGTTAGTAGATCTATTTCATATGTCCAATCACATATGTTTAACTTGATTCATTTTATGACATCAGTTTATATGCAAGTCTGTATACGAATTATACACAAGTTTACATGTGAATCAAGTATATATATACATGCAAGTTTATGTGTAAAATGTGTGATATTAGTTTACATGTTTAAATTCATGATGTTGGTTCATATGTCTAAACACATATGCTAGATTTGATTCATTTTGTGACATTAATCTACATGTCTAAATCATATGCAAGTGTAAATGTAAATCTTAATTTACATGTCTAAATTATATATGCAAGTTTATATATAAGTTTGGATGTGAATCATATGCTAGTTTATATGTAAGATTGCATGCGAATCATATGTAAGTCTTAGTTTACATGTTTAAATTGCATATATGCAAGTTTAGTACGAATTTGTATGTAGATCATATGCAAGTTTATGCGAAAACCATGTTCATATATGCAAGTTTACCTTTATGTGTATAGATCTATGCAAGTCATATCTTATATAATTTGATCCATGTCAATTTGTAGTTTATGCAAATTATGCCTATTTCCTATACAAGTTATTGATTATGCAAGTTTATGATTATATAAATTATAATCATGCAAAATTTGATCCATGCTAGCCTATTCTTATTTGCAAGTTAGATCTACTTTATGTGTTATGCAAGTTGTGATGTTTCTTTTCTTTTTATGAGTTAGACTATTTGCGAGTCGAACATATTTCATACTAAACGTACGAACGACGTGGGGGCAATGGGAAAATATTAAATATTAATATTGTGAATTGGCATAAAATGGCTTAAAAACATATAATTAATTTGATACATTAATTGGCCTAATTTATATGCATAGAAATTATGGACATAATTTAGGTGACAATTATGGACATGGATTAAAAGTGGAAGTTATTGGCAATTTGAAATAGGGATATTAATTCAAATTGGGGTTGAATAATAATGTGTAATAATAAATGCCTAAGACATGGGGTTAGACTAGTTTGTGGTGTAAGACAGCCCGGACCCGCCCGGCAAATCCAGCAACTACAAACGGTAGTCTAATGTGAGAGGTCAAAGGCATAAATTAAATGCGTAATAAATGCCTAAGACACGAGGTTAGACTCGTTTGTGGTATAAGACTGCTCGAACCCGCCAGGCACATCCAACAACCACAAACGGCAGTCTAATGTGAGAGGTCGTAGGCATAATTAAAAGATGCTTAGACACGAGGTTAAGTTTGGCTTATGGTGGAAGTCTGCCCGGAACCGCCCGGCATATCCAAAGGCCACGAGCAATTGACTTAATGTGAGAGGTCTGTGCATTAATAATTAATTAATGCTGATCAAAGACAAGTATTAATGACAAATAGAAGATTGGTTGAGAGTAATGCTCTAAGTATCGATCTGATGTTGATTTCGGTCTTCGGGGTTAATACTTAGGGAGTTATTCTCTTAACCAATGTATCTGTGAACTAAGATGTACTTAATCATAAATTAAATAAAACATGTAATACGATATATACACACATATATGATACATAAAACATGCTAAGTGGGTAGGGTTAAGACCAGCTTAACCAATAATATATATTAATCTGATAAGTGGGTAGGGTTAAGACCAGCTTAACCAATAATATATATTAATCTGATAAGTGGTTAGGGTTAAGACCAGCTTAACCAATAATATATATTAATCTGATAAGTGGTTAGGGTTAAGACCAGCTTAACCAATAATATATATTAATCTGATAAGTGGTAGGGTTAAGACTAGCTTAACCAATAATATATATTAATTTGATAAGTGGGTAGGGTTAAGACCAGCTTAACCAATAATATATATATTGATCAGATAAGTGGATAGGGTTAAGACAAACTTAACCAATAATACATGTTGATTTGATAAGTGGGAAACATGGGTGACATGTGGGATATAATTATAAACACTTAACCAAGTTCAAACAAGTAATAAGACATGAATAAGAGGGGGTTAAGTGGGAAATCCTAAAGCGGACCAAGCATAGGTGGAAAGCTTGTGTCAAGTGTGGGGACCCTTTTCAACCAGTAACCCATTTAGTATCCAAGTGAGCTCGATCTAGTTCGAGGTTGGGACACGCTTACTTGATTTGATTGTAAGAGGTCAAAACGGGTTAGCGGTGGCAACGCAAGTCCAACGGGGTCATGTGTGTGCGTGGGCCCGAGCTGGTAGGTAAGACATTGTTGCATCATGTAGGTATAAGCCATGCATTTAAGTCATATCGGGTTGCCACTTTAGGGAGTGATACGCCCTACTATGGGACCAACACGGGTATCTTCGAGTTAGGGAGCCGATCGAATGGGGAAGGTAGTGGGTACGAATAGCGGAGATAGGAGCAGGCGACACCTATGAAGACAGCTAGGAGTACAATTACCATATTATGAATAAATGTTGTAATTAGAATGGGGAGGGTAGTGGGTACAACTAGTGGAGATTGGAGCGGACGAGACCTATGAAGACAGCTATGGGTACATGAGACTACCATTATCATTACTATGACTATTATGTTCAGTAGGCGGGATCAACTCTTAGAGTGA
This sequence comes from Allium sativum, assembly GCA_030737875.1. NCBI lineage: Eukaryota > Viridiplantae > Streptophyta > Magnoliopsida > Asparagales > Amaryllidaceae > Allium > Allium sativum. The sequence goes on along the minus strand of CM060916.1, from coordinate 790,424,635 downwards.
CTAGTATTGGTGCAGTGTAGTATTTATCCTATAGTGATTAGAAGCGCAATTAACGTTGTCCTATTCATCTTGCTTACCTGGTCATGCCTGCTTGTTTCACAGCCATTCCTTATTTTCCAGTTTATGTCTTGTCATATTACTTTAATAATTATATTGTTAAAGTTATTGGACTCACCGGACTTTATGTCTGACCTCGTTTGTTTTCGCCTCTTTTCTTCCATCCCCCGTACCCCCAGGTTTTCGAGGAGGAAATATTCAAGTTTGATTCAGATTTCTCTCTGCTTGAGGTACTAGAAGTTCTTCAAGAACTGCTTGGCTTTGATTCTACCTATTTAAGGCGTTTTGTTGGGGATTATGGCTTTAAAATTATGCACTCTAAAGACTTTTGTACAAGACTGATATTATGTACTTGGTTTTGATATTTGAAGATGTAACCCAACTTTAATTTTGTTTCCGCTGCAATAAAGTTATAAAAATTTCAAGTACTACTTTATGTATCTGTCTTGTAATATTTTGTTTTGTTTACTCATAATGCTCCACGAAACTTAATGCATCCCCTTTGTGAGTGACATTAACGGACGTGGGGTGTTACACTTGGTATCAGAGCTGACGGTTACCAGATTAGATAAAAGTTTTTTTGAAAACTATTTTCAAAAAAGTTAGGAAGTATTTTCAAAAGGAAGGTTTATTTTGAAAAACATAATCCCCAAAAGCCATATATCTTCCTTCTGATTCTCCATTTTGGATCTCTTCCTCTTTCCTTTTTGAATCTCTTCCTCCGCGTATAGATGCTTTTTCTAAGATATGTAAGAACTTCCGTATGATGGGCGGAAAACCGCTTCATGGGACTGAGACGTTTGTCAAAGCTAGAAGGAAGTGGAGGACTTGTTGGTACCTTTGAGGTAGACGATGGGAGGAAGGTTCAACCAGCTGCTTGGTTAATGAAGGGTGAAGCTTCATTTTGGTGGAAGGTTACAAATGGAGAATGTGCAGGAGAGACATGGATAGGACACACGATAAGAAAGTAGATCCAAAGAAAGGCGGTAAGGATAATAAGGGGGACAAGAGAAAAGGAAGTGCCACACTTATAAAATACTTGACTACTTAAAGAAGAAGAAGACTAGTTTTTATCATTACGGAAAGACAGGACATCTTATTAAGATTGTCCAAAGAGGCAAGGGTAAGGGCAAAGTACAGGATCTTCTGGAGGGCAGATATGTTCCGTCATGGCTGGTATACCTGATAGAGGTAGAAACATCTCGGTTGAAATTTGGTTTTCCTTTTTTATCATCCTGTTCGAACTTTGTTTGATTTTGGCGCTTCACATTAGTTTGTATCTGCTTCGTTAGTTGAAACACTGCACCTAAATACTAGTCCAGTTAGGGATCCTATGGTAGTCTCAAATCCTATTGGTGGTTCGGCTCATTTATTTATGGTGTGTCGGGATTTGAGAGTGTCTATCTTGGGCATTGGGTTTGAATGCAAGGCCTACGTTCTTAACTTCATGGGCTATGGCTTGATTCTAGGCATGGATTGGCTAGCCAGATACGGTGCCATCCTAGACTGTGTAAGAAGGGTAGTTAGATCGTTGACTCGTTATGGAAAGACCCTTGATATTTCTTGTGACCCTAGGGGTTCAGTGACGCTTTGCTACCTAGAATATCTTGATGCGTCCAACGATGATTTGGAATCTGTTCGCGTGGTCCGTGAGTATGGTGACGTCTTAGATGTAGTTCGGCATTTACCCCCGAGGCGTGAGATAGACTTTCGTATATACCTAGTAGATAATGCAAAGCCAGTTGCATTACCAGTATAACACATGGCTCCGAGAGAGAGAAGAGAAGTGAGGTCCTTAGGACACATGGTCTCTAAGGAAGGGATGGCTGTGGATCCCGCAAAGGTGGTGACAATCCAAGATTGGAAGGATCCTAGAAACGTAACGGAAGTAAGAAGCTTTCTAGGGCTGGTGGGCTATTATAGGAAGTTCATTAAGGACTTCACAAAGATATCAGCCCGACTTACTCGGTTAACGAAGAAGAACTTGACTTTTGCTTGGGATGTTGACTGTGACGATGCTTTCCAACATTTGAAGAAGGCTTTGACGACTGCTCCAGTTTTGACTTTGCTAGATGGGAGCAAACCATTTACAGTGTATACCGGTGCTTACGGGACAGGGCTTGGAGCAGTTTTCAATGAAAGAGGAAAAGGTGATATGCAAAAGGCGGCAAGTACGAGCATCACTTATCGTCCACAGATGGATGGACGGACAGGAAGGGGTGAATAGAGTCCTTGAAGATCTTTTGAGGTTATGTATCCTAGATTTTGGAGGGACATGAGAAGAGGCAACTAGCTTAGTAATGTTCATGACGTGTTTCATATGTCGCATTTGAGGAAGTGTTTACATGATACGGCGGAAGTAATGGAGCCGAGCACGCTTAGAGAAGTGGAAGTGGAGAAAGATGCCACGATTAGACGAGCTCCTACATGCATCCTTGGATTGGAGGTCAAGAAGCTACGCAATCGAGAGGTCAAGTGGTTAAATTCCAATTGGAAGATGATCAAGGAGACGCGACTTGGAAGACGGAAGACAAGATGCATATGCTGTACCCTTCCCTTTTTGTGGGTATGATTTTTATTTTCTCTGTTTTCTACCGCTTTGTTGATACTTGTCCTATCATTTAGTACGCCTTTGCGATGATATCTTCGATCTTTAGTTATGAAAAACCCTATGGATGTAAACATGTGTTTGAGACATGTTATGGTTGGTGGATGCAAATGGATGCAAGTGGTTGCTAGCGGTTTCTCGTTGATGCATGTACACACACATTAGGCACTAGATCGGCTAAATCACTTTCATACTACATATGAATGTGTGTGCATATTTAAATTAATGGATGTATAATGGTTATGTTATCATATGGATGCTGCATTTAGATGAATGGTTATGCACACATGTAGAAATAATATGTATCATTAGGATTCTTTCGCATACATAATGGACGCATGGCACTATCATGATTTGCATTAAGGAGGTCAACTGAATTAGTAGACCGTCTGATTTTGCATTAGATAAGGAACATATACACACACTTTTTGCATATGTTCATACGGCATTAGAATTCTACTAAGGACAATGGATGCTTGTGTATAATGGATGAGTAGATGGTTGTGGTTGGTAGGATGGTAACATTCTACTTAACTTGAAGATTTCGGGGACGAAATCCTTTAAGTAGGGGAGAATGTAACACCCCGAAATTAGATATACTATACCGTAAAGATAGTTAATTAAAGGATTAATCAATTAATGAAGAAAAATAAAAAAATGAATATATATATATATGCAATTATGTTAAGAAGGTACAATTTCAAAAATGTGCTTTCAAAAAAAATGCATGCGAATTAATTAAGCTACAGTAAAAGAAAAATTAATGTAAGTAATACAAAAACTGGAAGGAAATGTGTGGATGCATGCGGTAAAAAGAAAGATTTATGCATGTATAAATAGATATATATGTATGTAGGTAACATCATTATGCATTGACTTTATAAGTTATGAGGAAAGTAGAAAAAAAGGGGAATTAAATTATATACTCGATTTCCACTTTTTAAAATAGGTAAGCAATTAATTTGCATTAGTTGTAAATATTAGAATTCATGATTAGGTGCGTGTGTGTGTGTATATACATATATATATATATATATATATATATATATATATATGGGCAATTAATGTATACAATAAAGGAAGAATATGCAAACATGAATAGATTGAAATTAATTTGTAGATGTGTGTTAATATGGCATTGATTCAAAAACATGTAATTGACCTTAGTTTATATTTGTGTTTGTGCTAATTTTTCATTCATATTAATTGGTATTAATTAAAGAAAATATGTTAATTTGAGGAATATAGTAAAATTGTTATTCAATGTTAATTGACATCAATTAAGAAGAATACGCTAATTGAAGAAAACATGCAATTAGATGTTTAAGTTCAATTCATATTAATTTAAGGGAAGAAATGTAGAAGGTTATTAATATATATAATACATTTGCTGACTCAGCACTAGGTGTACGATGCGGATTAAAAACCTAATATCTAACGGCTTGTGTTGAATTAAACTTCTATATAAGCATGCATAGACTCAAGCCCTAAACCTAAACTAAATTAGTCTCTTAGCCTCCATGCTGCTGCTAGGATAGTTCTTCTTCCTAAAGCTTAAGGATTTGTGTAACAACCCGTAAAATCTGAACCAATTTAAAAATTTTAAATTGGCTATTTTAGTGGATTTTAAATATTTAAAATAAATATTTTAAATAATAACGACGAAATATGTGTTTGAATCGACGTTTGAAAATAAATATAATTAATTCTAATTATAAACAAGGCCTGAAATGGCGCGGTAGTTTCAAAATTTGAATTCAAACTTTGACTGACTGTACCGGGTGCAAAACAAAACGGATTTTAGTGAAACTAAAAATATTTAAATCTGTTAGTGAATATCTTTCTAGCGAATCTTAAAAATGGAAGTTTCATAGCGGGAAGCAAAAGAATGGCTAAATGAATTTTCAGAAAGGTCGCTATAGAGTTTATATAGCCCGTGAAAATGGCCATTTTACAAATGACCTCAGAATTCGACGAAACCACTTTTGTTGGGTCCAGGATGTCAAATTATTGCTAGGTTTCAAATTTCATAATTTTTGAAGCTAGTATGTGAGCGTGGCAAAGGAAAATGTGTTTGGTCGATTTCTATTAAATTGGATCGACCAGAAAAGGGCCATTTTTCAAACGGTCTCAGAATTCGACGAAACTAGTTTTGTTGGGAACGTTTCGTCAAAACATAGCTAGATTTATTTTTCGGGAATTTTTAGAATCAGTATGTGGCCCCGGCAAATTGAAATGTACGTTCAAATTCAATATTGAATGTTTTATATTTTAACTTGAAGGAAAACTGACTGAAACAGTCGAATGGGCCTTCGAAACATATCCCATTGTGTTCGGAATGGGGGTATTTAGCTTGGGACGACAGTCGTTGGGTTTGGATTGGAGTTCGTATGAGATAAGGGGTATTTTTGGATTTTTAAAACTTTTTAAATAAATAAATAAAAATACCGGCCAATCCCATTCATTCTCTCTCCCCGCTATTTCTTCCCCGAAACCTCCAGTGCACGGCGTAAAAGCTTCATATCTTCTCTCCTCTTTTTCTCTTCCATCTCTCAACAAAAGTAGCTACTCCTTTGGATAATTTTGAAGAGAATTCAATGCTCTTCAAATCCATATAGGATTCGCCCTCCCTCGTTGCTTCTCCATCGAGATCCGTGGATGGGAAGTTTGGAACTTTGAAGCTCCGCCGTGGCCAATTCTGGCCACCGAAGTGGGCCCCGCTTCTGGCGTGTGCGCACCCTTCCAAGCACTTCAGGGTGGTGCCATCCGAACTGGATATCCTGCAACGGTTTGGGTTAAAATCCGTGACCTAGTTTTGAAGCTTTCTTGAAAGGTATTGGCCTGTTTTATTTGAACTGAAAATAACGTTTAAAAGTGTAGCAAATTCAAGTTATCGAATAAAAATCGTATCTTTTTCATATGTAGTCGAAATCCAGTGAAACAAGAGACACCGGGACCGTGAGGACGTCTTCTACATTTTAGAAGAGACCGCATATTTTTCTGAGCCTTCTGCTATTTTTGTTGGAGTGGAACCCAATGTGAGATTTCTGAATTATAAACGATATGGAAAACGACGATGTATAAATTATATAGTCGATGTATGAGTTATATAAGCATTATACCCCTCATGTATAAGCGTTGTGTAAGTTGCACGTTCGATGTATAAATTATATATGCGTTGTAAAAATTATATATGTGTTGAAATAGAAGTGAAATATGCTTATATATATATACGCCCCTCGTCCACAAACCATAGACGATATTTATTGGTTGTGATTGGTGTGAAAATTGGGAGATAGCGAATGGTTGATTAGAATTGTTTGTGGTTGAAATTGATTGATTGTGGTTGAAAAATACCCGTTTGTGGTTGAGAATTATTTGGTTGAAACCACATAGGATTAGTTTGTGGGAAAAAGTATACATGCCGCCTGCGTGCGAACTAGATGCATGAAATCCCCATTGTCAAAAGCTGCGAGACTTTAAGGTAGAGCGAGGAGCCGTACTAGGGACGGTCCCGGTTTTAACTACCCTGCCGTTATGCTGCCGAAATTTTGAAAAATATTCATGTGTTAGAATTATTTTCGTGTGTTGAAACTATATTCGAGTGTTGAATAGAAAACCTTCATGTGTTGAATAGAAATTCATTCGTTGAATAGAAATTCATGTGTTGAATGGTATTCGTGTTTTAAATAAATTGTTTTAACAATAAAAATCACAATTTTATTTTATATATACGAACTATAGAAAACCTTCATGTGTTGAATAGAAATTCATTCGTTGAATAGAAATTCATGTGTTGAATGGTATTCGTGTTTAAAATAAATTGTTTTAACAATAAAAATCACATTTTTATTTTATATATACGAACTATAGAAAACCTTCATGTGTTGAATAGAAATTCATTCGTTGAATAGAAATTCATGTGTTGAATGGTATTCGTGTTTTAAATAAATTGTTTTAACAATAAAAATCACATTTTTATTTTATATATACGAACTATAGAAAACATTCATGTGTTGAATAGAAATTCATTCGTTGAATAGAAATTCATGTGTTTAATGGTATTCGTGTTTGAAATAAATTGTTTTATAATAAAAATCATATTTTTATCATCTATATGAACTATATAAAATAGTCATGTTTTGAAATAAATTGTTTTGCAATAAAAATCAAAATTTTATTATATACATGAATTGTTAAAAATAGTGAAGTGTCGAAATAAATGTCGGTTGGATAAAAATATCATTTTTATCAAATGTATGAAAAGAAAATAGTTTTGAAATCGAAGAATCGATTTTATATATATATATATATCGAATAACGAAGCTGCAGTTCGTGTTTTGAAACCGTGATTTCAAACGATTAGTGCGGGAGATCCGACCATCGGATTTTCCCGAAACCGATGGGCTCGCCTTGGAAATATCTTTCCAACGACACCCACTTTGTGAAGATCCAGCGGTTGGATTGTCTGGAATGTTTAATTCAAATCTGAAGAAAAACAGAGTCTGGATCGATTATATATATATATATAATTAAATTAAATCGAATAACGACGTTGCAGTTCGTATTTTGAAATCGAAACTTCAAACGAGTATACCGGGAGATCCGACCATCGGATTTTCCCAAAACTGGAACCGTTGGATTCATTTTGAAAAGATCTTTCTAATGATATAAAATTTGTGATGATCCAACGGTTAGATTTTCATATACGAGTAAATCAAATCTGAAGAAAAACAGCGCCACGGCCGCGTTATGGCCCGAAGCGTCGTTTGAATGGATTGGCTATTTTAAATAAATAAAAATAGTGATAAATCGTTATAAAATATTATAAACGATATGAAATGTAAATTTTATAAAGTAACTGAAGGTTAGCTAAGTCGAATCATTTCCTGGGTTTTGATCTGATATTGGTTTCGGCCTTCGGAGTTAATATTTGGGAAATCGTTCTCTTACTAATTTACGGTTAGTGAATAACGAATTGGAATGAAGCGTATGTTGTGTTTGTGTAGAACTTGTTAATTATATATGCGAGTTGCTCAGAAAGACCGGGTTTATCCCATTCTGAATAACTGAATCGACGATAAGAAGTCGAAGATGAAGACGATGGTTGAAGACCGGAGATCTTCGCCTCGGTTGGATGATAACTGATGTCCTGATTGGGAGGCATCCCGAAATATGGATAATGAGTGGTGATCGTCCAGACATACGTGGAGATCGATGGGTATGTGAGGTATATAGTGCCTCTGGTTTCGTTCCAACCCAGAACGGACTTGTAAATGGACTGTGTGTCTGACATTGGATTTCATTCTGTGTGATTGATAGCCATCAATTGCATGGTGTGAATTGCCTGTGTGGCATGCTAAGATGCAGTGATCAAGGCTTCTGTTGAAAAGAAAAGTCTTGTGGTTGATGATCAAAGCACCGCCTGTGTGGCGTAGCTTTGTGTATAACGTGAATTCGCGAGCCTCACACCCCGGTATGAACCAAAAACGGGAGAGGACCTCAGGGAGGGCATGCGTTTCCTTCTAGCTAGAGGTGGTGTCAGTGCTTGAATTGGCTGACATTTATATTATTTTCCCCTATGTGGTTGTTGCTGTTGCGAGGCGCCTCGGATATATCAGTCGATCTGGGACCGATGGAGTCATTCGTTGGCTCATTTACGCCCCAAAGGGCGGAGAAACGCAGTGTTCAGGCATTTTAATCCACATCGGTGGACCGGCCCTGATGATCCCAGGGCCCGTATGGGTCCTGAGACATGGGCTAGATTGTCTCGAAGTCGGTAAGGACCATCTTTTGCCTTGGTTCATGATGGAAATCCAATTTCCAAATACGACATCGTGCGGTTTTGATTGTAAACCTACATTTGGCGACATAGTGGCATCGGACGCTCATGTCGTATATGATTGATATTTATGATTGTTTTATAAAATTAGAAACTAACTGGAAACGAGCTAAGACGGATGGTTTCCTGGGTATTTGTCTGATGTTGGTTTCGGCCTTCGGGGTTAATACCTAGGGAATCGTTCTCTTACTATTTTACAGTTGGAGTCTGATTAAGAATTCTTTTGTTTTATTCGTATCAAGCATATTTTGGCCATTATAAGGTAAACCTCTATCCTTCGGTTTGCGTTGCATTGTGTGATGGGAACTGAGTCTTATAATGGCTTCATTTTTATAAAAAGCATTGCGATGTTTAAAAGATTGACTTGTTTTAAAGCACTGGCAATCCAATGGAGAAAACCCGTTCCGCGAAAGTGGCGTGGTCTTGTGATTAGCCATATTATAAAATGTGTTAAGTAGATTTCTATAAAATGTGTTAAGTAGATTTCTCGTACCAGTCCCATGACTGACTCATAGTTTGTTTCACTTGCAAACTCGGGTGCCCCTTTTTCTACAGGGGCAGCCTTGTATTCAGGTTTTAGCAGGCTCTTTCTGGATAGCTGGAGCTGAAGATGGATTCTACCATTTATTTATTTTTATGTTGTTCATCTCCTATTGTACATATTATGTTTGTTTTCCGGTGTAGACATTTATGTATAGTTGAATTGTATTTGTACTAAGTATGATCCTGTATACTGTGTAACTCTGATGATTATGTTTATCCAGTGTATTATTTGTACATTTTCTGGTGTATTTATTTATTTTTGTTCTGCTGTTATCTGTTTATGTGTTATATTCCAAAGATTACCCTTGCCACCGTCAGTACGGGGTTTGGGGTTGTCACAACGTGGTATCAGAGCTTTGGTTAAGCTTAGTTCTGGAATATAACATATTAACGAACTCGTCAGAAATAGAACCAGTAGTGTTCTAGGACGAATAACTGATTACAGATTGGATCAGTAATATCCTAGTATGAGTATAGCAGAATGAGATAACCCCTCGATAAATGCATTTACATTCAAGTATATGTCTCTATGCTTTGACATATCTTTTCTGTTGACCTGACACTTGATCTGCTATTGGCAGAAGTACTAGAAAATGTGTGTCAGAAACAGAAGGAATGCAGAACCGGGTATTGAGGCTCTATTAATTAAGTATCGAAATATGGGTGGAATACCGTTCTTGGGCGAAGAATCTATTATGAAAACACCAGCTTGGATTCGTTCTGCTGAGAAAATCTTTGACGGTTTAAAGTTGAGAGATGACCAGAAAAGATTACTAGCATCTTGGGCACTCAAAGACGAAGCTTTGTTCTGGTGGGATTCTGTTATTCCGGATAATCCAGAAGGTGATATCACCTGGGATAGATTTAAAGTGATTTTCCTAGAAAGATTTACTCCTCCTGAAGCAACTGAGTGGTTATGTGATGAATTCTCTTATCTGATACAAGGAGATATGACCATTCCAGAACATCATAAGAAATTCAATGATCTTTCTCATTTTTCCCCGCATCTGATTAAAGATCCGAAGAGGAATAATCTAAGGTTTATTCATGGCCCATTCCCTATACTTGAACGGATTGGAACCCTCGCTTATAGAATTCAATTACCTAATTGGTTACCTGGAGTGCATGATGTATATCACATATCTCAACTTCGAAAGCACGTTCATGATCCAGACTTGATCGTGGAAAAAGCAGCGCAACAGGATATTGAAATTACTCCAGAATTGGCTGTGAGAAGAGAGCCGCTAAAGATTATCGGCAAAGAAACCAAAGAACTGAGGAACAAGAAGGTTCACTTAGTCAAAGTGCAATGGAGTGGAGATCCGCGAGATTGTACTTGGGAAACAGAGGAAAGCATTAAGAAATCCTATCCTAAGTGCAGGGTGGATATCTCTGATTGACTCTGGTGCAAGGTACATCTACCATATTTTGCATTTCCATTCTGTTCTTTACTTTGCTGTTGCTTTCTTTGCATTGATGTAAACTTTTTAATTGTATAGCCTGAATGTTTTCAAAAGAGTGTTTGAATTATTTTGTATGACTTTGAAAAGTTAAATTGATTGTTGCTTGTGTTGTGTGATAGTGGATTTGATTAATTAAATTATTAGAACGATAGTTAATTTAATCAATAGGAGAAAGAATGGTAGAATTTATTCGATTAAATCACACATTGAACTGAGTTAAAAATAGATAGAAATATATACATGTGCATTATATATGTTTCAACAGGTAAATGGATTAGCTGTTGAGTAAAGAATTTATTTGCGTGCCCGACAAATAGGTAAACCTTAATGAGTGGGATGCGAAATATTATTATATCAACTCCTGTGAATGCCATTGGATGCGGAGTGCAAGTTGTTCTGTGTGTAATAATAAATGTCGCCATAGGATAGTAATAATTAATTTTGAACTACGCTACATGGCATACTTCTTGAAGATAGGCATACTTCATCATATACCACATAAGCATTTGGAGCTTGTGTGACGAGGTTGAAGATTTACCATACGAGCGAGAGGCTTGTATGGCGATGACTACATATTACAGGTCGAACTGATGACTGATATGGACCATATAAAATGTAACGATAAATTGCCAGATTAATAAAAAAACCCACACGGGTCTGGAGATGACATTAAACACGTCTCTCTGGTCATTAAGGCATAAAAACCATTTATAGGGTGACGAGAATTTATTCTCTGGAGTTATGATCTATACACAATCCCCTGTGGACACCGGAATATATCACTATAAATATGTGCATGCTTATTAGGATTTATTGGGTACCTAATACGGCCCAATAAATTTCCAAACCACTCCCCATACAAAGGAGGTTATGGCGAAATTTTTCGAAAATTTAGGGTGTTATCCAAATTTTTGAAGAATTTGAAAATTCTCAGAAACTGAAAAGTTGGAGAATGGAAGCCAGATTGAAAGTAGAGTTGATTAATACAACCACTTTCGACTTTATTCCATTTCGGGGATGAAAAGTTTTAAGTGGGGGAGATTGTAACAACCCGTAAAATCTGAATCAATTTAAAAATTTTAAATTGGCTATTTTAGTGGATTTTAAATATTTAAAATAAATATTTTAAATAATAACGGTGAAAGATGTGTTTGAATCGACGTTTGAAAATAAATATAATTAAATCTAATTATAAACAAGGCCTGAAATGGCGCGGTAGTTTCAAAATTTGAATTCAAACTTTGACTGACTGTACCGGGTGCAGAACAAAACGGATTTTAGTGAAACCAAAAATATTTAAATCTGTTATTGAATATCTTTCTAGCGAATCTGAAAAATCGAAGTTTCATAGCGGGAAGCAAAAGTTATGGCTAAATGAATTTTCAGAAAGGTCGCTATAGAGTTTATATAGCCCGTGAAAATGGTCATTTTGCAAACAACCTCAGAATTCGACGAAACCACTTTTGTTGGATCCGGGATGTCAAATTATTGCTAGGTTTCAAATTTCATAATTTTTGAAGCTAGTATGTGAGCGTGGCAAAGGGGAAAGTGTTTGGTCGATTTCTATTAAATTGCATCGACCAGAAAAGGGCCATTTTTCAAACGGTCTTAGAATTCGACGTAACTAGTTTTGTTGGGACCGTATCGTCAAAACATAGCTAGATTTATTTTTCGGGAATTTTTAGAATCAGTATGTGGCCCCGGCAAATTGAAATGTACGTTCAAATTAAATATTGAATGTTTTATATTTTAATTTGAAGGAAAACTGACTGAAAACGTCGAATGGGCCTTTGAAACATATCCCATTGTGTTCGGAATGGGGGTATTTAGCTAGGGACGACAGTCATTGGGTTTGGATTGGAGTTCGTATGAGATAAGGGGTATTTTTGGATTTTTAAAACTTTATATGTATAAAAATATATGTATCGGCCAATCCCATTCATTCTCTCTCCCCGCTATTTCTTCCCCGAAACCTCCAGTGCACGGCGGAAAAGCTTCATATCTTCTCTCCTCTTTTTCTCTTCCATCTCTCAACGAAAGTAGCTGCTCCTTTGGATAATTTTGAAGAGAATTCAATGCTCTTCAAATCCATATAGGATTCGCCCTCCCTCGTTGCTTCTCCATCGAGATTCATGGTTGGGAAGTTCGGAACTTTGAAGCTCCGTTGTGGCCGATTCTGACCACCGAAGTGAGCCCCGCTTCTGGCGCGCACTTCAGGGTGGTGCCATCCGATCTGGATATCGTGCAACGGTTTGGGTTAAAATCCGTGACCTAGTTTTGAAGCTTTCTTGAAAGGTATCGGCCTGTTTTATTTGAACTGAAAATAACGTTTAAAAGTGTTGCAAATTCAATTTATCGAATAAAAATCGTATATTTTCGTATGTAGTCGAAATTCTGTAAAACAAGAGACACCGGGACCGTGAGGACGTCTTCTACATTCTAGAAGAGACCGCATATTTTTCTGAGCCTTCTGCTATTTTTGGTGGAGTGGAACCCAATGTGAGATTTCTGAATTATAAACGATATGGAAAACGACGATGTATAAATTACACAGTCGATGTATGAGTTATATAAGCGTTGTACACCTCATGTATAAGCGTTGTATAAGTTGCACGTTCGATGTATAAGTTATATATGCGTTGTAAAAATTATATATGTGTTGAAATAGAAGTGAAATATACTTATATATATATATATATATATATATGCCCCTCATCCACAAACCATGGACGATATTTATTGGTTGTGATTGGTGTGAAAATTGGTTGATTAGAATTGTTTGTGGTTGAAATTGATTGATTGTGGTTGAAAAATACCCGTTTGTGGTTGAGAATTATTTGGTTGAAACCACATAGGATTAGTTTGTGGAAAAATATATACATGCCGCCTGCGTGCGAACTAGATGCAAGAAATTCCTATTGTCAAAAGCTGCGAGGCTTTAAGGTAGAGCGAGGAGCCGTACTAGGGACGACCCTGGTTTTAACTACCCTGCCGTTATGCTGTCTAAATTTTGAATAATATTCATGTGTTTGAATTATTTTCATGTGTTGAAACTAATTTGTGTGTTGAATAGAAAATCTTCATGTGTTGAATAGAAATTCATGTGTTGATTGGTATTCGTGTTTAAATAAATTGTTTTAACAATAAAAATCACAATTTTATTTTATATATACGAACTATAGAAAACCTTCATTTTTTGAATAGAAATTCATGTGTTGAATGGTATTCGTGTTTTGAATAAATTGTTTTAACAATAAAAATCACATTTTTATTTTACATATACGAACTATAGAAAACCTTCATGTGTTGAATAGAAATTCATTCGTTGAATAGAAATTCATGTGTTGAATGGTATTCGTGTTTTAAATAAATTGATTTAACAATAAAAATCACATTTTTATTTTATTTATACGAACTATAGAAAACATTCATGTGTTGAATAGAAATTCATTCGTTGAATAGAAATTCATGTGTGGAATGGTATTCATGTTTGAAATAGATTGTTTTATAATAAAAATCATATTTTTATCATCTATATGAACTATATAAAATAGTCATGTTTTGAAATAAATTGTTTTGCAATAAAAATCACATTTTTATTATATACATGAATTGTTAAAAATTGTGAAGTGTCGAAATAAATGTCGGTTGGATAAAAATATCATTTTTATCAAATGTATGAAAAGAAAATAGTTTTGAAATCCAAGAATCGATTATATATATATATATATAAATATAATTGAAATATATCGAATAACGAAGCTGCAGTTCGTGTTTTGAAACCGTGATTTCAAACGATTAGTGCGGGAGATCCGACCATCGGATTTTCCCGAAACCGAAACCGTTGGGTTCGCCTTGGAAATATCTTTCCAACGACACCCACTTTGTGAAGATCCAACGGTTGGATTGTCTGGAATGTTTAATTCAAATCTGAAGAAAAACAGCGCCAGAATCGATTCTATTTATATATATATATAATTAAATTAAATCGAATAACGACGCTGCAGTTCGTATTTTGAAATCGAAACTTCAAACGAGTATACCGGGAGATCCGACCGTCGGATTTTCCCAAAACCGGAACCGTTGGATTCGTTTTGAAAAGATCTTTCTAATGATATAAAATTTGTGATGATCCAACGGTTAGATTTTCATATATGTGTAAATAAAATCTGAAGAAAAACAGCGCCACGGCCGCGTTATGGCCCGAAGCGTCGTTTGAATGAATTGTCTATTTTTAAATAAATAAAAATAGCGATAAATCATTATAAAATGTTATAAACGATATGGTATGTGAATTTTTTAAACTAACTGAAGGTTAGCTAAGTCGAATGGTTTCTTGAGTTTTGATCTGATGTTGGTTTCGGCCTTCGGGGTTAATATTTGGGAAATCGTTCTCTTATTAATTTACGGTTAGTGAATAATGAATTGGAATGAAGCGTATGTTGTGTTTGTGTAGCACTTGTTAATTATATACGCGAGTTGCTCAGAAAGACCGGGTTTATCCCATTCTGAATAAATGAATCGACGATAAGAAGTCGAAGATGAAGACGGTGGTTGAAGACCGGAGATCTTCACCTCGGTTGGATGATAACTGATGTCCTGATTGGGAGGCATCCCGAAATATGGATAATGAGTGGTGATCGTCCAGACATACGTGGAGATCGATGGGTATGCGAGGTATATAGTGCCTCCGGTTTCGTTCCGACCCAGAACGGACTTGTAAATGGACTGTGTGTCTGACATTGGATTTCATTCTGTGTGATTGATAGCCGTCAGTTGCATGGTGTGAATTGCCTGTGTGGCATGCAAAGATGCAGTGATCAAGGCTTCTGTTAAAAAGCAAAGTCTTGTGGTTGATGATCAAAGCACCGCCTATGTGGCGTATCTTTGTTTATAACGTGAATTCGCGAGCCTCACACCCTGGTATGAACCAGAAACGGGAGAGGACCTCAGGGAGGGCATGCGTTTCCTTCTAGCTAGAGGTGGTGTCAGTGCTTGAACTGGCTGAATTTATATTATTTTCACCTATGTGGTTGTTGCTGTTGCGAGACGCCTCAGATATATCGGTCGATCCGGGACCGATGGAGTCATTCGTTGGCTCATTTACGCCCCAAAGGACAGGGAAACGTAGTGTTTAGGCATTTTAATCCACATCGGTGGACCGACCTTGACGATCCAAGGGCCCACCTGAGTCTGGGTCCTGAGACATGGGCTAGATTGTCTCAAAGTCGGTAAGGACTATCTTTTGCCTTGGTTCATAACGGAAATCCAATTTCCAAATACGACATCGTGCGGTTTTAATTGTAAACCTATATTTGGCGACATAGTGGCATGGGACGCTCATGTCGTCTATGATTGATATTTATGATTGTTTTATAAAATTAGAAACTAACTGGAAACAAGCTAAGACGGATGGTTTCCTGGGTATTTGTCTGATGTTGGTTTCGGCCTTCGGGGTTAATACCTAGGGAATCGTTCTCTTACTATTTTACAGTTGGAGTCTGATTAAGAATTCTTTTGTTTTATTCGTATCAAGCATATTTTGGCCATTATAAGGTAAAACTCTATCCTCCGGTTTGCGTTGCATTGTGTGATGGGAACTGAGTCTTATAATGGCTTCATTTTTATAAAAAAGCATTGCGATGTTTAAAAGATTGACTTGTTTTAAAGCACTAGCAATCCAATGGAGAAAAACCGTTTCGCGAAAGTGGCGTGGTCCTGCGATTAGCCATATTATAAAATGTGTTAAGTAGATTTCTCATACCAGTCCCATGACTGACTCGTAGTTTGTTTCACTTGCAAACTTGGGTGCCCCTTTTTCTACACGGGCAGCCTTGTATTCGCGTTTTAGCAGGCTCTTTCTGGATAGCTGGAGATGAAGATGGATTCTATCATTTATCTCTTTTTATGCTTTTCAGCTCCTATTGTACATATTATATTTGTTTTCCGCTGTAGACATTTATGTATAGCTGAACTGTAGTTGTACTAAGTATGATCCTGTATAATGTGTAACTCTGATGATTATGTTTATCCAGTGTATTATTTGTACATTATCTGGTGTATTTATTTATTTCTGTTCTGCTATTATCTGTTTATGTGTTATATTCCAAAGATTACCCTTGCCACCGCCAGTACGGGGTTTGGGGTTGTCACAACTTGCAAGTCAGAATTCTAATACGAACGACAAACGAATTATTCTCTTCTCTAACTTGTCTTTGTGGGTACAATTTCTTTCACCAAATAATTAATAAATTAATTATGATTAGTTATAATTGGGATCATGAGAATATGCCTCTTGAATCATGTGACGTTACTTAATTTTGTTGTCGTCTGTTTGTGAACATATGACAGTTTTGTTAACTTATGTTAGTAAATCTATTTCATATGTCCAATCACATATGTTTAACTTGATTCATTTTATGACATCAGATTATATGCAAGTCCGTATGCGAATTAAACACAAGTTTACATGTGAATCAAGTATATATATATACATGCGAGATTATGTGTAAAACATGTGATATTAATTTACATGTTTAAATTCATGATGTTGGTTCATATGTATAAACACATATGCTAGATTTAATTCATTTTGTGACATTAATCTACATGTCCAACACGTGTAAATGTAAATCTTAATTTACATGTCTAAATTATATATGCAAGTTTATATATAAGTTTGGATGTGAATCATATGCTAGTTTATATGTAAGATTGCATGCGAATCATATGTAAGTCTTAGTTTACATGTCTAAATTGCATATATGCAAGTTTAATATGAGTTTGTATGTAGATCATATGCTAGTTTATGCGAAAACCATGTTCATATATACAAGTTTACCTTTATGTGTATAGATCCATGCAAGTCATATCTTATATAATTTGATCCATGTCAGTTTGTAGTTTATGCAAATTATGCCTATTTCTTATGCAAGTTATTGATTATGCAAATTTATGATAATATAAATTATAATCATGCAAGTTTTGATCCATGCTAGCCTATTCTTATTTGCAAGTTAGATCTACTCTATGTGTTATGCAAATTGTGATGTTTCTTTTCTTTTTATGAGTTAGACTATTTGCAAGTCCAACATATTTCATATTAAACGTACGAATGACATGGGGGCAATGGGAAAATATTAAATATTAATATTGTGAATTGGCATAAAATGGCTTAAAAAAATATAATTAATTTGAGACATTAATTGGCCTAATTTATATCATAGAAATTATGGGCATAATTTAGGTGACAATTATGGACATGGATTAAAATTGGAAGTTATTGGCAATTTGAAATAGGGATATTAATTCAAATTGGGTTGAATAATAATGTGTAATAATAAATGCCTAAGACACGAGGTTAGACTCGTTTGTGGTGTAAGACTGCCCGGACCCGCCCGGCAAATCCAGCAACCACAAATGATAGTCTAATGTGAGAGGTCAAAGGCATAAATTAAATGCGTAATAAATGCATAAGACACGAGGTTAGACTCATTTGTGATATAAGACTGCCCGGACCCGCCCAGCACATCCAGCAACCGCAAACGGCAGTCTAATGTGAGAGGTCGTAGGCATAATTAAAAGATGCTTAGACACGAGGTTAAGTCTGGCTTGTGGTGGAAGTTTGCGCGGAACCGCCCGACATATCCAGCGGCCACAAGCAATCGACTTAATGTGAGAGGTCTGTGCATTAATAATTAATTAATGCCGATCAAAGACGACTATGAATGACAAATAGAAGATTGGTTGAGTTGAGTAATTCTCTGAGTATCGATTTGATGTTGATTTCGGTCTTCGGGGTTGATACTTAGGGAGTTATTCTCTTAACCAATGTATCTGTGAACTAAGATGTACTTAATCATAAATTAAATAAAACATGTTATACGATATATATGCATATATGGTACATAAAACATGTTAAGTGGGTAGGGTTAAAACCAGCTTAACCAATAATATATATTAATCTGATAAGTGGGTAGGGTTAAGACCAGCTTAACCAATAATATATATATATATATATATATATTAATCTGATAAGTGGTTAGGGTTAAGACCAGCTTAACCAATAATATATATTAATCTCATAAGTGGTTAGGGTTAAGACCAGCTTAACCAATAATATATATTAATTTGATAAGTGGTAGGGTTAAGACCTGCTTAACCAACAATATATATTAATTTGATAAGTGGGTAGGGTTAAGACCAGCTTAACCAATAATATATATATATATTGATCTGATAAGTGGATAGGGTTAATACAAACTTAACCAATAATACATGTTGATTTGATAAGTGGGAATCATGGGTGACACATGGGATATAATTATAAACACTTAACCAAGTTGAAACATGTAATAAGACATGAACAAGAGGGGGTTAAGTGGGAAATCCTAATGGGGACCAAGCAAAGGTGGAAAGCTTGTGTCAAGTGTGGGGACCCTTTTCAACCAGTAACCCATTTAGTATCCAAGTGAGCTCGATCTAGGTCGAGGATGGGACACGCTTAGTGGATTTGATTGTAAGAGGTAAAAACGGGTTAGCGGTGGCAACGCAAGTCCAACGGGGTCATGTGCGTGCGTGGGCCCAAACAGGTAGGTAAGACATTGTTGCATCGTGTAGGTATAAGATGTGCATTTAAGTCATATCGGGTTGCCACTTTAGGGAGTGATACACCTTACTGTAGGACCAGCGCTTGTATCTACGAGTTAGGGAGCCGATCGAATGGGGAAGGTAGTGGGTACAACTAGCGGAGATAGGAGCAGGCGACACCTATGAAGACAGCTAGGAGTACGACTACCATATTATGAATAAATGTTGTAATTAGAATGGGGAGGGTAGTGGGTACAACTAGTGGAGATAGGAGCATACGACACCTATGAAGACAACTAGGGGTACACGAGACTACCATTATCATGATTATTATGTTCAGTAGGCGGGATCAACTCTTAGAGTGACTAGTATTGGTGCAGTGTAGTATTTATCCTATAGTGATTAGAAGTGCAATTAATGTTGTCTTATTCATCTTGCTTACCTGGTCATGCCTTCTTCTTTCATAGTCATTCCTTATTTTCTAGTTTATGTCTTGTCACATTACTTTAATAATTATATTGTTAAAGTTATTGGACTCGCCAGACTTTTTGTCTGACCTCGTTTGTTTTCGCCTCTTTTCTTCAGTTCCCCCCCAGGTTTTCAGGGAGGAAATATTCAAGTTTGATTTGGATTTCTCTCTGCTTGAGGTACTAGAAGTTCTTGAAGAACTGCTTGGTTTTGATTCTACCTATTTAAGGCGTTTTGTTGGGGATTATGGCTTTAAAATTATGCACTCTGAAGGCTTTTGTACAAGACTGATACTATGTACTTGGTTTTGATATTTGAAGATATAACCCAACTTTATTTTTGTTTCCGCTGCAATAAAGTTATAAAATTTTCAAGTACTACTTTATGTATATGTCTTGTAATATTCTGTTTTGTTTACTCATAACGCTCCACGAAACTTAATGCATTCCCTTTGTGAGTGACATTAACGGACATGGGGTGTTACAAACCTCGTGTCTTTGCACTATTACGCATCTAATTTGTGGCTTTGACCTCTCACATTAGATTACCAAACTGTTGTTGCTGGATGTGCCGGGTGTGTTGTATATAACGTTGTTGTATACACAATTATATGATTTTTGTTTGATGATAACAACCAAATATATATTATAAGTGTGTTTGTTGCTGTACTGTTTTAATATATACATCACAAACAGGAATATAACATTTGTATTTAAATAGAATACAACAATATATTTAAATATAATATTTTATTTCAATATTTAACAGTACAGATTGACAACTCCACTATTTGCTCAACACTGTAATTCATTGAAATACAATTCATTTGTTACACAGCTCCTCACTACAACAATTTGTTTGTACAATACATATATTCATACAATTCATTTTCACTCATATGCAGGCTAAGTTACACTCATTCACTGTCTTCTGACTTCACTCTTCTGTCTTCACAGCATCTTCACTGTCAGTCCAGTCATCATCTGCTTACCTGTCACATGAAACACACGCACAGTACACTGCAATAGAATTTAAACTGAATATATGCAAATATAAATTTTATTTTTAAAATTTTATTTGCCTCAGATTTATGGTGTGTTTCTTATCATTTTTCATGACTTGATCTGATTCATCTGTGTCTAGTCAGTTTGTATATGCATAGTACAGGGACAGGAAATCTTGTCTGATGGCTGCATATACACACGTGTATATGTATACACTTGTGCACTGCCTCGCCAATCCAGTGTGCAACTGAGGAGTAGCCATGTGGACCATCTCGACTCAGTGCATCAATAATCATTTTGGTTGAGACAGATCAACATGAAGTACAAGAACAGTGTACACATATACAACATGATAATTCAAGCAGCAAATATACAAGGCAGTGCATGAACATGGATGGTCAAGTTCCAATATCAAGCACTTTCAGGTGAGATTACAACATGTACTTTGGCAGGAGATTCATGATGCCTCAACACATCAATATACAAAGATGCTATAGCATTAACATAGCAGCTAAAAAGCATGACAAGGCAAGTCACATGTTTAAGCACAACAAGAATGAGATGGTGGCAAAAATAGTTCAAAATGAACATGAAACATCAAAGCATAGTGATGTATACAAGAATCAAAATAGCATATACGATAACATGGTCTAATGGGTAAGAATGAAGTATGCAATTCAAAGCAAGAAAACAACTGTATTTCCAAAATTCCAAAATTTCCAGTTTTAAAACAGTGTTCAAACAAAAGGGCAAGATTTCCAAATTACTTCCAGAAATCAGCAAATATTTTTGAGCAAAGTAAATTTGTTTTGAGAAGTTTTCTATTTTCCAAAAATACAGTGTGATTTCCAGAATTGTAGAAAATCAGCAGGCAGTTTTTGTTGAAAATTCACATGCTTTTGGGAAAGCATTCGATCAGTATTCAACATGTAAGGCAAGTTTATAATTGACAAAACATGCAACAATTTAGCAAGATGTTTTCCAAATATGTTCAGAAAATCAAGAGGACTCACGGCTATAACAATCACTCAAAGATTGTATATCCATTTTTTGGTGAGTTTTTTCAATCGCACAAAAGACAAGGGACTACAAATAATATATTTCCAGTATTGCTCAATATCATTCAATCAAGGAAATTCATTAAAAGCCGTGGAATCAAAGAGGGAAACAAATCATGGATAAATCTGCTATGTCAAAGGGGAGAAATCTGTTTGACTTTATTCCAAATTTCAGAAATGAGTTATTGGTAACAAATCTTTAGTTTCCTGCTTTAATTGTGCAATTCGATTAAGGCAACAAATAATTTTCCAATATTCATACAGGAGAATAATCAAGTTAAATTGGCCAAGTTTTATTTCTCAAATCAGATTTTTATCGATTCACAGTGGTCCACAAAGTTGTCTAAATTCATCAAGACCAAAAAAAATCGAGGAATCAAAAAGGGAAACACAAGATAAATCAGGCCAAGCCACATAAGTGAAATCATAGTTGTTTAGGGTTTCGATTACCCTATGTATACACCTATCATCACTGACAAAAATCAATTGAAAAATAATAATCAAATTCAAGCAAACAATTTCAAATCAGAGAACTCACAGACGATTTCGATCGCTATCCCAATCCAAATCAATCGAGCAAGCCACAAAGCATTGGAGCATTCAGAGAATCATTTTTACCATCAATCAAAAGTTGATTCGGTTTGAAGAATTGGAGAAAACCCTAATTCCCTTATCTGCTGTCGCCATTTTCATTCTCCAGAGAAAAAGAGAATGGGCTAAAGTGAAGTGGAAATGGGTTGGGCTTCAAATGTTTAAAGGGAGATACAATTTCAATTTAACAAGGGTTTTATATTTTAGTCTATTTCTGTATTATTTTAATTTCTTTTTGTAAATCGTCTGATCAGTTCTAGAGTCTGTAAAATCTAGGGATTTAGTTAAGGGTTAACTGACAGTTGCTAGAGTCTGTAAAATCTAGAGTTACTAGTTACGGGGTTGTAATTAGGGAAAATCTGATCGAGGGGATATCGGTCAGTCTTGGGTTTTGAGCGTAAGGTTAGTATAGGAGCAGGTAGTGTGAATTTACATGGTCTTGTAAGTGGGATCTGTTCTATCACCTAGTAGAAACCTTAGGAATGCAGTAGTAGGCATGGTTTTGCCGAAGCTGGGTATCTATATGTGTTATTTCCTTTCTGCTTTTTATTTCTGTGGTATTCAGTGATCTGTTTATTATTTAATATCCCGTCAAATTTTTAACTCAGCAAAAAACTGTGATAAACCCTATTAACCCCCCCTCTAAGGTTAATCTAGATCCAACAGGGCAGTTCCGGGAAGTCTTATACCGCAATTCGAATCTAACCTTATGTCTTAGGCGTTCATTATCACTTTCTCAATTCATGTCCCCAATTTCAAATCTTGGATTATAATATATACCCATAATTTCCAATCTAAATTATGTTCATCATTTTAATCCAAATTTATGTCCATAATCTCATGTAAACAAATTGTACCAATTCATGCCCCCAAATCTATTACATGATTTTCAAGTCTTTTTAAGCCCAACTGCATATTATTCAATAATTTCCCCAAACTTTTCCCACAACGTTCCCACGTCATTCGTACGTATAATAATATGTTAGCATCGAAGTTAGCCTAGTGTCATAAAAAGGAAAAGAAGAGAAGAGGGGAAGAGAACCATGACATCAAAACTGGAATAAAAATAAGCATAATAAGTATGAACTGGCATAAAACAATAAAATAGATCTAATTAGGCATATGAACTTGCATAGAGAAACAAAATAGATCTAATTAGAATATGGAACATAAACTGACATAAGACAATAAGATAGATCCAATTAGCATTTGGAACATAAACTGGCATAGAACAATAAGATAGATCCAATAAGGCATATGGACTTTAGGTATGAATCTAAAAGATAAGAATTCACCAAACATGATATGATTCATCTTACAAGCATGTTCATATAGTTCAATTTACAAACTTATCACAATTACTTTTAATAAATTATAAGTGAAAGTAATGTGGACTCAAAGTGGTAGAAGAGAAAATAGATCTGAATTCTGTATTCTGAATTTAATTAGCTAAACCATTGTTGTAGAATTTGATTCCTATCTTCCAATATGATTACTCTATTCTGATTTTCTTTAGTGTAGAAGAAAGACTAGTTTAAGTTATGGCAGCATGGAGGCACCATGGATTTATTTAATGAAATTAGGGTTAGATCTAGATGTGTTTATATATGTGTATTAGGTGAATTAGGGCCTTTAGATTAGGTTAGGATCCATCCAAACCAGAAAAACACATCACTCAGCCAATCAATGAATGCCACATAAGCTCTAATTCTCCAAAATTCGTCACTGCCCAGATCTGGCCGATGGGGTCGACCCCTACAAGGGGGTCGACACCCCTATAGGGGGGTCGACACCCCTATAGGGGGGTCGACTCCCCTGGAGGGGTCGACACCCTAGAGCGGGTTAATTCCCACCCATCCCGCTTCTTATTGATTTGAATTTCTAATTTGATTTTAATTATTATTTTAATTCTGGTTAAAACTGAAATCTTCTAAGCTCCATAACTTCTTCATACAATATCCATTTTATGCAAACTCGGACTCTATCTCAAGCAGAATTCTGAGAAGATCGCAATGGCGCAACCCGTTTCCCTTATTTTTTCTTATAAATTTTTTTCTTTAATTATCCCTTATGTCATGATTTAAAATTACGGGGTGTTACACTAGTCATTCAATAATTTGGCCAACCATTGCTGGGGTCAGATGGAAAGCGAAAACTGAGGGAGGCAAAAGCTCTCTGGGTGGCAAAAGAAAGGCACCCCCTGTCGTGTCCAAGCGACCCAAGACCGAGGATACTCAATAGGAAACCAGCGATGATGAGGAGGCGGTCGCCAGAGACGAGGGCCTATTGGCTACTCCTGTCCCGCTACAACAGATGAGGAAAGGACATAAGTTTCGCCCAGGCCGTAGTTTCCAGTAACTACCTCTGAGACCACTATCTCACTAGAAAAGGAGGGTCAATTTGATGATCTAAATAAGATTCTGCTTGTTACATTGCATTGGCCTAATAACAAAAGTATAGAAAGCATAACGCTTACTGTTGGGGAGATCACTCCTTCGAGCGGACCGCTATCTGGTACATTGAGAGAACATATAGGACAAATACCCCATAAACACTGCATAATATAACATTTGTTTGTGTGCATAGAGTGCTCGGGTCCAATCTCGAGTTTGTCCCATGTAGATCAAATGGTTCGAGAAGATAGAAGTCGAAGTTAAGGATCTAGGAGTCATCCACCATCGAGGAGCAGGCCCATCGAGAATTTTAGTAGAGATACAAATTTGTTTAATGATCCCCCATACTCTCACGACCATGATAGCAAGCATCCTTGTAAATAACGACCTCGACATTCTGAATCCCCTCCCTACATCACTCGGTCATCCGGGACAAATTCATGATTTTACATAGCAAGCACTAGGCATCCCTCATCGACATTTCCCCTTATATTCCACCCTCCGCGTCCGTCACCACTTCCAAAGGAAAGGAGTTGGCACCTACCGATAAAAGAAAGAAGGGAGTGTCAAAGAAATGGACTCAGTTTTTAGCTGAACCTGAAGCTTCGGAGCTCACTCCTGAACAGAGAGAGGCCATATTGAGGGAGCAATTCCCCAGTTAGTACTCTGATTAATTAAAATGGCTTTCAGACATCAATCTGAATCCCTAAGAGGATACTGATACAATGTGGAGGTAGTTGCATGCTATTTATTACCAATGTAGTGATTTCAACATATATCTGGGCATCTTTCGGAGTTGATACGAAACAAGAATGTGGAGATCTAGGGCTTGGAGATGTCCCTTGAAGATGAACGAGTTAGTGTCCGAAATCGGGACAAAGAGATAGGTAAGACAAACGCTCAAATTGTAAAGATTTTAAGGTAATTGAGTAACACACTTAAATGTTAACTTTATGTTGTCAAAACAACATAATTGGAGCGGGAATATCAAAAGGTGGAAGAGGGCATGAAGCAGGCTTGAGAGTTATATAAGGACACAGTAGCTACGATTTCATTAGAAAACACGGCTCTCAAGCAGGACAATGAGGCTATGTCAAGGAGGAATCCCTAGTTGGAGAAGGAAAACAAGGAAATGCAATAGCTCGTCTTGGACTTTGAGGCTCTCACTACTGAAAATAAGAAGATGAAAATAGAGAGAGAGAGGAGAGAACTGTGTGCTCTAAAAGAGAATGAGGAACTTAAAAAAGACCTTTGTGCTGAGGAACGTTGAACTTGCTTAAGCTATGAAGGGGAAGGCAGTTATGGAGTCTATGAGCGAAGTGGTGTTGGGTAAGGTAGACAGTATCCGAGATGAGCATCGGCTTGAGGTGGAGAGGCTCAAGGAAATCACTGAGGACGCTGAGGCTAGAGTGGAGGAGTCTTTTGAGGAGGCCTACGGGGTATGTACATCAAAGCACTTCGATTCCACGGAATCTTGTGGGTCAATGAATATCCCCAGATGATGGCCCAAATTTGGGAAAGGATGTTGGAATTTGAGGCTTGGGGGGCTGCAAGTGGAGACCGTAGATGAACTCTTGCTCATGGAGACTCACCCGACCATTGATGAGCGCAAGATGTTCGAGGAAGGGAGGATAATGTTGCGTGAAGATGTTGAAAATGAAAGGTTGGCGGAACTTGCTGCTGCCAAAGGGAGATTTGAGACTACCGAGAGCGTGGTTTTCGCTCATGAATTTGCAGGGGGGAGTTACCATCAACAACAAGTTACACCATCTAGCACTGCCAGTAGTTTAACGGTCACAACTCCCATAACTACTAGGTATGACCCCGAATACCTAGGGTTGGGAATAGGAAGCTCCTTCCAGATAACGACCGAAAGCCTCATGCCTATTTCCCCTGAGCCGCAATTTCTAGAGGTAAAGTATCATCATCACGAACGCTCGAATAGAATGTAAGAACTAAGTTAAAGGAAATTGAGTAGCCTTCTTCCTTATTGTGTAGGCCTCTCTGGAGAAGAAGTGACAATGGGATTTCCCTTAATATTTCCCTATTACCTGAGACTGGACTGGGACTTCAGGAGATATAGTTTGGAGAGCGGAGCGATCCAATGGATACGTTCTCAGATGTGGACCTAATTTCTAATGTTTATATGGATCTTATCTCTGAGGATGGGGAGATAACTGATGATGAATGGATCCAGGTGATGGGGCTGGTGGATGTAGGCTTACAAACGATGCATGACTTGGTTGAGTCGCAGAAGGCTAAATTACTCGTCAATTCCGAGGAGTAGGAAGAAAATAGGAAGGCTGACGAGGCTACCTTGTTGTAGGCCTAGGAATAAGCTGGGCAGGATGTTGAGGAGAAGGCCGAGCCCACGATAGCAAAGAAGAATGATGCCAATGAGTCAAAGAAGAAGACGTCCGATGATGGGGTCAAGAAGAAATAGGTTGACCAGGCTGCCAGAAAAAGAATCGAACAGGATTTCAAGAACCTTCAAGTAGATGCGATCAAACAGCTTAAGGCCAGAAATCCAGCTGAACATAAAGTTGTTTGGAAAGGGAAGAAAATGGCAGAGCTAGATGCGAGGAAGGCTAATGGACTGGAGGAAAGGGAGGTACCGTGGTTGTACTGGCCCTTGCTTTCGACATCACTCCTAAAACGCTGTTGGTTATCTCGCCTGGAGGTATTATAGAGATCACAAGGGCAGAGGATGATGATGGGAAGCACAAGTTGTTATCCCACGAATCTATCTCCCCGGCAGGGATGAGGGAGGAAGAGGCGGAGGTAGCTCCGGGAGGAAGAGGACTGGTTACGATCCTCCTATCGCTGAATCTATCAAGAAGAAAATGAAGTAGAAGGACAGATCGTCCCGGTGATTATTATAGATATTTTGGTTGTGTTGGCCATAGTATACATGAGTACGACCCTCACTTTTGGAGACATGGAGTGGTTTTCATATACACTATGTCGTTAGATGGAAAGAAAGATAGATGTAGTTTGCTTTTGGTTGTGAATGAAAGTATTAGTTGACTTTTCTTACATCACATCTTGTATTAAGTGTTCAAATGTTCATGAATGTTTTCCAGTTTTTGTACTTATGCAAACGTACTTTTCGTTACACTTAAGAAAACATCACCCTTAAGCTTCACTCCTAATGTTCGAGTTGTGTGAATCTTATGTGTTTACTCCGCTCCCAAGACCCTTCTTTTGGTCATGGGTCTTAGGTCGTGTGGAGTTCAAGTTCGGTGCCTCCCCTCTCGGGATCTCCTGAAGGTCGTTTATCTCGAGTCATGAAGAGGCATTGTGGGCATCATTGATTCATCCTTTATACTCTTCCCTTGTTTCATTTGGGTTAGAGTCAACGTCATTGATTCGTACTTGTTGCCCGGATCCAGACCGTTAAAGCTGGACGAGACCAAACGAGCGGTCAATGTCACGCTTATCCAGTCGATGGGCTTCCCTCATGTCCGAAGACTTAAGAATAAGGTTGGACTCTTAAGTGAATGAGCATCCCGAGTTATTTATACTTGGCCCCATCATTGGTTTGGAACTCGAGTTGAGTTATTTATACTCGGGCTCGTCATTGGTTAGAGACTCGAGTTAAGTTATTTATACTCGGCCTCATCGTTGGTTCGAGGTTCAAGTTGATTTATTTATGCTAGGCTTCGTTGTTGGTTCGAGGCTCGAGTCGAGTTATTTATACTCGACCTTGCCGTTAGTTCGAAGTTCGAAGTTCAAGTTGAGTTATTTATACTCGGCCTCATCGTTGGTTCGAGACTCAAGTCGAGTTATTTATACTTGACCTCATTATTGGTTGGAGGCTTGAGTCAAGTCATTTATACTCATCCTCGTTGTTGGTTCGAGGCTCGAGTCGAGTTATTTATACTCGACTATGTCAATGATTCGAGGATCAAGTCGAATTATTTTTACTCGGCCTTGTCGTTGGTTCGAGGTTCGAGTCGAGTTATTTATACTCGGTCTCGCTGTTGGTTCAAAGCTTGAGTCGAATTATTTATACTCGACCTCGTCATTGGCTTAAGACTCGAGTCGAGGGGGATCAGTTCCATGCTTGGGGTGTTGGTCCAGTGTCGTGCGCTTATGTATGCAAGTTGGTTGTAATAGTTGCTCAAACATACAAACACAAAAAGTAAACACACCACAAACATAGACATTTGAAACCATCTTTACTGATAACTTTTGCAGTTATGGTCATTACTTTACAATGCTTTGAATTTGAAGAAAATAAAACATTGTTGGAAAGCAGTAAATCTGTACGCTAAGATATGTGAAGTAGCAATTGAGATGTTCATTATTCCGTGCTCTTGTGAGTTCAGCGCCATCAATGGTCGTTAGCTTAAAGGTCCCATCTCTAAACCTCCATTGTATGATCTACAAACCTTTACAGCGAGGACTAAAATCAGTCGGTGTGGGAAAGATTCACTTCCGGATTAGGTTGTCGATGTCGAAGTTCTTTGAATGGACTTTGGAGTTGAAGTATCGAGCGACTCACTGGCGCTGAGCGACCACTCTTAGTTCGGATTCGTCTTTTTTCTCTTCAAGTCAGTCGAGTGACACCAAGAGGAGATAATGGTTTGTCTTCGAATCATAGTAAGTGAATCGATGAGATTGGAGTTTGAGCTCAATGGGAATGATGGCTTCAGATCCATAGGCGAGAGCGAAAGGAGTATGGTCGGTAGTTGACTTATGGGTGGTCCGATAGGCCCATAGGGCTAGAGGGAGCTCATCTACCAATAAGCCTCCATCTTTTTCCAGATGCTTCTTGATGATGGATTTGATCACTTTGTTAACAGCCTCGACTTACCCATTAGCTTGGGAATGAGCTACTGTTGAGAATCTCTTTTCGATATTGTGTCATCGGTAGAAGGTCTTGAACTCAGCTCTCTCAACTTGGGTCCCGTTGTCTGAAGAAATACCTTGGGGGACTCCATATAGGGTGACGATGTTGCGGACGACAAAGTTGATCACCTTCTCGATAGTGATTGTAGTGAGGGCTTCGGCTTCGGCCTACTTGGTGAAGTAATCAACTACAACGATGACATAGCATGCACTGCCTCTAACCATCATAAGAGTTTCGATAATATCTATTCCCCACATAGGATAGAAGTACTTTATCTGAGAATATTCCATGTCGGAGTTTGCCTCCTAGTGTAGTTGCCTCACTCGCCTTCATGCACGTCCAGCAACACACGGTCGTCATTGTTGTGGGCTACACAACGGAGTAATGCAATAGAGAATTCCCTTCAGTAGAGTACTTCATCTTGAATGATGTCGCGAGATGAATTGCTAGTGAGTGCTCGTCTTTCCTTATAGCAATCAGGGAGGATTTTGTGTTTTAAGTGGTTCTTTATCGCTACTATTGAGGAATCAGGCTCAGGCTAGACCTTCGTCATTGCAAACCAAATCAGTTTGCATATGATTGATGCTCGAGAGTCGAGAACTTCAATTGGGGCTAACCCAAAGAGTTGTGCATACATAGAGCTGATCGACTTGGCTAAAGAATTGGCTTTCTCATTTTGTTCTCGCGGGATGTGCATAATGATCTAATGGTCGAAGTTGATGAGCAGTTCTTGGACCCGAGCAAGGTAGGGAGCGAGTCGTGCCCCCTGGCTTGATATTCGCCCTGCACCTGGCATACGATGAGCAATGAGTTAGATAAATATGAATAGCTTTGATATTAAGATCGATTGCAATTCTAAGTCCAGCAATCAAAGCTTCACATTCAGCATCGTTGTTGGTAGTAGGGAAGTCGAGCTTCAGAGCATAATAGATTGAGCGTTGCTTAGGAGTAATGAGTATGATTCTGGTGCCAGAACACTGACTATTAAAGGATCCATCCACGAATAGTTTCCATTGACTATTCGGAGGCTCATTTTTTAATGTAGGAGGTTCTTCGGGAATTGTGAACTCCACTATGAAATCTGCGAGGGCTTGTCTAAGGATGGCTCGACGGGGACTGAAGGTGATCTCGAATTGGTTCAGTTCTATGTTCCAGTTTAAAAGTCAGCTAGAAGCCTCAGGTCATTGCAGGACCTGTCGTAATGCCTGGTCAATGTAGACTTCGATTGGATGGGACTGAAAGTATGGTCGTAGCTTCCAGGAAGAGATTAGTAGGTAGTAAGCAAGCTTCTAGAGTTTCGGATAATTCTTTTCTGCTTCTGTTAGTCTCTTTTTGATGTAGTAAATATGCCGTTGGACACGATCTTCTATACGCACAAGAAAAAATCTAATTGCCTGCACAGAAACAACCAAATAGAGGTATAAGTCTTCGTGACCCACAGTTTTGACAAGATAGGTGGTCGCTCAAAGTGATTCAAGAGGTCCTAAAATGCGTCAGCACACTTCGGTGTCCATGTGAAGTTGCGCTTCCCTTTTCTAAGCAAGTGGAAAATGGGAATGAATTTATCATATATTTAGAGATGAATCGACTTAGGGCGTCTGTTTCCATGTTTAAGTTTTGAACATCCTTGATACTCCAAGGAGTTTCGATATTCTGGATTTTTCTGGATTGGCTTCGATTCCCCGTGAATTGACAATGAAACCCAGGAATTTTCTCACGCAACGCCGAAAGAGCATTTCAAGGGATTGAGTTTCATTCCATATTTATGGAGGACACCAAACATTTCAATGAGTTCATTAACGTGGTCATTCGATACCCTTGTTTTTACGAGCATATCGTCCACATAAACTTTCATGGATCTTACGACCTGGTCCTTGAACATGTAGTAGATCAGTCAGTGATAGGTGGCTCCTGCATTCTTGAGACCACAGGGCATGACGACGTAGCAGTAGAGCCCATGGTCAGTTATGAAAGTAGTATGATCCTGATCCAGAAGGTACATTAGAATCTGATTTAGCTTGAGTATGCATCCATGAAGGAGAGAAGCTGGTAGCCTGCAGTTGAATCAATAAGCTGGTCGATCTTTGGAAGTAGGAAGCTTTCCTTTGGCCAGGCTTTGTTCAAGTCTGAGTAGTCGACACACGTTCGCCACTTTCCATTTTATTTCTTAA
Organism: Allium sativum; assembly: GCA_030737875.1. NCBI lineage: Eukaryota > Viridiplantae > Streptophyta > Magnoliopsida > Asparagales > Amaryllidaceae > Allium > Allium sativum. The sequence continues at coordinate 790,392,993 of CM060916.1, read as the reverse complement.
CCAGGACTGGGTTGAAGACCTATCTGGGTTAGAGGGCTCACGGATGAAGTCATTATCGAGTAGCCTATCAACTTCCTCTTTTAGTGCAGCCGATCTTTCAGTTCCTAAGATTCGATGCTTCTGTTCGATTGGAAGATGCTTCGGGTCAATGCTAAGCATGTGTCTAGCAATTCCTAGGTTGACGCTGCACATGTCTGAGTGGGTCCAAGCAAATACGTTGAGGTTAGCCTTTAATAAGTCCATGAGCTCTTCCATTATTACAGGGTGGAGTTGCGATCCAACTTTCAAGACCTTTGTTGGGTCGGCGGGGTTGATCGACACATCCACTATTGGCTCTACCAAGTAGCCCTCTCGAAGTAGGGCTCTTCGTCATCCCTTAAATGGAGATCATCGGAATGATGGCAGTGGCATTTAAGCTATGACTCAGACACCTTTGATCGCTACGTAGAGGTGGTCTTGGCGAAGCAAGGTGGAGGCAATGCCTTTCCCTTCACCTTGATACGACATCCTTCCATTCGGCGAGATAGCAGGCTCCCGCAGTTGCTTGGTCACCCTTGATTGTGTAAATCCTGTTCTCCATCGGAAATTTCATTAGAAGGGACCATGATGACATGTAGACTCGAAATTATGCGAGGAGGGGGTGTCCAAAGAAGATATTGTAGGAAGAGATGACGTCAATGCCCACGAAGGTAAGGATCCATACCTAGCTTTGATCCACTTATCCGAGTTCAACTGAGAGGTCGACCATACCCATGGGTTTGTTGGAAGAGCCATTGAAACTGTGGATTGTAGCATGGTTGGGCTTCAAGTCTTTGGCCTCAAGCTCCATCTGGTCGTAGGCCGACTTTAATATATTGTTAACTAATATTCTAAAATCTGCAAGGATAATTCATACACAAGCTGGGCCTATGTGTGTAGAGATAACGAGAGGGTCTATAGTTGGGATCTAAATTCCTATAGACTCTCTCTCGTTGAATATAATATCACCCTGTATTGTCTTCTGAAGCTTAGCGGGGACAGATTCGTCCAAGGTCGAGCATGCTTCGTAGTTGGCATGCTCAATGGAGTGGGCATATTCCTCTATATTTCGAAAGCTTTCATGTGTGGGGTGAGGTCCACCACAAATAGTGTTGATCATGATGCCGCGTGGTCTTTTATTGGATGGCCCTGATGCTGCATTATCAGGAGGGAGAGCAGGCATTGAAGGACCTGCAGCTGCTTCAGGAGGACCATGATTATGAATGTACAATTCCAGACGTTTCTCACGGATAAGCTATTTGATAGCATACCTGAGGCGGCGACAGTCGTTAGTGTTGTGCCCAAACATATTGTGGAATTTGCAATACTTGTCGGAGTTCTTCTCGCGGTAGGTAGATCCCTTGTGTTGGGCTTCTTGTACTAAATAGTGTTACATGTCTCTAGGTAGATTGCCTCCAACTCTCATTTGAGCGGAGTGTAGTTCCTATAAGTGGGACAGTCGTACTTCTTGGGATCTCCAGGAGCTTGGATGTTGTTGTGAATTCGCCAGGTTTTCCATTGTTCGACTTAGGCTTGTATGGGACCGCCCCTTTACTCTTGTTTAAAGATTCTTCGACTTGTTGTCCTTTGATACTGTCTTCGATGGTGCCAGTGTGTTGGTTGTTGGGGGGCCGCCTTGGGCATCCCTGCTGCACCGTGCTTCCTCTTGACATAGGAATCATCCGACCATTTAATAGAAAGCTTCCATAGTCTTAGGTTGCTTTCTGTCGACCCAGGATCCTAACTCGGAGCTAGGAATGACACCCTTGGAAAACTGGACAAGGACTGTGCGTGGCTCTGTTTCATCAACCTGAATGAAGGCAGTGTTGAAACGCTCAAGGTAGCTTTTGAGGGTTTCTGTCAAGATCTGATAGAGGTTGGAGAGAGTAAGAATGTTCTTTGGCGTGGGAACAAGCATCCGAAATTGTTTGACCATTTCTATAGCCAGTTGGTCGAAGGTGGAGATAGATTGAGCTGAGAGCCATGTGAACCAGTGTTAAGCTACGCCTTCCAAGAAAAGCCGGAAGCATTTCTACTTGACGGCGTAAGTGGCTCGACTGGAGTCCATGTGCCACTCGTAGCGGTTCATAATACCACAAGGGTTAGTCTTTCCCCAGTTGAGTGTGAGCTATGGCATGTTAAAGCGTCAGGGCTACTCGGCTTCAGCAGGGGTCCTCGATCGTGGATGTCTTCTGTAATAAGCATCGGGCTCATCCACATATATGGCATTGTTCGCCATTTGGGATCTGTCGAGGAGGGGGTCAGTTACTGGGATCTGGTTCATCATTAATAACCAATCAGGAACAGTCACGTTGACATGTTGCCTTGCTAAAATTTATGGTAATCTCATTACCGTTGTCGTTAACGTTAGCGTTAGTGCTAGCGACAGCATTGGCGTTAAAGGTCATACTCCTTTGGCTTTGGCCCCAAGTATCGGAAGAAGAACTTTTGAGGCAATGTGCTGCGGCCGAGCATTGGTCTGAGCAAGCTGGAGTTAAGCTACGAGATATTAACTTTCCTGAAGTTGACTCATCTGGTCAAAGTTGGTTTTCAATGTGTCGTTGAGTTCTCGAGATTTATCTTCCAACTTTTTATTAAGCGCGTAAAGCTATGCTTGAGTTGTAGGAGTATTGAAGTCCGTAGGAGGAATGATATCCATATCGGTCGGATTCCCAATTGACTAGGGTTGTTGAGAAGCAGCAGTGTCAGCAACTGCAGAGGTTATGACCATTGGATTCTTTGATTGCTTAATCGTCGTAAGTGAACTTGAGTGGTAGCTTAGGAAGTGACCAGAGTAGCATGTCGTAGTCGAGATGGAAATGCGCAAAAAAGTGAGTTTAAGTTCTCAGTGAAAGCACCAAAGTGTTGACGATAAAAATGTCAGCACACCCAAAGATTCTCTATAACTAAAGAATAGCGTTTCACGTACGAAAAAAAATGCAGAAAGTAGTAAATGACATAAAGGTTTATAATGATTCGATCCATGAGGGGCCTAGCTACGTCCACTTTGAAGGAGTTTGTTAATATTTATTCACAAATAAGAGTTACAAGCACTGAACTTCATCGCGGCATTCATTTACAAGTTTTTCTATGTATTTTGAAGTCATATTAGTCATATGCCAAATCTTGGGAAAAAGTGATGTATGCTTCTTCCTCAAGAGCTATGCTGCCATTAATGGAGTCCTAAGAGCTTGTAGAGCTGTCAGATCAATCAAAATCCAACATTTGTGAAGAATGAGCAAGGGCGTAGTTATATGTAGCGGGTTAGGTGGGAGTAAGTGGGATTTGGGGACCACACAGCAGAATTTCATATCCCTGGAAGGTCGCGTCCCAAATTTCACATCCCTCTACAGCACTCAAAAGAAAACCGTATCGCCCCTGAGGGATATGAATTTTGTATCCCAAGAGGCACGATATTTGTATCCTTTGGAATACGACTACCTCGTATCCCCATAGGGATATGGGTTTTTGTATCCCTTGAGGGATATGAATTCGTATGCCAATGGATACGAAAATTTCGTATCCACATGGGAATACACATTTTCATATCCCATGAGGGATACGAATTCATATCCCTTGGAGATACGAATTCGTTTCCCCTGAGGGATACAAATTCGTATCCCCTAAGGGATACGAATTTGCATCTTGGGGATACGTTGAAGAGGCCTCGAGAGAAGGGGATGTGAAGTGGGAAGATGCGTTTCAAAGGAACTCGAAGCTAGCGGCATCGAACTGGAGAGAGCCGAAATTGGAGGGATTCGTACTTTCTGGTACGAGACCAAGGATTCAAAATGGGTAGAGTGAAGGCTGTAAGGAGTTGAAACTAGAGGGATGTGGAGTGTTCTATGGGGCTATGAGGCTTACGCTCGCGTGACTTCTCTCGAGCTTGAATCCATGGTGCTTTAATGACACTTCGGGTTTTGGTGCCATACGATGTGGTGAGGCGAACGGGCCTGGTATGCTTTTGGGAACCAGACCAAAAGGCCGTTTAACATCCTTATTTATAGAAAATCAATTAGATTTATTACTACAATGATCATAATATATATTTTCATTTAGTATGGGTTACATACTCATGTATAATTCCATAAAATGGAAACCGTTCAAATGCACAAACATTAATTATAGTTTATATATTTCGTTGTATACATATGTTTGGACGGATAATGTGCATATATGTACTTATTTTTTCGTGCAGTTAACGTAGTCATTATTCTTTTATTATTATTATTATTATATTCAAGTACTTGGTTCATGCTAATAACCAAACATTCCCTTTTGCATTCAATCTTGTACTAAGATTCTAAATATTACAAATAGGTTGTTAACTGTCATTGTTGTAAATCATGCATGAATATGTAAAAGGGGAATAAACATATTTCAAATCACAAGAAATATATAATATGTATATTTTGGAATAGTTGATGTCGACAAATATATATACATATATATAAACTTGTATTTGTAGTGAACTGACACAACCTTTTCCTTTTGTTTTGGACATACTTCTTATTGATTTCAAATAATGTCTTTTTATTGAAAAAGAGAAAAAAGGCATATTTATTGAAATAACTAAGTTAAACCCCAATAAAACTGAACACAAATAGGCTTATATATTTTTAACCAATTTTACATGAATTGCAATTTAACATCGTAACTACAAATCTGGAGTAAAACTACCAGTTAACAGTGATTTATGGGACTGATTTCTAGTTCTATGGTGTTTGCAATCACCTCAGTATTTTAAACACAAATTATAGGCAATAATATGAACAATCGAATTAGCCACAAAATAATGATATTATTCAAACCAAAATTTTATTCTTTCAGATTTAACAATATCCACAAACAGATCTAACAGGCATTATTTCAGTTTCAACAAAATTATTAACATATTTATTAAATATTAGGCATATATTTGAGATCTAATACAAACAAAATAATCAGTCTATTGTATACTTTTAGATTTACAGTTCCTAAATATTAGGCCTACAATTCCTAAATTCTTACAGACCCACAGTTACTGTGAAAAGTGGATACTTTCATATTTGTAGATTTGTAAGAAAATTAGAAAATATGGGAGAAATCCGATAAAGAAGAACCTATATGCCAATTCATGACATTTTCCACTTAAATCTGATTATCCCTCTCAAATCTATATGGTTTATGTTTGACTGTTGTATAGAACATATTTTGTTTTGGAATTTGTTTGAAGAGAAAGGGAAATGGCAGAGCTCCGCTGCTGCTCTCAGAAATAGGTGGAAAAGAATGGGGGACTAAGCCCTTTATTTACAGGAGTTGAAATGGCCGCAAACCATTAGATTTCATTTAATAAACATTCATCTGTTTATATAAACTAATATAACGAAAATACCTTCAAAACCTAGTCGTCATTGGGATGGAAGTAGTTAAAGCGGTCGACTGCCCTTCGCCACGTCTGCCAATGAAGGCAGGTCAAAGAAGGTAATAATTTATATACATTAATTATAGATTCTTTTATATTTATTTTTCGTTTGTTATCGTATTTCATCTGTAACTTTTTCATATGGACGCAGCTCGTGAAACTCTAAACATTAAAGTTGTCTTAGACGAACATAACAGTTAAAGTTTCATGGTAAAATTCCATCGTTTGCAAAAAATCCTATTTTCAAAATCTAATTAAATAACTAATTTATTTATTGTTAAAATTTCGGGTTGTTACCAGGGAGGGCGACCCCCTCTATAGGAGGGTGATCGACCCTCGGGTCAACCATCCTCCCATAGGGGCAGTTGTCCCTCGTTTTAGGGTCAGCTATGGGAAATTGAGTCTCCTATCTCGTTGTTTACAATTAATTTTTGAATTAATGGCCTTTGCAACTTCCTTATGTTGATTACCTTTGTCCCCTTTGCATATGAATATATACACACAAATTCAAATCCTCTAGGAATATTCTTTTATGCCAATCTATTATTATATATATTCCATATTTGCATTTAATCTATTTGAATTTCAAACCATGTGCGTAAATGTTCATGCATAACTTGTTTTTTTAATATTTTTTACATACAGACTTCGTTTTCAGTAAATAGAATATGAATACGGACTTGAATCTCGCCACGAATGCAATAACAATACTATCGTGGCCAAATTCTCAATAATTCAAAATTCTATTTTTAGCCTATAAATTTATTATTGATTACTATTATTTATTTAAAATTAAATTATCTTTTATCTACCTTAGGTAAATTTTATGAGGTGTTACATTTTCCTATCCCCCCTTAAAAGAGATTTCATCCTAAAATCTTTCTGAATGGGCAGAAAACACAACTCGTTGTAATAACCATATTATTTATCAGCATCTACAAAACATCCATAATTCATTGTAATTATGCTGTGCAGACTTGCTAAAGTTCTCATTCCTAGCGTGTACTTGTAGCAAGTGATGGTTTATGTATGCAAAACACTATAATATGCATATAATTCTATATGAGTGCATGGTGCATTCGTGTTGTAACCATCTCCTACCATCCAATCTAGCAATCATAAATGGAAATTTTAGAGGATATAATTACCTAAGAAAAGCTATGGATGAGTTTGCCTAATCTTCTCCTCGGTTTCCTAGGTCCTTTCTGTAAGGTTATCTCCCTATTGTACTCGGTCCAGGTAAATAGATTTGTTGTGGAGTCTTTTGATTCCATGCTCCACGATCCTTGAGATGACATGAAGCATCTTAGAATCCAATCCAATCTCCTTAAGTCCTGAATATCATCGAGCTCGGGTCTGATGGCGGAATCATGAAGACATTCCGAAGATGAGAAACATAGAAAACGAGATGGACCCCGATAAATGCTCAGGAAGATCCACATGATAAGCCATTTTACAAATCCAATTCATGATTTTAAATGACTCAATAAATCTAGGAGCCAAATTCCTAATTTTCCAAACCGGATTGCCTTCTTAAGAAGGGAAACATTCACAAGTACCAAATTTCCAATGTTAAATTCAGTCTACTTCTATCCGCATATGAGTACGACCTTCCATGGGAAGCCTTCACCCTCTACTGAATCGCTGAAATCATCTTCGTAGATTCACGGATATGGTCTAGTTAGAGTAAAACCTTGTCGGTAGTTTCCTACTAATAAGTAGTCGATTTGCATGGCCATCCATACAATGCTTCGTAAGGTGCCATACCAATCGTCGCTTGGTAACTATTGCTATATAAAAACCCAACCAATGGAAAGTGCTGCTTCCAAGCTCCTCCGAAGCTGATAATGAAATCTTGAAGCAGATCCTATAAAACCCTATTCACTCTATATTTGACTGTCGGTTTGCGGGTGATAGGTTGTACACAAACTCCGCGTTGTCCTTAGAGCTGCCTGTAGGCTCCTCCAAAATTCACTTGTAAACAAGGGGTTTCTATCACTAACTGAAACACCCCACCTCCGTTAGGGTCACTCTCAAAGGGAATGCCCTAATTTTAGTGGAGGTTTGTAAGTATAAGTCACAGATAAACAAGACAGATATAAATACACATATTTTTGAACAGCGGAAAACAACAGTAACTTTTATTTCATCAAAATACGTGTTTCACAAACCATGCCATAATTGTCTTACAATACTTCCAAAAGCATTACATTTTCAATACTGTCTTGATTTCATAACTTAAAGAAGCATAAAAACAAAAGTAAACTGCATAAGTCCCCATAGTTGCAATCCAAAGCCATAGTCCAAAGCGAAAGAGATCCAAGCAATACATTCTTTCTCTTCAAGCTGGATGTGAAAACTGGTCAAGCTGCGGTATTCCCTCCCTGTGGACCTGGGGGGAAACGAAAGAAAAGAAGACGAAAGAAAAGTAGAGTCAGACATAAAGCCTGAGTAAGTCTAGGACTATTCAGTCTATGAATAAAGAATTGGGCATGATAAGTATAAAACTGGAAATGGGAAAGCACTATAAACTAAGTTAAGTTGTCTAGAGTCGAATATACTATCGTACCCCATATTAATCTCTACACCCCCATAAACTAGTTCCCAACAGGCACCCCATAATCAGGGTGAAGTGATCCATTTCTAATGATCGGCTCCTACTCGCATAGTTACATGTGTCTTACGGCCCCCGATGTTGTAGTTACCTATGCTGGTCCCACCATGGGGTGTATCAAGTCCCATGGTGGCGGCCCGACACAATTCTAGAATGCAAAGGTACACTACTGGTGCCCAGTGCCTTATTTTTCTGCGCCGGAGTGTGTGCACGCCCGCACCCCGTTAGAACCTACACTGCTGCACCACCGCCGTCGCTTTGACCTCTTACAGTCAGCCCAGTAATCGTGCCCCACCCTGCTTAGTTCAGGGTATCCTGATACACCTTGTAGGGTTACTGCTGAAAAGGGTCCCCCGCTACTAGGTTTTCTATTTCTAGCCAACATGCTAAGTTGGTTAAGTGTTTTGTAAACCTAACCCCCAATCAGTCTGTATAGTTTAGCATGTTCCATTTTGATTAAGTATTAATTCAATTTACTTAATCCTATCAATCCTGACTCAGCCTTAATTGTCTTATTAAAGCCTCGACCTCTCACATTAGACAGGTGTTGTTGTGGCTGCCTGTTGCCGGTTGGGTCCGGGCAGTCTTACGCCATAACTCAGTCTAACCTCGGGTCTTTATTGGGCTCCGTGTTTAACCACCCACATTGGATAGGTATTGTTGTGACTACTGGATAGCCGGGCGGTTCCGGGCAGGTTTACGTCACAACTCAATCCAACCTCGGGTTAAACACATCGTATTTTCTAAGTTTACATATTTTGTCTCTTTTCTTTTTATATGTAAATATTTGCGGCCCATTATTCAAATTCATCTTTATTCGGTAAAATTAATTTATACCACTTAATTGTTTTCAAGGTCGTTGGCATGCGTCAAACATGCCAACACATATGTTTATATTTTAACCCAAACGTCATTACCCTCGTTTTATACGCTTGCTACAATATAACATATGTTGGGTTTAACATTAAAACCCAACTTAGCCACATGAAAAAGGGGAGGCTTAGAACATGGTGTTTATATAGCGAACTAATTAACATAAATTAGGCACTTGTGAACTTGCATTGTAATAGCATATAATCATGGCGTAAACATACCTAGACATGAATCATGGTTTTTAATCTATTCATGTAAACTTGCAATTGGAATGTAAATCTAACGTAATTATGTGTCACATATATCATCATATGATTTTGATAGCAACATAGGCCTAAGACATGTTTTCAATTAGGCATAACACCAAACATAGTTTAGTCATGTTCATAGAATTAATACAAGTTCACAAAGATGCTTGCTTTTGTCACTAATACAAAAGTATGGTTTTTACACTTGAACCATGATGCCAATTCCAACATAAATTCATATAAACCATAATACTTAATTGAATCCAACTACACACTAAAAGTGATCATAAAAATGTACATCATGTTGGCATAATAGTGAATCATATACTTGCATGAATCTCAAATAAACTACCACAAACATATAGTCGTTAACATGAATCATATACTTGCAATTATCCAATAGGCCTAACATCGTTATACCACAATATCCCATATCGATTCAGAATTAGAATCATAGCAACATACAATCATGAATTAAATTAAGTACAATTCCATTTCTCATTTTACATAAATCAAAACTCAATTGTTCATTCACATCGGAATAGCACTCTACTTACAACGTATGATGAATCTTCAATTCAGGAATCTGAATTCTGAATTTGGAGAAGCTATCCTTTGCTGTAGGCGTTGATTTGATTTAATTGACGTTGTTTTAAGCTTTAGAATTGTCTCCTAATCGTCTCTCAATTTTTGACGGCTACTTCTAGTCTTTCCTCAGCTGCATGACGGTCTCATTCTAATTTTTATTTGTATGAATTAGGTGGAGTCTTAGGTCCTTTTTATAGAATTTGTGAATTGATTAGGACCGTCGATGGAGCTTGGATCAATATCAGCCGTTTGTTTGAAGGAGAGACCAATCAGGAGCTGACACCTAGCCCTAGTGACAAGGCAAGGCTCAGAAATTCGGCCAAACACAGACTAGGCCAGCCAGGGGGCTGGGTTCGACCTGGCTCAGGGGCCAGGTCGACACGTCAGTCGACACCGTGTCGACTTGGCAGTCGACACGGGTGACCCAGGTCGACTACCCAGTCGACCTGGGTAGCCCCAGGTCGACTACCCAGTCGACCTAGGTGCCTTGGGCGGGAAAATTCCCGCCCTGGCCAATCCGGCCCGATTTTGAATTTTGAATTGGTTTTTCTGAGCTGTTTTGAATTTTAAACTGAATTCTGAAACTTCCGGAGGCCATATCTTCTTCATACGGAGTCCGTTTTACGCAAACTCGGACTCTATCCCAAGCAGAATTCCGAGACGAACGCAATGGCATATCCCGTTTCCCTTAATTCTTTGATTTGAAATTAATTATACTTTAATTTGTGAATTTCACTGTTATAGAATACACGGGGTGTTACATTCTCCCCCACTTAAAAAGGATTTCGTCCCTGAAATCTTCAAGTTTAGGAAGAATGTATATCCTAACATCCAAACGTCCATCTACTCATCCATCAAATACGAGCATCCATTGTCCTTAAAAGACTTCTAATGCTTCATGATCATATGCGAAGTGTGTGTACATGTACTTATCTAATGCAAAATCAGGCGGCCTACTGATTCAGTTGACCTCCTTAATGCAAATTATGTAAGTGTCATGAATCCATTATGTATGCAAATTTTCCTATTCATGATTCTACATGAGTGCACAATCATTCATATATAAATGCAACATCCATATGACAACACATTAAATTTTAACCATATACAATTGCAAACATATCTATGCATATGCAATATGAAGTGACTGAGCCGATCTAAAACCTAAATTGTGTGTGTATATGCAATCACGAGCAACCACTAGCAATCACTTGCAACCACTTGCAACCATCATCCATAACATGTTTCAATTACATGTTTTCATCCAAAGAGTTTTTACCTAAAAGATAAGGTCGAGGAGATATACCTAAAAAGATAGATAAAAGCGCAACTTAAGGAAAAAGAAAGATCAAAGATGTACCCTCGAAAAGAAAAGGGTAGGCTGCGCGTATTCTAGCTTCAGTTTCCCAAGTTGCGTCTTCCTCGGCGTCACTCCACTGAACTTTGACGAGCTTGACTTCGCGGTTGCGTTGCTTTTTCACTTCCGTTCCTAATATGCGGGTTGGAACTTTCCTCACGGTTGCTTCGCGTTGCACTTCAGCTTCTTCTAGGATATTTGGCTCTACCACTTCAGCAGATTCATGTAGACATTTTCGGAGGTGCGAAACATGGAAAACGTTGTGAACTCCGGCCAGCTTTTCGGGTAGCTCTAATCTATAGGCCATTTTCCCAACTTTCTCGATGATAGGAAATGGCCCTATGAACCTTGGTGCTAGCTTTCCTGTGGTTCCAAAACGAAGAACGTTCCTTAGCGGAGATACCTTAAGAAAAACTCTGTCCCCAACCTCAAATTCAAGGTCGGTCCTCCTCTTGTCGGCATAGGATTTTTGTCTGTCTTGGGCTGTCTTCATCCTTCTTCGTATTAAGTCTACTTTCTCTGAAGTCTCTCGGATCATATCTGGTCCAAGTATGAGTTTATCAGTAGACTCCCACCAACAAGTGGGCGATCGGCACGGCCTTCCATATAAAGCCTCGAAGGGCGCCATTCCGATGGTGGCTTGGTAGCTGTTGTTGTAGGCAAATTCCACCAAAGGAAGATGGTCTTCCCACGTCCCTCCGAAGTCAAGGATGCACAGTCTTAAAAGGTCCTCCAAAACTCTGTTCACTCTTTCCGTCTGGTCGTCGGTTTGGGGGTGATAGGTTGTACTCAAGCATAACTGTGTGCCTACCGCTTCTTGCAGACTCCGCCAAAACTCACTTGTGAAGATAGGGTCTCGGTCACTAACAATGCTGGAGGGTATCCCATGGAGTCGGAAAATTTCTTTGAGATAAAGAGATGCAAGGGATGAGGCAGTTCTTTTACTCTTGACAGGTAAAAAGTGGGCGCTTTTAGTAAGCCTATCCACTATTACCCAAATGCTAGTGTTGCCTCTTCTAGACCTAGGCAGCCCATCAATAAAGTCCATTGAGATGCTATCCCACTTCCACTGTGGGACCTCTAGGGGATGGAGCAGACCGCCAGGTTTCTTCTGCTCCGCCTTAACCTATTGGCAGGTCATACACTTAGAAACGAAATCTGCCACTTCCTTCTTCATGCCGTTCCAAAAGAAAGTTCTTTTTATGTCCTTGTACATTTTATCTCCGCCTGGATGTATCGTCATCTTGGAGTGATGTGCTTCCTCGAGAACCGTCTTTACTAAATCCCTTGTTTGTGGGACGCATAGTCTTCCGTCTCGCCTTAGCCAACCCTTATCGTCGATGAAGTATCTGTTGAGGTGACTTGAAGTCTAACCCCTAATTAGCCTATCAATCGTTTCCACAAGCTGAGGGTCTTTGCGTTGTGCTGTCCCTATTGAGTCCACTAAAGTCGGGCGTATTTCGAGAGATGCTAGCAAACCCGGTACAAAATCGGAGGAGGGCTTAAAGTCAAAGCTGGCTATAAACTCTAGGTTTTTCCTTTCAACAAACAGCGGGCTTAGGGTCAGTTTCTTTCGGCTTAACGCGTCTGCCACTATGTTGCCTTTGCCCAGAGTGTAGGAGATCTCGAAATCGTACGAGGCAAGAAACTCCATCCATCTCTGTTGCCTCAAGTTAAGATCTTTCTGCGAGAAAAGATATTTCAACGATTTATGGTCAGTGTAAAGTTCGAACTTCTCACCTAGGAGATAGTGTCGCCAAGACTTGAGTGCAAAGACGATGGCAGCCAACTCAAGATCGTGGGTCGGGTAGTTCTTTTCATGCACTTTCAACTGCCTTCCACCATAAGCTACTACCCTTCCTTCATGCATTAAGACAACGCCTAGCCCTGTCCCACATGCATCTGTATAAACTGTGAACATCTTGCTTCCATCTGGCAACGTCAAAACTGGGGCTGTTGTAAGAGCCCTTTTTAGTCGTTGGAAAGCAAACTCGCAATCCAAGTCCCAATTGAACACTAGATTCTTCTTTGTCAGCCTTGTGAGGGGAGCTGAGATTTTCGCAAAATCCCTTATGAATTTTCGGTAGAAACCTGCTAGTCCTAGAAAACTTCGGACCTCAGTTGCATTCCTTGGCGTCTTCCAATCCTGCACCGCTACTACCTTAGCAGGGTCCACAGCTAACCCTTCTTTGGATACTATGTGCCCAAGGAACCTCACTTCCTCTCTCCAAAAGTGGCATTTGGAGAATTTGGCTTTTAGCTGATGGACTCGCAGAGTTTCCATGATTTCCCTTAAGTGCTGAGCATGTTCTTCTTCACTCTTTGAGAAGATCAAGATATCGTCTACGAAGACCACTACGAACTTGCTGAGGAATTCTCTGAACACCCTACTCATTAGGTCCACGAAGTAAGCGGGTGCGTTTGTCAAGCCAAAAGGCATGACAAGCCATTCAAAGAAGCCATCTGGGGTTCTGAATGTCGTTTTATCGATGCTATCTTCAGCCACCCTTAGCTGATGAAAACTGGTCGCCAAATCGAATTGGGAGAAAACAGACGCTACTACAAGCTGATCAAACAGATCGTCAATTCTGGGGAGAGGGTGCCTATTCTTTTTCGTTAGCTTGTTGAGCTCCCTATAGTCAACACACAAACGGAGTGAACCATCCGCCTTTGTGGCGAACACCACTGGAGCGCCCCATTCTGAAATGCTCCTTCTAATGAACCCCTTCTCTAGAAGCTATTTAACCTGTTTACTGAGCTCTTTCCTTTTCCGTGGAGCCATGTGTCTAACGGGCAACGTAACGGGCTTTGCATTATCTACGAGATATATGCGGAAGTCTATCTCCCGCTTCGGAGGTAAGCCCTTCACCTCTTCGAAGACATCCGGATATTCACGTACCACTTTAACCGATTGCAAACTTTCATCAAAAGCATCTAGCGATTCAAGATAACTAAGCAAAACCGCATATGAGGGATTACAAGTAATTTCCAGCGTGTTACCGAGTTGGGTCAGAAGCCTAACCACCCTTCTCTCACAATCAAGGATGGCACCATTACTGGATAGCCAGTCCATGCCCAAAATCAAACCATATCCCGAGAAGCCCAAAACAAAAGCAATACATCTAAATTCTACGCTTAGAATAGAAATTTTCAATCCCACACAGATCATAGACAAATGAGTCGGGCCCCCGATTGGATTTGAAACAATTAAGGGGTCCTCTACCATACTAGTTTCTAGGTGCAGAGATTCTACTAAAGCGGATGTGATAAAGGAGAGTGATGCGCCAGAATCAAATAAAGTGCGAACTGGGTGATCATAAAGACAAACTACATTTTCTACAGAAGTATTTATACCTCGCTGCTGCAGAGGTGGCCCTTCTAGCACATGAACCTGTGGCCCTGAGGTGGATCCAACCCTCTGCCCCTGCCCTCGCTTCTTTGGGCAATCTTTAGCCATATGGCCTGTCTCACCGCAAGAAAAGCACCCACCATTCAACTTGGCCTTTTTTCCGGCAATCTTTCACTAAGTGCCCCACTTTGCCACAGAAATTACACTTACTCTTCTCTTTGTTGTCTTTCCCGCCCTTCTTAAAGTCTGTCTTTTTAGGCTGTAAACCCTCTTTCTTCCCTTGAGAGCTTTCTGCCTTTGTCTCCTTCTTGCCCTTATCCTCTTCATTCAGCAATGCCATCTGTACCAATCTTTCATACGTAGCTCCCATGGGTATATGGGTCATGGCCAAACTGTGTAATGGCTCATTCAACCCTTTGACAAAACGGAGAGCCTTCTTGTGCGGGGTGTTGACTAGGTCCAGTCCGAACCTAGCCAGCTCATCGAACTGATTAACATACTCTTTGACTGTCATATTCCCTTGCTTAAGAAATAAGAATTTTTCCAACTGCAGACTCCTTTCAGCGTCTGAGAGAAATTTATCCTCAAACCTTGCCCTAAAGTCCTCCCATGTTTCCACTGGTCTTTCTGCATTGGTGACTTCCCACCAGTAGGAAGCCTCGCCTTTAAGTAGCCATACTGCCAGTTGTACCTTCTGCCTATCTTCTACCTCAAAGATGACGAATAAGTCCTCGGTTTCCTTTAGCCAATTCCTAGCTGCCACGAAGGACTCAGTTCCATGAAAGTCCTTCCCTCCCATAGCTTTGAAATCTTTACATATCTTAGCAAAAGTATTACCCCGCGGAGGAGGTGGAGGAAGAGATGCTGCTGCAGCTGGATGATTTCCCGCAGCTGGGGGAAGAGGAACGGTAGGACGTGGCTGAGTGGCCCTTGCTTCTAAGAATCGTCTGAACCAACCAGGTATTGGTATACCCTCTGGCAAGATAAGTTCTTCGGACATGCTGAAACAAAAAGGGTAGATTCAAAACGAAGGATAAAAGATAGTACCTATGGCTTTGGGGGACTATGCCCTTTTAAAATAAAATAATATTTTATCTTTAAAAATGCTTCTTTAAATTCTCTTTTGAAAATAAATTTCCAAAACTTTTTATCTTATCTGGTAAACCTATGCTCTGATACCAAGTGAAACACCCCACCTCCGTTAGGGTCACTCTCAAAGGGAATGCCCTAATTTTGGTGGAGTTTTATAAGTATAAGTCACAGATACACAAGACAGATATAAATACACATATTTTTGAACAGCGGAAAACAACAGTAACTTTTATTTCATCAAAATACGTGTTTCACAAACCATGCCATAATTGTCTTACAATACTTCCAAAAGCATTACATTTTCAATACTGTCTTGATTTCATAACTTAAAGAAGCATAAAAACAAAAGTAAACTGCATAAGTCCCCATAGTTGCAATCCAAAGCCATAGTCCAAAGCGAAAGAGATCCAAGCAATACATTCTTTCTCTTCAAGCTGGATGTGAAAACTGGTCAAGCTGCGGTATTCCCTCCCTGTGGACCTGGGGGGGGGGACGAAAGAAAAGTAGACTCAGACATAAAGCCTGAGTAAGTCTAGGACTATTCAGTCTATGAATAAAGAATTGGGCATGATAAGTATAAAACTGGAAATGGGAAAGCACTATAAACGAAGTTTAGTTTTCTAGGGTCGAATATACTATCGTACCCCATATTAATCTCTACACCCCCATAAACTAGTTCCCAACAGGCACCCCATAATCAGGGTGAAGTGATCCATTTCTAATGATCAGATCCTACTCGCATAGTTACATGTGTCTTACTGCCCTCGATGTTGTAGTTACCTATGCTGGTCCCACCATGGGGTGTATCAAGTCCCATGGTGGCGGCCCAACACAATTCTAGATTGCAAAGGTATACTACTGGTGCCCAGTGCCTTATTTTTCTACGCCGGAGTGTGTGCACGCCCGCACCCCGTTAGAACCTACACTGCTGCACCACCGCCGTCGCTTTGACCTCTTACAGTCAGCCCAGTATTCGTGCCCCACCCTGCCTAGTTCAGGGTATCCTGATACACCTTGTAGGGTTACTGCTGAAAAGGGTCCCCCGCTACTAGGTTTTCTATTTCTAGCCAACATGCTAAGTTGGTTAAGTGTTTTGTAAACCTAACCCCCAATCAGTCTGTATAGTTTAGCATGTTCCATTTTGATTAAGAATTAATTCAATTTACTTAATCCTATCAATCCTGACTCAGCCTTAATTGTCTTATTAAAGCCTCGACCTCTCACATTAGACAGGTGTTGTTGTGGCTACCTGTTGCCGGTTGGGTCCAGGCAGTCTTACGCCACAACTCAGTTTAACCTCTGGTCTTTATTGGGCTCCATGTTTAGCCACCCACATTGGATAGGTATTGTTGTGACTACTGGACAACCGGGCGGTTCCGGGCAGGTTTACGTCACAACTCAATCCAACCTCGGGTTAAACACATCGTATTTTCTAAGTTTACATATTTTGTCTCTTTTCTTTTTATATGTAAATATTTGCGGCCCATTATTCAAATTCATCTTTATTCGGTAAAATTAATTTATACCACTTAATTGTTTTCAAGGTCGTTGGCATGCGTCAAACATGCCAACACATATGTTTATATTTTAACCCAAACGTCATTACCCCCGTTTTATACGCTTGCTACAATATAACATATGTTGGGTTTAACATTTAAACCCAACTTAGCCACATGAAAAAGGGGAGGCTTAGAACATGGTGTTTATATATTCTAAGTAACATAAAAAGGGGAGTGTGAACGCATGAACTTGCAACATAGCGAACTAATTAACATATATTAGGCACTTGTGAACTTGCATTGTCATAGCATATAATCATGGCATAAACATACCTAGACATGAATCATGGTTTTTAATCTATTCATGTAAACTTGCAATTGGAATGTAAATCTAACGTAATTATGTGTCACATATATCATCATATGATTTTGATAGCAACATAGGCCTAAGACATGTTTTCAATTAGGCATAACACCAAACATAGTTTAGTCATGTTCATAGAATTAATACAAGTTCACAAAGATGCTTGCTTTTGTCACTAATACAAAAGTATGGTTTTTACACTTGAACCATGATGCCAATTCCAACATAAATTCATATAAACCATAATACTTAATTGAATCCAACTACACACTAAAAGTGATCATAAAAATGTACATCATGTTGGCATAATAGTGAATCATATACTTGCATGAATCTCAAATAAACTACCACAAACATATAGTCGTTAACATGAATCATATACTTGCAATTATCCAATAGGCCTAACATCGTTATACCACAATATCCCACATCGATTCAGAATTAGAATCATAGCAACATAAAATCATGAATTAAATTAAGTACAATTCCATTTATCATTTTACATAAATCAAAACTCAATTGTTCATTCACATCGGAATAGCACTCTACTTACAACGTATGACGAATCTTCAATTCAGGAATCTGAATTCTGAATTTGGAGATGCTATCCTTTGCTGTAGGCATTGATTTAATTTAATTGACGTTGCTTTAAGCTTTAGAATTGTCTCCTAATCGTCTCTCAATTTTTGACGGCTACTTCTAGTCTTTCCTCAGCAGCATGACGGTCTCATTCTAATTTTTATTTGTATGAATTAGGTGGAGTCTTAGGTCCTTTTTATAGAATTTGTGAATTGATTAGGACCGTCGATGGAGCTTGGATCAATATCAGCCGTTTGTTTGAAGGAGAGACCAATCAGGTGCTGACACCTAGCCCTAGTGACAAGGCAAGGCTCAGAAATTCGGCCAAACACAGACTAGGCCAGCCAGGGGGGCTGGGTTTGACCTGGCTCAGGGGCCAGGTCGACACGCCAGTCGACACCGTGTCGACTTGGCAGTCGACACGGGTGACCCAGGTCGACTACCCAGTCGACCTGGGTGCCTTGGGCGGGAAAATTCCCACCCTGGACAATCCGGCCCGATTTTTAATTTTGAATTGGTTTTTCTGAGCTGTTTTGAATTTTAAACTGAATTCTGAAACTTCCAGAGGCCATATCTTCTTCATACGGAGTCCGTTTTACGCAAACTCGGACTCTATCCCAAGCAGAATTCCGAGACGAACGCAATGGCGTATCCCGTTTCCTTTAATTCTTTGATTTGAAATTAATTATACTTTAATTTGTGAATTTCACTGTTATAGAATACACGGGGTGTTACACTAACTATGCTAGTCAGGATACCATGTCATCTAAATATCTCCTTGACATATAATTGGGTTAATAAAGAGGCGATCCTACACTTCTTGATAGGAATAAAATGAGCACTCTTCATTAATCGATCCACGACGACCCAAATGGCTTCATTTCCCTTTTGACTCCTTGGAAGCCCATCCATAAAATCAATCGAAATGTGTTCCCATTTCCAAGTAGGAATCTCTACGGGTAAAAACAACCCTCCAAGCATACCTTGCTCTACCTTAACTCTTTGACAGGTCAAACATCTAACAACAAACTCTGCAACTTCCTACTTCATTCTTTCCCAATAAAGACTTCTTTTCATATCCCTAAACATTGTATCTTCTCCGGGGTGTATGGTCTGAAACACCCAATAAAATTCATAAGCATTAATAAATAAATAACTAAAAACAAGTAATTAAATGATATGGCTGGAAAATGAGATTTTTACATCTTTAGGAATTTGGCTACGAAATTCTTTTGTTTGGATTCATGGTTAAATTCTGAATCGTTTTCATTTATAGTATGCTGAAAACGGTTAATGTATGAAGAAGTTATGAGCAAATGAATGGACAGTGTACGCAGAATATATATATATATATATATATATATATATATGAGAATATTATATGTATTGTCCAAATTATAAATTAAAATAAAAGAGGGAAATTCAAGATTTGAATTTTGGGATAAGATCTAGGTGACAGCGTATATTGGATATGTGGAAAAGAATAAAGCAAATTTTGAATGTAATTAACAAAATAAACAACTCAGCAATGCAGCGAAATTGTGCATTCCAGACCCGAAGGGGTCCCGACTGTCGGTCGACCGCTAGGCGGATGGAAAGCTCAATCAGCCTACGTTGATGAGGGTTTTCTAAGAGGTAATATTTATATGGAAGGTTAGGGTTAATTTGTATTAATTCGACTTCTCACACTCACACGTGCAAGTATAAATAGCCCTTCATACCACACACTAGAAACCCTAATCTTCTACATCTCTGCCCTCATGCTGCTGAATTCGATAGAAAAACAAAGAGAATAGGGTGAAGGTTTCTTCTACTTCTCTAATTTTATTTCGAAATCTCTCTATTTCGATTTATATAAGTTAAGGATTTCAGAATTTAGCATAAACATATATGTATAAGACTCTAATTGTATATTTCTTATATGTATATTGTTAGGAGGATAATCAGAGCTCGCTTGAACATTAAGAATCATTGCAGATCTTGCAATTCTACCACATCTCCACCTAATTAGTGAGTGGAATCTAGTTTTTCTTAAAGGCATATTCATGTTTATAATAGTTTGTAATATGAAGAGGAAGATTTGGATATTCGATAATACGAACATGAAACTCCCAAAATCTTCTATCCTGGAATTACTTATGAAATTGTCATGATGAGTTGAGTTTGTGGAATTGTGGTTTTTGTATTGGATTAGAGGTAAATATAAGTGTTGTACTAATATTCATATTTTATGTGATTCACCTTTATTGTCATTAGATCGTATCCTAAAAAGGTTAAGATTTGAATGTTTCATTGTTTGAATTGGGTATGGATCCTATGTTAGATCTAAACGCATTCACAATTGAAATAAGTCAAAGGTAAACATTTTTAAGTGCATAATACCAAACCAGGTGAATTAGATAAAATATAAATTATAAACATACATATGTAGGTGTATGTAACACTCTATTTTAATTCAGTGTTGAAATCAATTCTACATGCCTAGGATACAAGTTGTAATTGCTATGTATATATGTTTTCCATTCTCTGCTACTTGTATATGTTCATTATGCCATCATGCCTATGTTGTAGCAGTAAAAATATGGAAAAATCTAACTTGTATTCCTTAACTTAGATAAATTGACAATTTGCCACCTCGTTAGAATGTTTCCCTGTTTATTCGAATGTTTACGTTAATTAGGCTTTATTATTATTTTACTTATATAAACGTAATCATTGTCATTAATGTTGTATTAACGTAATAAATGCGATTAAGTTAGAATTCGAATTTTAAATGTCCCCCTAACAAATATACATATATATATATATATATATTTGTTTTCTTATGTGTGTGTATATTATAATGGCTTTAAATATGTAGACTCATGGACACGAGGTTAATTTCCATTTATGGTAGAAGTCTTCCCGGAACCGACCGGCAAATCCAGTAACCATAAGTAGGCCCAACTAATATGAGATGTCTAGGTGCAATCGTTCATTCATAAACTTAGTACACTAGACATGAGGTTAAACCGACCTGTAATAGAAGCCTGCCCGGAACTGAACGACATGTCCAGCATCTACAGATATACGGTTTAATGTGAGAGGTCTAATGTGTGTGTATATATAACTATATATAAAAATCTAATATGTGAAAACAGATAGGCTTACTACACCTTGAGAAGGTCTTAAGTGGTCGACTCACCTTTTTATATAGTTTGGGTCTTAAGTTGTTAGGACTAGGATCCCTCCGAAGGTTTATTCCTTAGAGAGGAACCAAATTCATGGGGTCCACCCTTATTAGAATTAAGGTGGGTCTTTGGGCCCTCCTTTTTTAAAAGTGGTTATGCATAAAACGATAACGGAGTAGTGTTGTTCGTGGGGATGTCCACTTCCTCTAGAAGCTTGTAAGGGCTTAACTAGGGACAAATTGGTAATTGAAAGAATATGTGCCACTGCATGCTCACAAACTATCTAAGTGAAGTCTTAAGCGACAAAGGTGTCCTATAAGGTAATATCAGTTAAGTAGTAATGTTCGTAATACTACTCATATTACAAATGTGAGAACATACTTAAGAATGTTGACGTACTAGGACGGGGTCTGAAATGGCTAAGGGTTCGCCTCAGGGTCATAAGAGACCATAAGAATCCACCTTTAATAGGGCCATAAGTGACCAAGAATGCCATCTCATTCGGTCTTTACCCTAAAAACACTAATTGGCGATTGACTTGGATATCCACCCCCATTGGTTAGAAATTTGGTGTTTGTTGTGTGTTGCATAGACATATCTTGACATATGTAACCTGCTAAAAATATTAGGTATGGACATCAAGTAACATTATATTTCAGTCACACGGAACTTTATTTTCTGCCCCCCCCCCCCCAAAGATCCAACAGGTCAGTAGTTGGGTTAAAGCCATGGATGAAGTCGTGATTGAAGCTAATGAAGAAGACGAAGTTATTACGATATTATTAGCAGTTATTGCTTTACTTCTTTTGGAATATTATGAGAATGAACTATTTGATGTACCTATTGAACTAATGTAACTGCGACTGTGTATTTCTGTGTTTTGAAATAAATGGTAGATCTTATTTTGGTATTATATTTTCTCTTTCTGCTATGTCAGATTTTCGTTTGAAGTATATATTATTATTATCTGTGCAAATGTAATTATTACAGGAACCAACGACCCGTTTAGGATGGCTCTAAGTTTCGATGGCCTTTTCTAGGTCGAAATTTAGATCCATTCTGGGTAGGTTGTTACATTTGGTATTAAAACATAGGTTTCCCGATTATAAGGGAAATATGCATATGATAGGTGTATTTGTGATTTGAAAAAGATCTTTTCAAACTATATGTATGTATATACTAGGCATCTTTATTGTTTTCAGCATTAAATATTGTCTCAGGAGTATCCACTAAGGGATTCTTCCTTTTCTTTTCAGATAGTAGAATGGTTGAAAATCAAAATGAGCAAGGTAACCAGGCAAGGCCCAAATACTTTCTCGAATGGTTCCAGCAGTACCTCCGTACTCTAGAACAGGTCCCTGTTGCAAATCCTCCCCTAGCGGCTCCTGCAGCTCCTACTGCTAAAGTGACCTTTGAATTTTCCCACTTTTGTAAGATATTTACGAATCTTGGAGGGAAATCGTTTTCTAGAAAGGAAGGCTTTACTAGTGCCCAATCTTGGGTTATGGATTGGGAAAGAATCTTTGAGGCTACAGCCTGGCCCGACAAAGTAAAAAGAAGGGTAGCGGCCTGGCATTTGAAGGATGAATCCCAAGAGTGGTGGAGCTTAATATCAATGGAGAATGGATACCGAATCTTTACGTGGGCCGAGTTCAAAGCGAAGTTTTTACCCCAAGACAAAATGACTATTCAGCTAGAGAAATTCATACACCGCAAGCAAAGAAGCTTGAGTCTACAAGAATATGTATCTAAATTCATTGAGTTATGTAAGTTTGGAAGAGTGTTGGTAGACACTCCCATGAACAAAGCCTTTAGTTAGGTCAAAGGACTGAACTCCCCGTTGAAGGAGACCTTATTAGCCCGAGTAACATTTTGAGCAACCTTCAAGACTCTAGTTGACACAGCTATCCTCTGTGCGGTCAAAAGCTCCAAGGAGGTTAAAGAGGGAGAGAAAGGAGAAGGTTCCAATAAAAATAAGGAGTGGTGGAAGAGCAAGAAAAAGAAAAAAATCAAAAAGGATGCAAAGACTTGTATGAGGTGCAACTTCAAGGGCCATGTGGCCAAGGATTGTAGGACCTCGTTGACAAAAAAGGAGTTCAAGGCAAAATGTTACAACTGCCACAAAGAACGACACATATCCAGAGACTACCCAAAGCCCAAAGTTTCCAAGTGTAGCCAGAACTATGCAATTGAAGCAACCCCAGTTCAAATCCTAGCCCAAGAGACCAAGGAAGCCCGCACTCGAAGGTATAATCTCTTTTTAGGAAATTCAACATATACCTATTTGATTTCAGAGCAACCCATTGTTTTATCTTCAAGCGATTAGTAAATTTGTTTAACCTTTCCGTGTCTATCTCGGATAGTCCGATAGAGGTGGCCAACCCTATCGAAGGATCTATGTATCTTGAACTGTTGTGTAAAGACCTACTATTGGAGGTCGACAATGTCGAGTTCCATTGCGAAGAGTATACATTGGATTTTATGGGGTATAACCTTATCCTAGGTATGGACTGACTATCGTTTAATGGGGTCGTCCTAGATTGAGAAAAAAGACTTGTACGTCTTAGGAACCGAGGAGGACGTAACCTAAATATTCCTTATAATGTTAAAAATAAGGACAAAGCCTTATTATATTCCTCGTCTCCTAGTTCTGAAGTAACATCTTCGGTCTCTATAGTCTGTGAGTTTTTGGACGTCTTCGAGGAAGTCACGGGACTTCCACCTCATAGGGAAATCTCCTTTCGTATTGACCTAGAGAAAGACACTAGACTTGTAGCACTGCACTTAAGGCATATGGCACCCATGGAAAGAAGGGAGATGGATAAATCAGAGTTGTTACAAAAAGGTTTTATTCGTCAAAGTACCTCAGAATAAGGTGCACTTGTTGTATTTGCCACCAAAGCAGATGGATCTTTGAGACTTTGTGTGGACTAAAGAGAAGAACTTAATAAATTGACCAAAAAGAACAAGTACCCTTTACCAAGAACCGATGACCTTTTTGACCACTTGGGAGGAGCCCGAATATTTTCCCAACTAGACCTTACTCCTAGATTTCACCAGTTAAGAATTGCGGAGGACAACAAGGATAAAACTGCATTTAGGATGCCAGACGGATTGTCCCAACGGGAAGTTATGCCCTTCGGATCAATGAATGCACCTGCTTTCTTTGTAAACCTCATGAGTAGAGAGTTTAGGGGATTCTAAATAAAATTGTGGTAGTCTTCGTAGATGATATCCTTATATTTTCAAAGTATCATGAAGAATATGAAAAACACTTGAGACAAGTGTTAGAGATATTTAGAAAGAACCAACTAAAAGAAAGTGCCATTTCTTTAGGGAAGAAGTAAGATTTTAAGGACATATTGTGTCAAGTAAAGGCTTGGCCATAGACCCCGCGAAGATCGAGGCAATCAAGGAATGGAGGATACCTCGAAATTCTATAGAGGTAAGAAGTTTCCTTAGATTGGCCTGATATTTTAGGAAATTCATTAAAGACTTCGCAAAGATTGCTACTCCATTAACCCAATTGGCAAGGAAGAATTTGATGTTCACTTGGAGTAATAAAAGTGATAATGCCTTTAAGAAATTAAAGGAAACATTAACTAGTGCACTGGTCCTAATTATACCCGACGGTTCAAAATCATTTACCGTTTACATTGATGCATGCGGTACCAGTTTAGGACCAGTCCTTATGCAAAAAGGAATAGTAGATTCCTATGCTAGTAGACAACTCAAGGATCCAGAGAAAAGATATCCAATGCATGACCTTGAGTTAGCCGCAATAGTATTCTCTCTTAAGATGTGGAGGCAATATCTCTTAGGGGAGAAGTTTGAACTGTTGGCCGACCATAAATCCCTTAAATATTTATTTTCTCAACGTGACCTAAACTTGAGATAACGAAGATGGATGGAATATTGCCTCATTTGGCTTTACGATTCAGTATACCCCAAGCAAAGGGAATGTTGTGGCAGTTGCTTTAGGTAAGAAACCTACGACTTTGAATGCGATCTTAGAATGGAAACAACAAGAGTTCCTCTCAAATTTTAATTTGCAACCCTCACCAACCACTTCCACTGATTTTCTTTCTATGATAATTAGACCTACCCTAAGAGAAATAATCCAAAGCGCACAAGACATTGACGAGGAGTTAAGAGGCATAAAGGAGAAAGTGGAAAAGAAAGAGACCTTTCCTCATTCGGTTAGATATTCGATCAACAATGATGGGAATTTACTTTAGGATGGATGGCTTTGCGTCCCTAAGGACGAAGGGTCGAGGAAAGAAATTCTGGAAGAGTGTTATAGGTCAAAACTAATCATACACCCCGGTGGGGATAAAATGTACAAGGATATGAAGAGGAATCTCAATTGAAAGGAACGAAGAGAGACATAGCCAAATTCGTGCCCAGATGCTTGACATGCCAAAAAGTCAAGGCGGAGCAAGGAAAGCTCGGAGGATTGTTGCTACCTATAGAGATCCACACGTGGAAATAGGAACATATTTCCATGGACTTTATAAATGGACTTTCCAGAAGCCAAAAAGGGAATGAGGCCATTTGGGTTTTGGTAGATCGTTTAACCAAAAGCGCTCACTTTATACCAGTCAAGAAGACAAGGACTATAGCCTCGTTATCCCAATTATATGTCAAAGAGATAGTCAAACTTCTTGGTATTCCATCACGTATCGTGAGTGATAGAGATCCCTTATTCATAAGCAAATTTTGTAGAAGCCTTCAAGCTGCTATGGGGACGACCCTTAAATTAAGCACAGCTTATCACCCGCAGACCGACAAACAGACAGAGAGAGTAAACAGAATCTTAGAAGACTTGCTCAGAGCTTGTACCATCGACTTTGAAAGAGTTTGGAAGCAACACCTACTGCTTGTGGAGTTCATGTATAATAATAATTTTTAGGCGATGATTGGTATGGCCCCTTTCGAAGCACTATATAGCCAACTTGTTGGTGGGAAACTACCGACAAGGCTATACTCGGACCATACTTCATCTGTGAATCCACGGAGAAGATATCTTTGATTAGGCAGAGAATGTAGGCAACCCAAAACCCCTAGAAATCATATGTCGATAAGCATAGGAGGGAGCTAGAATTTAACGTTGGAGACTTGATGTTCGTTAAAATATCCCCTCTTAAGAAAACTGTTCAATTTCGAAAGACTGGGAAGTTGGCTCCCAGGTTTATTGGGCCTTTTATTGTCATCGAGAAGATAGGATCTTTGGCCTATCAAGTGGATCTCCCAGAGCATCTATTGGGAATCCATAATGTTTTTCATGTATCTCATCTAAGGAAATGCCTTCATGATTCTTCTATCAGACTTGAGCTTGACGAAATTGGGGACATACAGAAACTCGAGTGGGAGTCCAGGGTGCCCCCGTTCCACTACAAGGATTGTAGAGCACGGAATCAAGAGACTCCGCAACAAAACCGTTCGCCTCATCCGAGTACAATGGGGAAATGACCCTGCGGAAAGCACATGGGAGACCGAGGATAAGATGAGAAGGACTCACCCAGAGCTTTTCACGGCTACAATTTTCCTTAAATTATAGTTTGGATGAATCGTGATTGTTAGACTGGATGTTAGGAAATGAATGCAACACTGTTGCACCGAGCACTCATATAGAAATATATGCATATTTAAGTTCATTGCATACATATTGCATCATTTATTATGCTTACATGCTAGGGTAGAGTTCACTTTAGTGGGTCTGCAATTCATAATCACTACTAGTCATGATTGCTTATGGATGAACTATAGATAACATGGGTGTACAAGATGGATGTTTCGAATGAGTTATATTTCTTACCCCTTAAACAGATTTTGGGACGAAATCCATTTTAAGCAAAGGAGAATGTAATACCCCATAAAATGCAAAAGTATTAATAAATAAATAAATAATAAAAACTAGCAATTAAATGATATGGCTGGAAAATGAGATTTTTTTCAACTTTCGGAATTTGGCCATGAAACTCTTTTATTTGGACTCGTGGCGAAATTTTGAATCATTTTCATATATAATATGCTGAAAACAGTTAATGTATGAAAAAGTTATGAACACATGAATTTGGACAGTGTACGTAGAAAATATGTATATAATTATGTGAGTATATATTGTCCAAATTATAAATTAAAATAAACGAGGGAAATTCAAATTTTGAATTTTGAGATAAGATCTAGGGGACATCTTATATTGGATATATGGAAAAGAATGAAGCAAATTTAGAACGTAATTAATAAAATGAATAGCTCAGCAACGCAGTGAAATTGGGCGTTCCATTCCCAAAGGGGTCGACCGCTCATCCTTAAGTGTTGTCGACCATTGGTCGACCGCGAGGCGGCTGGAAGGCCCAATCAGCCTACATGGATGAGGGTTTTCTAAGAGGTTAGATTTATATGGAAGGCTTAGATTAATTTTTATTAATCCGATAGCTCACATTCACACGAGTAAGTATAAATAACCCCTCATACCACACATTGGAAACTCTAATCTTCTACGTCTCTGCCTCCATGCTGCTAAATTCCATAGAAAAACAAAGAGAATAGGGTGAAGATTTCTTCTACTTCTCTAACTCTATTTCTAAATCTCTCTATTTCAATTCATAAGTTTAGGATTACGGAATTTAGCATAAACTTATATGTATAAGATTCTAATTGTATGTTTCTTATATGTATATTGTTAGAAGGATAACCAGAGCTCGCTTGAACGTTAAGAATCATTGCAGATCTTGCAATTCTACCACATCTCCACCTAATTAGTGAGTGGAATCTAGTTTTGTTTAAAGGAATATTCATGTTTTTAATAGTTTGTCATATGAATTGATATGCCTAGGAAGATTTGGATATTTGATAATACGAACATGAAAATCCCGAAATCTTCTATCTTGGAATTACATATGTAATTATCGTGATGAATTGTGTTTGTGGAACTGTGATTTTTTATTGTATTAAAAGTAAATATGAGTGTTGTACTATTATTTATATTTTATGTGATTCACCTTTATTATCATTAGATTGTATCCTAAAAAGGTTTGGATTTGAATGTTTCATGGTTTGAATTGGGTATAGATCCTATATTGTATCTAAATGCATTAACAATTAAAATAAGTCAAAGGTAAATATTTTTTTAAGTCACAATTGAAATCATTCTACTTGCATAGGATACAAGTTGTAATCATTATGTATATATGTTTTCCGTTTACTACTATTTGCATATGTTCATTTGCCATCATGCCTATGTTATAGTGGTAAAAATATGGAAAAAACTAACTTGTATGCCTTAAATTGGATAAATTGACAATTTTCCACCTTGTTAGAACTTTTCCCCATTTATACGAATGGTTACGTTAATTAGGCGCTATTATTATTTTATTTATATAAACGTAATCAATGTAATTAACATTGTATTAACGTAATAAATGCGATTAAGTCATAATTCGAATTTGAAATGTCCCCTTAACAAATATACATATATATTTGTTTGCTTGTGTGTGTATATATATAAAATGACTTTATATATATATATATATATATATAAGTGACACATGGATACGTGGTTAGTTGCCATTTGTGGTTGAAGTCTGCCCGGAACCGACCGACAAATCCAACAACCACAAGTGGGCCCAACTAATGTGAGATGTCTTGGTGCCATGGGCCATTCATAAACTTAGTACACTAGGCACGAGGTTAAACCGACTTGTAGTAAAAGCCTACCCGGAACCGATCGGCATATCAAGCATCTATAGGTATACGGTTTAATGTGATAGGTCTAGTGCGTGTGTATATATATACAACTATTTATATAAGTCTGATGTATGAAAACAGATAGGTTTACTACACCTTGAAAAGGTCTTAAGTGGTTGACTCACCTTCTTTATCTAGTTTAGGTCTTAAGGGTAACACCCCACCTCTGCTAGGGTCACTCACAAAGGGAATGCACTAGTTTTGGAGGAGCGTTATCGAGGTAAACAAACACAGAAATATTACAAGCCAGAACATAAGTAAAACAGCGGAAGAATCAAAAGCTAAATTTCATTACTTTCAAAAAGAGTCAAACCTTTTACATCCAAAGTACCAACTATCATTTTCCATTACAACAAGTTCTGCCTTAAATAAATAAAGAAGCATAAAACTTAAAACAACAAAAGTAGCTTAATTCCCCAAAGGTAGCAGAAATGCAGCCATAGCAGAGCTCAAGATCAAACCGTACATGAGCTGAACCGAAAGCAAGAGAAATCCAAGCTAAGTGCTAGAGTTTCCTCCCTGAGAACCTTGAGGGGGGGAAACAAAAGAAAAAGAGGCGAAAGAAAATGGGTCAGTCAAAGACAGGTAAGTCCTAGTGACTTTCAGCATAAAAACCGGTAAAGGTAACATGACATGTATAAACTAAAAGTAAACATAAGGATGCTGTCAAGATGGGCAAGATAGACTAAGATAGCACGATAATTCAAGTATAAATCAAGTATAGCATCGCATGTTCAAGACTCGCTGCACCAACTGTACTAGTATCCCAAACCCATGTCATACATTAACCATGAAATGATCCCTTGGCTCAATATCATGAAAAGACCCATTTCGGGGTCCTACGGAACGATCCGTTAATCGATCGGCTCCCTCTCTAGCTCGTCATGTGTCTGTGTTATACGGCCCTATCACGAATATAGCCACCTGTGTTAGGTCCACCATAGGGTGTATCAAGCCCTACGGTGCCAACCACCGACACGAATCAAGCATGCACAGTGTAAACCTACTGATGCCCAATGCCTGCTTTTTCAACTCCGGACTACGTGCACGACCATAGTCCGCCTAAACCTACACTGGCGCACCAACTCAGCCGTCGTTCTGGTCGCTTACAATCAGCCTAGTAATTGTGCCCCACCCTGCCTATTTCCAGGGTACCATGATACATCTAGTGGGTTACTGCTGAAATGGACCGCGTAACTAGGGTTTCCGCCCAATAGGTTAAGTGTTGTCATTTAAATTCGTGACTTAACCCTTATCAGTCTAGCATGTCAAGTTGGTTAAGTGTTGTCATTCAAGTTCGTGACTTAACCCGCCTACGTGTCATGTCAAATTGGCTAAGTGTTGTCGTTCAAGTTCATGACTTAGCCCTACGAATAATGTGTCAAGTTGGTTAAGTGTTGTCTTTCATGTTCATGACTTAACCCTATCATGTGGCATTAATTCATTAATGCACCCCAACCTCTCACATCAGACCTGTTGTTGTGGTCACTGGATATGCCGGGCGGTTCTGGGCAGATTTACACCACAACTCAGTCTGACCTCGGGTTTCAAGCGCGATATGACCAACTACCCACATTGGATCCTATTGTTCGCAGTCACTGGATTTGTCGGGCGGTTCCGGGCAGAGTTATACTGCAAACTCAACCCAACCTCGAGTTGGCCATTTTCAAGTTCATTCTAGTGTCATGTCCATGTTCAAGTTTCATGTCAAGTTTGTGTCAAGTTTCATGGCAAGTTTCATGTCCATATCCAGATTCAAGTTATAACAATGTTCACATTTCATGTTCATAACCAATTCATGTTTTGCCTAATCTACCTAAATCGTATTCCCATCGCACGTAAACTCGAATCGATCCAAATTACAAATAAATCTAAATCCGGAATAAAGGAATAACATAAAAAAAAGACGAGCATAAAGTGATAAAAGGGATTACAAGTCTAGCATGATATAACCTGAGATAATTGGTTACAACATCACTGGCATATGGAATAATAGCCTCAAAACATTAGGATTTCAAATCTAGCATGATAAGGTGATAGTCATGATAAAAGTTGACATAAGGTGATAGTCCCAAACTTGTGAATAATAACTGATTCAACATCATAGGCATGATAATATTATGGACATGAAAGAATTTGATTTACAACATGAATAGGCCCAAATTAATTTCTAGCAATATTCACAAAAGTCAAGATCCAAGATGAAAAAGAATAGATATGAATCAATTATCATACATAGGTCCAATTCCAATTTATAACATGTCCATATTAAGTTTATAGTTTTAATCTAAAAGTAACTTGGACTTATAGTGCGTGGATCGAGAATTAGAAAGTAGAAGTTGATGTTGAATCTCTATTTGATTAATCGTGTTCTAATTGAAAACCCCCAATTTGCAAATCTCTATGCGTAGTCTTGATGGAGAAGAAGTAGTCCCTTTTTTCTTTTAATTATAGCTAGAATTTGAGCAACATAAGGCTAGAGAGAATTGGTGTAGAGAGAATGGAGCTATGAGGGTGTTTATATAGGTTTAGAGTCAAGAATCTGGTCACGAAACGAGTCGAGATACATCAGAATGAACCCAGGCTCAAAAATGGGTTTTGGCACCAGGTCCACCCCCAGGTCGACCATAGGGTCGACCTGGTCCCTGGGAGGTCGACCATAGTGTCGACCCCAGGTCGTCCAGGTCCTGGGCGGGAAAATTCCTGCCCAGTCTGCGCTGTGGTTTGAATTTGAATTTCGAATTCGATCTGTTTTTCTGTTCTGAAAATCCTTGAAACTTCGGAGGGTCATATCTCCCTCATACGGACTCCGTTTCTCGAAAACTCAGACTCATCTCCAAGCAGAATTTCGAGATAAACGCAATGGTATAGCCCGTTTCCCTTGATTCTTATTTTAAAATTTAATTCTGCCTTGATTTATGGTTTTAACATGTTATTAAAATACCAAGTTGTTATATTCTCCCCTCCTTAAAGGATTTCGTCCTCGAAATCTTCAAGTTAAGGAGAATGAATCCTATCGTCCAATCAACCATCTACTCAACTATCATCCACAAGAAACCATTGTCCTTAAAAGATTTCTAATGTTGTATGAACTTATGCAAGAGCGTGTGTATATGTACTTATCTAATGCAAAAGATCAGTCGGTTACTGATTCAGTAGACCTCCTTAATGCAAAATATGTTAGTGTAATGAGTCCAACATGTATGCAAATTCCTAACATACTTTATAATCTCTACATGAGTGCACGAACATTCATCCATATGAAACATCCATATAATAACATATCAGATTTCCATCCATATACAAGTATAAGCACCCATGCATATGCAATATGAAATAGGTGACTGAGCCGATCTAGTGCCTAATGTGTGTGATGCAACTGCGAGAACCCACTTACAACCACTTGCAACCATTTGCAAACATCAAACATAACATGTTTCAATTACATGTTTACATCCATAGGGTTCTACCTAAGGTTCTCAAGATAGGATTGAGAAGATAAGCAAGATAAAACAAAGCATCTAGGAGAAGAAGTTAAAGATGTACCCCCAGAAGGTCCTGCTTGCGGGGCTTGCCCTTGCTTCTTAGGGCAGTTCTTGCTGATATATCCATTATCACCACACTGAAAGCATGCTCCCATCTTCATCTTCTTCTTTCTACAATCCTGGACAACATGCCTATCAATACCACAGAAATTGCATTTTCTTTTCTCACGTGACTTGTTGTCATTATTGTTGTTGTTGTTCTTGCCTCCTTTCTCGGAGTCTACCTTCTTGTTTTGAAACTCATTTGCCTTGACCTCCTTCTTACCATTCTTGTCTTCTTCATTTAAGAGTGCCATGTCTACTAACTTTTCGTAAATAGCCCCTATAGTTATGTGGGTCATAGCCAAGCTGCGAAGTGGCTCATTCAATCCCTTGACAAAACGGAGAGCCTTCTTATGAGGAGTATGCACTAAGTCCAGTCCAAACTGGGCCAGCTGATTGAATTGATTGACGTACTCCCTGACCGTCATACTTCCTTGCTTAAGAGATAAGAACTTTTCCAACTGTAGACTTCATTCAGCTTGTGAGAGGAATTTCATCTCAAACCTTATCCTGAAATCCATCCATGTGTCAATAGGTCTTTCAGCGTTAGTGACTTCGCACCAATAGGAAGCTTCGTCTTTGAGCAAACCATACTGCCAACTGTACCTTCTACCTATCGTCCACATAGAAGATAACGAACAGATCCTCGGTTTCTTTGAGCCAGTTCCTCGCTTCTACGAATGATTCAGTTCCCTTGAAATCTTTTCCACCCATGGCCCTAAAATCTCTACAGATCTTTGAGAAAGCATTTGCACGAGGAGGAGGAAGAGGAACCACTGCAGTTGGAGGAGGAATATCTGCTGGGCTTGCATCGTTAGCCCTAGCCTCTAAGTACATCCTGAACTAGCCAGGCATTGGCACACCCTCTGGAAGGTTAATATTCCCAGACATGCTGAAATGAGAAAGAAAAAGATTCAAACGAGGAAACAAAGGATAGTGCTAATGGCTTTTGGGGAATAGCCTTTAAATAAAACAAGACTTTTCTTTGAAAAATGCTTCTTTGTAAATGGTTTTGAAAATAGTTTTAGAAGGTTTTAAAAACTTTTGCCCAGTCTGGTAACCTTTTGATCTGATACCAAGTGTAAAACCCCACCTCCGCTAGGGTCACTCACAAAGGGAATGCACTAGTTTTGGAGGAGCGTTATCGAGGTAAACAAACACAGAAATATTACAAGACAGAACATAAGTAAAACAACAGAAGAATCAAAAGCTAAATTTCATTACTTTCAAAAAGAGTCAAAAACCTTTACATCCAAAGTACCAACTGTCATTTTCCATTACAACAAGTTCTGCCTTGAATAAATAAAGAAGCATAAAACTTAAAACAACAAAAGTAGCTTAATTCCCCAAAGGTAGCAGAAATGCAGCCATAGCAGAGCTCAAGATCAAACCGTACATGAGCTGAACCGAAAGCAAGAGAAATCTAAGCTAAGTGCTAGAGTTTCCTCCCTGAGAACCTTGGGGGGACGAAAGAAAAAGAGGCGAAAGAAAAAGGGTCAGTCATAAAGACTGGTAAGTCCTAGTGACTTTCAGCATAAAAATAGGTAAAGGTAACATGACATGTATAAACTGAAAGTAAACATAAGGATGCTGTCAAGATGGGCAAGATAGATTAAGATAGCATGATAATTCAAGTATAAATCAAGTATAGCATTGCATGTTCAAGACTTGCTGCACCAACTGTACTAGTATCCCAAACCCATGTCATATATTAACCGTGAAATGATCCCTTGGCTCAATATCATGAAAAGACCCATTTCGGGGTCCTACGGAACGATCCGTTAATCGATCGGCTCCCTACAAGTTCTAGCTCGTCGTGTGTCTGTGCCATACGGCCCTATCACGAATGTAGTCACCTGTGCTAGGTCCACCATAGGGTGTATCAAGCCCTACGGTGCCAACCACCGACACGAATCAAGCATGCACAGTGTAAACCTACTGATGCCCAATGCCTGCTTTTTCAACTCTGGACTACGTGCACGACCAAAGTCCGCCTGAACCTACACTGGTGCACCAACTCAGCCGTCGTTATGGTCGCTTACAATCAGCCCAGTAATCGTGCCCCACCCTGCCTAGTTCCAGGGCACCATGATACATCTAGTGGGTTACTGCTGAAATGGACCGCGTAACTAGGGTTTCCGCCTAATAGGTTAGGTGTTGTCATTTAAATTCGTGACTTAACCCTTATCAGTCTAGCATGTCAAGTTGGTTAAGTGTTGTCATTCAAGTTCGTGACTTAACCCACCTACTTGTCATGTTAAATTGGCTAAGTATTGTCATTCAAGTTCATGACTTAGCCCTACGAATCATGTGTCAAGTTGGTTTAAGTGTTGTCTTTCATGTTCTTGACTTAACCCTATCATGTGGCATTAATTCATTAATGCACCCCAACCTCTCACATCAGACCTGTTGTTGTGGTCACTGGATATGTCGGGCGCTTTCGGGCAGATTTACACCACAACTCAGTCTGACGTCGGGTTTCAAGCGCGATATGACCAATTACCCACATTGGATCCTATTGTTTGCAGTCACTGGATTTGCCGAGCGGTTCCGGGCAGAATTACACTGCAAACTCAACCCAATCTCGAGTTGGCCATTTTCAAGTTCATTCTAGTGTCATGTCCATGTTCAAGTTTCATGTCAAGTTCATGTCAAGTTTCATGGCAAGTTTCATGTCCATATCTAGATTCAAGTTATAACAATGTTCACGTTTCATGTTCATAACCAATTCATGTTTTGCCTAATCTACCCAAATCGTATTCCCATCGCACGTAAACTCGAATCGATCCAAATTACAAATAAATCTAAATCCAGAATAAAGGAATAACATCAAAAAAAGGCGAGCAAAAAGTGATAAAAGGGATTATAAGTCTAGCATGATATAACTTGAGATAATTGGTTACAACATCACTGGCATATGGAATAATAGCCTCAAAACATTAGGATTTCAAATCTAGCATGATAAGGTGATAGTCATGATAAAAGTTGACATAAGGTGATAGTCCCAAACTTGTGAATAATAACTGATCCAACATCACAGGCATGATAATATTATGGACATGAAAGGATTTGATTTGCAACATGAATAGGCCCAAATTAATTTCACAGCAATATTCTCAAAAGTCAAGATCCAAGATGAACAAGAATATATATGAATCAATTATCATACATAGATCCAATTCCAATTTATAACATGTCCATATTAAGTTTATAGTTTTAATCTAAAAGTAACTTGGACTTACAGTGCGCGGATCGAGAATTAGAAAGCAGAAGAATCTCTATTTGATTAACCGTGTTCTAATTGTAAACCCCCAATTTGCAAATCTCTATGCGTAGTCTTGATGGAGAAGAAGTAGTCCCTTTTTTTCTTTTAATTATAACTAGAATTTGAGCAGCATAAGGCTAGAGAGAATTGGTGTAGAGAGAATGGGGCTAGGAGGGTGTTTATATATGTTTAGAGTCAAGAATCTGGTCACGAAACGAGTCCAGATACATCAGAATGAACCCAAGCTCAAAACTGGGTTTTGGCACCACGTCGAACCCCCAGGTCGACTATAGGGTCGACCTGGTCCCTGGGAGGTCGACCATAGTGTCGACCCCCAGGTCCACCTGGTCCTGGGTGGGAAAATTCCCGCCCAGTCTGCGCTGGGGTTTGAATTTGAATTCCAAATTCGAATTCGAGCTGTTTTTTGTTCTGAAAATCCTTGAAACTTCGGAGGGTCATATCTCCCTCATACAGACTCTGTTTCTCGAAAACTCGGTCTCGTTTCCAAGAAGAATTTCGAGACGAACGCAATGGCGCAATCCGTTTCCCTTAATTCTTATTTTAAATTTTAATTCTGCCTTGATTTAGGGTTTTAACATGTTATTAAAATACCAGGTTGTTACATTAAGTGGTTAGGACTTGCAACAACCCGAAATTTTGACAATAAATAGTTATTTGACTAGAAGCTCAAAAATTAGAATTTTTACAAATGATGGAATTTGACCATGAAACTTTAAGCGAGTGTTCGCCTTGGAATTCTGATTAACTTTCATGTTTGTAGTTTCGTGAACGGAGTCCGTATGAAAAAGTTAAGGGCGAAATACGAAAAATTGGCGAAAATAAATAAATAGAATATTTAGTTAATAACATACCTTACTTAACCAAGCCGACCTAAGGTGGTAAAAATGGGGGTTGACCCACTGAGCATCAAACAGCCCAATGACGGCTAGGTTTTGAGGTTTATTATATTATTATAACGGATGGACGGATATCATTTAAAAATAATTTGATGGTTCTAGGTGGGTAGAGCCTCATTCTCTTCCATTCAAATCTGTAGAGGCAGCGGAGCTCTGCCATTTTTCTTTCTCTTCTAACCTAATTTCTAAATAAAATATATTCATATATACACCAAATCCAATCTAATTCATATGGAATTGGGAAGAATAATATATTCAATGGAAGAGGATGCTCAACGATAGATTCTTCGCTCTCTTCCCTGTTTCTTACATTTCTACAGATCTAGAATTTTCCCCTTTCTAGATGATTGTAGATTTATAAGATTTTTGGATTGTAAGCCTAAAGGGTTAAAAACTGAGAAATTGGAAGCTATAAGTGAGTGGGAAATTTACTAATACTATTATGATGACTCTTCTATTTCGTTTGAATCCAATCTATGTTTTATGCCTATCAGATCTGTTTATTTAAATAATTGAGAATTGTGACAACTATCAGATCTGATTATGAATATGGTTAAAAATTGGTAAATGATAAGTTGTAATTATGTATAACATGGATTGTAGGATTTTTATATATTTTTCCCATATATTCCTACAGTTATGTTGCAGATATTACATAACATTGTGGATCTGGAAATCAGTTCCATTAAACATAAATTTGTTGTAGTTATGTTCCAGATCTTTAGTTCAGCGCTGAAATATGAAATATGTGAATTTGGGTAAAAAGAAGAAATTTGTGTATTATGTGATTGTAAGAATAAAAGAAATATTCCTGTTTATATCCAATATTGTTGGGTTTTGGCTTAAGCATTGTAAAATATGTCGTATTCCTCGTTTTTAAATAAAAAGGCAACATCTTAGAATCACAAGAAGTATGATAGAAGGGTTAAAAAAGGGAAAAGTTGTGCAAAGGTACATATAAATAAAAATACATATATTTGTATGTAATTTGCATCACAATTCCAAAATAAATATATTACATATATTTCTTGTGATTTGGAAATATGTCAATTCCACAAAATAGGCATTATTTTTAATGATTACGGCTAACGGTCCTTGTGAAACTGAAACCTTTTTGGTAAGATTAAATATAAGAAGGGAATGTTTGGTTAATTGATTAGACCAAATCATTCATTTAAAAATAAGTATTGCAAAAATAATAAATAAATATTAATAACTACGTTGACCATATGAAAACACACATATATATATATATATATATATATATATATATATATACGTACGTATGTATGTATGTATGTATGTATGTATGTATATTATCCATCCAAATCAGCGTAAACGATGAAATATAAATTGTATGAAATGTTTGAATGTTTGGATAAGGTTCAATTATGGAATTATGTGTGAATATAATCCATTTTTGAATTAATAAATTTGTGGTGACCAATTGTAGCAATCAATATAATTAACTACTATAAATGAGACCATAAATAAAGAAATAACCATTGTAACCAATACTGATTTAGGGAAAATAAATGTGATGGAAAAATGGCAACAGTTCCTAAAATAAATTAGGATAATTGTTGTTGGCTCCAATTAGGAAATTTAAATTTATAATCACATTTAGACACGAGGTTAAACTCAACTTGTGGTGTAAGCCTGCCTGGAACCGACGGACAATTCAGCAACCACAGGTAGTCAGTTTAATGTGAGGAGTCTAATGCATAAACATAATTGTATTAAGGCATGAGGTTAAGTTCAGTTATGGTAGAATTCTGCCCGGAACCGACCGACAAATCTAGCATCCACAGGTAGTCAAGTTAATGTGAGGGGCCTGGTACGTATATATGTGTGTGTGTATATATATATATAATAGCCAAACAATAAATGAATGAATAAGAATAGAAATTATACATTGGGGGTACAACAAATAGATAAATTGGGACCAATAAATAGTTGCCTTAGGAAAATATGATCGTTAGAGTCATAAAGGGAAATAAAAAGGAAATGAGTGTTATAAGGGCATGTAGGTTGTCGTTTAAACACTAAGTCCAAGTTAGAAGGTATTAAATAAATATCCTAGGGAAAAAGGGAATATAAACTTACTAATTTATAATAATGGGAATAGAAAGTATAGTTGGACTTAGTAGGTTAATAATGTGAAATATTAACGCTATAAACCCGAGACAAAGATGAATCGTATAAGTATAATATTCCCATTTAGAGGGACTAAATGGGGATGACTTAATAACGTAGCTTACTTTATCCCAAAAAAGGAAAGGTATAATAGGCTAATGGGGGTACGAACCAATAACCTTCGCGTATAGTCCGCTTCCTAGGTCCTAAAAGGCTAGAGACTAAGGTTGAGGAGTCCACCTAGGAATAGTTCTTTCAATTTAGGTGTATTAAACGGCGTGTGTTGTATTGCCTACGCAAACCTGGAAACTTAAAATGTCAGATATGGCTACCTATCCTAAGGGAAGTAATAAGCGACTAAGGAGGTTATCTAATAAGGTCAGTTAGAAGGTATAACGAACGATAAAGTACCTTCTCTCACTTTACGCGGGGAAAGGGTATATGCGTGAATGACGGAATCCTTAACTAGTAGGGCCCATAACTAGTTCCCTCTAGTTTATGTTTACGTTGAACACATTATTGAGGGTTAATAAGTGACTGATAGGTCCGCCTATGGTCTTAAGCTATCAGGAAGAATCCACCACCCCAATCTATCATTGATAATGAGGTGTTAAATACTAAAGTATAGTGAATATATAGATGGAAACCCTGAAATTAGGGGACCACTCTCGATTAAATAACCAGTTATGCTCTAGTGTAAAGGCTTCACAAAAATATGTGTAAACGTCATATCTCGGTAATATACTTCGAGAATATAATTTGGGAAGGGTAGTAGAGTCGTGCCTAAACATTAACAAGGTTGGTTTATAATCACTAACCTTGTCAGGCATACAGCTTGGGTTGTACCAAACGGAATATATCTGTGGTATAAGTCTGAATTATACATTTCTTAGTCACCAAAACTTGTTGTTCTGACCCCCTCGTCATTACAACCTCCCAGGTTTCCTAGAGAAGGTTGGGTTCCCATAGGTGCTTAAGTTTGGCTTTCGGTTCTTGTTCTCTCTCATATTCGGTATTGGCAAAGTGACTTACTTTGAAAAAGTTAGCGATTTGAGTTAATTCTTGTTATCCTATTTTGTTTATGTTGTGAGTTATCTTATTGTACTCTGATTATGCTCATGCTCCTTTATTTGTCGGCACCAGATATACACGCTTCATGCTTGGATGTGTTTAAGCTTTGATTTTCGTCGAAATTTGCGCACAGAAAAAGTGTGGGGTGTTACATTTGGTATCAGAGCTTAGGTTAAATGATTTGAGGAATTAGTTAAATTAGGAATCGTGATAGAATGTAATTTGATATTCTTTTCTATTTTTCTTCGACTTTCTTACTCGACTTTAATGTATTTTGACAATGAAATTAGAGCCCAATTATATAAAATGGACTTTGAGTGACTAGGTGTTAAAATATGTTGAGTGTGGGTTTCTAGCCGATCCTGTCATACCCCACAGTATGTTGGCAAATGTGAAGAGCATGAGGACGACATATGGTGGACTCTGTTGATTCGGGATTTGGAAACTGGAATAATATATATGTTAATATAAAAATTTAGCTACAATTGAAATAGTCATAATTTTTTAGTTTTATTTCATTGGTAGTTCCAATTAAGACCATTACTCGATCCAAAACGGGAAAAAGCCCACATTAATATGTCGTATCCATTTCGGAAATATGATTACGAGGTGTATCCATTCGTTACTTCGTTAAATTTCTAGATCTACCTTTGTTGAAATATTCAGTTGAGTTCTTGGACTTGTATTCGAGGAAATTTATTTTTCAAACTATTTGAAAAATAAAAATGGATTTCTACGGTTTTGAAATATGGTTTTGAAAAGTAGTTTGTGAAGATATGATTTTAAATTTTAATTTATTCGTGTTTCAATGGAGCTATGGTGTAATTTCAGTAAATATAGTCTGATTGGTATGAAAGATGGAATTAGGAAGGACAAGGAATATGCCACTAAACATGAAAACAATAAATATCTATTCCTTGTGATTTTTAGTGACACGACCTGAACTTCATCGTGAAGGAAAGCACGGATAGAGTTGAGAACGAGCCACATCGGAACACAAACAGAAGAACATTTCATTGCTTATTACAACAATTTTCATCAGAATACAAAATATACAGAGTGTGAACAAATATTACACATCAGAAAAAAAATCAGAGATTTAAATACATTACTGCAGCGGAAAATAATACAAAACACAACTGAAAGAGATAAACGGATATAGAGCTTTCCAAGTATCATTCCAGCTGTAAATCAGGATCCTGTGAATATAAATCTGCAAAACCAAAACTACTAACTGCCATGGAAAATAAGGGCACCCAGAGTTTATGTTAAAACAATAAACTCCATTTCAGTCATGTGACTGGTGTGAGAACTAAAACAGTTATTTAAAACTTTACTTTAAATCATATATATCAAGGGACTACGCCGTATAACACGGAACGGGTTTCCTCCCAAGCATACTAGTGCATATAACAAAACAGCTCAATGCTTTTTGGAAAAATGAAGCTATTATAAGACCCAGGTCCCATCACACAATGCAACGCAAGCCGGAGGATAGGGTTTTCCCTTATAATAGCCAGAAATGCTTGGTACGTTTAAAACAAATCATTTGATACTATTATAAGTGCATAGTGTATAAAACAACTTCAAATATAAATGTATCAATCCTAGACGGCATAGGTACCATATATCATGTCGCCAATGCTAGGCTCTACAATCAAAACCGCAAATGTCACGTATCGGAAGTTGGATTTCCATCTGTGAACCGAGGCAAGGGATCGTCCTCACCGAATTCAAGACGCTCTAGCCCGTGTCTCAGGACCCAGACTCAAGTGGGCCCTTGGATCATCAGGGTCGCTCTACCGATGTGGATTAAAATGCCTGAACACTGCGGTTCCCTGCCCTTTGGGGTGTCAATGAGCCAAATGACACCATCGGCTCCACATAGTCACCGATATATCTGAGGCGCCTCGCAATTCAACAACCGCACAGGTGAAAAAAATATAAATGTCAGGACTGGTAGGTCACTGACACCAACATAGCTAGAAGGAAACGCATGCCCTCCCTGATGTCCTCTCCCGTTTCTGGTTCACAACCGGGGTGTGAGGCTAGCGAATTAACGCTACACAAAGCTATGCCACACAGGCGGTGCTTTGATCATCAACCACAAGACTTTGTTTTTCAACAAAATCCTTGATCATTTGCATCTTAGCATGCCATACAGGCAAACCACTCCATGCAACCGATATCCATCAATCACAAAGAATGATATCCAGTGGCAGACACACAGTCCATTTACAAGTTTGTTCTGGGTCTGAACGAAACCGAAGGCACCTTGTACCTCGCATATCCATCGATCTCCAAGTACGTCTTGTCGATCACCAACTGATTCCCTCCTCTTGGGTGTGCAACCCAATCAAGATCATTAGTAATTATCCAAATGATGTGAAGACCTCCAGTCGACCACCGTCTTCATCCTCGACACATCGTCGAATCAGTTATTCAGAATGGGATAAACCGGGTCTTTCTGAATAACTCGCGTATATAATAAATAAGTGTTACACAAACACAACATACGCCTCATTTCAATTCAGAATATTCTTTTATTCAAATATTCTTATACTTTGGGAAAGGTTCCCATTAATTTTATCAAAGATAGATTCCTTAAATTTATTCTTTAATCTTCCTTTGAATATCAATTCAAACCAAATTATGGTTTATCCAAACTAGTCGGGATTAACGAACCTTACCGAAGTAATTATTTGTTTTAATTTCCCAATCCCAACCTATTCATCCCATGAAGTAAAACTGATAATACTTCATATCTAACACCATGGTGTTATCGATAAATTCAATTACCATTTCACGTTCAAATCTAATTAAAGATTTAACTATCGCCTGGAGAAAAACTGGTGATACTCCATTCTCGATCATTTCAATCTAATTAAAGATTCATTAAAACCCCACTTGGTTTTAATCGTCCCAAA
Source organism: Allium sativum (assembly GCA_030737875.1). Classification (NCBI taxonomy): domain Eukaryota; kingdom Viridiplantae; phylum Streptophyta; class Magnoliopsida; order Asparagales; family Amaryllidaceae; genus Allium; species Allium sativum. The sequence continues at coordinate 790,350,183 of CM060916.1, read as the reverse complement.
AATCAATATTAATGATTGTTTAACTTGGGAAACCATGTCCTGTCTTTAACTAGGTTAAAGAACCAATGTCATTTAAAACACGGTTCACGATAAACCCGAAATCACATTCCATTCTATCAGCCTTTAACCGTAAATTAGCAAGTGAACAATTCACTAAGTATTAACCCCGAAGGCCGAAACCAACATCAGATCAATACCCAGGAAACCATTCAACTTAACTAATCTTCAGTTAGTTTCTGATTTTCTTAACTCCGTTGGGTCTATGAACGGTATTATTAAAGATACGGTTCACGACAACCCAAAATCACATTCCATTTACAATGGAATCTTCATGGAAAACAAATTGATATATATAATCAATGTAAACTTCCATATCCGACTACTAATATAAATGGAATAGCGGCAAAGCCTTTTAAATTCTAGATATATTATTTGTCTTCCTCCATAGAAATTCACTTCGATCATTACCACATTGAATTCCATTCCATTCCATTCCAATTTATTTTATTAAATTGGAAAACTATACTTTGGAAAATCTCCTTTAAATCTTAACAAAAGATTTATAAATTCCAAATCACATTTCACTGTAAATCGGGTTAAAGAATGAATGCCGTTAAAACACAGTTCACGATAAACCCAATTTGCTCCATTCATTATCGGGTTAAAGAACAAGTGTTATTTAAAACACCATTCACGATAAACCCAAAAATCAATTCAAATTCAATTCCAATTAAATACCATTTAATTGGTATACTTCATTAAATCTAAATAAAAATATTTAATCTTTTTCTCAACTGGGTTTAAGAACAATGTTAATGAAGACACCATTCACGACAAACCCTAATCCCATTTGATATTAAATACAAGGCTCTGAATAGAAAATATATCGGCTTATATTCAATATCAAATTCTACGACCAATAAATATCGTATTGGAAATAACGATATAAATATATCTTTCAAATTTCCATAACAATATCTGTATAATCACGAAATCCAACATCGAATTATTCCAAAGACAATTTTGATTCAGATCCATTCCAATTCAATTATTGGAAATTCTGGTTACTTTTAAAACCCTTTCAAATCAAATTTATTTATTTTAAAAATAATTGAATTATAATTCTAGTTCAAACTAGTTCATTTCGATAAAAATCTATTTTTATCCTTTCAAATATGTAATTTTTTTTCATCCCAATTCTTTCCAAATCATTTCTTATGATTTTACACAAATTATTACTATTTTTAATAATTTTATCAAGGCCCATACAGTCGATTTCCATCAACCGCCATCGAACTGCACTTACAACGACCTTTTCCAAATTTGATTTGGACATAATTCCAAATCCAACTATTAGATTTCAAATCTCTAATATTTGTTAGAAAGCTCTTTTCGATACGAACCCAAATGTTGTTGTTTTAGGAGAATCCGACGGTCGGATCTCCCGTAATGTCCATTCGAAGTCAATGGTCGAAATTTGCGAACTGCCGCAGCACAACACGTTCTATTCCGGCCATTATATATATAATATATATATTATATATTTCGTCAGTTTCCTTTTAAACCGTATTTTATAAATCGTTTTAAATTCCTTTTCAAAACCATTTCAACTTCATATTCAACTTTAAATCAAAATTGAATATTCCACATCATTAATATATAAATGATAATATTTTCAAAATATTAGATTTTGAAATCAATTCCTTTTCGATATTCATTATAAAAATGAATAAAATCGATATAAATATCATTCATCTCAAAATGGCGTTAATCTAATCAATACGGCTTTATATATTTCAATTACTTCTTTATTCTATTCAACAAATGAATATTTTCTTCAACACATGAATATATATTTTATTCAACACATGAATATTTATTATTTCTTTCTTACAATAAAAATGTGAATTTTATTGTATAAATATTTTGTTCAACACATGAATAGTTTCAGCATATGAATATTCTCAACACATGAGTATTTTCAACACATGAATTGGTTCAACACATGAATATTCTCAACACATGAGTATTGTCAACACATGACTATTTTGTTTATTCAACGCATGAATATAATTTATTTTCTAAATTGGAATGAGACCCACTCAATTACCATATAATGTTATTTAAATAGATTCTATACAACACATGTATATAATAGCAATGATAAATAATCAACCATCATTAAAAGTGCACCACATAACTGCATAAGCATTAAATATAAATAATTAACGCTTACCCAATCTTTCAACCCATTGATTGACATATAATTAAACAATCAGGATTAGTGTACGTCAAATATCATCCTAATACCCATGTGGGGTTTCAGTCAACAAACACAGATTTTTATTTATGTAGTTGGGCGATGTGTAAAATTTATCATCCCAATCAATATCCTTCAAATGGGTGTACATAAACAAATCGTTCTGATTTGTAAATGAATATCTATTTTATTCACATAACATTAAAAATTATATTTTAACTATAATATATTTATTCATTCCACATCACATAATCAATTTTCACAACACATCAAACAAATAAACAAGTCATCCATGGTCTGTGGACGACGGGTGTCGGGTGCTGCTAAGCACCATCTGCATCCTAGTATATATTTCAACTAGAAAATAAATTAAAAGTGAGAAGTTCTCACCTTTGGGTTCCACTGCGCCATTCTTCATTTCTGAACGGTTCGGATTTGGATTTGATTCTAGTCGATTTATCGCAATCCGTTTCACGCGGTTTCATGTTAAAAATCACATTTCTAAATAATAATGTTTATTTTTCTTTCAAATCAAAGATGTTTATATTTTCAAAACAAAGATGGTTTATTTTCAAAGCTATGTATGGTTTATTTTCAAAGCAATGTATGGTTTATTTTCAAAGCAATGTATGGTTTATTTTCAAAACAAAGTATGGTTTATTTTCAAAGCAATGTATGGTTTATTTTCAAAACAAAGTATGGTTTATTTTCAAAACAATGTATGGTTTATTTTCAAAGCAAAGTATGGTTTACTTTTAAAGCAAATTTTTTTTATATTTTTTTTTATTTAAAACCTCTTCTTATATTTTATTTAAAATTTTAAAACAATGTATATATTTAAAATTTCAGATTTTACTTTACTATATGTATAAAAGAAAATCAGATTTTAAACATAATTAATAAATCACTTAATAAAGTTTAATTCACCTTCTTCCTTCAGAATTGTACAGGCCGCACCTCGTCGATACCCTCAAACCCAAACCTCGCCAGAAAAAGCAAGTCGTCGCTCCTCCTAACGGCCGCCGGAATCAGATCGTCACCCCCCATCGCTGCGCCTACACCTCCTCCTCTTCCACCCTGAAGAACCGCCAGCTCGCATGTTCCATGATGGCGGAAATCGAACCCAACCATGACACCTTCATAGCAGAAATTCGCACCCATTTCTTGCTTAAACACGATCACTCCCGTTGGTTAGCTAGAGCTCCTGAATCTCTCCATTTCCCCTTTTGAAGTTTTGAATTTCGTTGGATGGTGGAGGAGATTGAAGAGGAAGAAGGCGGGTGTATTTGGTTCATCGATCACACTAAGTAGGGGCGGAAATAGGAGTTGACCGTGGAGTGAATTTTTGACCAATTAGAATTTAGGGTTAGGTTTATATATTTATAATTTAATTTCTTTAATTTCGAAAATACCCTTGCGTTGATAAGAACTCGAAATCAAACCCAACGACTATCGCCCCTAGCCAAATACCCCCACTCCGGACACAATGGGATATGCCCGGTAAGCCAATTCGACAGTTTCGATAAGTTTCTGCTAAAATTAAAATATAAATCAGTATATATTCAATTCGAACGTACATTTTAAATTATCGAGGCCACATACAGACTCTAAAAAATCCTGAAAAATATTTTCTACCTTCGTATTGACGATACAGTTCTAACAAAACTAATTTCGTCAAATTCCGAGACCGCTTGGAAAATGGCCATTTTCTGGTCGATCGAAATTGACTGAAACTGTTAAAACATGTTTTACTTCGCCACGCTCACATATTGATTCAGAAAATTACGAATTTTGGAATCTAGCAATAATTCGACATCCTGGATCCAACAAAAGCGGTTTTGTCAAAAACAGAGGTCATTTGCAAAATTTCCATTTTTAAGGGCCAGAATTCTATAGCGACTATTCTGAATTTTCAACTGGGCATAACTTCTTATTCCCGCAATGAAATTTCTATTTTTTGGACTCGCTGGAAAGATATTTTCAATTTGATTCTAATATTTTTGGTTTCGCTAAAATCCGGTTTATTTTGAATGTTGTACATTCATTTGAACTTTGAATTCGAAATTTCAAACTACCGCGCCATTTTCAATTCCTTTTATAATTAAAAATAAATATTTATATTCTAACGACGATTTATATAAATATATACATTCTAATTCTATTCAAAATAAATTTCTCGTCGTTATTATTTAAAATAATTCATTTTAAATATTCAAAATTCATCAAAATTGCCAAAATAAAATTTTTAAGTTGGTTCGAATTTCCGGGTTATTACATTTAGTATCCATTTTCCTATATATTGGATAATTTATTGAAATTACCAAAACTAACCCTTAAGATTCAAAAGCTCTAAGATTTTTGGACATGAAATGGTTTTTTCGGTTTGAAATATAAAACTGGAATATATATAGTAATAATAAAATAGATCTGTAAATACGAAATCGTTAGTTTATAAAAAAATTCCATTTTTGGAAAAGTTTTAAATTTTTCTTCAGAAAGGCTAAAGAAGATCTTTCGTCCAAATTTTTGGGGTATTTGACTTTGAATCATTTAGTTTATGTCAGCTAGTATGGGGAAAATCCGTTTTAAATTCTATTACGGATTTATAGCTGAATTATTTTGGAATTTGTTCGTTCTTTGTGTAGAAGCAGCATCGTTTTTGAGACTATAAATCCTTGGAGTTGGTTCGAGGTTTTTGACTGTGGTCTTTAAATACCACGGTGATAAGGATAATTATTTTCGGATCACGTTAAAACTTAAAATATGATGCGGGACAGTTAATATTTTAATCCGGCCTAATAAGATCAAGGTTAAGATCCAACCTCTGCCCAAAGCCCATTTGGTAATTAATCGTTTAGTGCCATACTAGAATGGTCAACTAGTTGATGAGCTTTGGTACGACTTGGACCTAGGACTTAACCATAAAAGTTGCGTCCAAATTATCCCCTTAACTTCTTTCTTTCGTCCTTCCTTCTTCATCTAGTCGAACCACATTCATATCCTTTTTTTGTTTCCTCGTCTCCTCATTTTCTGCGCACTAGATCTTGCCTCACTAATACTCCAAGGTCTAATTTCTTCTCTCTGACCATTCCTTAGTCGATACTACCTACTTGCACTATCTAATCTTACTGACACCATTTAAGTCTTCTCCTTAGTGGGAGATTAATTGGTTAGATCGGAAAGAGCAAAAAGGTCTCACCGCTTTAGGGCTAAGAAAATTTGGCAAGGCAGTAGGACTTGCATCGGTCCATTGCTCGAGATCTTAGAATATGGTTGTTTGTGCTGCATCCGCCTTTACTATACCTTGTTAGAATTGGTTCTTTCAAAGGCGATCGTCGTTTCGTGGTAGAAGACTAAGCTATCTTTAGGTGGTTTATCTGAGGAAAGTCTCAATGAGATTTTAGAGGAATCCGTGTCTTATGCGGACTTGAACGGTCTCTTGTTTGACCGTCTTTGGAGATTCTGCAGCAAATCTCTTTTTCTTGATGTCGGGTTTTGTATTTGGGAATCTATGTTCGAACTTCCCATGCAGACGTGTCACCCATTTAGCACATCGTTCTATAAATGAGAAGTTATGAATGGATTTGTCTCATAATGCGGAAATCCATCTTTTTTTGATTGGTGGAGTAACCATCATTTAGTGCCACATCATATCCGATTCAGCTTGTGTTCTTGTGTGTTGTCTGATGGAGTTACTTTCTGTAATTTCACCTATCTACTTTGTCCTTAGGCAATATTGGGTGTGTTTCCATGAGATGCAGTTTCGTGGTAGGTTTCTTTTCTCATTATAAATTCTCTCTTAGAAGAGATGGTGATGTGAGAACCTCCAGCAACACCAGTAGTGTTGGCAACTCGAGATTGAGCATTTTGCTACCATGATACGGTTAATCAAAGATCATAAAAAAATGGTTTGAGCTCCAACCATGGAGTAAGGGATCTCGTTGTTTATAAACATTGTTTTGCGAATTTTGGTGATGTTTTATTGTTATCCCTTTCCAGCATCGGGTTCTTGGTTGTGGTGATTCGTGTTTGTAACTGTTAGTGTTGTTTGAATCGCACGACTTAGGTTAATGAGATTTTTATATGTGGAGATGTTTATGTCATTCACGCGTGCCTGTTTGAATGAAATCTCATTTTCGTATCTAAACTAATAATTGTCCTAGAGCTGGAAATAATAGAATCCTGTGTTGGATAAATTTTAGCAAATGATCAGTTTTGCGTTGTTTCCATCATGGGTATATAAATAAATAAATCACCGTTCCTTGTTAAAGCTAAAATTTATTTTGGTCTTTTTGTGTGTGATTTCAATTTTCGCATTTTTGGCGTGACTGACTTCTTTTTTGCCAACATGTGACTTGAATCGTTCCAGTTTCCGCAAATTATATTTTTGAAAGTCTTGGGAAAATGATGTTTGAAAAAACATTTTTATTATTTTCTTATTTTATATAAAAGTGAAACGTTTTTGAAAAGAAATTTTCAAAATAAACATAATAAGTTTTCTAGTGGAAATTTACTTTTATGAAAAATTTTGATTCTTGGTCGCATGAATAGAATAAGGAAGATGTCTGGATGCTTTGTGTGCGGGTTTTAGCGGTGCAATAGGGCCGAAATGCTAACAACAACAAGGAAAAGGTTGTTTTGGCCCTGAAAACGTTGTTTCCATACCTTGTTAATGATGCACGTGAGCTATTAAGTAACTCATTTTACGTTTTAGAGCTTGTTTTAAGCCTCCTTTACAGTCTACAGATTGAAGTTTTTGGAGTATTTTGGGTAACTGAGGTGCAAATTCCACTGTAGGGCGGGAAATAGAATATTTGTAAGCGAAGGCAATGTTAAAATTCTTCGCTGTGAATTCCTTTTTCCAGTTTAGGAGAGATTAAATAGGAAACGATTAGATTGCGTACTTTTTGGATGGTAGGGCTTGGATGCAAAATTAGTTGCTTCACACTTTTATTCGTAATTGTGGGAAGGTAATGGATGAAAAAGAATTTTCAAAATTTGCATTCATATAGAACTACTAGTATATTTAGGGTGTTTTGCATCATGTTTTTGAAAGTGTTTTAAAAATCTCAATGCATACATATAAATGGCCCGATTTAGAATCATCTTGCAGGCATGTTTTATTGTTGAAATGGATTATGTACACCATGGACATATGCACATGGTTGCAAAGTGGATGTACACGAATTGGTTGCGTAGGATAAGATAAATAATTGTCAGAATTTCGGGACGAAATTCCTTTTACGAGGGGAAGAATGTAACAACCCGGAATTTTAACAATAAATAGTTATTTGATTAAAAGCTCAAAAATAGTTTTTTTTTTTGCAAATGATGGAATTTGATCATGAAACTTTAACCGATGCGTTCGTCTCGGAATTCTGGTCAACTTTCATGTTTGGAGTTTCGCGACCGGAGTCCGTATGAAAAAGTTACGGATGAAATAATCAAAAATGGGCGAAAATAAATAAATAGAATATTTAATTAATACCATACCTAAATTAACCAAGCCGACCTGGGCAGTTTGATGCCCAGACGATCGATATAGGGGTCGACCGGCGGTCGACCATCCAGGTCGACCTATTGGTCGTCAAACAGCCCAGTGACGGCTAGGTTTTGAGGTATTGGTTTATTATATTATTACAACGGATGGACGGATATAACTTAAAACTAATACGACAATTCTAGGCCATTTTCACCCCTATAAATAAAGGGGTATAGCCCCATTCTCTTCCATTCAAATCTATAGAGGAAGCGGAGCTCATCCATTTTTCTTCCTCTTCTAACCTAATTTCTAAATAAAATATATTCATATTTATGCCAAATCAAATCAAATTCATATGGAATTGGGAATATTAATAGATTCAATGGAAGAGTGTAACGACCCGCAAATCTGTACTATCTAAGTCGACTAATAACACCACACGCCCGACCCAAATTGCACAGAAATACGAATCATTATTAGACTGAAGTTAGAGGATGAGAAATAGAAAGAAAGAAAAGTTAGAAGAGAAGAATAATGAAGAACACAAATCTCACAGTGAAATGAATAAAATATATTAAATAACATAACTTTTGAAATACAAATCAGTAACTGCATATACATACCATTTTCAGAGCACAGCAGTTATTCCTGGAACAGTTATAAACACCTATTTCTAGATACAACACAGTACATAGCGGAAATATGATAGTCTATAGCTAACAGGTGAAGCCTCCTGCTTCTTTCTCCTCCAGGTGAATCTATAAAATCCCACTAGTTGACTGCCCTACAAATATGGGCACCCAAGAGTTTAGGGAAAACAAACAAAATAAACTCTGGGTCAGTCGCGAGACTGGTGTGAGTAAACTCCAATCATTTGTTTAACTTTCAAAATCCTTTCGAAAGAAAGGATAATAGTAAGACCAACCCACACATAAACACGGACGGTTTTTACCTTACTATAATCAAAAACACTTTGATACGAAAATCCATTGATATTATAATAGTGTCTAAATCAAATAAATAACAATCTAGTGGAACGCTTGCATTTCACGCTCCATATATAATATAAAATAAAAAACCGCAGGGCGCTTATTGGAGATTGGATTTTGACTATGCCAAGGTATGGAACCACCTTCCGATAGTGTATCTCTAGAGAGGAATACACTGGGTTCAACAAGAACATATTGCAACCTGGCCCACACATGACCGACCACTCATTTCGCTTGAGTGTATCGAATGTATATCACCAACGGTTGGGATCAGTAACCGTTTCCCGAATGGGACATCATCGAATAGAATAAGGAATTAAATGAATTTCTCTAGATAGGTGATTATACACCCTAGTGGGAGCGACCCACATAGCCATGCTGCCTGCCTGATTTTTGTCATTTCCCGGTTGTTGAGGCCTGAGGCTACAATTTTTTGCAATTCATTGATAGCATAATCACTTTGAATGCCACATTGTCAGATCCGTAAATCATTAATTGATTTGCACAAATATACTCTGGATATTATGCTAAGAGAATAAATTCTCCGCTACCATATATATTTATATAGGCCAACATATGCGATCATTGGAAATACTCTGTCAGACACTCGTCCATACACGTTCGTTCTGGGACTGAACGAAACCGAAGGCACCATTTCTATTAATAGAAAAAGTCCTTGCACTTTACTCCGTATTCGATTATCTCATATAATCTGATTCGCAACGCTACTGCCAATACGGAGTGGTTCTCGGATAATAATCCAACCGGCCTCTCCATATTGACAATGATATTGGAAAATACTTCGATAGTCGGTTATTTAACTATTGAAGAAAAACAAACATCCAAAGCAACAAACAAATCACTGGGCCCCTAAATGAATATTTCATTACTTAAACCACTTCTCCATTTCATTATCAATATTCGTTACCACGATATTTTTGAAAATCATCTTGGCCTCTTACACTATTTGGAAAACATTTCCATCTATCAACTTCTTTTATTTTCTATATTTAGAAAATATCTTTTATTTATAATTGGGAAACATTCCAATTATTTCTCTTTCCCGAACTTCTTTATTTCTATACTTAGGAAATATTCGTTATACTTCCAAAATTCCATATACCTGGGTTAAAACAAATGTCATGTAAAATATTGTTACAACAACCCAAAATACCGCATTCAACTAAATCTTATTCAAACATTATCTTCGATACTGAAATCTTGTTATTTATCAGTTTAAAATGAAATCAATCAAGTTGGGGTATAATTACCTCTCAGACCTTGACTGAAATCATCATTAACTTCAAAACGGACAGGACTCTTCTCTCGAATAATCAACATCATATTAAACCAATTATCCATATCTTTTAAACGTGTATACATTTCTCTTTCTATTTTTATCAGATTAAATTTACTGATTTCCTTTTTGTTTATAACAATCTATTTTAATTTCGTTTCATTATCGAATTTTATATATATTGATATATCGATTTCTAATTATCAAACCTTCATAAAAATATTCTAACACCTTAAATTTTCGGAAAATTTCGCCATAACCTCCTTTGTACCGGTCAATAGTTCAAACCTCAACTTGCCTCTCTAGGCCCTTTCCATTCAAAAAGAAAATCAAAAAGCCAAGTGGCTTGCCGATTCAGCGCATAAAAACCCATATGAAATTTAAACATGTACCTTATTGTCGGGCACACGAATTATAACCTTCATACACTTCATTCCATACCTGTTTAACACATCCAAATATTCCCATTTGGTTTCACTCAATCCATTCGTCTTAACCCAATTCACTAATTTATTTTCTAATTAGCTATTTTGCCTGTTTCACTTCTTTGTTTGAACATAACATGCTCAAAGATAATATCAACTTGCTTATAAACAAATTAAATTCCATTTTCGATTCAAGTTGCATATTCGATTTCGAATATAAATTTACAAACCCAATTTACTTATCCAAAGCTCAATTGCAATTCAAAACTCCAATAACTAATTATTCTTCAAATTAGTTAATTCTATTCAATAATTAACAACATCTGATTTTTGTTTCAAAGATTATTTCATTACTCCACTTGAGTTCAGATATATTTTATAACTCAAATCTGGATTTTTCTAAATATAAATTCAGATTTTATTTTCTTAAAATCCTTTAATTTATTTAAATAAAGCGTTATGGTTTTTAAATGGTTATGGCGTTGTTTTTCTGAAAAATTGATTTTGACATAACTCAAAATATATACGAAGAAATTCAAAATTTTCTCTTCCATTAGAAAACTATTATTCAATCGGTTCTGACGATTCTTGTTTCACAGAATTCCGACTTAAATTGAGTCATGTATACTCAATTGAAGTTCTTAACGCCAATTTACGAACTACAGCGCTGCGGCGAGTTCGTTTTAATTATAATTAAATATAAACTTTAAACTCTGTTGATAAATGAATTTCAACTCCCTTCTAAAATAATTTAATCTATTTTAAACCAATTTCCCAATCTTACTCAATAGTACTGATTATCCCTAATCGTCAATTATTTTATAATTCAGTTATAAATTTATTTACAACTCGATCTGCTATATTAACTTCTAATCCATTTATAAATAATTTATTTATAAAATTCAATATAAACAAATTTTAATTAGAAACCCTTTGGATTTTCCTTACTTCAATTTATATTCTGAATTCCGAAATAAAATTTATTGTTCTATTTCAAACCGTTTTTCCAATTCACTTTCCAATTCATACTTGAATTATAAACTCCCAAATTATCCAACAATAATTTATTTCCCTATTTTTATAAACATTGTTTATAAAAAAAATTTCTTGTTTAAAATTTAAAACAAGCTTTCCTTTCAAATACCTATTTGAAACCCAACCCCTTTTATATTCCGAATTTCAGAATAAAAATTATCATTTCCTTTTTCTGAAATGATTTCAATTTATACTTTTATATTCATATTTGAATTTAATATTTCAAATTATCTCTTGATAATTAATTCATCATATTTATAAACATCGTTTATAAATTTCCTTGTCTTATATATTTGAACAAGTTTTATTTCGAAATCTATTTAAAACCAAAATCCTATTTTGGAGTATTCTATATATTATAACTTATCTATATAAATATATATATATATAATCTATTTTCAAATTTAAATTTAACTTCTATTTAAATAAAATCCTAATATTTTCTAGACATGTTTTAGTTAAATAAATTCGAACTAATCGAATTCACATCATAAATCCTTACGGAATTATTTCAGTTCAATTTATATTCTGAACATCAGAATAAACTTCATCTTTTACTTCTTTAAAACAATTTCCCATTTCATTTATAAATTCATATTTGAATTTAAATATTTAAATTATCAAATGATAATTTTTAAACTTTATTTATAAACACCATTTATAAATTCATTTCATTTCCCACGTTATTCAATTTATAAACATCGTTTATAAATTCAATACTTGTTTTATTTATTTAAAACAAGTAAATATTTTTAGCACATTCTAAATCCAAATTCTATTTTAAGAAAAATATAATTTTCCTTTTAAATCTCCAAATCTCTTTTAACAATATTTTTATAATTTAACATTTTGGCCCTTTAACGCCAAACCACTATAAATTGTGTGTTCTTTGTTGCTTTTTGTTTCTATTTCATTGAAATCATACCTAATTTGGGTGTTATAACCAATTTTTGGTCTAACATTTTGGTGCTTTCACTGAGAAACTTTCGAATTCTCATCCTTTCCGGGGTTATCATTCTACTATTTGGACCTTCAAGTTCAAAGAAGTTAATCCCTTCTCTCTGACATCTTTCAGTACTTGTTGACTAACCGTTGAAGAATCAAGTGTTATGGCTAAGACCAAAGGAAAAGAAGTGCTAGGCGCTAGGGGAAATGATTCCAAAGAAGATCAGCAAGCTATCGTGTTAACAAGGACACGTGCTCAAATCTCTAAAGCAGATCATTCCAACCAGGAGGATCCGAACCGGATCGGAGGTGCCGATCCGAACCGGGTGGAAGGCACTGATCCGATCCGATCTGATGATGTCGGGGGCGCGCACACTCTCCATACGAACCGCCCCGACCAGGCTGCTATGGACCGATCCGATCCGAACCGGAATGAAGCTGGAACTTCTACTCGAGCTCCCTCCAACGCTCCGATTCCAGCCACGATGACTAATGTTCAGCCTGGTCCATCTGCACCCATTACTCAGAGAGATTTTCCAGGTTTTCTTGACATGCTTTAGAGCACTAAAGATGCATTGGAAGCCCAAAGGAATGACAACCTCCGCATGCAGGAAAATATGATCACTATGGGTAGAGAACTATAGGAGCTCCGGAGGCAGAAGTCTCCTTCCCCGACACGCCGTCTTACTACAGATGATTCGTCTTCTTCGGAGGAGGAACGCCCTCGCGAGAGGAGGCTGCTTGAATGACCTCAGAACCTTGATCAATTGACTTTCGGATCTTTGGGATCCCTAGAAGATGCTGCTCGTGCATTAGGCCCTGATGACCCGAGCCTACAACAGCCTATGTTGCTACCCAAGTGCGGATCCCACGTCTTACCCCGAGATCCTAACATTACCAACCTCACGCAGCAACAGCTTGTCCAACCTCTACCTCCTGAGATCGACCGGGAGCACAGAGAGCAACATAGAGTTGCTGCCGCTAGAAACAGGAGGTTATCCCCTGATCAGGAACCCAGGGGTAATCCGAACATCAGATCAAGAGAGCTTGTGCAGACATTAACAAATGCCGATGTATGGGCAATGGTGCGCAAGATCATGTCCGAAAGCCGGCACTATACTAATGAAGATTGGGGCATTGAACGAAGTCATACCCCCTTCACAGATGACATACTGAATTTCCAGTTCCCCCGGCGATTCAACTTGCCTCAGATGGATCGATATTCAGGAAGAACGGACCCAGGGCAGCATCTGATGAGATATGCATGGTTCATGAATGCGGCAACAGCTCCGGACGCCGTAAAATGCAAAGCTTTTCTAATCTATCTTGAAGATGTAGCGTTGATGTGGTTCACCCGACTCCCTCCTCGGTCGGTATCAAATTTCACAGAATTGAGTGAGCGTTTCATGAATCAGTTTCGACTCCATGCCCAAAAGTCCAAGACCGCCATAGAATTGTCACGAATTAAACATGCCCCAGGAGAATCTTTGAAGTCATATTTGGATCGCTTCAACCTGGCCGTCACCGAATTTAGTGATCCCCATGAGCCCACTATCCTGATGGCCTTGATAGAAGGGGTAGATCCTGATACAGAGTTCGGGGATTACTTGGCTGGAAAACCACCTCCTACTAGAGAACTGTTCTATGAAAAGTCTAATGTCCGCTTAAGGAGAGAAGAAGCTAAGGCTAATCGAAAGAGAAAGTCCGAAGAGGCCTCGAAGGAGGGTGTCCAGAGTAACATTGCTGTGAAACAATCTGGTGACAGTTCAGGGAAGGTGGAAGTAAATGTTGGCAACCAGAGTGGTGGTAATAGCAACAGAAATGGGAACGGCAATAGAAGGAACAGAAACCGTGGGCATAACTCTAATAAAAGACCTAGATTCCAGACTTTTGAAAATTACACGCCGTTAAAAGATACGTTAGAGAACATTTATTTTGATACATACAACATATTGCAGTACAAAAAACCACCGCCCAGAGATTCTACTGAGAAAGAGATTGAAACAGGAAAGTTTTGCTTGTTTCATGGTACACACGGTCATTCCACTAATGAGTGCCGTCATTTGAGGGATATCGTCGAAAAATTGCTGCGAGAAGGGAAGTTGGATGAGTACAAGGCCGCCTCAAGGGACAGGGGGCAAGGGGGACAAGCCCCGAACCAAGACCAGCCTGCTTCAAAACCCACAGCTCAGCAAAAAGGTAAGAGGATCATCATTAACTCTATTATAGGCGGACCTCACTTAGTTGGTCGTAGTTTTAAAGCAATGGACCAGTACGTCAACGCCGCCAAGCATTTTGAAGTAGGAGAATGCAGTAGCCTTGAATACGTCACTATAATAAAACAACAAAAAACGATGTCAGATGATGTCGTGTTCCGCAATAGAGATGATTATGGAGTTCAATCTCCAACCGACGATCCGGTAGTGATTACCACGACAATTGGCCCCGCTTTAGTCCATAAGGTGTTAGTGGACAACGGAAGCTCGGTCAATATCCTCTTCAAGAAAGCTTTCGAACAAATGAGGCTCGAAGCAAAAGACTTAAAGCCATGTCAAGGATGGATACGTGGCTTTAACGGAGTATCTAAAGCTCCGATGGGGTTTGTGGAATTACCAGTCACACTAGGGCAGGGAGATCACCAGAGAGTAAGGATCCTGCCGTTTGTAGTTTTGGATTTGGAGTCACCTTACAACTCTTTCCTAGGCCGATCGGCCCTTGCCGAATTTAGGGCATGTATTGTGCCTTAGTGCTTGCTGCTTAAATTCCCGACTGACTCAGGAGTTGGGACGATGAGAGGCGACCAAACTACGGGACGAGCTTGTTACGTGGCAGAGTTAAAGATGTTAATGAAACGGTTGAACATAGATGCTAAGGAAGATTCCACCCCTCCAAAGGAGGCCTCAGCATAGCAACTAAGGGGTCCTGCCCCAAGAGAGTCGCCCTCAGACGTGCTCGAGGATATATATCCGAGAGAGGATAGAGAACCTGGGGACAAGAAGGCAACTCCCAACGAAATAACAATTGATATACCTATTGATGAAATGGATCCAACAAAAGTACTAAAGATCGGCTCGCAACTGGATCCAGTTAGAGCGAGGGAATTGGCTGATTTTTTAAAGGCAAATCTGGACGTGTTTGCCTGGACTCACGCTGACATGTGTGGGATTTCGCCTACCATCATGAGCCACTCTTTGTGTATTAATCCAAAGCACCCACCAGTCAAGCAGAAGAGACGAATGTTGGGCCCAGAGCGGTCAACAACTTTGAGTAGAGAAGTTAAAAGGTAATGGATTCATTAAGGATTCGAAATATCCCGACTGGATATCGAATCCTGTCCTGGTCAAAAAGTCAAACGGGAAGTGGAGAACGTGCATCGACTTTTCTGATTTGAACAAGGCTTGCTCGAAGGATAGCTTTCGCCTTCCCAGAATTGATCAACTAGTGGATTCAACTGCCGGGCACGAACTTTTATCCTTTATAGACGCTTATTCTGGGTACAATCAAATTCCCATGCACATACCAGATCAAGAGCATACAAGCTTTATCACAAACTTGGGATTGTATTGTTACGTCGTAATGCCGTTTGGATTAAAAAATGCGGGAGCCACGTATCAACGCCTAGTCAACCGCATGTGTTACAATCAAATCGGGAAAACTATGGAAGTTTACGTGGATGATATGCTCGTGAAATCCAAGCAATCTCCCGATCATACGAAGGATTTAGCAGAAATGTTCGGCATACTATGAAGGTATGGGATGAAATTGAACCCCCTGAAGTGTTCTTTTGGCGTGGCATCAGGCAAGTTCCTTGGCTTTATCGTGAGTTCCAAAGGAATTGAAATCAACCCGGACCAACAATTCGGAATATAGAGGAGCCACGGAAGATCAAGGATGTTCAAAGCTTAGCTGGGAAGGTTGCGGCACTTGGCAGGTTCATCTCCAAAGCAACAAACAAGTGTGTACCTTTCTTCGATCTCATAAAACGGGGAAAGCGAAATTTTGAGTGGACTCCCGACTGTGTGGAAGCGTTCCAGAATCTGTTAGACTTCTTAGAAAAACCTCCAATATTATCAAAGCCTGTGCAACATGAGGATTTGTTCGTCCACTTGGCAGTATCTTCTCACGCCGTCAGTGCAGCACTAGTACGTGAAGAGGATAAAATCCAGAAACCTGTGTATTATGTAAGCAAAAAACTAGCTGCTGGAGAACGTAACTACCCAAAGATAGAGAAGCTTGCTTATAGCCTCCTGATTGCTTCCCGCAAACTCCGCCACTATTTTCAGGCATGCCCAATAGTTGTGTATACCGACTAACCTTTGAGACAAGTGTTGCAGAAACCTGAAGCATCAGGGAGGTTACTTAAACGGAATATCGAGCTGAGTCAGTTTGATTTGAACTTTCAGCCGCGAAGATCAATAAGGGGGCAGGCCTGGCTTACTTTATAGCAGAATTTACAATTCCTAAAGAGGAGACGCTGGGTGACAAAGTAGTTACTTTGGATCGAGATTTAGAGCTTAGTCCATGGAAATTATATATGGACGGGGCCAAGAATGATAGAAAGTCCGGCGCCGGAGTTATTTTAATAACTCCTGAAGGACGATCTATCTACTATGCATTACGGTAAGAGTTTGCTGCTACTAACAACGATTCCGAGTATGAAGCCCTGATTGCCGGGCTGAAACTCACCAAAGATTTGGGAGTGAAGACATTAGATATATATTGCGATTCCAAGATAGTTGTATGTCAAGTTCGGGAAGAATTTGCTGCTAAAGGACCTCGACTCATCACTTACCTCAAGAAGGTAAAGGAGTTGTTGGAAGATTTGGAGCATTATAGCATAACACACATCTTAAGAGCTGAAAATCAGAAAGCAGATCGACTGGCGAAGCTAGCAAGTTCTGATGACCCTAAAGAAACCGAAATAGTTCCGATAGAGGTGTTGGAATCATCGAGTTTCAACCTAATGGAAGTAGAGCTAGCCTTGGAAGTCGAACCAGAAAGAGAATCCTGGATGACATCAATTAAGAATTTTCTCAAAAATGGAACCCTCCCGTTGAAAAAGAGCGAAAGACGAGCTGTAAGACGTAAGGCCACAAGATACGTTTTACAGGACGACGTCCTTTATCGTCAAGGGTTTTCAATGCCCCTATTACAGTGTATCGCACATGACGACATCAAACGTGTACTGCGAGAGGTGCATGAAGGTGAGTGTGGAGATCACAGTGGGGGCCAAACCCTAGCAAAGAAAGTGTTACAGTACGGGTATTTCTGGCTTACCATGAATAGAGACGCGGCTGATTATTCACGACGCTGCGATAGATGTCAAAGATATGCCAAAGTTCCTAGAGTGCCTCCGACTCATCTCAAGTCAATGGAAAGTCCGTGGCCATTTGCCATGTGGGGAATTGACATTATTGGAGTGCTGCCTATTGCCAGAGGAGGAGCTAAGTACGCGAACGTTGTCGTGGACTACTTCACAAAATGGGTGGAAGCAGAACCTCTAAAAACCATCACGGCGAGGAAGGTGGTCATTTTTGTGGTCAGAAATATTATTTGTCGATTTGGGATCCCGAAGACCATCATAACCGATAATGGGACGCAATTTGACAGCATCGAATTCAAAAACTTCTGCCAGAAATATAAGATTGATAAATGATATACTGCAGTAGCTCACCCGGAGTCAAATGGCCAGGTCGAAGCCATAAATAAAGTCATCAAATCAATTCTAAAGAAGCTGTTGGAGCAGGCCAAAGCTAGATGGGTAGATGAGTTGCCATTAGCTTTATGGGCATACAGGACGACCTTTAAGACGGCTACCGACCATACTCCCTATTCACTTTCCTTTGGGTCAGAAGCAGTGATCCCAGTAGAATTGGAAGTCCCCTCTCATCGAGTTGCATACTATGACCCGATGACGAATAAAGCACTCCTCCTAGAATCTCTTGATATGATTGAAGAAAAAAGAGATGAAGCTGACTTGCGTGCCTCGAGACACCGACATCAAATGGCATGTTATTATGACCAGAAAGTTCGCCTCAAAACCTTTGAACCAGGAGACCTAGTACTGAAACGAGTCTTCCCGCCTTCGACCCAATTGGGTCCAAAATGGGAAGGGCCATACATCATCCAATGGAATCTTAATACAGGAGCATTCATGCTAACGAGCGTGGACGGTGAGGAGATTCCCAGAGCCTGGAACGCTCAGCACCTACTACGATATCTGAGTTAAATATGAAATGTCATTTCTTTTGTTTTCATAAGCTATGTAAAAAGGCACGAATTTCCTTAAAAAGTCTGTTTATGTAAACAAAGGATTATAAAGTGAATGTAGGCTACGACTTAGCCGAACCACTATAAAAATATCGTGTGTTATTTACTTTCCTGCATTATTTATTTCTTCAACAATTATTCTATTATGGCTGTGAAACACGAAATGTTAAATTAAATTTGGAAAGTTGGAGATGGCCTATATGCAGGAACAAACAAAACAACTATTTGTACGATAAGACATAGAAGAATGGGAAGACGACATTCTTAACTCTAACTCACTAGAATCGAGAGAGAGTATAAAGGACGGGAAGATGACGTCCTCTGAGGCGTGAAGGTGCACCCAAATGAGTGACCGCCTCAATGATACTCTAACCTGGATACGAGACAGGAGAGTATAAAGATGCTAGAAAGAACAGGCATCAATGACGAAAGGAATATGGCCCCGTCAGAGAATCGGGGGCATTTGGATTTTTTAATTTAATCAATCTTGAATAGTTCTTGCTTAATTATCCAAAATTATCTGGGGGCATATATGTGCACACATATTCCCCTCAACCATGACTTCATTACATAACTTTAGTATGACATACTTTTGTATTTTCACTTAAGTGCTGAACTAACGACTATCAGGCATTGCAGGAAATAAACTATTTTTATTTACAAACGTGTGAGTTCGTACAAGGAAAACAAGCAAAAAAGAAGATGCGAGGGACGCACTAGCTGCAACAATTGCAAACCAATTAAATGCCAAAATAAAACAAAGCACTTCATCATTTGGGCATTGGATCAGACTTGGATTTTTTGGCGGCTTTCTGAGAGCCTTAGCTTCCTTTTCAGCATCGGTCATAATGTGTTTCGACTTTTTCTTCCCTGTAACCGAAGTGCTAGAATCAGCTGATTTTTCCCCAGAAGCTGGAGCACTGGAATCAAGAGAAGACTTTTTAGCAAGCTGTTCTGTAATAGACCTAGTTGAAAGCTTAACAACTAACCTTGATCTAGGGTCCACCACTGCAAGAGGCTTGAGGCTTTCAGGGTTCAGGTCTTCAATTTTTAGCTGCATACGCCTATCTTGTTCAGCTTTCATTTCAACCAAAGTGATGTCATCAGCGCTTTTTGAATCCCCGATTATAGCCACATCAGGGTCTTCCTCATGTCCCTCGCTACCGCCATCGTCTTTCAAGATGTCTATCATCTCATCATCATGAGGAGCATCAGCCTTAGACAATTCAGCACCCCCTCCTGACTCTAATGTGACAGCCTTATCCTTTTCTCCTTGAGCCTTCTTCGCGGATTTTGCTCCGGTGGTGGTTCCCTGAGGCACGTCTGTCTTCTCGGTCGTTTCAACACCTATAGAATAAGAAGCAGCAGTTATCAACTCAGGAAAAAATAAAGGATCCTTCATCGATTGCCCAATTATGTGATGAAAAGTGGAGACAACTTTGACAAATTGGGGCGAAAAGGTAGAAATACCTTCCGATGATTTTTCAGCTGGAGTGACTGTCATCTCTGACGCCTACTCGGGAATGGGGGATAAAAGAGATGCCTGAGGGATCCCCGGGTTTTCAGGGTCATATCCCTCAACTTCAGAAGTTTCAGCAGCAGTAGAAGAAGAACTAGCCTCAGAGATATTCTTTTGTTTGGCCATCCGCTTCTCCTCTTCCATAGCAGCAGCGATGAGACAACGCCCCTCAGCCAAACGTGCCAGCTCATCATCTTTTAGATATTTTTCTGTAACCTTGTCTTCGTCGACGGAGTCTACCTTGAGTTCCTCTTTCTCCCATTCGATAATTTGGCTCCATACGTGAACCAAGGTAGTCGGATAATCTTCAATCCAAGAGATGTTTCGGCGATGAATTATATGCGCGAAGAATTCGATCAGTAATTCGCTGAAACCATACACTTCCTCCTGGGCCTCTGATAGCTGCTTGCGGGTCTCTTTGGCGGACTTAATAACACTTTCCACATTATCCTCCGCTAGGGCAGCCCTATTCTCGGCCTCCATCAACTTTGAAGCCAAGTCAGCGTTTTTCTTCTCTAATTCAGCTTTCTTTCTCGCTAACTCGGCTTTTTCTCGCTCAAGAGCATTGTAAGCAAGTTGCATTTTGGCGTTATCCGACTTAGCATCTTCTGCTTGCTTTTTCAAGTCCAAGCGCTCTTAGCTATGAGATTCTAGCAAGTCATGATAACGCTTCTGTAACTCTTCAAATTGCTGTTTAAAGTTGGTAGCGTCTCGTTGAGCAATAACAAGTTGGGCCTGTGTGTCCTCGAGGTCCTTCTCCAAATTTTTCAAGGCTTTTGCATCGGCGTCTGCAGTCTTTTTCATCGAGTTAAATCCGTAATTAAAATTCGAATGATTCTGGAGAGGTTATGTGAATACTTGAACATCTCTGAATATTGTTTTTCGACTGCATTAATCTTTGCTTTGGCCTCGTCTGCCCACCTCGAGGAAATAGGCTCGAGAGTAGGTAAGAAAGTCAGATTTTCAAAATAGTGGTCGGGGAACTACTTCTCCAGATATGCCCGCTTAACCTTAGCTTCAGCATCCAATGGTGGAGGTGAGCAGTATGTTAGCTCAGTATCCTTATGTTTAGTGGGCACGATGGTCGCATCACCCTTCCTAGGCCGCTTATCAGAAACCTTATGCTTGCCTCTTGAGTCGGTATCTTTCGGCGGGCTCCTTTCCCGACTGCGTTTGTCTTGAGGAGAAGTTTGGTCTTTGGGCTGCGATGTGTCTTCTCCTCGATGACCCTGGTAGCTTTTGTATCGGTACGGATCCGACCGAACGGGGGAGCGAGAGCGCGAGGTGCGCGACTGATAAGAATCATGAGGCCTTCTGTCCTCTCTACCCCGGCTTTCGCGGCGATCATGCTCGACATGGAAGGGGGTCTAGTCATGCTACGACGTATTTTCCTAATGTCATAGTAAGGACGAGACATTGTACTTGCGCAACAATATAAGTGGAATTCAGAATCAGTATTCTCATGAGAAGTAAGTGTTGTGAAGTGTGGTGCTATTGTGTTAAGTGCATCCTAAGTGGTGTCCCCCCCGACAAACCCGAATCTGAAGCCAAGCAAGCGCGAGTGGGCTCTTTGGCCTTAACAGGAGTAGTCTCCTCTGAAGAAGTAAAAACTAAAGGATTTGTGCCAAAATCCTCTGAAGTGTAGATGGTTTCAGGTGGGGGAGATCTCCTAAACCTTGAAATGTGGAATCATCGGTGGTAGGGACATCCCCTTGAGAAGCGTCTATTGGCAGTTCTTTAGGAGACATTGACTTCTCAGGAGAGATAACATCATCAGGGACGATGTACCCTTCTCTGTGCCTTTCGGCTATGTTGGCCAATTTATCGTCCTGAGTTGAGGATGGAGAAGGTGAAGTCCGAAGAGGCATTGTTGGACTTTACGAGCCCTCGCACGTTCCAGGAATTATGTCCACTGGGGGGATGTATACATATAGACCCGACCCATGACCTATGCTACGGGTAATAGACAATAGCCCGTGATGATGGAGGTATTCATCCTTAAGGACTTCATCGATGGTAAGAAATTTTTGATCACCATTGAGGAGCCGATGCATCTGATCAAAGTACACTTGACCCGATATTTGTTTTGGATTATCAACCGTAAACAAAAAATAAAGCGGATTAATGTGTTGGCGTGAACATTCAAAATGAAGATCTAGAAAATCGATGCCATACTTGATTTTGTCCATCTCCTGGCGCACCCCGGCTGTTGCCTGATATAAAACCATTCTAGCTTGGAATCGCCGGCCTTGCTGCTAAATGGGGCTGAAATAATTTTCCTTTTTGGGACTGATTCGAAGTAAGAGAAGGAAGGAGTTTTCCGAGTCCGATGCTTGAATTATAAAAAAAGTGGACGTCGTCAAAAGTGATCTCTATACCTAAAATTTCTCTGTATGCTATATATAAAGTATATAAGTAAGCATAGGAGTTGTGACGTAACTGCATGGGGGCAATCCGCATCTGTCTTAGAAACTCGACAGCAAAAGGCGGAAACGGTGGAATAGCCCCAACCATACACATCATTCGGGTAATCGCCATAAATCCTTCAGGGGGATTGTGAGGACGGTCAGTTTTCGAAGGTACCAGGGTATCCCTTTTCAATATCCCATGCTTTAAACATATGCAAACAAGTATGTCGTCGTCAATCGTTGATTCAATAGAGTCTATGGGTGACTCCAAGATGATGGCAGACTCAAACTCATTAGGAGCTCGATTATCTCCTATTCCTCCTTCCTCCTCATAGCCCCGAGGAACTTCGCTATCGGAAGGTGTTTCATTGTTATGTGTCCCTACCTCGTAATCTGGGCCCTCATCGTCCCATTCAGGGTCTGAAGAAGAAGATATGTCGTCAATGGTAACTTTCTCAGAAGCATCTGCAACTTCCATCTTCTTTGCTAACCTAGATGAATGTCTCTCGGCCATGATCACTAGACTATTGAAGAAACAATAGCAAGAATTAGAGTAAAGTTGGCCGTGTCCCCCATGTGTGTGTATGTGAACTAAAGTGTGTGCTACGTGTAACAAAAATGCAGGGCAAACACATGAAAGCGTGATATGAAGATTCAAAGAAGCAATAATGTGTCAGAATAGTTCTTGATGTTTGTTATGTTCGAAAGGCGCTATCCTAACTGTTCGTCAAGTTGAAGGTTATGCCAAGCATTGATTAAGATAATTGAAAAAATTCTTGCATATTAAGTTAGGCTGTTTCGGTTCGGTTCGGATATCTGTATTGGGATCGGATCGGAGGGCAAAGTCATGTTTCGATCGGAAGCGGACGTTCGCACCCAGTGAGTAAAACCGGATCGGCTCGGATGTAGGCTTTCGGAGCGGATCGGATCAGCTTGAGTAATCCTTCTTCTCCTTGTCCCTTATTCCCATCCGACCCGGCTAGGTAGGTTTTGTTTTCCCTTTATTTTTGCCTTTTTCTACTCCGACCCGATCCGGCCTTATAAACACCATCTGATCCAATCAGGTGGGTTTTGTTTTCTCTCTTTTGCCTTTTTCTGATCCGACCCGATCCGGTCTTATAGGCACCTTTCCCTTTCCTTCACTCCAACGTTTCTCGACCCGAACCGATCCCAGTTCCTCTCCTCTTCTTCATCCTCCCCATTTTTTACCTCACATAACCAATATCAAGCCCAACTCCGTTTCACAGAACCCAATTAAGTCCAGGCACTTACATGCTCAAATATACTGTAGTACCCTAATTCTTCTTCTCAACGCCTCGAGGTGGTGACAGAGCCACTAACGACGACGACGAGGAGAGAGGAGGCCAAGGGGTTGAAACTAGGCAAACGCCATGATCGATTCGCCCAATCTGACCAAAAATTTCAATTGAAATCAGTTATTACAAGGATAATCGAAGCTTTTGACCTACCGAGTTGTTGAATTTAAGGAAGAACAAGATAATTTCAGAGTTTTTGAAGTTCTAGGGTTTCGATGCTAAGTTTGCTTGGACGAGAGCAACAAAAAAATAGAGGAGGAAGAAGGTATGAGGCGGATTTATATAAAACTAAGGTGACCACTCGTATTCCTAGCCTACTTCACTCCGTTCGGACCGGGAGTCAAGCCCACGAAGGCCCTCTGTCCTGTTAGTCCATGGTGAAGCGATACTGGAGGGTCCATCCGAGTGTGCTGCTAGAGGAAGTCCATTCAGATCGGAATCAGAACCGAAAGGGACCACATACACTGATCTGACACGCAGGGTGAATTTTAGGAAAAGTAAATGTAATAACCCGCAAAATCTGGGCCAGTTTAAATTTTTTATTTTGGCAATTTTAGCGAATTTTGAATATTTAAAATAGATTATTTTAAATAATAACGACGAGAAATTTATTTTGAATATAATTCGAACATATATTATATACGCCGTCGTTAGAATATAAATAATTATATATAATTATAAAAAGAATTGAAAATGGCGCGGTAGTTCGATAATTCGATTTCAAACTTCAATTGAATGTACCGGGTGCAAAACAATCCGGATTTTAGTGAAACCAAAAATATTAGAATCTAGTCGTGAATATCTTTCCAACGAATCCGAAAAATCGAAATTTCATAGCGGGAATCAAAAGTTATGCCCAGTTGAAAATTCAGAATAGTCGCTATGTAAATTATGCATGGCCCAAAAAGTCATATTTTGCATACGGATGAATTTGGACTCGAAACCCCTTCCATTGAGTTCAAAATGCCGTTTAGAACTCCGAAAAGTATAAGCTTCAATATATTCCGATATCCGGAATAGTGGCTATGGGCTGGAGTTGTTCGGTTAACAATACATAGCCCTTAAAAAGTGAAATTTTGCATACGAGCTCAGAATTCGACGAGATAAATTTTTATGGATTCATAATGACAAATTATTGTTATGTTCCAAAGGGCGCGTCGAACGGAGTCAGTATGTGGCCGTGCGAGCTAAAACAGTTCAGGGTAAAGCGAGCAGTCATTTTACAAAGGAACATTATTGATACGACCTCGGAATTCAATTCTACTTTTTTTTCTAGATTCGTATCATCTAATAATGGTTAAATCCAAGAGAGCTTGATTTTTTGAGTTAGCATGTGAGCGTGCGAGAAGAAAATGTGCGCCAAAATCGCATTTTTAGAGCTTATCTGAGCATTTTTGTGATTTTTAACGGACGGTCAAACGAACTCGGAATTCGACGAAACTTGTTTCGTTGGACTCGTCTTCACGTCTACTATGTCGTGTCCGAAATCCGCGGCCATCGGAGATCGCTAGCGTTCAGGCGATACGCGAGAAACTAGCATATAAACACTTTTACTTCCTTTTCTTCTTCACTTTCTTCCTCTTCCTCTTTTTGCATTTTTCCTCTTTAATGGCGTCCACCCTCCCACCGCCGCTGCCCCCTCCTCCACCAGCCACCACCGCCCTCCACCGCCGGCCGCCCGCACCACCTCCTCCTCCTCCTCCTCCTCCTCCTTCTCTCTCTCTCTCCAATTTGCAACCCTAGGCCCCAAATCACCAAACACCACCACCGCGGCCACCACGGGCCCCACCACCGCCACCCACACCCTCCCCCACGTCCATCAGGTCGGCGCCCCCCTCCAGCCCCCTCAATTCCGGCCGTGGGCCCCGCTACACCCAAAAACCCATTTTCACCAAAATCGTCCGTTTTGCAAATAAGTCACTGACCGTATTTCGCGAATAACTCCCAAACCGTGCGTTTCTAGCCAAAGTTCCTCAAGACCAAAGTTGTAGAGCACGAAATTCTCTTCGATTTGGTATATGATAAGTCCTATTTTGCATTGCGGAGTTATCGGGAAAACGCGTCCGAATCTGCTGTTCAAACACTGTCAAAATGCTGTCTTTTCGCGATTTCCGGCGAAATGGCACATTTTCGGCAAGAAGACCACTAGGCAAAAGTTGTTCAGAATGGCGTGCTTGTGCTAGAAAAAAAGATGGTGTGAAGATTGAAGCTCGTTTGCAAACTCTGGAACCCGAACAGTGAATCCGGGCGTTAGAAAAAAGGTGAGTTTTCTCCATTTTAAAGCTTCTATGATTTTTGACATATGAAGTTAATAAAAATATGATTTTTATGTTATGAAGATAATAAAAATATGATTTTTATATTAGTAGAAGATTAAAGATATGATTTTTACATTATAGAAGTATTAAAGATTTGATCTTTATTATGTAGAAGGAGCAAAGATGTGATTTTTATATAAGTGGCGATATAAAAATATAATCTTTATTATATGAACACCGTTGTAAAAATGTGATTTTTATATACATAGCAACAATATAAAAATGTGATTTTTATATACATAGCAATAATATAAAAATGTGATTTTTACATATGTAGTGACTACGGGCGGTGAAAGTGACAAAAGGCGAGAACGACGAAGATTTCTACATAAGAAGAGTCGTGGCGTTTGGTTTAGCTAGTCGGTGAGAACTTCTCACTCTTCAATTTCTTTTCTAGTTATATATATATATATATACTAGGATGCAGACGGTGTTTAGTAGCACCCGACACAATCGTCCACATACCATGGACTTGTTTGTTTGGTTGTGTAGTTGGTTAGATTATTTGGTTTGAATTGAATTGTTTGGTGAAATGGAATGGATTTGATTGATGTGTGAATGGCGTGGGCCTTCACTAGACCGGGGATAAGGCTAGGCCTCGTCCCGTTTCTAGTATCGTGCCGTTATGCCGCCGAAATTTTCTAAAATATGTTAGAAAAATAAAAATATATTATCGTTAAAAATAGAATTTTTAACGTGAAAGTGAAAGTGAATAAATGAATATTTATAAACAAATCGACCGATTTGTTTATATACACTGATTTGAAGGATATCGATTGGGTCGATAAATTTTACACATCGCCCAACTGCACAACTAAAATCTGTGTTTGATTGTGTGAAACCCCACACGGGTGTTGGGATGAAATATGAAGTTCACTCATCCTGATTGATTAAATATGTCGATCGATTGATTGACAGGCTGTTATAAGCGTAAGATATCTATATTTGATGCTTATACAGTGTAGTGCACTTTGGTTGATGGTTGATTATTTTTCAATGCTATTATATACATGTGTTGTATGGAATCCATATAATCAACGTTATATGGTGATTGATTGGGCCTCATTCCAATCGGGAAAAATAAGGAATATTATAAAAGAAAATTCATGTGTGGAATATAAAAATAGTCATGTGTTGACGATGTTCATGTGTTGAGTGAAATATTTTATACAATGAAATTTACATCTTTATCATATTTAAAATTAGAACTACTTTACGGTTGAAGTCTAATTGAAAATCAAACGATAGATACCATAGTTTTATAAAATATTTTACATAACAAAAATAGTGATGTGTTGACAGTACTCATGTGTTGAGATTAGTCATGTGTTGAAAGAAATATAGATTCATGTGTTGAATGGGATAAATATTCATTTGTTGAATAGAATAACGCATTTATTGAAATATGTAAAGCCGTGTTGATTAGAGTTGCGCTATTTTGACGTGAACGATATTTATATCGATTATATTCGTTTTTATAATGAATATAGAAAAGAAGTGATTTCAAAATATAACGTTTTGAAAATATTATCATTTATGTAGTAATGATATAAAGTATTCAGTTTTGATTAGAAATTGAATATAGTGTTGAAATAGTTTTGAAACGAATTTAAAACGTTTTATAAAATACGTTTCAAAAGGAAATTGACGAAATATATATAATATATATATTATATATAAAATGGCCTGAATAGAACGTGCCGCTCCGCGGCAGTTCGTGAATTTCGACCATTGACTTCGAATTGACGTTGCGGGAGATCCGACCGTCGGATTCTCCTAAATCCGGAACCGTTGGGTTCGTATCGAAAAGAGCTTTCCAATGAATATTAGAAATTTGAAATCTAACGGTTGGATTTGGAATTATGTCCAAATCAAATTCGAAAAAGGTCGGTGTAAGTGCAGTCCGATGGCCGTTGTTGGAAATCGACTGTACGGGCCTTGATAAAATTATTAAAAATATTAATAATTTGTGTAAAATCATAATATGTGAATTGGAAAGAACTGGGGTGAAAAACTCTACATTTGAAAAGATAAAAATAGATTTTTATCGAAATGAACTAGTTTTGAACTAGAATTAAAATCAATTTATTTTTGAAATAAATAAATTGAATTTGAAAGTGATTTTAAAAATAACCAATATTCCCAATATGTGAATTGGACTGGAGTTGGATCGAAATTATCTTCGGAATATTTCGATGTTGGATTTCGTGACTAGACAGATATTGTTATAGGAATTTGAAAGATATATTTTATATCGTTATTTCCAATACGATATTTGTTGGTTTCAGAATTTGGTATTGAATATAAGCCGATATATTTTCTATTCAGGGCCTTGTATTTAATATCAAATGTGATTTGGGTTTATTGTGAATCGTGTTTTAGATGACATTGGTTCTTTAACCCAGTTAAAGACAGGATATTGATTTTTGAAAAGATTAAAGCTAAGTGGAGTTTTAATGAATCTTTAATTAGATTGAAAAGTGAATTGATAATTTAAATTATCAAATCTGAAAGGTGATCGAGAATGGAGTACCACCAGTTTTGCTCCAAAGCGATAGTTAAATCTTTAATTAGATTTGAACGTGAAATGGTAATTAATTTTACCGATAACACCGTGGTATTAGATGTGGAGTATTACCAGTTTTCTCCATGGGATATATAGGTTGGGATTGGGAAATAAAACAAATAATTACTTCGGTGTGGTTCGCTAATCTCGACTAGTTAGAAATGATATCCAAAGGAGGATTAAAGAATAAATTTAGAAGAATTTATCTTGGATAAAATTAATGGGAACATTTCCCTAAGAATGTGATTTTGTGAATAAAAGAATATTCTGAATTGGAATGAGGCATTCGTTGTGTTTGTGTGACATTTGTTTATCATATATGTGGGTTATTCAGAAAGGCCGGGTTTATACCCATTCTGAATAACCGATTCGACGAGATGTCAAAGATGAAGACGGTGGTTGAAGACCGGAAGTCTTCACATCGTTTGGGTGATTACTGATGATCTTGATTGGGCTGTACACCCAGGATGAGGGAATCAGATGGTGATCGTCCAGACGTACTTGGAGATGGATGGATATGCGAGGAAAGTGCCTCCGGTTTCGTTCAGACCCAGAACGAACTTGTAAATGGATTGTGTGTCTGACATTGGATTTTATTCTATGTTGATTGATCTCTATTAAATATACATCTGTTTGGCGGCGGAGAATTTATTCTCTTGCTTAACGCCCTTCTCTGAGACGTACGAGCTCAGAGGTTGTATATCGATGGACATCAGTCGCATGGAGTGAATTGCCAGTGTGGCATGCGTAAGTAGCAGTTGATCAAGGCTTCTGTTGAAAAGCAAAGTCTTGTGGTTGATGATCAAAGCACGGCCTGTGTGGCATAGCTTTGTGTATAACGTGAATTCGCGAGCCTCACACCTCGGTATGAGTCAAAAACGGGAGACGGACCGCTGGGAGAGCACGACGTTTCTTTCTAGCTAAGGTGGTGTCAGTGACCTACCAGCCCTGACATTTATATACTTTTCACCTGTGTGGTTGTTGGATACGAGGCGCCTCGGATATAGGTCTGTAAGGACCAGGAAACGTGTGTTCAGGAATTGCCAATCCTCAAAAGCAAGAGAGGACCGGCCCAGCCGATTCCAAGGATCATAGTGGGGTCCTGAGGCATTTGCTAGAGTGTCTCGAACGCGGAGAGGAGCTTGCCCCTTGCCTCGACTCATGACGGAAATCCAATTTCCAATACGTGATAGTGCGGTTTTATTTGTAGAACCTAGTATGGCGACATAGTGGTATGGGTCATTAATGCCGCCTATGATTGATATTTATGATTGAAATTGTTTTGACACTATACACCTATAATAGTATCAAATAATGTGTTTCAAACGTATCAAGCATGCTTTGGCTGTTATAAGGTAAAAACCCTATCCTCCGGCTTGCGTTGCATTGTGTGATGGGACCTGGGTCTTATAACAGCTTCATTTTTCTTTATTTAGCATTGCGCTGTTTGTTTTATGCACTGGTATTCTTGGGAGGAAACCCGTTCCGTGTTATACGGCGTGGTCCCTTGATTTACCGAACTTTAAAATAAAGAATTATAACTGTTTTAGTTCTCACACCAGTCCCATGACTGACCTGGAGTTTATTGTTTTAACCTAAACTCTGGGTGCCCCTATTTTCCACACGGGCAGCTAGTAGTTTTGGTTTTGCAGATTTATATTCGCAGGGTCCTGATTTACAGCTGGAACGATGCTCGGAAAGCTCTGTATCCGTGTATCACTTCTAGTTGTGTTTTGTATATTTTTCCGCTGCTATGTAATTTATTGTAATCTCTGATATTTGTCGAATGTAATTTAATCATTTATACTATGTATATTCTTGTAATCTGATGCATGGTTGTAATAACATGAAATGTTCTTCCGTATGCGTTCTGTTGTGGCTTGTTCTCAAAGTATCTGCGCTTTCCTTCATGGGGAAGTTACGGGTTCTCACAGTAAAGAAAAAGCTCACCTGGAAGAATCACTGGACATTAAAAGAAGCTTTTAAAATTGTTTAAAAATGAAGAAAGCAATTCATATGGATTGTGGATATATACAAGCAGCAAAAGCCATGACTTTATGAAGCGACACAACACTACAAGTAAATGGAGGCGATCATTCAATGGTTCTGATTCAAAGGATGTTTTGTAAATTGCTTCGAAGCACACCTTATCTTAAATAAGAGTGTATTTCGAAGTGGCAAAATGTTAGCCTACTTTGTGAACTAGGCTACACAAAGAGCAAACAGTGAGAAAGCGACCAATCGGTTCGGATCGGAGGAAGATAGCGCAAGAAAAAAGGGAGAGATCAAAGACGCAGAAATCATATCGGTTCGGATCGGTGATATGTCAGCAACATTAGAAGATAGCGAGTGGCCTCATCGGATCGGAGCGGAGAAGTACGTCAGCAACTGAAGATAGTCAGTGGTCTCATCGGATCGGATCAGAGGCAGCCTATCCGAACCACTTTCTCTAAGCTTGTGACTGTTGCTACACACATCTCCTGAAGACTCGGACCAAGCATGACCATTCCTCCCACGATCTCCTACCAAATCAATGAGCTGTCACCATCTGGAAGCCTCCGAACCCGACTCTTATGGGATGGGTGCCACGGAATTCCGAACCGGAGCCACTTCGAAGAGATTTTTCACCTATAAGTACAAAATCTGGAGGCATTTGAAAGGATCTTTTGGCAAATTCTCAGTTCTAACTTCCTCCATAGCCGAATTCTACAATCATATTCAGATCAAAATCATCTCTTAGAGTCTATTTTTGAGAGATTTAAGTGAGTTTATGCATTGTAATTGTGAAGTTGAGTGAGAATCATTGTTGTATCTGTATCCAAATCATCAATTAAAAGAAAACCAAGTGGACGTAGGCCCTTTAACGCCAAACCACTATAAATCGTGTGTTCTTTATTGTTTTTTGTTTCTATTTCATTGAAATCATACCTAATTTGGGTGTTAGAACCAATTTTTGGTCTAACAATATAAAATCCACTAAATAAATCTAACTAATTTATTTATATAAACAGGGTATATCAAAATTTATTTCATGATTAAACTATTTCAATTTAAACTAAATATTAAAAACAACAATCTAATTTATGATTCATAGAATGATTTACTAAATACATTTTCCTTTACGATTTCCAAATTCAAGATAATAGTTAGTATCATTTTATCTCCTCTTAACAGTATACGAATACCGTTTTGACTAATATACAAATTCCTAAAATAAAGATCAAATTCAAATAAAGATTCACCTCTTATTAATTCGATTTCTCTAAACCAGAACATTCGCAACTCTAGGCCTTCTTCCCTCTCAATAATTCAGACCGACACCTGCTCCTCAGATATCGAACTCAACCCGGCATCAGACATTACCCAGAGACTAGCGCAAGGTATTGTTGTCCTCCGTGACATTGAACTTAGCCTCATGGGAATCATCGGAATAATGACTATGATCCAAACACTACCGGTGACGACAATTTCTATCATTAAATCCCCTCATGAACTCACGTATGGTGCAACACTACTCCATGAACCCAAAATCGCACTGCGAATCCATCACAATCGACCAAGGATTCCCATTTCTTCGAACCCTAATTTTCGACATACTGTCGAATTCGAGAGTAGCCCATCGCACACCATCGCGAAGTTATAGGGATGAAGAATGATAAAATCACAAGCGCATGTGGGATATAATGAATCAATTCAAATTGATTTCGAATTCTAGAATAAAAGTGGAGAGCGGTTTTGTTAGTTTGGGATGAAGAATGAATTCAATTTCGAAGGGTATACGAGTTTTGTTTGATGATTGAAGACTGAACATAAGATCTAAATAGAGATCGAGCCAAAAAAAATTTATATCTGATTTTTAAGTATTCGAATAAGAAAGGGGAACGATTTTATTTCGTTCACAACAGAATGAGAGGAAAAAAGGGTTGAGCTCGTATGACTTAAATAGAAGAGGAAATGGTGTTGGTGTGTTCAAGAAGCTAAGTAGATAGTGTATCTAGGAAGCTAAGTAAATTTATTTTATTTTGAATTGAACTGAGGTAATTTTAACCCTTTTAAATATCATGTGTTGTCGAACTTCTATTTAAACGCAAAAACCGGCATCCCTAGGGTTATACCACTATTCTGAACATAATGGAATGGGTTCCAAAGCCTCATTTGATCGTCTAGAGAAGATACTAATTTAAATCGATAAATTAAATTCGAAACAATTAATTTACTAATAATAAATGATTATTATTATTGTCTATATTGAAATAGAATTTATAATGATCATCTAAATTATTTTGATTCAGTTCTAACTCAGAATTAAATTAAACTTCGTATTCGTATACGATTATTTAACATACTCAAAATTTAATCGTATTCGATTATTAAATCAACAAACTCAATAAAAATCCATTTTTATTATCCGTCAATATTTAAAATAATATTAAATATATAAAATAAACCGACCAAAAATCCGGATCATTACAAAGAGGATGCTCAACAATAGATTCTTTGCTCTCTTCACTTTTTCTTACATTTCTACAGATATAGAATATTTTCCTTTCTAGATAAATATAGATTTATAAGAAATTGGGGATTGTAAGCCTAAAGGGTTCAAAACTTAGAAATTGGAAGCTATAAGGTGAGTGGGAAATTTACTAATACTATTATAATGACTCAGCTATTTCGTTGAATCCAATCTATGTTTTATGCCTATCAAATATGTTTATTTAAATAATTGTGAATTGTGGCAACCATCATATCTGATTATGAATATGGTTAAAAATTGGTAAATGATAAGTTGTTATTATTTATAACATGAGTTTTAGGATTCTTATATATTTTTCCTATATATTCCTACAGTTATGTTGTACATGTTACATAACAACGTAGATTTGGAAATCGGTCCCACATATTCCTACAGTTTATTTTGTTTTGTTTTCCCTAAACTCTTGGGTGCCCAAATTTGTACGAGCAGTCAAGTAGTCGGGATTTTACAGATATACTTGTAAAAGCTTGGAGCAGGAGGCTTTATCGTTTATTTCCGTTGTGATATATATGATGTATGTAAATACAAATACAGTTTTGTATTTCAATGTTTTGTTATATTATATTATATTCATTCTGTTGGGAGATTCATAGTTACTCTGATCTTGTTCTGGTATGATTCTTTTTCTTCTATTCTAACTTTCTTTCTTTCTATTTCTCACCTTCTAACTTCTTTCTATTAATGATCTGGTATTTCCGATACTTGAATAGTCGACATGGTGTTTATGTTGATTTTCAGGGTCAAAAATCTTTGGGTCGTTACACTCTTGTAGTAGATATGGCACATGGATCGTGACTAAACCCCATCATATGGTCAAGGGATAACTTTTACACACTTCTCCCTTGGGTGTAGATAATTCACAATTGCTTTGTTTGATATGTATTGATTTATTGAGAACCTGATAAGGCCATATATATTTGTTTAGATCAACCCGTACAAAGGAGGTTATAGCGAAAATTTTCAAAAATTTAAGGCATTAGCCAAATTTCAGAAAAATTAGAAAGTTCTTTGAAACTGAAAAGTTGAAGAACTTAAGCCACAATCAAAGTTGAGTTGGTTGGTTAAACAACTTTCGGCTCTGTTCCTTTTTCGAGAAAGGAAAAGTTTTAAGTGGTGGAGCTCGTAACGACCCGGAATTTTGGAACCAATTTAAAATTTATTTTAATGAAAATTAAATATTTTGACTAATTTATTTTGAGAATAAACGACTTAGAATTTTTTGGAAATGAAGTTTGAACGTATAAATTTATATTTATTATAAAACGAGCTCGTAATGGCGCAGTAGGTTGAAAATTTAGTTTTAAACTTTAAATGAGTACATAAAATTCAATATAAATTAAAATTGAATGAAAAAAGTAACGTTAGAATCTAATTGACAATATCTTTCTGATAAACGTTAGAAATTGAGATTTTACTTTATAAATTGTAAGTTATGTCCAAATTAAATTTAAATAGTTGATATGAAATCATTTATAAATTATAACGATTTATAAATTAAATAAAAGATTTTTTCATGTAAATTAAGCACCGTTTGACTATAAAATTGCCATATAGAGTTATAAACTCAAGTATGTTTATTTTATAGTTGTATGGCATTTTTTTAGAATATATATGTGATAATAATAATTATTTTATTATCAATGTGCATAATTTTGGAATTTATTAATATTAATATTACATAGCCATTAAAACGGACATTTTGCAAACGACCTCCGTTTTCGACGAAGCTAATTTTGTTAGATCCGGAATATTAAATTATTGCTAGATTTCAATTTCTGCGCCCAACGGACTCAGTATGTGGCCGGCTGCGATAAAACCATTCGATGTAATAATTTGAGCAGTTTTACAAAGGAACATTATTGAGACGACCTCGGAATTCGACGAAACTTTTTCTATTGAATTTGTAGCATCGAATAATGGTAGGATTCCAAGTTTCATGATTTTTAGATTCAATATGTGACCATGCGTGATTTTACCGTGAAAAACAGTCAATATTTTAACTTAAAAATTCGCTGTTTGAGCAGACGGACTCAAAATTCAACGAAACCAATTTTGTTGGGTCCGTAATGTTGAAGAGTACCTGCATGTCAATTTCCATTGAAACGGGGTCCGTATGTGATCACATAGATATTTAAATGTTGAAAATAAGCAATATTTGAGTATAATTAAATATAAAACTAATTAAAAAAATTAAATTGCCTTCCTATATAATGTTATTTCCACTTCCAAACCTAATCCTAATCTTCAATATACACGCAACCCTCTTTTCCTCTCAAAAACCTAGAGCTTTAAAAATCCAGATCAAACAAAGTAAAATCCTATAAATCGCAATACATATATTTGAGTTCATGGAGAGATTCTCTTCAATTCTATATGAGTTTAGAAGGGTGCGGCTCGAGTTTGGGGGCTGCTTTTTTTGTATAGTGAGGGGAAAAGTGAGTTTTTATGGCTAGGATTGCGTTTTTGGAGAGATAGAAGCATCGATGTATGTTTCAGTAATTGTTTATGGCGTTGTGGCAAGAAATTAAGCTGTGCAAAATTTGAGGCGAAATGGTGACGAAAAATGTCGGGGTCGCATCGTAGTCATGCATGGGCTATTGTAAAACATGATATTTTTTGTGAGCTTGAGCTTGTATGTGTGTGCATGAAGTTGAAGAGAGGAAGAAGAGAAGGAGAATGGTACTTACGGTTTGCGATTTCGTGTAGAAACAAGGGAGAAATGGGTGGAGGAAGCTTGCATGAATGAAGATGGAAGGGGGGCTGTTACATGACCTGTAGGTGGAGGGAGAAGGAGGATCAGAGGAGAGGATTAGAAGTTGTTAAGGGTAATTAATCATTTAATTAAATGTTAATGACATATATATGTATACAATCGTGTAAAATGCATAACTTTTTCATACGCACTCGAAATTCAGCAAAACTGGATCCATTGGAACCGTATCGACGAGAGCTTCGCAACAAAACTAATTTGTCAAATTTGGAGCAAGTTGCATTTTAGGGTCAAATTAAACCCAAGTTTAATTTGATTTAAAAAGAAATCGACAATCCGAGCCGGTCAATGTGTAAACTCTCCCACTCACTATTTTATTATGTTATCATAATATATTTAAACATATATTGACTTCCTATACTGTTTTTTATTAAATTAATTATCACAAATTATTATAGGGTTTCTGGTAGCTCAAATCAATGTCGTCTATTAACCCATGAATGAATTGTTGATTTCTTATGTTATGTTGTGATTGTGAATTTGAGATATTTGACATAATAAAATAATGATAATATACTAGTGGTAGTTGAAATTGGATATAAATTTAAATTTATAATTTGAACGGTAAAATAATTGAATTGGACTAGTAATGATTAAATTCATTATTCAGTATTGATTTAAATTGGCTGTTTGTTGGTTGAAAACCCCACATAGATATTTAATGATATTTGATTTACACTAGTCCCAAGAGTTTAGACTGAATGTTAATCGATTGATTAACAAGCCATTATAAACGTTAAATAATTATTTAAGGCTTATATGGATATTGGTGCACTTTGGATGTTAATTAAATGTTTAATAGTTGTTTATAACTATGGTTGAATACATGTGATGTATGAAATCCATATAACTGAAACTATATGGTAATTGATTAAATCTCATTTCAATTCGGAATAAAACAAACATTTTAATATAATATTCGGTTAACAGTTGAAGTTTGATTTTGATGTCGGATTTTGGATGGACACAAAAATATTAAATTTGACTAACCAGTGAAATGTGCAATTCAAAGACAAACGACTCAAATGAGTTTTCAAACATGATTATATATATTTTATGAAAAAAATGGTTTTGAAGCGTTTTGAATTATAATTAAAATTTATAAATCGAATTTGTGCATGAATAGAATGTGTCGCATAACTATTTTGTGAACTTCAGCCCGTAACTTCGAACTGACGTACCAGGAGATCCGACCGTCGGATTCTCCTGAAATTGGAACTGTTGGAACCGTAATAAAATGAGATTTCTAATAAATTGAGAATTTTTGTAATCCAATGGTTAAATTTTAATTCAAGTCCAAATCAGTTTTGGAAAAAGGTCGCTATGAATGCAGTTCGGTGGCCGATATTTGAAACTGACTGTAAGGGCCTTAATAAAATTATTAAAAATATGGATAAATTACGTAAAATCATTACAGATGATTTGGAAAGATTTTTGGATGAAATTCTCCAAGTTTAAAAAGATGAAAGGTATTTTTATCTAAATGAACTAGTTAACAACTAGATTGGAAATCCAACGATTTTGAATTAATAAATTGGATTGAAAATGGTTTTTAATATAACTAGAGTTTTCCAGTATATGAAAGTGGAATGGATTTGAATGGAAATTATCTTCGAATATTTCGATATTAGATTCTGTAGTTATACGGATATTATTGTGGGAATTTGGAAGATATAGATATTGTTATTCACAATGCGATATCTGTTGGTTTCAGAATTTGATATTGAATATGAGTCGATATGATTACTATTCAGAGCCTTGTACTTAATACCAAATAGGATTTTGGGTTTGTCGTGAATGGTATCTTTAATAATACTATTCTTAAACCCAGTTGAGATTGGAATAAATCTTTTAACTAAGATTGATGAATTTTTCCAATTAATAAATATAATTGGAATTAAATGGCAGTTGATTTGGGTTTATTGTGAACTATGTTTTTTTTACATGACATTTGTTCTTCAACCCAGTTAAAAAGACAGGATTAATTTTTGAAGGTTGAATGATCATCAAGTAACGATTTTTGGGATTAAAATTAAGTTGGAGTTTTAATGAATCTTTAATTAGATTGAAATGTAGAAAAGAAGTAATTAAATCTACCAAATTGGAGAATTGTTTGAAATGGAGTACCACCAGTTTACTCCATGCGATAGTTAAATCTTTAATTAGATTTGAAATGTTAAGTGGTAATTAAATTTATCGATAACACTATGGGCGTTAAATATGAAGTACCACCAGTTTTGCTCCCTGGGATGAATAGGATGGGATTAGGATAAATAAAATAAATGATTACTTCGGTAAGGCTCGATAATCCCGACTAGTTTTATAAACCTTATTTTGGTTTAAATTGTGAAAAGATTTAATAAAATCTTTTGAAATGATATCCAAAGGAAGATTAAACAAAGGTTTAATTGTTGTAAAACTTTGATAAAATTAATGGGAACCTTTCCCAGGGTAATGAATATTTGAATAAAAGAATATTCTGGATTGGAATGAGATGTGTGTGATCTTTATTTATCACATGATTATAATGATGCGCCAATTATTTGGAAAGACCGGGTTTAACCCATTCTGAATAATTGTTATAACGATTAAAAGTCAAAGATGAAGACGGTGGTTGAAGACCAGAGATATTCACATCGTATGGATGATAATTGATGTCTCGATTGGGCGGTACCCCCAAGACGAGGTAATAAATGGTGATTGTCCTAAAGTGCTTGGAGATCGATCGGATATGCGAGGACCTCTCTCCTATATTGGACATATGGGACGAGGAATAAGGTGCCTCCAGTTTCGTTCAGACCTAGAACAAACTTGCAAATGGATTGTGTGTCTGACATCGTAATTTGTGCTATATTAATTGATCTTTACTAAATATATATCTTTTTGGTGGCGAAGAATTTATTCTCTTTCTTAACACCCTTCTCTGAGACATATAAGCTTAGAGGTTATATATTAGCAGCTATCAGTTGTATGGTATGAGCTAACAGTGGCATGCCGAGACATACAAACTCTATCCTCCGTCTTGCGTTGCAGTGTGTGATGGGATCTGAGTCTTATAATAGCTTCATTTTTTCCAAAAAGCGTTGCGTTGTTTTGTTTTAAACCGATATTCATGTGGAGTAAACCTGTTCCGTGTCATACGACATAGTCCATGATTTTTCCCACTTTTAAAGTAAG
Source organism: Allium sativum (assembly GCA_030737875.1). Lineage (NCBI taxonomy): Eukaryota > Viridiplantae > Streptophyta > Magnoliopsida > Asparagales > Amaryllidaceae > Allium > Allium sativum. The sequence continues at coordinate 790,310,872 of CM060916.1, read as the reverse complement.
TTTTAATAACTGTTTTAAGTCCTTCCACTAGTCCCATGAATGATCTAGAATTTATTGTTTTTCACCTAAACTCTGGATGCCCATATTTTCCACACGGGCAGTTAGTAGTTTGGGTTTTGCAAATTTTTATTTAACAGGATTCTGGATTTACGACTGGAGCTATATTCGGAAAGCTTTGTATCTGTGTATTTCTTTAGTTGTGTTTGTTGATGTACTTCTGCTGTGCATTGTATTTATACATTTGATTTCCTCCACATTGTTATAATTTATTCCCTTATATTATTTTTCAGTTGTATATTATTTATTTGTACTTTACTCTGATGTAAAATTGTTGTAATAACAATGAAAAATTCTATCGTTCTGTATTCCAATGCATCGTGTTCTCATACAATCTATATTCTCAATCGGTTTAGGTCAGGTAGGGATTTTGGTCTGTGTCGCTAATCGTAACTTGGGGACCTCAAATGCCAGTGATAGGGAGATGGATGATGCGTAGGAGGAAGGAGGGTGGCAGGAGGCTCAGTGCAATGGGAAGAGACCGATTTCGTTGCTTGTAGCTGGCACTGTTCTAATTCTAAGGCCCAAAATCATGAAATCCAGGGTGAAAACAACAGCCGGAGGAGTCGAGCTAAAAATAAAGAATGACAACTCCTTTATCCGGCCAGGAAAAGATGCAAAAGGAGAGTTTGCGGAGTTGGACTAGAAAGATGAAGAAAAGGCCATAGACATGTGGGAAAACTCGATTTACATCTACCTAGCTAGTAAGAGGCCTTATTGTGTTTATTTTAATTCCTAAATTAAAAGAGAATGGAAACCTAAAAGTTGTTGGGATATCTATGCGAGAGACAATGGTTTTACCTTTAAAATTTAAGAAGGAAGAGGACTTTCAAAATGAATTAAATTTGGGTCTATGGTTTGTGGATAGTAGACTAATGATTGTTAAACGGTGGAATCCATATTCCCGTTTGGAGTGAGACATGATGGAAACCCACTCAATATGTGTTTGATTCGTCAACTTAGAACTAGCATTATAGAATTCATATGGCCTCAGTAAAGTTCCTAACATGATAGGAAAACCACTCAAACTTGACACTCACATAAGAAATGTTACTCGACTCAAATTCGCTAGAATTCTAATTGAAGTAAATGCAGACTCTAGCTTTGCAAAGAAGATAAGAATTGTGCAGGCGACAGTTACATGAAAAAAGTGGAATTTGAGTTCAAATCCCCATGATGCAATAAATGTAAGTATTTCGGACACATGGACGCTGCCCAGTGTAGTGTAATAGCAAAGGAAATACAACAAGTATGGACATAAAGCCAAAAAACTTCCAAAGAAACCATAGGGTTTGTCAAATAATTGCGTAGAACCTGAGTTGTCAGGGAAGTATCACTCAAATTTACAAGCCCAAATCCAAAACAAGTTTCAGTAGATATTAAAAAAAATTAGTTGAACCAGTTAGCAAACTAAGTACAACTAAGTCTATCGTTCCTAACTTAGATGAGAAAACGACTCAGCAACAGTCGGAGGAGCCACATGCACGGGCATAAAGCCCTTAAAAATTAGTAAATCAATAAGCTTACTGGATACCCCAGCCTTCCCAAGAGGAGATGATGGAGGAACAGAAGATGGAAGAGACGATGCCTCAAAAAATGGAACAAATACAATAGTTCGGCATCCAAATCAAGTTAAAGGACAAAGAAGGTGAAATATTTGAGAAGAACAAAAGAGAAAAATACACGAGACACAATAATGAGTACAATGTGCAATTCCATATAGGGAATGAAAGTGAGCAACCTACCACCAGGCCAGTACGAAAGGGTAGAAAAACCCAACACACCAAATGGCGATTGCAAGCTAAAATGTAAGAGGATTAAGTAACGATGCAAGACAATTTGATCTCCTCCATTTCATATGGAAACATGGGCCTACTTTAATTGGCGTGCTTGAAATTAAAATGTTAATTGGCAATGCAGTGTTTTTTAAATAATGTATGGGTTATGATTGGAACCTAATTGACAATAATGATCTAGTTCCAAATGTAGGATATTGATTGTATGAATACTAATGTTATGCAAATAAATCCTATCCAAATAAAGGATCAACAAATCACTATTGAAGCCTGTAATACAATGGGCTTAAAATGTAAGTTACGTATGTCTATGGTAGTAACATGGCGTTTGAATGAATTAAACTCTGTAAAGATGTCAAAACTCTATCTACCGTAATTCAAATGCAATGGATGGTATTAGGAAATTTCAATGCAGTGCTTAATAGCTTGGAAAAGAAGGGTGGACTTATCCTAAAAGTCCCGCAAGTTGCAAAATTCAACGATTGTGTGATTGGTGATGGATTGCTTGAACCACTCCACAACTGCCCGAAATACACATGGAGAAGTGGTCAGGTAAAATGCTTATTTACTAAGATTGATAGAGTGTTAACGAACACTAATTGTATCAACTTATTTCCCAATATTAAAGTCGCGGCTCTCCCAAGCTCCACTAGTGATCACTGCCCCTTATTAGTTGAACTTAATAATGTGAACAATGCCCTCAAAGGGAAATTGTTTAGATATGCTAACCATTGTGTGAGTTCAGCGACTATGCTAAAGTGACATATTTCAGCGATGTACCAGCCATGAACGGTAGTGCGATGTAGAAACTGGACATGAAAATCAAACATATTAAAAACCAACTAAAAGAATGGAACAAACCCAGGAATAATGACCACGACAATTACCAAACTGTGCAATACAAGTGTGACGAGGCACAAACGAACTGAAACGTTGACCCCATTAACCCTTAACTATTTGATAAGTACTTCAGCATATAAAAAAAATCCGAGGACCTGACGCAGACACAAGCTAAGGAGCCAAATAAAAAGGCTAAGAAGAAACGGGCCGTGAAAGGAGATGCCTACACAAAAATTTTCTATGTAAAAATGTCTATTAGAAATAGTCAGAATAACATAACAAACGACATAGATGAAGAGGGAAACTCACAACATACAAGACCTTGAAGAGTAAACAATTGGGTATTATGCTAATCTATTTAATGGGTAAGTCATTTCTAATGTAGCTGATATTTAGTGTAGGGCTATTGTCAACTAACCGTATAGGGCTTTCTTATATGACAGAATTCAGTGCGGCAAAGTTGAAATTGCTCTGCAATCCATTCATATAGATTATATCCCAGCACTAGATGATATGGCTCCAAATCCTTCCAATTGCAGTGGCAATGCCTGAAAGACATTCGTGTCACAGCTTTTCAAGAAGCCACGAATAATGGAAAATTATAAAAGAAATAAACTACACGTGTGTCAGTCTCATTCTTAAGGTGGATAAGCCTATGAGAATTGAAAACCACAAACCTATATCCTGGTGCAACATGATATATAAAGTTTTGAGTAAAGTTCTATGAAACAAAATGAACAAAATCCTCTTGGGCATAACTGCCGAATGTTAAAGTGCCTGTAAAAGGTCTCAATACGTCTGAAAACTCCCTTTTAACGCACAAACTCGTTAGAATTTTTGATAAGAAGAGCAGTGACAAAATGTGTTTGAAAGGTGGCCTTGAAAAGGCACATGATAAATTGATCAGAAAATTCATCATCTACCTGCTTTAGAATATCGGGTTCCCGTATAAATTTCTAAATCTAGTTGAAGAATGCATCGGCACTCCCACATTTTCTATCATGACCAGTGGTGTTTCTAAGGGATTCATCCAAAGCAATAGAGTCCACTGACAAGGAGAACCCCTCTCCACCTATCTTTTATTGTACCATGGAATATTTTACTCTCCAAATGAAAATGAAAAGAGAATAGAACAAACCTACAAAACCCCACCTCAATTGAATCACCTTCTCAATGCAGATAACTTACTTATCTGCATCAAAGCAAGTAAGCACTCTGCTGAAATCCCAAAAAGTATATTTAAAAGTCTCGAAAGATAAGTTGGCCTAAAAGTAAACGAACTTAAAACAAAATGTTATTTTAGCAAGGATGTCCAAAGGAAGGAGGAAATGTTGCAAGATATGAAACGTCAAAGAAAGAAAACTTCCTATCAAATACTAGATTTCCCTCTCATTTAATATGATCACTAATCGAGAATGTAGGGAACTCATTAGTATAGTCAAAAGAAAGCTTCGAGGATGGAAAGCAAAGATTCTATCCTTTACTTGCAAAATTGAACTAGTTCATAAAGATATTAAGGCTAAGTTAGATTTTAGCTTCTAACATTCCATATTCTAGAGGCATCTATATAGAAGATTAAATCAGTGTGCACTAACTTTATTTGGAAGGGGGCCTACACAAAGTCAGTTATAACCAGCTGTGTAAATCGCAAAGTGAAGGGGGTTGGTCTTAAAATTTTAAAAGATCTGAAAAAATCTTTGGCTTTGAAACTTGCTTGGAAGGCTATATCATCCAATAACCTTTAAGCTAGATGGATGAGATAGAAATGCATTATAGGAAATTTCTAGCAAATGGAAATTGACAGTATTACATCTGTAACCTGGGAAGTTGTAACAACTCGGAAAATCAGAACCAATTTAAAGTTTTTATTTTGGCAATTTTAATGAATTTTGAATATTTAAAATGATTTATTTTAAATAATAATGATTAGAAATTTATTTTGAATAGAATTAGAACGTATAAATTATTTGAATCGTAGTTAGAATATAAATATTTATTTTAATTATAAAAGGAATTGAAAATGGTGTGGTAGTTTGAAAATTTGATTTCAAATTTCAAATAAATATACAGGATTCATAATAAACCAGATTTTAGTGAAACCAAAAATATTAGAATCTATTTGAAAATATCTTTCCAACGAATCTGAAATATGAAAATTTCCTAGCGGGAATAAAAAGTTATGCCCAGTTGGAAATTCAGAATAACCGCTATGGAAATATAGCCCTTAAAAATAGCGATTTTGCAAACGACCTCCGTTTTCGACGAAACCACAACTTTTGGATCCGGAATTTCAAATTATTGCTAGATTCCAATTTTCATAATTTTTGAAATCAATATGTGAGCGTGGCGAATTCAAATGTGTTTGGTAATTTCAGTTTAAATTTAATCGACTGGAAAATGACCGTTTTTCAAACGGTCTCCAAATTTGACGAAATTAGTTTTGTTAGGACCGTATCGTCAAAACATAGCCAGATTTATTTTTTTGGAATTTTTGGAGTCTGTATGTGGCCCCAGTAAATTGAAATATACGTATAAATTGAATATATACTGATTCATATTTTAAATTTAACAAAAACTGCTCAAAACAGTCGAATTGGCTTAAAGGACGTATCTCATTGCGTTTGGAATGGGGATATTTAGCTAGGGATGACAGTCGGTGGGTCTCTTTTGGAGTTCGTTTTAAAAAGTCACTTTTTGGGAATAATAAATTAATTAAAATTATTTACATAACTCTCCCTCACTCACCACTCTCTCATACCCACCTCCCCCCGCGGTTCAAAAAGAAAATAAAATAAAAAAATAAAAAACACGCTACTAACCCCCCTCCCCGCCGACCTCGATCTCCCCCAATCGCACGCCGCGCCCACCCCGAAGTCGACGCCTCTGCCTCCCCTCCAGTATTCGGACCCCCTACTCCTCCACTCGAGAACACCCTAGCCCCAGTTCGAGAAGAACCCGAACCCTAGCCCTAATCCGCGCCTCAGGCCCCACCTTGCCACTCCCTGAGCCGCCATTCCACCTCCGCGAGCCACCAGCGTCGCAAACCTCCCTACTTCCGATGAACAATGTGAGTTTATTTATTTATTTGTGTAATGTTAAAAACTCGATCTTTATATATGTGTTAGCTTGTTAAAAACTCGATTTTCATATACATGTTAGCTTGTTAAAAATTCGATTTTTATATATGTATTAGCAAGATAAAAACTTGATTTTTTATGGCATAAAGATAGGATTTTTTTTAAAACCATAAAGATAGGATTTTTTTAAACCATAAAAATATGATTCTTTTTTTTAAACTAAAAAGATTTGATTTTGAAACTAAAAAGATTTGATTTTGTAACATAAAAAGATTTGATTTTATAAATAGAAAAGATTATATTTTTATAAAGGAAGAGGTTTGATTTTCAAAGTAGACATCGAAATAAAAATAGGATTTTTATATGTACGAGAAGTAAATAAAAATACTTTTTTTATAATATATGTAGCCATATAAAAATTATGATTTTTATATGAGAAGAGAAATAAGAATGTGATTTTTATCGTATATACCATTATATAAAAATGTGATTTTTATAGTACTGAAATAAAAATGAGATTTTTAATAGAAAAATCATGTGGAACAGATTGCGATGGAACCGACTGGAAACGAATACGAATCCAAACCATTCAGAAATAAAAGAATGGCGGAGTGGAACCCAAAGATGAGAACTCCTCACCATAATTTTCTTTGTACAGTTATTTATTTTATAACTGCATATATTAACTGCTCCCTGTCGTCCACAAAGCATGGACGACTTGTTTGATTGTTTGGGTTGGTTGATTTATTTATTTGGATTGGTTTGGGATGTGAAATGATTTGATAGGATTTGGTTCGTGTATGGCGCAAGCCATTATTGGGCGAGGGATAAGGTTAGACCTTATCCCGGTTCTAGTATCGCGCCGTTATGCCGCCAAAATTTTCTAAAATAAGTTAAAAAAATAAAGATATCATTTGTATTGTATAAATAAATTGAATAGAATATTCATATGTTGAATAACATATTTTATCGTTAAAAATATTATTTTTAACACGTATATGAATAAAATAGATATTTATTTACAAATCGGACGATTTGTTTATGTACACACATTTGACTGATATGGATTGGGACGATATATTTTACACATCACCAAACTGCGTAAATAATAATCAGTGTTTGTTGTTTGGAAACCCCACATGGGTATTGGGATGATATTGGACATACAATAATCCCAATATTTAGTTGTATGTCAATCGATTGGTTGGCAGGCTGTTATAAGCGTTGATTATTTGTATTTAACGCTTATGCAGTTGTGTAATGCACTCTGGATGATGGTTGACTGTGTTTGATTATTGTTGTGTACATGTGTGTATGAAATCCATATAAACCACATTATATGGTAATTGACTGTGTCTGATTCCAGTTCAGAAAGAAGGAATATTTTAAAATAACGATTATTTTAAAATAACGAATATTTTAAAATAATATTCAGTAAAAGATCAAAATCTGATTTTGATGTCCGATTTTGGATGGACACGAATATATTTAAATATATAAAGCTGTGTTGATTAGATTAACGCCATTTTGATGTAAACGATATTTATATCGATTTTTCTCATTTCTATAATGAATAACGAAAAGGAAATAATTTCAAAATAATGTTTTGAAAATACTACATTTATATATTGATGATATGGAATATTCGATTTTGATTTGAAATTGAATATGAAGTTGAAATCATTTTTGAAACGAAGTTGAAACGATTTATAAAATACGTTTAAAAAGGAAATCGATGAAATATATATAATATATATTATATATATTTAATGGCCTGAATAGAACGCGCTGCGCTGCGGCAGTTTGCGAATTTCGACCATTGACTTCGAATTGACGTTACCGAGATCCGACCGTCGGATTCTCCTAAATCGGCACCGTTGGGTTCGTATCGAAAAGAGCTTTCCAACGAATATGAGAGATGTGAAATCTAATGGTTAGATTTGGAATTATGTCCAAATCAAATTTGAAAAAAGTCGCTGTAAGTGCAGTTCGATGACCGTTTATGGAAATCGACTGTACGGGCCTTGATAAAATTATTAAAAATAGTAATAATTTATGTAAAATCAAAATAAATGATTTGGAAAGAATTAAGGTGAAAAATTCCATATTTAAAAGATAAAAATATATTTTTATGAAAATGAACTAGAATTATTATCCAATATTTTTAAATAATTAAATTGGATTTGAAATGGTTTTAAAAATAACCAGAATTTCCAATATATGAATTGGAATGGATTTGAATCGAAATTTTCTTCGGAATATTTCGATATTGGATTCCGTGATTATACAGGCATTGTAGAGGAATTTGGAAGATATATATATATATATATATATATATCGTTATTCCAATATGATATTTGTCGATTTCAGAATTTGATATTGAATATAAGCCGATATATTTTCTATTTAGAGCCTTGTATTTAATATCAAATAGGATTTTGGGTTTGTCATGAATGGTGTCTTCATGAACACTGTTCTTAAATCCAGTTGAGAAAAGATTAAACCTTTTAATTTAGATTTAATGAAGTATACCAATAAATTAATATTTAATTGGAACTGAATTGGAATTGATTTTTGGGTTTATCGTGAACGGTGTTTTAAATAACACTTGTTCTTTAACACGATTAACAATGGAGTGAGATTTTGGGTTTGTTATGAATGTTATCTTTAATAATACTGTTCTTAAACCCAATGGAGTTAAGAAAATTAGAAACTAACTGGAGATTAGCTAAGTTGAATGGTTTCGTGGGTATTGATCTGATGTTGGTTTCGGCCTTCGGGATTAATACGTAGGGAATTGTTCTCTTACTAACTTACGGTTAAAGACTGATGGAATGTGATTTTGGGTTTATCGTGAGCTGTGTTTTAAATGACATTGGTTCTTTAACCCAGTTAAAGATAAGATTAATTTCTTAGCTTTGAATAATCGTTAATATTGATTTTTGGAAAGATTAAAACTAAATGGAGTTCAATAAATCTTTGATTAGATTGAAAAGTGCATGTGATAATTAAAATTATCAATTTAAGAAAATGATCGAAAATGGAGTGCCACCAGTTTTACTCCAGGCGATAGCTAAATCTTTAATTAGATTTGAATGTGAAATAGTAATTGATAATTACCAATAACACCGTGGTGTTAGATATGGAGTATTACCAGTTTTTCTCCATGGGATGGATAGATTGGGATTGGGAAATAAAATAAATGATTATTTCGGTGTGGTTTGCTAATCCCGACTAGTTTGGAAAACCTTAAAATGGTTTGAAATGATATCCAAAGGAAGATTAATGAATAAATTTTAAAGAATATATCTTTAATAAAATTAATAGGATCCTTTCCCAAAGGATATGAATATTTAAATATAAGAATATTCTGAATTGGAAAGAGGCGTATGTTGTGTTTTAATATCACTTGTTTGTTATATGCGCGAGTTATTCCAAAAGGCCGGGTTTATACCCATTCTGAATAACTGTTTCGATGATAAGTTGACAATGAAGACGGTGGTTGAAGACCGAAGGTCTTCACATTGTTTGGATGATTACTGATGTCTTGATTGGGCTGTACACTCAAGACGAGGTAATAAGTGGTAATCGTCCAGACGTACTTAGAGACCAACGGATATGCGAGGGCCTCTCTCCTGTATTGTACATATGGGATGAGGAATAAGGTGTCTACGGTCTCGTTCAGACCCAGAACGAACTTGTAAATGGATGTGTGTCTGACATTGGATTTTATTCTATGTTGATTGATTTCTATTAAATATACATATGTTTGGCGATGGATAATTTATTCTCTTGCTTAACGCCCTTCTCTGAGAGGTACAAGCTCAGAGGTTATATATCTATAGATCTCAGTCGCATGGCATGAATTGCCTGTGTGGCATGCTGAGATGCAAATGATCAAGGCTTCTGTTGAATAGCAGAGTCTTGTGGTTGATGATCAAAGCACGACTTTAATATAGCATAACTTTGTGTATAGCGTTAATTCGCGGGCCTCACACCTTGGTATGAGTTAAAAACGGGATAAGGGAACCCAAGGAGGACATGACGTTTCTTTCTAGCTATGGGTGGTGTCGGGGTTTTGCAAGCTCTGACACTTATATTATTTTTACCTTTTTGGTTGTTGGAATGTAAGGCGCCTCGGATATATCGGTCTCTTCGGAGCCGATGGATATAGGTCCTCTAGGACTAGGAAACGTGTGTTCAGGAATTACCAATCCACTAACGTAAGTGTGGACCGGCTTTGGAGGATCCAAGGGTCTTCTGCGGGAGATCCCGAGGCATTTGCTAGAGTGTCTCGAAGCAGTTAGGAGTACATCCCTTGCCTAGACTCATGACGGAAATCCAATTTCCAATACGTGACATTTTGGATTTGATTGTAGAGCCTAGTATGGTGACATAGTGGTATGGGGCATTATGCCGTCTATGATTGATACATTTATATTTGAAGTTGTTTTCATACACTTTATACTATAATAGTATCAAAATGATTTGTTTTAAACATACCAAGCATGTCGGGCCATTATAAGGTAAAACTCTATCCTCTGGCTTGTGTTGCATTGTGTGATGGGACCTGAGTCTTATAATAGCTTAGCTGCATTTTTCCAAAAAGCATTGCGTTGTTTTGTTATATGCACTGGTATTCTTGGGAGGAAACCCGTTCCGTGTTATACGGCGTCATCCCTTGATTTACATAAATTTAAAAATAAAGATTAATAACTGTTTTAGTTCTCACATTAGTCACATGACTGACCTGGAGTTTATTATTTTAACCTAAACTCTGGGTGCCCCTACTTTCCACATGGGCAGCTAGTAGTTTTGGTTTTGCAGATGTATATTCATAGGATCCTGGTTTACAGCTGGAACGATATTCAGAAAGTTCTGTATCCGTGTATCTCTTTTAGTTGTGTTTTTGTATTATTTTCCGCTGCTATGTAATGTATTTTAATCTCTGATATTTATCAAATGTATATTATTGTTTCATACTCTGTATATTCTTGTACTCTGGTGTAAATTGTTGTAATAAGCAATGAAATGTTCTTCTGTTTGTGTTCCGATTTGTCGTGTTCTCAGACAATATGTTCTTTCTCTTCTCTTCGGAGACCGGGGAAATTCGGGTCGTTACAGCGTGGTATCAGAGCTTTGGTTTACAGAGCTCGAGAACAAGACACATTAGAACCAAACAAAAGAATTCATCAAAGATTGGATTAGTAATATCCAATGAGAATGACTCGTTAGAGATAGGATCAGTAGTATCCTAGAGCGAGGGTGAAGAGTGTTATTTTTAAAATAAAAGTGAAAACAAATTTTGTTTTGAAAATTTAAATCTTATTATACGTATTTGATTATTTATTTTATTTTGAATTTTTGACAATCGAGTATATAGAGATTTGCATATACGCCTAGCTAGTGCATATATGAGGCCTCCAATATACTAGATAGATATAGAATCACACTCTAGTCGCCTGGGGATAATTCTAATGATGAAGCTTCATCATCAGTGTTTATGTTCGAGTGTCGAAAGTGGGATATTATATATTTCCAATTGACTGGTGTGAAAACCAAAACTAGATAGGGCTTATTGTTGTGATTTGGCATCAAAAACAGGATTTTGAATATTTGTATCAAAGTTATATGATTGAAAAATTAGCCAACTAATTGATTGCTGGTTGTGTTGTATGATTATTGGTTTGATTAATTAAAATTTTGAACCATTAGCCAAATTGAATCAAAATATTGGACTGAATTGAAAATTATTTGAAATTGCATGCATATACATGTATATACATTGAACAGGTCATAGCAAGGAGGCTAGAGAAGAGGAATAAAATTGTATGCCCGACAAATAGGTACATGTTTACTAATTTATTGGGTTTGGATGATTTTATAAGCTGATTGGCTAAAAGCTTAGGTTTTTCTTTTCCTTTTTCAGATGAGAGGGCCTGTTTGGTGGTTTGGGGATTTTTTCGGTGCTCCCTGTACAAAGGAGGTTATGGTGAAATTTTTCGAAAATTTAGGGTGTTAGCCAAATTTTTGAAAAATTAGAAATTCTTAGAAACTGAAAAGTTGAAGAATGAAAGTTGAGTTGATTAGTTAAACAACTTTCAGCTCGTTTCTTTTCGAGGATGAAAAGATTTTAAGTGAGGGAGATTGTAACAACCCGAAAAATCAGGACTGATTTAAATTTTTTATTTTGGCAATTTTAATGAATTTTGTATATTTAAAATGATTTATTTTAAACAATAACGACTAAAAATGTATTTTGAATAGAATTAGAACGTATAAATTATTTGAATCGAAGTTAGAATATAAATATTTATTTTAATTATAAAAGGAATTGAAAATGGCGCGGTAGTTTGAAAATTCGATTTCAAATTTCAAATAAATGTACAGGATTCAAAATAAACCGGTGTTTAGTGAAATCAAAAATATTAGAATCTATTTGAAAATATCTTTCCAACAAATTTGAAAAATCAAAATTTCATAGCGGGAATAAAAAGTTACGCCCAGTTGAAAATCCAGAATAGTCGCTATGGAAATATAGCCCCTAAAAATAGAGATTTTGCAAACGACCTCCGTTTTCGACGAAACCACTTTTGTTGGATCCAGAATTTCAAATTATTGCTAGATACCAATTTTCGTAATTTTTGGAATCAATATGTGAGCGTGGCGAGTTCAAACGTGTTTGGTAATTTTAGTTTGAATTTAATCAACGGGAAAAGGACCGTTTTTCAAACGATCTCCAAATTTGATGAAATTAGTTTTGTTAGGACCGTATCGTCAAAACATAGCTAGATTTATTTTTCTGGAATTTTTGGAGTCAGTATATGGCCCCAGTAAATTGAAATGTACGTATAAATTGAATATATAATGATTTATATTTTAAATTTAACGAAAACTGATCAAAATAGGCGAATTGGCTTAAGGGACATATCCCATTGCGTTCGAAATGGAGATTATTAGCTAGGGATGACAATCGGTGGGTCTCGTTTGGAGTTCGTTTTAAAAAGTCACTTTTTGGGAATAATAAATTAATTAAAATTATTTACATAACTCTACCTCACTCACCACTCTCTCTCATAAACCCCTCCCCCCCCCCCCCCCGGTTCAAAAAGAAATAAAAAAATAAAATAAAAAACCCGTTGCTAACCCCCTCGCCCCGATCTCGATCTCCCCTAATCGCACGCACCGCCCACCAAGAAGTCGACGCCCTCCGCCTCCCCTCCGTTAGTCGGACCCCCTACTCCTCCACTCGAGAACACCCCCAGCCCCAATTCAAGAAGAACCTGAACCCTAGCCGTAATCCGCACCTCAGGCCCCACCGCGCCACTCCCTGAGCCGCCACTCCACCTCCGCGAGCCACCAGCGCCGCAAACCCCCGTTACTTCCGATGAACAATGTGAGTTTATTTATTTATTTGTGCAATATTAAAAACTCGATCTTTATATATGTGTTAGCTTGTTAAAAACTCGATTTTCATATACATGTTAGCTTGTTAAAAATTCGATTTATATATATATGTATTAGCAAGATAAAAACTTGATTTTTTATGGCATAAAGATAGGATTTTTTTTAACCATAAAGTTAGGATTTTTTTAAAACATAAAGATAGGATTCTTTTTTTTTAAATAAAAAGATTTGATTTTGAAACTAAAAAGATTTGATTTTGAAACATAAAAAGATTTGACTTTATATATAGAAAAGATTATATTTTTACAAAGGAAGAGGTTTGGTTTTTAAAGTAGACATCGAAATAAAAATAGGGTTTTTATATGTACGAGAAGTAAATAAAAATATGATTTTTATAATATATGTAGCCATATAAAAAATATGATTTTTATATGAGAGGCAAAATAAGAATGTGATTTTTATCGTATATACCATTATATAAAAATGTGAATTTTATAGCATTGAAATAAAAATGAGATGTTTAATAGAAAAATCGTGTGGAACAGATTGCGATGGAACCGACTGGAAATGAATACAAATCCAAAACATTCAAAAATAAAAGAATGGCGGAGTGGAACCCAAAGGTGAGAACTCCTCACCATAATTTTCTTTGTACAGTTATTTATTTTATAACTACATATATGAACTGCTCCCCGTCGTCCACAAACCATGGATGACTTGTTTGATTGTTTGGGTTGGTTGATTTATTTATTTGGATTGGTTTGGGATGTGAAATGATTTGATATGATTTGATTTGTGAATGGCGCGAGCCATTATTGGGCAAGGGATAAGGCTAGACTTCATCCCGGTTCTAGTATCTCGCTGTTATGCCACTAACTTTTCTAAAATAAGTTCGAAAAATAAAGATATCATTTGTATTGTATAAATAAACCGAATAGAATATTCATATGTTGAATAACATATTTTATCGTTAAAAATATTTTTTTTAACGTGTACATGAATAAAATAAATATTCATTTACAAATCGGACGATTTGTTTATGCACACATATGACTGATATGGATTGGGACGATATATTTTACACATCGCCCAACTACACAAATAACAATCAGTGTTTGTTGTTTGAAAACCCCACACGGGTATTGGGATGATATTGGACATACACTAATCTCAATATATAGTTGTATGTTAATCGATTGGTTGGCAGGCTGTTATAAGCATTGATTATTCGTATTTAACGCTTATGCAATTGTGTAATGCACTCTGGATGATGGTTGATTGTGTTCGAATATTGTTGTGTACATGTATGTATGAAATCCATATAAATCACATTATATGGTAATTGACTGTGTCTGACTCCAGTTCAGAAAGAAGGGATATTTTAAAATAACGATTATTTTAAAATAACGAATATTTTAAAATAATATTCAGTAAAAGTTCAAAATCTGATTTTGATGTCCGATTTGGGATGGACACGAATATATTTAAATATATGAAGCCGTGTTGATTAGATTAACGTCATTTTGACGTGAACGATATTTACATCGATTTTTTCCATTTCTATAATGAATATTGAAAAGGAAATGATTTCGAAATAATGTTCTGAAAATACTATCATTAATATATCAATGATATGGAATATTCAATTTTGATTTGAAATTGAATATGAAGTTGAAATCGTTTTTAAAATGAAGTTAAAACGATTTATAAAATACGTTTAAAAAGAAAATTAACGAAATATAAATAATATATATATTATATATATTTAATGGCCTAAATAGAACGCGCCGCGCCGCCACAGTTCGCGAATTTCGACCACTGACTTCGAATTGACGTTACCGGAGATCCGACCGTCGTATTCTCCTAAAACTGGGACCGTTGGGTTCGTATCGAAAAGAGCTTTCCAACAAATATGAGAGATTTGAAATGTAACAGTTGGATTTGGAATTATGTCCAAATCAAATTTGGAAAAGTTCGCTGTAAGTGCAGTTCGATGACCATTTAGGGAAATCGACTGTACGGGCCTTGATAAAATTATTAAAAATATTAATAATTTGTGTAAAATCGTAATAAATGATTTGGAAAGAATTAGGGTGAAAATTTCCATATTTGAAAAGATAAAAATATACTTTTATAAAAATGAACTAGTTATGAACTAGAATTATAATCCAATATTTTTAAATAAATAAATTGGATTTGAAATGGTTTTAAAAATAACCAGAATTTCCAACATATGAATTGGAATGGATTTGAATCTAAATTATCTTCGGAATATTTCGATATTGGATTTTGTGATTATACGGGCATTGTGGAGGAATTTGGAAGATATATATCGTTATTCCAATACGATATTTGTTGATTTTAGAATTTGATATTGAATATAAGTCGATATATTTTCTATTCAGAGCCTTGTATTTAATATCAAATGGGATTTTGGGTTTGTCGTGAATGGTGTCTTCATTAACACTGTTCTTAAACCCAATTGAGAAAAGATTAAATCTTTTTATTTAGATTTAATGAAGTATATCAATTAATTAATATTTAATTGGAAATGAATTTGAATTGATTTTTGGGTTTATCGTGAACTGTGTTTTAAATAACACTTGTTCTTCAACCCGATCAACAATGTTATGAGATTTTAGGTTTGTCGTGAATGGTATGTTTAATAATACTGTTCTTAAACCCAATGGAGTTAAGAAAATTAGAAACTAATTGGAGACTAGCTAAGTTGAATGGTTTCCTAGGTATTGTTCTGATGTTGGTTTCGGCCTTCGAGATTAATACTTAGGGAATTTTTCTCTTACTAATTTACGGTTAGAGACTGATGGAATGTGATTTTGGGTTTATTGTGAACCGTGTTTTAAATGACATTGGTTATTTAACCCTGTTAAAGATAAGATTAATTTCTTAGCTTTGAATAATCATTAATATTGATTTTTAGGAAGATTAAAACTAAATGGAGTTTAATGAATCTTTGATTAGTTTGAAAAGTGAATGTGATAATTAAAATTATCAATTCAAGAAAATGATCGAAAATGGAGTGCCACCAGTTTTACTCCAGGCGATAGCTAAATTTTTAATTAGATTTGAACGTGAAATGGTAATTGATATTTTCCGATAACACCGTGGTGTTAGATATGGAGTATTACTATTTTTGCTCCATGGGATGAATAGGTTGGGATTGGGAAATATAATAAATGATTACTTCGGTATGGTTCGCTAATCCCGAGTAGTTTAGAGAACCTTAATATGGTTTGAGATGATATCCACAGGGAGATTAAAGAATAAATTTTAAAGAATTTATCTTTGATAATATTAATGGGAACCGTTCCCAAAGGATATGAATATTTAAATAAAAGAATATTCTGAATTGGAAAGAGGCGTATGTTTTGTTTTTATAGCACTTGTTTATTATATACGCGAGTTATTCGGAAAGGCCGGGTTTATACCCATTCTGAATAACTGTTTCGACGATAAGTTGACGATGAAAATGGTGGTTGAAGACCGGAGGTCTTCACATCGTTTGGATGATTACTGATGTCTTGATTGGCCTGTACACTCAAGACGAGGTAATGAGTAGTGATCGTCCAGACGTACTTGGAGATCGAATGATATGCGAGGGCCTCTCTCCTGTATTGGACATATGGGACGAGGAATAAGGTGCCTCCGGTTTCATTCAGACCCAGAACGAAATTGTAAATGGATGTGCATCTGGCATTGGATTTTATTCTGTGTTGATTGATTTCTATTAAATATATATCTGTTTGGTGGCGTAGAATTTATTCTCTTGCTTAATGCAATTCTCTGAGACGTACGAGCTTAAAGGTTATATATCGATAGATATCAGTCGCATGGCATGAATTGCCTGTGTGGCATGCTGAGATGCAAATGATCAAGGCTTCTGTTGAAAAGCAGAGTCTTGTGGTTGATGATCAAAGAATGACTTTAATATAGCATATCTTTATGTATAGCGTTAATTCGCGAGCCTCACACTTCGGTATGAGTTAAAAACGGGATAAGGGAACCCAAGGAGGACATGACGTTTCTTTCTAGCTATGGGTGGTGTCGGGGTTTTGCAAGCCCTGACATTTATATTATTTTTACCTTTGTGGTTGTTGGAATGCGGGGCGCCTCGGATATATCGGTCTCTTTGGAGCCGATGGATATAGGTCCTATAGGACTGGGAAACGGGTGTTCAGGAATTGCCAATCCACTAACGTAAGTGTGGACCGGCCTTGGAGGATCCAAGGGTCTTCTGCGGGAGATCTTGAGGCATTTGCTAGAGTGTCTCGAAGTGGTTAGGAGTACATCCGTTGCCTAGATTCATCACAGAAATCCAATTTCCAATATGTGACATTTCAGTTTTGATTGTAGAGCCTAGTACGACGACATAGTGGTATGGGGCACTATACCGTCTATGATTGATACATTTATATTTGAAATTGTTTTCATACACGTTATATTATAATAGTATCAAAATGATTTGTTTTAAATGTACCAAGCATGTTTGTCTATTATAAGGTATAACTCTATCCTCCGGCTTGAGTTGCATTGTGTGATGGGACCTAAGTCCTATAATAGCTTAACTGCATTTTTCCAAAAAGCATTGCGTTGTTTTGTTATATGCACTGGTAATCTTGGGAGGAAACCCGTTCCGTGTTATACGGCGTGGTCCCTCGATTTACCTAACTTTAAAAACAAAGATTAATAACTGTTTTAGTTCTCACACCATTTACATGACTGACCTGGAGTTTATTGTTTTAACATAAACTCTGGGTGCCCCAACTTTCCACATGGGCAGCTAGTTTTGGTTTTGTAGATGTATATTCACAGGATCCTGGTTTACAACTGGAACAATATTCGGAAAGCTCTGTATCCGTGTGTCTCTTTCAGTTGTGTTTTTGTATTATTTTCCGTTGCTATGTAATGTATTTTAATCTCTGATATTTATCAAATGTATATTATTTGTTCATACTCTGTATATTCTTGTACTCTGGTGTAAATTGTTGTAATAAGCAATGAAATGTTCTTTTGTTTGTGTTCTGATTGGTCGTGTTCTCATACAATCTGTTCTTTCTCTTCTCTTCGGAGACCGGGGAAGTTTGGGTTGTTACATAAGCATTCATGAAATAAACGGAGAACTTGCAAACTATGGTGGTAAGACACTTTCCTCATAGGGGAACAACTAGTTTGTGGTTTGACCCTTGGATAAGCGGCAAGAGTCTTATCGAAAGACTCGGTTGGGACAACTTCTTGGCCTATGGAGCGAGAGATGCAACACGTTAGCAAAATCATTGATGAAAGGCAATAGAAGACTGATTCCGTTAATAAAGAAATTTATAACCAAATACGGTACTCCTTATTATTTTTATTGCGTTATAGAATGACACTTGGGTTTGGAAACCTATGGGAAAAGAGTTCACTTTTAGCTTGACATGGGAACATATTAGAGATCAAAAACCCATCTTTAGAATGAGCCAAATTTGTTTAGGGAACTCCTAAAAAGGGATTTCACTACATACAATGTGGTGATGGGTAGCCTGGCCACCAAAGATCGATTGGTCAAATAGGTTATACTCAATAATAACAAATGTAAGCTTTGCGAAAAAGAAGAGGAAAGTCATTACAACCTTTCCTTTGACTATACTTTCAGTAAAAATATATGGTCGCGGGTGAGGCAACATTTCATGGATGGTAACAACATTAGTAACTTGAAAGAAAAGGTCTTGTACTTTAACCAACGCTGGCACATGGTAGATTTTCTCTCCAATGTCACTCACATAGCCTTACCATTGTTGTTTAGCATATATGGAAGGACATGAATGCCAAAGGATTTGAAATACTATAAAAAGCGAGGAGGAGGTTAGTAAGTTCATAAAATCAGACATGTAGATTTCATTGAAAAGAATAAGTAGGAAAATTCTTACCAAATCCAAGCTATAAGAATTGGAGGTGGTGCGGAGGTTGGATCTATTCTAATTAGACATGAAATGTCGATGGGAGCTGCTATGAATTCCTAGGTCTGAAGAATTTCCCCTATTGTATTATTCTTTTTCTTTTGAAAAAGAATAATTATTTCTCTTTCCGCTAAAATGATGTATTGTCCGTTAATGGTTTCTAGGTTGTTCACCTACCACTGTTGAAACCAGCTAAAGTTCGTATTAGGCTTGGGCCACAAAGCCTGCATCAAATAATGCCCTTAACCCATGTTCAAAAAAAGTACAATTATTTTCTGATTGTAAATTTTAACATCAATGACTTTTACATATAAACTCCATTCGAAACATATTATATTTATAAATTGATCAGATTATTGCTACAAACACAGTGGTATAAGTCTCGAGACTGAATTTTGAAAGTTCCAAAAAAACATTTTCATTATTTATAATTATTTATATTATTCAATTATTTGAAAATGTGGAGAGCTACAAAATAATTATGAAATGTTGATATGATTTGAGAAATAAATTTGTTATATATATTTATAAAGAGAAGCGTTCCTAGTGTAGCATCCCTAAGTGCCCTTTGATTTCCACTATGTATTTTTGCTTCTTTCTCCTTCCACTGACTCTCTCCTCACTCAAACCATTATTTAAATTCAATTTCCCGATTACAACAACGGGCCTTTTAGGGTGTTGCAAAAAAAGTTTATTGTCGAGCGTTCCTCATTTACAAAATGTTATAAATATGTTGATTGATATAAGATATTGATGCCAAGTTAGTTGAATATAATTATGGATATTTAAATTGGGTTAAATATGCTCACAGCCCATGTATTTTTAAAGGGGAAAGGCGTTGGTTTTGTTAGTAGAAATATATGAATTAGGGTTTAGAGATGTGTCGTTAAGATCATTATTTGCTCCCTTATCCTATCAACATAAAAGTTAATCTCAAAACTCTAATTAATAGATTATTCATTTTTCTAGAGCCGCCATTTTCTTTTTTACCGTCCTCTTCATTTAATGGCAGCATCCCTCCTCCAAAACATCCAAAATTTCTAAAATTCAGTTCAAATTAAAAATACTTATTTGTAGTAGAAGGTCTCCAATCCTGTATTAGCAATCTAATGGATTGGAAACTGATATAAAAGATGAATCATTGTTCAATGTAGACTCAAAGGCTTCATTAAAATGCAAAATTTCATTTACTATTGCGGTTTTATTATCAATTTTATCATATAAAGTTAATTTGCATCCAATTCATCTATTCGTATTAAACCTATTTGTTGTTTAAATTAGGTGAGATTTTTGTAGGTACATGTATTTATTACAACTGGGTTGGTTATGTGCTTGATATAATTGCCAATATTTGGAACTGCATATATTATTTATATCATACATTTTTAATAGTAAAATTTTATCATTATCTTTATACTCATTATGAGTCAAAAAATAAAAAAAATATTAAATATGTGTGTATATATTTTATTACTATTTATTGTTTTTGAGATGTTTATTATATAATAATAATAAATGGGCCAGAATTTCATTTTATAACTTTTAAATTTTCTACAAAATATATGCGGCTTACCGTAAAATTTTGAGAATTTTAGAACTTAATTTAGTATTTTTTTTAAATTAATTTATTTCTGGCCTAGAACTAGTTAGTTAACTAAAAAATAGTTTTTTTCATATAGAAATTTTATAATTTTTCGGAAACTTAATATACTTAGAGACCTACAATTTTTTTTAACATTTTTATAATTTAGTTTGATAATTTTTATAATTTTTTTGACCTATAGTTATTTATTTATTTAAAAATATATTTTCAATTAGAAAATTACAAAAAAAATCTTAAGCACAAAAGGTGCTTTTGGCAGCTTCATAATTTTTTATAGAATTTTCCAACTTGATTTCATGTTTTTTTATAATTAGTTTGAGTTCGAACTATCGCTAATTAATTTATTATTGATTGTTACATTTTAATGATAAAATTCCATAAATTAACTATTCAACCTTAATTACTCTTTCAAATTTAATAAAACTATAAACTTGTAATTTTATCATATAATTAGATTACATTAGCTTGTTTTGATAAAACCCGTTTTATTATACAATATGTTTATACTATTGTTTACCCCATGCTACGCAACAGACAGTTGAGTTGTGAAGTATGTTGAAACTTTGAAGTAATCGTTTACTGTTTTAAGTTGTACAATTTTTTTGTTTACTTTGTTATTTTTTATAAGATTTTTTTTCAATACTGTTTTAACATATTTTGCATTCATCATATATTCGTTTTCAACATCGGAGGTAACATAAAACAAATTACCATAAATATTTGTTTTCATCTTAGAAGCGTGTTCGTCATATATTCGTTTTCAACATAAAACAAATCACCGGAGATAATCTTTTCATCATTAACATTATAATCCAACCTCAAACTTACAGGTTCAGACCATGCACTTTTATCTCTTGTGCATACATCTTATTCCACCTAAAGACTATATGCGGCGAGATTTCAAAAATATGTATCATCATCCAATCGATATGATTTAATCTGAAACATTTGTGGAACGGAAGAAGATTCTGAAAATAAAAGCTGAAAGCTAACCACTACAGCATATTCTAAGAAATACCAGTTATTTTTCATTGTTTTGAACCCGTTTAGCTAATAATCTTCTCTAAGACAACCAACTTTTTTGCATTATAATCAAATAAGATGAAAACAGAGTCCAAAAGAGAATACTATTTTGTCTAATTGGGTTTCAGTAGGACTTACATAACAGTTAATTATGTACTTACAAATGAAAAAAAAATAACTGGTCCAACAGTGATCTGGCACTTAATGTTTGGCATGTCACATTTCAGAAACACTGGGTTTGGACGTTTACTCAGTATTCAGATATTTCATGCACTTTTTTTTTCAGGTAGCCTGCGGCAACACTCCATTAGATGTGCATTCAACCATTTTACCTTCGTAGCTTCAACTACAATTCCTCGGTGCAATTTGCTTCTATTGTCAGTTAGCATGTCATTTCTTCATTCTTGGTTCATTGTCATTCCAGTTGTGTGTATGACGCAAGTAGCTCCTCATAACATGGTGCAACAATCCGCATCTCCTGGTTGAGCTCATGCTGCCATGCTCTTCATACTTCTCATGCCAACATATTCTTCATTCCAAAATGATTGCCACGATGAATGATTATGGTATTTGGGTGGTGCTTAAACATGCACTTTAGATAAGTATCATCATCTTGCACTCATGCTCTTAATGCTCTGATGAAACACGGGGTCTATGTTAATAAAAAGATTTGCTGCATGTCAGAATCAAATCAGTCGCAATTTAATGCAGTTATGCTAACAGTTTGAGATCAACTTAGATATGTCAATTTGTCAATATGTTCAATTTGTAATGTCTCTTTATGCTGAGAATTACATCTTTGGCTTAACTCTGCAAGTTTTGGCTTGAACATCAACCGATACATTATTTGGTTTCACCGGAATCCTTGTATAGTCATTATTAAACCTAGACGTATATTATACTGCCAGCTACCAGGCGTGTTTGTAGTCTTTTACTTAATCAGGATTATAAATAAATTTGAGATATCTCTTTATACTGAGGATCGCCCTTTTACCCAAAAAGATTACCATGCATAATGTCTCATCATTGTTCAATACATATGCATTATGTGCCTAATTATGTGAGACATTCTGAAATTTATATGGTGTCTACTTATAACCTTTTGGATTATTTCATTGGTATATCTAGTAGAATATCTCTTTTTAACTAATCATGTTATATTCAGGTTTCCCCTATTTTCTATATGGAATAAACATGTGTTTAAAGTAACCACCTAAAATTATATGATGCAACTGAAATTAAATACATCATGCCAACAAAACTACAATTGACGTTGAATTGAAAATTATATTACCTCATGTAAAACGTATGAATACCTATACCACATCAAGGATAATACGATTTTGTTTATATGACCAACTAAAAATATAGATAGTCAAATTAAAATTTCCACCAATGACAATAAAAGTCTGATCGTAATGTTAGAATTTAAATCATGGGTTTATAACAAATTTTCTAATGATATGGATTTCGAAATAAAACCACATTAAGGACAAATCTTATAATGATAGTAAATGTGGATTTCCTATTAAATTGATAACCGCCATAAGAACATGGATTACAATATTATAAGAACACGGAATAAACTTTTGAAATAGACAATCATTTCTTAAGAGAAACAGTAAATCACAAGTAGTTAAGCTAAAGTCAAGGTGAAGCATAGTTCAAATTATTTGAGGTTTCCAGTAAAATTTAGTTGCAATGAAAAATCACTCGCGTTGAAGTAAAGAACTACTTTAAATCCATTACATTATGTTTTCCATGTTTTTGTTGAGATCTTTTAACGGGATGAACCGGCCTGCAAAACTCAAAGTTAGTAGTTGACATAAGTATTTCTCATTTACTGGATAAATCTATAAAAATTAAGAAGATCACCTATACATTTTCAAGATACCGTAAGATTTAGGCCTAAACATTACCTACATCAAGGATTTCGTAAACAACTTAAATCAAGTAATCCAAAAGATAGGTTTTCAATTTCCAAAATTAACAGTAATGAAAGGAATAAACCTATAATTGAATTCATCAGTTCTGCGGATGCTGAAATGATATAGAGATAATTGGAAATATATCGCTCATAAATGAAATAAAATAACTATTTCTCGGAACATGATAGAGAACTAATGACTTAACTTTCATCACTAAAGGCAATTGATGGAAATTTCCACAAAAATTAAAGCAATTGAAGGATGATTTCTGCAAAAGAAATTTCTTTTGATAAGTTATAAAAGAAGATTATAAGTTGACGGTAGCTTCGTAGAGCCAAAGATGTTCAATTTGACTGCTGCTAACTACAAATTATTTTTGCTAGTAAGATTAAAAGTAAGTAGCAGACATGATAATTTAAACAAAGTTATTTTTATAGTTTAGGAGAAAATTAAAGTCAAAATAATAATGTATACAATATAAATAAATATGATCACACCTTTTTCTAAACCATTTTGATCACAAAGATCTTCAAAAATAACAGGATATATGAAATACAATAGGTGAGGTTTTCTCTGTCCTTCTCCATAAAGCGAAATATATAGCATTATTTTTAAAACATGTTTATTAATAAAAAGACATAATAATAGCAATTATCGTACATCAGTATAACTATGAGAGTTTTCTTCCATGGAATAATATGTGCAGCCCATCATTGCATAGCAAAGCAATTAAATATTATTTAACTGTACTCAAATATGAATTTTATGTTTTGAGAGAAACCTAAAATTCGACCTATACCCATATTACTGAATTAATCCTTTCTGGAATGGAACTATTTTAATTTTCTATAACCCACATTTCCAGACAGCAATCAGACTATGGCCATAGAAAATTCAAAACATATTGTTTCACCTGCATTTGTTTTGTAAAAAGTAAGTTTGCTTATAATTATATAGGTAAGGCCCGTAAGGGTACATGAACATTTAAAATTCATGATTTAACGTACACCATGTCTCTGGAATAATGAATCTGAGAAAAATATGTTATGTAGAAACTAGGACTGGACATTTTTACCATATTACCACTTACCTGCCATTACCAACTGCTACCAACGAAAGTGGTACCGAACAATTGGTAATCAATTCGAATGGTACGGTATGCCAAACCACATGAAAGTATGCGGTACGGTAATGGTAATTGAGCATTAACAATGGTAATTACCATACCTACCACATATCTTAGACAATACATATGTATATTCATATATTTCATCATCTATGTTTATCACATAACAAATAACTTCTAATATGTAATGATTTAACAAAATACCTAGGAAAACAGTATTACGATACAAGATTGAATGCATTTTTTATTATATATATTAGAAACGGTATAATTTATTTGATATTTTCGTTCATCAATAAAGTTTTCATGCATGTTTGACTATGTAAAATAAGATAGATAAATAATAATGTAATAAAAAAATTCAATTTTAATATTTAATATTTTAATGTGAAATATTATAAACAAAAATATTTCATACTAACAAACGGCAAAAACTTATTACCGACCTCTACCAACCATAAACCGAAATGTTGGTAACCGATTTCTTTGGCTGGTAATGGTATGATTTTTCTATTACCATATAAAGTCGGCACGGTAATGGTTTTGAATACAAAGTTTCGGTATCGAACCGATTCCACTCCTAGTAGATACTGTTATTCCCTTGTTTTTATTTAGGCTTCCTATTTGCACATAGCATATATTTTGACATTTAATAAGCCTTACGTTAATATTGATAAATTGTAAAATAGAGATTATATTCTCAGGCTTTAAGCTTTAGGCTATTGTCCATACGCAATTTCTCAACAAACATTCCATTATAGAGCAAACTTTGGTATGTTTCTTCAGTTAGCACCAAAATATTATATTCCCTATGAAATATGAATGGGTTCCTTCATTATGTTTTAGCTGTAAAATATTTGGTCATTCGAATGTCAATTGTAAATCAGTTAAAATTTGGTCTCCTGATAAAGTTACTCTAGAAAATGAAACGGAGATAGAAGATAGAGTTCCAAACCATATGAATATGGATATTAGTAATGACTTTGTTAAAGGTCGTAACATTAGAGTAACCTTATCTGATTCAAATAAAAGTAAAGTTCAGTCCAGTAATATAGAAATTGACAATCCATTTAATGTATTAGAGACATATAATGAGAATATGCAGGATAAAGATGAGTAAATTGAAGAGGTTGTCGCGTATAGTAAGGGTAAAAAGGAAAAGTCAAATGGAGATATTAGAGAAGTTGGAAAATCAAGTGGGTATAATGAAGCTGATAATATGCAAATGAATGAGGAGATCAGCGAGAAACATATGAATGATGTTATGCAGGAAGTATGTGAAGCTGTTAATGAATTGCATAAGTCTGATAAGGTTTATGGTAATTTCAGTGAGGAAAACAAAAACAGTAGAGAAAGGGGTCTTAGAAGGGATGGATATTAGAAATGCAGATGTATATAAAAATGCCATAATGAATGACTCCGACAGTTCCTATACTTCTTTTAGTTCTGCAAGTAGCTTTAAAAAGAGGAGAAAAAATTTTAAACCCAGCAAATACAAAGAGGTGAATAAGCTTGTATACGATGAACCATTGGTAGAAGAAAACCCGGAGTGGAGTAAACTTGTACAACAATTCCAACCTCGATCCAAATCAAGAAAAGCAAAAGGAGGGGGAAAAATATAGCTGGAGTTACCAATGGAGGTTTAACTAAGAAAAGTTAGAATTTGATTTATACCTTATATGAGGTGTTGCTGGTTTTCTGTTTAGTGTATGGTGACTTGTGCGGAGCTGTTGTGTTGATGTGCTCGGGAGTTTGCAGTTGTTTTTGACTGCTTTGTTTAGCTGGAGTTTGATTACTGCTGTGATGTGTCTATAGGAGTCTTCAGTGGTTTTTGTAGTAGTGCTTTTGCTGGGCTTTCCGTTGTTTTTGTTTGGTAGTTTGCTATGTCTTTTTAGATTGAGCTGGATTTTATTTTGGTTATGTATAGTATTCGTTTTGGTGTGCGTTATATTTTGTATCTAGCTCGATCTTTTATTTGTAACTTGGTTTATGTAATATAAGTACCCTTTTATTTCTAAAAAAAAGAGAAAAAAAAATCAAAATTAATTATGAATATAGATGGACTTAAAGCCTCAGAACCAAAATATGCCTTCCCTACAAATCCTGAAGGTTATCTATGTCCTTTAGTTTCATATTTCTAGCAAAGGCATCTTATATTTGTATTGTCCATATACATCCACATACACAAAAATCACACAACAGCATTCAACATTTGTTTCTCCATCTAAAGTATACCATCCCTTGAGCATACTGCCTAAACATCATATTTTTCAAATATGTATAGATTCAAATATAAATACCTTTGAAGAGTCGAGCATAACGAAATCGTTAATCTGCTTGATCCATCACCAAGTGAGGCGTTATGATTTACTGAAAATATATTTATGGCTCATTGTTGAATGGGAGAAGTGAAGAATCTATAATTAATTCAGTTTGAGGAGGAAGTACCACTCTTAATTCATTTTCGGATGTGTAGGAAGTGGAACGGGGGGGAATGATAACTGCTCCAGATGTTGAAAAGCAAGTTTACGCAAATAGATGGGTGGGGAAAAAATTACGGCCACATGGATGCATTATAAATGTTTGGTTTCTCCTTTCCTATTTTGGTAGATGCTTTGGAAGCTTAATTTTCAATTGATGATTTGAAGCCCTAATTTTTATTTGATGATTTTGAAACTTTAACTTACAAATCATTTCGGAAATATCTTCAAAACAAACATAATAAATTCTGAAATATCTTCATTTGATAATTTATATTGAATAATTAATAAATAATGATTATTCATTTAGAAACTATGTCCAAGGGCCTGCCTAATTTGTTTTGTTTGTTTGCAGGCCACACTCGTTTTGTTTTATGTTTGCAGGGCTATATTTTTGAACGACTTATTTTTTGGCCCAAATATTCTATTTTCTTAGGTTTTCAGGACAATTCTCTAATTCATATGGACATTTCTTCCCTCGTCGCTCTTTTCTTCTTCTGATTTTGTTTGTCATCGAAATTAAAAATCACGTTCTTCTGCGATTCACTTTCTTTTGCTTCTTACTGTAATCGAGTTCTTCTGATTTTACTTCTAACTGTAATTGAGCAACCCAGTAGGGTTTTCTTCTTGCGATTCACCTTCTTTTGCTTTAGGACAGTTTTGCTTTCGAATCTTTATTCCGTAATTAAGGTAATTTCTTTTTTTCCAGTTTTTTTATGTTGGTTCTGTTAGTTTGATTCTGGTAGTTCGATTTAGCTTGTTATAGTTTTTGATTATACTGTAAGATTATTAGGGTTGTAAGATTATATGTTTTATATTTTATAACCCTTAATATATTTTATATTTAGGGTTTTCTGTCATCATTCTCTGAATATTGCCCTAGGCGATCTTGGTAATCTATTTCTCTGATGGATAATCTAGGTGAACAAAGGTATCGTGTTTACTAAAATATTTTATAGTTTGTTTTTTATTTTATTGTTTATAATGATAATTTTTTTTCTTTATAGGAATAAGGAATCCGTTATGGTTGTTTTTGATTTTAACAACCATACTTTTAGTTTAAGAGTTAATCTGGATTCTTTAATTTCATTTATTAGAGATAAGATTTGTTAAGTGTGGAGAAATTTTACTCCATTATCTTTTGATCTTTGCTACATTAAAGATACTAAGACTAAATTTATCGAAACAGATAGTGATTTGCAGGCCATTTTGTGTTTAACTTTCTATAGAAAAGAAGATTGTTTGGTTTTATTTGTGAAGCTCAGGAAAATTGGTCGTATAAATTTTGTTGGAAATAATAGCATTTCTTGTTCTGATAGTAGGTCTATTGGAAATGATGAAAGCACGGTTGATAGTGCTGATTTATCAAGGAAAAAAGGAAATTTGAATGAATTATTGAAAAAGGGTTCTAATTTGAAAATTTTCAATGGAGTTGGACAAAAATTTGATTCGGCAATTGATTTTCGAAGAACTGTGGTTGGTTATTGTGTGAGAAATGGGTTTAAACCTAAATTTGTAAAGAATAGTAAAGAGCGTATTACAGTTAGATGTCATATTGAGAATTGTTCTTTTAGAATCCATGCATCTTGCAAAATGAAGCAATTCGATCATTTTTTAGTACGAAAATTTGAGCCCAATCATACATGTGGTGGTGGTTTTAGATCTATAAGTAGTCCATTAATTAATAGTGATCTTGTGAAGACACTAATTATAGACCAAGTACGAGACGAGCCATGTAGAAAAACGAAAGATATCAGAGCTAGCTTTAAAAGAGATTATCATATTGATTTAGGTTACTATTATGCTTATATGGGTAAAAAAAATAGCTTTAAAAGAAATATTTGGTAATGAAGAACAACCATATAATGATTTGGTTTGGTATTTGAAGGCTGTTGATAGAACTAATCCGGGTAATTATTCTTCTATTGACATTGATGAGTATACCAATCAATTTCAGCGAGTTTATTTATCATTTGAAGCTTGCATTTATAGTTTTAGCCATTGTCGTCCTATGATATTTCTTGATGCCACTTTTTTACGAGGTAGAAGTGGTTGCTTGATGGCTGCTACATCAAAAAATGGTAATCAAGGTATGTTTTTTAATTATAATATTCAATTGTAGGATGTTATCTTTTAATTATATTACTACATTTTTAAATTTTCATTTATTAATATTTATAACAGTTTATTTAATATGATGGCAAATATTCAATAAATTATATTCAAGTTATATTTTATGTAACTTCCGTTATTGACAACTCAGCTTAGATTATGTCATAAGTAGGACAAAAACTCATCTTCCACATAAGTAAAATTGTTATCACCTATCAGTATACTTTTTTTTTTTCCATTTTCTACATAGTTAGATTCATTAACACATGAGTTTTGTGAGTATATATAGTACTAACTAATAGTTTATAATAATTTAATTATCAGGTTTATAATTATATTACTACAATTTCATTTTGACAATAGTTTTTTTGTTTAGTTTTTAATTTTATTTGTTTTTCTTTTATGTTTTTTTGTTAAGATTGATTTTTTTAAACAGAAATATTTACAATTTTGATTTTTGTTGTTACATTTGGAATTTAAATAATATCAGGTTTTCAAGCGAAATCCTAAATTTTTAAGTATGATTTTCTAAAATTTAATACTGAATGATAGATATATATGTTATTTGTCTCCATATAATATTTGTTTGTTTTGTATTATTAGGGTTTTTTCCATTATCTATGGCTATTGTCTGCAAAGAAAATGAAGAAAATTGGTCTTAGTTTTTGGGTCATTTGAAAAGTACTATTGGCGTTGAACAACAATTGGTTTTCATATCAGATAGATATTGGGGTTTGTTGCTTAGCATTCCTAAAAAATTTCCAAATTCTTGTCATTCATATTGCTTACACCATATGCAAAATAATATGGCATCAATTATTAAAGGCGCTAAAGGACCATGGATAGCTCATTTATTAGAACGTTGTACTAGAGCTTCTAATAAGTATGATTTTGATAGAGCTATGGAAAATCTTAGACAAAGTGGAGGTCAAAAAGCAATTGATTTTTTGAATGATAAACCTCTTGATCATTGGGCAGACCTTTTTTCCTGGGTAATTGTTATGGTGAAAATAAATCGAATGTTGCAAAGAGTTTTAATTCTTGGATTTTAGATGAAAGACACCTTCCCATTACTGCATGTATTGATGGAATTAGAACTAAACTTATGGTTCAAATGTCAAATAGAAGAGAAGAAGCATCAAAATGGGATAGTATTCTTTGTCCTAAAATGGAAGTTAGGCTACTGGCGCTAAAAGAAGAAGGATTTGGGTAGAATGTTTCTAAGTCTTCAGCTCATGTTTTTGAAGTACATTCTCAAATTTCTCATAAAGTTGATTTAGAAAATAGACTATGCACTTGTAATCAATGGAAAGTAACCGGTTTCCTTTGTGCTCATGCTTTGAAGTGTATATTAGTTAGCAAACTTTCAGTTTATGACTATATTGACTATTATTTTACAGCTTCCGTTTATCGTGCCAATTATTCACATGTTATTCAGCCAATTCCTACAGTTGACAAGCAACTTATTGTAGCTGAAGGGTCTTCAATTATTCATCCTCCTAAACCAATTAGAGCAGCTGGTAGGCCGAGAGTTAATAGATTAGGAGGTCCTGATGTATTCCATGAAAAACATAATAAATGTGGGAAATGCAAGAAATTAGGGCACAATCGAAGAGGATGTCCAATGAATGTTTGATTAGTGTTATGTTTGCTTTTTAATCTTCTTATTTAGATATTTGATATGAAATGTTATTTTCTTGTTTAAGAATGTAAGCTAATATTAAATATGTTGTCATGTCTTATTATCAATTTATTGTAAATGGTGATGCTAATTATAGTTACAAATGTTTGAAAAAACCATATATTGTATTTTTTTAATATTCAAGCTGTTGTAGATTTTTTTTCCTTCTTTTCAATCTGTGATGTTTTTTTGACAAATTTTTTGTATGACTCTTTTTTTAAATTTTTTTTTTAAAAATAGTGTAATCAAACTGAAACAGTACTCTTATGTTATGATTGTCCTATATGTTAAATATTCAAACTGAAATAGTATTTCTTTGAAATTATATTTGTGTTGTATGTTGAAGTTGAAGTATAAGGTGGTTTATTGTTGTATTTTTTGCGTAGCATAGGAGTAAATAGTGTTGAAGGTATATTTTAATATTATCATTATATAATTATTATTATCAACTTATTATAATTATTATAATTGATTTTTAATTGTGCATGCAAGCATTGATTTGGATTCATGCCTTTATATTTGCCGCCGGGATCTGCTCTCAGAGTTGAAATCATTACCATGATTCAAGTAAGTTTTTACTCAAGCATATAAAGGAATTTGTACTGATCTGGTGTAAATTACTCATCTTCACAATGTATGCATTGTTGCCCAGTGCAAGAAGTGAGTCACAAACCGTTTAATAATGTTTCTGTTTCATTTAGTGGTAGTCTCTTGCATATAAGTTTGTTTTCATCATAATATGGGTACAATGATGAAAAATATGGGTATTATGATAATACCCATATAAGTTATTTTCAGTTTATTATGTTAGAATTTGTGATACAATATTTCCATTTGCTGAAGATTAGAAGATATTATTGATTATGGTGATAGAATATTTCCAATTAGAGAAGATTTGGGAATATAACAATTTGCAGAAGATTTGGAAGATATTAGACATTTATTGCTCTTTTATTTGTAAAAGGGATAGGAAATAAACTACCTACATAAGTGGAAGGATTTGAAGAAGGTTTCTTTTTGGGATAGTGAAGTAAGGAATTAATTCCCTAATTGGTGGGTTAAATAAGGAAGCCTATCAGGAGAATTTGGAGAATTAATTAAGCATTGATTTATATCATAAATAAATTACTTCAACCCCAAGCATTAATCCTTATATAAGGATAGGGATTAGGTGAATGTATCATCATCTCAAAAATGTGAGGTGTGTCATCTCTAAAAGTTCTTCTTCTTCCCTACTACCAGTCTTGTAATTTTTCTTATTGAGAAAAATAATAAAATTTCCTCTCCCCAAGTGGACGTACACTAACAAGACGTTAGTGGAACCACTATAAACCTCTTGTGTTATTTATTTTATTGCTAGATCTATGATTGCTTTTCTGGTGACTATCTGTTGTTTGTTTTGCCTCACCATCAATCCGTTCCTATTCGTTTTATTCCCGCAACAATTGGTATCAGAGCTACGAGGTTGATTGAGAAAGGGTGTTAGGCATTATGGCAGGAGATAAGGAGAATTCAACAATTGTATCAAGGTCATATGTCAAAGGGATATATATGGCAGCAGGATCTCAGTTAGCAATAGAAAGATGGAATGGGGATAAAGTCTTCGAGAAGAGGCAATGGAGGATGAAAGTTGTTCTGGTGAGTAATAATGTTCATCCTGTGGTATTTGCTTCTGAGGATTTGATGGATGATATTTCAGCCGTGGAAAGGAAGGAGATGGAACGATGGGCGTTTACTACTTCGCAATTGGCAATGGGAGAAAATGTCATTTCATAAATTAGCGGTGAGACCACTACTAAGGAATTTGGACCAAGCTGGAAAAACTCTATTTAAAGAAGTCACTAACCAACCGTCTGATTTTACTTAAGATGTTTTTCACCATGCGGATGAGAGAGGGTACTTTAGTGAAGGCACATCTTGATGTGAAGGCAGGTCTTCTACTTGAGGACTTGAAGGATTAGATGAAGGGGTTGAGTGAATGTAGAGGAGGAAGTAGTACGGAAGCCTTATTAGCTGGTATGGAGAGAGGGGAGAAGAAGAAGAAAATAAAGTCAAGAGATGGGAAGCACTGTACCTGGAGAGTCAAGGATTAGAGCCTACAGTTCTCGTGGAAAGATGTCAAAGCTAGGCACACGAGAAGGGATTTGAGTTTCTGCATAGGCAGAATATGACCAAAGGGGAAAGCTTCATCAAGATGGGATTTTGCCAAAAGGATGTGCTTGATAAGCGGAAGAAGGGATCATCTGAAATTGGTCAGAGATCAAAGGAGAAAGCAGTGGATATGCATAAGTCTTTGCAGACTGCTAAGTTCGGGCGTTGCTCGAACTGGAATCGCTTACCGAAATGTTAGGTGCCACGTGGTGGCACGGTGTGGGGAGAGGGTTGAGATGGTTCATGGAGACGTTTGTTTTCATGGTGAATATTGATAGGTCTTACTTGAAGGGGTTACTTTGTGCACTTTGTTGGCAGGCGGTGGCATTGCCGGAGTTTGTTGACAAAGTGCAATAGGTGATGGCCATGCCGAAGCTCATTGGGGGAAGTAACCATGTTGTCTTGTCCGAGAAGATGCTTAGAGTAAGAGGATGTAGGTGGAGTTGGTATGCTTTCAAGGAAATATAGTATCAAGGTGGAGATTGTTAGAATTTGTGATACAGTATTTCCATTTGCTGAAGATTGGAAGGTATTATCGATTATGGTGATAGAATATTTCCAATTAGAGAAGATTTAGGAATATAATATTTCCAATTTGTAGAAGATTTGGAAGAAATCAGACATTTATTGCTCTTTTATTTGTAAAAGGGATAGGCAATAAATTACCTACATAAGTGGAAGGATTTGAAGAAGGTTTCTTTTTGGGATAGTGGAGCAAGGAATTAATTCCCTAATTGGTGGGTTAAATAAGGAAGCCTATCAGGAGAATTAGAGAATTAATTAGGCATTGATTTATATCATAAATCAATTACTTCAACCCCAAGCATTAATCCTTATATAAGGATAGGGATTAGGTGAATGTATCATCATCTCAAAAATGTGAGGTGTGTCATCTCTAAAAGTTCTTCTTCTTCCCTACTATCAGTCTTTTAATTTTTCTTATTGAGAAAAATAATAAAATCTCCTCTCCCAAGTGGGCGTACACTAACAAGACGATAGTGGACCCACTAGAAACCTCTTGTGTTATTTCTTTTATTGCTAGATCTGTGATTGCTTTTCTGGTGACTATCTGTTGTTTGTTTTGCCTCTCTGTTCCTATTCGTTTTTTTTGGCAACATATTATAATATTGAGAAGTCATTTTCTGGTTTATTTTCACCTATTGTGTAGGTATCTTAAAATAACAATGTCTTCCATGCATTCATTTTTATTTTTTACTCAGATAACACTGTAGAATACACTCAAGTGTTTGTGCCTGCTCTGTTATCTACTAAATTCTCTGGAAAAGCAATGGCACCCATGGAAGAAATTTACGCTGCAACTAAAGAGCAATGGAAGAATTATCTAGTGGGGTACTTCCTCGACCGTCTGCTGTACTTTTCCGATGTCATCACTCATTTACGACGACACTAGAAGTCCAATGGAAAAATCAATGTCAAGTCTACGGGCAAGGTATTCTTTTTCCTATTATCTTATTTAGATCATAGTGATAGAATACTTCATTCAGATCCAATCATAATAAGGAACAAAATCTTTCTAATTAACCCTTGGGATTTAAATGTTGGGTGTAATATTGCTAAATAAGTTCATATATGGATCAAAATGACTAATTAGCCACTATACACGTGGTTCAAGATAGAAATATGCTAGCTTTCCACTAGAATAGGTAGGCTTTTGTGTATGGATTTATGAACGCAGAAAATTGATAGACTCGAATATGCAAATTGTATGTCGGAAGTAACACCCGAAGTTGCATTAACCATGGATTACCAACATTGCAAATGAAATACCATTAGAGCATACTTTTTTTAAAATAATAATTACGTTTAAACTATTTGAAATATTGTAGTGTATATCATTTAAATTATTCTGTATATTAGGAGGAGCATGATTTATTGATTTTGAGGAAACTTTATTTTTATTTTTGTTCATTTATTTCACCCAGTTCATCCAATTTGTTTATTATTTGCCACTTGATCTGAGACATCTATTTCCCTTGTAGGTTATGTAGGTTCATTCCATTTCATGCTAATATTCTTGATAAGCACTTCTTCATCAATATCGATCCAACCTTTGACTACTACCCCTAACATCACACTAACGGAGTTAGCAGTAAGATTCTCTCTTCCATTGTCTCTTTATTATCTGTCGAAGGATGCTCTGAAATTGAGTTTGTCATTTTGTGCAGGAAAGACCCATATGAATTACAGTGTCGAAAGCCCCATCATCTTGTTTGATCATGCAGTTAAAGTTTTCCAGATTAATCACATCCAATAATTCGAATTTCTTGTGCAGTTAAGGACCGTAAGATTCCCTGTTAATTGTTTTCAATTTATTTGATAATGTTGACATTTTTTCACTATTCCCAGCCAAAAAGCCCTGTAACATTTACAAGAAAATTTCTTCATTATATTTCTGTCCACACTAACCTCTTTTGACATATTATGGCTATCATCTCTTATTATATTTGCATTTGAGAATGATAACTTTGTTTATTCAGTTAAGGACATTTTCCAGTTTTGTCCCATTAACAGTCTTATTTACCCAACATTGCGAAATATGTAATAACATTAGAGCATACTTCTTTTAAAATAATAATTACATTTAAACTATTTGAATTATATATGATATGCAAAAATCCTTCATCACCAAATTATACAAAACATCTACTCTGGACAAAAACTTTTTGTATACATTTTGATTAAACGTGTTCAACGTCCCATACAATGGTTTGATTCTTTAGTGTTAAAGAAGGCACAAACGAAATGGTTGTTCCATGACTTGAAAGCAAAATACTACGGTTACTCACATCACTTAGCATAGATTGCATTTCATAAATGTGAATTATAATGCATACAACAAATCGAATTCATACCATATTGTGCATATTGGGATCTTTTTTTGGACTAATATTTTGAGAACTATTTAGTTATGCATTTGTTTTTATCAACTAGCAATGATGAGCAAGGGCGAATCTAGCAATCCATTTAAGGTCAAATTTTAAGTAAGGCAGAACCGTAGAAGGATATGTGTAATATAGACAAAACTTGCTGAACTAAGCATAGTTTCGCTAATAAGACAACAAGTTCTATCATGTTCGAGCGAGTTTGAGAGACAAACATATATTTGCCTTTGATTGTAAGTCATCAGACTGTATGGAGCAGCGGCTACAGCCTAGTTTTGGCAGCGTTAGTGAATTTGGATGAATAATAATAGCATATTTTTCACTAACATGCATAAGGGTGATTCAATAGCATAAACTGAAAGTGCACGAGTCATAGCAACATATCGACCATTTGACTGAGAATTAGGCATCACATTTAATTGCATGACTGGATGGCCTTTGCAATGTTGTGGTAGTAGGAGCTTAGGAAGAGTAGGTGTTGCAACAAGAGTTTAGAATTTTGGTTTCCGTTTATGCTCCCGTCCGTAAAATATTAGGATATCAGTTTCATTTCGGAAATTTTAAAATTTTTGGTTTTTTCTAGCCTTCGAATTCTAGTATTTTTTTCGTGTATAAGAACGTTAGAAAACGCAAACTAGATTGATATTTTTGGTTTTGGAAGATTATGTTGTTCCTGTCCATGTTCGCAGATGGAAGACTAAATTGATATTTGCTTTTTATTGCAAGAATTTAGTTCTTCATTTTTAACTTGATGCTAGTGCGTGTATCGTGTTATTTGTTGAGTTAGTGAACTAATTAATTGTACTAGTTAAGTTTATTTTAGTGTTGCAATACCTTTATGTAATAATTTGAGCAGTAATAAGATGTATACGCATATATAAAATAGAGACTTGAAATGATGGACAATGCCATACATAAATAATAAATCTAAGTATTACAGATGATGGGTAATAATTGCCTCATCTATGGTTTTAACAAATAAGTCTAAATATATGCTAATAAAGTTTGCAGGTATTGATGATAATAGTTTAGTGCAGGTAAGTGATTTTATTGCTTCAGAGGTCAACATGATTATGCTTCATGAAAATGTTAAAGCTAGCCAAGGATCAGAACTTCAAAATGACATAGCAGCTGTTATGACTCAAGAGTTCAATGTTGATAAATCAGTAGACATTTCTGTAACACCCCGAATTTCAATTAACACTAATAGTTAGTAATTAAAGTTTAATTAATCTCAGATGGAAGAACCAGGGGAAACGGGCTGCGTCATTGCGTTCGTCTCGGAAAAATACGCGAAATAGAGTCCGAGTTTTCGAGAATCGGAGTCCGTATGGCCCGGTTATGGCCCAAAGAAGTTTTAGGAAGTTTAAATTCAAAAAGCAGATTTGAAAAACAAGTTTGGAGCCAAAAGAGGAAAGGGGGGGGGGGGAAATTCCCGCCTAGCCCCGTGTCGACAGCCATGTCGACAGGGGTGTCGACAGGGGTGTCGACAGCCCTGTCGACAGGGGTGTCGACACAGGGTGTCGGCCCTGCTGGTCTGGGTGCACCAGGTTTGGTCTTGGCTGAGTCTTGGGCTATGTTCTAGAGGGTTCCTAAATCTAAGGGTCCTAATCTAATCTAGGGTTAATCTAAGGGCCTAAAACACTTTCTAATCCTATAAATAAGACCCTAACCCTACCCTAATTCATTCATAATTAAACCTAGTAACTAAACTATGGCAAAATGCTAGCTCTCATGGCCTCCACTAATTTTATGAAGAGGGTTGCATGCTAATCACTCTCTAATCAACCTCTAATCTCTTCTTAGCATCTTAATCTTCTTTTGTTTGGTGTGCAAAGTTGCTAGTTGTGAGTTTCTATCACTTTGATGATCTTTTGGTAAACTAATTAGATGAGATGTGATGAGATTTATGGTTTTGTATGTGGGTTAATGAGCTTTGAAATCATATGATATGATGTTAGCATTAATCTTATGTTTATGCATGTTGAGTATGTATGTTTATGCATGTTGAGTATGTAAGTTTATGCAAGTTTAATATGATGTATGTTATGCATGATGCTAAATATGCAAGTTGTGGGCTATGTAATCATATGCATGTTATGCAAGTTCATAGTGATATGCTATGCAAGTTACATGTATGTAAATATGCAAGTTACATGTTTATTTATATGCAAGTTACATGTATGTAAATATGCAAGTTACATGTTTGTTAATATGCAAATTACATGTTGGTTAATATGCAAGTTACATGTATGTAAATATGCAAGTTACATGTTTATTTATGTGCAAGTTACATGTATGTAAATATGCAAGTTACATGTTTATTAATATGCAAGTTCATGATGACACACTATGCAAGTCTATAAGCTAATATGCAAGTTTGTTATGCAAAATGAATATGTAAGTTATGTGACATATTATATGCAAGTTATGTGACATGTTATGATGCAAGTTATGTGTTTGTTAATATGCAAGATGGCACCTTTGAAACATGTTCATTCATATGCAAGTTGACACCTTTTATATGTGTTATATCATGAACGAAATTACGTGGGAACGATGGGGTAATTAAATGCATAAGTTAATAAGATTGTGTGAAATTAATATAATTATGCATAACACAAAGTAAATAAACATAGTATGGGAATTTGCCTATTTGGTTAGGTGTACCCATACTATGTGTTGGGAATTTACCTATTGAGTTAGGTCTACCCCATGGGAATTTACCTATTAAGTTAGGTCTACCCATGTTAAGAAAACTTGATTAATTAGGGATAATTAATATAAAATTATGAGGGGGATTAATTAGGTGTAATTAATTGACTAAGACACGAGGTTGGACTCAGTTGTAGCGTAAAACTGCCCGGACCCAACCGGCTTAACCAGTTGCTACAAATGTTAGCCCAATGTGAGAGGTCTTAGGCACAAACTAAATACGTAATTAATGTAAAGACACGAGGTTAGACTCTGTTATGACATAAGGCTGCCCGGACCCAACCGGCTTAACCAGCGGTCATAAAAGACAGTCTAATGTGAGAGGTCTTTACAAAGGTTACGTTCTTAATTAATTAATTAAGAAACACTTAACCACATTAGCATGTAAAGGGACATGAGGGGTTAAGTGGGTGCCTTGGGTGGCATGAGAAAATCTAGTGGTTGCCTTGGGTGGCAATAGAAAATACGATTAGAATACTTAACCGAAATGAAACATGTAATTAAAGCATGATTAAAGGGTTAAGTGGGATATACTAGAAAAAGGGACAAGCTTAGGTGGGTAGCTTGTGGAGGCCCATTTCAACCAGTAACCCATACGTATCTTTGTGGGCTCGACCCATGTCGAGGACGGGACACGCATACTGGGCTTGACTGTAAGAGGCAAACGGGTTAGCGGTGGCAACGCAAGTCCAACGGGCTTCATATGCGTGAGTGGGCCCGGGCTGGTAGGTAAGCCGTTGTTGCATCGTGTAGATATAAGCCGTGCACCGTTAGTTTTATCAGGTTGCCACATTGGGGAATGATACATCCCACGGTGGGGCCAGCACGGGTATCTACGTTAGGGAGCCGATCGAATGGGGAGTAGTGTGTACACCTAGTGGATTGTAGGGCCCCGTGGCGCCTACTTGGTCACCTAGGGGTACGCAAGTACTATTTAGGAAATTTTATAAGTCCTTGGGTGGGATCAACCTTTATGTTAGAAACGACTGGTGTGGTGCAGTTTAGTAATTTACCTTAGGGAGGGTAGATGCGTCTTTATCCTTTATCTTAGTTCAGTTGACTGCTTAGGGTACCCATTCATCCCTATATGTTACCGTATATCAGTTCATGTCTTCTCTGGTTACTTTAACGATTGTATTGTTAAAGTTATAGGACTCGCTCAGACTTATGTCTGACCCCGTTGTTTTTATCTTTTTCCCAACCCTCAGGTCCTGTGGTGGATCCTAGCAGTAGTGGAGCTTGATCGGATTGCTGTTCCAGTCTTGAGGAGCTTGGATAGATGTAAAGCTCCAGTTATTCTGTTATCTTTCCTTTTGTTTTGGCTATTGTATGAGAGTGGGATTATGTACTTCTTTATTATGATGGATATTGTACTTAACTTTTACTGTGGTTTTATGATGTAACCAGACATGTTTTATTTCCGCTGTTATGAGATGATGTTTTAAAATTTCAAGTACTATTTATATCTGTCTTGGTGTAATTTTTCTGTTCTATATTCACTAAAATACTCCACCGATGCTATGGCATTCCCTTAGTGAGTGACCATAGCGGGTGTGGGGTGTTACACGTGGTATCAGAGCTTAAGGTTACCAGAACAGATAAAATTTTTGAGAAAAACTATTTTCTAAGAGTATTTTCGAAGAAAGTATTTTCAAAAGCATGTCTTCTAAGAGAAAAAGTTTTTGAAAAAGAGAAGCATAATCCCCAATAGCCATATCTTTATCTTTCGGAATCTCCTTTTTGAATCTTTCCTCTTTCGTTTCAGCATGGCTGAAGATCTTAACATCCCGGAGGGTTTAGTTATACCACTATGGTATAGGAGGTTGCAAGAGGCTAGGGCCGCGGCTGCGGGTCCGGCCAATGCTACTACACCAGAGACAACCGCTCCTCCTCCTCAGCCTAGAGTGGATAATTTTGCTAAGGTTTGCAAGGAGTTCAAGGCTATAGGAGGAAAACCTTTTCTAGGTTCAGAGACTTTCGTAGAGGCTAGAGATTGGCTTAAGGAAGTGGAAGAGTTGCTAGATATCTTTGAAGTGGAAGAAGGAAAGAAAGTCAAGTTGGCGGCTTGGTTAATGAAGGGAGAGGCCTCATTCTGGTGGGAGGTCACTAATGGAGAACGCCCGGTTGACTCTTGGGCAGATTTTAAGCAAAGGTTTGGGGCTAAGTTTCTCTCAAGGGCGGAAGAGAATCTGTTTATGGAGAAGTTCTTGAATTTGAAGCAAGGGAATCTCACGGTGAAAGAATATGTCAACAAATTCAATCAATTAGCAAGGTTTGGCATAGAGTTGGTGAATACACCAGAGAAGAAGGCTTTGAGGTTCGTTAGAGGCTTGAACGAACCATTGCAAGGAATAGCTATGACTCACATTCCTATGGGGGCCACTTTTGAGAAACTTGTCTACATGGCACTTATGCATGAGGATGATAAGAATTCTAAGGCACCAGAGAAAAAG
The DNA here is from genome assembly GCA_030737875.1 of Allium sativum. Classification (NCBI taxonomy): domain Eukaryota; kingdom Viridiplantae; phylum Streptophyta; class Magnoliopsida; order Asparagales; family Amaryllidaceae; genus Allium; species Allium sativum. The sequence continues at coordinate 790,269,563 of CM060916.1, read as the reverse complement.
GGGGATCAGAAGAAACCGCAACAACAACAACAACAAGGCAAGGGCGGGAAAGGCAATGGTGACAAAAAGAAGACGAAGAAGAAGTGCTTCAATTGTGGAACACCAGGACACCTTAGTAAGGATTGTCGCAAAAAGAAGAAGACCGGTTGCTTTCATTGTGGTGAAGCAGGGCATCTTGTGAAAAACTGCCCAAAGAAGGGGCAGAAGACGGGGTCTACCTCAGGAGGGCAGGTGCAAGCTCTTATAGCACCACCTCAGCCAGGGGGGCAAGTTCAGGTTCTCTCAGTTCCACCGATTCAGCAGAGAGGTAGAACTATTTCCGTTGAAAGTCTGGTTTTTCTGTTTGATCATCCAGTTCGTACTTTGTTTGACTCTGGCGCATCGCATTCTTTTATCTCATCATCGTTAGTTGAGTCACTGCATTTAGACACCAGTCTAGTTGATGATCCCTTGGTTGTTTCAAACCCAATTGGGGGCTCTATATATCTGTCTATGATATGTTTGGGTTTGAAGATTTCTATACTTAGCGTTGAGTTTAGATGTGATGCTTTTGTATTGGGCTTCACGGGCTATGGGCTGATTTTGGGCATGGACTGGTTATCCAGTAATGGTGCCGTTCTTGATTGCGAAAGGAGAGTTGTTAGGCTCATGACCCGCCTGGGTAACACTCTCGAGATCTCTTGTAATCCCATGGAATCTGTTTTGCTAAGTTATCTTGAATCGCTCGATGCTGCGGTCGAGAGTTTGCGTTCTGTCAGAGTAGTCCGGGAATATCCGGATGTGTTTGAAGAAGTAAAGGGTTTGCCGCCGAAGCGGGAGATAGATTTCCGAATTTATTTGGTGGATAATGCCAAACCAGTGTCTTTGCCAGTGCGCCACATGGCTCCTCGTGAGAGAAGAGAACTTCATAAGCAAGTAGGGGAGTTGCTTGAGAAGGGGTTCATAAGGCGAAGTATATCGGAGTGGGGAGCTCCAGTAGTGTTTGCCACGAAGGCGGATGGGTCCCTCAGACTTTGTGTGGATTATAGAGAACTTAATAAGCTCACGAAGAAGAATAGGCACCCATTACCGAGGATAGATGATCTCTTTGATCAGTTGGTTGGCGCCTCAGTATTTTCACAAATGGATTTAGCTACAGGGTTTCATCAGTTAAGAGTGGCGGAGGACAGTATAGAGAAGACTGCTTTCCGGACTCCGGATGGTTTTTATGAGTGGCTAGTGATGCCATTTGGGTTGACAAACGCCCCTGCATACTTTGTTGATCTCATGAGTAGAGTGTTCAGAGAGTATCTGAATAAGTTTGTAGTAGTTTTTGTGGATGACATCTTGGTCTTTTCCAAGAGTGAAGAAGAGCATGCCTTACATCTCAAGGAAGTGTTGGAGACTCTTCGAGCACATAGTCTTAAAGCTAAATTCTCTAAATGTCATTTTTGGAGAAGAGAAGTGCGATTCTTAGGGCATGTGGTCTCTAAGGAAGGGATAGCTGTGGATCCCGCAAAGATAGTATCTATCCAGGATTGGAAAGTTCCTAGAAATGCTACCGAAGTAAGAAGTTTCTTGGGGTTGGCAGGATATTATAGGAAGTTCATCAAAGACTTCGCGAAGATATCAGCCCCATTAACCCGCTTGACGAAGAAGAATCTGGTTTTCTCATGGGATGTAGATTGTGATGATGCTTTCCGACTGTTAAAGAGAGCTTTGACCACCGCTCCAGTTTTAGTGCTTCCAGATGGGAGTAAGCCGTTTGTTGTTTATACCGATGCTTGTGGGACAGGATTAGGCGCAGTCTTGATGCAGGAGGGAAGGGTAATAGCCTATGGAGGAAGACAATTGAGAGTGCATGAGAAGAATTACCCTACCCATGATCTAGAGTTGGCCGCGATTGTTTTCGCACTTAAGTCGTGGCGCCATTATCTTCTTGGTGAGAGATTCGAGTTGTTCACCGACCATAAATCATTGAAGTACTTATTCTCTCAGAAGGATTTAAACTTAAGACAGCAAAGGTGGATGGAGTTTTTAGCATCCTATGATTTCGAGATAGCGTATACTCCTGGCAAGGGTAACGTGGTGGCAGACGCCTTAAGTAGAAAAAGGCTATCTTTGAGTCCATTGTTCGTGGAACGACGAAGCTTGGAGTTTCTTTCTTTGTTTGACTTCAGACCTTCTGTTGATTTTGTACCTGGTTTGTTGGCATCCTTGGAGGTTAGACCTACTCTTTTGAGACGGATTGGCGAGGCTCAGCGAGACGACCCACAGTTGGTTGAGTTGGTAGAGAAGCTTATGAGGGGGGAGTCGTCCAGCCATTTGGGTAGATACAACATAGATGATAAGGGATGGTTGCATAGAGACGGTAGACTTTGTGTACCGCAAGATGAGGGTTTGAAGAAGGCTATTTTGGATGATGCACATCGTTCAAGAATGACTATTCATCCCGGTGGAGACAAAATGTATCAAGACATGAAGAGAGTTTTCTTCTGGGCCGGTATGAAGAAAGATGTGGCCGAGTATGTGGCTAGATGCTTAGTATGCCAACAAGTTAAAGCGGAGCAAAGGAAACCCGGTGGGTTGCTACACCCATTGGAAGTTCCGCAGTGGAAGTGGGATAGTGTCTCGATGGATTTCATCGACGGGTTACCAAGATCGAGGAAGGGCAATACGGGAATTTGGGTTGTGGTGGACAGACTTACCAAGAGTGCCCATTTTATACCCGTGAAGAGTAAGAGGACCGCTCCATGGCTTGCTTCAGTCTATGTTAGAGAGATTGTTAGGTTGCATGGCGTACCATCCAGCATTGTGAGTGATCGAGATCCTATCTTCACTAGTGAGTTTTGGAGAAGTTTGCAAGAGGCGGTAGGGACTCAGTTGTGTTTGAGCACCGCATATCATCCTCAGACGGACGGTCAGACCGAGAGGGTGAACCGTATCTTAGAAGATCTCTTGAGGCTTTGTATCTTGGATTTTGGGGGTACATGGGAAGAACATCTTCCTTTGGTGGAGTTCGCATATAATAACAGCTTTCAGTCCAGTATTGGTATGGCTCCTTTCGAAGCTCTTTATGGAAGGCCTTGTCGATCTCCTACATGTTGGTGGGAATCTACGGATAAGATCTTGCTTGGGCCAGATATGGTTAGAGAGACTTCAGAGAAGATTGATTTGATTCGAAGAAGGATGAAGGCAGCACAAGATAGACAGAAATCTTATGCGGATCGGAGAAGGACGGAACTTGAGTTTGAGGTTGGGGATATGGTTTTTGTCAAAGTATCTCCATTAAGAAATGTGGTTCGCTTTGGGTCCGTTGGGAAGTTAGCACCGAGATTTGTTGGGCCGTTTCCTATTAAGGAAAGGATTGGACGGATGGCATATAGGGTGGAGTTGCCCGACAGACTTAGTGGTGTTCATGATGTATTCCATGTATCACATCTGAGGAAGTGCTTACATGAGACCGCAGAGGTGGTAGAGCCGAGCTTGCTTAGAGATGTAGAGGTAGAGCGTAATGCGACGATTCGACGAGCTCCTACTCGCATCCTTGGGTCAGAGACTAGGAAGTTGAGGAACAGAGAAGTTCAGCTAGTTAAAGTGCAATGGGGAGATGACGAAAGCAATGCTACTTGGGAGACGGAAGCAAAGATGCGTTCTTTGTATCCATTTCTTTTTGAGAGTATGTCTTTTAACTCCTCCTTTATTGCTTGTCTAGTACTTATCTTATCTTTAGTATATCCTCTCGCTAGTACCTATGACCTTTAGATAGGGTAAAACCTATGGTTGAAACATGTGTTTGAAACATGTTATGGTTGATGGATGCATATGGATGCAATTGTTTGCTAGTGGTTGCTCGTGGATGCATATACACACACATTAGGCACTAGATCGGCTCAGTCACTTCATGATTACATATTGCATAAATGGATGTGGTAGTTAGATTGATGGATGTATCATGGCTGTGTTATCATATGGATGATGCATTTTTGTGTATGGTTGTGCACGCATGTAGAAATTTGTATGTGTCAATAGGGTTTCGCATACATATTGGATGCATGGCACTATCATGGTTTGCATTAAGGAGGTCGACTGAATCAGTAGACCGCCTGATTTTGCATTAGTATACGGACATATACACACACTTTCCGCATATGTTCATATATCATTAGAAGTTTCTAAGGATAATGGTTGCTTGTGGTTGATGGTTTAGTAGATGGTTGTTTGGTTGGTAGGATACGTTCTTCTTAACTTAGAGATTTCGAGGACGAAATCCTTTAAGTAGGGGAGAATGTAACACCCCGAATTTCAATTAACACTAATAGTTAGTAATTAAAGTTTAATTAATCTCAGATGGAAGAACCAGGGGAAACGGGCTGCGTCATTGCGTTCGTCTCGGAAAAATACGCGAAATAGAGTCCGAGTTTTCGAGAATCGGAGTCCGTATGGCCCGGTTATGGCCCAAAGAAGTTTTAGGAAGTTTAAATTCAAAAAGCAGATTTGAAAAACAAGTTTGGAGCCAAAAGAGGAAAGGGGGGGGAAAATTCCCGCCTAGCCCCGTGTCGACAGCCATGTCGACAGGGGTGTCGACAGGGGTGTCGACAGCCCTGTCGACAGGGGTGTCGACACAGGGTGTCGGCCCTGCTGGTCTGGGTGCACCAGGTTTGGTCTTGGCTGAGTCTTGGGCTATGTTCTAGAGGGTTCCTAAATCTAAGGGTCCTAATCTAATCTAGGGTTAATCTAAGGGCCTAAAACACTTTCTAATCCTATAAATAAGACCCTAACCCTACCCTAATTCATTCATAATTAAACCTAGTAACTAAACTATGGCAAAATGCTAGCTCTCATGGCCTCCACTAATTTTATGAAGAGGGTTGCATGCTAATCACTCTCTAATCAACCTCTAATCTCTTCTTAGCATCTTAATCTTCTTTTGTTTGGTGTGCAAAGTTGCTAGTTGTGAGTTTCTATCACTTTGATGATCTTTTGGTAAACTAATTAGATGAGATGTGATGAGATTTATGGTTTTGTATGTGGGTTAATGAGCTTTGAAATCATATGATATGATGTTAGCATTAATCTTATGTTTATGCATGTTGAGTATGTATGTTTATGCATGTTGAGTATGTAAGTTTATGCAAGTTTAATATGATGTATGTTATGCATGATGCTAAATATGCAAGTTGTGGGCTATGTAATCATATGCATGTTATGCAAGTTCATAGTGATATGCTATGCAAGTTACATGTATGTAAATATGCAAGTTACATGTTTATTTATATGCAAGTTACATGTATGTAAATATGCAAGTTACATGTTTGTTAATATGCAAATTACATGTTGGTTAATATGCAAGTTACATGTATGTAAATATGCAAGTTACATGTTTATTTATGTGCAAGTTACATGTATGTAAATATGCAAGTTACATGTTTATTAATATGCAAGTTCATGATGACACACTATGCAAGTCTATAAGCTAATATGCAAGTTTGTTATGCAAAATGAATATGTAAGTTATGTGACATATTATATGCAAGTTATGTGACATGTTATGATGCAAGTTATGTGTTTGTTAATATGCAAGATGGCACCTTTGAAACATGTTCATTCATATGCAAGTTGACACCTTTTATATGTGTTATATCATGAACGAAATTACGTGGGAACGATGGGGTAATTAAATGCATAAGTTAATAAGATTGTGTGAAATTAATATAATTATGCATAACACAAAGTAAATAAACATAGTATGGGAATTTGCCTATTTGGTTAGGTGTACCCATACTATGTGTTGGGAATTTACCTATTGAGTTAGGTCTACCCCATGGGAATTTACCTATTAAGTTAGGTCTACCCATGTTAAGAAAACTTGATTAATTAGGGATAATTAATATAAAATTATGAGGGGGATTAATTAGGTGTAATTAATTGACTAAGACACGAGGTTGGACTCAGTTGTAGCGTAAAACTGCCCGGACCCAACCGGCTTAACCAGTTGCTACAAATGTTAGCCCAATGTGAGAGGTCTTAGGCACAAACTAAATACGTAATTAATGTAAAGACACGAGGTTAGACTCTGTTATGACATAAGGCTGCCCGGACCCAACCGGCTTAACCAGCGGTCATAAAAGACAGTCTAATGTGAGAGGTCTTTACAAAGGTTACGTTCTTAATTAATTAATTAAGAAACACTTAACCACATTAGCATGTAAAGGGACATGAGGGGTTAAGTGGGTGCCTTGGGTGGCATGAGAAAATCTAGTGGTTGCCTTGGGTGGCAATAGAAAATACGATTAGAATACTTAACCGAAATGAAACATGTAATTAAAGCATGATTAAAGGGTTAAGTGGGATATACTAGAAAAAGGGACAAGCTTAGGTGGGTAGCTTGTGGAGGCCCATTTCAACCAGTAACCCATACGTATCTTTGTGGGCTCGACCCATGTCGAGGACGGGACACGCATACTGGGCTTGACTGTAAGAGGCAAACGGGTTAGCGGTGGCAACGCAAGTCCAACGGGCTTCATATGCGTGAGTGGGCCCGGGCTGGTAGGTAAGCCGTTGTTGCATCGTGTAGATATAAGCCGTGCACCGTTAGTTTTATCAGGTTGCCACATTGGGGAATGATACATCCCACGGTGGGGCCAGCACGGGTATCTACGTTAGGGAGCCGATCGAATGGGGAGTAGTGTGTACACCTAGTGGATTGTAGGGCCCCGTGGCGCCTACTTGGTCACCTAGGGGTACGCAAGTACTATTTAGGAAATTTTATAAGTCCTTGGGTGGGATCAACCTTTATGTTAGAAACGACTGGTGTGGTGCAGTTTAGTAATTTACCTTAGGGAGGGTAGATGCGTCTTTATCCTTTATCTTAGTTCAGTTGACTGCTTAGGGTACCCATTCATCCCTATATGTTACCGTATATCAGTTCATGTCTTCTCTGGTTACTTTAACGATTGTATTGTTAAAGTTATAGGACTCGCTCAGACTTATGTCTGACCCCGTTGTTTTTATCTTTTTCCCAACCCTCAGGTCCTGTGGTGGATCCTAGCAGTAGTGGAGCTTGATCGGATTGCTGTTCCAGTCTTGAGGAGCTTGGATAGATGTAAAGCTCCAGTTATTCTGTTATCTTTCCTTTTGTTTTGGCTATTGTATGAGAGTGGGATTATGTACTTCTTTATTATGATGGATATTGTACTTAACTTTTACTGTGGTTTTATGATGTAACCAGACATGTTTTATTTCCGCTGTTATGAGATGATGTTTTAAAATTTCAAGTACTATTTATATCTGTCTTGGTGTAATTTTTCTGTTCTATATTCACTAAAATACTCCACCGATGCTATGGCATTCCCTTAGTGAGTGACCATAGCGGGTGTGGGGTGTTACAATTTCCATAATTGATAACTTACTTTCATCAATTTATGGTTCCATCGTAGGGTGATGCACACTCTAAACTGATAGAGAATCAAAATTTTCTTGGTGAAGCCTCACGTGCATATGACCCAGTTGCAACTCTACATGCTCAACTACCTTCAGGTTGTACCACTGAGGTTGTATTGGCTAACCCAATCCCTCTTGATAGTTTCCTACATTTATCAACATTGACCTCTTGAGTAATTGTGGCTATATTGTGGTTTTTGTTTTCAGTTGGCTTGGAAAGATAACACGGGACACCTGTATCTCACAGATACACATTTGTGTAAGGTGACTTTTAAATTTGTTTTATGTTTTTAACGTGCTATTGTATTTCAGGCTAAATTTGATCTCTAGAGTAATTTTTTTGAAAATCCTTATGCATTAATCGTTTTCGTTTGATAATTTACTGTTATCATTTGGCAATATCAGGCCGTGAAGAAGCTTGGAGCATGGGGATTGTTTAGTTGTGGGCTTCCACTTCAAATTATTACGATAGATACTCTTACAGGAGCACAATGGTGACTTTATGACGCCTTTAAAGTTTTTTTTGGACTGTATGTATTCTTTTATCTTGTCATCCCTTCTTCTTACTGACATGTTAAGAATTATAAATTTAGATAGCAACAATTAGCTTTGATGAATTAAACTAATGTTAATATTTCTTATTTACCCATATTGCTTTACTATATATATAACCATATATTTGTTTATAACTTGCTTTTTATTTTTTCCAGACCAAATACTGGTGGAGCTGCAGTACATCCAAATGAGTGATGCTTTGAATTTTTCACCAGAGTTAAATAACTTATGAATTGTTTGCTTCTCTTCAGATGGGGTGTATATTTCTTTTTTGTAAAGAAAATTGCAATTCATAATTTTTTGTATCGTTTTGATTTTCTGAAAGATTGTTTATTCTCTTTCTTGGTAATAAGAAATATTCAACTTGATAACTTTGAAGTGCCTAGACAAATAAAATCTGAGTTTTGTCTTTCTAGAATTTGTGGAGATCTTTTTCATTTATTTGGTAGTTGTAGTTTTTGTTCTATTGGCAAATTTGATAGGCATCAAGCCGTCAAAAAATGTGAACAAATGTATAACTTGATGAAGTAGACATATTAAATCGGAGTCATATAAATGCAAGTTATTTGCTGAAGTAGACATATTAAATAGAGGTCATATGAATGTAAGTTATTTGCTGCTTCTCCATTTTATTAATCAGTAGATTCTATATTTGCACATTTTTCTTTTTTATATGAACATACAAGTTTGCACTGGATACATACTTTAAGCTTGAAGGTTGAAGTGACAGTTTGGATGTAATATATATATATATATATATATATATATGTATGTATATATTAAAGTTGTATCAAATTTTTTGTATTTATATGAGTTTGATCCATTCAGAATTTACTAATTAGCCATCGGATTAGGGGAGACTTCACATATGTTAAGCAATACCAGCACATACGACCGTTTATGTACTACACTATCATTTATGAATTTGCAGATTGGAATTGGTTTTTATTAGAGAAGCAATCTATAAATTAATACATAATTACAGGAAAAAAAAGTTTATTGATAAAATGTCAATTTATTGGTTTCATGATGAAAGACATATTCTTTGCAATGACAAATTCCAAAATCAAGTCCATAACCGAGTCCAAAACTAAACCCATAACCAAGGTTATGATCTAGCTTTTAATCTATAACCGATCCAATAATTGAGCCATAAACTTGCGCATGATGTAGCCTATGACTGATCCCATGACTGAGCCTATTACCTAGCGCATGGCCGAGCACATGATTGAGTCTCATATCCAAGAACTTAACCGAGCTCATGACTAAGCCCATAAATGAGCACATGACCGAGTACTTGACCAAGCACATTACCAAGCCCCATAACCAAGAACGTGATTGAGCCATGACCAAGCCCATAACCATGCACAAGCTCGGGCACATGACCGAGCACATTACGGAGAACATAATCGAGCCCATGACTTGCTCATAACCAATCTCACTAATTAGCACTTGACTGAGCACATGACCAAGACCATAACCGATCCCATGACCGAGGCCATGACCGAGCCCATTACTAGGAACATGACCGGGCACTTGATTGAGAACATAACCGAGTCCATGACCAATCTCATAACCAAGCATATGACTGAGCACTTGACCAAGAACATGAGCAAGCACTTGACTGAACACAAGACCGAGCACATGACTTGTAACGACCCGGAATTTTGGGGCCAATTTAAAATTCTTATTTTAGAAATTTTAATGGATTTTAATATTTAAAATAGTTTATTTTAAATAATAACGACTAAAAATTTATTTTAAAACGAATAAATTTAATTTAATTATAAAAGGAGTTAAAAGCAGCGCTGCAGTTTGAAATTTTGAACTTTGACTGACTGTACAGGATTCATTTTAAATCAGAAATGAGTGAAACAAGAAATATTTGAATCGGTTTAATCATATCTTTCTAACGAATCTGAAAAATTGAAATTTCACTTCGAAAATAGAAAGTTATGTCCAGTTTAAAATTTAGAAAAGTCGCTATAGAATTTATATATTTTTTAATTAAATATATTGGCCTTAAAAATAGTCATTTTTCAAACGACCTCGGTTTTCGACGAAACCACTTTTGTTGGAACCAGAATGTCAAATTATTGCTAAGTTTCAATTTTCATAATTTTTCGAATTAATATGTGAGCGTGGCAGAGGAAAACGTGTTTTTTCAGTTTCGGTCAAATTTAATCGATTAGAAAATGGCCATTTTCCAAATAGTCTCAGAATCCGACGAAATTAGTCTCGTTAGAACCGTATTGTCAAAACATAACTAGAAATAATTTTTCTGTAATTTTTAGAGTCCGTATGTGGCCCCGGTAATTTAAAATGTACGTTTGAATTTAATAATTGAATGATTTATAATTTAATTTAAAGAAAAACATATCGTAACAGCCGAATTAGGTTACGAAACATATTCCATTGTGTCCAGGATGGGGGTTAATAGCTGGGAGCGACACTCGCTGGGTTTAAATCAGAGTCCGAATGGTTTAACAAGTTATTTTCTTAAATTAATTAATTAAATATTATAAAATACCCTATATATACCATTAGAATACACCGTATATTTTAAAACCCTAGCCTCCTATTCTGTAGCCGCCGTTCTATTCAAATCTATGGCCGAAATTGTCAACCCTTCATCCCTTAATTTCTTTTAATCTACTCAGAATTAATTCACAAATCAATACTCAAATCGAAGAGCATTTCGAGTTCAACAAATTGGTAGGGTTATGATCGTGTTTAAGGATGTAGATTGGGCGAACTTGGGCTCTAAACCCGACGAGTTCGGGCACGGTTTCATGGAGGAGGGGCACGCCGAGTTCGACAGGAACTGGGGCGCTGGTGGCTTCGGGCAAGGCCGACGTCACGGTGAAATCGGATCGGTCTCCGGTGCCTCGAGGGATGTGCGGTGGCGTGCCCTAATGGAGCAACGATGGGTCTCGGTGACTGAATGAAGAACGATGAATACAGAGAAGTGCGGCCTAGTTTGTTAGAAGGGGTAATTAAAGAATTTAATTTAATTTACTAATTAATTAATGTAATTAAAGTTCAAACTATTATAACTTCTGCAAATCTTATCAGAATTTGTAATGGCGCGTTTGGTTAGCTGTCGAATAATTAATTTATTTAATGATTTATATATCGATTTGGCGATATCGATAACTTAAAGTACAACGTTCGAACTTATAATTTATAATTATAATTAAAACGAACCTGAAACGTCGCGGCAGTTCGCAATTTGGCGATTTGAACTTCAACTGAATGTACATGATTCATTTTAAGCCGGATTTCTGTGAAATAAGAAACATGTGGAGCTGGTGGAGTATATCTTTCTAGTGGAAGAGAAAAATCGAGATTTCGTCATGTAGATTTTGAGTTATGTCCAAAGAAAATTTCAGAAAAAGTCGCTGTGAAATTCCTTTATAATTTGCAACGCTTTATTTACGTTATAAAAGGGTTTTCAATATATTTGAATATCGGGTTTGAATTTAGACAAGGTTCTTTTGAAACATAACGATAAAATAATTTTTAGAATTTTACTGTAATTTTTAATTATTTAAATGAGCAACTTTTTATTTGGAGTATTTTGCACCCTGAAATCAACATTTTGGGATTTCACAAAATAGGTTAACCTACCGGTATTATTATATTTCTGGAGTCGGGGCATCTCGCTCGTTACGATGGTGTTTTTATTTCTGTCTGTAGTGGTACGTAACTATATAAATTTATAAAATAAAGTTGTGACAAAATTTGCGGACATAAACAACGACACACTTTTCTCTGTTTCAACCACCAGTTATTTGTTGCTTTAAAACAAACACGTGGATGCCCTAATACCCTTAACATTCTTTGGCTTATAAATACACAGCAGATGGGCTTATTGAGGGGTTCTTCATTTCAGTAAAAAAAAAACACCACGGTAAAAATAAAATAAACAGAAATATATGGAGTAGTGGAAAGCTGGAGCTAGTTTCTTGAAATAGCGGGTACTAGTAGTTGCGTGAGCAGCAAGGACGGATGCAAGCTTCACTGTTTAAGGATGGAGTAAGTGAGGAACAGAACAATGCGTGTTCGTGGAGAGTCCGACACCCAAGAATGCAGAGACCAGGTTGGAGCAAGAAAAAAACAAGAGCAGTATGCTCGGAGAAGAAGAACGTGGTCACGGAAATAGCAGGAAAGTGAGGGGAGTTTGTGTACAGTTCGATATGCATGGAGGACGTAATGAATGCAGAAGGTTCGGGCACGTTTGTTTTGAGTGACTGGATGCGGAATTTTGGGTTAATGGATGATGAACAGGAGCTGCTCACGCCATGTATATTTGTAGAAGAAGTGAAGGGTCGTTAGGTGCCTGTGGAGCGTGTGTCAGTAGAGGAGCATGCAAGTTTGTATAAACGGTGGAGAAATAGTGGGGTGGCATGCATAAGATGTTGACAGAATGGAGTGCATTCTTTTTTGCTGTGGCTTGCGAGATTTATCTGAGGAAGAAAGGGGAACTGTTCATAGCGGGTGGGTTGGAGTTTGTGGGCTGACGGGAAACAAAAAGTATATCTTCCTCATACGATATCAGAATTGGACGAAACAAGATCCGTCGGGATCGTATGGACGGGAGCAACGCGATGAGACTGACCGGGAGTGAATCGGGACTCATTACAATTTATGGCAAAATAAATTGTCCGACTGAGTCAAATAACGCAAACCGTTATTTAACAGTTAACGCGCCAATGTGAGTAAATCTCACTAACTCTGAACAGTTTATAATTTCATGTTGTATTGTTAGAACTGTTAAAATTGTCTGTTTGACTGTGTGTTGATTTTTTGCTTGAACTGCTAGTCAGTTAGTAGAGATTTTATATATATATTTACGTATGTATATATATATATATGTATATATATAAACCGTCAAATAGTTATATGTTGATTCTGTTTATCAGAATATTATACTGGTGTTGTTTAACATCTGTGGATGCAGGGAAACAGGTTGGAGGAATCCAACTGGATTCCTCAACAGTTATTTTTACTGTGATTTATGTATTGTGATATATAAATGTGATGTATATAATCTGTTGTGATTACGTGTGGTTGGACGATATTCATCGTTGTTAGGTGATGTGTTAAAAACCATAAGAAATACCAGAGTGTGATAAAAGGTTAATCAAAGTAATTGGTTAAGTTAACCAAAGCGAGTTAGTCGAGTTAATCAAAGTAATTGGTTAAGTTAACCAAAGTAAATTAGTTAAGATAAACTAAGCGGTTAATCGAAGTGAATTAGTTAAGTTAAACTAATTTGTAAATCAAAGTGAATTAGTTGCGTCAAACTAAGTGAATTAGTCAAGTTAAACTAATTGGTTAATCGAAGTAAATTAGTTGGGTTAATCAAAGTGAATTAGCTGAGTTAAACTAAGTAAATCGGTTAGAGTTAATCAAAGTGAATTAACTAAGTTAAACTAAGTGGATTAGTTCAGTTAATCGAGACAAGTAAATCAAGTTAGGTTAAACCATTTGAGTTAACCAGTTAAAGTTTACCAGTTAAAGATAAACAGTTTGAGTTAACCAGTTAAAGTTTACCAGTTAAAGATAAACAGTTAGAGTTGACCAGTTAAAGTTGACCAGTTAAAGTTGACCAGTTAGAGTTGATCAGTTAGAGTTACTCAATTAAAGTTGACCAGTTAGAGTTGATCAGTTAGAGTTACTCAGTTAGAGTTGACCAGTTAGAGTTATCCAAGTGGAGTTAATCGAGTAGAGTTGTCGAATATCACTTATTCGAAGTAGAGTTATCGAATATAGTGTATTCGAGGGAAGAGTAATCGAATATAGTTTATTCGAGTGGAGAAATCAAATGTTATTCATTTGAGAAGAGTTACCGAATATTATTTATTCGAAGAGTAGTTATCGAATATTGGTTATTCGAAGTTAGTTAATCCAAAGGAGTTATTCGAAGTTAGTTAATCCAAAGGAGTTATTCGAAGTTAGTTAATCCAAAGGAGTTATTCGAAGTTAGTTAATCCAAAGGAGTTATTCGAAGTTAGTTAATCCAAAGGAGTTATTCGAAGTTAGTTAATCCAAAGGAGTTATTCGAAGTTAGTTAATCCAAAGGAGTTATTCGAAGTTAGCTAATCCAAAGGAGTTAAATCGAATTTAGTTGTTCGAAAGGAGTTAATCAATTTGAGTTAAGTTAATCGATTTGAATTAAGTTGAATCGAAATGGAGTAAATCGATTAGAATTAAGTTAATCGAGTTAGAGTAAGTCGAATATTAGTTATTCGAAGGTAAGTTATTCGAATTACTTATTCGAATAGAGTTAAACACGTAAGAGTTAATTGAATATTAGTTATTCAATTTGAGTTAATCGAATTTAGTTATTCGAGAAGAGTTAAATCGAATTTAGTTATTCGAAAGGAGTTAATCAATTTGAGTTAAGTTAATCGATTTGAATTAAGTTGAATCGAAATGGAGTAAATCGATTAGAATTAAGTTAATCGAGTTAGAGTAAATCGAATATTAGTTATTCGAAGGTAAGTTATTCGAAGGAGTTAATCAATTAAATTATTCGAATGAGTTATTCGAAGGAGTAAATCAAATTAAGTTAATCGATTAGAGTTGAGTTAATCGATTTGGGTTAAGTTAAGTTATCGAGTTAAGTAATCGAGTTAAGATTTATCGAGTTAAGTAATCGAGTTAAGAAATCGAGTTGAGATAATCGGGATAAGAAAATCAAGTTGAGTTAATCGAATAAGTTATTCGATAAGAGTAAATCCATTTAAGTTAATCGGATGTTAGTTATTCGATAAGAATTGACACATTTAAGAAAATCGAATATTTGTTATTCGATAAGAGTTAATGAAATAGAGCCAACCAAGAAGAGTTATTCGAATATTAGTTATTCGATAGGAGTTAATCGAAATAGAGTTTATCGAATATCAGTCATTAAAAAGGGAGAGTTAATCGAATAGAGATTACTCGAAAGAGAGTTATACGTCGAATTCGATTATAGCGAATTCGGGAAAGTACTGTTTACTTTCCAGGGTTTAAATCAAGATTTAGTTATTGATTTAGAAATTAGGTGTCTGTTAAATTATTCGAGTTAGGAGATAAAGTTATAATTTAGGTTAGATATTGCAGAAGTAGGAATTATAACGTTATAGTTATAATCAAACACTGTCATATAAGAAGTGGATTCGTAACCTGAATTCGAGAATTTGCGTAAACAGATGATTGTAAAAAAGTGAGTGATGAGCTTCATCTATTTCACAGTAAAGGACGTTGTTCAATTAAGGTCTGAGAGGTAATTATACCCCAACTTGATTGACTGCAGAATTGACAAAAGAATAGTTGTGGTTCGATAGAAAAGGTTGATTTGAAATATAGAAGTAATAAGCGATTAATGGATTAAGCATAACGATGTTTTATACAACGTTCATTGGAAATCCGTAAATGAGTTTTGGAAACGTTTTCCAAATATAGTCAGATATGTTTTCTAAACATAGAAAATGAAATGTTTTCATGATAAGAATTTAAGAAATAGAGTTAAGCAAATTCAGAAACTGACTGGAGAGGGTAAGTTGAACGGTTTTCTAAGTGACGATCTGATGTTGATTTCGACCTTCTGGATTGATACTTAGAGAATTGTTCTCATACTAGTTACAGTTAGGGACTGATAGTTGCGAAATAATAGTGATGTGAAAATAAGCTATGGAAATGTTTTCCAATGATTAATAACATATATTTTCTAAATATATGAAATAAGGAAATATGAACATATATATGTATATGATGATTGATCGATCGAATTTCCATTTGGAAATAAGATCGTTGTTTGTACACCGACATGTTTTCATTTGATAGTTGAATCACAGACTATCAAAGTTTTGACCATATTTACGTTGTAAATATGGAGAGACCGGTTGGATTATTATCCGAAGAACCACTCGGTATTAGCATAAGCGTTGCGAATCAAGTACGCTGAAGAAAATTGAAGACGGAGTGAAGTGCAAGGGCTATTGTGAAAAGCCTAGGTAGGATGGATTCACTGAATAGTGCCTTCTGTTTATTCAGTCCCAGAACAACGTATATGGACGAGTGTCTGACAAAGTATTCTTAACGAATCATATATGTTGATCTCTTTAAACGTATTACGTTGGTGGCGGAGAAATTCGTTTCTCTTAGCTTTTATACCCGTGATGCCTTGAGAAATCGATAACGATTTGGCGGGTATGACGATGTGGCATTCAAAGTAATTGAAGAAATAATCTGTCAAAGCGGTAAACGTGACCTCAAAACCTCACAACCGGGAAATAACAGAAGTTGGGCTAGGCAGCATGGCTAGTTGGGCCATACCCAAGCAGGGTGTATTATCACCATCTAGAGAATATTCAATTGTACTTCTTTATAATCTATTTCAATGCTGTCCCTTATCGGGAAGGATGGTTGCTGATCCCAACCATCGGTGATAATATATTCGTTACACTCAAGCTAAATGAGTGGACGGTCATGTGTGGCCGGGTTGCAAGACGTTCTTGTTGAACCCTAGTGTATCTCCTCTAGAGTACACTGATCGGAAGGTGCTCCCATACCTTGTCTGTTGGAATCCAATATCCAATAAGCGCTCACGGTTTTATTTGTATACTATGTATGTGGAACGTGAGATGCAAGCGTTCTGCTAGATTGATATCTATTTGTATTTAGACATTATTATAATATCAGAAAGATATCCTTTATTTAACCAAGTGTTGGAGTTTTATTCACACCAGTCCCATGACTGACCCGGAGTTTATTTTGTTTGTTTTCCCTAAACTCTTGGGTGCCTAAATTTGTATGGGCAGTCAAGTAGTTGGGATTTTACAGATACACTTGGAGAGCTTGGAGCAGGAGGCTTCAGGATTATAGCTATTATTATTCCGCTGTGTTGTTAAGTGTTGTACTTTGAAATGGTATGTATATACGAGTACTGATTTGTGTTTCAAAGTTATGTTATATTTTATTCGTTCCGCTGTGAGATTCGTGTTTACTCTGATGATGTAAGTTCTTCTTCTTCTTCTATTCTATTAGTTCTATCTTTTCTTCCTCACCCTCTACTTTCTTTCACTAACGTCTCGGGATTTTCGACCCTCGAGGGGTCGAAAATTTCCAGCCGTTACAGTTGGTATCAGAGCTTAAGTTAAGTGATTACCTTGGCTCTGTGGCATAACTCGATAGAGATGGGATTAGTAATATCCTAGATTGAGTTTGAGTGTATGTATATGAGCGCGTAATTGTTATTCAATATAAAATGGTTTTATATTGTGGAGACTCATTGGTTGAGTGGCTTATGAATTCTGGTCGATCAGTTGATCCACTGTATCGATAAGGGTTACTAAACACTCGAATACGATGAACCGTCATGGTATGTTTTGAAAGAGGGTAAATGAAATAATTTTTCCCAAAATATATTTGTTTATAGAAGAAATATATATCTTGAAATTAGTATAGTATATTGATTGTGTTGGTTGTTATTATAATCGAATAAGATTATAAAAGGGTTAAATGGTTATAAATGACCAATCAGAATTCATATGATTGTAATATATGAAATAGTTTGAATTAAATATGAATTTAAATCAGAATTTGGAATGTAAAATAAGGAAATTTTAAGTTCCTGGGAGATTTTGAAAATATTTTTCAAATTGAAAATGATATAGTATTGAACTCACTTCGATAGCTGGAAAATAGATTCTGATGATGAATCTAGACATCATCAGTGTTCATTTTCGAGTTCTAAGTGACGGATTACTACCAAAGGTTTTGTTTTTGAATTGTTTTGAGAAAACAAGTTGTTTAGAAATTCAAAGGTTTTGAATTGGCATTATGATTTCAAATTGATTTGAAAGAAACCTAGGAACTTAAGTTCTGGAATTAAAATTTAACTAATGAAGTTAAATAAAATGAGATGGTAAAAATAAATTGAAATTTAACTTGAACCGAGTTAAATAAAATTGAATTGGATTAGAGATAATCTAGAATGGAACCAAATTGATAAGTCAATAATGTGGAATGTGATATTAGAGTTCGAATGAAATTCGATTTGGATTTGAGGATATGAACTGATTGGAGATCAACTGGAATGGATAACATTGGTATATGTTGAAGTGGTAGCAGATGAAAGGGGTAGAGTTAAATGCCCGACAAAAAGGTACAAGTTTATATCATATATGAGTTTGGATTTTATGAGCCGAATTAGCAAGCCGCTTGGCTATTTTGATTTCCTTTTGGATGGGAGGAGGCCTAGAGAGGCGAGTTGTGGTTTGACGTATTGAGCCATACAAAGGAGGTTATGGCGAAATTTTTCGAAAATTTAAGGTGTTAGAAAATTTTCAGAATTTTTGAAAATTTTAGTTGGTCGGAAATGAATTAATAAATTAATTAAAATTAAATAGGTCCAGTCGAAACTGAAATTTAGAGGTAAACAAAAAGGATTTTTAAATCTAGTTAGTAGAGTTAGTAGCGTTTTTCTAACTTAGCAATTTCGAGGACGAAATTATTTTAAGGGGGGAAGTCGGTAATGGCGCGTTTGGTTAGCTGTCGAATAATTAATTTATTTAATGATTTATATATCGATTTGGCGATATCGATAACTTAAAGTACAACGTTCGAACTTATAATTTATAATTATAATTAAAACGAACCTGAAACGTCGCGGCAGTTCGCAATTTGGCGATTTGAACTTCAACTGAATGTACATGATTCATTTTAAGCCGGATTTCTATGAAACAAGAAACGTGTGGAGCTGGTGGAGTATATCTTTCTAGTGGAAGAGAAAAATCGAGATTTCGTCATGTAGATTTTGAGTTATGTCCAAAGCAAATTTCAGAAAAAGTCGCTGTGAAATTCCTTTATAATTTGCAACGCTTTATTTACGTTATAAAAGGGTTTTCAATATATTTGAATATCGGGTTTGAATTTAGACAAGGTTCTTTTGAAACATAACAATAAAATAATTCTTAGAATTTTACTGTAATTTTTAATTATTTAAATGAGCAACTTTTTATTTGGAGTATTTTGCACCCTGAAATCAACATTTTGGGATTTCACAAAATAGGTTAACCTACCGGTATTATTATATTTCTGGAGTCGGGGCATCTCGCTCGTTACGATGGTGTTTTTATTTCTGTCTGTAGTGGTACGTAACTATATAAATTTATAAAATAAAGTTGTGACAAAATTTGCGGACATAAACAACGACACACTTTTCTCTGTTTCAACCACCAGTTATTTGTTGCTTTAAAACAAACACGTGGATGCCCTAATACCCTTAACTTTCTTTGGCTTATAAATACACAGCAGATGGGCTTATTGAGGGGTTCTTCATTTCAGTAAAAAAAACACCACGGTAAAAATAAAATAAACAGAAATATATGGAGTAGTGGAAAGCTGGAGCTAGTTTCTTGAAATAGCGGGTACTAGTAGTTGCGTGAGCAGCAAGGACGGATGCAAGCTTCACTGTTTAAGGATGGAGTAAGTGAGGAACAGAACAATGCGTGTTCGTGGAGAGTCCGACACCCAAGAATGCAGAGACCAGGTTGGAGCAAGAAAAAAACAAGAGCAGTATGCTCGGAGAAGAAGAACGTGGTCACGGAAATAGCAGGAAAGTGAGGGGAGTTTGTGTACAGTTCGATATGCATGGAGGACGTAATGAATGCAGAAGGTTCGGGCACGTTTGTTTTGAGTGACTGGATGCGGAATTTTGGGTTAATGGATGATGAACAGGAGCTGCTCACGCCATGTATATTTGTAGAAGAAGTGAAGGGTCGTTAGGTGCCTGTGGAGCGTGTGTCAGTAGAGGAGCATGCAAGTTTGTATAAACGGTGGAGAAATATTGGGGTGGCATGCATAAGATGTTGACAGAATGGAGTGCATTCTTTTTTGCTGTGGCTTGCGAGATTTATCTGAGGAAGAAAGGGGAACTGTTCATAGCGGGTGGGTTGGAGTTTGTGGGCTGACGGGAAACAAAAAGTATATCTTCCTCATACGATATCAGAATTGGACGAAACAAGATCCGCCGGGATCGTATGGACGGGAGCAACGCGATGAGACTGACCGGGAGTGAATCGGGACTCATTACAATTTATGGCGAAATAAATTGTCCGACTGAGTCAAATAACGCAAACCGTTATTTAACAGTTAACGCGCCAATGTGAGTAAATCTCACTAACTCTGAACAGTTTATAATTTCATGTTGTATTGTTAGAATTGTTAAAATTGTCTGTTTGACTGTGTGTTGATTTTTTGCTTGAACTGCTAGTCAGTTAGTAGAGATTTTATATATATATTTACGTATGTATATATATATATATAAAAACCGTCAAATAGTTATATGTTGATTCTGTTTCTCAGAATATTATACTGGTGTTGTTTAACATCTGTGGATGCAGGGAAACAGGTTGGAGGAATCCAACTGGATTCCTCAATAGTTATTTTTACTGTGATTTATGTATTGTGATATATAAATGTGATGTATATAATCGGTTGTGATTACGTGTGGTTGGACGATATTCATCGTTGTTAGGTGATGTGTTAAAAACCATAAGAAATACCAGAGTGTGATAAAAGGTTTACAAAGTAATTGGTTAAGTTAACCAAAGCGAGTTAGTCGAGTTAATCAAAGTAATTGGTTAAGTTAACCAAAGTAAATTAGTTAAGATAAACTAAGCGGTTAATCGAAGTGAATTAGTTAAGTTAAACTAATTTGTAAATCAAAGTGAATTAGTTGCGTCAAACTAAGTGAATTAGTCAAGTTAAACTAATTGGTTAATCGAAGTAAATTAGTTGGGTTAATCAAAGTGAATTAGCTGAGTTAAACTAAGTAAACCGGTTAGAGTTAATCAAAGTGAATTAACTAAGTTAAACTAAGTGGATTAGTTCAGTTAATCGAGACAAGTAAATCAAGTTAGGTTAAACCATTTGAGTTAACCAGTTAAAGTTTACCAGTTAAAGATAAACAGTTTGAGTTAACCAGTTAAAGTTTACCAGTTAAAGTTTACCAGTTAAAGATAAACAGTTAGAGTTGACCAGTTAAAGTTGACCAGTTAAAGTTGACCAGTTAGAGTTGATCAGTTAGAGTTACTCAGTTAAAGTTGACCAGTTAGAGTTGATCAGTTAGAGTTACTCAGTTAGAGTTGACCAGTTAGAGTTGACCAGTTAGAGTTATCCAAGTGGAGTTAATCGAGTAGAGTTGTCGAATATCACTTATTCGAAGTAGAGTTATCGAATATAGTGTATTCGAGGGAAGAGTAATCGAATATAGTTTATTCGAGTGGAGAAATCAAATGTTATTCATTTGAGAAGAGTTACCGAATATTATTTATTCGAAGAGTAGTTATCGAATATTGGTTATTCGAAGTTAGTTAATCCAAAGGAGTTATTCGAAGTTAGTTAATCCAAAGGAGTTATTCGAAGTTAGTTAATCCAAAGGAGTTATTCGAAGTTAGTTAATCCAATGGAGTTATTCGAAGTTAGTTAATCCAAAGGAGTTATTCGAAGTTAGTTAATCCAAAGGAGTTATTCGAAGTTAGTTAATCCAAAGGAGTTATTCGAAGTTAGCTAATCCAAAGGAGTTAAATCGAATTTAGTTATTCGAAAGGAGTTAATCAATTTGAGTTAAGTTAATCGATTTGAATTAAGTTGAATCGAAATGGAGTAAATCGATTAGAATTAAGTTAATCGAGTTAGAGTAAATCGAATATTAGTTATTCGAAGGTAAGTTATTCGAATTACTTATTCGAATAGAGTTAAACACGTAAGAGTTAATTGAATATTAGTTATTCAATTTGAGTTAATCGAATTTAGTTATTCGAGAAGAGTTAAATCGAATTTAGTTATTCGAAAGGAGTTAATCAATTTGAGTTAAGTTAATCGATTTGAATTAAGTTGAATCGAAATGGAGTAAATCGATTAGAATTAAGTTAATCGAGTTAGAGTAAATCGAATATTAGTTATTCGAAGGTAAGTTATTCGAATTAGTTATTCGAAGGAGTTAATCAATTAAGTTATTCGAATGAGTTATTCGAAGGAGTAAATCAAATTAAGTTAATCGATTAGAGTTGAGTTAATCGATTTGGGTTAAGTTAAGTTATCGAGTTAAGTAATCGAGTTAAGTAATCGAGTTAAGAAATCGAGTTGAGATAATCGGGATAAGAAAATCAAGTTGAGTTAATCGAATAAGTTATTCGATAAGAGTAAATCCATTTAAGTTAATCGGATGTTAGTTATTCGATAAGAATTGACACATTTAAGAAAATCGAATATTTGTTATTCGATAAGAGTTAATGAAATAGAGCCAACCAAGAAGAGTTATTCGAATATTAGTTATTCGATAGGAGTTAATCGAAATAGAGTTTATCGAATATCAGTCATTAAAAAGGGAGAGTTAATCGAATAGAGATTACTCGAAAGAGAGTTATACGTCGAATTCGATTATAGCGAATTCGGGAAAGTACTATTTACTTTCCAGGGTTTAAATCAAGATTTAGTTATTGATTTAGAAATTAGGTGTCTGTTAAATTATTCGAGTTAGGAGATAAAGTTATAATTTAGGTTAGATATTGCAGAAGTAGGAATTATAACGTTATAGTTATAATCAAACACTGTCATATAAGAAGTGGATTCGTAACCTGAATTCGAGAATTTGCGTAAACAGATGATTGTAAAAAAGTGAGTGATGAGCTTCATCTATTTCACAGTAAAGGACGTTGTTCAATTAAGGTCTGAGAGGTAATTATACCCCAACTTGATTGACTGCAGAATTGACAAAGGAATAGTTGTGGTTCGATAGAAAAGGTTGATTTGAAATATAGAAGTAATAAGCGATTAATGGATTAAGCATAACGATGTTTTATACAACGTTCATTGGAAATCCGTAAATGAGTTTTGGAAACGTTTTCCAAATATAGTCAGATATGTTTTCTAAACATAGAAAATGAAATGTTTTCATGATAAGAATTTAAGAAATAGAGTTAAGCAAATTCAGAAACTGACTGGAGAGGGTAAGTTGAACGGTTTTCTAAGTGACGATCTGATGTTGATTTCGACCTTCCGGATTGATACTTAGAGAATTGTTCTCATACTAGTTACAGTTAGGGACTGATAGTTGCGAAATAATAGTGATGTGAAAATAAGCTATGGAAATGTTTTCCAATGATTAATAACATATATTTTCTAAATATATGAAATAAGGAAATATGAACATATATATGTATATGATGATTGATCGATCGAATTTCCATTTGGAAATAAGATCGTTGTTTGTACACCGACATGTTTTCATTTGATAGTTGAATCACAGACTATCAAAGTTTTGACCATATTTACGTTGTAAATATGGAGAGACCGGTTGGATTATTATCCGAAGAACCACTCCGTATTAGCATAAGCATTGCGAATCAAGTACGCTGAAGAAAATTGAAGACGGAGTGAAGTGCAAGGGCTATTGTGAAAAGCCTAGGTAGGATGGATTCACTGAATAGTGCCTTCGGTTTATTCAGTCCCAGAACAACGTATATGGACGAGTGTCTGACAAAGTATTCTTAACGAATCATATATGTTGATCTCTTTAAACGTATTACGTTGGTGGCGGAGAAATTCGTTTCTCTTAGCTTTTATACCCGTGATGCCTTGAGAAATCGATAACGATTTGGCGGGTATGACGATGTGGCATTCAAAGTAATTGAAGAAATAATCTGTCAAAGTGATAAACGTGACCTCAAAACCTCACAACCGGGAAATAACAGAAGTTGGGCTAGGCAGCATGGCTAGTTGGGCCATACCCAAGCAGGGTGTATTATCACCATCTAGAGAATATTCAATTGTACTTCTTTATAATCTATTTCAATGCTGTCCCTTATCGGGAAGGATGGTTGCTGATCCCAACCATCGGTGATAATATATTCGTTACACTCAAGCTAAATGAGTGGACGGTCATGTGTGGCCGGGTTGCAAGACGTTCTTGTTGAACCCTAGTGTATCTCCTCTAGAGTACACTGATCGGAAGGTGCTCCCATACCTTGTCTGTTGGAATCCAATCTCCAATAAGCGCTCACGGTTTTATTTGTATACTATGTATGTGGAACGTGAGATGCAAGCGTTCTGCTAGATTGATATCTATTTGTATTTAGACATTATTATAATATCAGAAAGATATCCTTTATTTAACCAAGTGTTGGAGTTTTATTCACACCAGTCCCATGACTGACCCGGAGTTTATTTTGTTTGTTTTCCCTAAACTCTTGGGTGCCTAAATTTGTACGGGCAGTCAAGTAGTTGGGATTTTACAGATACACTTGGAGAGCTTGGAGCAGGAGGCTTCAGGATTATAGCTATTATTATTCCGCTGTGTTGTTAAGTGTTGTACTTTGAAATGGTATGTATATACGAGTACTGATTTGTATTTCAAAGTTATGTTATATTTTATTCGTTCCGCTGTGAGATTCGTGTTTACTCTGATGATGTAAGTTCTTCTTCTTCTTCTATTCTATTAGTTTTATCTATTCTTCCTCACCCTCTACTTTCTTTCACTAACGTCTCGGGATTTTCGACCCTCGAGGGGTCGAAAATTTCCAGCCGTTACAGAATTTGATGAAACAAGTTGCGTTAGAATCGCAGTGAAGAGATCTACGTGATGGAACTGACGAGATTCAAAACAAAGCACTTTGGAATTTCAGTCAAATTTGAACGCAAATTCAGATAAAAGCAATGTGAGATTTCTATATTTAAATTAAAATTAATTGTTTATTTATTTTATTGTATTCATTCAGTATGAAATTCATGTTGTATGTATATACTCATTTAAATGTTGACTGTGCTGTGATTGTGATGGACGAT
This sequence comes from Allium sativum, assembly GCA_030737875.1. Taxonomy (NCBI): domain Eukaryota; kingdom Viridiplantae; phylum Streptophyta; class Magnoliopsida; order Asparagales; family Amaryllidaceae; genus Allium; species Allium sativum. Next base: position 790,244,744 of record CM060916.1, on the reverse strand, counting down.
TGATTGTGATTGTGTATTCATGTTTGTTAGAATTTTGTATATATGATAAGATCATATTTTATCGTATATATTTGAATAATCAATTTTGTCATATATATTTGAATAATCAATTTTGTCATATATATTAGAATAATCAATCCTGTCATATATATTAGAACAATCAATTTTTGTCATATATGATAAAAATCAACATTTTTGTATATTAAAAGTGAATTAGACAAAATAAACATTTTTGTTATATAATTGTCATGTTAGGAAAAATAAACATTCTTGTTATAAAATTTTCATTTTAGTTAGAAAATGTTATATTAATATAGAATTGTCTTTTCAGTTAGATAATGTTATATTAGCATTAAATTTTCACGTTAGATAAAAGATATCATTTTGTTAGGAAATGTTGCATTAGAAATAAAAATATCATTTTATTCAGAATTATCATTTTTAAATAAAAATATCATGATAGAATGAAGATAACATTTTCTGTTAGAAAATACACATTAAAGTAAAATTAACATTTGCATTGTAAGATGTGACATTAAAGTAAACTTAACATTTTTTTTTAAATTGAAATATATTATGCAAATCAAAACAACATTTTTATTTGAAATGAATTATGCATATAAAATGACCTTTTGATTTGAAACCTGTTATGAAAATAACATCTTTGTCAAAGTATGATTATAGAAATAAAAATCACAATTTTGTGAAAACATGTTTTATAGAAATTTGTTATATAAATAAAAAACACATTTTTGGTCGAAACTTGTTTAGTGAATAAAAATCACATTCTTGTCAAAACAAGATTATAGAAATAAAAACAACCTTTTAATTTGAAATGTGTTTTGTAAATCAAAATAACATTTTTATTAGAAATTTGCAATGATAACATTTTTAGAAATGTGTTGTGAAAAAAATCATATTTTGATACTAGAAATGTTAACATTAGAAAAATCATATTTTGACACTAGAAATGTTAACATTAGAAAAATCAAATTTTGACACTAGAAATGTTAACATTAGAAAAAAAAATCATATTTTGATATTAGAAATGCTAACATTAGAAAAATCATATTTTTATACTAGAAATGTCAACATTAGAAAAATCATAGTTTGTTATAAAAAGTTGCATTAGAATATAATCATGTTTTGTTATAAAAAGTTTTCATTAGAATAAAATGAGTTTAACCAGAATTATCACTTTTGGTCAATAAAATGGGTTTAAACAAAATTCTGATTTTGTTTGCATTAGAAGTTAATAAACAAAATCATCATATTTGTTTACATTAAAAAGAAGAAATTAAGAATGTATATTTCTTACATTAAGAAGAATGAGTTAAAATGTATATTTATATACATTAAAAATAATGAATTAGTAATGGACATTTTTGTCACATTAAAAAGTATGAAGTAGAAATACACCTTTGCCATTAAAATGAATGAGGCTAAAATATACATTTTGGTAAATAAATATGAGTTAAGATTTTCATTTTCATTTGTCAACAATAAAAAGAATTGAATTAAAAGATTAGATTTTATTGCCATTTGTTCCAATAAAAAGTATTGAAATGTATGTATGAATGTTGAAATGTGTGATGGGTTAAATATAATGTTTAGTATACTCAAGTTTGAATATTACACTCCTATTTACAAGTTACCCGACTTGTTTATGTGATTGAGACGATAATTTTCACACATCGCCCAAGTGAACAAATAATTTATTATTTGTTTGATGAATGAAACCCCACACGGGTATTGGGATGATATTGGACGCACACAAATCCCAATATTTAATTATCTGTCAATCGATGGATTGACAGTCTGTGATGAGCTTTAGTTATTTACTTTAATGCTCACACAATTATAAATTCCACTTTGAGTGTTATTTGAATGCTTGGTAATTATTTATCATGATTGTTGACTACATACAATATATGGTTGTTGATTGAGTCACATTCCAATAAAGGATATTTTAGAAAATGTCTTAGAAAAAGAATATTTTAGAAAAAGAATGTATTTTGGAAAAATATATTTTTATTGAATGAATTAGTTATTAACTAAAATAAATCATTAAATTAAGATTTAATGAAGTTTTCAAAATTAGTGAATATTTAATTGAAATTAAATTAAATAAAAATGGATTTTTGGTTTGTCGTGAATGGTGTCTTCAATAACACCTTTCTTAAACCCAGTTGAGAAATGAGTAAATCTTTTAATTAAGATTTTTAAAAGTTTTCAATTTATATTTAGTAATTGAAATAAGATGAAATGTGAGTCGGATTTATTGTGAATTGTGTTTCTAAGCGACATATGTTCTTTAACCCAACTGACAGTGAAATTATGATTTGGAATTTATAAATCTTTTATTAAGGTTTAAATGGGAATTTTCCCAAAAACTAAAGTTTCCAATTTAATATACTAAATTGGAGTTGAATGGAATTCAAATTTATAATAACCGAGATAAGCTTCTGTAAAAGAAGACCGATACTACATATGGAATTTAAGAGGCCTTGCCGTTATTCCATTTATATTATTGGTTGGATACAGAAATTTATAACGATTATATATCGATTTGATTTCTGTGAAGATTCCATATTTTATGGAAGATGAGTTTGGGTTTACCGTGAACTATGTTTTAAATGACATTAGTTCTTTAACCCAGTTAAAGATAAGATTTATTTCTTAAATTTAAATAATCATTGAATAATGATTTTTGATATTTAAAACCAAATTGGGGTTTTAATAAATCTTTAAAAGTAAGATTTAAGAATAATTTAAAGAGTTTATCTTTGATAGAATAATTTGAATATTTTATTTAAAAGAATATTCTGAATTGGAAAGAGGCGTTGGATGTGTTTTTATAATACTTGATTTTTAATTATAAAAATACGTGAGTTATTCGGAAAGACCGGGTTTAACCCATTCCGAATAATTTCTACGACGATGAAGAGTCGAAGATGAAGACGGTGGTTGAAGACCGACGATCTTCACATCGAATGGATGTGTTGCTACAGAGACCATGATGGGAGTAGCTACCTTGAAGGGGCTTCAGTGGTGGCCGTCCGGACTATTGTTGATTGTTCGGATTTGGTTTTCGCTCAGACCCAGGGCATAAGCTAATAAATGGATGCGTGTCTGATATTGGATTTCGTTCCGTGTGAATTAAATTGATTTCTATTAATGTATGTCTGTTTGGTGGTGGAGGATTTATTCTCTACTTAACACCCTGGTATATATTAATAGTGATTGATCGCATGGCGTGAATTGTCAATGTGGCACGCCAAGGTGCAAATGATCAAGGCTTTTGTTGAAAAGCAGGGCCTTGTGGTATGATCAAAGCATAGCCTATTACGGCATAGCTTTGTGTATATCGTGACTTCGCGAGCTTCACACCCCGGTATGAGTCAAAAATGGGATATGGACCGTAGGGAGTGCACACGTTTCTTTCTAGCTAGTGGTAGTGTCAGTGCTTTAACACGGCCTGACATTTTACTTATGTGGATGATGGATTTTGAGGCACCTCGGATTTTTATAGGCCGATAGTGGTCATATTATAGGTTCAAAGGAACCAGGAAACGTGTGTTCAGGCATAACCAATCCACTGCCGATAGGCGGGGACCGACCCTACCGCATCCCAGGGTTCATTGCGGGGGATCCTGAGGCATTTGCTAGAGTGTCTCGAATCGGAGAGGAGCTTGCCCCTAGCCTCGACTCATGATGGAAATCCAATTTCCAATATGACCTTGCGGTTTTGATTGTAGAACTAGTATGGCGACATAGTAGGATGGGGTACTATGTCGTCTATGATTAATACATTATGATTGAAATTGTTTTTGAAATATATATACTCATAGATATACACACTAATATTAAATCCGTTTTATCGTATCAAGCATCTTTTGACCATTATAAGGTAAAACCCTATCCTCCGGTTTGCGTTGCATTGTGTGATGGGACTTGGGTCTTATAATGGTTTCATTTTTCTAAAAAGCATTGCGTTGTTTAACGATTTACTTTAAGTTCATGCACTGGCAATCCAATGGAGTAAACCCGTTCCGCGTTAGCGGCGTGGTCCTGTGATTAGCCTTATTATTAGATAGAAGTTAAGATTTCTCATACCAGTCCCATGACTGACTTGTAGTTTGTTTCACTGGCAAACTCGGGTGCCCTTATTTTCCACACGGGCAGTCGAGTAGCTTTTTGCAGATATATTTACAGGATCCTGGTTTACAGCTGAAGCGGTATTCGGAAAGCTCTGTATCCGTGTATTCCTTTCGGTTGTATATTTGTATTATTTTCCGCTGCTATTTAAATGTAATTTAAAACTCTGATATTATTGTATTCCTATTATGCAATAAGGGTTCATACTCTGTTATATTCTTGTACTCTGATGTAATTGTCATAATCAACAATAAAATGTTCTTCAGTTTGTGCTCTGATGTGGGTTGTTCTCAAAAGCAATCCATGCTTTCCTTCACCGGGAAGTTTGGGTCGTTTCAGTCGGTATCAGAGCTTTGGTTTACAGAGCTCGAGAACAAGACACATTAGAACCGAACGAAAGAATTCATCAGAGATTGGATTAGTAATATCCAATAAGAATAACTCATTAGAGATAGGATCAGTAGTATCCTAGAACGAGTGTGAAGAGTATTATTTTCTTTATAAATGAAAACAAATTTAGTTTTGAAAATTTTATCTAAAATACGTATTTGAGTATATTATATTTTAATTTGGACAATCGGGTATATAAAGATTTTGAATATACGAGTAATTAACGGAGATTCGAAGTTTTAATATACTGGATAGATATAGAATCACACTCTAGACGCCCGAGGATAATTCTGGTGATGTCCGGACATCATCAGTATTTATGTTCGAGTCTCGAAGGTGGAATTTCTATATATTTCCATTGACTGGTATGAGAACCAACACTTAGTTAGGACATATAGTTGTGATTTGCACTAAAAATATGATTTTTGACTATATATAAAGATTATATATTTGAAAAGTTAATCACCTAATTGATTGTTGGTTGTGATGTTTGATAATTAGTTTCACTAGTTAAAATATTAGAGTGATAATTAATTGAAACCAATGATAAAATTTTAGGTTGAGTTAGTTAAATTAAATAACCCTTAGCTACGTTCCTTTTCTAGGACGAGAAGATTTTAAGTGGGGACGATTGTAACGACCCGGAATTTTGGGGCCAATTTAAAATTTTTATTCTAGAAATTTCAATGGATTTTAATATTTAAAATAGTTTATTTTAAATAATAATGACTAAAAAATTATTTTAAAACGAATAAATTTAATTTAATTATAAAAGGAGTTAAAAACAACGCTGTAGTTTGAAAATTTGAATTTGAACTTTGACTGACTGTACAGGATTCATTTTAAATCAGAAATGAGTGAAACAAGAAATATTTGAATCGGTTTAATCATATCTTTCTAACGAATCTGAAAAATTGAAATTTCACTTTGAAAATAGAAAGTTATGTCCAGTTTAAAATTTAGAAAAGTCGCTGTAGAATTTATATATATTTTAATTAAATATATTGGCCTTAAAAATAGTCATTTTTCAAACGACCTCGGTTTTCGACGAAACCACTTTTGTTGGAACCAGAATGTCAAATTATTTCTAAGTTTCAATTTTCATAATTTTTTGAATTAATATGTGAGCGTGGCAGAGGAAAACGTGTTTTTTCAGTTTCGGTCAAATTTAATCGACTAGAAAATGACCATTTTCAAACAATCTCAGAATCCGACGAAATTAGTCTCGTTAGAACCGTATCGTCAAAACATAACTAGAAATAATTTTTCTGTAATTTTTAGAGTCCGTATGTGGCCCCGGTAATTTAAAATGTACATTTGAATTTAATAATTGAATGATTTATAATTTAATTTAAATAAAAACATATCGTAACAGCCGAATTAGGTTACGAAACATATTCCATTGTGTCCGGGATGGGGGTTATTAGTTGGAGGTGACACTCGCTAGGTTTAAATCAGAGTCCAAATGGTTTAACAAGTTATTTTCTTAAATTAATTAATTAAATATTATAAAATACCCTATATATACCATTAGAATACACCGTATATTTTAAAACCCTAGCCTCCTATTCTGTAGCCGCCGTTCTATTCAAATCTATGGCCGAAATTGTCAACCCTTCATCCCTTAATTTCTTTTAATCTACTCAGAATTAATTCACAAATCCATACTCAAACCGAAGAGCATTTCGAGTTCAACAAATTGGTAGGGTTATGATCGTGTTTAAGGATGTAGATTGGGCGAACTTGGGCTCTAAACCCGACGAGTTCGGGCGCGGTTTCATGGAGGAGGGGCACGCCGAGTTCGACAGGAACTGGGGCGCTGGTGGCTCCGGGCAAGGCCGACGTCGCGGTGAAATCGGATCGGTCTCCGGTGCCTCGAGGGATGTGCGGTGGCGTGCCCTAATGGAGCAACGATGGGTCTCGGTGACTGAATGAAGAACGATGAATACAGAGAACAGATAGAAGAAGGAGGGTGCGGCCTAGTTTGTTAGAAGGGGTAATTAAAGAATTTAATTAAATTAACTAATTAATTAATGTAATTAAAGTTCAAACTATTATAACTTCTGCAAATCTTATCAGAATTTGACGAAACAAGTTGCGTTAGAATCGCAGTGAAGAGATCTACGTGATGGAACTGACGAGATTCAAAACAAAGCACTTTGGAATTTCAGTCAAATTTGAATGCAAATTCAGATAAAAGCAATGTGAGATTTTTATTTTTAAATTAAAATTAATTGTTTATTTATTTTATTGTATTCATTCAGTATGAAATTCATGTTGTATGTATATACTCATTTAAATGTTGACTGTGTTGTGATTGTGATGGACGATTGATTGTGATTGTGTATTCATGTTTGTTAGAATTTTGTATATACGATAAGATCATATTTTATCGTATATATTTGAATAATCAATTTTGTCATATATATTTGAATAATCAATTTTGTCATATATATTAGAATAATCAATCCTGTCATATATATTATCAATTTTTGTCATATATGATAAAAATCAACATTTTTGTATATTAAAAGTGAATTAGACAAAATAAACATTTTTGTTATATAATTGTCATGTTAGGCAAAATAAACAATCTTGTTATATAATTGCCATGTTATTATAAAATTTTCATTTTAGTTAGAAAATGTTATATTAATATAGAATTGTCTTTTCAGTTAGATAATGTTATATTAGCATTAAATTGTCACGTTAGATAAAAGATAACATTTTGTTAGGAAATGTTGCATTAGAAATAATAATATCATTTTATTTAGAATTATCATTTTTAAATAAAAATATCATGATAGAATGAAGATAACATTTTCTGTTAGAAAATACACATTAAAGTAAAATTAACGTTTGCATTGTAAGATGTGACATTAAAGTGAACTTAACATTTTTTTTAAAATTGAAATATATTATGCAAATCAAAACAACATTTTTATTTGAAATGAATTATGCATATAAAATGACCTTTTGATTTGAAACCTTTTATGAAAATAACATCTTTGTCAAAGTATGATTATAGAGATAAAAATCACAATTTTGTGAAAACATGTTTTATAGAAATTTGTTATATAAATAAAAAACACATTTTTGGTCGAAACTTGTTTAGTGAATAAAAATCACATTCTTGTCAAAACAAGATTATAGAAATAAAAACAACCTTTTTATTTGAAATGTGTTTTGTAAATCAAAATAACATTTTTATTAGAAATTTGCAATGATAATATTTTTAGAAATGTGTTGTGAAAAAATCATATTTTGACACTAAAACTGTTAACATTAGAAAAATCATATTTTGACACTAGAAATGTTAACATTAGAAAAAAAATAAAATTTTGATATTAGAAATGCTAACATTAGAAAAATCATATTTTGATACTAGAAATGTCAACATTAGAAAAATCATAGTTTGTTATAAAAAGTTGCATTAGAATAAAATCATGTTTTGTTATAAAAAGTTTTCATTAGAATAAAATGAGTTTAACCAAAATTATCACTTTTGGTCAATAAAATGGGTTTAAACCAAATTCTCATTTTGTTTGCATTAGAAGTTAATAAACAAAATCATCATATTTGTTTACATTAAAAAGAAGAAGTTAAGAATGTATATTTCTTACATTAAAAAGAATGAGTTAAAATGTATATTTTTATATACATTAAAAATAATTAACTAGTAATGGACATTTTTGTCACATTAAAAAGTATGAAGTAGAAATACACCTTTGCCATTAAAATGAATGAGGCTAAAATATACATTTTGGTAAATAAATATGAGTTAAGATTTTCATTGTCATTTGTCAACAATAAAAAGAATTGAATTAAAAGATTAGATTTTATTGCCATTTGTTCACAATAAAAAGTATTGCGTTGTTTAACGATTTACTTTAAGTTCATGCACTGGCAATCCAATGGAGTAAACCCGTTCCGCGTTAGCGGCGTGGTCCTGTGATTAGCCTTATTATTAGATAGAAGTTAAGATTTCTCATACCAGTCCCATGACTGACCTGTAGTTTGTTTCACTGGCAAACTCGGGTGCCCTTACTTTCCACACGGGCAGTCGAGTAGCTTTTTGCAGATATATTTACAGGATCCTGGTTTACAGCTAAAGCGGTATTCGGAAAGCTCTGTATCCGTGTATTCCTTTCGGTTGTATATTTGTATTATTTTCCGCTGCTATTTAAATGTAATTTAAAACTCTGATATTATTGTATTCCTATTATGCAATAAGGGTTCATACTCTGTTATATTCTTGTACTCTGATGTAATTGTCATAATCAGCAATAAAATGTTCTTCAGTTTGTGCTCTGATGTGGGTTGTTCTCAAAAGCAATCCATGCTTTCCTTCACCGGGAAGTTTGGGTCGTTTCATGACTGAGCACTTGACGAAGCACATGAGCAAGCACTTGACTAAGCACATGACCAATCACATGACTGAGTTAAAATCAAACTCATAACTGATCTCAAAACCAAGTTCATAACCGAGCGCATAACCGAGACCTTAATCAAGCTCATAATTGTGATCTTAACTAAATCTCTAATCAAGCTCATATTTTACATAGTTTATAATTTTTATTTTATACTTTATTCTTTATACCTTATACTTTATACTTTATACTTTTTATTTTGTATTTTATATTTTATATTTTATATTTTATATTTCATACTTTATGCTTTATATTATATATTTTATAATTTTCTATGGTTTATAATTTTAAAATTTATAACTTATAATTTATAATTTATTTTATACTTTATACGTTATAGTTTATATTCTATAATTTTATTTTATATAATTTTATATTATATATTTCCTAATTTAGCTTTTAATTTATAACCAATCCAATAACTGAGCCATAATGACTGAGCCCATGACCAAGCCTCTGACCTAGCACATGACTGAGCACATGATTGAGTCCCATAACCAAGAACATAACCAAGCCCTGTTGCATGTAGAGGTCTTTTGCATGCGTGAGTCTTTTACGTGACTGAGCCCATAATTTTATATTTTAAGTTTTATACTTTATATTTTACACTTTATTTTTTATACTTTATATTTTATACTTTATATTTTATATTTTATACTTTATATTTTATACTGTATATTTTGTATTTTAAACTTTATATTTTATGTTTTATAGTTTCTACTTTATATTATGTATTTTAAGTTTTATATTTTATACTTTATACTTCGTATAATTTTTACTTTATACTTTAATTTTATATTTTATGCTTTAAGTTTTATATTTTATACTTTATATTTTATATATAATAATTAATATTTTATTTTATTTTTATATTTTATATTTTATATTTTCTAATTTATATTTTATACTAGGTCATAACCAAATTTTTAACCTAGGTCATAACAAGGACCATAACCGAACCTATAACTGGTCACATGTACATAATTCGGACCATAACTGAACCCATAACCGATTACATGTCCGTAGACCCTTCACATAACCGAGTCCATAATTGAGCTCATACTTGATTCCATAACCTAGCCAATAATTGAGACCATTCACATAGCCGATCACATAACCAAGTCCGTAACCAAATCCGTAATTGAGCCCATAACCGTATTCGTAATTGAGCCCATAACCGAATCCATAATTGAGCCCATAATCGAGAGCCTTCATATAACTGAATTCATAACCGAGCCCATAACCGAACTTATAACTGACCATATGTCCATAACCGAGACCATAACCGATCACATGTCCATAACCTAGGCCATAACCGAGTCCATAACCGAGCCTATAACCATATTCGTAATTGAGCCCATAATCGAATCCATAACCGAGTCCATAACTGAGCCCATAACCGTATTCGTAATTGAGCCCATAACTGAATCCATAATTGGGTCCATAATTGGGCCCATAATAGAGCCAATATAATTTTTACTTTATATTGTATGCGTATTTTATACTTTATATTTTATATTTTATAATTTATGTTTTATACTTTATACTTTATACTTTAAATTTTATACTTTAAATTTTATACTTTATACTTTATATTCTATACTTTATATTTTATATTTTGTATTTTATACATTATACTTTATATTTTATATTTTATATTTTATGTTTTACAATTTATTTTTTATTTTTTATACTTTATATTTATGCTTTATATTTTATACTTTATATTTTATCTTTTATACTTTAAATTTTATATATAATAATTAATATTTTATTTTATGTTTATATTTTTTATTTTCTAATTTATATTTTATACTAGGTAATAACCAAATCTTTAACCTGGGTTATAACAAGGACCATAACCGAACCTGGCCAATAACTAAGACCCTTCACATAGCCGATCACCTAAACGAGTCCATAATCAAATCCGTAATTGAGCCCATAACCGAGACCCTTCATATAACTGAGTCCAGAATCGAGCCCATAATAAAGACCCTTCGTATAACTGAGTCCATAACCAAGCCCATAACCGAACCTATAACCGATCATATGTCCATAACCGAGAACATAACCAATCACATGTCCATAACCTAGGACATAACCGAGTCCATAACCGAGCCCATAGCCGTATTTGTAATTGAGCCCATAACCGAGCCTATAACCAAGCCAACAAACGAGCCAATATAATTTTTACTTTATATTGTATGCGTATTTTATACTGTATGCATATTTTGTACTTTATATTTTATATTTTATGTTTTATGTTTTATACTTTATATTTTTATACTTTATATTTTATATTTCGTACTTTAAATTTTATACTTTATATTTTATACTTTATATTTTATACTTTATACTTTATACTTTATTTTCTATACTTTATACTTTATATTTTATATTTTATACTTTATAGTTTATATTTTAAATTTTATATTTTATAATTTATATTTTATGTTTTAGACTTTATACTTTATATTTTATATTTTATACTTTAAATTTTATACTTTATATTTTATCTTTTATACTTTAAATTTTATATATAATAATTAATATTTTATTTTATGTTTTTTATTTTCTAATTTATATTTTATACTAGGTAATAACCAAATCTTTAACCTAGGTCATAACAAGGACCATAACCGAACCTAGCCAATAATTAAGACCCTTCACATAGCCGATCACATAAACGAGTCCATAACCAAATCCGTAATTGAGCCCATAACCGAGACCCTTCATATAACTGAGTCCATAACCAAGCCCATAACCGAGACCCTTCATATTACTGAGTCAATAACCAAGCCTATAACCAAACCTATAACCGATCATATGTCCATAACCGAGACCATAACCAATCACATGTCCATAACCTAGGCCATAACCGAGCCCATAGCCGTATTTGTAATTAAGCTCATAACCGAATCCATAATTGAGTCCATAACCGAGCCCATAACCAAGCCAATAAACGAGCCAATATAATTTTTACTTTATATTGTATGCATATTTTATACTTTATATTTTATATTTTATGTTTTATACTTTATATTTTTATACTTTATATTTTATAATTTACATTTTATACTTTAAATTTTATACATTATATTTTATATTTTATACTTTATATTTTATATTGTATATTTTATATTTTAAACTTTATATTTTATGTTTTATACTTTCTACTTTATATTTTATATTTTATGTTTTGTATTTTATGTTTTATGTTTTGTATTTTATATTTTATACTTTATATTTTATATAATTTTTACTTTATACTTTAAATTTTATATTTTATACTTTAAGTTTTATATTTTATATTTTATATTTTATACTTTATATTTTATATATAATAATTAATACTTTATTTTATTTTTATATTTTTATTTTCTAATTTATATTTTATACTAGATCATAACCAAATCTTTAACCTAGGCCATAACAAGGACCATAACCGAACCTATAACTGGTCACATGTACATAATTGAGACCCTAACCAAACCCATAACTGATCACATGTCCATAGACCCTTCACATAACCGAGTCCATAAACGAGCCCATAAGTGATCTAATACTTGATTCCATAACCTAGCCAATAATTGAGACCCTTCACATAGCTGATCACATAACCAAGTCCGTAACAAAATCCGTAATTGAGCCCATAACCGAGCCCATAACATATTCGTAATTGAGCCCATAACCGGATCCATAACTGAGCCCATAATCGAGAGCCTTCATATAACTGAATCCATAACCGAGCCCATAACCGAACCTATAACCGATCATATGTCCATAACCGAGACCATAACCGATCACATGTCCATAACCTAGGCCATAACCGAGCCCATAACCGTATTCGTAATTGAGCTCATAATCGAATCCATAACCATGTCCATAACCGAGCCCATAATTGTATTTGTAATTGAGCCCATAACTGAATCCATAATTGAGTCCATAATTGGGCCAATAATCGAGACCATAACCGATCACATGTCCATAACCTTGGCCATAACCGAGCCCATAACCGTATTCGTAACTGATCCCATAACCTAATCCATAACTGAGTCCATAACCAAGCTCATAGCCGTATTCGTAATTGAGCCCATAACCGTATTCGTAATTGAGACCGTAATCGAATCCATAACCGAGTCCATAACCGAGGCCATAACCGTATTCGTAATTGAGCCCATAAACGAATCCATAATTGAGTCCATAATTTTTATATTATAGTTTATATTTTATACTTTATATTTTATAGTTTACAATTTAGAATTTACATTTTATTTTATATTTTAGAATTTTTATTTTAGAATTTATACTTTATATTTTATAATTTCTAATTTAATTTTTTTAATATTTTATATTTTCTAATTTAGCTTTTATTCTATAAGTGATCTAATAACCAAGCCAATAACCAAGATCTAAACCTAGCTCATAATTAAGGTAATAACCGAGAACATAATCACGGTCATAATTGAATCATAACCCAATCTTTAACCTAGCTCATAACCAGGCACATAACTGAGCCATAATCAAACCTATATACGAACCCATAACCTATACCATTAGCAATAATTTATACTTATATTTTACTTTATATTTTATACTTTATGCTTTATACTTAAGTGATTAGGTCATAATTGTACTTTATATTTTATAATTTATACTTTATGCTTTAAAATTTATATTTTATACTTTGTACTTTATATTTTATACATTATTATTTATACTTTGTATTTTATACTTTATACTTTATATTTTTTACTTTATACTTTATACCCAGTTATTTTATATTTTATACTTTATACTTTATATTTTATACTTTATACTTTTTATTATATACTTTATACTTTGTATTCATTGTTTTATACTTTATACTTTGTGTTTTATACTTTATGCTTTATACTTTATATTTTATACTTTATACTTTGTATTGTATATTTTATGCTTTATATTTTATACTTAAAAAGATTCAAATAATATTACTAAATCCAAATCAATAACCAACCATATAACAAACTCATACATTACACTGTACACATAATAAAGCCAATAACCGAGCACATAATCGAGTCCAAAATCAAATACAAAACTCATCCCATATTCAATAGCTTGTAATCAAAATTATTTATTTATATTTTATTTATATTTTATATTTTATATTTAATATTTTTTAGTTATCTTTTATATTACCTCCTAAATGAGGTAATAACCGAGCACATAACCATGGTCATAATTGAGGTCATAACCTAACCTTTAACGTAGCCTATATTTGAGCCGATAATTGGGCACATAACCAAGCCGAAAACAAACCCATAACCGAGCCCATAACCGAGTTGTTAAACAAGGTTTTAATTGAATTTATAATTAAGCTCTTAGTTGAGGTTATGATGTAGCTTGTAACTAAAATTAGTTATCTATATTTTATTCATATTTTTTATTTTCTAATTTAGCTTTTATATTAGCTCATAATTGATTTAATAATAAAGCACATAACCATGGTTATAATTGAGGTCATAACCAAACCTTTAATTTAGGTTATAAAAGAGCGCATAACTGAGGACATAACTAATTCCTATTGAGTGCAGATATCTTTTGCGTGTCACTGGTACCCGCTCGGTTAACTAATTCCTATTAATTATAGAATTATTGAAGGAGTACCCGACTAGGCCTCGCATGTAGAAGTGTTTTACGTGTCGTATGTACCTGATTATGCATTGCGTGCATGAGCCTTTTGCATGCGGAAGTGTTTTACGTGTCATAGGTACCTGATTAGGTTTTGCGTGCATGAGTCTTTTACGTTTCACGGGTACCCGCTTGGTTAACTAATTCCTACTGGGTGTAGAATTGTTGCTGGAGTACCTGATTAGGCCTTGCATGCAGAAGTGTTTTACGTGTCACATATACCCGATTATACCTTGCGTGTGTGAGTCTTTTACATGTCATGGGTACCCGCTCGGTTAACTAAATCATATTGGGTACAGAATCGTTACTGGTGTACCCGATTAGGCCTTGCATGCGGAAGGTTTTTACGTGTCATAGGTACCCGATTAGGCCTTGCGTGCGTGAGTCTTTTACGTTTCACGGGTACCCGCTCGGTTAACTAATTCCTACTGGGTGCAGAATCGTTGCTAGAGTAACCAATTAGGCCTTGCGTGCGGAAGAGTTTTACGTGTCATATGTACCCGATTAGGCCTTGCGTGCGTGAGTGTTTTGCGTGTCACTGGTACCGCTTGGTTAACTAATTCCTATTAAGGGCATAATTGTTGTAGAAGTATCCAATTAGGCATTGCGTGCGGAAGTGTTTTACGTGTCATAGGTACCCGATTAGGCCTTTCGTGCATGAGTCTTTTACGTTTCTCGGGTACCCGCTCGGTTAACTAATTCTTACTGGGTTCAGAATCGTTGCTGGAGTACCCGATTAGGCCTTGCGTGCGGAAGTGTTTTACGTGTCTTAGGTACCCGATTAGGCCTTGCGTGCGTAAGTCTTTTACGTTTCATGGGTACCCGCTCGGTTAACTAATTCCTACTGAGTGCAGAATCATTGCTGGAGTACCCGATTAGGCCTTGCGTGCGGAAGTGTTTTACGTGTCATAGGTACCCAATTAGGTTTTGCGTGCGTGAGTCTTTTACGTTTCACGGGTACCCGCTCGATTAACTAATTCCTACTGGGTGTAGAATTGTTGTTGGAGTACCCAATTAGGCATTTTAAATGAATGAATCATGGTTCCTACAGCACGTATGCATTTTAAACTATGGTTCTCAGCTGTGTCTTCATTTGGCATGGCAGCTAAGACCATGTTTGCAATATAAGATTTCACTAAGATAATAAATAAAAGTAGTAATCAATATAAACATTAGAGAGCAATCACTTTTGGCAAGAAACAACTAAATAATAAATAAAGCTCCTGCACAACTACTTAATTTCCAAAAGAACAAATCAACATAGCTAGCTATAGAAATTAAAACAGACGAACAACAGCACAGATTGTGCATAGAATTGTTTTTTAAAACTTCAACAAACTACTCATGCTTTCTACTGTCAACAAAGTACCAAATAATTTCAACAAACTACTCTAATCTCGTACTAAATACGCCAAATTTACACAACAGACTACATATTTCAAGTACCCAATGATTCACCCAACTTACACGACAGTAGTTTATCAAGTATGTATAAAGGAGAAAGACTAAGAAAC
The DNA here is from genome assembly GCA_030737875.1 of Allium sativum. Classification (NCBI taxonomy): domain Eukaryota; kingdom Viridiplantae; phylum Streptophyta; class Magnoliopsida; order Asparagales; family Amaryllidaceae; genus Allium; species Allium sativum. The sequence goes on along the minus strand of CM060916.1, from coordinate 790,228,576 downwards.
AACAAATAAAATTCAGCCTTCAACATTTTTTTACTGTATAGAACTGCAAAAAATTTCAAGTGTCCAATTGTATGGATTTTCTGACAGAATATCATGTGCTATTTTGTCCTCTCATTCTTCTTATTAAATCTTCAGATACATCTTCAGTAACGTCCAATCCCTTCACTCTTCTTTCCATGTTTAGCATCACAAACAGTCCACAATCAACTCTGAAAATTTAAAATGTAATAAATATATAAGTATAATGATATAATCACTGATGTCTATTATCTATCTAACACAGCCAAACAATACATCACATACATGCATTTGGACCTATAGATGGATTTACATGGTCTAAAATTAGACTTAGGTGGAATCTGAACTGGATAGAAGAGTGCTCCTGTGCTATACTTAAGACTTTCGACATATACATGGATAAGAGAAATAGTTAACTCTAATATTGTTTGTATGAGCTAGAATTGTGTCAACGTCTTTGGACTTCAAATAATTGTTTCATGTGAAGGACGTTTAATAGCAATAACACATGATTGTGACCTAAAGTAAATATTCGTAAACACGCATTTATTAGTCATTAAGTTCCTGCATTGTTTGTTGATAGATGAGCAATCTAAAAACAGTATCCATTTGCTAGTTGATAGAATATCCGTCTAGTAATAATAACACGATAAGCAACTCAAGTCTTTAACTCTACCAACGACAGTCATTTTAATATTTAGAGTACTCTAATTGGCTGCAAGTTAAATGCAAAGGTTAGATGTATACCAACAGAACTCTGTAATTTAGTATGAAATAATATTTTCAAATTTACTTTCAAAAATAGAATTGAACAGTACTACATGAACAACCTAGCTTTCTCATGTGCCATACGCACTTAGAAATTAGACCGTTGTCATTCAAACTTTCAAAAATATGAATTATATTGCTTTTATTGTTGTATGGATTATAAGACAACCATACAGTAAGATAAAACCAACCATTATAACTCAAATATTCCACGTTCAAGTTCAAATCCAGGTGTAAAAAAACATATAGTAAGATATAACCAAATGTTCCAACAACAAAAGAAAGTGATGTAATTTATCAAAATAAAAAACTGAAACTTGAACGGTAGTTAACAAGTCATGCAAGTAACCTAAGGTCTTCAAGTCTCTCCAAATAAAGAATGCTAACAAGAAGTGTGTTGACATAAGTGGAAACTCAAACCATGCAACAAACGTTATATAGGGGGTCTAAACATAAACAAATGTTCTCATGTATATGAAACACATGGATATGGACTCTCACAAAAATCTTGCTGCATAAGATAATATATAATATATTGTATAAAAATTAATATAAATAAGAAATAAATCAAATTGCAGAAATTACCCATTAGACTGCTGTTGGCTAGCTTTTTGACCAAGCCACCCAGGATCATTCATAAAGAGAAAGCATGAAACCACGATATCTAAGGACATGGAGGAATGGATCGCACCATCGTCTCGCCCAATATTGGATCGCACCATCGTCTCGCCCAATATCGGATCGCGCACCATCGTCTCAACCACCGTCGGATCGCACACTATCGTCTCGCCCACGGAGGATCGCGTCTCGACGGATCGCCCACATCTCATCAGCGAACGACACATCCAGGCGATCCGATCCAAACTTATATTGTTGCCCAGAGCGAACCGATCTGATCCCCTGGTGCATGGCGAACCCTCTGACCCGTTCAAGCACGAGCTAGTCTTTAGCGATCCGAATCGCACGGATCAGGCGACACGTGTTCCTAACCGTCACTTGGACCGATTCTCCCCATCTGCACGATCCGATTTTCAAGCAGATCACGACACCTGTCCACAACGGCTAATTTGACTATTTCTCCAACGGTGGCGATGCGATCCGATGTCCTCGGGATTCGTGCCACATGTCCACGATCCGCCTGATAAAATCAGCTATAAATAGCCCGTAGCTTGGCATTTTTTGGGATCTTTTTGGCAATATTGAGTACAGAATCCGCCATTATTGTCAAAGTACGAGAGTATAGAGAGAAATCCTTGTTGTATTAGCTTTCAAAGCATAATTAATAATATATAAAGTGGACGTAGGCTCGTTAACGCCGAACCACTATAAATTCTGTGTGTTATTTTCTTTTTCCTCATTCTTCATTTGAAACTCTATAACATTCAGAACAATTTGGGTGTTAGGTCCAAATTTTGATCTAACATTTCGGTGCTTTCACTGAGAAAACGATCCCAAAGTTTCACTATTCACTTCTTTGAAGACTCCAGCGATTCGGATATCATGGCTGGAAAAAGATCTAAAGCTTCGCAGACCAACGAAACAATCGAAGAGAGTGTGCACGAGTTGGGCAACGAAGAAACTCGGGATCGCGGAGCGCAGGGGGCGAACCGATCCGATGAAGACACCACGTTCCGAGTCGACGAGAACGATACGATCCGGACTACTGAAGGGGTTGTTACTCGATCCCGAGGGAACGTCTCGCACCCTCCGCGTACCACGACCACGAATCGACCTCAGGGGGGCGCAGCGAGTCGCCATCCACGAACCGTAGCTATCCGAATTGATGATCAAACCACAACGCGGCCTGGAAAGGAACCTATGACCCGCTCCTATCGTCCTGGCCCCTCTGCTCGGCCCGGCTCGAGCTCTTTGCGCATAAGAGAGAGTGATGATGACCAATATGATCCTGCTGCTCCCGTTACTGAGGGGGATCTCTCTCGCTTTTCTGAAATGTGGGAGAGGTTGTTTGATGAGTTGGCTGCCCAAAGGCAAGAAAGCTCCGTCCTGCGACAAAATCTGACTGCTATGGACAGAAGACTTGATGAGCTTGCGAGACAAAGAACATCACTGGTTCGTCCACTCACTCCAGGATATTCTTCTTCGTCTGAGGAATCACCGAGACCTCCACGACGACCGTATGAGAGAGCCGAAAACATAGAACAGCTTCGGTTCGGAACCCTCCCATCACAGGAAGAAGAAGCGCTGGGGGCGGGGCCCTCAAACCGTAATGTGAACAATCAAGCCGCAGCTCCTAGGGCTCGGGATGTGGACAGTCCCGTACGTAACAGATTACCTCAACCTCGTCGCCGCACTCATACTCATGATAATAGGGGGCAACGAAGCCCTATCCAAGCTCCAGATTTTGTGACTGCTCCCCGAAGAGAGATCAGAGAACCCCGCCGAGCCAGAGGCACTGACCCTAAACCTCCTTTGACCAGTGCAAATGTCGCAGCCATGGTCCACCAGATTCTGGCAGATAGCCGTGGACAACGAAATGAAGATTGGGGGATCGACCGCAGTCACACCCCTTTCACTGATGATATTTTGGATGCGACTTTTCCAAGGCGTTTCAACATGCCACAAATGAACCGATATGCGGGAAGATCTGATCCTGTCCAGCACCTGATGAGATACTCCTGGTCCATGACCGCTGCCGCAGCCTCTGACGCTGTTAAGTGCAAAGCGTTTCCCATATTCCTGGAGGACGTGGCTTTGTTATGGTTTACTCGCTTGCCGGCGAGATCGATTTCTAGCTTTAGGGAGCTGAGTGAGAAGTTCGTAGAACAATTCTGTATCTACGCACAGAAGACAAAAAGTGTGATCGATTTGTTCCTTGTCAAGCAGCGACCAGGCGAGAGTTTAAAGGTGTACCTGGATCGTTTCAATTTGGTCGCTACTGAGGTTAAAGATCCCCATGAACCGACCGTTGTCGCAGCACTGATTGACGGAGTAGATAAGGACACTGAATTCGGGAGGTACCTGGCAGGCAAACCACCTCACACTAGAGAGTTATTCTACGAGAAAGCCAACGTACATTTACGCCGGGAAGAGGTATATGCTAACCGAAAGGCTAAAACAACTGAAAAGGAGGAAATTCAGAGCAATGTTGCCATCAAATAGATGGGAGACAGTTCGGGGAAAGTTGAAGTTAACGTCGGAAATCAGAATCAGGGTGGTCGTCAGCCAGGTAACAACAATAATAATGGTAATAGCAACAACCGGAAGAGGAACCGAGGGAACGACTCCCAGAGAAGGACTCGTCCCAGGGCCTTTGAAAGTTATACACCAATAAGTGACACTCTGGAAAATATCTTCATGGATGCGTACGAAGTCCTCCAGAATAAGAGGCCACCTCCCAGAGAGTCGACAGAGAAAGAGCGTGAAACAGGGAAGTTTTGTCTCTTTCATCAGATTCACGGCCATTCGACGAATGAATGTCATCACCTAAGGGATGTAGTCGAAAGGCTGCTTCGAGAAGGAAAGTTAGATGAATACAGAGTAACGCCCAAGGACAGGGGGCAAGCAGCGCAGGCCCCGAATCAGAACCAGAATCAACTTGCTGCTAGGCCGACTGCCCAGCAAAAAGGAAAGAATATTGTTATTAATACCGTGATCGGAGGACTTTATCTTGCCGGGCATAGTTCCAAAGCATTAGATCAATACGTCAATGCGGCCAAACAACACCTCGAGGTAGGGGAATGTAGCAACCCCGAGGACAGTATCCCGGTGAAGCAGCAAAGGATGATGACCGACGATGTCGTCTTCCGAGAACGAGAAAGCATTGGAGTCCATGCTCCAACTGAAGATCCACTTGTAATTACAGTATCCATTGGACCAGCCACTGTTCATAAGGTTCTAGTGGACAACGGGAGTTCCGTCAATATTCTTTTCAAAAAGACCTTTGACCAGATGAATCTTGAAATAAAAGACTTGAAGACCTGCCAAGGATGGATCCGTGGATTCAACGGGGCATCTACCGCTCCAATGGGTTATGTAGAGTTACCAGTTACACTCGGGGAAGGAGAACGCCAGAGAGTGAGAATCCTTCCCTTTGTGGTTTTGGATGTTGAATCGCCCTACAATGCCTTCTTGGGCCGACCGGCCCTTGCAAAGTTCAGAGCCTGTATAGCCCCCTGGTGCTTGTTATTGAAATTCCCCACAGAAGCTGGCATTGGTATCGTCAGAGGGGATCAAGTTGCTGCGCGAGCGTGTTATGTTGCCGAACTTAAGTTACTTCGTAATGGAGGGGATATCGAAACTAAAGGCCCCTCTCCCCCTTCGGGGGCGGAGACCTTATAGCAACCAAAGAGGATGGTCGTTGGAGAGTCGCCCAGAGAGATGCCCGAGGATTTAGATCCCAGAGAGGATCAAGAATCCGGGGGCAGATTGGCGACTCCCAACGAGACGACTGTGGATGTGCCGATCGATGACAGTGACCCGGAGAAGGTCCTTAAGATTGGATCCCAGTTAAGTCCGAATCTTGCTAAAGAATTGACGGATTTCTTAAAAAACAATTTGGATGTATTTGCTTGGACCCACGCGGACATGTGTGGGATATCCCCATCAATCATGAGCCATTCCTTGAGCATTGACCCTAAACACCCTCCAGTAAAGCAAAAAAGGCGAATGCTGGGCCCAGAGAGGTCCGCTGCCTTGAAAGAAGAGGTTGGAAAGCTAAAGAGTAATGGATTTATCAGAGACTCGACCTACCCAGACTGGATTTCGAATCCAGTCCTGGTAAAGAAGGCCAATGGGAAGTGGCGAACGTGTATCGACTTCTCAGATTTGAACAAAGCCTGTCCGAAGGATAGTTTCCCGTTGCCCCGGATTGACCAGCTGGTAGACTCAACGGCAGGTCATGAGCTTCTCTCATTTATGGATGCTTATTCAGGATATAACCAGATTCCGATGCATGTTCCAGATCAAGAGCACACAAGTTTTATCACTGATCTGGGATTATATTGTTATGTGGTGATGCCCTTTGGCTTGAAGAATGCGGGCGCTACCTATCAACGCTTAGTCAACAGAATGTTCTATAACCAGATCGGGAAAACAATGGAAGTATACGTCGACGATATGTTGGTTAAGTCCAGGCAATCTTCTCAACACACTTCTGACTTGGCAGAGATGTTCGGCATTCTTCGAAAGTACGGAATGAAACTCAACCCAACCAAATGTTCGTTCGGTGTTGCTTCTGGAAAATTCTTGGGATTCATTGTCAGTTCCCGCGGTATTGAGATTAATCCAGATCAGATCGCGGCAATCAGAGACATTCAGGAACCTAGGCAAATTAGGGATGTGCAAAGCCTTGCCGGAAAAGTGGCCGCATTGAGCAGATTTATCTCCAGGGCTACGGATAAGTGCATCCCATTCTTCGAATTAATAAAGCGAGGAAAACGCCATTTTAAATGGACACCTGACTGCGTAGAGGCATTTCAGAATTTGCTCAGGCACCTGGAGAAACCTCCGATTTTATCTAAGCCAATAGATCACGAGGATTTATTCGTGTATTTGGCGGTATCATCCCATGCGATCAGCTCGGCAATGGTAAGGGAAGAGGATAAGGTTCAAAGACCTGTGTATTATGTGAGCAAAAAATTGACAGCAGCAGAGCGTAATTACCCACGGATAGAGAAGTTGGCGTATAGTTTACTGATCGCCTCTAGAAAGCTTCGGCATTATTTTCAGGCATATCCTATCACCATATACACCGATCATCCACTCAAGCAAGTTCTACAGAGACCAGAGGCATCTGGAAGGTTACTCAAGTGGAATATTGAGCTAAGTCAATTTGATTTGAACTTTCAGCCCAGACGGTCAATTCGGGGGCAAGTGATAGCCGACTTCATAGCAGAGTTCACTGTCCCTGAGGAAGATATAGCAAATGAGGAAGTTGATCCTTCAAAGTTACTTTTCGATCCCAATGCCTGGAGATTGTATACTGATGGCGCTAGGAACGACGAAAGATCCGGTGCTGGAATAGTGCTTGAAACCCCTGAGAAACGGTTGATAACCTATGCAATCCGAATGGAGTTTCATGCCACTAACAACGATTCTGAATATGAAGCTCAGATAGCTGGATTAAAGATTGCAAAGGAACTAGAGGTCACAAAGCTGAACATCTTCTGCGATTCCAAGTTAGTTGTGAATCAAGTCACTGGAAGAATCCAAGCTAAAAGTGCAAGGTTGATTTTATACTTAAAGAAAGTGAAAGAACTGCTGAATGATTTTGATTACTACAGCATATCTCATATTCCGCGGTCAGAAAATCAGCAGGCAGACAAGTTGGCAAAGATGGCTAGTTCTGACGATCCTGAAGTGACTGGGCTGGCCCCCGTTGAAGTACTTCGGTCCCCTAGCATAGATCAGATGGAAATCGACCCGGTACTAGAGACGGAACCAGAAAGGGAGTCCTGGATGACCCCTCTAAAGAATTTCCTGATGGACGGAACGCTTCCGACCAAGAAAAGCGAGAGGCGTAAAGTGATTCGTAAAGCCGCCCGATACGTTCTGCAAGGCGGAGTTCTTTACAGACAAGGGTTTTCGATGCCCCTCCTCCGGTGTGTAGCCCACGATGACATCAAACGTGTGCTGCAGGAAGTCCACGAAGGCGAATGTGGCGACCACACTGGAGGGCAAACTTTGGCAAAAAAGGTGTTGCGGCATGGTTATTTCTGGCCTACCATAAACAAGGATGCAGTAAGATATGCACGACGGTGTGATGTGCGCCAGAGATTTTCAAAGATACCTAGAGCGCCTCCTAGTCAGTTAAAAACAATGATGAGTCCATGGCCTTTTGCTATATGGGGAATTGATATCATTGGAAGTCTCCCCATAGCGAGGGGCGGAGCAAAGTTCGCTATTGTGGCCGTAGATTATTTCAGTAAGTGGGTCGAGGCTGAACCACTAACTACGATCACAACCAAACGAGTGATCAATTTTATCGTAAGAAACATCATCTGTCGATTTGGGATTCCAAAGATTGTAATAACAGATAATGGAACTCAGTTCGACAGCGCTGAATTCAGGAATTTCTGCCAAAAATACCACATCGAAAATCGATACACCTCTGTGGCTCACCCGCAATCGAACGGATAAGTCGAAGCGGAAAATAAAGTAATTAAGTCCATTCTGAAAAGAAGAATGAAGCGGGCTAGAGCCATGTGGGCTGATGAATTGCCCTTAGCACTTTGGGCCTACAGGACAACATATAAATCGGCAACAGGACATACCCCGTTCTCCCTTGCTTTTGGAACGGAAGCAATCATTCCGGTTGAGATAAAGGTACCTTCTCACCGGGTGACTTATTATGATCCAATGACCAATAATGAATTGCTCCTTGAGTCCCTGGATATGATCGAAGAAAAGAGGGATGAAGCAGACCTGCGTGCCTTGAGATGCAAACAACAGGTCGCCCGATATTACAACAAAAAGGTTCGAGCCCGAACATGGGAACCCGGAGACTTGGTTCTGAAACGTGTCTTCCCACCCCCAACTCATATGGGAGCGAAGTGGGAAGGACTGTACTCCATTCTGAGCAAGCTTGATAATGGAACCTTCAAGCTAGCAACCGTAGATGGAAAGGAAATCCCCAGAGTGTGGAATGCCCAACATTTACGGCCATATTTAACATGAAAGTTTCAAATTTACTCTTTTGCTTTGTTGAAAAAAAACTATGTACAGGGCATGACTTGCCCAGAATAGTCTGATTCCTTAAAGCAAGAGATTATAAAGTGGATGTAGGTCATGATTCGACCGAACCACTATAAAAGATTGTGTGTCGTTTACCTTTATTGCATCTTTACTCATCTGCCTATTTATTTTTGTGAAAATCAATAGAATGATGCAGGCACCCGAAGTCTGTTGCCAACCATTCCTCCCGTAGACTGTTCGGAGGAACTCAAAGCCTTGGCAAATGCTCCAACTGCTTGTCCGACTAGTTTTAATCCTCGGAGCTTGGATTAAAATGTAAACCTAGAACGGGTTCGATAAGCGTGCATGATTGCAGGCCGCTTGATCCGTAACTCTAACTCTCCAGAGCTGAGAGAGAGTATAAAGGACGCGAAGATGACATCCACAAGGCATGGCGGTGTACCATGATCGGAGCCGCCTGAGCAAAAGTCTAACCTTGGCGACCGCCAGGAGAATATAAAAGCATCCATGATTTGGCGCTGAGAAAGGACTCTTACCCCGCTGAAGGATCGGGGAGCGATGGAACAGCTGAGTCCCAACTCTAACTCTCCAGAGAGAGAGAGAGTATAAAAGCGTCTCCGATTGAGCGCTGAGAAAGGACTCTTACCCCGCTGAAGGATCGGGGAGCGATGGAACAGCTGAGTCCCAACTCTAACTCTCCAGAGAGAGAGAGAGTATAAAAGCGTCTCCGATTGAGCGCTGAGAAAGATCTCCTTCCCCGCTGAAGGATCGGGGACTGATTGAACTACTGAATTCAAACTCTGACCTTGACAACCGTCAGGAGAGTACAAAAAAGTCTATAATTAAGCACTGAGAAAGGTGTCAGGAATTCGGTCCCACAAGGACAATTATCCTTTGAAATCTTCTAAGTCCCTCATATTCAGAAATAGGGGGCAACCTGCCGACAAGGCTATCTAATTCTTAGTAAACCCCCGTCAGGCGCTATGATAACAACTGATTGGGGGCATATATACTCATATACATATGCTGAATTTAAATACAGCAACGCAGCATGAAAATTTTCCTTTGGCTATCTGTTGTTTGACTGATTTGTAATTATTATTAGATGGCCTATAACTAAACATGGAAAGTTTATTTGAATACAGGTACATAAGGATGCAAAAAGAGATAAACTTTTATTTATGTACTGCGAACCAACAAAGTGAAAAATAACCTAGAAAAGAAAGTGAGGGCCAGTTTCACAATTACATTTCCTGGCCAGTGAAGAAACCTAAAGACAAAATATCAACAAGTATCCTATTTACGCTTTGGCCTCTTCTCTTGCTTCTGCCTCTCCAACCTCTCCTTGTCGGTTTCGGATGGATCCCCTTTCTTCCTCTTCCGCTTGTCTATGAGGGGAACATCCGACTCCTCTGAAGTCTCCTCTTCCACCTCTTTTCTCTTGCTTCTACCAGAGAGGGAAGCCGGGAAGTCATCAGGGTTTGCAAAGTGAAGCTGTCGGCTGATGGATTTGGGCTGGATTTTCACAATCATCCCAGTTTTGGGATCGAATTCTGCAAGAGGGACCACGTCCAAAGCCTCATCTCCCACCTTCTTCGAAGCCAATTCTTTCTTGTGTCTGGCTTTTCGGCTGGCTAAGGTTTCCTCGTCATCATCGTCGGCCTTTTTGGCGCCGGTAATGTCTTCTTCGTCATCTACATGGCGCCCATCCATGTCTTTCAAAGCTTCGATGGTCTCAGCATCTTTGGGTACATCGGTGCTAGGTGCCGGGATGTTTCTTTCTGCTGTAGTGACTTCGGCCTGCTTTGATACATCAGTATCAGCACCTGGCAAGACAGCCTCCTTCTCCACTTCTTTCTCTTTTTCAGCACCCTTGTTGACGGGCTCGCCACCTGTATTACGAGGAACACACGCTACTAATTCAATTGGTTGTTCTACCAGACGACGACAATTCACAATTGCTTTAACAAATTGTGGGGAAAAGAGAGAGATACCTTCAGCAGATGCTCCCTCTTGAGTAGTTGCAGAGGCTCCAATGACCATGGGAGTTCGACCCAAAGGGATTAATGGATCATCGGGATGGTATTCCTCAACCCCGGAGGTCTTGGGCTCCACAGCCGAACTCGAGCCCTCATCAGCTTTGCCTTTACCCTTAGCCAGGGCTCTCTCCTTTTCCATCTCTGCCCGAATCAGGCGACGACCCTCTGCCAGGTCCTCAGGCTCATTGTCTCTTAGGATGCTCTTCATCAATTCATCCTCATCGATCTCTTCGACCCCCAGTCTGTGTTTTTCGCCCTCCACAATGGCATCCCATAAATTGGCCAAAGTAACATGGTAATCTGGGATCCACGAGATGTTACGAGTTTTGAGAACCTGGCCAAGAAAATCGAAAATCATCTCTTCAAACCCCTCAATCTCCTTCTCTCTTGCAAGGAGCTTATTGTTAGAAGCAGTGGCCAATTCAATGGCACTTTCAACGTTCTTTTCGGCGAGGGCTGCCCTTCTCTCCGCATCCGAGACCTGGTCATTCAAAATTACCTTTTCTGCTTTAGCCAGAGCCAAACTCTCTTTTAAACTCTCTTTTTCTACCTCCCAAGCAGCCTTTTCAGCTTCAAAATGGCCTTGTGCTGTTTTCAACTCGATGTTGGCCATTTTGAGATCTTCAACCTCCTTCTTTAGGACCATTTTCTCTTGGCTATTGGAGTCCAGTTCTGAATGAAAGCACTGCTTGGCATTCTCTAGTTCAGTCTTATAATTTTCAGCGTCCCTCCGTGCTAAAGCGAGTTGGGACTGAGCATCTTCCAGGTCTTTCTCCAATTTTGTCCTAGCCCTTTCGTTATTTTCAAGTTTCGCCTTCGACCTGTGTGCTTCTATTTCGAGTGATCGGATGACTTCTGAAAGGTTAACCGCGTGCTTTTTCATCATCTCATATTGCCTGGCCACGTGGCGGATGTGGCCGATAACTTCATTATCCCAATTTTTAGGAACCGGTTCCAAGGCAGGAACAAACACCATCCTTTCGAAGAATATGCCTGGAAATTGTTCCCGCAACTTTTCCAGCCTACCTTGGATCTCGGGACCATGGACATGATCCCGTGATCCGGGGACAGCTAATTCTGGTTGGCTGGTGGGGACAATATCACTTCTCTCCTTCTCAGTCTCTTTGGATGAATCTTTGTCCCTATCTTTAGATTCGTGATGCCTCTTGGACGACCGGCTGTGGGAAGGCGCACTCTTTGGAGGAGTTAACTCTTTTGGAAGTTTCTTTCCCCCTGACGGAATTGTCGGATGACTTGAAGGCTTAGTAGAGGTCGGTTTAGGTGGAGACCGAGGTTGCAAGGAAGTCGGCCTATGAGAAGGACCACGAGAGCGCTCGGTATCTGGACGAAGGCTGGGTGTGCCCTCACGAAGGGAACGATACGAATAAGATTTCCTGCGGGACATCGTTCCTACAAAAAAGAGAAGATCATATTAAAACTTTGAATATCCACAATTTAAGAGTGCAGGGTCAGATAGTGTGTGTGATGTGTGCATCCCATATAATTCCCCCTAACAGACCCGGGCCCGAAGACAGGCTCATCTGGCTAGTTTCTCGTCCTCTAGTCGGAGCGATCGCCTCTTCAGAAGCGGGGAAGAAAGGCCCCTCTCCGAAGTCCTTCTCCGTATATACATCATCGGGTAAAGGGATTTTATTCAGCTCGTCAAATAACTGCTCTTCTGTCAAGTCATCGGCAGCAACGGTTTCTATTGGAGCAGAGATAGGAATTTCCTTCGACACATCACCACGGGCCTCATCCCCTCTGTATATGTTCAAGTCTTCATCGTCTTGGATGACTATCGGAGAAGGACTCTTGCGAAATTTAGTTGTTTCTACCGCTTGTGAAGTTCCCTCTCCCTCTGTTGGGGGCACGTACTTATAAGGTTTGCCGCCGGTGCCAAGTCCAAATCTTCTGTCTAGAAGACGATGCTTATGAAGATTTTCATCCGTAATGCATTTTTTGATCCTTAGAAAGTCAGATCTGCTTTGTAAAAGAATGGACAACCGGTTGTTGTATAGTGGACCCTCTGTTTTCGGGAAGACATGATCTGTTCGACACAAAGAAAAAGGGGGGGAGAATGTTAATGCCTAAACTTCTTGAACAAGATATTCGATTAGAAGCTTAAAGTTTACTTGATTTGAGCCATCTTCGTGAGCATCCGGCCTGTCTCTTTATATAAAACCAGTCAGATTTAGGGTCCCCTATATTGCTATACCCATCGTACAAAACCTTCCTATTCGCCACCGATTCAAAGAAGGAGAAGTTTGGAGTTGCCGAAGAACGGTGCTTGAAAAGAAAGAAGAATGTCAAATCTCTGAATTTAAGTTCGGCGTGTAGGATCTCCGCGTACGCAACATATAGGGCGTATAGGGATGCGTAAGCATTAGGATGGAGCTGCATCGGAGCAATACCCAGTTGCTTTAAAGTTTCGATAGCGATCGAAGGAAACGGAGGAATAGCTCCTACCAAGCACATGGTCCGACTAATTGCCATATATCCTTCCGGAGCTAGGTGGGGTCTATCTTCGCCGCCGGGCGTTAAGACGTCATCCCAAGGAATTCCGTGTCTCAAGCAGATTCTCTTAAGTTTTATATCGTCGAGCTTAGATGCCAGAGAATCGGAGAATTTATCTATCCCGAGATCGCCAGGAATCTCGTCGGGAGCTCGTTCGTCTATCTCGGACTCTTCGCTGGATGAAGTACTTTCGGATTGATCTGATTCCGTGGCCTCGTACTCAGATCCAGTATCTTCACCTCCAGGATTAGTGGGAGGAATTTCCGGGTTGTATTGCTCAGGAATCTCGGATTCCGCTTCTGCTGCGGATCTTGAAGAAGAGTGATCATTCGACATTGCTGCTAGGACGAGAAAATATGAACAATAAGATTAACACTACCCGTCCCCCGTGTGTGCAAGTGCCGGTGTGTGTGCTTGTGTGTGCGCATTAAAAATAAAGCGTGGAAGCAATCAAGATCATCAAAATATTAGTCGTCATATGTAGTCAGATTGTGCGGTCATTTGGTCCAGAAAGTCCAACGTCAAGGCTCTATTCTAACTGTTCGGAATTTTATAGTGACAAGGCGTTGATTAAAGTCTGAGATTTCTTCGTATCTTCAGCTATGAGTCGGATCGCAGGGCAGAGGGATCGCCCCCTTTCGGATCGCATGGCAGAGGGATCGCCCCTTTCCGGATCGCAGGGCAGAGGAATCGCCCCCCATCGAATCGCCGGGCGAAGGGATCGCTCCTTCACGAACCGTTGCGACCCCCACGATACGTCCCTTTGCTGCCTCCACGATCTTTCGTCTCGCCACTCGCTTTCGTCTTCTCTTCTTGACCACGACCCGAACCGGCCTTCCCTCTTCTTCTTCCTCCTTCGTTTTCCTCCTCTCCTTTCCATCCTCGAACTCCGAGCTCTACGTCGGTCAGCCATGGCTTTTTGATGATTTCGTCAGAAAAGCACAAATTTCCATCGTTTCTAGTCGAGAAAGTCCATGAAAGAGCGGCGTTCACAAATAAGAATACTTTTTGTGGAGTTACCTTTCTAAAAATTGAGAGAATGCTCGGATTTTCGAAGGTTTGAAAAACTTGGGTTCGTTCTTCGATAGTGCAGGCGAAACGATTCGGCAGAAAGAAAAAGGAAGGAGAATGAAGAGGAGAGGGTCGACTTATATAGGCAAAGAGGGCGACCGTTTGTCTCCCTTTCTTTGTCCTATTCGGTCCACGAAACACCATACAGGCCACGATCCAAAGCTTGTGTCGCATGGAAGCCCACGGACCGCCTCAGACGATGGCCCACCAAGCTCGAAGCCCGACACGGCTCGATGAAAAGTCCGCCGCGTCTCGCACAAAAGCCTAGATACTCAGCACGAGACGAGCACGTGACCACTCAGACCGTGGCGCTCTATTGCGATCCGATTCATGCGTACGTTGAGTTGAACCAATGCGACTGTTGATTTGCGTCCCTTCAGGAAAAAGTAGATCAGAATCTTCGAAGCATGTTCCATCATCGATAAAACATACTTCGAGGGGGCAAAATGTTGGCTAGCTTTTTGACCAAGCCACCCAGGATCATTCATAAAGAGAAAGCATGAAACCACGATATCTAAGGACATGGAGGAATGGATCGCACCATCGTCTCGCCCAATATTGGATCGCACCATCGTCTCGCCCAATATCGGATCGCGCACCATCGTCTCAACCACCGTCGGATCGCACACTATCGTCTCGCCCACGGAGGATCGCGTCTCGACGGATTGCCCCCATCTCATCAGCGAACGACACATCCAGGCGATCCGATCCAAACTTATATTGTTGCCCAGAGCGAACCGATCTGATCCCCTGGTGCATGGCGAACCCTCTGACCCGTTCAAGCGCGAGCTAGTCTTTAGCGATCCGAATCGCACGGATCAGGCGACACGTGTTCCTAACCGTCACTTGGACCGATTCTCCCCATCTGCACGATCCGATTTTCAAGCAGATCACGACACCTGTCCACAACGGCTAATTTGACTATTTCTCCAATGGTGGCGATGCGATCCGATGTCCTCGGGATTCGTGCCACGTGTCCACGATCCGCCTGATAAAATCAGCTATAAATAGCCCGGAGCTTGGCATTTTTTGGGATATTTTTGGCAATATTGAGTACAGAATCCGCCATTATTGTCAAAGTACGAGAGTATAGAGAGAAATCCTTGTTGTATTAGCTTTCAAAGCATAATTAATAATATATAAAGTGGACGTAGGCTCGTTAACGCCGAACCACTATAAATTCTGTGTGTTATTTTCTTTTTCCTCATTCTTCATTTGAAACTCTATAACATTCAGAACAATTTGGGTGTTAGGTCCAAATTTTGATCTAACAACTGCTGTGTGCACTTCGAATAAATAATCAGGTTTTTGTTATTTAACTTGACTGCTAATCCTTCATTCTTTAATTTTGTTGCAACATCTTCTACAAAACTTTTCTGCAAAAACATTATATAAACAATGAAAACAAATTATGAGAACAATTTTAAACTTAACACTTTTTATTTTTAAAAAAAAACTTACAATTTTCAGCGCTGCTTTCATGTGATTATTATTTTTAGATGAAGTACGATGGGGTTGAAGAGAATCGTACAAATATCATTTAGTGTCCGCGGTATCTAATTCCAGAAGAGTCCAATGATGTACATCATTAATGGGAAACAATATGCTGCAACACAATCTGTTTGAAAGGGCTTTTTGTACAGCTGGTATGAATAAAGATTCTCTAGTGTTAGTCAAGCATGTGGTTGCGCTATTCTACAAAAACATTTATATTCAAATTAGTATATTGTAATTAATTAAACATAGAACTATAGTATAATGACATATTATGAAAAGCATAAACTTACGGTCAGAACGGTGTTTATATAGACGAAGCTTTCGCTTTCATCTAGGAATTTCAGTTTCCGTTCCCAATACTAATCTATTATCTGATCAATTAAAAAAATAAAGTAGTTAATTCAAAATGCATGATGTGTAGTTGAAGCATTAATATATGCGTAATGTAGCATACAAGTATTTATTTGTTAAGCGTAATGAAGAATACAAATATTTGTACTTGATTTCTTATAAAACATTAATATATTCTTGTATAATAAAAATATACATTAGAGCATTATAAATGAAACCATACTTCTAGTTGTGACTTTGGGCAGAGAAATAGATTCAAGTTATGATCGAAAATCCTTTAGACATTGGTTTAAAGAGACAACCTTCCAAAGTAAAGATCTTAACTAATGACAGATCAACATGTAAGTTGAGGTAATTATGCTTTAACAAAATGTTAACTTAAAAGATGTCTACTGATTCAGTAAAACTGAGTGATGACATTACTATAAAACGAATACAACAGGATAAAACTGCAAGCAAACAAAAGCCTAAAAAAATTCACATGCTCACTTTAGATATAATTTTGAAGACGATGCCTGTCCTGACCTGAGCGAGGCTATCACCACAACACCCACACCATTTTCTAATCCGGCCTGGTCTACTTCCCCTTCTCTATTCCTTCCAAAATTCAAAAAACATGAATCCTACAACCATGCACTATGTGCAATTGTCACCTACGCTCGCTCATCTAACCACTCAGCCGAAGACCAATGAATTCCACCCAATAACTACAGCAGTGGCACTTCCACACCCCAAGTCTACTGCAATCCTCTATATCACCAATCGTTGACTATGCCGCCATCAACACCAAATTCTAAACCCTAAGAGCATAGCCAAGGTCCAACCCAACAAAAACCTTAACTTAAAAGATGTCTACTGATTCAGTAAGCAAAAACCTTAACTTAAAAGATGTCTCTAGTATGCATGTCATCAGCGGCGGAACTAGCCTTCAGACTCAGGTAGGACCAAAATGAAATAGTTTATCCAACATCACCAAATTGGTTTCAAAGTACATGTATATATATATATATATATATTTAAAAGTATCACAGTAGCATAAAGTGTAACATCATATTGGAATAAATACCTGCCCAAATGCATAACGATTAAAAATCAATTCTCCTATCATTTCCTTTGTAATCTCCAGGTTAAATGACTTGTCATCATAATTCCATGCTATCTCGCTGTAAAAGTATAATAAAAAAAACATTTATTTCATAATTGTATTGAATGAAAGAATAAACTATAACACTTACTTGTTATTATCAACAATTTCGAAGAAAGTTTTCACGACATTACTCATTTGTTGATTCATATCATGAATCAAATGACATTGTTCTATATCATTTATTATTTTACTAGGAACAACCGCTTTTGCATAAACAAAATCTGGATCTTCTTTAGGAACCCTTGTTTCTTTTTAAATTCTCTTTATCATGGAAGGGGTAGAAGTAGCAGCTTTTTTGTTCTTTCTTTTTTTAGATTTTGATTCGAAGTCCAAAAATTCAATACTTCCCTGATCTTCATTCGCTGTTTTTAAAAACTGTGGTGTAATGCCCAAATTAAATTTTGGATACTCATCTTTATCATCGACCTGTAGTAAACATAAAAAAATATTCAATTCATTTATTACATTATTAAATAAGCATTTGTAAATCTTAAAACTTCACTTACCTTCTTTTTTTTTCCTTGCACAAAGTTTATTTCTTCTTTTTGGAATCACATTTGAATTTTTAACTTCAACATCCAAATCAGAAAATATTCTTGTTCCTTCTTCAACATCATTTAAATGATCGATCTAAACAAAATATTAACAAGGAATATTTACTATAGTTCACACAATAAATTTAATACAATGAATTATAATTATCAAAACATACCCTTTCTTTTTACATTTTGGAATCAATGTTGTCCTTTGCATTGCTTTTGAAATCCACATTTGTATCTTCTCCTTTTATTATTTCCTCCTTGTCTGATTCAAAAACCGATTCTGGAACAGTTGACATGTAATTTTCAAAGTTCAACTTTTCTTTGATTTATTTCAACTCTTGTTCCATCAATTATCTTTTTCTTTTTTCTTCATCTAAGCTTGCAGATAACGATGACACTTCTTTTTTAACATTATTTAATACTAGTCTCAATGAATCCACTTGTGCTTTACTATCACATGAGCAAGATTCTTTCTGAACGTGCCGTTCATAGTTTCTAACATTAGCAGTATTGAATCTTTTAGGGCTCTCTTCATTTAGTTCTTTATTTTGAACACTTTGACCCTCTCTTTTTTCAAGCAAATCATTCGCAATTTCACTAATTTAGGGAATTTCATCAATCACCTTTTTTCATAATTGAACATATTACAATCAAAAGTTCGAAATTAGAGAAGGTAAGTCTAAAAGATGAATTATGGCAGTTCTAAAAGGGAAATTAGTACATAGATGCCAAGAATTTTGCAGTGGAATGCGGATCTTAAAAGATATTCTTAATTTTTTCATTTCAGTCAGATATTATGAAGATGAAACTTGTACTATCACTACACCAAAACAGGTGATTCCCAACGAGTATAACCGTCGCAAACAATTTCAGCAACGCTTATTAGTGTTGCTATGGAGGCGTGGCAATTTATTTCCAACGCATATAAGCGTTGGTAAATTTTCTCTCCCAACGCTTATAAGCGTTGATATATTTTCATTCGCAACGCTTATAAGCGTTGGTGGATTTTCTTTCGCAACGCTTATATGCGTTGGTAGATTTCCATTCGCAACGATTATAAGCGTTGGTGGATTTTCTTTCGCAATGCTTATATGCGTTGGTAGATTTTCTTTGCCAATGCTTATAAGCGTTGGAAGTTTTTTGTTTGCAACGCTTATACATGTTGCAATAATTTTTTTGCAACGCTTATACATGTTACAAAATTTTAATTCACAATAAATATAAATTTTAATAGTAACAGAAATATGTACTAGCAACTCACATATTCTAACATTAATAGTCAATTAATAACCAACATGATGATAATATAGACAATAATTAATATGAATCAAGAACTAATAATATTCTCAATTTAAACTCAATGCATACCAATAGACAACATTCATAATCACGTAACGATATAGTATATCGGTTAACAATAGACAAGTACAATACATCCGGTTCAAGAACATCAACAACCCAAATTACTTTCTCAACATTCGGTATCACCTTCCTAAAATGACAAATTATTTAGTGTTCCAACATAACCTTTTGCTACTTCCTTCTCTAGATCATGTGACAATAGCATTACGTATTTCTTTTCCATTGTAGATGAATGAAGATCATTACGTGACACGGTTGGAGTAACAATTTGAATTGATGGCGTTATTAACTTGAGTAACTACTTGCCTTTCTATCTCCAATTTCCAAACAGACAAATCCACGGCTTGTTTTTTTCTTTTACAGTTACAACTTTTACAGCTCGAGCCACCTTCACTTGTTTTATAGAAGTAGAACTAACCGCTCGACAATAATTTTTCTTCATGTTGGAACCAAAAATTTCTGTAATTGGATCATTATGAAGATCATCTACTGCACCATTAGAACAACCATCCAATTTTACATTTTCTTCCGCTGCCTCCAGAAGTGCCTGCATTCATTAAATATCACATTAAATTGAAAATTTCAGTTCCTTGTTAAAAACAGAAAAATATGAGTACGCATCACGCATAAAAAAATATTAAATTGTAGGCTCCGAGTGACTCAATTTTACTGAGCCGAACAGCTCAGTAAAACTGAGCCATTATGCTCAGTTTTACTGAGCCTAAGACTCAGTTTAAATGCGGCGAACGGCTCAGTAAAAAGCGCCGAACGGCTCAGTATTACTTAGCCGAACGGCTCAGCATTATTGAGCCTAAAGCTCAGTTTAACTGCACCGATCGGCTCAGTAATACTGAGCTAATCGGCGCAGTTTAACCGAGCCGAACGGCTCAAAATTACTGATCCTAAGGCTCGGTTTAACTGAGTCAACAAGAAGAGAAAAGAAGTTAAGTAGGTATATTGAAATTCTGTTTATTTTTGTAAACATAGTTAATGCCTTTTAACTAACTCAAGTATGAATAGGATAAAACCACATATTTAAGGATCATGCATCGACTCAAATCCAAACATGTAAACAATTCAATATTTCTGACTCCATACATGCACTGAAAACCATGTGTACAAGTCAATACACTGTAAACCGTGTTTACAATTCAAAACACTGAAGACCATGCGTACTAGGGTATACATGTATTATCACACCGAAAGAAAAAAATTGGATGCCTGCTTTTCGAAATTATGAAACATACATGTAGAAAATTATAGTCTACTGGAACCACATATATGCGTCATTACATCAAAACTTACTGAAATCTGACATATAAATCTTTGAAACTCATGCACGCTCAGTTCAAAAAACTGAATGCCTTGGTTATCTTGTAGATAAATCAAACCATCAAATTGGAAGCAATAGGTAATGGTCCTATTTCAAAGCATCAGTTCACATAACACGTTTTCAAGAAACAATCAAGAGGGTTTGTAATATAACTATTTAACTAGAACAGGGTTGAATTACGAGTTCACCCAGTCGTAAAAAAGCATAAAAGATAAGGATGCTGGTATTTTTATCAACTCTAATTGGTTTCACATCGTTTTAGTTTGAGCTATAATACTTTCATATAAATCAAGACTCTGAAAATGGGTATACCTTTGGAGCTGGTAAAAGTGGAAACAATTGCAGCTGGATCCATCTTTCTATACTTAGTCGGATGTGGCTTTTCATGGCTTGGTAGCAAAATTTGGCCCCTGCTCATGGGAAGTAATGCCACGATGAAAGCTCCTGGTAAGCCTGGACACTACATTCTTCATGAAGCCTTTGAGAAGAATCATGCGGCTTATTTCCGAGCTTTACGTGGTGCATGATGAATTACTTCTAATCTTCAGTTTTCCTTTATTTTGTAGTGTGCTTTCTTGTTTTTTTCCCCTCTAGGTGATATAGTTTTTATTATCTGTTGTCTACGTATTGCATTCCATGTAATGGCTGGCAATTATATCTCGATTGTACTGAATATCTAAAAAAAAGAGCAATAATACTTTTCACGTTGTAAGCCTTAATAGTTCAACCATAAGAAAAGAAACCAACTTTTGCTTGTTCGACAGGCCCATAGTTCTTCGGTTATTAAACTATCGTTTTTCATTGACAACAAAACTAATGCACATTTCTTTGCTAAATTAGCATCTTCATATTGTGTCCCGGCAATTTCCCACATACGAGAAACGAGGCTGTAGTGGAAAACTGATTTTTGAATAAAATTCAGATGACATAATATTAGTGTGTGTGCATTATTTCCTTTAATTAATCCGTGTTTGAGGTAGAAGAATTCAAGAAAACAACCTGGGTTTGACCACGGATAGCAAACGAGTTCTTCTTTCTTCAGGAATATCCCCAATTTTCTTCCTATAAATCATTCAAACTGAAATTTGACAAAAGAGGAAATTAAACATATTACTATGTGCATTCATAGCATCTGATACAAAAATAACTTAGATCAACATTGACTGTAAAGGCATTAACTATGTGCATTCCTACCTCGTATTGAAATCTCAATGTATACAGCCTGCATTTGAACTACTTCACCTTGCCTAATTTCCGCAACCAAACAAAACAAGTTGGACATAATACTTTTGCAAAAGAATCAACCGAAGGAAGAAGTTTCAATTCTACAGGAATCAAGATCAGTATGAAAAACATGCACGCCAACTTATGCAAACCTAAGAAAAAATGCAAAATGATAAATGCCTTTCTGAAGGTACAGTTTGTTGGTGATTTAAGTTTAATACAGTTGTAAGTTGTTAAACCAAGCAAGCAAATTATGTTTGTTAGTGTTTACTGTGACAGCAACATGAAGGATAGTTGAATGGCTGGCTATAAATATGCAGGTTGTAAATGGAGCCATGCATTTTGGGTAATAAAATTCTACCTTTTTATTCTACATCCCTTTCCTATATTTTACTGCTACCATTTTTTCCCTTTTTATATTCTATCCACTTGTTTCTAGATTTATTCATCTGATATCCACTCCATTCCTTATTGTAACCTCTCACAAAGCCTAAATTCATTTTTTTTCTTTTTTCAAATTTAAATCATTACAGAAAAAATTGTTAAAAAATATAATACTAATCTTGATTTTTATTTATGAAAGTAATTATGTTGAATTTTCTAAGTCCTAATCAAGCAACCAGTTTGAAAGTAGCGTGGGACGAATTTAACCAAAAAGTGTCACACGACGAAATTCAATTCTGGAGGAAAAGAATTAGTAAATAAATCATAAATCTATGTTTGTAGGAAAATACATTCTAGCCATTTTTTTGATGAAGAAAGATTAACTTTCCTTGTTGTATGATCATAATTTTCAACAAATATTCCTTACCATTAGATGTTCCGGTCAGTCAATGTCTGGAGAAGGGAGAAAAATGAGGTAAAATTAAAGCAACAAAAAATAAAACCAGGGCGGACAGCAGGATTCGAAACTGTTTTCCATCTGAGCAGTAATTATGGTATATTTGTATAAAGGTAAATTGCAGATTTTTTTTTCGAAAGAGCAAAATAAGACCGGTACATGTATCAAGTATATTACTCAAAGTAACACAATACTCCTTGTTATTACAGCATGGTAAAATCTTTTGATTGCTAGCCGAAACATGGTACTTCTACCCTCATCATATAATGCTAATTCTAGAACGATGATTACAGTAATTTAGGATATGAAGTGCTTGGCTTAATTTAAATGCAAACATATAAGGTGCTACTTGCAATGTGCTGCCATAGTTAATTTTGGATTTTCGTTAGTGAAATGGTTTTAGGAGCTGTTACATCTTGCACATTGTATATTTCATCATGCCCATAATATTTCTATAGTAAAGTTTACATAAACTTAAAGATTTCCTAACTGTACACATTTCTATGATAAAATTCTATGTACATAACAAAATCACACTACACCAAAACAAATGGTTTTTAGAGCTATTCTTGCTTATTGGAGAATGATCAGGTTTTTCTTTCTTTTTCCTTTTGCTTTCTTCTCCCTTTTGGTTTAATGATTGTATTCTCCTCGAGTTAATGTGAAACTGTGAATGAAAATTTTATATGCTGATTATGTTTAAATATTCTATTTTCATATCTGACTACATAGAGTTGCATATGCAGTGACTGAATCCTTGAGTTCTTCATTAAGAAATTACTATGTAGAATTTATGTGATATGTTTATTTGAAGAAATCTTCAAAAAAATTATAAAACACTTGCGAAACAATGCCACTTTAGACAGAAAATCCTCGTACAATCACAAACTAGTTAGAAACAGAGACGTTTCAACAAGTAACAAAATATCATGTATTTAATGTTAGTGACCTTACACTAATTAATAATTCGTTATTTCGTTCCAGCACTTGTTTTCGATACAATTGTGGATTTAAATCTTAGTTAATCTCCATCATATTACGTATTATCAATATATGTTGAAATCACATTACTCAAATTTCATTAAAATCAAAACATCTAACCATGGACGGCAACACCGATCTAATTTAATAGATATTTATGACTATGGCACATCATGCTCAATGACTTGTGTTATCTATTACTGAGGAGTAAATCAGCTCCAATTAATACTTTTAAAGATATGTTTATTACACCACTGGATATATGTATTTTTTATTACCTTACTTGAAAAATTAAGTTGACTACTACCATCTTACCATCTTACGGGTTGAAATACTTCTAAAGGCTGTGGTTCAGTTTCATTTCTAATTAAACTGAGTCAAAAGGCTCTGTTTCGCAACAAAACTGAGCTTGTCTCCGTTCAGTTTCAAATCGAAACTGAGCCGAAAGGCTCAATTTAGAAACAAAACTAAGCCATAGCCTTTTGGCACAGTTTTGATTCTAAACTGAGCTAGGCTTGGTTTCGATTTGAAACTGAGCATGGCTCAGTTTAGAGATCGAAACCGAGCCTCTTGAAAGGTTCAGTTTAGAGATCGAAACTGAGCCAGAAAGGCTCAGTTTCTATACTGAGCCAGGCTCAATTTTGATTCTAAACTCGCCTATCAGGCTCAGTTTAGAAACTGAACATTCCAGCTCAGTTTCTAAACTAAACAGAGCCAGTTTAGAATTGAAAATTAATAACCATTTGATTGATGCAAGTTGTAAAAAGTCAAGATGCATAAGCCGAAATTATGTTTTATACCAATTGTTAAACCATTAGTTAATAAGTGATTCTATATACTAAGAAAGGAAATACTCTTCAGGATACTTACCAATACAACAAATGCGACAACTGCATCATCAGATTCTTGTTTTGCTTGAGCCAATTGGCATGCATATTCTCCATATTTGCAATGATAGTGAGAAGCGAAGAACACTCAGAAGCTTCTAAGATTCTCTCCAGCTTATCTGATATGGTATACTGCTTGGTATATGCTTGTATGCAGACATAACATAAGATAGAAATGGATAAAAGGGACGGAAAATTTGGACCACTTTCAGTAATGGGTGTACCTCCCATACAACAAATGTCACGCATTGATCAATCGATTCAACCTCAAGCCCGGTACAGCTATGCAACATGACCTGCACATGGATACCCACCACCTGTAGTTCGATATATATATATATATATATATATATATATATATATGATTTGAAATTGGTTAAAAAAAAGGGTTTGGGGGGGGGGGGGGGACGCAGGCTCAGCCAAAAGAGATTTTGCAAACATTTGCTTGACCATGATACACCATTTAGAGTTTTGATAGTAACTAATACACATTCATACTTAACAGCACATAGGCTCAGCTAAACTTGTAAATCATCGAGCTTGACCTGCAGCATTTATATTTGTTGTGGGCTGAAAACTGAGTTCACATGCACAATTTTAACTTGACCTGCAAAAAACACTTTAACGATTATCCTAGTGGAGTTTATTTCTCTTAAAAAGATCACTAATGTACATTTTCAAAATAAAAGAAACCAACAAAAAATTGCAGTGATCGTCAACTACTGCACACGGCAATAGCGAGTTTATAAATCAGTTTACAAACTGAGGCTTTCGGCCCAGTTTCCAAACTAAACTGAGCCTAAACTGAGCCTGAAAGGCTCAGTTTAGAATCGATAAGTTATCTCATAGGCACCAAAATTAATATGCATACCCTCGACCATCTTCCTTGTTTCTAATTTCCATCAAATTATCAAATACCATTATACTTTACTCCAGTAACAATCCCTCCAGGCTTTGAAAGTTCAAGTTGTAATATCCCATTATCAATTGTAACATGTAGTACCGTAATAATTTTTTCTTTAAAAAAACACTAAGAAAACATTCGAAAAAGAATAAATAAAAAAGAGCACATACATGTGTGTCACGTGCATCTAGCTTCACACCAGCAGATGACTTTATATCAAAGACTTTGAATTCAGAAGCATTACTTGAAGCATCCAAGAATTGCTGAAGATGACTAGGTGAATATTTTAGAATACACACCTTGCGTCATGTACATGACCTATTAGTCCTGAGCTCTTACTCCTATAAAAAAAAGCATACAAATAACAAGAACATGTATTCTTGCATGTGCATATGAATGTTACATGGCGTGCATCATCTATACTTGAAGGGTTATGTAAATGATATATTGCCAGAAGTTTACTGAGTATCATACACACACATATTCATTTTACTTGAATAAAGGATACTGAAAATTAAAATTAAAATATGTTTGGAAGAAAAATAATGAGTATAAATTGCAATTAATTCTCAGTAGTAGGTATTTCTATCAGTAAATAGTTCACATCAAGTATGTGTATATCTTTGCCTTCACCCAACTTTAGGATAGATCATTGATCTTGATCAATAAAGACCAGTTTTACTTATGTCCAGTGCATTTTTATGTTCATTAATTTACATATATTTTGTATTTGATGAGCAAGAAATGCTATTACACACACACACACACACACATGTATAGATTTACCCATGTATTTAATTAATTGTTACTATAAATGACTTGTTTGTTATTCAAAGGAAATTTTTGGTTATGTTTCTTTTCACACACTTTCGAGTTTATGCTATCACCTATTAAAAAAAACCTAAATTCCGAGTATCTATGAAATAATAGTAAACGATTTGCATTCATTAACCTACAAAAATAATACATAAGTGAAATGTAATTTCTTATTCAAAAGGTATTCAGGATATCAAAATTTATACGAACCTAACTATTGACTAAAAGTAGATAAATCAGTGACAAAAGACACAGCAGACAAGGGTTTGGATATCTAATTATCAGTACTTAATTGGTTGGTAGCATTTATAAAAGGCAGTTTATAACCTAAACAACCCACTTTTCCATTTAATCAGTACACTTTCTTGGAACAACCATTCCAGGCACCTGCTAATACAAATTTGAACTCAAATAAATAGTTACTCTCAAATTTTGATCATAGCTTTTGTTACACAGACATGATAGACGTTGATTTTTTTTTTTTTTGAAAACCTATATCTGCTGAAAGTAAAATTTATTGTAATTTCAATATGAGGCTAACATACGCCATATGCTGAGTTATACCATTTGACATATAATTCCAGCAGTGTTTAAGCAACATTTAATTACTTACACAACATATGGGTTTTTGAATATTAACTTAAATAATATTAGTATTTTCTCCTTTAATCTATAAGAGCATTCCCAGCAGTGGGAATGCTTGAGAAAATGGGGGGAATCCCCACTGAAATCACGCTCCTCGCGCTGCAGCAGTGTGAGTTGCAGCGTGATGAGCGAATTCAAGTGGGGATTCTTCCCACTTTTTTTTGGATGTCGATCGCTATACGGCAAACTGATTGCCGTTTAAGGGTTAAACAGCGATCAGTTTGCCGTTTAACGCAAAAATAAATAAAAATAAAGCGTTAAACGGCAAACTGATTGTTGTTTAACCCTTAAATGGCAATCAGTTTGCCGTTTAGTGCATTCTGATTAAATAAAAAAAAGACATCGCGAATCCCCATTCTACTGCTGGAAGAGTGGGGCGTCTCCACGCTTTTTTTTTTCTTCCTCGCACTAAAAATTGACATGCTGCTGGGTATGCTCTAAAGAAATAAATAAACTTATGCCTAAAGAAAAAAATAAATTATGTTCATCACTAGTCATAAATTATGTACATCACAATTCACGAATTTTATACCAGCAGACTCTCGATTATCAAAAATCTTAGGTATACAAAATTATTAAAATACATCACTAATCATTGGCCAAAGGTGCATCAATTGCATTAAATCAATGGCGACTAATGTTGAAAAGGGTGCGGCATACGAAATTATCAAAATACATAGTATAACAGATGTTGAAAAGGAAAATTACATTAAGTAAGGGTTCATCTGAAGTAGAAATTTCCAGAAGTCGACATAGGATTATCTGAGTAGCAGCCGAAATCAAATCGCTCGAAGAAGATGTTGATTCGCCTGAAGGAAAGACCAATTCTGGTTGGCTTGAAGGAGAGTTGAATCTGATTTTGATTCTGATTTGCTTTACCGAAATCCAAATTGCCAGATCTTAATTATACCACTTCTAACGAGAAATCGAAATCGCTTGAAGGAGAGTTTTTTCACTCGCGGCCGTTGAATGAAAACAAGCGTTCAGAAGTTGGAATTAGGTTTGACTACACACATTTACTTTTTTGCCCTGCTTTAATCAATTCCTAACGAGAATATGCGTTGGTAAATAAAAAAATTGCAGTTATCTATTTTCCGCAATGCTTTTTCTCTTAGCAACGCTTATTGTGGTGATCATTCTACAACCCAAATATGTGTTGGCAATTGAAAAAAATAAGTGTCACCAAATGGCTGTTATGGTGTAGTGTATTGTTCTTGAACAGATTTCAGAAAAACGATGTTAAAGATATTGTCAGTTTCTACAATTCGTTCGCTAAGTGACTTGACAAATGGGAAGTATTATTTCAATTTTTTCTACTTCAGATCCTAGCAATATTTTACTGTGCTTATTATGGTGATGTTAATGTATTATCATAGAATCAAGACAACTATCTCAGGATGTTCTCCAACTGCTGATTAATACATGTGTACCAAATTTATGTTTAGAGATGCAGAAACTGGATGATGTTCAGGGATAACATCTGTTGAAATGTTTACAGGTTATCTGAAACTGGATTGAGTAGTGGATGAGTTGAGTAGTGGATGGATGAAACTGTATACGTGGTTCCAGTTACTGGGGACACAAAATATGCGATTTAGATTGTCAGTAGCGATGCTAACATAAAATGCTTAAAAGGCATATTACAATGTACGTAAGAGTGTGATGGTATAGTTGTGGATTAAGTTAGACATGGCACACATAGACCAGATCAAAGCGAGTGAACCAAACGCACAGGACAATATAGGGTTAAGCAAATGGACCATCATAGCAAAAACTCAATAGATACGCAACACCTAAACTGACAAGATCAGACATGCACAAGGGTACGTAAATGCAACATACACAAAAGGACTCAGAAAACCAAACTGAACCGCAGTGGACAAGAGTAGACATAGGATGCCAACAGTTCAACATGGCAGTAAAATGTTACATACAATAAGGA
Source organism: Allium sativum (assembly GCA_030737875.1). Lineage (NCBI taxonomy): Eukaryota > Viridiplantae > Streptophyta > Magnoliopsida > Asparagales > Amaryllidaceae > Allium > Allium sativum. The sequence goes on along the minus strand of CM060916.1, from coordinate 790,200,041 downwards.
TCATAGGCAATAATCAATGCAATAGTTAGAAAACATAAATATACAAAGTAACATAAAGTAGTAACAGGTGTATAAATTTGTGGATTAAGTTAGTTGTAACTACGCAGTTCTGCACATGAAGATAGTGGGTATAACATGTTTAATACTAATAATATATCTTCAATTCTTTGCAATTTCGGAAGTGTCAACTGACTTCTCAGACTTGACAGATTCCACTTAATGAACCGAGGATATCCAGTTACATTTTTTTCCTTCAATGAGAGCTGTTCTTTCACATATCTAATACTATATTAAAAATAAAAAAAATTAACAATGGTACTTAAAACTAATGCCAAAAAAATGAAAAAAAAAATCCTTACTAGTAAAAACAATGTACAACCAGGCGTACCTCGATAATCATCTACAAATTTCTCTAAATTCCTATTTAATGTGTCAACTACAAATTTTGACCAACAAACTAAATTCATATTATTCCAATCAAGTAAATATGGTATGAAGCTCCATGATAAATATCCATTATTATTTGGATACAAGAAAGACGCCACAAACAATATGATAATCAATTTCATCAAATCTTCCCCTTGGTATCTTTGAGAAATCAAAAATTCTAATCTCTCCTCTAACATTTTTTTGGTAATCCTGTTGCTATCTTGAAAGTGAAAATCTATGAATTCATGATATACTTTCGGTACCGACTTTCTACCGGAATGTTTAATAGGAAATATTTCCTTACCACCGATCGGAAAACCAAATATCAAACTAACATCCTTTTTTGTTAGTTTTAAGAACTTTCCTCGTATTTCAAATGATTTTTCATTTACATTATATGTCCGAATGACATCATCTAATGTCTTTGAATTTTTCCTAAAATCACTCCTTGTTATTTTGTTTTCAACAAATACTCTTAAGAAGTTTTTGAATGGACTTTTATTCATGTTTTCCACCAAATTTTGATTCAAAATCTTTTTGGTTCTTAATTTCAGAAATATTTTGTGCAATGAATCAAGATTGCAATAATAAGATCCATACACTTTTTCATCCTTTTTAATACTGTCCAAATTTTCTTCATCTTCAAATCTATTGAAACATTGTTTATTTGTTACCATCTCTTCATCATTTTGCATTGCTTTAAATCCAATTCTTCATCCGATTCCATTTAATGTATACCAAGAATAGTATCTGAAGTTTCTTGGTAGCTTGGAATTATATCCTTTGTCATACTTTTTGGCTTTTTCATCCTAAACAATAAAAAATACACATGATTAAAAAACCTGCATATATAAACATGTTTAAAAAAAGTATATTAAATCAAATAAGTACATAAACAACAATACAGGCTGTCATAGCAGACCTACATAAAGCAACTAACATTGGCATGCCTTGTATACTAAGTAAAGTGTCACAACAAAATTTTCAGTACCAAACAAAACTACATATAAGATTATATTTTTAAAATCTTTAATCACCATCACATATGCATCAAACTCATTTAAACAGCCTTAAAATATAAAAAAAATCAACTATTGCTGATTTGTATTTGATCCTTGGATTTGATTTTAATAGGTTAAGTCTAACACATATGTCACAGTGTGCTACTCACAATCCGTATATTTACTTCTCCTGTATAATCATAATAAAAGGGTGATGACTAGTAAGCAATCCAATTTCATATGCAAGTCCGTTTTCAGTAGGATACAACAACAAAAATAAGGTACTAAAATCATAATTTCTGGTAGTGAAAATTCTTGACAAATGATTTTTCCAAAAAATTATACAAATGAAGGGTCAAACTTGCAATAATATTCAGTTGTACTAATTTTAACTCATTAGGTATCCTTTACAATGGAAGTTTGAAGCCCATAATCAACTTGTTATACTATTCCATTCAGGTAATTCTTGATTCCTCTTAATACAATAGGTGACGTATGTTATCCCAAACACAATAATAATAATAAATTACAGAGATTAGTTGTGGCAACACTAAGCAAAAATGTTTATGTTAACATTTAGAATTAAAATGAAAAACTAAAAACAACAAACCAATGACCGAAAATCATGTTCATTGCCATGCAATGAAATATATTATGAATCAACATCAAAGCACAAATCTGCAAATCGAAATATAAACTAACAATAAAATTGCTAAATCAAATATTCATTCAACTCAGATTGTCTTCTTTCTACACATCCAAGAAATTAATAATTCATAAACAAAAATAAATAAAAAGACCCTAAAATTACTCCCAAGTTGTAATCACTAATCATGCACTGGTAAATTTAGTCATAGCTTTGGTACCCAAGGAAACCGCATGCTTTGCAAGTTCGCCAGGAAGGGCTAAGTTTAGACCTAATTTCAGTAACAAATGAAGGGAAAAGATTTTATTGCATCTACAAATTAAATATCCTTAGAAATAAGTTCAGTAACATTGGCACAAAGACATGCATTAACTTAATAATGTTTAAACTACCTTAATTGGTTTTTTTATCAACATGCAAATCTAAAATTTTGTTTATATTACAATTTTGAACATACGGAAAAGAAATTAGGCACATATCTAATATTTAAACTAAAAAAACAGAAAAAACACTAAACATTAACTTATTTCGCGACATTAACATCACCTCTATTACTTCTTTCAGTAGGAATTTGAAGAAGATATGCAACAAGTTGAAGTAGAAACGGAGACAAAATTATTCGCCTGATAGTTCGATTCGGAAGCTGAGAAGTTGTTTGATTCAAAATTTCGATTCGGAAGCTGACAAGTTGTTCGATTAGGAATTTCGATTACTAACTTTGCTTGATTCGGAAGCTGAGAAGTTGTAAAATTAAGAGTGCGAGAAGAATTCGGAAAATAGGAAATTTGATAGACCCTTGTAATCGGCTGGAATGTAGCTGATCTATTTAACGTAAAATAAAGGGTAATCTGTAACTTTGCAAGTATGTGGCCTTAAAACTAATTGACTTGAGCGATGGGCCTGGAAACTTATTAATTTACCTATCCAGGCCCTTTATCCTAATTGCCCCATTATTCATTATCTTGAAAAGAAACATAATAAATCATGAAATATCTTCCTGCAATTCTGGATTCAAACGAGGAAAGCCATACAATGAAATCAATTCAATAATGGTTTTATACTCTCTGTTGGCAAAATTAATTGATGAATATTTACACTAGCATAAAAGAGGAGGGGAAAAAAGAATGCAGGATCGAAAATATGAAATCATAATAAGCAATAGCACTAACCTTAATGTATCCCCAGTACAACCAATAAGTTCCAAAGTCACCAACTTTTACACCCATGTGCGAGTCAACCCAATATATTGTAACCCTTACGTGAAAACACCAGCATCAGCACCTGGAATTAATAATTATTGCTGCTAAAATACATAATATAATATTGCGGGAAAGGGTTTGAAAGGGAGGGGTGTTACCCATATGTTTAGCTATATCAGAAGTCATAAAACAACTTAAACCATACAGTAAATTAATAATTTCTTTGCTGCAGGGTTTATCTTATCCATTTTTATAAATATTAAATTAATTATACTTCACATAATTAAAATGATGTAAACGTGTGAAATTAATGATTTAGTGATCCTATAGAAAGTGAGCGTGCAATCTGGTAAAGCATTCCTATAGAAGATCCAGTTTTAACAGGATAGTGTTACCATAGTTTTCTATAATATTATAAAACACATTTGTATATTGTGAATAATCATTAAAAAGGTGTTTCCACCCAAACTGTCATGTATCAAATATTAATCTTTTTAATGTCGTGAGTCTGACATAATGAATAATAACAGTGTATTTAAGATACATACATATTAAGATGATTTTTTTTTTAAAGACACAATCAAGATGTGTACCAAAATGTCAATGTGTCTTAATTGGCATGTTAGCTTTCTCAAAAGTTTTACATTGTATTAAATCTTTAAGAGTATTGTATTAAAGTTTTGTATTGTATTAAAAATGAACCAAAATGTTACACAGTAGTGCTAAAAAAACACAAATTTAGACAATTCAAGTCAACAATATCTTCTCATGTCTCTCTCTTGTCCCGTCCATCAACATCACCATCCTCTACCCACGCCGCGCCTTCATTTCTCCTCTCTGACCCCGCTGCCCTCTCCTCTCCTACTGATTCCTCCTATTCTCAATCCATTCCCTGACCATACACCAATCCCTCCACCTCCTTTACCTCCTCCCCTTTTCCATCTGCCCAATCTTCCATATAATCCTCCCCCTATCTCTTTTGCTTCTCAAGTGAAATTTTCTTCCTTGTTTTATTCTAAGCCAAGGAATGCGGTCGAGTACGTTCCAAATCATTTTGATGTCAACTACAAGGGAATCTCAGTCCCTCCACCGCAAGTGGTCTTAGATGAAGGCACAAAATCATGGAAGGACTGTCCTGTAGGCTCGTTTCTCGCTGGTAACGTAAATTATATGGCTGTTAAGATGCACTTAGATAGGGTGTGGAAATTGAAGGGTGATTATGAAATGTTTTATGATAAGCAGAATTATTTTTTCAAATTTTCCAATTTAGAAAATAAGATTACTGTTCTCAAGAGGGATCCAACGTTCATAAGGGGACAGATGTTTATCATCGCAAATTGGACTCCCTCGCTATCATCGGCACAAGCAGCAGTGAGAACTGTTCCAATTTGGATACACTTTTATCGAATACCTACGATGTTATGGTCACTTATGGGTATAAATTGGATAGCGTGTCATATCGGGAAGGTTTTATGCTACAACGAAAACACGGAAAAAATGAAAAGATTTGAATGTGCTAAATGTTTAGTGGAAGTTAACCCGGATAAGGAGTTGCTAGATTGTTTAGTGGTTGGTGACGAAACTTGTCCTAACATTTTGGTAGAATATACTTAGAAGCCGATGACCTGTACAAAATGTAATATATTTGGTCACGTCACGGTTCACTGTGAGAAGTATAAAGAAAATTCCGCTGCTGTCAGTGGTGATAAGGTAAATGTTGTGCAAGGTTTCAAATAATTTGAAGGTACTGAAATTACAAATAGTGACATTGAGCATGATAATCAAGATGGTTACACAGTAGTGCAAAGAAAAAGAAGTAGAAACACTAAACAATTTTGGAGGAGGGTAGAAAAGGAACCAAGAAATGATAATAATTCAGTTAGGAAAGCGTCCGAGGTTTACGGTGCAAGTAGTCAAAAGGATATCATTGTAACAATCCGGAAATGCGAGCCAATTTAAAATTTTTATTTTGGCAATTTTAATGAATTTTGAATATTTAAAATTAATTATTTTAAATAATGACGACGAGAAATTTATTTTGAATATATTTAGAACGTATATATTTATATGAATTGTCGTTAGAATATAAATATTTATTTAAAATTATAAAAGGAATTGAAAATGGCGCGGTAGTTCGATAATTCGATTTCAAACTTTAATTGAACATATCGGGTGCAAAATAAACCGGATTTTAGTGAAACCAAAAATATTAGAATCAAGAATATCTTTCCAACGAATCCGAAAAATTGAAATTTCATAGCGGGAATCAAAAGATATGTCCTGTTGAAAATTCTGAATAGTCGCTATGGAATTCAGGCCCTTGAAAATAGCCATTTTGCAAACGACCTCGGTTTTCGACGAAACCACTTTTGTTGGATCCGTGATGTCAAATTATTGCTAGGTTTTAAATTTCATAATTTTTCGATTCGATATGTGAGCGTGGCAAAGGAAAACGTGTTTGACCAGTTTCAGTTGATTTTTAATCGACTGGAAAATGACCATTTTTCAAACGGTCTCAGAATTTGACGAAATTAGTTTTGTTAGGACCGTATCGTCAATACGAAGCTAGAAAATATTTTTCGGGAAATTTTCTAGTTAGTATGCGGCCCCAGTAAATTGAAATGTGCGTTCAAATTCAATATATAGAGCTATATTTTGATTTTGACGAAAACTGATCGAATCAGCCTGCGATACATATCTCATTGTGTTCGAAATGGGGGTAATTAGCTAGGGGCGACAGTCGGCGGGCCTCGTTTGGAGTTCAAAATAAAAAGTTACTTTTTGTTGAAATTAAATAATAAAATAATTAAATTAAAACTCTCTCTCTCCTCTACCGCTTACTTTCTCTCTGGCCCCCCTCGTTCTTCATTCGTTCAGAAGAAAATAAAAAAAAGAAAAATGACGACGCGGGAGGGGGGGGCGATTCGCCGCCGCCGCCCACCAGAGGCGCCGCGCCTCCAGTGCCACCTCCCTAGGCGGAGCCGACCACCCCAGACCTCCCCTTCCGTTCTCCGCTATGCCTCTTTTCTCCATTGAAATCCATTACCCCGTCTGCCCTAAATCAGCACCGCACCTCCGCGCAGAGACCCCCCCAGCCCCGCCCGCAACCCTGAGACCCGCCGACGACCCCCTTGCCACGTCTGGCGCTCGTTTTCCCACCCCCTCTCGCTGATGAAAAAGCTATAAGTTTTTAACTTGTTTATTTCTTTTATTTACATTGTTTTTTTAACTTTCAGTTTTATATAACTTTAAAAATATAATTTTTAAAGTGATAAAGGTGAGATCTTTAACATAGAAAAGTATAGTTTTTAACATGATAAAGATTTGATTTTTTTATAAAGCATAAAGGTTTGATTTTTATTCTTTAAAGACATGATTTTTAGATAATTAAGAACGTGATTTTTATTCTATCGACAACGGGATAAAAATTGGATTTCATTGTATGAAAGGCGAAGCAAAAAATTGGATTTTTACATGAATGATTTTTTAGATAAAAATAAGATCTTTAAAATGAAAGAGATTTGAAAATATATATTTATTTGAAATGGAAATAAAAATAGAATTTCTAGTGAAGTAAAAATAAAGAAGACGATATTTTAAAAATAGAGAAGTCGAGATTTTTAAATATGAAAACGTCATATTTTTATAAGAAGTATAAAATACGTAGAGAATAAAAATATAATTTTTATATAATGGCGAAGTTAAAAATATAATTTTTATATAATGAAGAAGTTAAAAATATGATTTTTATATTTTAGAAAGAATAAAAATTCGATTTTTAATTCATAGAAGAAATGATTTTTATAATGAAATAGCGAAAAGATTACATCTCTGAAGTAAGAAAGATATGATTTTTATATTATAAAAATAATAAAAATAGAATTTTTATCTATATAGTAGTAGTATAAAAATGTGATTTTTATATACATAGCAACAATATAAAAATGTGATTTTATATATGTAGTGGCTACGAGCAACGAAAGTGACGAAGGACATGCACGATGAAGATTTTCTACATATGAAGAGTCACGGCGTCTGGTTTAGCAATTGGTGAGAACTTCTCACTTTTAATTTAATCTTCTAGTTAAAATATATACTAGGATGCAGACGGTGTTTAGTAGCACCCGACACCCGTCGTCCACAGACCATGGACGGCTTGTATGCTTGTTTGTTTGATTTTGCTGTGTAGCTGATTGTGTGATGTGATGTGAAATGAAATAAAATATTTATATAGTTAAAATATAATATAGTTGAAAATAGAATTTTTAACGTGTATTTAAAATGAAATAAAAATAAACAAATCGACGATTTGTTTATATACACTGATTTGACTGATATTGATTGGGACGATAAATTTTACACATCGCCCAACTGCACAAATAAAATCTGTGTTTGATTGTTTGAAAAACCCCACACGGGTATTTGTAATAACCCGAAAATCTGGGCAAGTTTAAAATTTTTATTTTGGCAATTTTAGCGAATTTTGTATATTTAAAATGAATTATTTTAAATAATATCGACGAGAAATTTATTTTGAATATAATTCGACGTATATATTATATACGTCGTCGTTAGAATATAAATATTTATATATAATTATAAATAGAATTGAAAATGGCGCGGTAGTTCGATAATTCGATTTCAAACTTCAATTGAATGTACCGGGTGCAAAACAATCCGGATTTTAGTGAAACCAAAATTAATGGGATCTATTTGATAATATCTTTCCAGCAAATCCGAAAAATCAAAATGGCTAGCGGGAATCAAAAGATATGTCCAGTTGAAAATTCTGAATAGTCGCTATGGAATTCAAGCCCTTAAAAATAGCCATTTTGCAAACGACCTCGGATTTCGACGAAACCAGTTTTGTTGGGTCCGTGATGTAAAGTTATTGCTAGGTTTCAAATTTCATAATTTTTCGAATCAATATGTGAGCGTGGCTAAAGAAAACGCGTTTGACCAGTTTCAGTTGATTTTAATCGACTGGAAAATGACCATTTTTCTAACGGTCTCAGAATTCAACGAAATTAGTTTTGTTAGGACCGTATCGTCAATACGAAGCTAGAAAATATTTTTCGGGAATTTTAGAGACTGTATGTGTCCCCGGTAAATTGAAACGCGTGTTTGAATTGAATATATAAAGAATTATGCTTAAAATTCAACGGAAACTGATTCAAACGATCGAATTAGCCTACGATACATATCCCATTGTGTTCGGAATGGGGGTATTTAGCTAGGGGCGACGGTCGTTGGGTTTGATTAGGGGTTCGGAGCGATTAACAATTAAGGATGGAATTAAATATTAATTTAAAAATATATAAAAGGATTTCTAAACCCTAGTTCCTTTATTCATTCACATAGCCGCCAAAATCAAGGGCCCAAACCCTCCAATCTTCTCGTTCGATTTTCTCCGAATCCATCGCAAATTACAATCCAAATCAAAACGAAATCTCTAGCGCTTGGAGGGGGCTTTCGATCTGTACTAGTGGGATCGGGTTTAGTGAGGCGTGCTGTTCGATTTCTGTGCTCAAACCCCGCACGTTCGCGGGCGGTTCTAGGGCGGGGGAGGTGATCGAGCATCGCCGTGCTCATGGTGATGGAAGGGGCGACGGATGGGGCTTTCGTGGGGCGAGCTCAGATCATCGAACGATGATGTCTGGTGGCACACGGCGGATTTCATTTGGAGCAGGGTACAACCGATTTCAGTAGAGAAAAGGAAATGCAAGGCGGCCTTGATTGTTTTGAACGAGATTAAGGTAGTCTACAAACCCCAATTAGATTAGTTAATTACTTAATTAAGTTTTAAAATAGAAAATAGCATTATTTTGAAACTGAAATTAGCTTTGTTTCTTTTCTATAAAAATAGCATGGTTTTAGAAAGAAAATATGACTTTTAAAAATGAACTTGTTTTGAAAAATATATAGACCTTGTTCTGAAAAATATATTAGAACTGTTTTTGAAAAATAAAATAGCATTGATTTTGAAATATCTTTGAATTGAAAAATATAGAAGAAGACTTTCCTTTGAAAAATATAGAAGAAGATTTTGTTTTTAAAAATATAGTAGAAGACTTTGCTTTGAAAAATATAGAAGAAGACTTTGCTTTGAAAAATATAGTAGAAGATTTTGTTTTTAAAAATAGAAGAAGGCTTTGTTTTTAAAAATAGAAATAGGATATGATTTTAAAAATATAAAAGCAAGGAGCTTTAAAAATATAAAAGGATTTTTAAAATAAAAATAGCCTGGGTTTAAAAATTCAATTTTTATATATAGAATAGCAAAGTAAAAATTCGATTTTTATATATTGAACAACGAAGTAAAAATTCGATTTTTATGTATGTAGTGGCTACGATCAACGAAGGTGACAAAAAGGCGAGAACGACGAAGAATTCTGCAAAAGAAGAGTCGAGATGGTTGGATAGCTATTGGTGAGAATTTCTCACCTTTCAATTTCTTTTTCTAGTTATATATATATATATATACTAGGATGCAGACGGTGCTTAGTAGCACCCGACACAATCGTCCACAGACCATGGACTTGTTTGTTTGGTTGCATAGATTAGTTAGGTGATTTGATTTGAAACTGAATGGTTTGGTGAAATGAAATTGATTTGATTAATGTGTGAATGGCGTGGGCCTTCACTAGACCGGGGATAAGGCTAGGCCTTGTCCCGTTTCTAGTATCGTGCCGTTATGCCGCCGAAATTTTCTAAAATATGTTAGAAAATAAAAATACCATTTTATTTGAAGAATGAACTGAATAGAGATTCATATGTTGGAATAAAATGTTTTATCGTTAAAAATATAATTTTTAACGTGAAGTGAATAAAATAAAATATTCATTTACAAACCAGACGGTTTGTTTATGTACACCTATTTGAAGGACATTGATTGGGACGATAAATTTTACACATCGCCCAACTGCACAAATAAAATAGGTGTTTGATTGTTTGAAACCCCACACGGGTGTTGGGATGAAATTTGAAGTTCACTCATCCCGATTGATTAAATATGTCGATCGATCGATTGACAGGCTGTTATAAGCGTTAGATATCTATATTTGATGCTTATACAGTGTAGTGCACTTTGGTTGATGGTTGATTATTTTTCAATGCTATTATATACATGTGTTGTATGAAATCCATATAATTAACTTTATATGGTAATTGATTGGGCCTCATTCCAATTTGAAAAATAAAGAATAATATAAAATAAAGGTTCATGTGTTGACAGTACTCATCCATTGAGATTGGTCATGTGTTGAACGAAATATTTTAGTAATAAAATTTACATCTTTATCAATATAAAATAAAGGTTCATGTGTTGACAGTACTCATCCATTGAGATTGGTCATGTGTTGAACGAAATATTTTAGTAATAAAATTTACATCTTTATCAATATAAAATAAAGGTTCATGTGTTGACAGTACTCATCCATTGAGATTGGTCATGTATTGAACGAAATATTTTAGTAATAAAATTTACATCTTTATCAATATAAAATAAAGGTTCATGTGTTGACAGTACTCATCCATTGAGATTGGTCATGTGTTGAACGAAATATTTTGATAATAACAACTATTTTGAAAAAGACGTATTTGAAATAGAATATTTGAAAATAGAAATTTATGAAGCCGTGTTGATTAGATTGACGCCATTTTGACGTGAACGATATTTATATCGATTTTAAAACGATTTCGAAATGAAATGAATTGAAAACGATTTCGAAATGAAATGAATTGAAAACGATTTCGAAATGAAATGAATCGAAAACGATTTCGAAATGAATTGAATATAAAACGAATTCGAATTGAATTGAAAGCAAATTGAAATTAATTCAAATTGAATTGAAATTTGAATTGAATAGAAATGAATTTTAAAACGAATTTATAAAGAAGAATTCAATTTTGATTTGAATTGAAATGGAAGTTGAAATTGCTTTTGAAACGAATTTAAAACTATTTATAAAATTCGTTTTAAATAGAAATCAACGAAATATATATTATATATATTATATATATAATATAATGGCCTGAATAGAATGCACCGCGCCGCGGTAGTTCGTGAATTTCGACCATTTATTTCAAACGTTCATTACGGGAGATCCGACCGTCGGATTCTCCTAAAACCGGAACCGTTGGGTTCGTATCGAAAAGAGCTTTCTAACGAATATTAGAAATTAGAAATCTAACGGTTGGATTTGGAATTATGTCGAAATCAAATTTGAAAAAGGTCGCTGTAAGTGCAGTTCGATGGCCATTGATGGAAATCGACTGTACGGGCCTTGATAAAATTATTAAAAATAGTAATAATTTGTGTAAAATCATAAGAAATGATTTGTGAAGATTTGGGATGAAAAACTCCGTATTTGAAAAGATAAAAATAGATTTTTATCGAAATGAACTAGTTTTGAACTAGAAATATAATTCTATTTATTTTTAAATAAATAAATTGAATTTGAAAAGGGTTTTAAAAATAACCAGAATTTCCAATGATTGCATTGGAGTGGATTTGAATCGAAATTGTCTTCGGAATATTTCGATGTTGGAATTCGTGATTATACAGATGTTGTTATGGGAATTTGAAAGATATATATTTATATCGTTATTTCCAATACGACATTTGTTGATCGTAGAATTTGATATTGAATATAAGCCGATATATTTTCTATTCAGAGCCTTATATTGAATATCAAATGTGATTTGGGTTTGTCGTGAATGGTGTCTTCACTAACACTGTTCTTGAACCCAGTTGAGAAAAAATTAAATCTTTTTATTTAGATTTAACGAAGTGTACCAATTAAATGATATTTAATTGGAATTGAATTGATATTGATTTTTGGGTTTATCGTGAACAGTGTTTTAAATAACACTTGTTCTTTAACCCGATAATTAATGGAATGATTTTTGGGTTTATCGTGAACAGTGTTTTAAATAACACTCGTTCTTTAACCCGATAATTAATGGAATGTGACTTTGGGTTTATCGCGAACCGTGTTTTTAAATGACACTAATTCTTTAACCCAGTTAACGATTAAAACTAAGTGGAGTTTTAATGAATCTTTAATTAGATTGAAAAGATCGAGAATGGAGTATCACCAGTTTTGCTCCAGGCGATAGTTAAATCTTTAATTAGATTTGAACGTGAAATGGTAATTGAATTTACCGATAACACCGTGGTGTTAGATATGAAGTATTACCAGTTTTACTTCATGGGATAAATAGGTTGGGAAAGGGAAATTAAAACAAATGATTATCTCGGTAAGGTTCGTTAATCCCGACTAGTTGAATCGAAATTCAAAAGAAGATTAAAGAATAAATTCAAGGAATTTATCTTGGATAAAATTAATGGGAACCTTTCCCTATAAATGTGAAATTTAGAAACTAACTGTCGGTTAGCCAAGCAGAATGGTTTTCTGGATATTGATCTGATGTTGGTTTCGGCCTTCGGGGTTAATATTTGGGGAATTATTCTCTTGATTAATTTACGATTAGTGACTAATGAATTGGAATGAGGCGTATGTTGTGTTTGTGTAACACTTATTTAAAATATACGCGAGTTATTCGGAAAGTCCGGGTTTATCCCATTCTGAATAACTGATACGACGATAAGTCGAAGATGAAGACGATGGTCGAAGACCGGAAGTCTTCACGTCGTTTGGGTGATTACTGATGATCTTGATTGGGCTGTACACCCAAGAAGATGGAAACAGTTAGTGATCGTCCAGACGTACTTGGAGATCGATGGATATGCGGGGTACTAGGTGCCTCCGGTTTCGTTCAGCCCCAGAACGGACTTGTAAATGGACTGTGTGTCTGACATTAGATTTTAGTCCGTGTGATTGATCTCTATTAAATATATATCTGTTTGGCGGCGGAGAATTTATTCTCTTGCTTAACGCCCTTCTCTGAGACGTACGAGCTCAGGGGTTATGTATTGATGGATATCAATCGCATGGAGTGAATTGCCTGTGTGGCATGCCTAAGTGGCAAATGATCAAGGCTTCTGTTGAAAAGCAAAGTCTTGTGGTTGATGATCGAAGCACGGCCTTTGTGGTGTAGCTTTGTGTAACGTTTACTTCGCGAGTTTCACACCCGGTATGAACCAAAAACGGGAGACGGACCTCAGGGAGGGCATGCGTTTCTTTCTAGTTAGGAGTGGCGTCAGTGCTTGAACTGGCTGACGAGTTTGACTCATGTGGATGTTGCTTATTATTACTTGCTGAAAAGCGAGGCGCCTCGTGATATCGGTTTCGGCCGATGCTTCTGGTCGGCTGACGGGCCAGATTTACGCCCCAAAGGGCGGGGAAACGTAGTGTTCAGGCATAATAATCCACATCGGTGGACCGGCCCTGACGATCCATGGGGCAGTTGCGGCTGTTCCTGAGGCTCGGACTAGACAGTCTCGAATCGGTTGAGGATCTTGCCCCTAGCCTCGGTTCATACCATAAATGATAACCCAACTTCCAATACGACATTGCGGTTTTGATTGTAACCTATATATGGTGACATAGTGGTATGGGGCATTCATGCCGCCTATGATTGATACTTATGATTTGAAGTTGTTTTATACACTATACACTTATAATAGTATCAAATGATTTCTTTTAAACGTATCAAGCATTCTTGGCTATTATAAGGTAAAAACCCTATCCCCCGGCTTGCGTTGCATTGTGTGATAGGACCTGGGTCTTATAATAGCTTCATTTTTCTTTATTTAGCATTGCGCTGTTGTTTTATGCACTGGTGTTCTTGGGAGGAAACCCGTTCCGTGTTATACGGCGTGGTCCCTTGATTTACCTAACTTTAAAAATAAAGATTAATAACTGTTTTAGTTCTCACACCAGTCCCATGACTGACCTGGAGTTTATTGTTTTAACCTAAACTCTGGGTGCCCTTATTTTCGACACGGGCAGCTAGTAGTTTTGGTTTTGCATATTTATATTCATAGGATCCTGGTCTACAGCTGGAATGATATCCGGAAAGCTTTGTATCCGTATATCTCTTCTAGTTGTGTATTGTATTATTTTCCGCTGCGATGTATTTAAATGTAATTTGAATCTCTGATATTTCTGTGTAATATTTATTTGTTTATACTCTGTATATTCTGGTAATCTGATGCATTGTTGTAATATACAATGAAATGTTCTTTTGTGTGCGTTCTATTTTGTGGCTTGTTCTCGAACTATCCGCGCTTTCCTTTAGGGGGAAGTTGCGGGTTTTCACAGTATTGGGGTGATATATGACATACACTTATCCCAATAATTAGTTGTATGTCGATCGACTGATTGACAAGCTGTTATAAGCATTGAATATTTATATTTGATGCTTATACAGTGTAGAATGCACTTTGGATAATGGTTGATTATTTATCATTGTTGATATATACATGCGTAGTATGGAAATCCATAGAAATAAAATCTATGGTAATTGATTGGGCCTCATTCCAGTTTTGAAGAAGAAATATTTGAAATAGAAATATTTGAAAAAGAAATATTTGAAATAGAAATATTTGAAAAAGAAATATCTGAAAATAGAAATGCGAGGCCGTGTTAAGTAGTTACACGCCATTTTAACACGAACGGGAATTTTGTCGATTTTATAATGAATATTGAAAGTGATTTCAAAATCGAATATTTAGGAATGAATTCGAATTGAAATTGAATAGAAATGAATTCGAATTGAAATTGAATAGGATTGAATTCGAATTGAAATTGAATAGAAATGAATTCGAATTGAAATTGAATAGGATTGAATTCGAATTGAAATTGAGTAGAAATGAATTCGAATTGAAATCGAATAGAAATGAATTCGAATTGAAATCGAATAGAAATGAATTCGAATTGAAATTCAAATAGAAATGAATTCGAATTGAAATTGAATTGAAAACGAACTGAAATTGAATTAAACATCGATTTGAATTGAAATCAATTTGAAATGAATTTAAAACGAATTTATAAGGAAAAATTCAATTTTGATTTGAATTAGAAAAGAAGTTGAAATCGTTTTGAAAACGAATTTAAAACGATTTATAAAATACGTTTTAAAAGGTAATCGACGAAGTATATATTATATATATAATATAATGGCCTGAATAGAACGCGCCGCGGCAGTTCGCGAATTTCGACCATTGACTTCGAACGGATATTTCGGGAGATCCGACCGTCGGATTCTCCTAAAACCGGAACCGTTGGGTTCGTATCGAAAAGAGCTTTCTAATGAATAATAGAAATTTGAAATCTAACGGTTGGATTTGGAATTATGTCCAAATCAAATTTGGAAAAAGTCGCTGTAAGTGTAGTTCGATGGTCGTTGATGGAAATTGACTGTACGGGCCTTGATAAAATTATTAAAAATAGTAATAATTTGTGTAAAATCATAACAAATGATTTTGTAAGAATTGGGATGAAAAATCCCATATTTGAAAAGATAAAAATAGATTTTTATCGAAATGAACTAGTTTTGAACTAGAATTATAATTCTATTAATTTTTAAATAAATAAATTGAATTTGAAAATGGTTTTAAAAGTAACCAGAATTTCCAATAACTGAATTGGAATGGATTTGAATCGAAATTGTCTTTGGAATATTTCGATGTTGGATTTCGTGATTATACAGATATTGCTATGGAAATTTGAAAGATATATTTATATCGTTATTTCTAATACGATATTTGTTGGTTGTAGAATTTGATATTGAATATAAGCTGATATATCTTCTGTTCAGAGCCTTGTATTTAATATCAAATTTGATTTGGGTTTGTCGTGAATGGTGTCTTCATTAACACTGTTCTTGAACCCAGTTGAGAAAAAGATTAAATCTTTTTATTTAGATTTAATGAAGTATACCAATTAAATAATATTTAATTGGAATTGAATTGGTATTATTTTTGGGTTTATCGTGAACAGTGCTTTAAATAACACTTATTCTTTAACCCGATAATTAATGGAATGTGATTTTGGGTTGTCGTGAACGGTATCTTCAATAATACTGTTCTTAGACCCAAAGGAGTTAAGAAAATCAGAAATTAACTGGAGATTAGTTAAGTTGATTGGTTTCTGGGGTATTGATCTGATGTTGGTTTCGGCCTTCGCGGTTAATACTTAGGGAATTGCTCACTTGCTAATTTACGGTTAGGGACTGATTGAAATGTAATATGATTTTGGGTTTATCGTGAACCGTGTTTTAAATGACACTGATTCTTTAACCCAGTTAAAGATTAAAACTAAGTGGAGTTTTAATGAATCTTTAATTAGATTGAAAAGATCGAGAATGGAGTATCCCCAGTTTTGCTCCAGGCGATAGTTAAATCTTTAATTAGATTTGAACGTGAAATGGTAATTGAATTTACCGAGAACACTGTGGTGTTAGATATGAAGTATTACCAGTTTTTACTTCATGGGATGTATAGGTTGGGATTGGGAAATTAAAACAAACGATTACTTCGGTAAGGTTCGTTAATCCGGCTAGTTTGGATAAACCATAATTTGGTTTGAATTGATATTCAAAAGAAGATTAAAGAATAAATTTAAAGAATTTATCTTTGATAAAATTAATGGGAACTTTTCCCTAAGAATGTGAAATTTAGAAACTAACTGTCGGTTAGCTAAGAAGAATGGTTTTCTGGATATTGATCTGATGTTGGTTTCGGCCTTCGGGGTTAATATTTGGGGAATTATTCTCTTGTTAATTTACGGTTAGTGATTGATGAATTGGAATGAGGCGTATGTTGTGTTTGTGTAACACTTGTTTAATATATACGTGAGTTATTCAGAAAGACCGGGTTTATCCTATTCTGAATAACTGATTCGACGTGGTGTCGAAGATGAAGACGGTGGTTGAAGACCGGAGGTCTTCACGTCGTTTGGATAATTACCGATGATCTTGATTGGGCCGTACACCCAAGAGGAGAGAATCAGTTGGTGATCGTCCAGACGTACTTGGAGATCGATGGATATGCGGGGTACTAGGTGCCTCCGGTTTCGTTCAGACCCAGAACGAACTTGTAAATGGACTGTGTGTCTGACATTGGATTTTAGTCTGTGTGATTGATTTCTATTAAATATATATCTGTTTGGCGGCGGAGAATTTATTCTCTTGCTTAACGTCCTTCTCTGAGACGTAAGAGCTCAGAGGTTATATATCGATGGATATCAAACGCATGGAGTGAATTGCCTGTGTGGCATGCCTAAGTGGCAATTGGTCGAGGCTTCTGTTGAAAAGCAAAGTCTTGTGGTTGATGATCAAAGCACCTCCTGTGTGGCATAGCTTTGTGTAACGTGAATTCGCGAGCCTCACACCCCGGTTGTGAACTAAAAACGGTAGAGGACCTCAGGGAGGGCATGCGTTTCCTTCTAGTTAGAAGTGGTGTCAGTGGTTTTACACGCCCTGACGAGTTTGACTTATGTGGTTGTTGCTGTTGCGAGGCTCCCGGTTTGATTGGACGATCCGGGTCCGATGGAGTCATTCGTTGGCTCATTTACGCCCCAAAGGGCGAGGAAACGCAGTGTTCAGGCACTATAATCCACATCGGTGGACCGGCCCTGACGATCCATGGGGCAGTTGCGGTTGTTCCTGAGACATGGGCTAGATTGTCTCGAATCGGTAGAGGACGATCCCTGGCCTCGGTTCACAGATGGAAATCCAATTTCCAAATACGTGACTTTGCGGTTTTGATTATAGAGCCTAGTATGGCGACATAGTGGGATGGGGCGCTTATGCCGTCTATGATTGATACTTATGATTTGAAGTTGTTTTATACACTATGCACTTATAATAGTATCTAATGGTTTGTTTTAAACGTATCAAGCATTCTTGGCTGTTATAAGGTAAAAACCCTATCCTCCGGCTTGCGTTGCATTGTGTGATGGGAGCTGGGTCTTATAATAGCTTCATTTTTCTTTATTTAGCATTGCGCTGTTTGTTTTATGCACTGGTATTCTTGGGAGGAAACCCGTTCCGTGTTATATGGTGTAATGACCCGGAATTTCTGAACAAACTAAAAATTTGAAGAAAAAAAAAATCAATAACTAAACTTATCAATGGAGGGTAATTCATTTACAAAGCCAGAACCGGTAAGTAGGATTTATTTACAACGATTAAAAACGCAGCTAAAACTGAATAACGTAAGTATAGTAAATATAGTAACAATAGCGCTACTAAAACACTGTAGAAAAGCGTTACTAGAAGCACTATGACCAAGCACCACTAAATCGCTGTAGAAAGCATTATAGCCAAA
Organism: Allium sativum; assembly: GCA_030737875.1. Classification (NCBI taxonomy): domain Eukaryota; kingdom Viridiplantae; phylum Streptophyta; class Magnoliopsida; order Asparagales; family Amaryllidaceae; genus Allium; species Allium sativum. Next base: position 790,181,528 of record CM060916.1, on the reverse strand, counting down.
AAGAACCGTAGCTAAAGCATTACAAATCCACCGTAGGAAAAGTGTTGAAAATCTTTAACTAAAGTTTTATTTTGTTTTAAATAACGAATTCAATAGCTAGTGAACTAGAGAACACTTGCATTAGTCTACACCTACCCTAGGCAAAACTAGACTAAGTATTTTCGACCATGTTAGAACCCAACTTGAACCCTATATTTTGCAAGATAAATGAGAGAATTTAAAAGTCAAATTTGAAGTGTAAACAAGTGTTGAAAACGAGAATGTTTTAGACTTTAAAATGTTTAGAAACATAAGTGTTTATGAGCCACAATTGTGAGACAAACTAGCATGATAGGTATACATATATGTACACATAAATTAACTAAGTCTTTAGCTAACAAAACATGGAAAGTCATTTCAGCCAACAAAGCCTTAAACAGCCCAAAACCTTGCACGAAAACCACCCATAGCTAGCTGAAAAACACAACCCTACATGCGCAAGAATAGCAGCCCATTTACAGCTGAAACAAAGCCCATTTGTTAGTCAATACTTCATGGAGAAGTCTAGGGGGACAAGGGTGATAATGACATGTGATTTGAGGGTTTAAACACTTGAGTGTTTTGGAGATCTTGCCAAGATCAAAAGGGCTAGGTGCAGGCAACATTAAATGCACACATGCGCTTGAGTAAATCCATTTTGTTTTGAGTTTAATTACAATAAAGTAGGTGTAATTTTGATAGCCAAGTAAATTCATACGTGAGTTCATATCCAAGTAAACTAAATCATATTATAAGAGTTCATCTAGAAGGAAGACAAAATCATTCAATGTTTTTGTCAAAGGTAAAAGTAAGTGTATGGGCACTTTTTCTCCACAAAATCCATGCGTAGGAAAGACATATCAAAACTGAGCTTTCAAGGGAACATACCCTCTATTCCAAAACCTGCGCAACATATTTGATTAGAGTATATTAAGATTTAGTGTTTATTTAAGTAAATAGAAAACCAATATAATACTATATATAAGAGCCTATATAGATGTGAGACATTACCCCATTTTGATGCACTGCAAACCCGAGAAGAGAAGGAAATCTGGGAATCCAAAATACTCCATCATCCTGCATTTCATTTGTGAGTAAACCTCACTTTGTATTTCCTTATTTTCATGCACATGAATGGTAATCATAAGTATATAGGATGGATGTTTACTGTTATATGTAAGTGACATATTTGTTTGTTAAAAACCACATGAACACTTGAAACTATGTCTGTTGTTATGCTATGTACCTGCTCAAACAATTGCCTTGAACACCATGATTAACACTGCTGTAAAACAGTGAGTAAACACTCATTAAGTATACCCATGTTCATGCTTGCAAGTGCTTGTGAATACCCTGTTATGTTTGATCTGTTTACGGTGAATATATATATGAAAAAGTTTACTGTCTTAGATTGATTATTGCTGAGATATTCTATATAAATACTTGTATAGCTCGAGATCTGATTCATGCTCATGTACCAGCTTATATACACATTTTCATTGCACTGTTTAACTTAGATATAGGATCATTGCTTTGAAAACATGGAAAAACAGCTACTGTCAATCAAAGCTTGCAAACATGAAAAACCAAACGTCACGAAATCATGTATCAGGGTAATAGGATGATGCAGCCTTCCATAACATGAATTTACATACGAGTTTCATGATTTTTAGTTTTGTAGATCGAGAGAAAAACAGTTTTAGATGAAATATGGGTTTTGATCGGGTGTGGATGATCCATGACTTTATGGATCGAATGGTTGGGGGTATAGTTGCGCAACAAACTGTAGATGGTAGGAAAAATGCCAAAACAATTTTTAAATACAAAGATTTAAAATGGGGATGATTCTCGTGCATAATGGAGCTCGGCTGCACAGTCGACTTTATAGTCGAACTGCGCCTCGCCGGAGCTAAGGGGGACGATCGCACGTGGGGGTATGGACGCGCCAGGTCAGGGGCTGGTCGTGGGTGGAAGCGCCGGAGGCACGGTGGCCTGGGGTGGCCGTACGGTGGAGCTTTTGATGGGGCTGCTGCTGTAAAACAAAGTGGTAGTACCACTTGATTTGGCAAGGCTTGGTACACGTGAGTTTGGGGTGTTCTACTGATAAATTCATATGGTTTTGGGGCCTGGCGGTTTACCAAAGTGGTAGTACCACTTGGTACTTGGCCAAAGGCTGAGCGCATGAGTGCAGGGAGGAAAAACGTGGTGACTGCGAGGCCTGGTACTTTCAAAGTGGTAGTACCACTTTGGTACTTTGAAATTATGGGGGCGGCAAGGGGTTTTTGGGCTGAAACGTGGTGACTGAGGGGTTGGTGCTTTGCCAAAGTGGTAGTACCACCTGGTACTTGGCTGAACCGAGAACTGGAGGAGTTTTTCGCATGCGCACACCACTATTTTAAAATCGGTACTTGGTACTTTGTTTAAAATAGTTTAAAGAGGGATTTTTGAATAAAGTTTTAAATTAAAAACAGTTTTAATTTAAAAACAGAAAATGGGAAAATATATAAATAAAAGGAAAAAATGTTTTTTTTTCGGAAATTATTAAATTTATTTATTTTTTAATTAAGTAAATAATTAAATAATTTGACTTTAAATAAAAATATGAATGAAGGAAAATTTATATACATCGTTGTTAACATTTTTATAACATATAAAAATGATGATCGTGTTAATATTTTAAATCAGAGAAAAGGGAAGATGCTATTTTATTTAAATCAAGTCGACGATAAACAGAATAAAATTTGATCAAGAGAAAGGTTTAACTGTCGATACTAGATTCGAACGTTGACCGCCGGGTTTTATAAAAGAAGATTTTACAGTAGAAAGGTTGCAAACTCGTGCTGTGCATACAGTATAGTATAGCATTGAATAAAAGAGTTAAACTAATATTTTTCGAAATAAAAATATTAAAAGAATATGTAAATTGTCGAAATAAGAATTCAAATGAAGTTACTGAAATTAGAAACTGACTAGAATTAATAAGTCGAATGATTTTTCTGAGTATTTATCTGATGTTGGTTTCGGCTTTCGGGGTTTATACTTTGGAAATTGTTCTCTTAGTAATCACAGTCAGCGACTGATCGATGTGAAAGGATAGTGATACATAAACATAGAAATATATATATATGATGATGATTGGTCAATAGAAATTTCAATTGGAAATAAGATTTGTTGTGTACACATGTATTTTTATTTGATAGTTAAGTCATCAACTATCAAAGTTTTGACCATTTTTAAACGTTGTTAATATGGAGAGACCGGTTGGATTATTATCCGAAGAACCACTCCGTATTGGCATAAGCGTTGCGAGTCAAGTATGCTGAATATATTGAAGACGGAGAAAAAATGCAAGGGCTATTGTATAAATCTTAGATAACGATTGGCTAAGATGGTTGTACGGAATAATACCTTCGGTTTGTCCAGTCCCAGGACAACTTGTATGGACGAACGTCTGACAGAGTACTCCTAACTAATCACGTACGTTGACCTTTTCAAACGTAGTTATAAGTGGTAGAGAAATTCGTTTCTCTTACCTTATACTTGTAATATATTTTTGAAGAAATCAATTAGTAAATTAGCGGGTTTGATAATGTGACATTCAAAGCAAATCAAAAGAGTGTCAGGGTACGTTTAGCTTCAAGCTTCACAACCGGAAATGACAAAAATCGGGCAGGCAGCATGGCTATGTGGGTAGCTCCCATTAGGATGTATCATCATCTGATCTAGAGTTTCATTTACTTCTTAAAATCTATTGTCGATTCTGACCCGTTTCGGGAAACGGTGGGTAGCTCCCAACCGTTGGTGATATACATTCGATACACTCAAGAGAAATGAGTGGTCGGTCATGTGTGGCCGGGTTACAAGATGTTCTTGTTGAACCCGTGTATTCGTATCTAGAGATACACCTCCGGAAGGTGATCCCATACCTTGTCATAGTTGGAAACCAAATATCCATAAGCACTTAACGGGTTTTTGTTTGTAAACTATAAGTAGAATGTGAGATGAAAGCATTCTACTAGATTATAATTATTTGTGGACACCCTAGACATTATCGTAATATCTGTTTAAATATGTAAACTGTTTTTGATCTCATAAGGTAAAAACCTGTTCCGTATTCACGGCGTGGTCTTATGAATCATTTTTAATTTATTGAAACTTGTTTATAAATCGTTTACTCATACCAGTCCGTGACTGACCCGGAGTTTATTTTCTGTGTTTTCCTTAAACTCTTGGGGACTCATAATATTTATTATGAGTAGACAAGTGATCCAGGTTTTAAAGTAACTTTGGAGTAGCTGGATGGCAGGATCTGAAGTGTTGGCTTATCTATCATATGTTATGTAGAATTATCTGCAAGTTAGTATCACAAGTGTTAAGTATGTAATTGTGATGACATGTATCCCTATGTATGAAGTATTTCAATGTACTTGACTTATGTTATGAAATATTTTTGGGTTATTATATATTGTCCCAAGTTCCGATGTGAGATTCTGATGTTTTTCTTAGTTCTATCCTTCTATCTATTTCTTTTCTTAAATAATGATACGACTTCCGAGGTACTGGAAAGTTGGGTCGTTACAGTTGGTATCAGAGCTTAGATTACCGTATACCTAGGCTTTGGGTGAGTGTTGAGAGAGCGTATTTTAAAAAAAAAATTGGATGCAATTATATATATATATAGAATGAACATACTTAGGATAGATCGGCCTAAGTTTTATATAGATTAGGTATCTTAATATCCGATCGAGTTTTGATGTCAACCTGTTATATTCAGGTTAGTAAGAATGAATACCCGTGGAAAAAGAGGTCGAACTAGGGGAACCACCACTACCAATGGTCGTAACACTACTCAGACTCCGGTAGAAACTGTAGAGGAAGTTGCACCAGTTCAACCCAGGTCGAACTTGGCAACGATCTGTAAGGAATATCAAACACTGGGAGGGAAGGTTTTTAAAGGAACAGAATCCTTCATCGAAGTCCAAGCCTGGATAAGATCTTGTGAAAGAATTTTCAATGGGCAGAATCTGAATGGTGAACAGAAACGACTTTTGGCTTCGTGGCAACTACAAGGAGCAGCTGCCATCTGGTGGGATGCACAGACTGCGAACGTTTCTGAGAATGATTTTTCCTAGGGAAGGTTCAAAGAGGAATTTGAGGCACAATTTTTACCTGCAGCTGGGAAGACGCGAATGTATCGAGACTTCATCGATCTGAAACAAGGTAACATGTCTATCGTTGAGTATGAGAATAAGTTCAACGCACTATCTTGTTTTGGCCCAGACCTGATCAATACCTCGCTCAAGAAGAACGAAATGTTCATAGCCGGTTTAAAAGAAGATCTACAGGATAAGGTGATTGGACATCTGAAGAGTCCATTCATTGACATAATCGACATGGCAATTCGTTATGAAGCACTTAGCACGAAGAAGCCAGTAGCCAAGGCACAAACCGGAGAAGCCAGTGGGGAGAATCCTCTGAAGAGGAAGTTTAATCCGAACTGGAAGGGCAAAGGAGAGATGGGTGAGAAAGCTAAGGAGCGTTTCAAGAATACCATATGCCACAACTGTAAAGAGAAGTGTCACATTGCTAGGTTCTGTAAGAAGCCAATAGCAGAAAAACAACAGCAACCTCAGCAGGACCCACATGAATCGGATAATGCTTCTGTCCGACAATATATATGCTATAAGTGTAATCAGCCTGGACATATGATTTACGATTGCCCACTTATGAAGAAAGGAACGCAACCAACAGTCCTTGCCTTAATGGATAAGCCATCTACCTCTGAGGACATGGAAGGAGTCACGGAAGGTACCTTATTCTTTTAATAATGAAGTTAGGATTATTAATCGAATTAAAATTTGGATTTTTACTAAATTAAGTTTAGACATTAGTTAATACTTAACGGAGTTAAGTGAAGTGGACTAGAGATCGTTGAATATGGATTCAAGTAAAAAGAGAATTCAGAGTAGATGAATATTTTTGAAATGAGTCAATTCAAAATGGAGGAAGTTAATAAAGATTTGGGATTTATTTTCCGAAGGAAATCGATCATATTTTGAGGAATATGGATAACGAAGAATTAAGATGTGAAGTTAATAAATTAGAACCTAACTAGAAATTGTTTAAGTTGAATAATTTTCTAGGTATCAATCTGATGTTGATTTCGGTCTTCGGGGTTGATATTTAGAGGGTTATTCGCTTACCGATTTACGGTCAGGAACTGATGGATGTTGAGAAATAGTAATGCAGTAATGAGAAATGTTTTCTAACGGTAGTGACAGATATTTTGGTTACGAAAATAACTTTGATAAATAACAATTGGCTGATGTGTGCTGATTATTTATGGATATAAGTTTATAACTTTGATTATAACTTGAATTTACGCCTTAATTACAAATTTCAAGGACGAAATTTTTATAAGGGGGAAAGATTATAATGACCCGGAATTTCTGAACAAACTAAAAATTTGAAAATAAAAAAATAAAAAAATCAATAACTAAACTTATCAATGGAGGGTAATTCATTTACAAAGCCAGAACCGGTAAGTAGGATTTATTTACAACGATTAAAAACGCAGCTAAAACTGAATAACGTAAGTATAGTAAATATAGTAACAATAGCGCTACTAAAACACTGTAGAAAAGCGTTACTAGAAGCACTATGACCAAGCACCACCAAAGCGCTGTAGAAAGCATTATAGCAAAAAAGAACCGTAGCTAAAGCATTACAAATCCACCGTAGCAAAAGTGTTGAAAATCTTTAACTAAAGTTTTATTTTGTTTTAAATAACGAATTCAATAGCTAGTGAACTAGAGAACACTTGCATTAGTCTACACCTACCCTAGGCAAAACTAGACTAAGTATTTTTGACCATGTTAGAACCCAACTTGAACCCTATATTTTGCAAGATGAATGAGAGAATTTAAAAGTAAAATTTGAAGTGTAAACAAGTGTTGAAAACGAGAATGTTTTAGACTTTAAAATGTTTAGAAACATAAGTGTTTATGAGCCACAACTGTGAGACAAACTAGCATGATAGGTATACATATATGTACACATAAATTAACTAAGTCTTTAGCTAACAAAACATGGAAAGTCATTTCAGCCAACAAAGCCTTAAACAACCCAAAACCTTGCACGAAAACCACCCATAGCTAGCTAAAAAACACAGCCCTACATGCGCAAGAATAGTAGCCCATTTACAGCTGAAACAAAGCCCATTTGTTAGTCAATACTTCATGGAGAAGTCTAGGGGGACAAGGGTGATAATGACATGTGATTTGAGGGTTTAAACACTTGAGTGTTTTGGAGATCTTGCCAAGATCAAAAGGGCTAGGCGCAGGCAACATTAAATGCACACATGCACTTGAGTAAATCCATTTTGTTTTGAGTTTAATTACAATAAAGTAGGTGTAAATTTGATAGCCAAGTAAATTCATACGTGAGTTCATATCCAAGTAAACTAAATCATATTATAAGAGTTCATCTAGAAGGAAGACAAAAGCATTCAATGTTTTTGTCAAAGGTAAAAGCAAGTGTATGGACACTTTTTCTCCACAAAATCCATGCGTAGGAAAGACATATCAAAACTGAGCTTTCAAGGGAACATACCCTCTGTTCCAAAACCTGCGCAACATATTTGATTAGAGTATATTAAGATTTAGTGTTTATTTAAGTAAATATAAAACCAATATAATACTATATATAAGAGCCTATATATATGTGAGACATTACCCCATTTTGATGCACTGCAAACCCGAGAAGAGAAGGAAATCTGGGAATCCAAAATACTCCATCATCCTGCATTTCATTTGTGAGTAAACCTCACTTTGTATTTCCTTATTTTCATGCACATGAATGGTAATCATAAGTATATAGGATGGATGTTTACTGTTATATGTAAGTGACATATTTGTTTGTTAAAAACCACATGAACACTTGAAACTATGTCTGTTGTTATGCTATGTACCTGCTCAAACAATTGCCTTGAACACCATGATTAACACTGCTGTAAAACAGTGAGTAAACACTCATTAAGTATACCCATGTTCATGCTTGCAAGTTCTTGTGAATACCCTGTTATGTTTGATCTGTTTACGGTGAATATATATATGAAAAAGTTTACTGTCTTAGATTGATTACTGCTGAGATATTCTATATAAATACTTGTATAGCTCGAGATCTGATTCATGCTCATGTACCAGCTTATATACACATTTTCATTGCACTGTTTAACTTAGATATAGGATCATTGCTTTGAAAACATGGAAAAACAGCTACTGTCAATCAAAGCTTGCAAACATGAAAAACCAAACGTCACGAAATCATGTATCAGGGTAATAGGATGATGCGGCCTTCCATAACATGAATTTACATATGAGTTTCATGATTTTTAGTTTTGTAGATCGAGAGAAAAACAATTTTAGACGAAATATTGGTTTTGATCGGGTGTGGATGATCCACGACTTTATGGATCGAATGGTTGGGGGTATAGTTGCGCAACAAACTGTAGATGGTAGGAAAAATGCCAAAACAATTTTTAAATACACAGATTTAAGATGGGGATGATTCTCGTGCATAATGGAGCTCGGCTGCACAGTCGACTTTATAGTCGAACTGCGCCTCGTCGGAGCTAAGGGGGACGACCGCACGTGGGGGTATGGACGCGCCAGGTCAGGGGCTGGTCGTGGGTGGAAGCGCCGGAGGCACGGTGGCCTGGGGTGGCCGTACGGTGGAGCTTTTGATGGGGATGCTGCTGTAAAACAAAGTGGTAGTACCACTTGATTTGGCAAGGCTTGGTACACGTGAGTTTGGGGTGTTCTACTGATAAATTCATATGGTTTTGGGGCCTGGCAGTTTACCAAAGTGGTAGTACCACTTGGTACTTGGCCAAAGGCTGAGCGCATGAGTGCAGGGAGGAAAAACGTGGTGACTGCGAGGCCTGGTACTTTCAAAGTGGTAGTACCACTTTGGTACTTTGAAATTATGGGGGCGGCAAGGGGTTTTTGGCCTGAAACGTGGTGACTGAGGGGTTGGTGCTTTGCCAAAGTGGTAGTACCACCTGGTACTTGTGTAACAACCCGGATTTTTACAACATGCTAAGACGAGAACCAAGGCAGAATTTAATTATAAAATCTGAATCAAGGGAAATGGGCTATGCCATTGCGTTCGTCTCGGAAAAATACGCGAAATAGAGTCCGAATTTTCGAAAATCGGAGTCCGTATGACCAAGTTATGGCCCGTCAAAGTTTTCAGAAAATTTCAAGTTCAAAAACAGTTCAAATTTGAATTCAGATTTCAAATTCAGCAAAGCAGAAGAGGCGGGAAAAATTCCCGCCACCCCAAGTTGACTGGGGAGTCGACTTGGGAGTCGACACCCCCCAGGTGGTGTCGACTGCCCAGTCGACACCCCTGTCGACCTGGGTGGTCCGACCACCTGGGCCTGGGTGCACCTGACTTGTTTCTCAAGATATATTTTATGGGCCTGTGACGGATTTTGAGGGTTCAGATCTATCCTAGGGTTAATCTAAGGGCCTAAACTAGTCCTAATATCTATAAAAAGACCCCTAAGCCTACCATAAACCCTCACAAATCACTCTTGCAACGAAGTGCTGCCCAAATCCCTCTTGATCATGGCCTCCATCTCCAACTTCAAGAGCCTATGCATTCAAACTAGATCCAAGACAAAGGTGCAAGCTTCCTACACCAAATCAAGGGTTTTGATCATCATCTCAACATGGATTCTTCGACAAGACGATTCATGCTCCTAAATCTCTTGCCACGCTATGTAAGTTCTAGCTACTTCTAGATTTAAACGGTAGTTTTAATGATGGCATGGAATAAAACGAGATTAAACTAAGTATGCTAGCCTATATGAACCTTGTCATGCCTCTTTTGCTTGAACCTATGACTTTTGGCTATGCTTAGTGACTAAATCATGCTATTCATGTTATGATTAACCTAGTTTATCTTGCAAGTTTGAATCTTTATCTATGGAATGTTAGCATGAACCTTTGGGAACCATTTGACTTGTGAAACATTGGCAAAGATTTGACTTTGGGGCTTATGCATGTAAATGAACCCAAACCCCTTATGTTACCATGCATGTTTGTGGCCAAATTTCCTTATGATAATATGCATGTTTGTGGCCAAATTCCCTTTTGATACTATGCATGTTTGTGGCCAAATTCCCTTATGATACTATGCATGTTCGTGGCCAAAAACCCCTTATGATGCTATGCATATTTTGAGACCAAACCCCCTTATGATACCATGCATATTTGTGGCCAACCCCTTTTTGGCATCGTGCATGTTTTGAGGCCAATATGTAGCATAGTATCCTTACCATGTTGACTCGCTTTTACTTGGGTTGGAAACACGATTTGGGGTAGGATGGACGAGCGTGATTATGACATGATAATTTGACATGGGATTTTATGAAAATATGACACTCATGATACACCTAAATGGGGACATGACATGTGGGGTAAACATGGGACTTGAAACTAGACACGTATGGGTTGTAAGTGTAATATGACACTAGACCAAATATGAAAGTGGTCAACTCGAGGTTGGGTTGAGTTTGTAGCATAAATCTACCCGGACCCGCCCGGCTTAACTAGTGGCTACAAACAATAGGACCCAATGTGAGTAGTTGGTCATATAACACTTAAAACCCGAGGTTAGACTAGGTTGTTGTGTAAATCTACCCGGACACGCCCGGCTTAACTAGTAACCACAACAAAGTCTAATGTGAGAGGTTGGGGTGCATTAATCTAATTAATGCTACATGAAAAGGTTAAGTAATTTTGACTAATGACACTTAACCGATATGACACGAATGGGTAGGTTAAGTGGAACCGGACTTGATTTCTTAATGACACTTAACCATATAAGACGATTAGGGGATGGGGTTAAGTAATTTACACTTAACTAATCCAACGTGGTACTTAGATGGGGTTAAGTAACCTACACTTAACTAATCTAAACACGGTAATTAGATGGGGTTAAGTAACCTACACTTAACTAATCTAAACACGGTAATTAGATGGGGTTAAGTAACCTACACTTAACTAATCTAAACACGGTAATTCGATGGGGTTAAGTTAAACACTTAACCAATCTAAACTTGGTAATTCAATGAGGTTAAGTAACCAATACTTAACCAACTTAACATGATAATTTAATAGGGATTAAGTAACTTATACTTAATCAATTATACATGATGATTTGATGAGGTTAAGCAACCATACTTAACCAATCTAATGTGAGAACTTGATAGGGTTAAGTCACAAGACCATTTAAATATACTTAACCATTCTAATACGATTAGTGGATGGGGTTGAGTTAACCTATACTTAACCAATCCGACTCGATAATCCGATGAGGTTAAGATAATCTATGCTTAACCAATCTAACACGATAATCTGATAGGGTTAAGATAAACAAATACTTAACCAATTTGACTTGATGATTGTATAGGGTTAAGTCATGAGCTTCTTGATATACTTAACCAACTTGTAGGGCTAGGTCTTGGACTTGAATACTTAGCCAAATCTTGACATGATTCGTAGGCAGGTTAAGTCATGAACTTAAATGACAATACTTAACCCATTAGACAAAACCCTAGTTCAGGGGACTAGGTGGAAAACCGGGATTAACAAGGATAACGGGAAAGGAGACTAAGTGGTAAACCTTAGTTTAGGGAACTAAGTAATAATTCTTAGTCAAGAGATTGGGACTAGTTCATAAATAGATGAGTAACCTGATACGGTAGGTCATCGCTTAGTATACGAGGAGGAGCAACTTATCTGACTTGGATAAAAAGCTCCAACGAACTGGGTGACGAGGCGGTAGCTTCGGGGGACGTGAGGGTACTCTTGGTATCCCTCTGTGAGGTGGCAGATGGTCCATGAAACCCGGGCTCACAGGGGTTAAGGTCTGCGGTAGAAGAGCCAAGAGTATGCCTTGGTTGCTATGCGAGCGACCTAAAGACTGGGATGGATTAGCGTGGAGTCGACGATACTTGATTTTGCCCTGGATAGCACGTCGCCGACTACCTACCATCTTTAGTCAATCGTGTACGAACGGAAAGGCAGAGAACCCCCAACAGACCATGTTCTTGCTATCGAGTCATGGGTGAGGTTGGCCCATAGGAAAGTGGGGCTATAGTGGGGCCGAGATGTGGTTCTCATACATGATTTTTCTTGGATTGCCTTTCAGTAGTTGAGGGAGGGGTCACGTGGGACCATTGCCACAGATACAAAAACAGACCTTGATATCTGCATCAGCAGACGACTTAAAGCTCCCGACCGAGTTCCGTATTTCTCGATTTGCCCTGGCACGGAACTCGGATGGCACATTGAGATACATGTGCATCTAGACATGGAAAACGATTCACGATGTATACGTGGGACAAAGGGCGTGGTTGATGGGTGGCATAATCCCTAGTGGTCCTAGGTGGCTAAAACCCAAACCAAGTTACGGAAACGTTCATTAGGTAGCATAATCCCTAGCGGTCCTAGGTGGCATAAATCCTAAGTGAACACGCCATAGTTCATGGTAAGAAAACATAACTAGATCAAGGGTAGCAGTCCAAAACAACTTCAAGGATAAAATGGTACTACGTTGAGGTGGTATAGATTTACATGGGAAAGCACGTACGGCCTACGGCAAAGGACTGAACTTATACATGGAAAGAAACATACGAGTTGGGAAAACCTACATATGCTATATATTAGGTTGACATGGACCATTACATGACATTGGGCAAGGGACATTCATAGTTCACACATGACGCGGGTTGGGATACTAGTACGAGAGGTGCAGAGCAAATATACATGATAAATACCGTGGGATGTTATACATGATAGATACCTTAGGATAGTATACTTGATAGAAACCTGACGATGTGATACCTTGATTTATCTTGACACCGTAGTTTATCATGATACCTTAGTTTATCTTGCTACAGTAGTTCATCCAGTTATCTTGGTTTAGCTTATCTATCTTGTCGTCACCCTTATGTTTACTTTCAGTTTATGCATGTCATGTTACCTTTACCTGTTTTTATACTGGAAGTAGATAGGACTTACCAGTCTTTATGACTGACCCCGTTTTGTTTCGCCTCTTTGTCTTCCGTCCCCCCCCCCAGGTTTTCAGGGAGGAAATGATGTTGTTTAGTTCGGACCTCTTATGCTCGAAGGTCACCATGTATAGCTTGGTCTTCTCTTGGCTATGGCTGCTTCACCGATTTATTTTGGGGAATAACTTATGAAAAGGTTTTATGCTTCTTTACTATTGCAAGACAGGTTTTGATGTATTCTGATGTAAAAAGGCTTTAGACCTTATTTTATAAGGTAATGAAATTTGTTTTACTTCCGCTGTTTTATATATGTTCTGTCTTGTAATATTTCTGTGCATGTTTACCTCGATAATGCTTCACCAAACCTAGTGCATTCCCTTTGTGAGTGACCCTAGCGGAGGTGGGGTGTTGCATTTGGTATCAGAGCCAGGTTACCAGACTGGGCAAAAGTTTTTAAAACCTTCTGAAAACTATTTGAGAAACCGTTTACAAAGAAGCATTTTTCAAGAAAAGTTTTTTTAAAGGCTATTCCCCAAAAGCCATTAGCACTATCCTTTGTTTCCTTGATTGAACCTCTTTTCCTTTCTTTCCTCCATCTGTAGTCACAGTAGTTTTAACTGCGACTAATCTTTGTCTAGCTACGTAAGTGTTTTCCCGTGTGATGGAGGAAGTTCTCGAGAGACCTGTTACCGAAGTTATAAGAAGGGGTAATAAGAGCAAGGATAAAGGACACGAACTTAAGAATAAGCAACTTGTTGGTATGGCTTGATCCACAAAGGAAGATAAGGACAAGATCAGCGAGAGGGCAATTGTATGCTCTCATTTCTAGCGTACCTAAGGGAAGTGGTACCGTTTCTGTTAGAGGTTTAGCCTTTCTTTTCTATCATCCCGTCCAGACTTTGTTTTGATCATCGCATCATTTAAGTCTGCTTCGATAGTTAAGTCTCTGTACCTTAGTACTAGCATGGTAGAAGATCCCACTTTTGTCCCAAAATCTGGTTGGAAAGTCGGTCCATTTATTCATGACTTGTTTGGAATTATGAGTGTGAATGCCAAGTGTTGAGATTAGAAACAATGCTACTATTGTTGAGCTATGGATGGATTCTAGGGATGAAGTTGTTATCCAGTAAGGGATGCCATTCTCGGTTTTGAAAGGAGGGTAGTTTAACTCTTTAACTTGCCTTGGTAATACCCTCGAAGTCTCGTGTAACCTTATGAGTTCTGTCATGGTTAGTTACCTAGAATCTCTTGATGCATTTATCGGAAATCTCTGATCCGATCGAGTAATGTTCGCCAATAAGGCGGATGGTTCATCCCGCTTAAGCATGAGCTATAGGAATCACCCTAGTAGGTACGCTTGGTAACATGGATTGACATCGGTAAACGAGATCCAGAATTCACTAGTGAATTTTGGAAAGCTTGCATGAGTACCCAGATATGGTTGGGCCGAGCATACTAGGGAAAGAATAAGTGAAAGTGGAACGAGAGGCGACCGTGAAATGAGTTCCAACTCATACCTTGGAAATAGGAATCAAGGAGCTACGAAATCATGAAGTCAAAGGCGGTCAAGGCACAATGGAATTAAGCTCAAGGAAATGCGGCTTAGACGCGCGCATCATGTCTCTTTTTAAGAGTATATCGCTGATCCCTGGTTCTCCTGTAGAGCTTGCTTGCATGCTATCGCTTGGTGGATATCCTCCCGGTCCTGTTTCTGTTGCAAACCCCGTAAGGAGTTTGTCTTGTTTATCTTCTCGATCTTATCTTGGGAACCTTAGGTAGAACTCTATGGATGTAAACATGTATTTGAAACATGTTATGATTGATATGGTTGCAAATGGTTGCAAGTGGTTGCTCGTGGATGCGCGAATACACGTTAGATACTTGATCGACGCACTCACATTTTGCATTGCATATGCACGAGTATTTATGCTTGTTTGAAAGTTAATGTGTTGTCATGCGGATGTTGCATATGAATGAAATGTTTGTGCACGCATGTAGTACTTATATGACTAGGATTATTTGCATACATGCTGGACTCATGGCACTAAACATATTTTGCATTAGAAAGATCACTCAGGCCTGATCATTAGCATTAGCTAAGGAGCATATACACACACTTTCTGCATGTGTTCATAAAGCATTAGAAATCGTCTAAGGACAATGGTTGCCTGTGGATGAAGTTTTGAGTAGACGGATGATGGATGGTAGGATACGTTCTTCCTAACTTGGAGATTTCGGGGAAGAAATCCTTTAAGTTGGGGAGGATGTAACAACCCGGATTTTTACAACATGCTAAGACGAGAACCAAGGCAGAATTTAATTATAAAATCTGAATCAAGGAAAACGGGCTATGCCATTGCGTTCGTCTCGGAAAAATACGCGAAATAGAGTCCGAGTTTTTGAAAATCGGAGTCCGTATGACCAAGTTATGGCCCGTCAAAGTTTTCAGAATATTTCAAGTTAAAAAACAGTTCAAATTTGAATTCAGATTTCAAATTCAGCAAAGCAGAAGAGGCGGGAAAAATTCCCGCCACCCCAAGTCGACTGGGGAGTCGACTTGGGAGTCGACACCCCCAGGTGGTGTCGACTGCCCAGTCGACACCCCTGTCGACCTGGGTGGTCCGACCACCTGGGCCTGGGTGCACCTGACTTGTTTCTCAAGACATGTTTTATGGGCCTGTGACGGATTTTGAGGGTTCAGATCTATCCTAGGGTTAATCTAAGGGCCTAAACTAGTCCTAATCTCTATAAAAAGACCCCTAAGCCTACCCTAAACCCTCACAAATCACTCTTGCAACGAAGTGCTGCCCAAATCCTTCTTGATCATGGCCTCCATCTCCAACTTCAAGAGCCTATGCATTCAAACTAGATCCAAGACAAAGGTGCAAGCTTCCTACACCAAATCAAGGGTTTTGATCATCATCTCAACATGGATTCTTCGACAAGACGATTCATGCTCCTAAATCTCTTGCCACGCTATGTAAGTTCTAGCTACTTCTAGATCTAAACGGTAGTTTTAATGATGGCATGGAATAAAACGAGATTAAACTAAGTATGCTAGCCTATATGAACCTTGTCATGCCTCTTTTGCTTGAACCTATGACTTTTGGCTATGCTTAGTGACTAAATCATGCTATTCATGTTATGATTAACCTAGTTTATCTTGCAAGTTTGAATCTTTATCTATGGAATGTTAGCATGAACCTTTGGGAACCATTTGACTTGTGAAACATTGGCAAAGATTTGACTTTGGGGCTTATGCATGTAAATGAACCCAAACCCCTTATGTTACCATGCATGTTTGTGGCCAAATTTCCTTATGATAATATGCATGTTTGTGGCCAAATTCCCTTTTGATACTATGCATGTTTGTGGCCAAATTCCCTTATGATACAAAGCATGTTCGTGGCCAAAAACACCTTATGATGCTATGCATATTTTGAGACCAAACCCCCTTATGATACCATGCATATTTGTGGCCAACCCCTTTTTGGCATCGTGCATGTTTTGAGGCCAATATGTAGCATAGTATCCTTACCATGTTGACTCGCTTTTACTTGGGTTGGAAACACGATTTGGGGTAGGATGGACGAGCGTGATTATGACATGATAATTTGACATGGGATTTTATGAAAATATGACACTCATGATACACCTAAATGGGGACATGACATGTGGGGTAAACATGGGACTTGAAACTAGACACGTATGGGTTGTAAGTGTAATATGACACTAGACCAAACATGAAAGTGGCCAACTCGAGGTTGGGTTGAGTTTGTAGCATAAATCTACCCGGACCCGCCCGGCTTAACTAGTGGCTACAAACAATAGGACCCAATGTGAGTAGTTGGTCATATAGCACTTAAAACCCGAGGTTAGACTAGGTTGTGGTGTAAATCTACCCGGACCCGCCCGGCTTAACTAGTAACCACAACAAAGTCTAATGTGAGAGGTTGGGGTGCATTAATCTAATTAATGCTACATGAAAAGGTTAAGTAATTTTGACTAATGACACTTAACCGATATGACACGAATGGGTAGGTTAAGTGGAACCGGACTTGATTTCTTAATGACACTTAACCATATAAGACGATTAGGGGATGGGGTTAAGTAATTTACACTTAACTAATCCGACGTGGTACTTAGATGGGTTTAAGTAACCTACACTTAACTAATCTAAACACGGTGATTAGATGGGGTTAAGTAACCTACACTTAACTAATCTAAACATGGTAATTAGATGGGGTTAAGTAACCTACACTTAACTAATCTAAACACGATAATTCGATGGGGTTAAGTTAAACACTTAACCAATCTAAACTTGGTAATTCAATGAGGTTAAGTAACCAATACTTAACCAACTTAACATGATAATTTAATAGGGATTAAGTAACTTATACTTAATCAATTATACATGATGATTTGATGAGGTTAAGCAACCATACTTAACCAATCTAATGTGAGAACTTGATAGGGTTAAGTCACAAGACCATTTAAATATACTTAACCATTCTAATACGATTAGTGGATGGGGTTGAGTTAACCTATACTTAACCAATCCGACTCGATAATCCGATGAGGTTAAGATAATCTATGCTTAACCAATCTAACACGATAATCTGATAGGGTTAAGATAAACAAATACTTAACCAATTTGACTTGATGATTGTATAGGGTTAAGTCATGAGCTTCTTGATATACTTAACCAACTTGTAGGGCTAGGTCTTGGACTTGAATACTTAGCCAAATCTTGACATGATTCGTAGGCAGGTTAAGTCAAGAACTTAAATGACAATACTTAACCCATTAGACAAAACCCTAGTTCAGGGGACTAGGTGGAAAACCGGGATTAACAAGGATAACGGGAAAGGAGACTAAGTGGTAAACCTTAGTTTAGGGAACTAAGTAATAATTCTTAGTCAAGAGATTGGGACTAGTTCATAAATAGATAAGTAACCTGATACGGTAGGTCATCGCTTAGTATACGAGGAGGAGCAACTTATCTGACTTGGATAAAAAGCTCCAACGAACTGGGTGACGAGGCGGTAGCTTCGGGGGACGTGAGGGTACTCTTGGTATCCCTCTGTGAGGTGGCAGATGGTCCATGAAACCCGGCCTCACAGGGGTTAAGGTCTGCGGTAGAAGAGCCAAGAGTATGCCTTGGTTGCTATGCGAGCGACCTAAAGACTGGGATGGATTAGCGTGGAGTCGACGATACTTGATTTTGCCCTGGATAGCACGTCGCCGACTACCTACCATCTTTAGTCAATCGTGTACGAACGGAAAGGCAGAGAACCCCCAACAGACCATGTTCTTGCTATCGAGTCATGGGTGAGGTTGGCCCATAGGAAAATGGTGCTATAGTGGGGCCGGGATGTGGTTCTCATACATGATTTTTCTTGGATTGCCTTTCAGTAGTTGAGGGAGGGGTCACGTGGGACCATAGCCACGGATACAAAAACAGACCTTGATATCTGCATCAGCAGACGACTTAAAGCTCCCGACCGAGTTCCGTATTTCTCGATTTGCCCTGGCACGGAACTCGGATGGCACATTGAGATACATGTGCATCTAGACATGGAAAACGATTCACGATGTATACGTGGGACAAAGGGCGTGATTGACGGGTGGCATAATCCCTAGTGGTCCTAGGTGTCTAAAACCCAAACCAAGTTACGGAAACGTTCATTAGGTAGCATAATCCCTAGCGGTCCTAGGTGGCATAAATCCTAAGTGAACACGCGATAGTTCATGGTAAGAAAACATAACTAGATCAAGGATAGCAGTCCAAAACAACTTCAAGGATAAAATGGTACTACGTTGAGGTGGTATAGATTTACACGGGAAAGCCCGTACGGCCTACGGCAAAGGACTGAACTTATACATGGAAAGAAACATACGAGTTGGGAAAACCTACATATGCTATATATTAGGTTGACATGGACCATTACATGACATTGGGCAAGGGACATTCATAGTTAACACATGACGCGGGTTGGGATACTAGTACGAGAGGTGCAGAGCAAATATACATGATAAATACCGTGGGATGTTATACATGATAGATACCTTGGGATAGTATACTTGATAGAAACCTGACGATGTGATACCTTGATTTATCTTGACATCGTAGTTTATCATAATACCTTAGTTTATCTTGCTACAGTAGTTCATCCAGTTATCTTGGTTTAGCTGATCTATCTTTTCGTCACCCTTATGTTTACTTTCAGTTTATGCATGTACCTTTACCTTTTTTTATACTGAAAGTAGATAGGACTTACCAGTCTTTATGACTGACCCCGTTTTGTTTCGCCTCTTTGTCTTCCGTTCCCCCCCCCCCCAGGTTTTCAGGGAGGAAATGATGTTGTTTAGTTCGGACCTCTTATGCTCGAAGGTCACCATGTATAGCTTGGTCTTCTCTTGGCTATGGCTGCTTCACCGATTTATTTTGGGGAATAACTTATGAAAAGGTTTTATGCTTCTTTACTATTGCAAGACAGGTTTTGATGTATTCTGATGTAAAAAGGCTTTAGACCTTATTTTATAAGGTAATGAAATTTGTTTTGCTTCCGCTGTTTTATATATGTTCTGTCTTGTAATATTTCTATGCATGTTTACCTCGATAATGCTTCACCAATCCTAGTGCATTCCCTTTGTGAGTGACCCTAGCGGAGGTGGGGTGTTACAACTTGGCTGAACCGAGAACTGGAGGAGTTTTTCGCATGCGCACACCACTATTTTAAAATCGGTACTTGGTACTTTGTTTAAAATAGTTTAAAAAGGGATTTTTGAATAAAGTTTTAAATTAAAAATAGTTTTAATTTAAAAACAGAAAATGGGAAAATATATAAATAAAAGGAAAAAATGTTTTTTTTTCGGATTTTTTTTTTTTTAATTAAGTAAATATTTAAATAATTTGACTTTAAATAAAATTATGAATGAAGGAAAATTTATATACATCGTTGTTAACATTTTTATAACATATAAAAATGATGATCGTGTTAATATTTTAAATCAGAGAAAAGGGAAGATGCTATTTTATTTAAATCAAGTCGACGATAAACAAAATAAAATTTGATCAAGAGAAAGGTTTAACTGTCGATACTAGATTCGAACGTTAACCGCCGGGTTTTATAAAAGAAGATTTTACAGTAGAAAGGTTGCAAACCCGTGCTGTGCATACAGTATAGTATAGCATTAAATAAAAGAGTTAAACTAATATTTTTCGAAATAAAAATATTAAAAGAACATGTAAATTGTTGAAATAAGAATTCAAATGAAGTTTCTGAAATTAGAAACTGACTAGAATTAATAAGTCGAATGATTTTTCTGAGTATTTATCTGATGTTGGTTTCGGGTTTCGGGGTTTATACTTTGGAAATTGTTCTCTTAGTAATCACAGTCAGCGACTGATCGATGTGAAAGGATAGTGATACATAAACATAGAAAATATAGAAATATATATATATGATGATGATTGGTCAATAGAAATTTCAATTGGAAATAAGATTTGTTGTGTACACACGTATTTTCATTTGATAGTTAAGTCATCAACTATCAAAGTTTTGACCATTTTTAAACGTTGTTAATATGGAGAGACCGGTTGGATTATTATCCGAAGAACCACTCCGTATTGGCATAAGTGTTGCGAGTCAAGTATGCTGAATATATTGAAGACGGAGAAAAAATGCAAGGGCTATTGTATAAATCTTAGATAACGATTGGCTAAGATGGTTGTACGGAATAGTACCTTCGGTTTGTCCAGTCCCAGGACAACTTGGACGAACGTCTGACAGAGTACTCCTAACTAATCACGTACGTTGACCTTTTCAAACGTAGTTATAAGTGGTAGAGAAATTCGTTTCTCTTACCTTATACTTGTAATATATTTTTGAAGAAATCAATTAGTAAATTAGCGGGTTTGATAATGTGACATTCAAAGCAAATCAAAAGAGTGTCAGGGTACGTTTAGCTTCAAGCTTCACAACCGGAAATGACAAAAATCGGGCAGGCAGCATGGCTATGTGGGTAGCTCCCATTAGGATGTATCATCATCTGATCTAGAGTTTCATTTACTTCTTAAAATCTATTGCCAATTCTGACCCGTTTCGGGAAACGGTGGGTATCTCCCAACCGTTGGTGATATACATTCGATACACTCAAGAGAAATGAGTGGTCGGTCATGTGTGGCCGGGTTACAAGATGTTCTTGTTGAACCCGTGTATTCGTATCTAGAGATACACCTCCGGAAGGTGATCCCATACCTTGTCATAGTTGGAAACCAAATATCCATAAGCACTTAACGGGTTTTTGTTTGTAAACTATAAGTAGAATGTGAGATGAAAGCATTCTGCTAGATTATAATTATTTGTGGACACCCTAGACATTATCGTAATATCTGTTTAAATATGTAAACTGTTTTTGATCTCATAAGGTAAAAACCCGTTCCGTATTCACGGCGTGGTCTTATGAATCATTTTTGATTTATTGAAACTTGTTTATAAATCGTTTACTCGTACCAGTCCATGACTGACCCGGAGTTTATTTTCTGTGTTTTCCTTAAACTCTTGGGTACTCATAATATTTATTATGAGTAGACAAGTGATCCAGGTTTTAAAGTAACTTTGGAGTAGCTGGATGGCAGGATCTGAAGTGTTGGCTTATCTATCATATGTTATGTAGAATTATCTGCAAGTTAGTATCACAAGTGTTAAGTATGTAATTGTGATGACATGTATCCCTATGTATGAAGTATTTCAATGTACTTGACTTATGTTATGAAATATTTTTGGGTTATTATATATTGTCCCAAGTTCCGCTGTGAGATTCTAATGATTTTCTTAGTTATATCCTTCTATCTATTTCTTTTCTTAAATAATGATACAACTTCCGAGGTACTGGAAAGTCGGGTCATTACATATGGAGTGGTCCCTTGATTTACCCAACTTTAAAATAAAGATTAATAACCGTTTTAGTTATCACACCAGTCACATGACTGACCTGGAGTTTATTGTTTTAACCTAAACTCTGGTGCCCCTATTTTCCGCACGGGCAGCTAGTAGTTTTGGTTTTGCAGACTTATATTCACAGGGTCCTGATTTACAGCTGGAACGATATCCGGAAGGCTCGGTATCCGTATATCTCTTTAGTTGTGTTATGTATTATTTTCGCTGCGATGTATTTAAATGTAATTTAAATCTCTGATATTTTCTGTGTAATATTTATTTATACTCTGTATATTATTGTATTCTGATGTAATTGTTGTAATAAACAATGAAATGTTCTTCGTCTGCGGTCTATTTTGTCGTGTTCTCAATACAATTCGTTCTTTCTCTTCTCTTCGGAGACCGGGGAAGTTCGGGTCGTAACAATCATGGTAGAAAATAAAGCAAATATTCAAGGGGATAGAACGGTTGATTTAAGGGACAAAGGAAAAACTATGCAAGGCACAGTGAATACCACGGTGGGAGGTGGTGATTCATTGTTGAACATGAACTCTGTCTGTCCCTCTATTCTTTCATTTGCTGCAAATTCCAAAGTGTCTTCATCTTCATTAAGCTTCCCAATTTTCAAATCTCCGAAAACTCTTCCATCCTCTCAGTTCAACACATCCAATCCCTTTGAAATGCTCAATAGTACCTTTTCCACTATTTCTGATTTCGAGCCTCCTGAGCAAACGGAGCAGGTTTTTCTTTCGCATGAAGGTTCTCAGATTGACATGCACACTCCCTCTAATGATAACCTGAACTCTACCATTCCTAACTCCATTCAAAACAAATCTCTGTATTCTTCCCTCTCATTGCCAAACATTTTCAGTGATATTATTAACCATGAACCCTCTATTATATCCCCTCCTCATATCCATCAATCTTTGACATCCTCCTCAGCTCCAAAAATCCCAAAACCCCCTATTTTTCTCGCTAGGATCAAGGGTGTGAATAGCGGTAAAGGATAACCAAAAGAGTAACCATCTACACCTCTAGACTTGGACAGAGGTGCTGAATACTCAATAGATCAGGCTGTGCTTTCTCTGCCTTCTCAAAAAATTGCTAAAATTCCTTCCTCCGGTGAACATATCGGAGCATCTACCACATTGTCTACTCAATGATAGACAAAATCGCTTTCTAGAGTATCAGGGGTGCTAATCCCCTATCTAAACAACTTGAAGTAGCTCATTTGATTTCCTCTCATAACATACATCATATGGCTGAAACAAAGCTGAATCATATAACCACTAACAAAGCTTTACTCAATATCAACCATGCGTGGAGTTCCATCCACAACCTAGCTCAGGCTCCTTTTGGTAGAATTTTGATTCTCTGGAACCTTATCACCTTTTCTCTTGATCCTATAATGTTTCATAGACAGTATATTCATTCTAAAATTTCTCATCTTCGTTCTAACTCAACTTTTTTCCTCACTGTAGTATATACCGATAACAGTGCTGCCATCAGGCAACCTTTCCTTGATTCTCTCCCCTCATTACATCAATCAACCCTCCCTTGGATTTGTCTTGGTGATTGGAATTGCATGCAATTTCCCTCAGATAAACAAGGTGGCTCTCCCCAAACCAGGCCTCTTAATAATGCTGTTTTTGATTCGAATCTGCTATCTATTCCAGTTTCTGTTGCTCATTTCACCTGGAATAATAGCTCTCGAAATGGTCTAAGGATGTACTGTAAACTGGATAGAGCTTATCAAAAAAATTCTGCTGTTAGTTCTTGGCCATCCCTTTCTACATTTATTCCGCCACCATCCTTATCAGACCACTCTCCTCTTATAATGGACTGGGGCAAGAAATTCATGAGAAAACGCTCCTCATTTTTATTTTTTAATGATTGGGTGGATCACGCAAATTTTTTAATCACACTGGCTAATTGTTGGAATTATCAGGTTCACCGTAACCCAATTGTAACACCCCGAAATTTTCTGTTAACTGTAAATTAACAAATTAAAGTATAATTAATTCTAAATGAAAGAATTAAGGGAAACGGGTTACGCCATTGCACTCGTCTTGGAATTCTTCCTGAGATAGAGTCTGAGTTTGCGTGAATCGGACTCTGTATGAAGGAGTTATGACTTCCGGAAGTTTCAGAATTCAATTTAAAATTCAAACGGTTCAAATTCAGTTCGAAATTTGAAAAACAGACCCAAACTGGACTGGTGGGGAAAATTCCCGCCCAGGCAACAAGTCGGCCAGGGGGTCGACCTGGGGGACGACCTGGGTGACCAGGTCGACCATAGGGTCGAACTGGGGGTCGACCTGCCCAGTCGACCTGGTTTGGCCCTGGTCGGTTTCTGGTCGAATTTCTGAGCTTGGCTGTGTCACTAGGGCTGAGTTGTCACTGTCTGATTGGCTTCTCTTGGTGTGTATTGTCTGGATTCACTCTAGGATCATCTGACGGCTCAAATCAATCTGAAATTCTATAAATACAACTCGACACTCAACCTAAATTCACACAAATAATATAGAACTAGAGTCGTCATGCTGTTGGGAGGAAACTAAGAGTAGCCGTCAGTTATAGAAAGCTTAAAGATGAGCCAAAAATAAAGTAAAACAAGAATCAAACAACGTTTGTCTACCCAAAGGAAAGCATTGCAAATTCAGAACTCAGAATCCAGAATTCAAGACCGTCGTTTGTTGTGAGTATGGTGATTTTTCCGATGGGAATAAAATTAAGATTTGATTCGATCTAAAATGGAAATGGAATTGTGCTATTGTATAACGACGATGTTAATTCATATCTATGTGTTGCGATGATTGTGATGTGAATAGTATTGAGATGTTTGTGGTATAATTGAGTTGATGTTGGATCCATTAGAATGTTTGTGGATTAATCTAGTTGATGTTGGATCTATTCAAATTCACATACAAGTCATTTGGTTCATATCTACACCTATATGTTTAGGTGATTATGACAAGTAATATGTTGTACAATAGAATTTCTATGTCTAAATGATTAAGTTCATATACATGCTCATATGTTTATACAAAAGTTGCAAAGTTCATAATTGGATCCATGCCAAGATCCATTTTAATACAAGTTTCATGTTATAGTAGTAAATCTTGATTTGATCTAGTTCACATACATGTGATAAAATTATGCATACTTTGAACATGTCATATTCTTGTCATATGCTAGTGATGTTCGATGTTATGCCTAGATCTAAATATGTTTAGGCTTATGTTGTCTAAATCATATGTTAATTCATGTGACACCTATTTAGTTAGACCCCTATTTCAATGCAAGTTCACTTATATGTAAGTTGATTTAGCCTATGTTGCAAGTTCACATATATGTATGTTGATTTAGTCTACATTGCAAGTTCACACCTATGATGTTCATATTGACTATGCCAAAAATGCCAAGTTTACACCTATGTCATGTTTATGTTTATGAATTTCTTTATGCCAATTTTATGTACGCTAAATTAGGCTAAGTTTTTAGCTTAATATTATATGTTAGAGATCATGCGGGCAAAATATTAGGCTAATATTGTTAGCCTAATAACTAGACGGGGTAACGTTGGGAAAAATTGGTAATTTAACATAAATTGGTGAAAATTGGCATGTTTGTCACATGCCAAAATTGGTGGCACTTGAATGGTATAAATTATTATACCAAAAATGATGAACTTGGAAAGTGGGCCATAACATTTAATTGTTAGCAAATTTACATATAACAAGTAATAAAGACAAATATGTAAATTTGGAAAATACGAGTATGCTTAACACGAGGTTGGATTGAGTTGTGATGTAAACCTGCCCGGACCCGCCCGACTGTCCAATAGTCACAACAATACCTATCCAATGTGGGTGGTTGAGCATTGAGCCCAATAAGGACCCGAGGTTAGACTGAGTTACGGTGTAAAATTGTCCGGAACCGACCGACACATCCAGTAACCGTAACAATACCTGTCTAATGTGAGTGGTCGGTGCTTTAAAAAGCTAAGGACAGACAAGTCAGGATGGTACGGTTAAGTTAACTAAAACACTTAACCAATTCAACATGTTAATTAAACTGATGGGTGGGGTTAGGTAAATACAGACACTTAGTCACTTAACATGTTTGACTAGAAAACCCTAGTAACGGAGACCCATTTCAGCAGTAACCCAATTAGGTATCATGGTACCCTGAAACTAGGCAGGGTGGGGCACGATTACTGGGGTGATTGTAAGCGGTCAAAAGCGACGGCGGTGGGTGCAACAGTGTGGGTTCTAACGGAGTGTGGGCGTGCATACACTTCGGAGCAGACAAACAGGGCACTGGGGGCACCAGTAGTATACCCTATGCATTTTAGGATTGTGTCGAGCCGCCACCATGGGACTTGATACACCCCATGGTGGGACCAGCATAGGCATCTACAATCTTTGGGGGCCGTATGACACATATGATTATGAGAGTAGGAGCCGATCTTTAGAAAAGGGATCACTTCACCCCGATCATGGGGTGTCAGTTGAGACAATGCAAGTAGGTGCAAAGATTTAATGTGGGGTGCGATAGTATATTTGTTTTAAACTACTATCTTAGTTTATACTTTCCTATTTCCAGTTTATACCTATCATGCCCTTTTTCTTATTCTCATATTGAAGAGTCACTAGACTTACCAGGCTTTATGTCTGACCCTATTTTCTTCCGTCTTCTTTTCTTCCGTTCCCCCCCCTCCCCCCCCCCCCCCCAGGTCCACAGGGAGGAAACAACCCAGGTTAGTCAGACTCTTTGCAAGCTTCAAGATAGTTGATGTGCGGTTTGGACTCTCTTTCCTTGGCTATGGTTGTTGGACACATTCTATGGTGATTTATGCAGTTTTAATTATGTTTTATGCTTCTTTATTTAATAACCAAGACAGAAAATGATGATGTAATGTTTTGGAAGTTATTGTGTGACAGTTATGGAAATGTTTTGTATGAATACGTATTTATGAAATAAAAAGTCTGTTTGTTTTCCGCTGCTTATATATGTGTTTATATCTGTCTTGTGTTTTATCTGTGACTTTTACTTACAAACCTCCACCAAAGTTAACGTATTCCCTTTGTGAGTGACCTTAATGGAGGTGGGGTGTTTCACTTGGTATCAGAGCACAGATTTACCAGATTAGGTAAAGGTTTTTGAAACTATTTTCTAAAAAAAAGTTTAAAGAAGCATTGTTTTCAAGAAAAAGCGTTGTTTTTAAAAGGCATAATTCCCCAAAAGCCATATGCACTATCTCTCTATCCTTTGTCTTGAATACTTTCCTTTTTGTTCCAGCATGTCTGGAGATCTTAACCTTCCAGAAGGAGTACCGATACCCGGCTGGTTCCGAAGGTACCTAGAGGCTAGGGCCAATGGTGCGGGCCCAGCAGACATTCCTCCTCCCACAGTGGCAGTGGTTCCTCCTCCTCCTCCTCCTCGTGGAAATACTTTCGCTTAGACGTGTAGAGACATCAAGCCTATGGGTGGAAAAGAATTTTATGGAACTGAATCATTTGTGGTAGCAAGGAACTGGCTGAAGGAGACCGAAGATTTGTTCGTCATCTTCGAAGTTGACGATAGACAAAAGATACAGCTAGCAGTATGGTTGCTTAAAGACGAAGCTTCTTACTAGTGGGAAGTTACCCATGCTGAGAGGCCAGTGGAGACTTGGGAAGATTTCAGGATGAGGTTTGAGATGAAATTCCTCTCCCAAGCTGAAAGAAGCCTGCAAATGGAGAAGTTCCTAACTCTTAAACAAGGAAGTATGACGATCAAGGAGTATGTCAATCAGTTTAATCAGCTGGCCAGATTTGGGCTGGATTTAGTAAATACCCAACACAAGAAGACCCTTCGCTTTGTCAAAGGTCTGAATGAGCCTCTACACAGCCTTGCAATGACCCATATACCCATGGGAGCGACTTATGAAAGCTTGGTGGACATGGCGCTGCTACACGAGGAAGATAAAGGCAAGAAAGAGGAAAAGGTCGAAGTGCCTCAAGAAAAGAAAGAGGGTTTACAGGCTAAGAAGACAGACTTCAAGAATGGCGGGAAGAAGAACAACAAATCCCATGAAAAGAGAAGGTGTAATTTCTATGGCATTGTTGGACATATAGCGAAAGACTGTAGGAAGAAGAAGGCAAAGATGAATGGTGGTTGTTTCCATTGTGGAGAGACTGGACACTTGGCTAAGGACTGCCCAAAGAAGTGGGGCCAGGGACAGAGGACTGGATCCACCTCAGGTGGACAGGTTCACGCGCTGGTGGCACCTCCACAGGAACGAGGTAGAAATATTTCGGTAGAAAGCTTAGTTTATCTCTATAATCATCTAGTTCGCACTCTCTTTGATTCTGGTGCATCACACTCCTTTATTTCATCTGCTTTAGTAGAATCTCTGCACCTAGACACTAGTATGGTAGAAGATCCCTTGGTTGTTTCAAATCTAATTGGGGGCTCGGCTTATTTGTCGATGGTTTGCTTGGATTTGAAAATCTCTATTCTAAGTGTTGAATTTAGATGTAGTGCCTTTGTTTTGGGCTTCTCAGGATATGGACTGATTTTGGGCATGGACTGGTTATCCAGTAATGGTGTCATTCTTGATTGTGAGAAAAGAGTGGTTAGACTCTTGACTCGGCTCGGTACACTCTAGAAATTTCTTGTAATCCCTTGAATGCTGTTATGCTTAGTTATCTAGAGTCGCTTGACGCTTCTGTTGAGAATTTGCAGTCGGTTAGAGTGGTCCGGGAATATCCGGATGTCTTTAAAGAGGTGAAAGGCTTACCTCCGAAGTGGGAAATAGACTTCCGCATATATCTTGTTGATAATGCAAGGCCCGTAGCTCTGCCTGTTAGACACATGGCTCCAAATGAGAGAAAGGAGCTTAGTAAGCAAGTTAAGGAGCTTCTCGAGAGGGGGATTATAAGGAGGAGTATCTCGGAATGGGGTGCTCCAGTGATGTTCGCCACCAAAGCAGATGGTTCACTACGTCTTTATGTGGACTATAGGGAGCTAAACAAGCTGACTAAAAAGAATAGACACCCGCTTCCCAGAATAGACGATTTGTTTGATCAGCTTGTAGGTGCGTCGGTCTTCCCCCAACTTGATCTGGCTACTGGGTTCCATCAGCTAAGGGTAGCTGAAGAT
The DNA here is from genome assembly GCA_030737875.1 of Allium sativum. Lineage (NCBI taxonomy): Eukaryota > Viridiplantae > Streptophyta > Magnoliopsida > Asparagales > Amaryllidaceae > Allium > Allium sativum. The sequence continues at coordinate 790,152,332 of CM060916.1, read as the reverse complement.
AGTATTGATAAAACAGCGTTCAGAACCCCAGACGGTTTCTTCGAGTGGCTTGTCATGCCTTTCGGCTTGACAAACGCACCCGCTTATTTCGTGGACCTAATGAGCAGGGTGTTCAGAGAATTTCTCAACAAGTTTATGGTTGTCTTCGTAGACGATATTTTGATCTTCTCAAAGAATGAGGAAGAACATGCTCAACATCTGAAGGAGATCATGGAAACTCTTCGAGTTCATCAGCTAAAAGCCAAATTCTCCAAGTGCCACTTTTGGAGAGAAGAAGTAAGATTTCTTGGACATATAGTGTCCAAAGAGGGGTTATCTGTAGACCCCGCGAAAGTAGTTGCAGTGCAGGATTGGAAGACACCAAGAAATGCAACCGAAGTCCGAAGCTTTCTTGGGCTAGCCGGTTTTTACTGAAAGTTCATCCGGGATTTCGCGAAAATCTCAACTCCACTCACAAGGCTAACAGAGAAGAATCTAGCATTCGCGTGGGATTTGGACTGTGATATTGCTTTCCAACGCCTAAAAAGGGCTCTTACAACAGCCCCAGTTCTGACTTTGCCGGATGGAAGCAAGATGTTCACAGTATATATGGATGCTTGTGGTACGGGGCTAGGCGTTGTTCTGATGCAAGAAGGGAGGGTAGTAGCTTATGGTAGAGGAAATTGAAAGTTCATGAAAAGAACTACCCAACCCATGACCTTGAGTTGGCCGCCATCGTATTTGCGCTTAAATCTTGGCGCCATCATCTCCTAGGTGAGAAGTTCGAATTATATACTGACCATAAATCGTTGAAGTATCTTTTCTCGCAGAAGGATCTTAACTTGAGGCAGCAAAGGTGGATGGAGTTCCTTGCCTCGTATGATTTTGAGATTTCCTATACTCCTGGCAAAGGCAACGTAGTAGCAGACGCGTTGAGCATAAAGAAGCTAACCCTAAGCCCTCCCTTTGTAGAAAGGCAAATATATAGCCAGTTTTGACTTTAGGCCCTCCTCTGATTTTATACTTGGTTTATTGGCATCCCTAGAAGTACGGCCCACTCTTTTAGACTCAATAGGGGCCGCACAACGCGAAGACCCTCAGCTTGTGGATGTGATTGATAAACTAATTAGGGGTGAAACTTCCGGTCACCTCAACAGGTAGTCCATCGATGATAAGGGTTGGCTGAGGCGAGATGGAAGACTATGCGTCCCACAAGCAAGGGATTTAGTAAAGATGGTTCTCGAGGAAGCACATCATTCCAAGATGACAATACACTCAGGTGGAGACAAGATGTACAAGGACGTAAAGAGAGTTTTCTTTTGGAACGGCATAAAGAAAGATGTGGCAGATTTCGTTTCTAAGTTCGTGACATGCCAACAGGTCAAGGTGGAACAAAAGAAGCCTGGAGGACTGCTTCATCCTCTAGAAGTCCCGCAATGAAAGTGGGATTGCATTTCAATAGACTTCATTGATGGGTTGCCTAGGTCAAATAGAGGCAATACTAGCATTTGGGTAATAGTGGACAGGCTTACTAAAAGCACCCACTTTATACCTAACAAGAGTAGAAGGACTACCTCGTCTCTAGCTTCTCTTTATCTCAAGGAAATAGTTCGACTCCATGGAATACCCTCCAGCATAGTGAGTGACAGAGATCCCATCTGTACGAGCGAATTTTGGCGGAGTCTGCAAGAAGCTGTAGGAACACAGTTATGCTTGAGCATGGCCTATCACCCCCAAACTGATGGTCAGACAGAAAGGGTAAATAGCGTATTAGAAGATCTTTTGAGACTATGTGTTCTTGACTTCGGAGGGACTTGGGAAGAACATCTTCCTTTAGTGGAATTCGCTTACAACAACAGCTACCAAGCCCCCATCGGCATCGCACCCTTCGAAGCTCTATATGGAAGACCGTGCTGATCACCAACATGTTGGTGGGAGTCTACTGATAAGCTTATACTTGGGCCAGACATGATTAGAGAGACATTAGAAAAAGTGGACTTGATACGAAGGAGAATGAAGACCGCCCAAGATAGATAGAAATCCTACGCACACAAAAGAAGGACCGACCTTGAGTTTGAGGTTGGCGACAGGGTTTTCCTTAAGGTATCTCCTTTAAGGAACGTCGTTCGCTTTGGATCCACAGGAAAGCTAGCACCAAGATTTGTAGGACCGTTCCCTATCATCGAGAAGATTGGGAAAATGGCTTATAGAGTAGAGCTGCCCGAAAGGTTGGCCGGAATTCACAACGTCTTTCACATTTACGTTTCTCATCTCCGAAAATGTCTACATGAATCTGCGGAAGTGGTGGAGCCAAGCATTCTAGAAGAAGCCGAAGTGGAACGTGAAGCAACTGTGAGGAGAGTTCCAACTCGAATCGTAGGAACTGAAATCAAGAAGCTATGCAACCACGAAGTCAAGCTTGTCAAAGTTCAGTGGAGCGACGCCAAGGAAGATGCGACTTGGGAAACTGAGGACAGAATACGCGCGGCCTATCCTTTTCTTTTTTAGGGTACATCTTTGATCTCTCTTTTTCCTTAAGTTGTGCTTGTACCTATCTTTTTAGGAATATCTCCTCGATATTATCCTTTATCCTTAGGTAGAAACGACTTTGGATGTAAACATGTAATTGAAACATGTTATGGTTGATGGCTTCATGTGGTTGCTAGTGGTTGCTCGTGGATGCATATACACACACAACCTAGGTTTTAGATCGGCTCAGTCACTTCATACTGCATATGCATATATTTATTCATATTTGTATGTGGTTGAAACTTGATATGTTGTCATATGGTGGTCGCATTTATGTGAATGGTTGCGCACTCATGTAGAATTATGAGTGGGAAAGAATTTGCATACATAATGGATTCATGGAACTTACATGATTCACATTAAGGAGGTCAACTGAATCAGTAGACCGCCTAATTTTTGCATTAGATAAGGACATGTACACACACTACGCATATGATCATGAAGCATTAGAAGTCTTTTAAGGACAATGGATGTCTGTGTTTGTTGGTTGAGTAGATGGACGATTGGATGTTAGGACTTACATTCTTTCGGACTTGAAGATTTCGGGGACGAAATCCTTTAAGGAAGGGAGAATGTAACACCTCGAAATTTTCTGTTAACTGTAAATTAACAAATTAAAGTATAATTAATTCTAAATGAAAGAATTAAGGGAAACGGGTTACGCCATTGCGCTCGTCTCGGAATTCTGCCTAAGATAGAGTCTGAGTTTGTGTGAATCGGACTCTGTATGAAGGAGTTATGACCTCCGGAAGTTTCAGAATTCAATTTAAAATTCAAACGGTTCAAATTCAGTTCGAAATTTGAAAAACAGACCCAAACTGGGTTGGGCGGGAAAATTCCCGCCCAGGCACCAGGTCGACCAGGGGGTCGACCTGGGGGTCGACCTGGGTGACCAGGTCGACCATAGGGTCGACCTGCCCAGTCGACCTGGTTTGGCCCTGGCTGGCCTGGTCAGTTTTTGGTCGAATTTCCGAGCTTGGCTGTGTCACTAGGGCTGAGTTGTCACTGTCTGATTGGCTTCTCTTGGTGTGTATGGTCTGGATTCACTCTATGATCATCTGACGGCTCAAATCAATCTGAAATTCTATAAATACAACTCAACACTCAACCTAAATTCACACAAATAATATAGAACTAGAGCCGTCATGCAGTTGGGAGGAAACTAAGAGTAGCCGTCAGTTAGAGAAAGCTTAGAGACGAGCCAAAACTAAAGTAAAACAAGAATCAAACAACGTTTGTCTACCCAAAGGAAAGCATTGCAAATTCAGAACTCAGTCCAGAATTCAAGACCGTCCTTTGTTGTAAGTATAGAGATTTTTCCGATGGGAATAAAAATTAAGATTTGATTCGATGTAAAATGGAAATGGAATTGTGCTATTGTATAACGACGATGTTAATTCATATCTATGTGTTGCGATGATTGTGATGTGAATAGTATTGAGATGTTTGTGGTATAATTGAGTTGATGTTGGATCCATTAGAATGTTTGTGGATTAATCTAGTTGATGTTGGATCTATTCAAATTCACATACAAGTCATTTGGTTCATATCTACACCTATACGTTTAGGTGATTATGACAAGTTATATGTTGTACAATAGAATTTCTATGCCTAAATGATTAAGTTCATATACATGCTCATATGTATATACAAAAGTTGCAAAGTTCATAATTGGATCCATGCCAAGATCCATTTTAATACAAGTTTCATGTTATAGTAGTAAACATGATTTGATCTAGTTCACACACATGTGATAAAATTATGCATACTTATGAACATGTCATATTCTTGTCATAGCTAGTGATGTTCGATGTTATGCCTAGATTTAAACATGTTTAGGCTTATGTTGTCTAAATCATATGCTAATTCATGTGACACCTATTTAGCTAGACCCCTATTTCAATGCAAGTTCACATATCTGTAAGTTGATTTAGCTTATGTTGCAAGTTCACATATATGTATGTTGATTTAGTCTACATTGCAAGTTCACACCTATGATGTTCATATTGACTATGCCAAAAATGCCAAGTTTACACCTATGTCATGTTTATGTTTATGAATTTCTTTATGCCAATTTTATATACGCTAAATTAAGCTAAGTTTTTAGCCTAATATTATATGTTAAAAATCATGCGGGCGAAAAATTAGGCTAAGATTGTTAGCCTAATAACTAGACGGGGTAACGTTGGGAAAAATTGGTAATTAGACATAAATTGGTGAAAATTGGCATGTTTGACACATGCCAAAATTGGTGGCACTTGAATGGTATAAATTCTTATACCAAAAATGATGAACTTGGAAAGTGGGCCATAACATTTAATTGTTAGCAAATTTACATATAACAAGCAATAAAGACAAATATGTAAATTTAGAAAATACGAGTATGCTTAACACAAGGTTGGATTGAGTTGTGATGTAACCTGCCCGGACCCGCCCGGCTGTCCAGTAATCACAACAATACCTATCCAATGTGGGTGGTTGAGCATTGAGTCCAATAAGGACCCGAGGTTAGACTGAGTTACGGTGTAAAATTTCCCGGAACCGACCGACACATCCAGTAACCGTAACAATACTTGTCTAATGTGAGTGGTCGGTGCTTTAAAAAGCTAAGGACAGACAAGTCAGAATGGTAGGGTTAATTTAACTAAAACACTTAACCAATTCAACATGTTAATTAAACTGATGGGTGGGGTTAGGTAAATACAGACACTTAACCACTTAACATGTTTGACTAGAAAACCCTAGTAACGTAGACCCATTTCAGCAGTAACCCAATTAGGTATCATGGTACTCTGAAACTAGGCAGGGTAGGACACGATTACTGGGCTGATTGTAAGCGGTCAAAAGCGACGGCAGTGGGTGCAACAGTGTGGGTTCTAACGGAGTGCGGGCGTGCACGCACTTTGGAGCAGACAAACAGGGCACTGGGGGCACCAGTAGTATACCCTATGCATTCTAGGATTGTGTCGGGCCACCACCATGGGACTTGATACACCCTATGGTGGGACCAGCATAGGTATCTACAATCTTGGGGGCCGTATGACACATATGATTATGCGAGTAGGAGCCGATCTTTAGAAAAGGGATCACTTCACCCCGATCATGGGGTGCTAGTTGAGACAATGCAAATAGGTGCAGAGATTTAGTGTGGGGTGCGATAGTATATTCGTTTTAAACTATTTTATCTTAGTTTATACTTTCCTATTTCCAGTTTATACCTATCATGCCCTTTTTCTTATTCTCATACTGAAGAGTCACTAGACTTACCAGGCTTTATGTCTGACCCTATTTTCTTCCGTCTTCTTTTCTTCCGTCCCCCCCACCCCCCTCCTCCAGGTCCACAGGGAGGAAACAACCCAGCTTAGTCAGACTCTTTGCAAGCTTCAAGATAGTTGATGTGCGGTTTGGACTCTCTTTCCTTGGCTATGGTTGTTGGACACATTCTATGGGGATTTATGCAGTTTTAATTATGTTTTATGCTTCTTTATTTAATAACCAAGACAGAAAATGATGATGTAATGTTTTGGAAGTTATTGTGTGACAGTTATGGAAATGTTTTGTATGAACACGTATTTATGAAATAAAAAGTATGTTTGTTTTCCGCTGCTTATATTTCCGCTGCTTATATATATGTGTTTATATCTGTCTTGTGTTTTATCTGTGACCTTTACTTACAAACCTCCACTAAAGTTAAGGCATTCCCTTTGTGAGTGACCTTAATGGAGTTGGGGTGTTTCACCTATGTTCATTGTGCAGGAGAAACTAAAAAGGCTGAAGTCTATCTTGAAAGTCTGGTCCTTAGACCAATTTGGTAATGGTGCAAGCTTATCTAATTCTATCCGACATAAGTTATTTTAGATTCAAAACGAGATTCAGTTTTGTAATGCTAGTACTGATATGAACTTACTGTCGGCTCTAGAAAGAAAACTGTCTTCAGATCTTGCGAGGGCGGTTGTTGAAGAGGCAAAGATGGCAAAGCAAAAGAATAGGATCAAATGGAATATTTTTGGTGACAAGAATACTTCTACTTTCCATACTTCCCTCAAGGTACGTCAGACAGCTTCAAATATCTCCACAATTTTAGATAAGAATGGCGTGATGTGTTCTGATACAGATGCGGTTCAGTCGGCATTTCTGGATTACTTCTCTTCTTTAATGGTTAACCAATCTTTGAATCCTGTCCATTTAGGTTCTTTTACTAATTTCACTTTTCCGATGATTAACGAAGAGATGAAATCGAATCTGTTATCTAAGATTAAGGATGATGAAATAATCAAATGCATTTTCGAAATGAAATCCTCTAGCTCTCCGGGACCTGACGGTTTCAATGCTCACTTTTACAAAAAGTAGTTGGTCCATTGTAGGTGCGGATGTCATTAAAGCCATAAAGAACTTCTTCATGCATAGTAAAATGTTATCTGGTATAAACGCGACTATGATAACTTTAATTCCCAAAGTGGACATGCCTAGATCTGTCACTCAGTTTAGGCCTATTTCATGTTGTAATGTGTTGTATAAATGCATTGCCAAAATCTTATCTGCTCGGATGAAGGAAGTTCTAATAACTGTTATCTCTCCAAATCAAGTGCTTTTCTTCCTAATCGAGACATTGCTGATAATATACTGCTAGCCACTGAACTAATGAAAGGTTATAATAGGGTCTCAATCTCACCGAGGTGTGTGCTTAAACAAGACATTCAAAAGGCATACGACATGGTAAGGTGGGACTCTATTATATACATACTGTTCAAATTGAACTTCCCTATCCCCTTCCTTAGCTGGATTTATACTTGCATCTCAATTGCTCATATCTCTCTAAGTGTTAATGGCGCTACTTTTGGTTATTTCAAATCAACACGGGGGTTAAGACAGGGGGATCCTATTTCACCTTATTTGTTCGTATGTGTTATGGAATTATTCTCTATTTTATCTTGCAAGGCAATGATTGCTAAGCAGATTGATTATCATCCGTATTGCAAAAGCACTAACATCTCCTCTTTACTTTTTGCTGACGTCCTACTTCTGTTTACCGAGCCAAATCATAAATCTATAAATGGTATTAAGGTCATGCATGCTTGAGACCTTCAGAATGTTGTTCGGATTATCTATTAACATGCTCAAATCCAAGATTAAATGTGGGGTGTATCGGAAGAAATTAAATTAGCGATATACTCTCTCTCTCTCTCTGGTCTAAGTCCCATGCAAGAAGAAGATCAGTACCTCGGAGCTCCTCTCTGTACTTCTATATTAAAGGCTTCTCAGTGCCTACCCTTGCTTGAGAGAATCATAGCCAAAATCTCGACTTGGCCTACATCTAAATTTTCAATGGCGGGAAGGTTGGTTATTGTTAAATCCTTGGCAATTTCTATGTGCATATATTATTCTCGCATGTTCATTCTTCCGTCTAAACTTATCGACATGGTAAACTCTGCCCTCTCGCACTTTTTATGGCACGGCAATCCCTACTCGAAAAAGCTAATACCTATATCCTTCAAAAAGATTTGTTGCTCTTATGCAAATGGTGGATTAGGTGTCAAGGATCTGAAAGCCTGGAATAGAGCTGCTATATCGTCTAGAATTGATAAAATATACTGTTTTGACTCCAACCTGTGGGCCGTTAGGTGTAGAACTAATTTGATTAAAGGTCAGCATTTCTGGACCATGGATATACCTCAGGAATGTAGTTGGTCGTGGCGGAATATTCTCAAGCAGCGAGAAAGATTTCTTCCATTGTTCCAATGTGGCTTGCGGCACATGCGGAGGGTATCATTCTGGTTTGACCCATGGTATGTGAGAGGTACAATACTTGCAAATCTCATAAATGACAATGTACGATTATGGTCTGGCATTAATGATAGAGCAACAGTGGCTAAGGTTATTGTTGATGGCAATTTTTGTCTTCCTCATTCCAGTTCTTCACTTTTAAGAGCAATTTGGATAGATATGTACAACAGTCATTTACCTAATATCAATCTACATGCTACACGGAATGGTAAAGCTCATTCAGTAACAAAGGTTTACTGCGAGATGATAAGGATTACTTCTTATTCTCCTTGGTCCTCCACAATATGGCTGACGAATTCAATTCCTAAAGAAAACATGTTGTTATGGAGAATATTTCATAATGGGGTTCATACAAGGAAGAAGCTGATGGATCTAGGCATTATTGACGCTAGTTCGTGTATGTTCTGTGGTTCCTACCCTGAGACTGTTAAGCATTTATATTTCGAATGTGAGTACACTCATTTTGTTTGGTATCATGTCCTCTTGCATTTTGGTATGCATGCTCCTGCAAACGGATCAGCGGAAGAATGGTTTATCATTTTCAAATTTACAAGATGGAAGAGTATAAGTGGGTGCCTTCTTAGGAAATTATTGAAGAAGTCAGTATACCTTCTGTGGATGGAGCAGAACATTAGGGTGTTTAGTGGTGTTTCTACCTCTAAACAAATAATGATCCGATCTATTATTGGAAGTATCTGATCTTGACTTGTATTGTAATTATCTCGTGTACAAGTTTGTTGTTAAAAAAGATGGTAGAGGCCATTCAACCCCGCTTGCCATGCAAAAAAAAAAAAAAAAAAAAAAAAAAAAAAAAAGGAACCAAAATCAAATACAGTATTTCAGTCAAAAGAGATAGACTTGTCAACAATAAAAATGACTTCTTACTCGTCTCCCTTTTTGCAACACTTTAAAAAAAATCAGTTCAGTAAAGCAATGAAGCATTTGATCAATGGTCCAAGAAAGCCAAATATGGAATAACGTGACATCACTTATTTTATGCTTCCTGCGTAGAAAAAAACCAATCACAAAAACTGACAGAAAACAAAGAAGGTGAGTAACATGTGCGTTATAACCAGAAAATTAACAAAGCATCGGTTCTTGATGTTGTTTGGAAATGAAGAATCAAATCCTAAACAAGCGTAAATTGGTACATAGTAAAATGGAAAGAAAATAATACGAATCAGAATATTCAAGCGCATAAAAATAGAGCTGACCTGACAGAAGCCGTTCACTAACTGATTAACAAAAAAAATGCATAATTTTTTTGGATGATTACCTTACTTCAAATCGAACCCTCATCGAAGAACAACTGTCGTAGGTTGCCTCTTTTTTACGAAGAGTTGAATCTCAACCCAGAGCAGAAATTGTCTGTTCTCTGTAGGATTCAAAAACATACAAATTGTAATCAATGAACGCAAATCTTCTGTTAGCATTTTTAAATCTCCTATTCAAACTTGGCACCACTTTAGAGAACTAATAGCAGTGAATAAAGAGAACCATTTCAGAGAGTAGAAAACTTAATGAAGGGAGATGAAACAAACAACATTAAAATTCCGCCTGATATGCAGAAATGAATTTGCAGAGTAGAAAATTTTGGTCCGGAGGAGTTGCAGTGGGAAGATGAAGAAATGAAGAGAGATCTGGAGACGCTGAGGAAATAGTACGTGAAAACGTGCAAAACCCTATCAAAGGTAACGTTAAATTTATTCTGATCCCATTAGAGCAGAGGTTGCAAGATTCTGACGCTCTCATAAGTTTTGACTTTATACGTGTCAATGAATCATCAAAGCCAGGCATCTTCATGTAGCCCAAGTGTATTATAAATCATTCATTCTTCAAGTAAGTAAGTCACTTTCCCTCGATGACCATACGGTTCAGACATGAAATAAGGATGGAAATCTATTTTCAACTTAGTTAACGAAGTTGATGACATTTTCTGGGTAATGTAACAAAAGAGCTTTAATGACTTAGTAGTTACTTACGTTGGACATAATATGAGCCCCCAAAAAGACCTTGAAATTTTGATGTCTTCCTTAATCAAATCTGCAAAGAGGTTAACAAAATTTTATAAAATAAAAGAACAATGTTACATGAAATTTGAAAATATTTCAATTTTATTTTCGAATAAATTTTGTATGAGAATTAAGGTTCCTGATAGGAAAAGAGGGACAAAATAATATGTACCAATGCAAGCCTATCGATGCATGTCTCCTTATTTAGCATGTTAAATCATAGATATGAACCAGTGGCAAGAAAAATAACAACTCGAGTGTAAATTGAGGATAATTTCGGTTAGTATAAAGAGAAAAATGTAAGACGGAGGAATTTTTAAGATCAAGTATATGATTTTACACACTGAATATAATTTGTTGTACATGAGAGTGTAAGAAACAGATAAAAAATTAATAAGTAAACCTACTCTAATGTTGTTTGCAATGAACTATAAACTCTACCATTATAAACCGAAAGAGAGAGTAGAAAAGGATAATCTTTAAGATCAAACATGCATCAATGAAAAGCACCTGCAGTAAATGCGACATCGTCGTTGCAACATCATGTCAGGGTGGCTCAAACAATAAAAAATAGATAAGAAATACAGTTACGTAGTACCCTAAATATGTAGGGAAAAAGTTTGCTCAAATCAATGGTTTAAAAAAAGGAGATGGTAATAAAGTACAGTATACTGTTATCACTGATCTCATTTGCAATATTTAGCCAAGGCTTATCAGCTAAAAATTGTAGTTTCTATAGTGAACATAGATTTATTTCATGTGGGTTTATTTCATGTGGGTCTTCAAGGAAATGCATAGAGCGAAATGGTAGTCACTTACAACCAATGTTAGAGCACATCAACTCATTTCTTTTGATAATGCATACTGCGGACAGGTAATAGACAGAGAAGAAACCAAATAGAAATCATCAAGCAAAACAATGATACAATTTTTGTACCATTCATCAATGAACTGCATAAAGGAAAATTTGATAGATACATAAAAAAATGCAGAGTTTGCCACTTGGCGAGCAAAGAAGTAAGTGGATTCTTCATAAGACATCATACCCACACCGTTAGTACTGTCATTCGATTTATCAAGGAAACGATGATTTCCTACCTGAAATGGACACATAGCCTTTGTTTATTTGTCATACTTGTCATGATACATAATTTTTCAAAGAACAAATAACTTTAGAGCACGCACGCCCACACACACCTAATTGGAAAATAGAAGCTACACATTTTGGATGACAAAAACTATACATGCACCTAATTATAAACCAACTGTTTACAGGTAAATGGTGAAGCTAAATCAATAGTTGAGCCCAGAATTGAGTGAAAAAAAATTATAGCAAAATTATTTATATTTAATATTTGTGAAATATGCTCCTGGAATTTATAGTCTTGAGTCCACATGGAAAACATAGATTCCTTTTGTATATTGTTAGAGCAGTGAATAATATAATAACATACATATACTAACTGAAATATCAAATTTGAATTATGAACCTAATTTACTCACTTACTCAGCATTATATAAGAGAAATTATAGATAGTTTTGAAAGTATAATTGTTAACATATATAGCGACGGAATGAAATAGTAAGTACTACACATTACCAACTAACTAACTAAACATTGAATCTAATTAGATGAACGTCACTGACTGAAAACCAACATAAGCAGCAATGATTTAATATGAGCTATACGGCTAAGATATTGTCACTTAAGCATAACCCCGACTAATATCGAACATAGTAAAGGGATATAGTATACATTACATGATTAATAGTGGACAGATAAACAATTTCTTGGTACAACATTCAATGTGTAGTTAGTTGATCATCTGCTTGTTAAATGAAGTAAAGTGGTTCAAAATATCGGTAAGTTTAGTTTGAACATAAATACGTAATGTGTGACAATATGCAGACACCAAAAGAACTTCACAATTTATCATGTAAGCACACGCAGAGTTGAATTTTTTGTATGCTTTGCTTAAAAATAGGCTTGTATAGTTCAGTAAATATTTGAGTTTCTATCTCTAAGAGCTTGCTCAATCGAATTTCTTAAGGGGAGATTTGATTTTGTTATAACCGTTCAGTCAACTCGTATAGTCGGTAATTAGCTTCTTCCAAGGATTTAACTGCATTTACATACTGAAATCTTATCCCAAGAAAATCACAATTGAACCCTTGAAAGATCATTACTAATGCAACAATCCATAATTTCAACACTACCGATTAAAAAAAAAATCAGTGGCTTTGTATTTAATATCTAAAATGAATCAAAATAAATATTTTAATGCTATTACTACAGAAGCTCAAATTAAGTTACATCAACTTTTGTATAAATCCATTGAAACGAAGTACCTAATCCATACAAATTAAGTTAAAAAAATGAAAATGAAAATTACCTTTGGACAAAAGGACCTGCAATTTTATTTCGACGACTGTGAAGATACGAAGCAGTCAACGGAGCAGAAGGTGGCTTGGGTTTAGAATGTGTGGCTATGGTGATCGCTGGATCTGGACATGAACTTAGGCGATGTTAGGGCAGGTTGTTACAACGGTTGACATGATGTTCGGATTGGTTGGGATCTGGAAGACTGCTGCTGGTGGAGAAGGGTATGAGAATAAGGGTGGACCGGCCTAGGTTCTGGTAAGGTAAAATTGACGTGATGCAGTAGAGGGAGATGCTGTGCCAGTGATGATGGTGAAGTGCCCATGAAAAAATAGCCATTATCTCCATCACCACGATCGTGCTTCCAATTTTGTTTATGGTTACGACGCGTGGAGAAAAGTTGGAATGCCAATTATTCTTTTCTATTTGAGGTGAAGAGAAGGGTGTGAACTGAAATGAGAAGGAAAACGCAAGCGGCTTTTTATCATTTCGGAAAAAGGGGCAGACCGAAAAGAAGTACTATTAAAGTAAAAATGATAGTGTAACATGAGGTAGAAAATACTGATCGAATTTTGCATGTGTAAAAGAATTTCCATATACGATGTCAAAATTATGATATTTAGAAAAATAAACATAATAACCACAATGAAGAGGCAATAAATTTAACATAAATTTACAATGATATTAGATTAAACTGATTTACCCAAGTTGAAAAAAGTTAACTTAAACAATCCTCGAAAGTAAAATTAATTAGAAGCTTGGTTTGATGACGCTTATCCCAACTATCTTTTTTTTGGCGTAGCCTCATCCCAACTATCTAAATAACTTATTAACTTAACTTCTGCTACTAACTTTTTCTAGGGTAATACTCTTTTATTAGACAAAAACATATATAAAACGGGTTACATGTGACATGAAAAGAACTAATCGTATATGTTAATATATTCGTTTTATCTCAAAATAAGGAAAAATGATGCTAAGAAGTTGCTCAAGTATAAATTGATCAACGTGTGGCAGAGAACAATATATTTTTTGTTTAGACTAAAGATCATAAAGTTTTAACATGTAAATATTTTACTATTATTGCATGCAATCATGAATTCATGGCATACTGTACATGTCTTCGCAAACAATTTTTGAACTATAATGCACCTGCATTAAATATTAGTTCTATTTGTCTTTGTGTATGTATAATATACCATCATCTTATGCTAATTTTGTTCAGTTATGAAGTTGTATTATCCAGTATCGTTCGTCAAATGATTAGGAAAGTTATGAAAATAGAAATCAAATCGTGAGCGTGTATTATTATATATCGTCAACTTTGAAAATTGAATATCCGATAATCCCTACTTACAGCATGTATCCATAGTCGGAAAATAAAAGAATGGCCATGACAGGAAGCATAAAAAAAATAGGATCACAGAAATGGTAAAACAAAAAGGAAACAGAAAATAAGAATGCACCTGCGTGAATTGGTTAAATAGCTTATATATGGTGAATCTGTTGAACTATCTAGTTCTAGAAATGGTTGTAATCTGTCAACCACATTGGAAGAACCTGTTAGTTAAAATAGTACATATGAGAGTTATATCAAAGTATACGAAAAACATTAAAATCAGAAACAGAATAGCCAAGATCATCAAACCTGAAAATTCATAATGACAAACAAAGAAAATAAAATTGCTGAATCCATCTGGAGTATAGCGGATGAAGAAGGTTGAAATTAGGTGATTAAGGTTAGGGAACGAACGATTCTGAGAGAACTGATATTCGTTTGGTACTAATTTATGATTTTGAAAAGGGATCTAGATTGAAAAAAGAACGACAGGACAAAGGAAGTGGAGAAAATTAACCGATTCAATTATGCCACGGATCGTTGGGGGAAGTGTGAATATGAAGAAAGGGATTGGTAGGGAAGCAGGTCGTACAGAACAGAGTTGATCCTAAACTGGGTTAATTAGGAGTGACAAGGGCACTACACTGTTGGAGAAGAGAAGGGCGATACATCGGTTGTGGGAAAAAGCACTGCGAAGGGAAGAAAGGGGAGGCGGTTGAAAAGCGAACTGTAGAAACGAAACAATGCGTGAAAGGAGAATACGCGTTACTCCAAGGAGGACAGATGTCGCTGCCTAATTAATTTGGTTTGCACTTTCCGGTATAAAGCTATAAAGCAAGGGTGTGTTGGGGAAGTCAAAACGGTCCGTTTGCCCAACGGACCATTTTGGTCCGTTTGCCCAACGGTTCAAAATCGAGCTGTTGGGCCCCGACGCGTCTGACACGTCGGACACGTCGGGTCCAACAGCCCAATTTCGAATTGTTGGATATATAAATATTTTTTATTTTTTTATTTATTTAATAAATTTGTTTTTATAAATTTCAAAAACTAATAACTTGTGCAAAAATGATCCGTTTGAGACACGGGTTTTTGCGTTGCGATTGTATCGAAATACTCTACGTAATGTAGTTGGTTGAATTGAATCGGAGCAACTTATAATTTTTCAATTTTTTTATTTATTTGTGTAAATTATTGATACATATTATTTATTAAAAACAAATAATAAGTTAATTAACCATTAATTAATTAAATTACAAAATAAAAATAAAATGATCCGCTTAAATGCTCCGCTCAAATTCTCCGCTTAACGCGCCAAACGCATTCTTTGCTAACCACAAATCTCCGCTTAAAATCTCCGTTTTTGCTTGCGCCAAACGCACCCTAAGTACTAGATACATAGATATGTATATTATATATATATATGTGTGTGTGTGTGTGTGTGTGTGTGTGTGTGTGTGTGTGTGTACCTATTTGTGTATATATACTAATATCTTGTTTTTCATATTTTACAAGCATGTACTTGAACAAATTACAGTATATACAAAATGAGCCAATGTGATTATTGCAATGTAAATACTAGCATTTATATACGAGGGCACTGTATCCTTCATGGATTATAATCCTACACGCATACACACACACACACACACACACACACACACATATATATATATATATATATATATATATATATATATATATATATATATATATATATATATATATACATACATACATATATGGGGCCGGCTATTTGGACATAAAACTAAACACAAAGCCTCCACCGTTGGATTTGTTTGTCTTTATGTGGAGAGTGCAATTCATGGGAGGATCCAGTGGTTGAGATTTATTATGTGCAATTTTGTGTCTATATAGAGTGTGCGTGTGTGTGTGTGTGTGTATGTATATAACTAAATCCAATTAGATGAATTACATATTATCAAACTTTCGAATTTAAAAAAATAATGATTTTATTTGAAATAAGTTTAGAAATGTTCATATGTTAGGCTTTACATGCTCAACCAAGATCCAGCAGGATCCTTTTTTGAATTCACTTATAACTTCCGTTGTGGGATGACCCAGTTCCAAATATAAACTAATTCCCTCTTTCTAAACAATGCATTTTGGACTTGTAAATTTTTTTTTTTTTTTTTTGATGCTCAGAATTCTAATATCATCCACATACAGTTTTACAATCCTAACACAAGTCACTGGTTTAATAAATTTTTTTATTATTAACCGAAATCTCTAGCTAGAGACTTTGAATTTTAGTTGAGATGAGTTGACCTTGACACTAACTTTATATAACCGAGGAGACGAATCCTCTGTTCGATAGTTCTCACTTCCAGTACTTCCATACGACCCAACCATAGTCACTCAATGGATGACATGCCATGATTTTCCTATAATCAAAGCAAAGCTTTCATATTGAATATCTAGAACCACATAAATCAATCATATCGATATTTTGTATACTTGACCTTAGTCATATTAACCAATAGAACAATATCGCGTTAGTCATTCCATAGAAATCCAATAACTATCAATATGTAATCTCTAAGTGCCCCAGCAATCATGAGTAACACACCTCCCGACATTTTGAGAGCATTATGTACTATAGTCTCAACGTATACATTGACATCTAGTCCTAATGTATCTTAACTAGGAACATTTAAAATGATACATTTGTATTCATTGTGATATATCACTCATAGTTACAACACTTTCTCACAAAATATATCATTTTAGTCTTTTTTATTAAATATACCTTTCATTGAATTAGTTGAACAATATAACGTATTAGATCAAGTTTATCATAGAAAAAATACCTTTTATTTTGAACAAAATTGATCAAAATGTTAATATATGTAACAAATTGCATATTTACCACTACGGCATACCCTTACTTTATCTAATAAACCCGATGATGTAAGACCCCAAGTGAATTGTCATCATGATTGCAATGGCGTAGAGGCCATCTGATATTCAGGAATATAAGTTAGAAGCCATGATGATATTATTGAATTTGATGTTGCAATCACCATGTTGTAAGGCTTTGTGTACAGAGATGCTTTTGTAGTTATGGTTTAGACATTGTGATTTAAATGCTACATCATTGGGCCAAGGTCTTTATAGAAGAAGGGACTAGCTCCATTGCCTACATGTATATCAACAACGATTTGCAATTCCTTATGGCAAGAGATAGTACCCTTCCAATAAATAGAGCGTGAGGGGGAAACATGGGAATAGATAGCTAAGAAAAAGTGTGACCATATGTATTAGATATCCATACCCTCTGAGGCATAGGATAACTTTGTAATGTATTCCAACCCATTTAACTCGTGTAACACCCTACAATTTTACAAAATAAAAATTAAATCAAAAGAGTCAAATCATAATTTTAACATAAGGGCAAAATAGTAAATTCCTACATAATTTGGAATTAGACTTGAAACCTATTCTATCGCGTGTTAAATGCCTTTACAGTCTGAAACTGTACATAACTTATTGAATTTGGTTAAATAGGCTAGAAACATTACTACAAAACAGGTCACTTGCATCAGTTATTAAAACCCTTGTTGTGTCGGTTGTTGAACTGATACAAATGAAGATGATGCAACAGATTAATTTCTGTTGCGTCAATTGAACAACCGATGTAAATGATCTTAAGTTGCATTGGTTGTTCGATACAACCGATGCCACAAAGCAGATGCAAATGATGGCATTTGCTTTTCAAAGTTGGGTGTATTGCATCGGCTTTTTTTTAAACAAATGATGCTACTGAAAGGATGCAAAAAACAACATTTCACTACACCATATATGCTAATTAAGCTGTATTTTTAGCCGTATCTAAAGCACTTAGACACGGCAAAAAGCCGTATTAAAAAATGGCGTGTTAAATTTTTAGATACGGCTATAAACCGTATCTCACTAGTGTTAACATACTGCTTATAGCCGTATCTAAATTGTATTCAGACACGGCCTTTGACCGTATCTAGTTATATCTGTGTGTGCACATATACACACACACACACATGCATATATATATATATATAAACAAAAATTGTAGCACATATTTTTCATAACAAAACATATATACCACAATTTATACATAAGAATAACATTATATATATATATATATACATACTCAAAGCATTACAAGATTTTTCATAACACAAACACAATGTATAACATACAAACATATACAAAGGAAACTGTCAAAGATTTTCATAACAGTACGAACTAACAAAAAAAAGGTAAAAACATATGATCAGCCTGATATAACTCCAGTCGAGACGGGAAGATTGAGCGTACGTGCTGATCATGCCGATGAAACCCAGGTGTTTACTGTAAATCAAAGCAGTATGAGAATAAGCTAGCTGATGCTGATAAAGTTTTATAACAGCATAAATATTTATATATATACACAGTTTAAAACAAAAGCTTAAAAGGCCAACCTGATGATTGGCAGTAAAACTGAATTGTGATAGCCAACTTGAGTTCCAGCAGCTAGCACAAAAGCACCAAAATCTACAGGAAAAAAGAAGTAATTTTATGCCTAATTGCACACAAAATACCATATCTTTGTGTTCATACTGATAACAGTGAACGGCATATCGTGTCTTTGTGTTCGTGTGTGCATATTTGTTAATTATATATATATATATATATAACATGTTTATGATGCTACTGACATGATTTCCTGAACTTGTAACCTAGCAACATACCAGCATCTCACGTGCTTTGTGGTTTAACGTGACCTCCAACATCGTATATAGCTGATACACCTCCCCACTTTTTCTGTTTTCTCTAACAGGACTGCATATAAATTCATTAAAAAGTTACAAATACTTCACTGGACAGGAGATCGACATTGTAACTCACTATAGCATACAGAAATGAGCTAAAATGGAACTTGTTTAATGACATATATATAAATGATATGTGAACTGAAATGTCTTCTGTTATTATGTACTGACTGAGTTTAACTCAAATTACACTGAAACAAGTCAAAGATAGCACTTTAATTACGGATTGATAATGTCTTCTATGTCTAACTCAGCCAATACATTATAACAAGTCAAAAATAGCACTTTAAGGCCCACTATCCATGTGTTTGTGTAGTCAGTAAGTATATGTCTCAAAGATGAATGAAATGTCAGGCAGTCCATGTAATATACTACGTAGAGATAAGTGTAAAATAATATATACCTGCTCCAATGTCTAAAGATATCGAAACGTCATCTTCGGATGAGACACATACTCGGCTTTCTGATTAAGAATTTACTGGAAGGTCCACCCGGTGGCTGCATTTTAGCTCACGCGCATGGTCAGTAATTCATTCTTATTAGCTTCATCCAAATGTCGAATGCCGCTTCACTTAACCTTTGAAAAAAACTGCTTTCACTTGAAACTTTCAGTTTCTTTGAAGTAAACTGTGTAGTGCAAGGTAACTTACACTACAGTCTCTTCTACAAGCTAAGGGAAAGTTGCTAGTGAAAGCAGATTTTTACTAAGGTTAAGTGCAGCAACATCCGCCATTTGGATAAAGCTAATAAGCATGGATACCCGACCCTATGCGTGAGCTAAAATGCAGCCAGCTGATGGATCGTCCAGTAAATTCTTAACCAAAATTTTCAGGAAACCTGTTAATATATTTTCAGTAAACTTGTTATCTCTCAAAACAGAGTAAACTTGTTATAAGACAACCCAATTAAAATTTCAAGCATAAGGCATGATTCAATGACTAACTCATTGTTATTTCATCCTTATGACATTAGTAAACCTGTTAAACATCTTAACATTAGTTTCCAATAGCAATTCAGATGACTACCTCATTGTTATTTCATCCTTATGACATTAGTAAACCTGTTAAACATCCTTATGACATTAGTAAACCTGTTATTTCATCTTTATGACATTGTTAACTCATTGTTATTTCTTTGTTTCATGGATATACCGCAATCTAAAATTGTACCATACATGTTTCCAATAGCAATTCAGATGTGTCTAACATTATCATAAAACATGATTCAAATTTGATTTCTCTGATTCCAGGGTATAACCACAGATCTATCCTTTACACAAAGTAGCAATCAGCTAACACACGTACATACCAATTCAATTGAAACAACTAACACACTAACATAAAGTAGCAATCAACTAACACACAAAGATTTCAACTTGTTCCCTACTATCAGGCATGCATGCCACGATTCAATTGAAACACATACCTGCTCTCGAAGGAGAGGGCTAGGGACCAAGGGTTGCCACGTTTCTGTCAAAGGAGAGGGTTGTTCATCTCTGCCGGAGGAGGAGATTCCAAAGAAAAGTGGAGGCGCGATTTGGTGACCAAAAACCCTAATTTGGGTTTTCGATCACCATTAAAGTAAAACAAAAGGAAAAGGGAGCGGCCAAAATTTGTGTTCCGAGTGCCTAATTGGATGCACAATATGATATGCATTAGATTTGGCCAAAGGCCGTGTCAAATTAACTGATTCAGGGCTTCCTTGATGGACGGTCAGATTTAAGGTGTTTAGGGTGGTGCGGGTCGCAAAATGTAGTTTGATACAAATCTAAGCACTATCAAATATGATACGGCTATAACCCGTATTTTATCCCCACAGCGTTGTGTGCCAAATTGACTGTTATGGTGTAGTGTTTGTAACAATCATAGTGTATTGCCGCTATTACAACCGACGCAAGCAAAAAATATTCATCTTCACTGGATTTATAAATCTAAAATAATATCAGAAGAATTTTAAAATTTTGTAAATGCATTATTACTACAGATCTAATCAAACACACTAGATATGTAAATTCTGTAACTACTATTAAAACCAAATTGGATGCCAAATACTAATTAAACTTAGTTCCAAATTAAATATACTTGAATTATAATATTCATAATCCATACATAAACTAGTAATTCATATATACAAATTAAACCCAGGTTTACACTAGATATTTACAACTAAACACATGAATTGTTTACAAATTAAATCTCAAAAATTCACTTCAAATGTCAATTAATTGAGCATGAGTGTGCAACACCTATTTTTGCTTCACCATTGCTGAAGTATTCTTCGAAGAAGTTATTTGGTGCTTTCTTGTAATCAACGAGCTCATACGATTCCTACCATTATATCAAAGGAACAACGAAATTTAATCATGACAAATACCTTGTAAGTAATTTCAAAATAGAAGTTCAACAAAATCATAATACTTTTTATTTTATCTGCTTTTTAAACTAATAAAAAATCATAAGATCAAACAAATGACTGCGCAATAAAGCTCAATGCAAAGGGAAAGAAACTCATAAAAAAATTTGGCATTAGTCATGGTTTATCCAAATAAGGATTTTTTCTAAAAAAAGTATAATGATGCCACAATAGATTATCAGTATAACCATGTTCATTGCAAAACCAGACATTATAAGTGTCATAAATTTATAATCTTGAGGATTCATGGAATATTTGCAATCGTTGGACAGACAAAATACATTTATCTTCGTTGGGAAAAACAGAAAAAGGCTATATAACCTCACCGATAGTACTCTGGCATCTTCAGGTATCCTTTTCATCTATGTATTTGTTAATGATGCTTACAATCCTGAAATTGGAAGAAGGAAAAAAAAGTATGAATACTCTTCTTGGTCAAACCTAATATACATCATCAAACATCCATCTCTATCTCTTTCTAACAGGTGTATAATATAGCACATGAGAGTGACATTTATTATGTATACCTCTTCCTATTACCATGTATATCATTCACAAGAATTGTTGTTTGATGCAACTTGGCATCTTCATCAATTTCTTAACTGCTCAAAATCAATGGTGTGAGTCTCACAACCATTTCAAGTTCTGATTCCACATTTTGAAGTTCCCCATCTATGAATAGCATAAATTCTTCATATAATGGAATTGTTTTCAAACTGCTAGTCTGGTTTTCATTGTGTGAAGCATCTAGGAAGTTCTCTGTAGTCATTTCAATCTCTTGGTCAGAATTTTGATCCAAACTCATGTCAGTATTTCCTAAATCACGTGTAATGTTTGATTGCTCCTTAAGGTCAGCCTTCGGGTCAACAAAATGAATTTGAGGATCAGTCTCTTCTTGAGTAAAGTCGGAATACAGAGAAACATTTCCAATTAGTAGTGCTTAATTTACAGAAATTGCCTAAAAATATATAGCGTTCCAACAAGCTCACCAACTGAAACACTGTTATTATGATCAACACAAAAACATGTAACAAACTCAGTTGAATTATCAAAGTTCCCAGAGTCCATGATACGTGATCACAAAATCATTTGCTATGCACATTTTTATCTAATTATGATATACTTTCCAATGTTGTTTATGTAATTGTATGCTTGTCCTAAACTCTGCTAAACAAGTAATAATAACAAAGAAAATAAAGTCAACAACAAATACTAGATACAAACTGAAGAGTGTCACCTCGTTAATTTTCATAGCAAGTTTGTCCAATAAATCAACACGGCTCTTTGATTTTTTCCAAGGTTTCATCAACTAATACTTTTGGATAAGCATCTCCTTAGCTTTGGTTTCCTTGCTACGTAAAATGCTATTGGCTGCCCTTTTCAGAAGCAACATAGACTCTATGTTGCTTCTGATAGTCTCATTAGCCTCATTCTTGCATTATTTGCTGAAATTGGTTGGGTCAATAAAGAAAATTTCCATAAAAGAAAAATAAAAAAGAGCTATTTCCATTGCTACATCTTGTTTATGTTATGTTATCATAGACAAGACAGTTCTCACTTGAAAAAAAATTGTTAACGTGCAAGCCAGAATAGGACAATTAAATCAACAATGCTACAAGGACCCGAATGTTTTTTTTGTCAAAAATCGCGAAATAGAGAAGAGAAAAAGATGGGTTCCACCTCCTACTTTTGAGGCGCAATTCATGGGGAATCCTACCCATTTATCTCACATTCGCACAATCCGACGTAAATTCTTTCGGTCCATTTAGCATTTTTGCAATTAAATACTAGTGATCACTAAGTCACGTACATAAATCATCAAATAGTGAGTAAGTAATCTCAAATCTCCATATTTTAGATACAACAAAATAAATATAAAAATGTTAACCAGCATCTGTGCCAAAAAAAATAGATGGTGTTTGGTTTAAAATGAGTTTTTAGTTTTGAGTTTTCAATAATAGTTACGAAATATGAAAGGTATGGAGGATCAATGCAAAGGATGCAAGAAAGATGGAGGGGACTGCAGAGAGAATGGTTCAACGATGGAAGGATGAAATGTATTACATGCTTCTCTTATTTGTCAAAACATGGAAAACAAATAAAAGTTGTTTTCTATTTTGTATGTTAACTTTTTTTTCCAAAATGATTATTTTTCACAATATAAATGTGTTGCACTTTTGCATGAACGAAAATCGAAAACTAAAAGGACTATACCAAACACTATTACATTTCGATTAACTACATTACCGACTGAATCAAAGTTGAAAATATACTCTCTTCCGAATACCATTGAAAAAAAGTAATTAATGTGAAAATAATTGACCGACCTTTGGACTGGGTCGCTTCAAAATTAGTTTGAAGTTGGGTCAGTCTTCGCTCTGACTACTTCTGCATCCAGATGCGTTATTTTACTTCGGTAGACGCTTTCTGCATTGTTGAATTGTTTAGCAGCAGCATTAAAATAAGATAATGTTGTTAATGGATTAAAACTGCTGATTTTGATCATATTTGGAGGATTGATTTTAAATGGAGAAATCATGGTGACAAAGCATCGCTCAAGTTCAATGTGTGAGACAAAGTATCGCTGCGAGTTGAAGAAGAACGACGCAAAACTAATCTAGATGAGGTAGCATGAAATTACAGGCGACAGGCTTGAGTAGGAAGTGATAAGGTTCTTCTCCTTCCTTGCATCGATTTTTTAGATTCAAGAAGAACGAAATTTGCGTTTTAAAGATGAAGTGGATTTGATTTTGAGCAATGATTTTTTGTTAAAAAGGCAGGATGAAGAAGATAGCAGGAAACGAAAAGCTAAGCGGGAAATGAAAAGTTATTCGGAGGGGACACGTATTTTATATTTGCAGGAACAGTACCGTTAACACAGCGTAAGACCAAATTATGTTTTGTAAAAAGCATAGGAACTGTATTCTGATATTCCGCACAAAAATCACTTTTTTGCGTGATTGTTATATGGATATGTCGTTTTTGTTTTTGTTCTTTTTTCTTTCTGTTTTTTTGGCTAGGTGAGGATGAATTGTTGAGTTAAATTATGAAGAAAAAATTGATTTAGGGTTTGTGTAAAATACAAAAATTCATCCAAATAACCAATTAAACATGTCATGCAAACAGATATGGACTATCTTAATATAGATGTATTTTGATATTCCAAACAATTATTCCAATCATCCAAACAAATTTTTGTTTTAGTTAAAACAATTGATCGATGGTAGCAAGCTCTAATTTATAAACTTGAAAATGGATACAGATAATGCTACAGTCATCATCAAAATTATTTTCCAGTGACCAAAGTAAGATTAGTGCTTTTAAAATCTTTCAATTCCATTTATATTTTTAAACACCTTTGAATAATCATTTGTAGAAAACCATTTAAAAATATGAACTACCTCCTACAACAAATCTCCGCATCTCAATTAACAAACACTGCCTTCATTCACTTTGATGCATCACGTTGACGACTTTAACTGTTTCCACATTTGAATTGAGTGCTAATTGAGATGCAGATGGAAACCATAAATTATCCATTAACAATTAATTATGTTTACGAGTTATTACTTATTTACTTTTAACTTATTAATTATGTTTATAGTTATTACTTACTAATCATAAATGACAAAATATATTAATTAATTATTACTTATTTATTCGAGTTTACTAATAAAGAGTTATTGAGTAATAAAAGTTATAATTAGATTTCACATTGTAATTTGATGAAAATTTAAAATTTTGTTTTTTATTTTTATGAATTATTCTAAATTTATTACAAAATTTTTGAACTTGATTAAAATATTACTT
Organism: Allium sativum; assembly: GCA_030737875.1. Taxonomy (NCBI): domain Eukaryota; kingdom Viridiplantae; phylum Streptophyta; class Magnoliopsida; order Asparagales; family Amaryllidaceae; genus Allium; species Allium sativum. The sequence goes on along the minus strand of CM060916.1, from coordinate 790,127,279 downwards.
TATACTATTAATTATTCAATATTAATTATTAATTTTAAGTTTTTATTTATTAATTGATTATTATTAGATATTACTTATTAATTACATTTAATTATTATTTCTTTAAAATTAATCCTTTAATATGTTACTAATTATTAATTATTAATTACTAACTAAATTTACTAATTATATTTATCCACTAATTATTGAGCGTACGTAATACTTAATAACTATAATTTACTAATTATTTACAACTAAGTATGTTAAAGTATTAAATATAAAAGTTATTATTGATTATAGATAATAATTATTAATTATAAGTTACTTATTAATAATCATTATTCATAAGTTACAAATAATTGCCTATCTAACTATTCATACAAAATTATTAATTTGTTAAGCAATCATTATCAGTTAACTAATATTTAAAATAAATTATTAAATACTAGATATCACCTCATAAGTATTAAATTTTATTCTTAATTATTTAATATTATTCTAAGTTGTTACATAATTACTAAATTTAATTATTCAAATCCAATTATTAATTAATGATTATTGAAAATTAATTGTTGAATACTAAATGTTACTTATTAATTATTGATTATTTATTAAACATTAAATGTTAAACATTAATTATTGAATATATACAAAACATTAAACATAAATATCTAATATAATTATTATTTACAATTATAAAACATTAAACGCTAAATGTTACCTATCAATTATTAAATATGAATTATTAATTTTTTTCTTAATTATTGACAATTTATACCAGTTATATGTCATTATTATTTATTAATTTATTAATTTTTTAAAATTGATCAACATAATAAATATCACTAATAGTTATATTAGCCTTAAAAATTATTTAACTAATAATAGTTAATTGTTTAATAGTAATAATTAATTAATAGTTACTAAACTTAATTATTAAATATTACTATTTAGTTACTAAGTATTACATATTAATTAAATAATAAATGATAAACAACAATTATTAAATATTGATCATGACTTACTTATTTATTATTAAAAGTAATTAATAAGAATTAAATACGGTTTACTAATTATTAATAATTAACTATAACAAAACATTATTTAAAAAGTTAATTATCGATTATTGAATAATATATATTAAGAACAAAAACTTAATATCTATTACTAATTATTAATTATTTAATGGTAGTTTACTATTTATTACTAATATATATTATTTATTAACTTTAAATAAATATATATTACTAATATATATTGTCTATTAAGTATTAAATAATAAATATTAAATTGTAAATATAAATTACTTTTTGTTATTTACTATTTATTAAGAATATAACTACTTAGCAAAAATTACTATTTTTTAAAAATTATTTTAATTATTAAATGGTCGATATTATTCGTTAAATAAATATTACCAAACAGAAAATACTATCTTTTTATTTTAAATTTGTTTAAATATTAAATATAATTATTAATTATATTGGTAAAATGTTGAATTCCTAATGTTAATTTTCAATAATTAAAATTTTTAATTAATTATTGTATATTAATTTTTTGCTTAATTATTTATTAATTATTTGTTTAATAGTTATTATCAGTTATTATTAGTATTTAAATCTAATTATTAAATACTAGATATTACTTCATAAGTATTTAATTATGTTAATAATTTTTAGTTATCACATGATAGTCTTAATTATTATATAATTATTAATATTTAATTGTTTAATAGTAGTTATAAAATATTACATCTTAATTATTAAATAATTCTTAAATATTAAAAATAAATTATAAAATACTGATTACTAGTTATTTAATATTAATTATTAAATGTAATTAATAAGTACTAACTATAATTTACTAACTGTTAGTAATTAAATAATAACTTGTTAAATATAAATAATTATTATTCATAATTTATAATAATTAAAAATTAAAAATTATTTATTAATAATCATTAGTCATGCTTAATTACGAATAATAACATTTATAAGCTATAGTTTATGATTATTAATATGTGCTTTTTCTTGGATTAACGTAACTTATTTTTGCTTTGGTTCTGAAAGAACCGATGCAAATAACACTACCTGCTTCGATGCATTTGCTTCGGTTCCAAAGGAACTTATGCAAATAATATTATTTGCTCGAGCACAAAGACAGCCGAAGCAAATAACATTATTTACTTTTGTGCACCTGCTTTGGTTGTTAAGAAAACTGATGCAAATGACACTATTTGCCTCGGTTGTGAGCAAAATCGAAGCAAACAAGACGAAGCAACAGTCAAGGTATTGTTTGCTTCAGCACATTTGCTTTTTTTTATACAACCGAAGCAAATGATACCATTTACTTCGGTTGTAAGCTAAACTGAAGTAAATGAGATGAAGCAACAAGCTTTGTTTTGTACTAATGAAATTATAAGCAGTCAAAGCTAGGAGCATTTTCTTAATATATAGAATAAGAGATTTTGGCCTAGATTAAATATTTTTTGCATATAAATGGATCTTTAATCTTAATCATTTTGCTCTAATAACCTAGTCTCCATTTATAAAATCTTAATTCCCAAATCAATTATAAATTAACATTTAATCCATTCCTAATCGATCAAATGCAAATTAAATACATCAATGCATGAAATCAGTTGTCGTTAAGAGATCTATGCGAATAAATGCAAGTTATTAAGAAAATTTTCATTTTCAAGGCGTGCAATTTCTAAATAGGAAGATCTAGGAAAATTCAAATCAAATCGAAGAAGATGCCAGGCTAACCAGTGAGTGGAATTTGTCATATTTGTATATACTGCTAATAATATGTATTAATTCACCCTTATGATCTTAAACTATGTTAGAATGATATAAGTAATAATTTAACTCATTTTTTTTTTACATTTACATTTGATTAGGATCTAATATGCCATGGAAAATTAGTTAAAAATCCAGTTTTTATTGACTGTAATTAGGAACTGTTTTTTTGCAAAGCTATAATTAGCAACTATTAATATGTTGTTAAATTAAAAAGTGAGAAAATTCACAAGTGTCCCAAATTGAACATATTATATACTGAATATGTAGTTCTCGATGACACGAATCCATTGGTGTATTCGTTTACCGTTTGGATGTTCAAATTGATTAGAAGATGCATTAGAAGATCGAATTACGTGAACCGTCAATTTTGATCCAATGTTAAAATAATGACTACTCAACAATTGATGAATGGCAATGAATAGAGGACGTTGAATATTACTCAATGCTGGTTTCTGATCATGGTGATTAACTATCAGATAGCTCAAAATATGGGCTTAAATCTTAACGGAGGTGGTTGTTTCAAGGAAGCCAGAGGTGATCATATGGATGCCATTGAGAAGTAAGCAAGATGGGTTAGATCAATTTGGATTTGGCGGTGGTAAGGCGTTGATGATGGCGGTTGGCGAGCTACGAATTCCTCTAATTACTATAGTGAATGGAACGATAAGGAGAGCAGCAAATAATTATTTTAATATTTTTTTGGCAAAGCCGACTAGTTTTTATAATGATCTGTAATACTATTTATTATAACAAATGATAAATACAATGATTACAGGAGATAAAAGACATTTATCTAGTGCATTCGATTTTGAAGTGGACCGACCATAATACTAATCAAGCTAAAAGAACAGAAGCTAGACGGAGTGTCTAGACTACTAAAAACATACATTTACATACTCCATGCAGGCAGACAAAGTACAAAGCTACCAAAAGGTAGACAAAATAACATAAAAATGATATGTACAAAAAAATCACATGCCAATAACATAGGATAGTTCCACTTCACATGCGATGCACAGGAAAATAAAGTAGAATTTAGGACGATGAGTAGTAAAAAGGCGAGCACTCGAGCATATAGCTTACGCCCTCCGTTGTCGAGGCAATCACCTAGGAGGCAGTTAGTGCAAGTCTGACAAACTCATCACTAGAAAGAGCCACAAACTCCTGAACCAACAAATTCACTTAACTTCCGTTACCAAAACAAAGGAAATGGATCCACAAAACTATAAAAACACCTAAACGAACCACCACTAAACACAACTAACCACCAAAAAACAAGTTGAAACACATATGCTACCCAGACTACCACTGACATAGACAACACTTGCAAAAACAACCAACCAAAACAAAATACTACCAAAACGGATCACCAGAAAACAACACAATAGCTCAAAAACACTTCAAACTAGGTTTCGATCCACATCCAAAAGTTGATTAACTTAGGACTGCCTTTCGGTGAAGCGCCTGACTGGTGACCAAAGTTAGGAAGCATGAAAGGGCTCGTGAAGGCCACAAAATAAGCCTGAACCAAGGCAGCAGCAGGGCAGCGTGGAACACCAACTTTAGCGGCAAAAAGGGAATAAATGCATATAACAACCTCTCTATGCTTTACCAGTGTAAAAAAATGGAAATTCACAAGAGGAAGCAAGTTCATCAGTCTCCGGGGATGGGATCACCAGAGCATCCTCCTGACATGGTTATTGGCGAGAGCAATGGAGACCGATCACTGGAAGTGGAAGGTGATAGGTAGAAGGGCTGTAAAGGGTCGTGCATGTATGTGTGTCATTTGCACGGGCACATAGTTTTTGCATACAGAAATTGTAAACCCTAGCCTATTGATCTTTTTTAGTTTGTGTTTCTTAATGTTTAAGGTTATAGTCATTGTAATTTAGGCTATATAAAGGCATGCCCTACGTAACTCAAAAGATATGAACATCAACAAACACTTTCTCTGGTGTTTGATCTTATTTCTTCACCTTCTTTCTTTATCTAAACCCTTATTGTTTCTTCTTCGATCATCTAACACCTTTCTCTAATCATGCTTAAGCATCCCCTCAGATCATCTGTAATCTCCTTTCTCCAAATTCTACCTTATCCTTTTCCCCATTTCCCCCGTATTCTTCTCATTCGTCTCAAACTAAAACACCACACTGGCTTATAATACTGCAACTCCATCAAGAATGGCAATGGATACAGTAGCTTCAGAGGAAAGCCATTATAAAATGGCATCAGAGAAACAGTATGAGCATGATTTAGAACCGCAGACACCCAATCAACATCACTACACCACATTCCTTACCTTTATTCAAGATCAGGAAGAAGCCTTGGCAAGACAAGAAGAGGTTAACGGAAGATTCACTAATTCAATGGATAATCTAAATAACAAGGTGGATCAACAAAATAACAAATATGAAGGGATCTACAATATGTTGCAAGCTATATCACAAGATCTTCAACATCTAAAAGGTCAGTCCTCTAGCAACCAAGCTACTTCTGCAAATGCATAAGGAATTCTTGCTCCGAACCCTAATGGTCGACAACTTCAATCATCCAATAATCCCCCTCTTTTGCAACTTCATCAAATAAATAATCCAGTAAACCTTACAAATCCCAATAACCCATTACCTCTGATCCTCAACCAAACATCTTTGCCTACAGCAAATCAAACCCAAACCAGCCAAGAACACATTTCCTGGAACAAGAACTCACCTTTACCTAACCGTAAACTCGACTTTCCATATTACAATGGAGACGAGATGGTTTTTGAATGGGTAAACCAGGCAGAATAGTTCTTTAGCTTTCATCAGACAGAAGAACACGTTTGGGTAAAAGTTGATTCATTCTATTTAAAGAAAGTTGCTCTCAAATGGTACAATTGGTACACCAAAAACATAAAAGATCATGAAACATGGGTTGTATTTAAAGAAGAAATTCTGGTTCGGATTAATGAGGAAGAAGTGGAATAGGCCTATGAGGAATTAGTTAAACTTAAGAAGATAACCATAACATCAGCATAACTGTCCAATTTTGAAGGGTTACAAGCCACACTTGAGACACTGCCACCACAATTTCTCCTTGATCGATTCATTGGAGGGCTCAAGGAAGAAATAAGGTATGATGTCTTAACCTCTAGACCATAAAATTTTAAGCAAGCCGTGTCATTAGCCAAAACATTTGAACGAGTATGGAACAGAACCAAGAAAGGTAAAGCAAATCATTCTTACCTTACCACAAAAGTTAACCCTACCCAAACAATTCCCACTTCCAAGAATGTAGTTAAAATTCAGACAAAGATACTACCATTACTATCGAGAAAATGACCAAAAGTAAAGGCCCTGACCCCACAGCAATTAATTTAAATGAGAAGATAAGGCATATGCTATGGATGTAAAGAGCTATGGCATAGGGATCATAAGTGTAAAAATACACAAATACACATTCTAGAGCATATAATGTCTCTCACTAATTTTGAGGAAAATGCAGAAGAATCTTCTGGAATTAAATGATGAACAGTGTGAGGAAGTTCTTGTAGAAACCCACACCATTACTCTATGAGCTATGTGTGAGATACCTACTTTATCTACCACTGTAAGAGGAAAACCAGTGCAAATACTTATAGATTCATGATCAACACACAGTTTCACGATGAACAGCTGGCGCATAAACTCAAACTCAAAATGGATGAATCTAAAACCTATGAAGTGATGGTAGCAAATGGTGAAAAACTCAAGGGATCTGGAATTTGTAATGATGTAATCCGTAACTGCCAAGGATATAAAATTCCCATTGACTTATTGCTATTACCTTTGGAGGGTTGTCAAATAGTACTCGGAGCTCAATGGGTGAAAAAACTTGGAGGGATCATCTTGAACCTGGATAAACTATTTGTTAAGTTTACTTATGAGAATAAAAGATATATTTGGCAAGGTATACAACAATAAGAAGTCAAACTAGTGGACAATAAAAACATTGACAAAGAGCGCAAAAAAAGAGCAACTATGTAACGACCCGTATTTTCAGCGATATATAATCAATTTATTTAATTATTTATATAGTGATTTAGAGAATTTAATGGCCGTTTAATTAAATTATATTGAATATTTAATTAATATAATAATTAAATAATATATTTAATTCTGAAATAATCAGAATTAGCTGAAATCGCATTACGGTGTGAATTAGGCAATTCAAAATATATAATTCAGTTTGTAATTGAATTTGAATAACGAATATATTATTTGAACGACAGTTTGAACGTATAATTATATTATAATTAAAATTGAGCTTGAAATGGCGCGGCAGCTCGCTATTTGGCGATTCGAACTTCAACTGAATATACAGGGTCCGTTTTAAATCGGATTTCTGTGAAACAAGAAACGTTCGGAGCTGGGGAAGTATATTTTTCTAGTGGAAGAGAAAAATCGGGATTTCATTATGTAGATTTTGATTTATGTCCAAATCAAATTTTAGAAAGTCGCTGTAGAATTTCTTTATAATTTATATCGATTTATTTATATTATAAAAGGAATTTAATATAAATCGAATATCGATATAACTGGGAACTTTGAAATATCGAGCTATAAATCCAAATAGGAATATTTTAGAGCTATGTGATATTCTTTGTGAATATATACGATAATATTTATTTTTAAATATTTAATTTAATTATTTTTAAATATATTTATATATTTAAATGGTCTATTTACAGCTTTAAAAATAGCCAGTTTTGCAAATGACCTCCGTTTTCGACGAAACCCATTTTGTTGGATCCGCAATATTAAATTATTGCTAGATTTCAATTTCCGTGATTTTTGAAGTCAATATGTGGCCGTGGGCGATTTTAATGTGAAAAACAGTCGATATTCTAACAGTTAAAATACATTGTGTGAGCAAACGAAGTCGGAATTCGACGAAACTAGTTTCGTTGGATCTGTAATATCGAACTGTAGCTGTATGTCCATTTTCGTGATTTTTGGATATTATAGATGATTACAGGGATTTTTAAACAACATATACAAATAGCGTTCGAATAAAAGAAATAAAATAATCGATTAAAAAATATATTAAAATCTTACTATAAATAACCCTTAAACTTTCTAAACCTAATTCCTACTTTCTTTCTGGTCAAGGAATTTGTGGTCGTCAGTCTTGTTTCTTAAAACCAATATCTTGAGTTTGAAGATTTTATAAAATCAAACTTAACACTATAAATCTAGAAAAGTATATATTAGAGATGCTTAAGTCATCCTCTTCATTTTGAGATAGCATTTGAAGGGTTCGATACTCATTCTGGTGCACTGATTTTCGCGAATGGGCGGTTAGGGTTGGGGTATCCATGGCTTGTGAGCATCTGTTGGTGAAAATAGGGTTGTTTATGGGTTCGGTGGAAGGAATGAGGTTCGTATGCATATTTTTGGGAAGTCTGGTGTTGTTTTCATTCGATGTGGTTCAGGGGTTGTCGCGAGCCTGTACAACGCGATTGGGGAGGAGGCCGACGAGTAAGAAGTGAGGGTATGGAGAGGTGTAGTTCGGAAAGAGAAGCTCATTGGAGAAAACCTTGGGTGCTTCTGTGGATAAACGAGATCGGGAGGGTAGGTCAAAGTTGGGAAATGGTTTACTGGAAATGAGCATTTGAGCTTCGTGGGGGAGATGAATACCGCGGATGCGGGTCTGGAGGGTATTGGGCCACGATGGAGTAAAAAGGGGGTGAGGCCCATTTTATAAAAATAAGTTTAGTCTATTTTAATTTAAAATAATTGCATAACTTGTTAATATCGTAAATTGATCATACGTTATTTAAATTCAGTGAAACAAGATCCGTTAGGATTGTATGGACGTACACTACCTAATGGAACTAATTGGGAGTGGATTGGAGCTCATTTGAAGTTATGGCAAAATAAATTGTTTGATTCAAATCAAACAACAGTTTATCGTTCTTTAACGATGAACTGCTAAAGTGAGTAAAACTCACCAACTCTGAACAGTTATATTTCTATAACGTATTCTTAGAACTAATAATTATCTGTTGATTGTTGTGTGTTAACTGTTTGGTTGAATTGCTTATGTATTGGTTGAAATTATAGATAACAATATATATATATATATAAATTGTTAATCAAATATTGATTATGTTTAGCATAATATTTCATAGTGAAATGAAATCGATGTTAATTATATTGTTTAACTTCTGTGATGTAGGGAAACAGGTTGGAGGGACCCAACTGGGTTCCTCAATATATAAAATACTGTTTTGTTTCATACATTGTGATATATGATGTGATATATAATCTGTTGTTGATTATGTGTGTTTGAATGATATCGATCACTGTTGTTTGGTATTTTAAATACCGTAAGAAAACCCTGGGATGAAAAAGGAAAATTTCAATAACTATATTGAAATGAAATATTATATAAAATCGAAAGATTTTATATAGAAGGAAGATTTCAAACTGTATATTGGAATAGAATATTTATAAAATCAAAGGATTTTATATAAAGGAATATTTATAAAATCAAGGGATTTTATAAAGGAAATTATTTGTAAAACAAATATAAAGGAAATTATTTGTAAAACAAATATAAAGGGAAATATTTGTAAAAAAAATAGAAAGAGAAATATTTGTAAAACATTTACAAATAAAACAGAAAGAGAAATATTTGTAAAACATTTACAAATAAAACAGAAAGAGAAATATTGGTAAAACATTTATAAATAGAGTTATAAAAAGGAAATTTTTATTTAGAAAATAAATAGAGTTATAAAAAGGAAATGTTTATTTAGAAAATAAATAGAGTTATAAAAGGGATTTATTGGGAAATGAAAAGAATGTCATATAAGGTAATATTTGGCAAATGAATAGAATTTTACATCAGGAAAGTTTAGACCCGTGCTTCGCACACGGGTATAACATGATATGGATTTAAAGCAAAGATTTTAAATAGAATCTTTTGTAACCAATAGGTTGAGAATATTAATTTATAAATAATATTTTATAAATAAAATAAAATATTTATCATTGGATAAATAGATTATATAAGTCAAGGCTTATATAGAGAAGTAAGAATCGATTTCAACATCGATATTTGAAACTGAATATGGACGTAGAGTTAATCAAAGGAGTTAATCAAAAGGTGTTAATCAAAATGAGTTAGAGGAGTTAATCGATTAGAGTTAGAGTTAACTAGTTAGAGTTAATCAGTTAGAGTTAATCGATTAGAGTTAAATCGAACTAGAGTTATTCGAAAGGAGTTAATCGAATATTAGTTATTCGAAAGGAGTTATCGAATATTAGTTATTCGAAAGGAGTTATCGAATAATAGTTATTCAAAAGGAGTTATCGAATATTAGTTATTCGAAAGGAGTTAATCGAATATTAGTTATTCGAAAGGAGTTATCGAATATTAGTTATTCGAAAGGAGTTAATCGAATATTAGTTATTCGAAAGAAGTTAATCGAATATTAGTTATTCGAAAGGAGTTATCGAATATTAGTTATTCGAAAGGAGTTAATCGAATATTAGTTATTCGAAAGGAGTTATTGAATATTAGTTATTCGAAAGGAGTTAATCAAATATTAGTTATTCGAAAGGAGTTAATCGAATATAGTTTATTCGAAAGAAGTTAATTGATAAGAGTAAATTAGTTAGAGTTAATTGAATAGAGTTAATACAGTAGGGTAAATCAAATAGAGTTAATCCAATAGAGTTAATCAAATAGAGTTAATAGAATTGAGTTAATCAAATAGAGCTAATTGATAAGAGTAAATCGATTAGAGTTAACCGAATAGTGTTAATTGAATAGAGTTATTCGAATATAGGTTATTCGAAGAAGAGAGATTATCGAATATAGTTTATTTGAAGGAAAGAGTTATCGAATAGAGATTTATTCGAAAGAGAGTTACGTAAGGAAGTTTGTTAAAGATTTAAAAGATAAACTTTGACTATTTTGAAGTTAAAACGTTGTTCAGTTAAGGTCTGAGAGGTAATTATACCCCAACTTGATTGACTTCCTTCTTAACTAAGAATGGTAAGGTTTGATAGTGAATTATGGTTAAGTGAATTTAGTTAATGAGTGAAATGGTTTGAGTTAGCATGGCGATGTTTGATTTAAACATCAATTTAAATCCAGTAAAGGAGTTTTGGAAATGTTTTCCAAATAAGAATCAGAAATGTTTTCGGATAATAGAAAATAAGAATTTAGAATATATCGAAACAGGAGATAAGTAAATTAATGAACTAAAGAGATAAATGTTAAATGATGATTGATCGATAAAATTTCCATCTGAAAATAATATCGTTGTTTGCACACGTGTTTTTCTTTGATAGTTAAATCACAGACTATCAAAGTTTTGACTATTTTTCTGTCGTCAATACGGAGAGACCGGTTTGATCCTTATCCAAAGAACCACTCTGTATGGGCGTTAGCGTTTCGAATCAAATAGATCGAAGACAAATTGAAGACGGAGTAAAGTGCAAGGGCTGTTGTATAAGTCCTAGGTAGAGATTGCCTAGGATGGGTGTACGGAATAGTGCCTTCGGTTTGTCCAGTCCCAGGACAACTTGAATGGACGAATATTTGATAGAGTATATCTGGTAGATCACGTAAGTTGATCGTTTCAAACGTATTTACGTTGGTGGCGGACGAATTCGTTTCTCTTAGCTTATACCCGTGGTATTTTTGGGGAAATCAATTTGTGATTTGACGGGTATGACGATGTGGCATTCGGGGGAGTCATCTGTTAAAAAATACGTTTTGACCTCGAGCCTCATCAACTGGGAAATGACAGAAATCGGGCAGGCAGCATGGCTAAGTGGTTTGCAACCAAGTAGGGTATATTGTCACCATCTAGAGAATATTCATATTTGTTACTTCTTTCAATTCTGTTTCTCCCGGAAATGGTTATGTTGGTTTACCAACTGTAAGGTGACAATATATTCGATACACTCAAGCGAAATGAGTGGTCGGTCATGTGTGGCCGAGTTGCAAGATGTTCTTGTTGAACTCCAGTGTATCGCTTCTAGAGTACACTGAGCGAAAGGTGGATCCATACCTTGTCATAGTTGGAATCCATTCCCCAAATAAGAGCCCGTGGTTTTGATTGTATATTATATATGTAGAACGTTAGATGCAAGCGTTTCTACTAGATTGATATTACTTGTGTTATATTTATAATATCAGAATAATATTGTTTTACTAATGATTTGGGTTATAGTAAGGTAAAAACCATCCGTGTTTATGTGTGGATCGGTCTTATGATTATCCTTTGTTTCAAAACGATTTTTGAAAGTTAAATCAAATAATTTGAGTTTACTCACACCAGTCACATGACTGACCCGGAATTTATTTTGTTTTGTTTTCCCTAAAATCTTGGGTGCCCAATTTTGTACGGGCAGTCAAGTAGTCGGGATTTACAGATACTTGAAGAGCTGAAGCAGGAGGCTTCAGAATTGTATAGCTATGGTTTTTCTGCTGTGTTGTAAGTGTCGTACTTTGGAAATGATACGTATATTCAAGTACAGATTTATATTTCAAAGTTGTGTTATGAAATATATTTATTCGTTCCGCTGTGAGATTCGTGCTTACTATGATGTCTTATGTTCTTCTTCTTCTTCTATTCTAAGTTTCTATCTTATCTATATCCTCACCCTCTAATTTCTTTCATGGACTATCCGGTGTTTCCGATGCTTGAATAGTCGATATAATGTTGTATGCTGATATCCAGGATCGCAAATTCCCCAGGCCGTTACAAACTATCTATGATGTTATTGGCCATCGGTGAGTCAAAGATTGATTTGAATGAAGATCCTTTGCAATCTATTCTAGAAGAAATCAAGAAATTATTGCAGCAATACCCTGAAATCATCACTGCCTCCTCCACACTTCCGCCTCAAAGAAAGCATGATCATAAAATTCCATTGAGGACAGGAGCTAATCCAGTATGCCTCAATCCCTACAGACATGCTCATTACATAAAGGATGAATTAGAAAAAAATATCAAAGACTTGCTGGAAAGTGGTGTTATTAGACACAATCAGAGCTCATATTCCTCCCCTGTCGTAATGGTAAGAAAGAAAGATGGTACGTGGAGGCTATGCATTGACTACCGAGCTTTGAATACACTAACTATTAAAGATAAATTCCCAGTTCCATTAATTGGTGATTTATTTGATCGATTACATGGCTCTAAATATTTTCTAAACTGGATCTTAAATCGAGCTATCATCAAATTAGGATGTGTGAAGAAGATATTCATAAAACTGCTTTCAAAACACATGATGGGCATTATGAATGCATTGTAATGCCTTTTGGCTTGGTTAATACTCCCTCTACCTTTTAATCTTTAATGAATGACATCATTATATCATATTTACGAAATTTTAACTTAGTATTTTTTGAAAATATAGTAATATACAACCATACAATGTCTGAGAATATGAAACATCTTAGTATTACTTTTCAGGTCCTGAAAGCCAATCAACTTGTTATTAAGTTAACTAAATACAGCTTTGCCAAAGTATCTTTGGTGTATCTAGGGCATATAATATCAGTGCAGGGAATATCTGTAGACCCAAGCAATGTGCAAGCTGTAATGGGGTGGCCGTTTCCTAAAGATTTGAAGGCACTTAGAGGATTTTTGGGCTTAATTCGATATTATAGAAAGTTTATAAGAAGTTATGGTTTGATTGCAATTCCCCTTACTAATATACTATAAAAAGACTCTTTCTATTTGAATGATGAAGCTAAACAGGCTTTCAATACATTGAAACAATGCCTGGTTAATCCCCTATCACTACAACAAAATGACCATATTACAACGGTGGAAAACCGTTGTAATATACATTTTACAACGATAGGCTAACTGTCGTGTATTAAGAAGTTGTAATAGACTAAAATCTTTAACAACCTTTTTGCACCATTGCAACACCGTTGTAATATGTATATTTTACAACTTTTTTCCACCGTTGTAGTAAACTTTATTGCAACAGTTGTGCACCGTTGTAATAATATCTACTACAACTGTTATGCACCGTTGTGATTGACATTTGGGTTTTAAAAAAATAGACATACAATACACTAAATATAGCAATACTTCATAAGAAAATCAGATATTATAGTTATTTGCAAAATAATTTATTAAAATACTCAAATATTCAGTATTACAAACAATAAGTTTTAGACAACATTTCGTGCATTATTACATACTTGACCGTTACAAAGCAACTTAGTACAAGAACAAGTTATCCACAAAAAATTGCATATCCTACGGGAGTACACTAGTCGAAGACAACGAAATCTTTACGCTATTTTGGTGCAAGTTCACTGCAGTGATCAAACCTATTGCATAAGAATATGTCTGTTGTTAGTAAAAGAACAAAAATTGTTTTTAAACCAACATTACCAAATCTTAATAGCATCACTCATAAATAACATTCTATACACCAAATCTTCCGTGTTATCCTCGTATTCCCTTAGCTTTGATCATGTTAAATATAAATGTAACATTAGTTGTTGCATCTACATGTATGTGTGTCATTTGCATGTGCACATAGTTGTTGCGTACAAAAATTATAAACCCTATCCTATTTGATCTGTTTTAGTTCGTGTTTCTTGATGTTTAAGGATATAGCCGTTGTAATTTAGGCTGTATAAATGCATGCCCTATGTAACTCAAAAGATATGAATATCAACAAACACTTTCTCTTGTGTTCGACCTTATTTCTGCACCTTCTTTCTTTATCCAAATCCTTACTGTTTCTTCTCCGATCATCTAACACCTTTCTCTGATAGTCCCTAAACCTCCACTCTGATCGTCTACAATCTCCTTTCTCCAATTTCTACCTTGTCCTTTTCCCCATTTCTTCCTTGTTCTTCTCATTCATCTCAAACTAAAACACCACACTGGCTTATAATATTGCAACTCCGTCAAGAATGGCAATGGATACAGCAGCTTCAAAGGCAAGCCATAACAAAGCAAATCAAAAAGGGGGTGTTCGAGAAGACAGATCTGCCAAATTTGGATGTTTGTGTGAGATCCGGTAAGGGTGCGAGCTATTATAGCACAGTGATAAAAGTTGGGAAAGGCAAGAAAGGGGAGGATGGACGAATACGAGAGTTGTGGGAGAGAGCGATAAAAAGAGGAGGAAAATTGGAGAGAAGAGTTGAAGAATTAGGAATGGCTCTGGTCGCCATTAATAGTGGAGAAAGCACCTATTTCTTTTGATTAACTTTGATTTATTTTATTATTTAACTAATTTAATAATTATATAATTAAAAGATTAATTAATATGCTTATAATTTGTACATACAACATTTGTTTTACATGTGGTTGTGTATGGGTTATTTTAGGGCATTTGAAGTACGCATATCAGGTACTAGTGATATTTCACGGTGATGGGTTATGGCAAGATCAATAGCTTTGTAAACAGTGGGGAGATAATGAGTTTTGGGATTTATTCCAATAGTGATGTTGGTCGTTAGGAAAATGTCTAAAATGGACTTATTCGAAACAGTAGTATGTTTTCAGCATTCAACCCGAGACTTTGGGCTTGATCATTTGGCATTCTAACTAGGAGTTTAGGCTTGATTATTCACATGCGTTGACTTATACAAGCTAAGACTTTGGGCTTAGTCGTGTGCATATGTTTACGATGATGACGAGTTGGCAATTTGGGCCCAATCGTGATAGTTTTTTGGTATATAATTAGACGTAGTAGACATAGTAGTGAGACCAAAATATATGATGTTACTATAGTACTAATTTGTTTAGCTACTATGTATTTTACTCATCATACATGTATTTTGCACCCTTTATCATTTTTCTTTTTCTAGTTGTACTCTAATAGATTGATATAGAGGATCGGTGGGGATTGGAGGGGAGGTGACAAGATGGAAATGCTTATCTGCAATCTATTATTTTATTTCATTTACTCACAGACTTCAAATTGAATTTGTTCCTTGCATATTGAAATGTTATGAGTTAAGTTTATTTGATGTTATATTAATTGATTAGTTTGGAATTATCATATTATTGATTGTTATATGTTGTTCATTTCCTATGAGTTTCACATGTGTAGAATATTGTTGATAGCTCTAAGATTTGTTTTTATGATTTACTGTAAAAATTATTAATCATTTATGGTGTTGGTTTTAATTTTAGACATGGGTCGGGGTTTGCAAATTGCCGGTTGTTTCAGCTAGTAGGGCTTTATTAATTTGCGAGTGGTTAAGGATGCCCAACGCTCAAGTTTTTAGTTTGGCATACCCTATCCCACGCCATTAAGAAATTGGACAAGGAGATGGAAGGATATTTTCTATAAGAAGGCGGGGCGAATTAGTCTTGTAAATAATCCAGTTCATAAGTTTATGGGAAAAGGCAATATATAGGGATTGCACCGAAAACCGAGTTCACTAGAGTAATTTTGTCTCCCCTCGATAGTGATGTCCCTTTCTAACTTGATAGCTCGAATGATATATTTCCTAAAATGAAGGACCAATCTTCCTTCTTTGATTGATAGACCTGATTGATAGACCTAGTTTGGGCATCGGGAATTGGAGAAGGGAGCATTTGTGGGTGAAAGCAATTCCAAGCCCATCAGGGCGCAAATCAATTGACATGTACACAACACTCTTACTGAAGTCAATCTAAAGACCAAAAGAGATCACAAAGCAGTATGGTAGAAGCTTAAGTGAGGGAAAGAGGAAGAACAGGGAAAGAATAGAAAGAGGGTGTCATTGGCGAAATGAAGGGAGCCAGGACGATGAGGCAACAATGAGGCCAAAAGTGTCTACTGGGTTAGTCATATGAGCAAAGATGTCCATAACAACATTGAAAATAATAGTAATAGAGGGCCACCTTGATGAAAGCCTATAAAAGGAGAGAATAAGTCCTCTCTCAAACCATTAGCACGTATTGAGGAAGAAGACATAGTTAGAATTTGGTCAATCCAATCAATAAATTTTAAAGGGAAGCCTCTAGCTCTTCGCATAATATAACAAACTACATGGCAACAAAGTTAAAATCTTTAGAGAAATCTAACTTAACGAAAGCATGATTCATGTTCTCCGAGTGACAATGGGACAAAGCATATTTTTATAGATTTAAAAGAATATTAATAATTAGTTTAATTTATATCTACTTTTATAGATTATATACGACACTTGAACTTTATTTATAAATTCTCAAAAATACTTGAAAATTTTACTTTCAAACAATTCAAAAGACAAAAATGCAACTAAACATTTATTTTTTTTGAAAATACAGGCACAAGTTCAATATAGATAGAAGTTCAAAGAGATCATATTTCATAATGATCATATAGTTATACCCGCTATAGCGAAACCTATTCGAATTAAACAACATGTCAAATATATTTCAATCAAACGTTATTGTAAACAACATAAGAATATAAGTAAATAATTATTGGCATGAAATCTCTTAGGTCTCCCTAGAAAAGTCCATGTAAATTATATATATGAACGTGTATTTCTAAATGTTCTGTAGAGACATGCACGTTCCCTACACTTTGATTTCCTATTACTTTTGTTCCTTGCGAAATGATGACTACACACCATAACAGAGAATTCAAGAAAAAGTTAAACAACAATATATAAACCATCATCCAAGAACTCAATGATTATCTATAACACATGGATATCATATGGTTTATTTAAAAGTGAGTGAACTCGCTAAAATTCCAGCCAACTTTTTTGTGTTTTTATTCAATCTAAAATCGAATTTTTAAATTTTCATTCGCTCCAAATTCGAACTCAATTTCAAAACATATATAAAATTGATATGAGTTCGGTGCAATCTATTCTTTTTTCAAAAGATCAAGTAGACGAATAAGAATTATGAGTAAGTGAAGTGTGTTTCATTTCTCTATCATTATATTATACAAAATACCATCTATACTTGATTAGATGGAATCTATGAAATTCAAACTCGTGATTCGTTATTACCATCACCGCATTTAAATCAGACCTCACATGAGACAAATACTAAATTTATAGGTTTTAAAATTCAAAATATAATTAATTACAATGATTATATAAACCCAAACCTCATCTTACCTAAAACCAATTACCCTTCCTCCTCTACACACATCACTTCCGTCTCAGGGTCTATGCACTCACATGTGTTCTCCATCTTCAGGCTACTATTCGACAGATCGTCGTTGCCATTCATTTTCAATATGCGTGCTCCACTTCCCTAATCCAAAATCAAGCAATTCAGGTCCAGCCAAACAATTATGACCCAAAGTTTTGAATGAAGACAAACTAAATGTCGCATTTTCCTCCGCATGATCGTAAACAACCAAAGTCTGCCACAAAATGTTATTTTTCCATAAAAACCCACATCAACCAATGGCATAGCCAATTGTCACCTAAATCCCCAATAATGCCAAACCCTTTTTTATTGACCTCCACGTCGAGCACTACCCATCTCCATTGCATGCAACCTAAAAAAGCATATAGTTGAAGTTCATACTCATACGATTTCAACAAATCAAATTTTATAATTTTAGTTAGGTATTGTAGTTCCTCGAAATTCCGGTACAATTTGAGTTGACCAAATAACACAAATCCAGCCCCAATTGCACCGGAAACCAGAAAACTAATAGAAAGAAAACAGAGGGTGAGGATAGATAAGATAGAAACATAGAATATAAGAAGAAGAACATATAACATCAGAGTAAACACGAATCTCACAGCAGAATGAATAAAATATAATACACAAAAAACTTTGAAACACAAAATCTGTATTTGTATATTAGAGTATAACACTTACATCACAGCGGAAATAAACAATAGCTAGAAAATACTGTTGAAGCCTCCTACTCCAACATCTAGTGTATCTGTAAATCCTGGCTACTTGACTGCCCGTACAAAATTGGGTACCCAAGAGTTTAGGGAAAACAAAACAAACTCCTGGTCAGTCATGGGACTGGTATGAGTAAACAATTTTAAAACAGTTTGGGAATAAAACGATATCTCATAAGACCACATCGTATAACGGAACGGCTTTTTCCCTTATGAGAATCCAAATCAATTTGATTTAACTTTCAAATCATTTTGAAAGAAATGATAATCTTTATATCAAAACTCATTGATATTATAATAGTGTCTATCAACCACAATATAATAATCATCTTGCAGAACACTTTCATCTCACATTCTACGTATATAGTATATAATCAAAACCGTGAGCACTTATTGGATAATGGGTTACCAACTATGACAAGGTATGGAACCACCTTCCGATAGTGTACCTCTAGAGAGGAATACACTGGGTTCAACAAGAACATATTGCAACCCAGCCGCACATGACCGACCACTCATTTCGCTTGATTGTATCGAATGTATATCACCAACGGTTGGGATCAACAACCGTTTCCCGAATGGGACAGCATCGACAATAGATTATAAAATGAAATGAATATCTCTAGATAGGTGATAATACACCCTAATTGGCAGCCAACCACTTAGCCATGCTGCCTGCCCGATTTTTGTCATTTCCCGGTTGTGAGGCTAGAGGCCACGCTTATCTCTGACAGATCACACATTTATTCACTTTGAATGTCACATTGTCATACCCGCCAAATCACAAATTGATTTCCCCAAAAATACAATGGGTATATAGCTAAGAGGAACGAATTCCTCTGCCACCAAACATATATACGTTTGAAGAGATCAACTTACGTGATCCATTAAATATACTCTGTTAGACATTCTTCCATACAGGTCGTCCTGGGACTGGACAAACCGAAGGCACTATTCTGTAAACAGGAAAACCCTTGCATAACTCCGTCTTCAATTATCTTCATCATATTTGATCGCAACGCTAATGCCCATACATAGTGGTTTTCAGATAATGAGTATGATCTCGGTCTTTCCGTATTGACAACGGAAAAATGGTCAAAAACTTCGATAGTCGGTGAGTTAACTATCAAAGAAAAACACGTGTGCAAACAACGATATTATTTCCCGATGGAAATTCTATCGATCAATCATCAATCATCATTTATTTCTTAAATTAATTTATCATTAATTTATTCATTCTCCATTTCCTGTTTCCGTATATATACAGAACTTCTTATTTTCTAAATTTAGAAAATATACGATATTAACATTGGAAAACATTTCCATATTAACTCCCCTTTCTTATTTTCTATATTAGAAAAACATTTTTGATTCTTATTTGGAAAACATTTCCAAAACTCCTTCATTGGATTTAAACAGATGTTTAAATCAAACATCGCTATGCCAACTCAAACCATTAACACTTATTAACTAATCACTTGACCAATTTTCACTGTCGAACCTTAACCATTCCTTAGTTAAAAACGAAGCCAATCAAGTTGGGGTATAACTACCTCTCAGACCTTAACTAAACAACATTTCTAACCTCGAAATAGACAAAGTTCACCCTTTAAATCTTTAACAAACTTCCTTACATAACTCTCAGATTCTATTTACGAATCCACTTCTTTATTGAAAAACATTGATTATAACTATAGCGTTATAATCCCTACTTCTGAAATATCTAACTCCAAAATATAACGCGATTAACTTAAATCAATTAACCCTAACTCCATTAACTTTAACTCGATTAACATTACTTCGTTAACTCTTATCACTTAACTCCTTTCGAATAAACTATATTCGATTAACTCCTTTCGAATAAACTATATTTGATTACTCCTTTAACTCTATTCGAATAAACTATATTCGATTAACTCTTTTCGAATAACTAATATTCAATAAACTCCTTTCGAATAAACTACATTCGATTAACTCCTTTCGAATAAACTATATTTGATTAACTCACTTAACTCTATTCGAATAAACTATATTCGATAACTCCTTTCGAATAATTAATATTCGATAAACTCCTTTCGAATAAACTATATTCGATTAACTCCTTTCGAACAAACTATATTCGATTAACTCCTTCAACTCTAATCGAATAAACTATATTCGATAACTCCTTTCGAATAACTAATATTCGATAATCCTTTCGAATAAACTATATTCGATTCACTCCTTTCGGAAAAACTATATTCGATAACTCCTTTCGAATAACTAATATTTGATAAACGTCTTTCGAATAAACTATATTCGATTAACTCTTTTCGAATAACTAATATTCGATAATCCTTTCGAATAAACTATATTCGATTAACTCCTTTCGAATAAACTATATTCAATAACTTCTTTCGAATAACTAATTTTCGATAATCCTTTCGAATAACTAATATTCGATAATCCTTTCGAATAACTAATATTCGATAACTCTCTTCTTTGAATAACCTTATTCGATAACTCCTTTCGAATAACTAATATTCGATTAACTCCTTTAACTCTATTCGAATTAACTATATTCGATTACTCTTTTAACTCTATTCGAATAAACTATATTCGATTACTCTTTAACCCTATTCGAATAAACTATATTCAATTACTCTAATCCGACTAACTCTAATTCAATTAACTCTAACTCGATCAACTCTAATCGATTTATTCTAATTCGATTAACTCTAATCGATTAACTCCTTCTTGATTTATATAACTTAATCGATTAACTCTAACTCGATTAATTCTAATTCAATTAACCCTAATTCGATTAACTCTAATCGATTAACTCTAACTCGATTAACTCTAACTCGATTTGATTAACACATTTTGATTAACTCCTTTGATTTACTCTACTTCCATATTCAGTTTCAAATATCGATGTTGAAATCGATTCTTACTTCTCTATCTAATTCCTGACTTATATATTCTATTTATCCAATGATAAATATTTTATTTAATTTATAAAATATTATCTATAAATTAATCTTCTCAATCTATCGGTTAGAACAGATTCTATTTAAAATCTTTGCTTTAAATCCATATCACGTTATACCTGTGTGCGAAGCACGGGTCTAAACTTTCCTGATGTAAAATTCTATTCATTTGCTAAATATTTCTTTATATAACCTTCTTTTCATTTTCCAATAAATTCCTTTTATATTTCTATTTATTTTCTAAATAAATATCTCCTTTTATAATCTATTTATTTTCTAAATAAATATTTTCTTATATAACATTCTTTTTATAAATAATTCCTTTCAATGTTATTTATAAATAATTCCTTTCAATGTTATTTATAAATAATTCCTTTTTATATAAAATCCATTGACTTTATAAGTAATTCCTTTTCAATTCTATTTGTAAATGGTTTACAAATATTTCCTTTTTCAATTCTATTTGTAAATGGTTTACAAATATTTCCTTTCATATTCTATTTGTAAATGTTTTACAAATATTTCTTTTTCAATTTGTTTTCCCCAATATTTCCTTTTCTCTTATTCCTTGATTTTATAATTATTTCTTTTTATAAAATCCTTTTCTTTATATATATATAATCCATTGATTTTATATAAATAATTTATTTTCAAAATACACTTTGAAAATCCCCTTTTCTATATCCCAGTATTTCTTACGGTATTTAAAATACCAATTCACAATGATCGATATCATTCAAACACACATAATCAACAACAGATTATATATCACATCATATATCACCATATATGAAAAATAGTAAAATAAATGTTGAGGAATCCAGTTGGATTCCTCCAACCTGTTTTCCTGCATCCACAGATGTTAAACAATATAATTAACATCGATTTCATTTCAATATGAAATATTCTGCTAAACAGAATCAAGATTTGATAAACGATTTATATATATATATCGTTATCTATAATTTCAACCAATACATAAGCAATTCAACCAAACAGTTAACACATAGCAATCAACAGATAATTATCAGTTCTAAAAATACGTTAAAAAATATAACTGTTTAGAGTTGGTGAGTTTTACTCACATTTCGCGTTAACCGTTAAATAACGATTTACATCTGTTGATTCAAACGGACAATTTATTTCACAATAAATTGTAACGAGCCCCAATTCACTTCCAGTCAGTTCCATTGTATAGCCGCCGTCCATACGATCCAATCGGATCTTATTTCGTCAAATTCTGATATCGTATGATAAAGTTATGCTATTACGATGTGAATACACATTTAAATCAAATTAAATAGTTGGATTTTTATTTCTTGATGGGCCTTAACCTTTTATTTTCCTCTCGGCCCACTTAGAAATACACCAGCCCGCCCAAGACCAGCCTTCTTCCCCAATGTTCATCTGGACGCCGCTCTTCTCCATTACCGCAAATTTCAATGTCTCACGACTTCATCCCTTCACCAAAACTTCAAACCAATTTCGCCATTGCTCTCATCATCAAACTCTTGTTAAGTCTGCACCAATTTCAACAAACTCGAACCACCCGTACCATTTCCGTCGACAGACTGTTCTTCACGCTCGCATAGTGCGAGATCGACAATATTTTATATGAATACCCCCCCAAACTTCATGCGCGAGTGTATTAACATACCCTAAACCCAACCACAACCTTAGATCTAACGATTGATGCCCCAAAACCTTGATTTTGTGAACCCTAGGTTCTCTGCTATAAACTTGAGCTCCAGATAAAGCATGCGCACCCAATAAAAATAGCATAAGAGGAAAGCTCTTCTCATACTCAACGCAACTTATTTTAGGAATTTAGGATTTTTCTTTGATTTGCTTTTGATTTTTACAACTCTCGTTTGATTTGAAGAAGAATATAACGGCAGTTGAAATGTTTGTTTGACCAGAGAAAGGAAATTTAGGTTTTAGAGATTTTTAGGAGGGTATATATAGGATTGTTTAAATATATTTATATTCGTTATTTAATTTATTTTTAAGCAAACGCTATAGGTATTTATTGTTAAAAATTCCTATAATCACACACGATGTCCAAAAATCACAGAAATGGACATACACCTTCAGTTCGACATTACAGACCCTATGAAACAGGTTTCGTCGAATTCCGACTCCGTTTGCTCACACAGCGTATTTTTAACCGTCGAAATATCGACTGTTTTTCACATTAAAAATCCGTACGGCCACATACTGACTCTAAAAATCACGAAACTTGGAATCTAACAATAATCTAATATTACGGATCAAACAAAATTAGTTTCATCGAAAATGGAGGTCGTTTGCAAAACTGGCTATTTTTAAAGCTCTAAATAACCCATTTAAATATATAAATATATTTAAAAATAATTAAATTAAATATTTATAAATATATATTATCATATATATATTCACATAGAATATCACATAGCTCCATATTGGAATATATAACTCGATATTCCAAATGCAGTGTTACATCGATATTCGATTTATATTTAAAACCCATTTAAAATGTAAATAAATCGATATAAATTATAAAGGAATTCCATAACGACTTTTCTAAAATTTGATTTGGACATAAATCAAAATCTACACGATGAAATCCTGAATTTTCTCTTCCATTAGAAAATATACTTCACCAGCTCCGAACGTTTCTTGTTTCACAGAAATCCGATTTAAAACGGACCCTGTATATTCAGTTGAAGTTCGAATTGCCAAATTACGAACTGCAGCGCCATTTCGAGCTCAATTATATTTATAATATAATTATACGTTCAAACTATCATTATTTAAATATATTCGTTATCGTACTTCAATTTTAAACTGAAATATATATTTTGAATTGTCCAGTTCACACTGTATCGTCAATTCACTCTTTCCGACTATTTCGAAATTAAATATATTATTCTATTATTTATATAAATTAAATATTCAATATTATTTAATTAAACGACCATATAAATCTCTAAACCATTATTTAAATAATTAAATAAATTAATTATTACACCGTAAAAATACGGGACATTACATTCTTCCCCCCTTAAAATAATTTCGTCCTCGAAATTGCTAAGGTAGAAAACTAACCCTATTAACTGGGCTAAAAATTATTTGTTCACTTCTTTAACTTCAGTTTCACTGAACCAATTAATTCCAATAAAAATATTAATTTATTTCTATTAACGAAAATTTTCAAAAATCCTGAAAATTTTCTAACACCTTAACTTTTCGAAAAATTTCGCCAACACCTCCTTTGTACTGGTCAATAGCTCAAACTCCAACTCGCCTCTCTGGGCCTTCTTCAACCCAATAGAAAATGTAACACCCCATGTCCATTAATGTCACTCACAAAGGGAATGCATTAACTTCCATGGAGGTTTTAAGTGAATATAGAACAGAAAAATTACAACAAGACAGATAATAAGTAGTACTTGGAAATCTAAAACTTTATTTCATTGCAGCGGAAATTAAACATGTTTGTTATATCATAAAACCATAAATCAAAGTCAAGTACAATATCCATCTTGATAAAACAAAATACATAATCCCATTACATAAATAGTCATTAAAGAAGATAACAAGCTGGACTTTACTTCAACGGTCCAAGCTTTCCAAAAGAGAGATAAAGCAATCCAATCAAGCTCCACTAGAGCTGGGCCCACCCTGAGGACCTGGAGGGGGAAAAGATAGAAATAGAGGGGGTCAGACATAAAGTCTGGCGAGTATGATAATTCTAACAATACTATTATCAAAATAACTAGACTAAGGCATAAGCTGGAAAACAAGGAAATGTCTATGAACTATTGGGTATGGAAGAGCAGATAAAGATAACGTTAAAGGCACACCTAATTACTAACGAATAATTACTACACTGCACCACACCAGTCACCCTAAAGGTTGATCCCACTCACCGAACTTAGAAATTATATAAATAGCTTTGTGTACCCCTAGCAGACTACATAGGTGCCGCCTGCCCCAATCTCCGCTAGGTGTACCCCACTACCCACTTTCGATCGGCTCCCTACTCGTAGATACCCGTGCTGGCCCCACAGTGGGGTGTATCACTCCCCTAAAGTGGCAACCCGATACAACTTGAGCATGCACGGCTTATACCTACACGATGCAACAACGTCTTACCTACCAGCCCGGGTCCACACACGCATATGAAACCCGTTGGACTTGCGTTGCCACCGCTAACCCGTTTGGCCTCTTATAGTCAAGCCCAGTATGCGTGTCCCGTCCTCGACTTGGGTCGAGCCCACAAAGATACGTTTGGGTTACTGGTTGTAATGGGCCCCCAATTACTTACCACAAGCTATCCACCTAAGCTTGTCCCCACTAGTATATCCCACTTAACCCTCTTCTTAGTCATGTTCATTTACATGTGTGTTTGGTTAAGTCTTACTAATCGTATTTCAAATGCCACTAAAGGCACTCACTAGATTCCTCATGCCACCCAAGGCACCTACTTAACCCCCATGTCCCACCTCACATGTTTATTTGGTTAAGTATTTCTTAATTCATTAAGGCCATAACCTTATAAAGACCTCTCACATTAGACTGGCATTTATGGCAGCTGGATTGGCCGGGCGGGTCCGGGCAGTCTTACACCATAAAAGAGTCTAACCTCGTGTCTTTACAACTGTTATGCTTTAATTTGGGCCTAGGACCTCTCACATTGGGCTGACATTTGTGACTACTGGATTTGCCGGTCGGGTCCGGGCAGGTTTACGTCACAAACGAGTCCAACCTCGTGTCCTAAGCATTGATTATTACTTATAATCTTTTACCCCAGTTATAATAATTTCCCTATTCAAATTATTAATTAATTCCAATTTTAACGATGTCCATAATTGACTCAATTATGGCCATCCATTTATGGCATGCAAAATCATATCAATTGCATCCAATTTTCTCAATATTAAATCCTTAATATTACCCCTACCCCACGTTATACGTTCGCTTATTCAACGCAAAATATACGTTAGACTCGAATAGTCTAACTCATAGCACAAAGATAAATTATCACAACATATAGACAAATAAAATAGATCTAATCATAATAGGGGTGAGACTTGCATAAAACTACACATGTCATGGATCTAAAGGTGTCAACTTGTTTGGTTAAATGTCACAACTTACATAATATGATCATAACCCAAGTTCATGTATAAACTTGCATATGTGGTTTATGCAACATAATGATGGTGTGAACTAGCATCTAACACATAGAACTCACACATGTCATAGCATAATTCCAGATCTAAATAGATGTCATAATTCTAGATCTAAATAGATGTCATACAATATGTGAGATTATACATACTAATAAATCTAAACTTGCATAGGTACATGTGATTTATCATGTGAATCATCATAGCCCAAATATATATAATCAACATCATGATTCATAAGCTAACTACAACATAATAACATCATGGCTTTGTAACATCGCAACTTAGCATAGAAACTTGCAACATATATAATATCATCATAGCATGATTTACAACATATAGGATATCATCATCACATAACATAGGATTTACAACATACATGATAGCATAAGGTTTACAACAACATATATGACAATTCACATCATTTTCTTATGATCCATATCACAACTTAGTCTAATTAGTTTGCTAATAATCTTATTAAAATCATCATACTCACAATTAGAAAAGAAAGAGAGTCTTGATTTGCTTTAGAGTTGAGTAGAATTAGAGTTTTGATTAGCTTTCTTCCTTCTTAGTTGGCGGCGGCTACAATGAGTTCCATGGCGACGGCATGACGGCGGCTATTCTATCTTTCATGTGAATTTAGAGTGAGAGACTACCTAGGTATATATAGAGTTTAGGATTTATTTAGACCATCAGATCAACTCAGAACTAACCTGAACCGTTAAATTAGCCAACTCAGCCCTAAAGATACATTTGCAGCTCAAAATTGGGCTCGGCCCAAACCTGGCCGACCTGACCAGGTCGACACCCAGGTCGACTGCGCAGTCGACCTGGTCCTGGGGGTGTCGACTGCCCAGTCGACCTGGGGTGCTGGGCGGGAAATTTCCCGCCTAGCCTGTTTGACTTCGAAATTTGAATTTTGAATTTTCTGAAACTTCCGATGGCCATATCTCCTTCATACGAAGTCCAAATCACGCAAACTCGGACTCTATTTCAACCAGAATTCCGAGACGAACACAATGGCGCAACCCGTTTCCCACAATTCTCACATCTGAGATTAGTTATTCTTTAATTTGTGAATATTAATATTAATAGAATTACGGGGTGTTACATTCTCCCCTCCTTAAAGGATTTCGACCCCGAAATCTTCAAATCAAGAAGAATGTATATCCTAACATCTAATCGTCCATCTACTCAACCATCAAACACAGGCATCCAATGTCCTTATAGACTTCTAATGCTTTCATGTTTAAATGCACAGTGTGCGTATATGTCCATATCTAATGCAAAATCAGGCGGTCCACTGATTCAGTTGACCTCCTTAATGCAAGTCATGATAGTGCCATGCGTCCATTATGTATGCAAAAGTTCCTTAATGCTACATATTATCTATATATGCATGCACAATCATCATCTGAATGCAGCATCCATATGATAAAAAAATCCTCATACATCCATTTTACTAAATACATCCATATATATGCAATACGCAATATGAAGTGACTGAGCCGATCTAGTGCCTAAAGTGTGTATATGCATCCACGAGCAACCACTAGCAAACACTCGCATCCACTATGCATCCATCATACATAACATGTTTCAAACACATGTTTCAACCATAGGATTTCTCTAACTTAAGGTCAAGGATACTAGCGAGAGGACATACTAAAGATAAGATAAGTACAAGCTAAGCGATAAAGGAGAAATTAAAAGACATACCCTCAAAAAGAAAAGAGTATCGTGAATGCTTCTTCTCTTCTATCTCCCAAGTAGCGTTGCTCTCATCATCTCCCCATTGTACTTTGACTAGTCTGA
This sequence comes from Allium sativum, assembly GCA_030737875.1. Taxonomy (NCBI): domain Eukaryota; kingdom Viridiplantae; phylum Streptophyta; class Magnoliopsida; order Asparagales; family Amaryllidaceae; genus Allium; species Allium sativum. The sequence continues at coordinate 790,098,716 of CM060916.1, read as the reverse complement.
CCTCTCGATTTCTCAGCTTCTTAATCTCTGACCCAAGAATGTGTGTAGGAGCTCATCGAATCGTCGCATCACGCTCTATCTCCACCTCTCTAAGCAAGTTTGGCTCTACCACCTCCGCGGTCTCGTGTAGGCACTTCCTCAAATGTGATACATGGAATACGTCGTGTACACCACTAAGTCTCTCAGGCAACTCCACTCTATACGCCATTTGTCCAATCTTCTCCTTAATAGGAAACGCCCTACAAACCTTGGTGCTAATTTCCCAACGGACCCAAAGCGAACGACATTTCGTAATGGAGACACTTTGATAAAGACCATGTCCCCAACATCAAACTCAAGATCTGTCCTCCTCTTATCCGCATAAGATTTCTGCCTATCTTGCGCTGCTTTCATCCTTCTTCGAATCAAATCAATCTTCTCCGAAGTCTCTCTAATCATATCGGGCCCAAGTAAGATCTTATCCGTAGATTCCCACCAACATGTTGGTGAACGACAAGGTCGTCCATAAAGAGCTTCGAAAGGTGCCATGCCAATGCTGGACTGAAAGCTATTATTATATGCGAACTCCACCAATGGAAGATGCTCTTCCCATGTACCCCCAAAGTCTAGGATACATAGCCTCAAAAGGTCCTCTAGAATACGATTCACCCTCTCGGTCTGGCCGTCCGTCTGAGGATGATACGCGGTGCTCAAACATAACTGAGTCCCTACCGCCTCTTGCAAGCTCTTCCAAAATTCGCTAGTGAAGATAGGATCACGGTCGCTTACTATGCTAGAAGGAACACCATGCAAACGAACTATCTCTCGAACGTATACAGAAGCTAACCATGGAGCAGTCCTCTTACTCTTCACGGGAATGAAATGGGCGCTTTTAGTAAGTCTATCTACTATAACCCAAATCCCCATATTACCCTTCCTTGATCTTGGTAATCCATCCACAAAGTCCATCGAGACACTTTCTCATTTCCATAGTGGAACCTCCAATGGGTGAAGCAACCCACCGGGTTTCTTTTGCTCCGCTTTTACTTGTTGGCACACCAAGCATCCAGCGACATGCTCGGCCACATCCCTCTTCATACTGGCCCAAAAGAAAACTCGCTTCATGTCTTTGTACATCTTATCCCCGCCGGGATGAATGGTCATCTTCGAACGATGTGCATCATCAAGAATAGTCTTCCTCAAGTCCTCGTCTCGTGGTACACAAAGTCTACTATCCCTACGTAACCAACCCTTATCATCTAGGGTATACCAACGGAGATGGCTTGATGACTCCCCTCTTTTGAGCTTCTCCACTAACTCAACCAACTGTGGGTCGTCAAGCTGTGCCTCACCAGTCCGTCCCAAAAGCGTAGGTCTGACCTCCAAGGATGCTAGCAAACTGGGTACAAAGTCAACGGAAGGTCTAAAATCAAACATAGAGATGAATTCTAAGTTTCTCCGTTCAACAAACAACGGACTCAAGGACAACCTTTTCCTACTTAAGGCGTCCGCCACCACGTTACCCTTGCCAGGGGTATATGTTATTTCGAAATCGTAGGACGCTAAGAATTCCATCCACCTTTGCTGTCTTAAATTCAAGTCCTTCTGAGAGAATAAGTATTTTAAAGATTTGTGGTCAGTGAATAATTCGAATTTCTCGCCAAGAAGATAATGACGCCAAGACTTAAGCGCAAAAACAATTGCGGCCAACTCTAGGTCAGGTGTAGGGTAATTTTTCTCATGCACCCTCAACTGCCTTCCACCATAGGCTATTACCCTACCCTCTTGCATTAAGACTGCGCCTAGACCTGTCCCACAAGCATCGGTATAAACAGTAAATGGCTTACTCCCGTCTGGCAGCACTAAGACTGGAGCTGAGGTCAAAGCTCTCTTCAAACGTTGGAACGCATCATCACAATATACGTCCCCCGCGAAGACTAGGTTCTTCTTCGTCAGGCGTGTCAATGGAGCTGATATTTTTGCGAAGTCTTTGATAAACTTCCTATAGTAGCCATCCAACCCCAAGAAACTTCTCACTTCAGTAGCATTTTTAGGGACCTTCCAATCTTGGATGGACACTACCTTCGCGGGATCCACAGCTATCCCTTCTTTGGAAACCACGTGCCCTAAGAATCGCACTTCCTCTCTCCAGAAGTGACACTTAGTAAATTTAGCTTTAAGGTTATGCGCTCGTAGAGTCTCCAACACTTCCCTAAAATGTAGGGCATGCTCTTCTTCATTCTTAGAAAAGATCAAGATGTCGTCTACAAAGACCACCACGAATTTATTAAGGTACTCCCTAAACACCCTACTCATCAAATCAACAAAGTATGCGGGGGCGTTTGTCAAACCGAAGGGCATCACTAGCCATTCATAGAAACCGTCCGGAGTCCTAAAGGCAGTTTTGTCTATGCTATCCTCAGCCACTCTCAACTGATGGAAACCAGTGGCTAAGTCCAACTGCGAAAACACTGAGGCGCCAACTAACTGATCGAAGAGATCGTCAATCCTCGGCAGTGGGTGTCTGTTCTTCTTAGTAAGCTTATTAAGTTCTCTATAGTCCACACACAGTCTAAGGGACCCATCCGCCTTCGTGGAAAATACTACTGGAGAACCCCACTCCGGTATACTTCGTCTTATGAACCCCTTCTCAAGCAACTCCTTCACTTGCTTATTGAGTTCCCTCCTTTCACGAGGAGCCATGTGACGTACTGGCAAAGATACTGGTTTTGCATTATCCACAAGACATATTCGAAAATCTATCTCCCGCTTCGGAGGCAAGCCCTTCACCTCCTCAAACACATCCGAGTATTCTCGGACCACTCTAACAGATCGTAGATTCTCCACAGACGTGTCAAGCGATTCTAGATAACTTAGCATAACGGAATTTATGGGATTACAAAAGATTTCGAGAGCGTTACCAAGGCGAGTCATGAGCCTAACTACTCTCCTTTCACAATCAAGAACGACCCCATTTCTGGATAACCAATCCATTCCTAAAATTAGCCCATAGCCCGTGAAGCCCAAAACATAAGCATCACATCTAAACTCAACGCTAAGTATAGAAATTTTCAAATCCAAACACATCATGGACAAATAAGCTGAGCCCCCAATTGGATTCGAAACAACTAAGGGATCCTCTACTAAACTGGTGTTTAAGTGCAGTGATTCAACTAATGATGTAGAGATAAACGAATGCGATGCGCCCGAATCGAATAAAGTACGGACAGGATGATCAAACAGAAAAACTAAGCTTTCAACAGAAATTGGTCTACCTCGTTCTTGCAGCGGTGGGACCACGAGAGCCTGAACTTGTCCCCTTGCATGCCCTGGTGCCATAAGAGCCTGCACCTGTCCTCTTGAGGTAGACCCTGTCCTCTGCCCCTTCTTTGGGCAGTCCTTCACCAGATGTCCCGCTTCGCCACAGTGAAAACAGCCAGTCTTCTTTTTCTTTCTGCAATCCTTGCTGAGATGGCCTGGTGTCCCACAGTTAAAGCATCTTTTCTTTCATTTGCCATTATTGTCTTTACCACCCTTCTTGTTTTGCTGTTGTGGTTTCTTTTGATCCCCTTTCTTCTCGGGTGCCTTATTAGCATTAGCGCCTTTCTCCTCGTGCATGAGTGCCATGTCTACTAGCTTCTCAAAGGTGGCCCCCATAGGGATATGGGTCATAGCCAACCCCTGCAATGGCTCATTCAAGCTATTAACGAACCTCAGAGCCTTCTTCTCCTGCGTTTTCACCAAATCTAAGCCAAACCTTTCCAATTGGTTAAGTTTGTTGACGTACTCTTTCACTGATAGATTTCCCTGCTTCAATGTCAAGAACCTTTCCATGTATAGATTCTCTTCTGCCCTTGAGAGAAACTTTGCCTCAAACCTACGTCTGAAATCCGCCCAAGAATCAACAGGACGCTCCCCATTAGTGACCTCCTACCAAAACGAGGCCTCTCCCTTCATTAACCAAGCTGCTAAATTGACTTTCCTCCCTTCTTCTACTTCAAAGATTTCTAGCAATTCTTCCACCTCCTTAAGCCAATCTCTAGCTTCCACAAACGTTTCTGACCCTTGAAAAGGTTTTCCACCCATAGCCTTAAATTCCTTGCATGTCTTTGCAAAAGTATCAGCGCGAGGAGGGGGAGGAGGAGGAGGAGCGGGTGCAACTGATGGTGGATGAACATTGGCTGGACCTGCAGCGGCCCTAGCCTCTAATAACCTCCTATACCATCCTGGTATTGTTACACCGTCCGGAAGGTTAAGATCTTCAGCCATGCTGAAACGAAAAAGGAAAGATTCAAAAATGGAGAATTCGAAAGATAAATATATATGGCTATTGAGGATTATGTTTTTCATAAAAACTTTCCTCTTTAAATTACCCATTAAGACATGTTTTTGAAAACACTTCTTCCAAAAATACTTTAGAAAAATAGTTTTTCTAAAAAAAAAAATCTGTTCTGGTAACCTTAAGCTCTGATACCACGTGCAACACCCCACGTCCATTAATGTCACTCACAAAGGGCATGCATTAACTTCCATGGAGGTTTTAAGTGAATATAGAACAGAAAAATTACAACAAGACAGATAATAAGTAGTACTTGGAAATCTAAAACTTTATTTCATTGCAGCGGAAATTAAACATGTTTGTTATATCATAAAACCATAAATCAGAGTCAAGTACAATATCCATCTTGATAAAACAAAATACATAATCCCATTACATAAATAGCCATTAAAGAAGATAACAAGCTGGACTTTACTTCAACGGTCCAAGCTTTCCAAAAGAGAGATAAAGCAATCCAATCAAGCTCCACTAGAGCTGGGCCCACCCTGAGGACTTGGAGGGGGAAAAAGATAGAAATAGAGGGGGTCAGACATAAAGTCTGGTGAGTATGATAATTCTAACAATACTATTATCAAAATAACTAGACTAAGGCATAAGCTGGAAAACAAGGAAATGTCTATGAACTATTGGGTATGGAAGAGCAGATAAAGTTAAAGGCACACCTAATTACTAACGAATAATTACTACACTGCACCACACCAGTCACCCTAAAGGTTGATCCCACTCACCGAACTTAGAAATTATATAAATAGCTTTGTGTACCCCTAGCTGACTACATAAGTGCTGCCTGCCCCTATCTCCGCTAGGTGTACCCCACTACCCACTTTCGATCGGCTCCCTACTCGTAGATACCCGTGCTGGCCCCACAGTGGGGTGTATCACTCCCCTAAAGTGGCAACCCGATACAACTTGAGGATGCACGGCTTATACCTACACGATGCAACAACGTCTAACCTACCAGCCCGGGTCCACACACGCATATGAAACCCGTTGGACTTGCGTTGCCACCGCTAACCCGTTTGGCCTCTTATAGTCAAGCCCAATATGCGTGTCCCGTCCTCGACTTGGGTCGAGCCCACAAAGATACGTTTGGGTTACTGGTTGAAATGGGCCCCCAATTACTTACCACAAGCTGTCCACCTAAGCTTGTCCCCACTAGTATATCCCACTTAACCCTCTTCTTAGTCATGTTCATTTACATGTGTGTTTGGTTAAGTCTTACTAATCGTATTTCAAATGCCACTAAAGGCACTCACTAGATTCCTCATGCCACCCAAGGCACCTACTTAACCCCCATGTCCCACCTCACATGTTTATCTGGTTAAGTATTTCTTAATTCATTAAGGCCATAACCTTATAAAGACCTCTCACATTAGACTGACATTTATGGCAGCTAGATTTGCCGGGCGGGTCCGGGTAGTCTTACACCATAAAAGAGTCTAACCTCGTGTCTTTACAACTGTTATGCTTTAATTTGGGCCTAGGACCTCTCACATTGGGCTGACATTTGTGACTACTGGATTTGCCGGTCGGGTCCAGGCAGGTTTACGTCACAAACGAGTCCAACCTCGTGTCCTAAGCATTGATTATTACTTATAATCTTTTACCCCAGTTTTAATAATTTCCCTATTCAAATTATTAATTAATTCCAATTTTAACGATGTCCATAATTGACTCAATTATGGCCATCCATTTATGGCATGCAAAATCATATCAATTGCATCCAATTTTCTCAATATTAAATCCTTAATATTACCCCTACCCCACGTTATACGTTCGCTTATTCAACGCAAAATATACGTTAGACTCGAATAGTCTAACTCATAGCACAAAGATAAATTATCACAACATATAGACAAATAAAATAGATCTAATCATAATAGGGGTGAGACTTGCATAAAACTACACATGTCATGGATCTAAAGGTGTCAACTTGTTTGGTTAAATGTCACAACTTACATAATATGATCATAACCCAAGTTCATGTATAAACTTGCATATGTGGTTTATGCAACATAATGATGGTGTGAACTAGCATCTAACACATAGAACTCACATATGTCGTAGCATAATTCCAGATCTAAATAGATGTCATAATTCTAGATCTAAATAGATGTCATACAATATGTGAGATTATACATACTAATAAATCTAAACTTGCATAGGTACATGTGATTTATCATGTGAATCATCATAGCCCAAATATATATAATCAACATCATGATTCATAAGCTAACTACAACATAATAACATCATGGCTTTGTAACATCGCAACTTAGCATAGAAACTTGCAACATATATAATATCATCATAGCATGATTTACAACATATAGGATATCATCATCACATAACATAGGATTTACAACATACATGATAGCATAAGGTTTACAACAACATATATGACAATTCACATCATTTTCTTATGATCCATATCACAACTTAGTCTAATTAGTTTGCTAATAATCTTATTAAAATCATCATACTCACAATTAGAAAAGAAAGAGAGTCTTGATTTGCTTTAGAGTTGAGTAGAATTAGAGTTTTGATTAGCTTTCTTCCTTCTTAGTTGGCGGCGGCTACAATGAGTTCCATGGCGACGGCATGACGGCGGCTATTCTATCTTTCATGTGAATTTAGAGTGAGAGACTACCTAGGTATATATAGAGTTTAGGATTTATTTAGACCATCAGATCAACTCAGAACTAACCTGAACCGTTAAATTAGCCAACTCAGCCCTAAAGATACATTTGCAGCTCAAAATTGGGCTCGGCCCAAACCTGGCCGACCTGACCAGGTCGACACCCAGGTCGACTGCGCAGTCGACCTGGTCCTGGGGGTGTCGACTGCCCAGTCGACCTGGGGTGCTGGGCGGGAAATTTCCCGCCTAGCCTGTTTGACTTCGAATTTTGAATTTTCTGAAACTTCCGATGGCCATATCTCCTTCATACGAAGTCCAAATCACGCAAACTCGGACTCTATTTCAACCAGAATTCCGAGACGAACACAATGGCGCAACCCGTTTCCCACAATTCTCACGTCTGAGATTAATTATTCTTTAATTTGTGAATATTAATATTAACAGAATTACGGGGTGTTACAGGAAATCAAACAGCTAAACGGCTTGCCAATTCGGCTCATCAAAATCTCAAACCCATATATAATATAAACTGGTACCTTTTTGTTGGGCATATCAATATATCCTTTCCAGTTGTTACCAATTTTGCATATACCAATGTTATCCCAATTAAACTCAAATCACTTTTATATCCAACACAACCATTCGTTTATCCAAGCTAAATTCCATTATCAATCTCAACTACCATTCTTGATTTTCAATTTAGTTTCACAAATTTCCATCTAATTTGTTTTAATTCAAACAATCTGTTCCTAGGAGTTTTAAACAACTTATCTTTTCCAAAACAAAAACCAAATATTCATTTTTTTTTTGAAATCAAAACTACTTGTTTTCTCAAAACAATTCAAAAACAATCTTTTTGGTAGTAATCTGTCACTTACAACTCGAAAATGAATACCAATGATGTCATGATCATCATCGGAATCTACTTTCTAGCTATCGAAGTGAGTTCAATACTATATCACTTTCAAAACCATTTCTAAACATTTCTATTTTGAAATCAGTTCAAAATATCATTTGCAATGCTTGTAAAACAATTTAAAATCTCCCAGGATTTTAAATTTCTCATATATTTAATCCAATTCCATTTACAAACACTTTTACAACCTTCAAGGGTTTTAATTCCAATTCTGATTTAAATTCAGATTTAATTCATTTTGTAACACTTATACGAAATTTTGATTGGTAATTTACATAACCGTTTCAATTATAATCTTATCTGATTACAATCATAACCAACACATCCAATATACTATACTAATTCCATTATATATATCTTCTCTATATCAAAATATACTTTGGGTAAACTTATTTCGTTTACCCTCTTTTCAAAACATACTATGTCGGTTCATCGTATTCAAGCGTTTATAAAATCCTACCGATACAGTGGATCAAATTGATCGATCAGAACCCATAAACAACTCAACCAATAAATCTCCACTATAAAAAACCATTTTTATATCAAATAACAAATACGTTCACTCGTATATATACACTCAACTCAATCTAGGGCATAACTAACCCTATCTCTACCGAGTCATGCCATAGAGCCAAGGTAATTACTTAGTCTTAAGCTCTGATACCAACTGTAGTGTCACGAAATTCCGGTACAATTTGAGTTGACCAAATAACACAAATCCAACCCTAATTGCACTGGAAACCAGAAAACTAATAGAAAGAAAACAGAGGGTGAGGTTAGATAAGATAGAAGCTTAGAATAGAAGAAGAAGAAGAAGAAGAACATACAACATCAGAGTAAACACGAATCTCACAGCGGAACGAATAAAATATAATACACAAAAAAATTTGAAACACAAAATCTGTATTTGTATATTAGAGTATAAAACTTACATCGCAGCGGAAATAAACAATAGCAAGAAAATACTGCTGAAACCTCTTGCTCCAAGCTCCATCTAGTGTATCTGTAAATCCTGACTACTTGACTGCCCGTACAAAATTGGACACCCAAGAGTTTAGGGAAAACAAAACAAACTCCGGGTCAGTCATGGGACTGGTATGAGTAAACAATTTTAAAACAGTTTGGGAATAAAACGATATCTCATAAGACCACGTCGTATAACGGAACGGGTTTTTCCCTTATGAGAATCCAAATCAATTTGATTTAACTTTCAAATCATTTTGAAAGAAACGATAATCTTTATATCAAAACTCATTGATATTATAATAGTGTCTATCAACCGCAATATAATAATCATCTTGCAGAACGCTTTCATCTCACGTTCCACATATATAGTATACAATCAAAACCGTGAGCACTTATTGGATAATGGGTTACCAACTATGACAAGGTATGAAACCACCTTCCGATAGTGTACCTCTAGAGAGGAATACACTGGGTTCAACAAGAACATCTTGCAACCCGGCCACACATGACCGACCACTCATTTCGCTTGAGTGTATCGAATGTATATTACCAACGGTTGGGATCAGCAACCGTTTCCCGAATGGGACAGCATCGACAATAGATTATAGAATGAAATGAATATCTCTAGATAGGTGATAATACACCCTAATTGGCAACCAACCACTTAGCCATGCTGCCTGCCTGATTTTTGTCATTTCCCGGTTGTGAGGCTAGAGGTCACGCTTGTCTCTGACAGATCACACATTTATTCACTTTGAATGTCACATCGTCATACCTGCGAAATCACAAATTGATTTCCCCAAAAATACAACGGGTGTACAGCTAAGAGAAACGAATTCCTCCGCCACCAAACATATATACGTTTGAAGAGATCAACTTACGTGATCCATTAAATATACTCTGTCAGACATTCTTCCATACAGATCGTTCTGGGACTGGACAAACCGAAGGCACTATTCCGTAAAAAGGACAGCCCTTGCATAACTCCGTCTTCAATTATCTTCATCATATTTGATCGCAACGCTAATGCCCATATAGAGTGGTTTTCAGATAATGAATCTGATCATGGTCTCTCCGTATTGACAACGGGAAAATGGTCAAAAACTTCGATAGTCGGTAAGTTAACTATAAATAAACATGTGTGCAAACAACGATATTATTTCCAGATGGAAATTTTATCGATCAATCATGATTTATTTCTTCAATTACTTTATCATTAATTTATTCATTCTCCATTTCCTGTTTCCGTATATATACAGAAATTCTTATTTTCTAAATTTAGAAAATATACGATATTAACATTGGAAAACATTTCCATATTTATTCCCCTTTCTTATTTTCTATATTAGAAAAACATTTTTGATTCTTATTTGGAAAACATTTCCAAAACTCCTTCATTGGATTTAAACAGATGTTTAAATCAAACATCGCTATACCAACTCAAACCATTAATACTTATTGACGAATCACTTAACCAATCTTCACAGTCGAACCTTAACCATTCCTTAGTTAAAAACGAAGCCAATCAAGTTGGGGTATAACTACCCCTCAGACCTTAACTGAACAACATTTCTAACCTCGAAATAGACAAAGTTCACCCTTTAAATCTTTAACAAAATTCCTTACGTAACTCTCGGATTCTATTACGAATCCACTTCTTTATTGAAAATCATTGATTATAACTATAGCGTTATAATCCCTACTTCTGAAATATCTAACTCCAAGATATAACTCGATTAACTTAAATCAATTAACCCTAACTCCATTAACTTTAACTCGATTAACTTTACTTCGTCAACTCTTATCACTTAACTCCTTCCGAATAAACTATATTCGATTAATGCCTTTCGAATAAACTATATTCGATTACTCCTTTAACTCTATTCGAATAAACTACATTCGATTAACTCTTTTCGAATAACTAATATTCGATAAACTCCTTTTGAATAAACTATATTCGATTAAATCCTTTTGAATAAACTATATTCGATTAACTCCTTTAACTCTATTCGAATAAGCTATATTTGATAACTCCTTTCGAATAATTAATATTCAATAAACTCTTTTCGAATAAACTATATTCGATTAACTCCTTTCGAATAAACTATATTTGATTAACTCCTTTAACTCTATTCGAATAATCTATATTCGATAACTCCTTTCGAATAACTAATATTCGATAAACTCCTTTCGAATAAACTATATTCGATTAACTCTTTTCGAATAACTAATATTCGATAATCCTTTCGAATAAACTATATTCGATTAACTCCTTTCGAATAAACTATATTCGATAACTCCTTTCGAATAACTAATATTCGATAAACTCCTTTTGAATAAACTATATCCGATTAACTCTTTTCGAATAACTAATATTCGATAATCCTTTCGAATAAACTATATTCGATTAACTCCTTTCGAATAACCTATATTCGATAACTCCTCTCGAATAACTAATATTCGATAATCCTTTCGAATAACTAATATTCGATAATCCTTTCGAATAACTAATATTCGATAACTCTCTTCTTCGAATAACCTTATTTGATAACTCCTTTCGAATAACTAATATTCGATTAACTCCTTTAACTCTATTCGAATAAACTATATTCGATTACTCTTTTAACTCTATTTGATTACTCTTTAACTCTATTCGAATAAACTATGTTCGATTACTCTAATCCGACTAACTCAAATCCAATTAACTCTAACTCGATTAACTCTACTCGATTTATTCTAATTCGATTAACTCTAATCGATTAACTCCTTCTTGATTTATTTAACTTAATCGATTAACTATAACTTGATTAACTCTAATTCAATTAACCCTAATTCGATTAACTCTAATCGATTAACTCTAGCTCGATGAACTCTAACTCGATTTGATTAACACATTTTGATTAACTCCTTTGATTTACTCTACTTCCATATTCAGTTTCAAATATCGATGTTGAAATCGATTCTTACTTCTCTATCTAAGTCCTGACTTATATATTCTATTCATCCAATGATAAATATTTTATTTAATTTATAAAATATTATTTATAAATTAATCTTCTCAATCTATCGATTAGAACAGATTCTATTTAAAATCTTTGCTTTAAATCCATATCACGTTATACCCGTGTGCGAAGCACGGGTCTAAACTTTCCTGATGTAAAACTCTATTCATTTGCCAAATATTTCTTTATATAACCTTCTTTTCGTTTTCCAATAAATTCCTTTTATATTTCTATTTATTTTCTAAATAAATATCTCCTTTTATAATCTATTTATTTTCTAAATAAATATTTTCTTATATAACATTCTTTTTATAAATAATTCCTTTCAATGATATTTATAAATAATTCCTTTCAAATGTTATTTATAAATAATTCCTTTTTATATAAAATCCATTGATTTTATAAGTAATTCCTTTTCAATTCTATTTGTAAATGGTTTACAAATATTTCCTTTTTCAATTCTATTTGTAAATGGTTTACAAATATTTCCTTTCATATTCTATTTGTAAATGTTTTACAAATATTTCTTTTTCATTTTGTTTTCACAAATATTTCCTTTTCTCTTATTCTTTGATTTTATAAATATTTCTTTTTATAAAATCCTTTTCTTTATATATATAAAATCTACTAATTTTATATAAATAATTTATTTTCAAAATGCACTTTGAAAATCCCCTTTTCTATATCCTAGTATTTCTTACGGTATTTAAAATACCAATTCACAATGATCGATATCATTCAAACACACATAATCAACAACAAATTATATATCACATCATATATCACCATATATGAAAAACAGTAAAATAAATGTTGAGGAATCCAGTTGAATTCCTCCGACCTATTTTCCTGCATCTACAGATGTTAAACAATATAATTAACATCGATTTCATTTTAATATGAAATATTCTGCTAAACAGAATCAAGATTTGATTAACGATTTATATATATATCGTTATCTATAATTTCAACCAATACTTAAGCAATTCAACCAAACAGTTAACTCACAGCAATCAACAAATAATTATCAGTTCTAAGAACATGTTATAAAAAATATAATTGTTCAGAGTTGGTGAGTTTTACTCACATTTCGCGTTAACCGTTAAATAACGATTTGCATCTGTTGATTCAAACGGACAATTTATTTCGCAATAAATTGTAACGAGCCCCAATTCACTTCCAGTCAGTTCCATTTATAGCCGCCATCCATACAATCAAATTAAATAGTTGGATTTTTATTTCTTGATGGGCCTTAACCTTTTATTTTCCTCCTGGCCCACTTAGAAATACACCAGCCCGCCCAAGACCAGCCTTCTTCCCCGATGTTCATCTGGACGCTGCTCTTCTCCATTACCGCAAATTTCAATGTCTCACGACTTCATCCCTTCACCAAAACTTCAAACCAATTTCGCCATTTCTCTCCTCATCAAACTCTTGTCAAGTCCACACCAATTTCAACAAACTCGAACCACCCGTACCATTTCCGTCGATAGCCTGTTCTTCACGCTCGCATAGTGCGAGATCGACATTTTTTTATACGAATACCCCCCAAACTTCGTGCGCGAGTGTATTAACATACCCTAAACCCAACTACAACCTTAGATCTAATGATTGATGCCTCAAAACCTTGATTTTGTGAACCCTAGGTTCTCTGCTGTAAACTCGAGCTCTAGATAAAGCATGCACACCCATTAAAAATAGCATAGGAGGAAAGCTCTTCTCATACTCTACTCAACGCAACGTGTTTTAGGAATTTAGGATTTTTTTTATTTGCTTTTGATTTTTACAACTCTCGTTTGATTTGAAGAATAATATAACGGCAGCTGAAATGTTTGTTTGACCAGAGAAAGGGAATTTAGGTTTTAGAGATTTTTAGGAGGGTATATATAGGATTGTTTAAATATATTTATATTCGTTATTTAATTCATTTTTAAGCAAACGCTATAGGTATTTATTGTTAAAAATTCCTATAATCACACATGATGTCCAAAAATCACAGAAATGGACATACACCTTCAGTTCGACATTACGGACCCAATGAAACTAGTTTCGTCAAATTCTGACTCCGTTTGCTCACACAGCGTATTTTTAACCGTCGAAATATCAACTGTTTTTCACATTAAAAATCCGTACGGCCACATACTGACTCTAAAAATCATGAAACTTGGAATCTAACAATAATTTAACATTACAGATCCAAGAAAATTAGTTTCGTCGAAAACGGAGGTCGTTTGCAAAACAGGCTATTTTTAAAGCTCTAAATAACCCATTTAAATATATAAATATATTTAAAAATAATTAAATTAAATATCAATCTATACTATATTATAAAAACTGAGTATAAAATGCTGCAATCTCCTTCACTTTCACCTTATTATGAATCGAAACGTCTCCTTAGTCTTTACGCGCAAGAGAATATTCGTCATTTGGAAACTAAACGATCGCCCGTTCACACTTGCGTGAATGTTACTCAAGAGTCACGTTTTAGCTTTCTTTTATTTTCTTTTATCTTTGCCTCCTCTTCCTATCTTCTCCGTGATCAAAAGATAATAACATTTAAAAAACCCACAAACATTCTTCTTTCAGCTAATGGCGTCCTTCGTGTCCTCCACAGGAATAAATAAATAAATCCAATCCTTCCATACTTGATGGTATCAAGCTTATCCGATTTTGTTTTCTCCATCTACTTTGTACAAATTATGTTCCTGCCTTCTTATATATCTGTAGTTGTCCTTCCGTTGTTCAGTTAATCAGGGATCGCCCTCAACTGATGAGTTTTTGGAATGATTGTAGAGAGAAAAACTGCACAAATTTGAATTGCGCTTGCCATTCACATTTTTCTCTGTATCTTTAAAATGAAATGACGTCTATTTGATTCTGCCTCATCATTCCTTCCTCCTTCAGCGTATTGATCCCCATTTCCTTCTCTCTCCGACAGTCTCCTACCTGATCTGCCTTTTCCTAGCCCTCCGTCATGTCAGCTCCCTCAAATCGGCTGTTAACTGACCCGCTCTTCCTTTTCCTCTTTTCCGCCATCGTCTTCCATCACGTTCATTGTTTTACGTCTTGATTTGTGGATCGGATTTCGTACCCTTTCTTCCTTTATTTTTTTTCACCGCTATCATCTGATAGGACCATCGTTCTTCATCTTCATAATTCGGTTTAGGGCGCTGCTTCTGCGTTATCTATGCACATGAGAACGTAAGCATTTTGTTCTTCCTACTTCAAGTAGACGCTTTTATAATTAGGCATGCTGTGCCTTTAGTTTGATTCCTATTCATGTTGCTTTTAATTTGATGTATGTATATAAATTCAAGCATAGTAAAACAATATGTATAATCTGCTACTCAGCTTGCTAAATTTGGATCTATAGTGCTATTTAATGCATTTGTATGTTTACACGTTTGTGTATTTTTTTAGGTGGATCTTCATGTCTTCAGCCAAGTTACTGAATGTAGATAAGTCAGTTCTACACCTATATTTCCGTTGAGATGCCAGTTTCAACTTTGCTGCAACAAAGGGTGATTTTAAAAACCATTTCTTTGTTGTGCAGTAGATTTATATTTAATTTAAGTCTTCACATCGGATTTCTGTAAGTAATGCTGTAAGTTTTTAGATAGTTTGGGGCAAAAAATATTTCATTTGGTTTATATGTACATCAAATCATTTATAAAAGGGACGACCGCAATATTTGGTGGAAATAGTACATCGGTTTACCTTACATTATTTTCCCTATCAGCTTCTTAAAGCCCTTGCTCATTATAAGGTCTGTCAATTATAGTTAGTTCAGCCAGTTAATTTTCCTTCAGTGATTACTTTTGTAAGCTGATTTATACTCTAATTTAACCTGTATAAATAAGAGGACCTTTTTCTTTTTAACTTTTTTACCTTTAATCTAAGCTTCATTTGCATTGAAGATAATTTTTTACTACCTACTATTTAATAGTTGTTATTATTTTGAATCTCTTTTCTAATAACTTATTTTATACTGGCCTGCTACTGCGCATGTTTTCAGATTGAACCTCGACTGATTGTTGCTTTAATCGGTGATTCATTTCAGGTATATTTTCCCATATACTTGATTACATTTGCATTTTTTTTAACCGTTCTGACTTATTTGCTATGCATTATTATTTGATACAGAATCTAGAGTATAAGTAATTATTACTTTATTTATATTCCATGTCAATTTTGTTTATATATTCTGAATATTGTGATCATTGATGATCCTTAAATTTTATGCCAAAATTAGGGGGAAAATTACTGTACAGTCAATAATGGTAAGATGAATTAGACAGAAAATTATGCTTCGATACAATTTCAAAGTATAGGTTAAGAATACTAAATTTATCCCATGCATTTTCTATTATTATTTGTTAAAAATCCAGGGTGGATGCAATATTCTTATTTTGTTTATCATATTATTGTTTCATTGTCTTTTGTTTACATATTTTAAATATTATGATAAACAGTGTTTCAATTTTTTTTTAAACCCAAAATTAGGATTGAAGATTGAAGTGAAGTGTTTTACCATTCATGATCGAGTGATATAACGATAATACTATGTTTATATAAAAATGTGAACGAAAATGTTAATGATAATGAAACTATTAAGTAACAAACTGATTCGTGGTTGCAATTCATACGAAACTACTTTTCGGGATGGATGACGTAGTCATTCAAATGTTGAATGCAAATTTCATCGACTAACATTAGTCCATGATTGTAAGTCTGATAAAAGGGATTTAACAATAAATTGGTTTCTTCTTAATTGTTTTGCTCAAAAACCATTTAATACAAATGGTTATCTCATTTTATCACGTTAGCTTTCGATGGGCGCTATATCTTCTTATCTTATCCCAACAGGTAAAATCTTATAAATAATAGGCCATTAAGCTATTGTATAAACATTAGGACCCCTTAATTTTACATAACATATTTGGTCATTGACCCCTTAATTTAACATAAAAGTAAATGCCAATGTTTTATATGTAAATGATTAATTCAGTTTAATTTTCTTTCAATTTTTCTGTTGAAACCTACAAAAGTCATTTTGGGTATTCTACGGGTAAGGTTCATTAGTTAGGTTAATGCATGATATAGATTTAGTGCAGTGAGACTTGCAGTTTGTTTAATTTTAAAGTGATGATAGCTTTGTAATATGTATGATGCATATATTATGAAAAAAGTATTGTACATGATTGCAACAAAATTTTCGGTATGTATACTACAATTTATGGTGTACAGCTAGAATTTACCTATATTTGATTTACATACCTGGCTTATAAACTACCGAGTATTGTTTTCCGCGACCAATGTTTCTTGACAAGAATATGTTGTTTATTCATCTTATAATAATTCATTGCATCTAATTCTCTTCTCTGTTGCCTCTTCAATATTGAAATAGGAATCTCAAATATGACTTTGAATTTTAGATGAATGATAGAAGGTAATTTGTAATTTCAGATACGCTCACGTGAACATATACGACAATTTGTTATTGAGTTTACAGCACGCTTGGTGCATATGAAGTTTAGAGAGTGATGTATGCGTCATATTCATCATGAGGCTAACTAAATTTAAACACACTAATTTTCAATTAAAATATTCTGTTATGAGGACCAACTTGGTGTAAATTAGGAGAATAATATTATGAAATGTCGGTTGTTGGCTATCACAATTAATATTCAATTCAGTTCAAAATTATATGAGAGAATGAAATATTAGCTGGGATAATTGAGTAATACTGCAAGATGTGTTAAGAGTTAGTGGAATAATGCTACAAAATTTATTAAAATAATGGGTTTGGTTGTTCATTGTTTGCTATAAGCAACAAGTTTTGAATTCATTTAAAATAGTATGATAGAAAATGAAATTTTATCTTGGACACAATTGATGTTGCATGTACAATGTTGTTGTGCTTAATCTTTTATCAAAGCCTGTGCACTTAGAGATTTTCATAAAGGTAAATTTTATTCGGGCACAAAATATAAACATAGAATTGGAAACGATATCTTGACCGCTAGATCTCCCTGATTTCCTCCTCCCGTGTAAAGAAAAAGGGATCAAACAGTCTATATTTGTCGTGTCTCATTTTGTGTTAATTCCCTTTATTAGATTGGTCTTTACTATTATAACTTATTCTTCGAAGCTTATGGTGTTCCTTTTTGTAGATGCCGACAATCAACTTTTGTGATGGGATGCATATCTTGAGTGGTAAAACTGAAAATCAAGTGTGTTGCCGGCTAATGTGAGGACCCTTTCTGGAAATAAATCGACCTAAGCTAATATCTTCTTCTTAGTTCGCATGCATTAATTAATTCTATAACCTATATACTTGTTTAAAAAATATGCAACTTGGTTCATCACATTGAATTTTATTTTCGTACTGAAATTTCGACATTAGGTCTTTAACAATGCGAAATTCGGTTAGGACTTGGTCTCACATCGTTAAATTTAACATTTAATAATTCAACATCCTGATAAATGTTTTATATTATATTAACAACAAATAAATCCACAAACAAAAAATCTTGAGATTCTAGAATTATGATCTATCATATTTTCAATTTATTTCCCATAAAAAAATGTTGAAATTATGTTCATCGCTAAGTGTATCTTTCAGTAGCCTACTTTTAGATATTTATTGGGTACACACATATAATCTAAAATAAGAACAACCATAGAAATATTAGTGAATGCATCAAAGAATAATTTAAGATAAAAGTGATGACTACAAAATATTCATGTTTTGCATCAGCTTCATATTTTTATTATGGCTACTCATTTGACATGATTTAATTTAATTTTGAATCAACTTTTATTCTGTAATTGGTCGGTATACTCCTTTATCGTACATTTTTAACCATGCCACAAATTGATAATAATTAATTGCTAATAAAATTGAATGAATATTGTTGGTATACAATTATTTGTTCTAGAGCAATGATATATCTACCGATGTATATCTAATTGTGAAGCATAATTTGAATGATGGTGCAAAAAATAACGAGGGTTATGCACAACTCTTTTGTTGACACTCGCATTGGACATAACGAGGGTCTTCTTTTGCGGTGGACAAAATTCGATAAATTTTTCAAAAAGAATGCATTAGAGTAAATACCCTATGAAGATTTTTAGACTCGAAAAGAAAGAAAAAGAAGACCCCAAAAATCATGTTTTGTACTTGTTATGATTTTTATGCACATGCGGAAGCGCAATAAATAGGATCTAGATTTGCCAATTGAACACCAATCTAATCTGATAGCAATTATTCTATTACATCAACAAAATAGTAAATAACTATAACAGAGAAACAATGAGACACAATATTTATACTGGTTCCACTATCATCATAGTGTACGTCCAGTCCAACAGAGAGAGATTTTATTCCACATGAGATAATTACAAGAGATTACAAAATAAGAGTTTACATATCCAAACCTCAATCAGGTTTAATAAGAAGAGACACCATTGGGGATCACTGGCTCCAGGCTAGGATGAGTTTACACTAAAGTCTACCCCTCAATATATAGCCAGTGCAAATCTATGTGAGTCATCAATTAAATTACCAACATATGGTAATAATATAATGGAGGCAAATTATCATAACAACAAATGTGCAAACACAGGAAGTAAATCAATCTGTTTCTTTAGCATAGATGGAAGAAATTAATCCCTTCATTTATTTCTCTACCACCTCATCAAATGCAATCAATGCATTCCTATTATAAAAATATTTACTTTCCATTCTTTGCAAATTTGCTCCAATCAATCTGTGATTTTGTATCACCAAATTTAACACTCCTCCTTGATGCAAAATCACATATCTGCAACACCCCCATCTCCAATCAAATTCTATTCACATCATAAAAATCTTCAACAGAACTCCACCTTCAATCAAAATCTCACAATGAGATAGAAACCAAAAATGAATATTTGCCTAATGGGTTCCAGCAAAGCTACCCCCATCACACCATTGTTAACGAGCTCGGACTACGTCCCCGCCCTCCAACATACTGTTGCAAATATCAAAAATAACAAAGAAGGCAGACACCAAAGTAATCTCAACACCGCCAAGACCAAAAAAAAAATTCTCTCAATCGCCAAAAAATCTCTCTCCTGCCACTTAATCAAAACCATTACAAGCTTCACCCACCGCCTGCAAAAGATACATCTACCACCATGAGCTGCACCACGCATAAACCAACGGTCTAAAAGTGCTTGTAATATACATCGACACCCATGTAACACTTGACCTGAGCTCCTTCCTCGATCACCCCGGATCCCTGGAGCATCATCAACGTGAAGACCCCTGTCTAAACCACAATGATCTCTGTCTTGACACCCGTCTATTACTTGACCTGAGCTTCTTTCCTGATCATCTTGGATCCTTCGAGCATCATCAACGTGAAGACCCCTGTAAGAAACATGATCAAAACTTCCCAAATCCAATAGTCCCTTCAACACAGTAAACTCCATATCACGTCAAAGTTCTTAGATTGGAACGCTCTTTTCTCTCAACATTATCTCCTCCACCAAAGTCTCCTTTTCTCCAAAATGGTAATAGCATAATCACCACTGAATCTACCAACCTTTGTAGAAATAATTGATGCACAATTTAAAACAAATCGCTTTGCTCTGATACCAATCTGTTATGATTTTTGTGCACATGCGGAAGCGCAATAAATAGGATCTAGATTTTCCAATTGAACACCAATCTAATCTGATAGCAATTATTCTATTACATCAACAAAATAGTAAATAACTAGAACAGAGAAACAAAGAGGCACAATATTTATACTGGTTCCACTATCATCATAGTGTACGTCCAGTCCAACAGAGAGAGATTTTATTCCACATGAGAGAATTACAAGAGATTACAAAATAAGAGTTTACATATCCAAACCTCAATCAGGTTTAATAAGAAGAGACACCATTGGGGATCACTGGCTCCAAGCCAGGATGAGTTTACACTAAAGTCTACCCCTCAATATATAGCCAGTGCAAATCTATGTGAGTCATCAATTAAATTACCAACATATGGTAATAATGTAATGGAGGCAAATTATCATAACAACAAACGTGCAAACATAGGAAGTAAATCAATCTGTTTCTTTAGAATAGATGGAAGAAATTAATCCCTTCATTTATTTCTCTACCACATCATCAAATGCAATCAATGCATTCCCATTATAAAAATATTTACTTTCCATTCTTTGCAAATTTGCTCCAATCAATCTGTGATTTTGTATCATCAAATTTAACAGTACTATCTTCAATTGAATTTTATTGTAACAGTCTACATCTATAAGAACTGAGATATTTTCCCTCTTATGTAAAAGCGGATTTGCAGATACCTCAATGTCAGTTTTGTGGAATGAAAACAGTGGTTCATTTTTGTTTTTGTTTTTGTTTTTGTTTTTGTACGTAACCTCAAAACAGTAATACAAAAATTTGTACGTAACCTCAAAATAGTAATACAAAAATTTGTACGTTGGTATCTATTTAACAGTTCCAAAATCGATATTACTTAAGCAACAAAGATTTGGGCATAGGGTAATAAACCAGGATAGTAAGCTTTTACCGACTCCTAAACTTGCAATTATACATCCATAGAGATTCTGTTAACAAACTGTTTGCTTCAATACAGTTTGAACATATATATAAAAAGACAGATCCATTATGATGGAATGAACAACAAAATATCTTTTAGTTTTTACCCAATCGCAATTTGATAGACAACGAATTCTCACACTTCAAGCATAGCATTTAGGAAATTTTTATTGCACAACTCAAAATGCTGCATACCTAAAAAATTCTAAAGTAATATGGAAGGAAGGAGATCTGGAGTGATGAGTGAAAAAGTAGTTTGATTTTCAGTTTGTAGATAAAATAATGATTGGGAAAATGGCCGGGATCTATCATGACAAATACTCATATACAGTCTTATTAAGAAATTATCCGTCTCTTTGCTAATTATATACCAACCCCATAAATGCTTGCACACATCGACAAAGTCTTTGAACCTTTACAATTGTGTTTTTTGATTCATTCAGCTGAACACCATTGAAAAATATTCATATTTCACAAATTTAATGTTTGTTCTAATTTTGCTGAAGCAACATTTAGTCAATTAAAATCATATTCTTGGATTTAGCTTTAAGTACATTAAAAAAACAACAATAAAAGTGAAATTATGGATTTTTCATCATATTACAAAAGTTTCAATAGTTTTGATTGTTGTTTTCATGGTATTTAATTTAAGGCACTGCCAAATTAGATTTCATTTATGCCATAACCTGCTAATAAAATATTAATCATGCCAGTACTAAATTTAGTTGAGTGTAAAAGGTAGTAGACAAACGTAATACTTCCCAGTAAAGTGTATACGACATTTTATAGGACGTGCAGAAGATAAATGCGGATGGTCTTTCTTCCTCAGCAATCATTTTGGTACAATGGATAATCTTCAAAGATCTGTTTTGCTAAGTTAAAAGAGCTTTGAAGAAAAAAGCAACCTGAAGTCCTATCGTTGCAAAGTAACAGTTGTCTAGACTACATTATTAATGCCAGTGTCCCACAATGTTAAGCTTTATTTTAATGTGCAGTTGGGTGGTATTTTTAAATATGCTTTCATGTATCTGGATTTTGTTATGCAATTGGGTGATATTTTTTACCGTGAGTCCATGTGTCTTATGTTTTAATGTTTCGGTCAACTGTTTATGGCTCCACTTTTTTGTTGAATGCAGTTGACGGATAAGTATTATTGATAAAAGTTGGATATATGTTAGTGTAGTTTCAAGAAGGCCTTCTTAAATCAAACCAATTGAGTTATTCTGCAATAATCGATTGGTTTGTTTAATATCCAACTACAAAAATTGTCTTACCATATTAAAACCTCCAAGTTTATGATAAGATTAATGCGTTCAATCTTTTAATATGATCTACTGTTATACTAAACCTAGGATGAACATCAGCGTCATTTACAAATACAATGGTCAATTACTAATACAATGACTATAACGTGGACGGGTGAGGCTTTTGATTTCAACCGACTTTCCAATAGCCATGATTAAAATTTTGCATGTGTTTGGGATTCTACATGATCGCGCTAACATAGATTTTAGACTGGAAGACATTACTTGGGATAGTAGATAAATTTTGAGGAGTTGTGCTGATTAATTGAATCAAATTTTGTGGATGTGTATGAATTTGGGAGTGATTGACACTTTTTTGTCCCTTATACTTTCTTATTTTCTGTATCTTCCTATTGAAAATTGGGTTTATGCCTTTATTTTGTGTTTGCATACAAGTAAATTTCATTTCCTTCAAAAAATTTGCAAATATGTTTTGTTCTATCTGTGTGCGTTGAGTGGAATCACACTCGAAGATAAACCTATGTTGCATTTATATTTTCGTACGCTTGAAAAATAATCAATAAGTGTGCTTAGTGTTGTAATTCTTCACGGATTAGAAATAGTCTTCAGCTGGTGTAAATATGAATTATGTGATAAAATAAAGCAATAGAATCCATTGGAGAGAAAAAAAGGAAGAGACTTTTATTCATTGCAGATATTAGTTCTCTACTTCTATTACATTGACTCCTTCATATACAGGCATTGCAGTTAGTGATTAAACATGTTCCATGATGTTGGACTAAACAGAAAATTACAAAAGCATATTCACTAATATATTACAATACTCTCTCTGGAATATGTTTCTTAAAAATCTTGAATGCCCTGCTAAGTTGAAGTTATCTCTTTTGAAACATATATAATGATTGCTCCCCTTTATTATTATCTTGCTGACATATATCCACTCAATCAATATAGCTATTGTCTGCTGCCTTATTGGAAAAAAAATCCTATTATGAAAACCCAATAGAAAAAACATTGAACGAGGAAAAAGTGCAACATGTAAGATTATAGATATTATATTAAAATGCTATTACTTCTATCAGTTTAATACTTTGAGATCAAAATAATGTCTCATACTAAAAAAAACCAGTGCAAAAATCATAGTGAACTAAAAAGAGTAATCTTCATTTGAAAAATACTGTGTAATAGCAAATACTAATAACAACGATATGCATGCATATTTAGCATCTTCATTTTCAGTTGGAATAAGCTTGCATTCAGCTCAGTAAGCTTTGTAAATAGCATGGGGTTTTACGTAGTTTTGTAATAACTTATTGAACTACCCATCATTTATTCTTTTTTATCTTCAGCTTACATTTTTAAATGATTTTGTCAATTTTATAATGTTAGATGAACAAAGCATCAATGATATTACAAATATTAAAATGAGATGTTATTTTTCACAAGATTGAGAGCTTCGGTCAATGATTTGAATAGTTTTAATGTAATATCCACGCTCTTTTTTGTTGGATTTACATTCTAAAAAAAAAAGTTGAGACAACCGTGTGCAAAACATGGGTTCAAAAGATCACATCCAACTTTAGGCATCATCAAATAAAGAGACTATAGTAGTTATTTGGAACGAAAAAGCTATATGCACAATAACACAATTATGCTCAAAGTTTAATACTGCTGCTATTTCTGAATTATTTTTTCATACAAGTATTTTGACGAGCCCATGTGCGAAGAACGGGTTCACTTGTAAATATATATTATCATATACATATTCACATAGAATATCACACAGCTCCATATCGGGATATATAACTCGATATTCCAAATGCAGTGTTACATCGATATTCGATTTATATTTAAAACCCTTTTAAAATATAAATAAATCGATATAAATTATAAAGGAATTCCATAGCGACTTTTCTAAAGTTTGATTTGCACATAAATCAAAATCTACACGGCGAAATCCCGATTTTTCTCTTCCATTAGAAAAATATACTTCACCAGCTCCGAACGTTTCTTGTTTCACAGAAATCTGATTTAAAACGAACCCTGTATATTTAGTTGAAGTTCGAATTGCCAAATTACGAACTGCAGCGCCATTTCGAGCTCGATTATATTTATAATATGATTATACGTTCAAACTATCATTATTTAAATGTATTCGTTATCGTACTTCAATTTTAAACTGAAATATATATTTTGAATTGTCTAGTTCACACTATATCGTCAATTCATTATTTCCACTATTTTGAAATTAAATATATTATTCTATTATTTATATAAATTAAATATTCAATATTATTTAATTAAACGACCATATAAATCTCTAAACCATTATTTAAATAATTAAATTAATTAATTATTACACCGTAAAAATGCGGGACATTACAGGTATATTGTTTGGTTATGATTTTAGAAGAGATGGACATTTTTCTTTTTACTATAAGTTAAAGGTGATAGAAGGGAAAATGAAAACAAATGAGTTAAGTAGACAATGAAACGAAAGAAAAGGTCTTAGGGTCGAGTTCATTTAAATTTATAAACAAAAACCAGATACCTTGCCTCAATCATCAATAATCCAAAGATTTGAAGTAGACTAAAATTCGCAAGCCAACTAATCACCATGAAATTCAAAAATTTTGAATTTTATTTGAAAAGTTTTGAAAAAAAGGATTTTGTTGTAATCTGCTAAAAAGTACATTGTTCGCTTGTCAACTGCTAATGATAGAAATAAAGATAAATCCATATACCAAAATATGACATGATCATAAATCAACAACACAGTACATATATTATTTTATTTTGAAAATTTTCAATAAAAACTCTCATTTAACGTAAAATACATCAAACTATTTATTGTTGTAAGTAAATTTACAAAAGAGTTCATAGTTATTATGTGACATATGTGAACCAATTATAAATTATGATTTTATATATTATCTTTCTTGATATAATCTGCGTTTGCCATGTTATATATTTACGTTGACATTATATTTTATCCACCCGTGGTGAGATTTAGTATATATTTAGATGTATGGGATGCTCTGTGTTGTTGTTTTATGTTTAACCGTAATGTAATGTCAACCTTTGTACTTATGAAACCTAGTTGCTCGTAAGCATGAATTAGATATGTTATGGGCGATAAGGCATTACAAATATGATATTCGAGATTTCTTACTAATAACAAGCTGCAAGTGTGTCTGGCCTTCAATATCTTTTAGCAGACTAGTAGTGTTTTGGGTATGCCTCAGGGGAAATTATATAATTCATTACATATTATTGATCTTGTTTAAAATAAAATGTGTTTTCTTTCTATGATATATTTGATATAATGTTTTATATTAATTAATCAATATAACTAAATGTATGTTTGATAGAAAACCCGTAAATGGTATGTTTTGTGATAGTAATTATAAAGTGTTGCAACCACGAGTAATTCCGCATAATGAAAATAATTATAGCATTTTAAATATTCCTAGTTAAGATGCATCAAGATTGAACATCGATATAACCATTGAGACTAGAGTATGTGACACTCACCAAATGTTGGGTAGTGCGTTACTCATGACTATGGCGGGCACCTAGAGATTATGCAGTTATATGAATGTCTCACTCAATATTTTTTGATCGTTGACATAACGAAGGTAAAAAAATCAATACGATTGACTTACATAGATTTCTCGACGTAAAAATTCTACCGATCTACAATACAAAAGTTCTACTTTGATAACAATAAAACTATGGCACACATCCAAAATGAATATAGTCAGGGTCGAGTAGAAGTACTAAAAGTGAAGCATCATAAAAGAGAGGATTAATCTACTCAGTTATATGAGTTTAGTATCAGGCCAACTCGAGTCAACTGAAAGTCGAAGTCTTGCTAGACCAGTTCAATTAATAATAATTGTTATTATTGACTCAAAGACTTTTATAGAGTTATAGAGTTGAATATGACAATACTAGAATTTTGACCTTTGCCAAATTTCATAGTCGAAAGTGATATTGTTTTAATAAAGAAAATTGGTGTAAATTCTAGTCATAATCTGGTAATGCTTAATAAAGTAGAACTAGGTTTTACCAAAACTAAGTAAGCAATGAAATTTGCTAAAACATCATAGCTCCGACTAAGTGACGTGTGAACACTGATATACAAATAACTCGTTATTAATTGCTAACCAAATTTATAATTAAGGATTCACACAATTGAAATGTTAAGTACTTCTTTAACCATATTTCTCTCGTTGCATTGTCTCATTCAAGCATCATAAACACATTTACATTATAAATAAAGTTGTATATTTATTCTACTTGTTTTGGTAGAAACAATGGTAGGGGTTTATTCTCGTACCCATTCTTGATGGTTTGCTATTTGTAGCAGGCCATTTTTGAGAACCTTCGTAAAAATTGATGCATAATTAATTTATAATTGCTACTAGTTAATTTAAAAAATTAATATTCATGAAATATAAATTATAATTTTTATTTGATTTATTAAACAATATTCTAATATATGTTTATACTAGTTATAAATATATTGATCAACATAAAATATCGACATGTGTATGAATTATATTTAAAAGCGGTAAATATTATGAGGCTAAAAATGGATTTGGAGCCTATAGGAGAAAAGAGGATTTCGACCATGGTATGACACAGACGTGCATTTAAAAAGCTTAGCGGTTGTACGGTGGATAAGCAAAAAGTTATAGTGAAAACAACATAGGAAAATAACGAAAGTGCAAAAAGCTTCACCAGAGGTAAAAAGGATATTTAATATTAATTTATTCTCATTTTTCTGTCATTTATGTAGGAAAAAGAAATATTTTTTAATCTTATACAATAAAATTGGAGAATATCGGGATTCATTCGGTCCAAATTCAGCAATTACGGTAGATTTCTTACTTATGTTGATCACTTGCGCCTTAAAATTAGGTTATTCCTTATTTTTTGATTAGTTTTAAGAAAAACTAAATGGATGCTAAAAAGCACCGATTTAGACAGGTGAAGCATAAAATAGGGGGCTTAAAGAATATCTTTTATTTAGTAGCGCTATATTAAAAAAACGTAGCAGTCGAATAGCGTTATATGCTACAGTAGAGAAGTTGCGAGGCTTTAGTAAGGCAATAGCAAGGCTTTTAACAGCACAGTGACCGAGTAGGTCATGCCATATGATTGTTATAGGAATAGACTAAGTTTTAGTGTTTCGATGATGAAGAACGGGTAAGAGAAAAGGTTGGATCTTGGTCCCACTTTTTCTCCCTAACATCTCCGATATAAAGGGTAAATTACCCCATCTTTAACCTATATTTTACTGCCACTAATTACCTGAGACGACCCAAATCCGCTCGCCCTCTGAACTAACTATAAACCACACAAGTCCAGTTCAAAAGGTAAGCTTCATCAGAAGGTCTTGCGATAAACCAAATTTCTAGCCTTCGATAGTCGATACTTAACACATCAACGATGTTCGTGTACCACAAAATCAAATGTGGCAAACTCGATTCATCAGAATTTTATCAGAGTAAACATAGAAGAATAAAAACAAAATATAATATTCAATATATAACTTTACAGCAGAAACTTTTACAGCGGAAACATTTACATTATCAGAGTTAAACATAGCATGGATAGGTATCAATGCTATACATACATCATCAATGGATAAACACCCAAATATAGACTGTATAATATGTCCTTCCATATGACGAAGAACTCCAGTATTCCTGAATCAACCGCAGACTCCTCGTCTGACTGTTTAAAACCTGAAACACACTTGGATCTGACTCGAGTGTCAAACATTCGGGTCAGGCTTGGATTAACAAGTTTAAGAACTAGATAACAAACCAAAACCCACATCATACAATCATCAACCAAGATTCAAAAATTTCGAAATTCATGTTTTCAAAAAACGAAGACATTATAAGACTCAAGTTCAATCACACAACGCAATGCATATCGAAGGATAAAGTTTTACCTTATAATAACCAAACATGCTTGATATTCTTAAAAAAAATATTAATACTATTATTAATGTCTAGGTGTGGAAATCACTTTCGAAAGTAAATATATGATCTTAGCTCGCATAATGCCCCATCTCATTATGTTGGTTATTAGGTTACAACTAAAATCGCAAACTCGTATTGGAAATTAGATTTCCATCATGATGGTGCCTGATTCGAAAGATCTATCGTAGAGGTGTGTATTTTAACGATTTAGTCCAGACATTATATCTAAGTGCACCATAATACACATCCTCACTTTTAGAAATCAAGTATCATGCCTAGCGGCTTTATTCCTAGCTCGGAACATCGCTATACTCCATCCACATTAGGCATGGCGCTATCACTGCCTAAATCATCTCGGTCGGTTGAATCCATTCACAACTCGAAAGTCGTTCATTCACAACTCGAAGGTTGTTCGTTATCAACTTGAAAGTCAAATTGATCCGATCATCAGTTTACCATCATACCAGGGTGTGAGGCTTTCAAGTCACATTATACACAAAGCTATGCAATATTAGCCATGCTTTGATCATCATCCACAAAACTCTGATTTTCAACAAAAGGCACTGATTGGCTCAACACTTAGCATGCCACATTGTCAATTCACAACATATAATCAGTGTATATTGATATATAACCCTCTGAGCACATAAGTCTTAGAGGAGGGTGTTATACTAAGAGAATAAATTTTCCGCCACCCACTGATATAACATCAATAGAAGCCAATTGGTTATGTCGTAAACTATAATGTTAGATATATGTAACAACCCGCAAAATGCGAGCCAGTTTGAAATTTTTATTTTGGCAATTTTAGCGAATTTTAATTATTTAAAATAGATTATTTTAAATAATATCGACGAGAAATTTATTTTGAATAGAATTCGAACGTATATATTTATACGCGTCGTCGTTAGAATATAAATATTTATATATAATTATAAATAGAATTGAAAATGGCGCGGTAGTTCGATAATTCGATTTTAAACTTCAATTGAATGTACCGGGTGCAAAACAATCTGGATTTTAGTGAAACCAAAAATAATGGGATCTAATTGTGAATATCTTTCCAAAGAATCCGAATAATCAAATTTTCATAGCGGGGATCAAAAGATATGTCCAGTTGAAAATTCTGAATAGTCGCTATGGAATTCAGGCCCTTAAAAATGGACATTTTGCAAACGACCTCGGATTTCGACGAAACCAGTTTTGTTGGGTCCGGGATGTTGAATTATTGCTAGGTTTCAAATTTCATAATTTTTCGAATCAATATGTGAGCGTGGCAAAGGAAATCGTGTTTTGACCATGTCAGTTGATTTTAATCGACTGGAAATTGGCCATTTTTCCAACGGTCTCGGAATTCGACGAAACTAGTTTTGTTAGGACCGTATCGTCAATACGAAGCTAGAAAATATTTTTCTGGAATTTTTCTAGTTAGTATGTGACCCCGGTAATTTGAAATGTACGTTTAAAATTCAATATAGTGATTTAAATGTAAATTCAACGAAAACTGATCGAAACAGTCAAATCAGCCTATGATACATATTCCATTGTGTTCGGAATGGGGGTAATTAGCTATGGATGACAGGCGGTGGGCTTGATTTCGAGTTCGAAATAAAAGTCAACCCTTATGGATTTAAAAAAAAAAAAAATTAATTAATTAAAATTAAATTATTATATAATATAATTGGCCCTCCCCTTATCTTTCCCTCCTCTCTCTCATCAGTCATTACCGAATAAAAAAAAAAAGGGGGGAAATGGAATCCCGTCGCTCCTCCTAACCGCCCACCGCCGGAGTCCCCAGCCAGTCGCCGACGACCGTGGCCTACCCCCCCCTCCTCTCCTCCGCTACCCCCTCTCTCTCCTCTCCATGAACCCGCGACCCCAATCCCCGAACCCAGCAGCCCCAAAACCGCAAGACCCCCCCCCCCCTTCAAAACCCCTCACCACCGGAAAACGCGCAGCCGCCGGTCTCAGGCACCACTGTCGCCACCGCGAATCAGATACCGCGCCACCTCGAGCCTACCGCAACCGGAAACCCCTCCCTAAAGCTTCTGTAAGCCTTCCCTTCCTTATTTTATTTTGTTTCTTTTATTTTATTTAAAGTATTTAGTCATAGGGAGGTATAATATCAGTTATACATAAAATACGATTTTTAAAATAAAGTTGAAGTTATAAAAACGGGATTTTTATGTTGCTAGTAATAAAAAGATTGAATTTTTCATATAATATAGATAATAAAAATATGATTTTTATATTTTTAAAGTATTAAAAATATAATCTTTACTATATAGAAATATTAAAAATATGATTTTTATATTTTTAAAGTATTAAAAATATAATCTTTATAGGATAGAGAATATAAAAATATCATCTTTGTATGTGTAGCGAAATAAAAATCTGATTTTTATTTTATATACGTTGAGATAAAGTGGTAATTTTTATAAAGGCGAAAACTTTATTTTTATAAAGGCGAAAACTTCATTTTTATAAAGGCGAAAACTTCATTTTTATAAAGGCGAAAACTTTATTTTTATAAAGGCGAAAACTTCATTTTTATAAAGGCGAAAACTTCATTTTTATAAAGGCGAAAACTTTATTTTTGAAATGGAATTTTTGTCTATATGGTAGCAATGTAGAAATAGAATTTTTATCCATAGAACGAGATAGTAAAAATTCGATTTTTATATATTGAACTTTGAACTAAAAATTCGATTTTTATATATTGAACTTTGAACTAAAAATTCGATTTTTATATATTGAACTTTGAACTAAAAATTCGATTTTTATATATTGAACTTTGAAGTAAAAATTCGATTTTTATATATTGAACTTTGAACTAAAAATTCGATTTTTATATATTGAACTTTGAACTAAAAATTCGATTTTTATATATTGAACTTTGAAGTAAAAATTCGATTTTTATATATTGAACTTTGAACTAAAAATTCGATTTTTATATATTGAACTTTGAAATAAAAATTCGATTTTTATATATTGAACTTTGAAATAAAAATTCGATTTTTATATATTGAACTTTGAAATAAAAATTCGATTTTTATATATTGAACTTTGAAATAAAAATTCGATTTATATATATTGAAATTCCAAAGTAAAAATTCGATTTTTACCTATGTAGAGAATACGGGCGAAAGCGATAAAAAGCGAGTCGACGAGGACTTCTGCAAATGAAGAGCCGTGGAGCTAGGATAGCTATAGGTGAGAACTTCTCACTCAAATTCTATTTTTCTAGTTATATATATATATACTAGGATGCAGACGGTGCTTATTAGAAGCACCCGACACCCGTCCACATACCATGGACTTGTTTGTTTGGTTGTGTAGTTGGTTAGATTATTTGATTTGAAATTAAATTGTTTGGTGAGATAAATGGATTTAATTGATATGTGAATGGCGTGGGCCTTCACTAGACCGGGGATAAGGCTAGGCCTCGTCCCGTTTCTAGTATCGTGCCGTTATGCCGCCGAAATTTTCTAAAACACGTTAGAAAAATAAAAATATCATTTTATTGAATAAATGAATTGAATAGGAATTCATAGGTTGAAATAAAATGTTTTATCGTTAAAAATATAATTTTTAACGTGAATATGAAAATAGTGAAGTGAATAAATAAATATTCATTTACAAACCAGATGGTTTGTTTATGTACACTTATTTGAATGATATTGATTGGGTCGATAAATTTCACACATCGCCCAACTGCACAAATAAAATCTGTGTTTGATTGTTTGAAACCCCACACGGGTGTTAGGATGAAATTTGAAGTTCACTCATCCTGATTGATTAAATATGTCGATCGATTGATTGACAAGCTGCTATAAGCGTTAAATGTCTATATTTGATGCTTATACAGTGTAGTGCACTTTGGTTGATGGTTGATTATTCATCGTTGTTGATATATACATGTGTTGTAGAAAATCCATATAATTAACATTATATGGTAATTGATTGGGCCTCATTCCAGTTTCGAAAAGAAAAAGAAATATTTGAAAAAGAAATATTTGAAATAGAATATTTGAAAATAAAGGAATATATGAAGCCGTGTTGATTAGATTGACGCCATTTTGACGTGAGCGATATTTATATCGATTTAAAAAAAAAAAAAAACAATTTCGAAATGAATTGAATTGAAAACGATTTCGAAATGAATTGAATTGAAAACGAATTCAAAATGAATTGAAAACGATTTCGAAATGAGTTGAATTGAAAACGAATTCAAAATGAATTGAAAACGATTTCGAAATGAATTGAATTGAAAACGATTTCGAAATGAATTGAATTGAAAACGAATTCAAAATGAATTGAAAACGATTTCGAAATGAATTGAATTGAAAACGATTTCGAAATGAATTGAATTGAAAACGAATTCAAAATGAATTGAAAACGATTTCGAAATGAAATAAATTGAAAACGATTTCGAAATGAATTGAATTGAAAACGAATTCAAATGGGATAGAAAGCGAATTGAAATGAATTCAAATTGAATTGAAATTCGAATTGAATAGAAATGAATTTTTAAACGAATTTATAAAGAAGAATTCAATTTTGGCTTTGAATTGAAATAGAAGTTGAAATAGATTTTGAAACGAATTCAAAACTATTTATATAATTCGTTTTGAATAGAAATCGACGAAATATATATTATATATATTATATATATAATATAATGGCCTGAATAGAACGCGCCGCGCCGCGGCAGTTCGCGAATTTCGACCATTTATTTCAAACGGACATTACGGGAGATCCGACCGTCGGATTCTCCTAAAACCGGAACCGTTGGGTTCGTATCGAAAAGAGCTTTCTAAAGAATAATAGAAATTATAAATCTAACGGTTGGATTTGGAATTATGTCCAAATCAAATTCGAAAAAGGTCGCTGTAAGTGCAGTTCGATGGCCATTGATGGAAATCGACTGTACGGGCCTTGATAAAATTATTAAAAATAGTAATAATTTATGTAAAACCATAAGAAATGATTTGTGAAGATTTGGGATGAAAAACTCCATATTTGAAAAGATAAAAATAGATTTTTATCGAAATGAACTAGTTTTGAACTAGAAATATAATTCTATTTATTTTTAAATAAATAAATTGAATTTGAAAAGGGTTTTGAAAATAACCAAAATTTCCAATGATTGCATTGGAGTGGATTTGAATCGAAATTGTCTTCGGAATATTTCGATGTTGGAATTTGTGATTATACGGATGTTGTTACGGAAATTTGAAAGATATATATTTATATCGTTATTTCCAATACGACATTTGTTAATCGTAGAATTTGATATTGAATATAAGCCGATATATTTTATATTCAGAGCTTTATATTGAATATCAAATGTGATTTGGGTTTGTCGTGAATGGTGTCTTCACTAACACTGTTCTTGAACCCAGTTGAGAAAAGATTAAATCTTTTGATTTAGATTTAATGAAGTGTACCAATTAAATAATATTTAATTGGAATTGAATGGATATTGATTTTTGGGTTTATCGTGAACAGTGTTTTAAATAACACTTGTTCTTTAACCCGATAATTAATGGGATGTGACTTTGGGTTTATCGTGAAGCGTGTTTTTAATGACACTGATTCTTTAACCCAGTCACAGATTAAAACTAAGTGGAGTTTTAATGAATCTTTAATTAGATTGAAAAGATCGAGAATGGAGTATCACCAGTTGTGCTCCAGGCGATAGTTAAATCTTTAATTAGATTTGAATGTGAAATTTAGAAACTAACTGGCGGTTAGCCAAGCAGAATGGTTTTCTGGATATTGATCTGATGTTGGTTTCGGCCTTCGGGGTTAATATTTGGGGAATTATTCTCTTGATTAATTTACGGTTAGTGACTAATGAATTGGAATGAGGCGTATGTTGTGTTTGTGTAACACTTATTTAAAATATACGCGAGTTATTCGGAAAGACCGGGTTTATCCCATTCTGAATAACTGATGCGACGATAAGTCGAAGATGAAGACGATGGTCGAAGACCGGAGGTTTTCACGTCGTTTGGGTGATAACTGATGATCTTGATTGGGCTGTACACCCAAGAAGATGGAAACAGTTAGTGATCGTCCAGACGTACTTGGAGATCGATGGATATGCGGGGTACTAGGTGCCTCCGGTTTCGTTCAGACCCAGAACGGACTTGTAAATGGACTGTGTGTCTGACATCGGATTTCATTCTGTGTGACTGATATCGGTTGCATAGGATGGTTTGCCTGTGTGGCATGCTAAGATGCAAGTGATCGAGGCTTCTGTTGAAAAGCAAAGTCTTGTGGTGATGATCAAAGCAAGGCCTTTGTGGCGTAGCTTTGTGTAACGTTTGATTCGCGAGTTTCACACCCGGTATGAACCAAAAACGGGAGACGGACCTCAGGGAGGACTTGCGTTTCTTTCTAGCTAGAAGTGGCGTCAGTGGTTTTACACGCCCTGACGAGTTTGACTTATGTTGTTGTTGCTGTTGCGAGGCGCCTCGGTTATATCGGTTTCGGCCGAATGCATTCTGGTCGGCTGACGGACCAGACTTACACCCCATAGGGTGGGGAAACGTAGTGTTCAGGCATTTTAATCCACATCGGTGGACCGGCCCTGTCGCTCCAAGGGTCGATGCGCTCTGACCCTGTGGCTCGGGCTAGAGAGTCACGAATCGGTTGAGGACTATCTTTTGCCTCGGTTCATAGACGGAAATCCAA
Organism: Allium sativum; assembly: GCA_030737875.1. Lineage (NCBI taxonomy): Eukaryota > Viridiplantae > Streptophyta > Magnoliopsida > Asparagales > Amaryllidaceae > Allium > Allium sativum. The sequence goes on along the minus strand of CM060916.1, from coordinate 790,063,295 downwards.
TTTCCAAATACGTGCCATTTGCGGTTTTATTTGTAAACCTATATATGGCGACATAGTGGCATGGGACGCTCATGTCGCCTATGATTGATACTTATGATTTGAAGTTGTTTTATACACTATGCACTTATTATAGTATCAAATGATTTGTTTCAAACGTATCAAGCATTCTTTGGCTGTTATAAGGGAAAACCCTATCCCCCGGCTTGCGTTTGCATTGTGTGATAGGACCTGGGTCTTATAACAGCTTCATTTTTCTTTATTTAGCATGGCGCTGTTTGTTTATGCACTGGTATTCTTGGGAGGAAACCCGTTCCGTGTTATACGGCGTGGTCCCTTGATTTACCTAATGATTTAAAATAAAGATTAACTGTTTTAGTTCTCACACCAGTCACATGACTGACCTGGAGTTTATTGTTTTAACCTAAACTCTGGGTGCCCCTATTTTTGACACGGGCAGCTAGCAGTTTCGGTTTTGCAGATTTATATTCACAGGATCCTGGTTTACAGCTGGAACGATATCCGGAAAGCTTTGTATCCGTATATCTACTTCTAGTTGTGTATTGTATTATTTTCCGCTGCTATGTATTTAAATGAAATTTAAATCTCTGATATTTCTGTGTAATATTCATTTATACTCTGTATATTCTTGTAATCTGATGCACTGTTGTTATATATAGTGAAATGTTCTTCTGTATGCGTTCTGTTGTGGTTTGTTCTCGAACTATCCGACGCTTTCCTTTACGGGGAAGTTGCGGGTCTTCACAGTTGGTATCAGAGCTTTGGTTTACAAAGCAGAGGACAAGACACATTAGAACCGTACGAAGGAATTCATCAGATATTGGATTAGTAATATCCAATGGAATGACTCGTTAGAGATGGGATCAGTAGTATCCTAGAACGAGTGTGAAGAGTATATTTTTGAAAATAAAAACAAAATTTTGTTTTGAAAATTTAAATCAATTATACGTATTTGATTATTTATTTATATTGATTAGGACAGTCCAATATATAAAGATTTTGCGTATGCGCCTAGCTAGCGTCTATTCGAAGTTTTAATATACTGGATAGATGTAGAATCACACTCTAGTCGCCCGGAGATGATTCAGATGATGAGGCATCATCATCAGTGTTTATATTCGAGCGACGAAAGTGAGATTTCTATATATTTCCTATTGACTGGTGTGAGAACCAAAAATTAGATAAGGCCTATTGTTGTGATTTGGCATCAAAAACATGATTTTTGTATGTGTATCAAAATTTATGGATTTGAAACTCTAATTCACTAATTGATTGATGTTTGGGTTGTTTGTTTATTTGTTTGCAAATTTATAACCATTATGCCCAATTGAATCAAATATTAAATTATATTGAAATTTGGTCGCATCTGCTTGCATATACATGTATATCATTGAACAGGTCATAGCAAGGAGGCTAGAGCAGAGAATAAAATTTGTTTGCCCGACAAATAGGTACATGTTTACTACATAATTTCCTGTTTTGTTTGGGTGATGATGATTTTATGAGCCTATTGGCTAGCCGCTTGGCTTTTTCTTTTTCTTTTTGAGATCTGAAGGACCGGGAACGCTATTTGCAATTTCCCGATGCTCCCGGTGCAGGGGAGGTTATGGCGAAATTTTTCGAAAATTTAGGGTGTTAGCCAAATTTTTGAAATTTTGAAAATTCTCAGAAACTAAAGAGTTGGAGAATGGAAGCCAGATCGAACGTAGGGCTTATTAATCAAACCACTTTCGACTTTGTTCCTTTTCGGGGACGAAAAGTTTTAAGTGGGGGAGATTGTAACAACCCGCAAAATGCGAGCCAGTTTGAAATTTTTATTTTGGCAATTTTAGCGAATTTTAATTATTTAAAATAGATTATTTTAAATAATATCGACGAGAAATTTATTTTGAATAGAATTCGAACGTATATATTTATACGCGTCGTCGTTAGAATATAAATATTTATATATAATTATAAATAGAATTGAAAATGGCGCGGTAGTTCGATAATTCGATTTTAAACTTCAATTGAATGTACCGGGTGCAAAACAATCCGGATTTTAGTGAAACCAAAAATAATGGGATCTAATTGTGAATATCTTTCCAAAGAATCCAAATAATCAAATTTTCATAGCGGGGATCAAAAGATATGTCCAGTTGAAAATTCTGAATAGTCGCTATGGAATTCAGGCCCTTAAAAATGGACATTTTGCAAACGACCTCGGATTTCGACGAAACCAGTTTTGTTGGGTCCGGGATGTTGAATTATTGCTAGGTTTCAAATTTCATAATTTTTCGAATCAATATGTGAGCGTGGCAAAGGAAATCGTGTTTTGACCATGTCAGTTGATTTTAATCGACTGGAAATTGGCCATTTTTCCAACGGTCTCGGAATTCGACGAAACTAGTTTTGTTAGGACCGTATCGTCAATACGAAGCTAGAAAATATTTTTCTGGAATTTTTCTAGTTAGTATGTGACCCCGGTAATTTGAAATGTACGTTTAAAATTCAATATAGTGATTTAAATGTAAATTCAACGAAAACTGATCGAAACAGTCAAATCAGCCTATGATACATATTCCATTGTGTTCGGAATGGGGGTAATTAGCTATGGATGACAGGCGGTGGGCTTGATTTCGAGTTCGAAATAAAAGTCAACCCTTATGGATTTAAAAAAAAAAAAATTAATTAATTAAAATTAAATTATTATATAATATAATTGGCCCTCCCCTTATCTTTCCCTCCTCTCTCTCATCAGTCATTACCGAATAAAAAAAAAAAGGGGGGAAATGGAATCCCGTCGCTCCTCCTAACCGCCCACCGCCGGAGTCCCCAGCCAGTCGCCGACGACCGTGGCCTACCCCCCCCCCCCTCCTCTCCTCCGCTACCCCCTCTCTCTCCTCTCCATGAACCCGCGACCCCAATCCCCGAACCCAGCAGCCCCAAAACCGCAAGACCCCCCCCCTTCAAAACCCCTCACCACCGGAAAACGCGCAGCCGCCGGTCTCAGGCACCACTGTCGCCACCGCGAATCAGATACCGCGCCACCTCGAGCCTGCCGCAACCGGAAACCCCTCCCTAAAGCTTCTGTAAGCCTTCCCTTCCTTATTTTATTTTGTTTCTTTTATTTTATTTAAAGTATTTAGTCATAGGGAGGTATAATATCAGTTATACATAAAATACGATTTTTAAAATAAAGTTGAAGTTATAAAAACGGGATTTTTATGTTGCTAGTAATAAAAAGATTGAATTTTTCATATAATATAGATAATAAAAATATGATTTTTATATTTTTAAAGTATTAAAAATATAATCTTTACTATATAGAAATATTAAAAATATGATTTTTATATTTTTAAAGTATTAAAAATATAATCTTTATAGGATAGAGAATATAAAAATATCATCTTTATATGTGTAGCGAAATAAAAATCTGATTTTTATTTTATATACGTTGAGATAAAGTGGTAATTTTTATAAAGGCGAAAACTTTATTTTTATAAAGGCGAAAACTTCATTTTTATAAAGGCGAAAACTTCATTTTTATAAAGGCGAAAACTTTATTTTTATAAAGGCGAAAACTTCATTTTTATAAAGGCGAAAACTTCATTTTTATAAAGGCGAAAACTTTATTTTTGAAATGGAATTTTTGTCTATATGGTAGCAATGTAGAAATAGAATTTTTATCCATAGAACGAGATAGTAAAAATTCGATTTTTATATATTGAACTTTGAACTAAAAATTCGATTTTTATATATTGAACTTTGAACTAAAAATTCGATTTTTATATATTGAACTTTGAAGTAAAAATTCGATTTTTATATATTGAACTTTGAACTAAAAATTCGATTTTTATATATTGAACTTTGAACTAAAAATTCGATTTTTATATATTGAACTTTGAAGTAAAAATTCGATTTTTATATATTGAACTTTGAACTAAAAATTCGATTTTTATATATTGAACTTTGAAATAAAAATTCGATTTTTATATATTGAACTTTGAAATAAAAATTCGATTTTTATATATTGAACTTTGAAATAAAAATTCGATTTTTATATATTGAACTTTGAAATAAAAATTCGATTTATATATATTGAAATTCCAAAGTAAAAATTCGATTTTTACCTATGTAGAGAATACGGGCGAAAGCGATAAAAAGCGAGTCGACGAGGACTTCTGCAAATGAAGAGCCGTGGAGCTAGGATAGCTATAGGTGAGAACTTCTCACTCAAATTCTATTTTTCTAGTTATATATATATATACTAGGATGCAGACGGTGCTTATTAGAAGCACCCGACACCCGTCCACATACCATGGACTTGTTTGTTTGGTTGTGTAGTTGGTTAGATTATTTGATTTGAAATTAAATTGTTTGGTGAGATAAATGGATTTAATTGATATGTGAATGGCGTGGGCCTTCACTAGACCGGGGATAAGGCTAGGCCTCGTCCCGTTTCTAGTATCGTGCCGTTATGCCGCCGAAATTTTCTAAAACACGTTAGAAAAATAAAAATATCATTTTATTGAATAAATGAATTGAATAGGAATTCATAGGTTGAAATAAAATGTTTTATCGTTAAAAATATAATTTTTAACGTGAATATGAAAATAGTGAAGTGAATAAATAAATATTCATTTACAAACCAGATGGTTTGTTTATGTACACTTATTTGAATGATATTGATTGGGTCGATAAATTTCACACATCGCCCAACTGCACAAATAAAATCTGTGTTTGATTGTTTGAAACCCCACACGGGTGTTAGGATGAAATTTGAAGTTCACTCATCCTGATTGATTAAATATGTCGATCGATTGATTGACAAGCTGCTATAAGCGTTAAATGTCTATATTTGATGCTTATACAGTGTAGTGCACTTTGGTTGATGGTTGATTATTCATCGTTGTTGATATATACATGTGTTGTAGAAAATCCATATAATTAACATTATATGGTAATTGATTGGGCCTCATTCCAGTTTCGAAAAGAAAAAGAAATATTTGAAAAAGAAATATTTGAAATAGAATATTTGAAAATAAAGGAATATATGAAGCCGTGTTGATTAGATTGACGCCATTTTGACGTGAGCGATATTTATATCGATTTAAAAAAAAAAAAAACAATTTCGAAATGAATTGAATTGAAAACGATTTCGAAATGAATTGAATTGAAAACGAATTCAAAATGAATTGAAAACGATTTCGAAATGAGTTGAATTGAAAACGAATTCAAAATGAATTGAAAACGATTTCGAAATGAATTGAATTGAAAACGATTTCGAAATGAATTGAATTGAAAACGAATTCAAAATGAATTGAAAACGATTTCGAAATGAATTGAATTGAAAACGATTTCGAAATGAATTGAATTGAAAACGAATTCAAAATGAATTGAAAACGATTTCGAAATGAAATAAATTGAAAACGATTTCGAAATGAATTGAATTGAAAACGAATTCAAATGGGATAGAAAGCGAATTGAAATGAATTCAAATTGAATTGAAATTCGAATTGAATAGAAATGAATTTTTAAACGAATTTATAAAGAAGAATTCAATTTTGGCTTTGAATTGAAATAGAAGTTGAAATAGATTTTGAAACGAATTCAAAACTATTTATATAATTCGTTTTGAATAGAAATCGACGAAATATATATTATATATATTATATATATAATATAATGGCCTGAATAGAACGCGCCGCGCCGCGGCAGTTCGCGAATTTCGACCATTTATTTCAAACGGACATTACGGGAGATCCGACCGTCGGATTCTCCTAAAACCGGAACCGTTGGGTTCGTATCGAAAAGAGCTTTCTAAAGAATAATAGAAATTAGAAATCTAACGGCTGAATTTGGAATTATGTCCAAATCAAATTCGAAAAAGGTCGCTGTAAGTGCAGTTCGATGGCCATTGATGGAAATCGACTGTACGGGCCTTGATAAAATTATTAAAAATAGTAATAATTTATGTAAAACCATAAGAAATGATTTGTGAAGATTTGGGATGAAAAACTCCATATTTGAAAAGATAAAAATAGATTTTTATCGAAATGAACTAGTTTTGAACTAGAAATATAATTCTATTTATTTTTAAATAAATAAATTGAATTTGAAAAGGGTTTTGAAAATAACCAAAATTTCCAATGATTGCATTGGAGTGGATTTGAATCGAAATTGTCTTCGGAATATTTCGATGTTGGAATTTGTGATTATACGGATGTTGTTACGGAAATTTGAAAGATATATATTTATATCGTTATTTCCAATACGACATTTGTTAATCGTAGAATTTGATATTGAATATAAGCCGATATATTTTATATTCAGAGCTTTATATTGAATATCAAATGTGATTTGGGTTTGTCGTGAATGGTGTCTTCACTAACACTGTTCTTGAACCCAGTTGAGAAAAGATTAAATCTTTTGATTTAGATTTAATGAAGTGTACCAATTAAATAATATTTAATTGGAATTGAATGGATATTGATTTTTGGGTTTATCGTGAACAGTGTTTTAAATAACACTTGTTCTTTAACCCGATAATTAATGGGATGTGACTTTGGGTTTATCGTGAAGCGTGTTTTTAATGACACTGATTCTTTAACCCAGTCACAGATTAAAACTAAGTGGAGTTTTAATGAATCTTTAATTAGATTGAAAAGATCGAGAATGGAGTATCACCAGTTGTGCTCCAGGCGATAGTTAAATCTTTAATTAGATTTGAATGTGAAATTTAGAAACTAACTGGCGGTTAGCCAAGCAGAATGGTTTTCTGGATATTGATCTGATGTTGGTTTCGGCCTTCGGGGTTAATATTTGGGGAATTATTCTCTTGATTAATTTACGGTTAGTGACTAATGAATTGGAATGAGGCGTATGTTGTGTTTGTGTAACACTTATTTAAAATATACGCGAGTTATTCGGAAAGACCGGGTTTATCCCATTCTGAATAACTGATGCGACGATAAGTCGAAGATGAAGACGATGGTCGAAGACCGGAGGTTTTCACGTCGTTTGGGTGATAACTGATGATCTTGATTGGGCTGTACACCCAAGAAGATGGAAACAGTTAGTGATCGTCCAGACGTACTTGGAGATCGATGGATATGCGGGGTACTAGGTGCCTCCGGTTTCGTTCAGACCCAGAACGGACTTGTAAATGGACTGTGTGTCTGACATCGGATTTCATTCTGTGTGACTGATATCGGTTGCATAGGATGGTTTGCCTGTGTGGCATGCTAAGATGCAAGTGATCGAGGCTTCTGTTGAAAAGCAAAGTCTTGTGGTGATGATCAAAGCAAGGCCTTTGTGGCGTAGCTTTGTGTAACGTTTGATTCGCGAGTTTCACACCCGGTATGAACCAAAAACGGGAGACGGACCTCAGGGAGGACTTGCGTTTCTTTCTAGCTAGAAGTGGCGTCAGTGGTTTTACACGCCCTGACGAGTTTGACTTATGTTGTTGTTGCTGTTGCGAGGCGCCTCGGTTATATCGGTTTCGGCCGAATGCATTCTGGTCGGCTGACGGACCAGACTTACACCCCATAGGGTGGGGAAACGTAGTGTTCAGGCATTTTAATCCACATCGGTGGACCGGCCCTGTCGCTCCAAGGGTCGATGCGCTCTGACCCTGTGGCTCGGGCTAGAGAGTCACGAATCGGTTGAGGACTATCTTTTGCCTCGGTTCATAGACGGAAATCCAATTTCCAAATACGTGCCATTTGCGGTTTTATTTGTAAACCTATATATGGCGACATAGTGGCATGGGACGCTCATGTCGCCTATGATTGATACTTATGATTTGAAGTTGTTTTATACACTATGCACTTATTATAGTATCAAATGATTTGTTTCAAACGTATCAAGCATTCTTTGGCTGTTATAAGGGAAAACCCTATCCCCCGGCTTGCGTTTGCATTGTGTGATAGGACCTGGGTCTTATAACAGCTTCATTTTTCTTTATTTAGCATGGCGCTGTTTGTTTATGCACTGGTATTCTTGGGAGGAAACCCGTTCCGTGTTATACGGCGTGGTCCCTTGATTTACCTAATGATTTAAAATAAAGATTAACTGTTTTAGTTCTCACACCAGTCACATGACTGACCTGGAGTTTATTGTTTTAACCTAAACTCTGGGTGCCCCTATTTTTGACACGGGCAGCTAGCAGTTTCGGTTTTGCAGATTTATATTCACAGGATCCTGGTTTACAGCTGGAACGATATCCGGAAAGCTTTGTATCCGTATATCTACTTCTAGTTGTGTATTGTATTATTTTCCGCTGCTATGTATTTAAATGAAATTTAAATCTCTGATATTTCTGTGTAATATTCATTTATACTCTGTATATTCTTGTAATCTGATGCACTGTTGTTATATATAGTGAAATGTTCTTCTGTATGCGTTCTGTTGTGGTTTGTTCTCGAACTATCCGACGCTTTCCTTTACGGGGAAGTTGCGGGTCTTCACAATATACATCCATTTATGAGTTCATTATAGGTTTTGAACGAAACCGAAGGCGCTTTATTCCACGACCTCATCTGGGTGTGAAAGCCCTTGCAATCCAAATCGCTCTAAGTACGTTCAGATCGCCGTCACAATATAACCTCAACAAGAAATCCAACCGATGTGAAGGTCTCCGATCTTCAACCATAGGCAATCCTATTTTTATTTTGTTGTATAGTTATTCGCAATGGGTTGAAACTGGGTCATTCCAAATAACTAGCGCATCTTTAAAATCAATGAAGATATACAACATATCCTGAGCCTTATTCCATTTTGGGAATATTCTTTTACTCAAATCATCCTTTTCATTTGGGAATTACTCCCTTAAATCTTATCAAAGATTTATACACTTTAAACTTTTGTTTAAATCTTTTATTGATCATATCACTCACCCAAAATCGTATTTACGATTTCTTATTCTTATCGCTTACGCCAAAAACACGCTTATCTTCTTTCTAGTGATTCTTAAACGCGTTCCCATTATCATTTGTTAGGGAAAACTCTTTTATCCAAATTTTATAAACAAATTAAATAATGATTTATTTTTAACTAATCTTGAGAAATCATCTCCTCTTACTGGGTTAAAGAACATTATTATTTAAAACATCATTCATGATAAACCCAAAATCATACTTCTATTGGAAATGGAATCTATACGGAAATCATATCAGTTTATAATCGATATAAATTCCCGTTCCGGACTAATACTATAAGCGGAATAATGGAAAAACCTTTTAAATTCCTTAAATAGTAAAGGTCTTCATCCACAAAGACACATCTCAATTATCTTTAAACCGATTTCCATTCAAATCCAATATAATTTATTAAGTGGAAAACTTAACTTTGGTAAACTCATTTAATCTGAATTAAAAGATTAATTCCATAAACTTCATCTTTAAACAATGTTATTTAAGACACCATTCACGACAAACCCCAAACTAATTGATATTAAACATAAGATTTAAACAGAATTTACACCAACTTATATTCAACGCCAATTCTTGTAATCGACGAATACTATAAGTGGAATAACAATGTAAACGTCTTCCAAATTCCCCAAATAGTAAACATATACACAACGGTAATCAATACAAAATATCCAAAGATCATTTCTAATCAAATCCATTTTTCAATTAATCTTAATTAAAAGATTTCTCAAAACTCAACTTTCAGATCTAATAAGCAAATATTTGGAAATCTTTATTTTATTAACTTAAATTCACAAAGCGTCGTCTTACCGTATTTAACAGATTAGATTGAAAACACAAACATCGAAATATAGTTCAAAACTTCATATTTCTTTTCCAAATCACTTTAAAACACTTATTATGATTTATTATAATTTTTCCATTTTTGTAATAATTTAAAAATAACTCATTTCGTTAAAATCTGATTTTGGGTCGCTAACGGCACTGGCGCTGTTTTTATTCAAAATTGATTTGAACTTATTTCAAAATCTAACTGTTGGATTTCAATACTTTACATATCATTTGAAAGCTCTTTTCATTTTGAACCAAACGTTTTTTGTTTTAGGGAAATCCGACGGTCATAGATCTCCCCGTACGTCAATTTGATGTCAGTAGTCGAAATTCGTGAACTACCGCTGCGTGAGTAGCTCTATTCAAATCAAATTTGGTTTTAATAAAAAATCTAATCGGATTACAAATAAAATAGTTTATTAACTTTATAAAACATACATAATAATTTTCAGAAACTATGTTTTACATTTTTCACTTCAAATACAAACGTTTCCATTAAACGACTATTATAATATTATGTTATTATTAAAATAACATTATTTTTCAAAATTTATCCGTTTGAGCGTAAATTTTCCTGAAGCCCATTATAAAAATAAATAAGACATTTTTTAAATGGAAATCTTGTTAAAACATTTCTTAGATGCCCTAACCAAACTTCATTTTTTTTCCCATTATTATTCACTTTTAAATTAATATTTAAAAACATGCCTTTATTACTAGAAAACTGTTTCAAATCAATTTCCAACCTTTGCGAAAACTATTCATAATTATTTGAACTAGCTTTCCAAGCTGTTTGGTATTCAAAATTCAAAAAAAAAATTCACTTAATATTTTCTTAATAAAATATTCAATTAATTCCTAATTTGGAATAAAACTCGATTAACGACCATGAAATTTAACTCGTATGGATTTAACATGTCACCAATAATCAATTAACATTTCTTAATCCTCAACCAACATATCATGGCATTGTCAGCCTAAGTGCCACGTTTATCAACACTTAAACATCATTCCAAACCAAATTTCAACCAAATTATTAACTGTCGTTAATAATTGATTAGCTATTATTTTCTAGCCAATCCATATCAAAACACACCAACATACAACACATAAAATTGTGTACAATTGTCTTGTTTATATTGACAACGGTCGCGCCAGTATAAGTAGATGTTATTATTCATTCCATATACTAATTATTTAAGTGAACATTTCAACTACGGTTTTTACTACCTATATATAATTTTTGATACGGTAAATTACCCAAACCTCGTTGCTACTTGCTCAATCACTTAGCAATACAAACGTTAACTTGCAAAAATTTATTTTTCAACCAATGTACATGCAACATTGCAACCAAGTTATCGTCCAATTCAACTAACCTTTTGTTTATGGATTCAACTTCTATATCACTTATGTTGACATACTAATTATTAACTCACTTCAACAATCCATAATCATACTTCAACCACAAACAAAATTAACCACATAGCATATAATTCACTTTCATTTCAAACACACAACATCTATAACCAAATATGCAAGCATATTTCAAATGTGAGCTATAAATGCTCAACATAGCTTTCACCTCTGTCTAACTTTAAAGGTAGAATTTTTACATCTCCGCAACCTTGTTAGCAACCAAATGAATACCTTTACACTCAAAGCTAACATCTTCATGCCGCCAACTCAACATATTTGTATATACATACACTCTAACTTGGGTTTAAGGAATAAGAATCAAACCTTTAAGGGTTTCATGGGAAAAAAGGGTGGGGTTTTTTTATTTTCGGGCTCATAACCTAGGTGTTGCGGCCCACGGCTAACGTGGCAGCAGGGTGGGGGCTAGCGTGGGTAAGTGATGGTGGTGGTTGGTGGTGGTGGAAGCTAGGTACAGTTGTGTTTAAAAAATCAAGAAGAAATTAAAGGGGATTTTAGAAGGAAAGGCGAGGTCTTCAAGGTGGTGGGACCCAGGGGAGGCACGACCGGACGGTGGAGGAGTAGGATGGTTGGCGATGTGGGGAGCTAAGGAGGGTAGAAGGAGAAATGGAAGAAGAAAAGGAGGAAAAAGTGAGAATGGATGTTCTCTTTTATAGAAAATGGAGGAGTACATGGATTGGTGAGGTGTCGGTATCCAATGAGAGGAGGGGGAGGGCTTGACAACTCAAAGAAAGCACACTTTGTGGTGATAACTCATAGAAAACATACATTTGAATTGTTCTAGTAAATTTTAACTACACTTAACACTTCTAAACGTCGTATGATGGCGTATAAATGTTTAGAAGTAAATTAGTGTTCTAAAAACATTTACCCGACATTTGACAATTATATTATGTTTTTAATATATTTCTAAATATTAAATATTAGGCGAAAACTAATTAATTCAATTATTTTAAATCAATTCTCATTAAAACCTACCTACTCGTTTTCTACTCATATGACCACGTACTGACTTCGATTGCTACAAAATTCTCAATCCTGCTACATTTCATAGATACGGTTCTCATGGTCCTACTTTCGTCGAATTCCGAGACCATTTGAAAAATAACCTTGTTTCTAGCTTTCAAAATAGCAATGAATTATCGATTTTCAAAATATTTTTTAATTATCATTTTAAAAATATAATATCCTTATTTTAACTATTTTATAATACAAAGCAAATTTTGAATTTATTTTCAATAATTTTTAGGCCCTGATTTTATATTTTAACATCTAAAAAATCCATTTATATTTATTTAAAACCATATTTTAAATCGACTGAAAATTCGGGACATTACAATCCTCCCTACTTAAAAAAATTTCGTCCTCAAAATCGAAAACGAAACCGAGGATCGTTTACTTAACCATTAAAGCTCTTTTCTATTCAAAAGATATTATTATCATATATATCCATACATTCTTACATGCATCCATATATACATATGTATATATATCCAAAATCCTAGTTCCTTATATTAGACCTTAACCTCCTAGGAAATCATCCTTCATTAACCGGATACTTCCTCATTGCCTACTTCTTGCATACTTTCCGAAATAGATGGTTCCTTTCCCTTGGTTCTCATATCTGCCCACTTTGTTCTTTTTGGACAATCTTTTCGCATATGTCCTTCTTCAAAACATCTAGCATAAGTCTTTGTGGATGATGTTGCTTTATCTCTTGCCTTATCACGAGTGACCCAAAAATTTCCATCTTTTTCCCAAACTGTGTATTATTGTTTAGCTCTTTCTTTAACTGGCCATTCTTCCTTCTTTAAATTGCATTTATGGACTACATGCCCCACTTCTTTATAACAGAAGAACTTCTTCTCTTTCCCTAGATCTATGGGTTTCTTCTTTACTTTTGAACACTTATGGACAAAATGCCCCCTTTTATTTGCACTTGAAACAAACTATGTCCTCTCACACTTTTTTCTTCTCGTTCTTATTTTTCTCGAGGCACAGAAATGCATAATGCCCTTCTTTACCACATTTTTAACAATAAATACCCATGCATTTTCCTAACTCTAACTTCCTTTCTTCTTTTGCTCTCTTATGAGCCCTTCTTACTTGTTCTGGAGTCATCCAAAATTTAGTTCCAGATAGGTTGTACTTATTCATATCCTACACAATATTTTAGGATTTCATCAAGAGGTTTTATATTTTCCTTAACAAATATTTTGATTTTCACCTACTTAAGTGTTTATCAAATACTTTTTACTTTGAGTGTGAATTTCTTTCATAAGGTATTTGTATCCACCTTACCCGAAGGTTTTAACTTTCGAACCCATTTCATAATATATCGACTATCAAAAATCGTTGAGGATTCCAATTTATTTCCTTAAGTACACTTATACTTTTCTTAATTAGTCTAGACTAATTATCACACATCACATCCAACAATCAATTGGTTGATTAATTTTACACATATCACTTTCATGTTATCAAACCATAATCCGCTTTTTCTTTTTATATATTCAAAATACATTTTCAAAACCCAAAATCATTAATATATGAAAATCACAAATACGTCGCTCATATATTCATAATACTCTCAACTCATACTAGGTTGTTACTAACATAATCTCTAATAAGCTACTCATCTTAGAATACTACTGATCCTATCTTTAATGAGTTATTCGTCCTAGGATACTACTGATCCTATCTTCGACGAGTTTTTACTCCATAGAGCCAAGGCTTATCACTAAACCAAAGTTCTGATACAAAATAAGACGACCCAAATCCGCTCTCCTTCTGAACCGACTATAAACAACACAAGTCTAGTTCAAAAGGTAAGCTTCATCGGAAGGTCCTGTGATAAACCAAATTTCCGACCTTTGATAGTCGATACTTAACACATCCACGGTGTTTGTGTATTGCAAGATGAAATGTTGCAAACGCGATTCATCGAAGTTTTATCAGAGCAAACACAGCGGAACAGAAACAAAATGTAATATTCAATATACATCTTTACAGCGGAAAATTTTATAGCAGAAAAACATTTACATTATCAGAGTCAAACATAACATGGATTGGTATCAATGTTATCCTTACATCATCAATCCACAAAAATCGAAGTATAGATAGTAGAATACATCCTTCCATCTGATGAAAAACTCCAGCTTTCCTGAATCGACTAAAAACTCCTCGTCCACTTGTTTAAAACCTGAAACACTTTCAGATCTGCCACGATTGTCAAACACTCGGGTCAGGATTAGAATAACTACCGGAGGATAGAGTTTTACCTTATAATAACCAAACATACTTGATATTCTTAAAACAAATATTTTGATATTATTATTAATGTCTAGGTGCGGAAATCACTTTCAAAAGTAAATGTATAAATCTCGGCTCGCATAATGCCCCAATCCCATTATGTTGGCTACTAGGTTACAACTGAAAACGCAGAACTCGTATTGGAAATTGGATTTCCATCATGATGGTGCCTCGATAGATCTATTCATGGAGGTGTGTATTTCAATAATTTAGACCAGACATTGGATTTAAGTGCACCGTAATACACATCCACACTTTTGGGAATCAAGTATCATGCCCAGCGGCTTTAGTCCTGGCTCAGAACACCGCTATACTCTATCCACACTAGGCAAGGCGCTACCACTTCCTAAATCATCTCGGTCGACTGAACCCATTCATAACTCAATAGTTGTTCATTCAGACCTTGAAATTTTTTCATTATTAACTTGAAAGTCACACTGATCTGACCATCAGTTTACCATCATACCAAGGTGTGAGGCTTTCAAGTCACGCCATACATAAAGCTATGCTATATCAGTCATGCTTTGATCATCATCTACAAAGCTATGCTTTTCAACAAAAGATTTTGATCGCCTAAGCACTTAGCATGTCACATTGTCAATTCACAACGTATAATCGGTGTCTATTAATATATATAACCCTCTGAGTACATAAGCCTCAGAGGAGGGTGTTAAGCTAAGAGAATAAAAATTCTTCGCCACCAACTGATATAATGCCAATAAAAACTAATTGGTTATGTTGTAAACTAAAACGTTAGATACACATCCATTTCCAAGTTCGTTCTGGGTTTTGAATGAAACCGAAGGCGTTTTATTCCACAACCCAGTCTGGGTGCAAAACCCCTTGCGAACAGAATCGCTACAAGTACGATCAGATGTTGTCACAATATAACCTCATAATAACAGATCATCCCGAGTTACCAACGAGCAATCCAAACAATGTAATGGTCTCCGGTCTTCAACCACAATCAACACCATTTTCGTTACGTCGTATATTTATTCACCATAGGTCGAAAGCCGGTCATTTCTAATAACTAGCGCATCAAGATATACAAGATATCCTGAGCCTAATTCCATTTTGGGAATATTCTTTTACTCAAATCATCATTTCCATTGGGAATTACTCCCTTAAATCTTATCAAAGATTTATACACTTTAAACTTTTGTTTAAATCTTCCATTGATCATATCACTCGCCTAAAATCATGTGTACGATTTCTTATTCTTTTCTCGTATGCGAAAAACATGCTTATCCTCTGTCCAACGATTCTTAAATTTGTTCCCATTATCGTTTGTTAGGGAAAACTCTTTCATCCAAATCTTTATAATCAAATTAAATAAAGATTTCTTTTCAACTAATCTTGAGAAATCATCTTCTCCTTTTACTAGGTTAAAGAACATTGTTATTTAAAACCTCATTCGGGACAAACCAAAATCATACTTCCATTAGAAATGGAATCTTCACGGAAATGATATCAGTTTATAGTCGATATAAATTGTCGTATCAGACTAATTCTATAAGAGGAATAATGGCAAAGCCTTTTAAATTCCTTAAATAGAAAAGGTATTCATCCACGGAGATCCATCTCGGTTATCACTATATCGATTTCCATTCAATTCCAATTTAATTTATTAATTGGAAAATTAACTTTGGAAAACTCATTTAATCTTATTTAAAGGATTAATTCCATGAACTTCATCTTTAACTGCGTCAAAGAACGATGTTATTAAGAAACATTCGTGACAAACCCAAACCAATTGATACCAAATATAAGATTTAAACAGAATTTACATCAACTTATATTCAACGCCAACTCTCGTAATCGATGAATACTATAAATGGAATAACGATGTAAACATCTTCCGAATTCCCTAAATAGTAAACGTCTACACAACGGTAATCAATACCAAATACCCGAAGATCATTTGTATCCAAATCCATTTCTCAATTAATCTTAATTTAAGAGATTTCCAAAAACTCATCTTTCAAATCTAATAAACCGATATTTGGAAATCTTTAGTTTATTTAACTTAAATTCACAAAACATCGTTTCACGTATCCAGCCGATTAGGCTGAAAACATAAAATTCGAAATATAGTTCAAAACTTCATGTTTATTTTCCAAATCACTTATTATGATTTATCATAATTTTTCCTTTTTTATAAATAGCTCATTACGTTAAAATCTGATTTTGAGTCACTAACGGCACTGGCGCTCTTTTTACAAAATTGATTTGGACTTATTTCAAAATCTAACCGTTGGATTTCAAAATTTTACATATCACTTGAAATCTCTTTTCATTTCGAACCAAATGTTTTATGTTTGGGGAAAATCCGACGGTCGAATCTCCCGTTACATCAATTTGAAGTCAATGGTCGAAATTTGCGAACTACCACTGCACGACTAGTTCTATTCAAACCGAACTTCGATTTTAATTAAAAATTGAATCAAATCACTTTTAAAATAGTTTATTAACTTTATAAAACATGTATAATAATTTTCAAAAACTATATTTTCCATTTTTCACTTCAAATTCAAACATTTCCATTAAATGGCTATTATAATATTATTTTATTATTAAAATAATATTATTTTTCAAAACTTATCCGTTTGAGCCCAAATTTTCGTGAATCCCATTATAAAAAAAAATAAGACAGTTTTGAAAAGGAATCCTTTTTAAAACATTTCTTAGATACCCTAACCAAACTTCGCTTTTCCGAGTTACTATTTACTTTTAAATTAAAATTTAAAACATGCCTTAATTACTTGAAAACCATTTCAAATCAATTTCCAACCTTTATGAAAACTATTCTAATTATTTAAACTAGCTTTCCAAATCATTTCAGATTCAAATTTCGAACTTTTATTTTTCACTTAATACTTTATTAATAAAATATTCAATTAATTCCCAATTTGGAACAAAACTCAATTAACGACCATATAATTCAACTCATATGGATTTAACATGTCATCAATACTCAATTAACATTTGTTAACCATCAACCTACATATCATGGGATTGTCACCTTAAAAGTCACGGTTATCAACACTTAAACACCGTTCCAAACCAAATTTCAGCCAAATTATTAACTGATGTTAATAACTAATTAACTATTACTTTCTAGCCAATCCATATCAAAACACACTAACATACAACACATAAAATTGTGTACACATGTCCTATTTATATTGACAAAGGTCACGCCAATATAAATGGATGTTACTATTCATTCCATATACTTATTATTCAAGTGAACATTTCAACTACGGTTTTCATTGCGTATATGTCATTTTGGATATGGTAAATCATCCAAACCTCATTGCTACCTGCTCAATCACTTAGCAATCCAAATGTTAGCTTGCAGATATTATATTTTCAACCAATGTACATGCAACATTGCAACCAAGTTATCATCTAATTCAACCAACCTTTTGTTTATGGTTTCAATTTATAAATCACTTATGTTAACATACCAATTACTAACCTACTTCAACAATTCAACCACAAACAACATTAACCACATATCATATAATTCACTTTCATTTTAAACACACGACATATATAACCAAATATTTAAGCATATAATTCAAACGTGGGCTATAAATGCTCATCATAACTTTCCACTCCATCTTACTTTAAAGATATGAATTCTCCACAACCTTGCTAGCAACCAAATGAACACTTTTACACCTAAAGATAACACCTTTTTGCCACTAACTCAACATATATACGTATAAATATACTAAAACTTGGGTTTAAGGAATGAAAACTGGACCTTTAGGGGTTTTAAGGGAAAAAGGATGGTATTTTTGGTGTTTAGAGCTCAAGACCTTAGCGACGGGGCCCACGGCTGACGTGATAGCAGGGTGGGGACTGGCGTGGGCAGTGGGTAGGTGAGGGGAGGTGATGGTTGGTGGTAGTGGAAGCTAGGTATAGTGGTGTTTAAAAGTTCAGGAAGAGGATTAAAGGGGATTTTACAAGGAAAGGTGGGGTATTTGAGGTGGTTGGGCCTAGAGGGACTCATGCAAGAGGGGCTGTTGGGGGAGGCATGGCTGACGGTTGTGGGGGCTCGAATGGCTGGCGGCGTGGGGAGTTATGAAGGGGAGAAGGAGAAATGGAAGAAGGAAAAGAAAATGTGGAGAAAGTAAGAGTGGAGGTTCTCTTTTATAGGAAATGGAGGAGTGCATGGATTGGTGAGGTGTCGGCATCCAAAGGAGAGGGGGAGGGCTTGACAACTCAAAGATGCACACTTTGGGGTGACAATTCATAGAAAACAGACCTTTGCATTGTTTTAGTTAATTTTAACTACACTTAACACTTCTAAACATTGTATGATGGCATATAAATGTTTATGGAAGTAAATTAGTGTTCTAAAAACATTTACCCAACACTTGACAATTATATTTTATTTTTAATATATTTTTAAATATTAAATGTTGGGACAAAACTAGTTAATTCAATTATTTTAAATAAATTCTCATTAAAACCTACCTACGCGCTTTCTACTCGTATGACCACATACTGACTCCGATTGCTATGAATTTGAAATCCTGTTATGTTTCACAAATACGGTTTTCATGGTCCTGCTTTCGTCGAATTCCAAGATCGTTTGAAAAATGGCCTTATTTCTAGCTTTTAAAATAGCACTGAATTATTGATTTTCAAAATATTCTTTTTAATTATCATTTTAAAAATCTAATACCCTTATTTTAACTATTATATAATATAAAGAAAATTTAGAAATTATTTTCAACAATTTTTAGGTCCTGATTTTATATTTAAACATTTAAAAATCCCTTTATATTTATTTAAAACCATATTTTAAATTGACTGCAAATTTGTTCGTTACATTACCTCATTGCTAGCAATAATTATATCCTGCCATTTCCTCCATTTTCCAACTTAAAAATCAAATAAAACATCTGTTGCTCAGTAACCGATGGTCGTCGATTTTGGAGCCTGCACCTTGCTGGATTGAGAACTAATTCAAGGATGAGTTCAAACTGTTCAAGGTGTGAGTCTTTGGCTTTGATATAAGGTAATGATATGATTCCTATTTATATTTTATTGTATTAATATTCATATATCATATTATATAATACTAGTTAGTCGACGGTTCAATTATCAATATAACATTACAAATTAAGTAGGTTGGATGTTTATATGCTTGTAATTTTTTCTTACATCTAACTATAATACGCACAATTAAATTTTTGAAAATAATTTTTATAATTTAATATTTATTACTTAATCATATGCTAACTTTATAATTTTAATTTTATACTTTATTATATGGTTTTGCATGTATACATGCAAAGTTACATATGCAAAATACTTTCAATATAAAATACCTTTTATTTATACGTATTATTATTAAGTCTTATTTAAGCCAATTAGTTATATCCATATATTTATGCATTATAAAATATTATTTTAAACTTTATAAAGTTAAAATGTTACCAAACATGTTTCCGCTAGTGTATATATATAATAAATTCGGCCTGAATTCAAAATTAGATTTTAAAATTATTTTTGACTTATAAAATTTATATATTAAATATTCAAAAAACAAAATACTACATAAATTTTTAATTTTAAAATTATGTCTCAAAACATATTTTTTAACAAATATTAATATTGTTTGCATGAAAATAAAAATATGTAATTTTGTTCAGAGCATAATATTATGTATATACGGTTATTTTTTATTTAATATTTTAAAATTATTAACTTATATAAACTTATTATAATTATTGTCTATAATTAACTTATATAAACTTATTATAATTATTATCTATAAGTGGAATAAATGTATATATATCATTTTCGATCTTATAGTAAAAACAAAGTTTAGTTTAATAAATGTTTTAGACATAATTACGCATACGCATTTAATATTAAATTCCATACATATGTACATGTTTCCTTGTAATTTATAAAAAATGAAATAAAATAGAGATTACATATACAGTAAATAAGTAAATATATACATATATATATTTATAACATTTGTTTACATAATTAAGGTATATAAACATACATTTGGATAATACTATATATTAGTATTATATATAGGGATAAATTATCCATTACAATGTAAATCTTAACACTTATTCATAAGTGTGTTATACCTTGTACCGATTGCTACTGTATACACACACACATTATAGACACAAACACACACACACAACTCTCATACACAAATATTTAATTTATATTTATAAACGATTCACACACACAACGGATGTATATATATAATTAATTAATTCCATATTATAAAATCATTTTATAAATTTAAATAAGATAATGATCTTATTAGAAAGAAATTTAGAAATGTTCAAAATAAATCAGACTTTACAGACTCAATAAAGATCCGATATTATAATTTTTTGAAATTCACACACCGCTCTAACTCCGTAGTAACCCCACAACATTCAGTCATACGTCGACTTCATAATATAGGCAGATCTAAGAATTTCCGGCCATCCTTTAATCTGCTAGAGATGAGCTACTAATGATGCTCCAACATACATGCATCGACCTAAACCTATACAAGCAAGAAAACAATCAACTACCAATTCGATTTATTTCGTAAAATTCAGGTGTTTTCTTAACTGATGTATAATAATGTGGCAATACCATGACATTTATGCCAATAATAACTTCTTATATTTATATGCATCGAAAAACAAATTATCGGCTTATTTGTAATTTAGACAGTCATAAAGAAGGCAAATTCTATTTCAACCTACCTTTTTACTTAGTAGCCCCCCTTATAAATTAAAAGTTAATGACAAAACTACCCTTAAGAAGTTATCTTTCTCATCTGTTATGAGTACAACGTTAAATTTCACGGTTTTTGAAAACATCTAAGCTCCAAAATCCTAGATTTTAGACCACTGAAAGAAAAATTCGTTTACAAACTAGAATACAATGGATTTTGAAGGAGAAGATGATTCTTTGTCGCAATCATGACAGGTAATATAAAATAAATAAAAAGATTTAGTTTTTTTTTTAAATCAGCACAGTCGATTTTTTTGGCAAAGCCGACGGGGTTGAGTAGATCGCTACCACTTTTATTATATGATAAGACGATAACAAGACAACAAAGAAAGAAAAATAACCAAAAAAAGAGAACATAAAATACAAGCATATCAACTCTAAACTAGGGAGATGTACACTTAAATACAGCAAAGCTGCAAACACAGTATCTCAAAAATTCCCGGATCTTAAGTAAATCTTAGGAATTTCAAACCGCTTCGAATATCCCTCCACAGCTGAAGTTTTAATTACGTGAATGATAGAGAGTTCACGGTATTGAAAATACAAGCATTGCGTTGCATCCATATACTGTGCAAGATCTTCTCGAGTAAGTAATTGATTAACCTTGTCCTAGACCTTTCAACTCCAGCATTCTTGTTGAAATAATTCCATTGTTGTGTACTTGTTGCGGGAAAATTATGAAGTCCAACTTGCTGAAGCACATCTTTACAGAATTGTTGAACAGCTCCATACTCGAAAAATAAGGTAGCGTTTGGTTTATTTTATGTTTTGCATTTTTAGTTTTCGGCGTTGATTATGAAAGTTGTGAAGATTTGAAGTGTAGCGGTGGTGATGGATCAAAGGGAAAGGGAGTGACGGAGGGGACCACGGGAATGGTGGATAGACGGATTTGTTATTGTCATTCCCTTGTTTCTTAAAATTTGAAAAATAATAAAAAGTTGTTTTCGGTTTTGTGTGTTAACTCCGTTTTGTAAAACGGTCATTTTTCACGATATATGTTCATTGTCGGTATTTTTGTATGTGTGAAAACTCAAAATTGAAAAATCTAAACCAAACGCTACCTAAGCGTTTCCAGATCTTTGTTTTAGCGCCACAAAGTACACATGTTGTATTTGCATTCCAAGATCAGAAAGTCTTTGCCTTATCTATATTGCTTGATTTAGCACTTTCCATAAGAGCATGCTTTCCTTAGCATTGTTATCCCTTTTCCAGATCCTTTTATGCCATCTACGATTATTGTGTGAAGAAGCAGCTGATAATACATAGTACATATTTTTAGTATGGAAATTCCCACCTTGCCATTTCCACAAAGTAGTAAGACGAGAGCCAGGTTGACCATTGAGATCATCAATCCGATTCCAAATTTGTTGGACATTGCATATGGAGTGCTTGGCAAGAAAAAAAATTAATGAACAAGAAAATCTCCAACTAAGCTGTCAACATGGACTCTCGATGTAACGTCCCGTATTTTCAGTGGTACGATATATTTTATTATATTAAATATTAAATTGGAATTATAAATGGATTTATTTTGTTTATTAAAACGGAGTTCGAATATATGTATTTATAATATAATTAAAACGAACTCGAAATGACGCGGCAGTTCGAAATTTATGATTTGAACTTCAATTGATTATACATAATCCGTTTTAAATTGGATTTCTGTGAAACAAGAAACATTCGAATCCGTTTAATGATATTTTTCTAGTGAAAGTGAAAAATCGGAATTTTATCTTTTATAGTATAAGTTATGTCCAAATCAAAATTTAAATTAGTCGTTGTGGAATCGTTTATAAGTCATGACGATAATTTAATTATAATCAAATATTGGATTCGAATTTGGATAAGACCTTTGAGGCGTAGCCACAATTTAATTTTTAGAATTTTACTGTAATTTTTAATTCGGAAAATAAAGCAACTTTTTATTTGAAGTATTGTGCACCCTATATCAGCATTTTGGGGTTTCACAATATAAGTTAACCTACCGATATTATTGTATTTTTGGGATCGTGACACACTGATGTGCGCAACGGTATTTTTATTTTTGTTGATAGCATATATGGATGTCAAATATTAGTGACCGTATAATATATTGTACACACATATAAACCTAACTAAAGCAAATATACAACCTATATGTATAACACAATGTTTAGACGCTGCCACCCTAGGACACAGCTAAGTGTATATATTGGGAATCCAATCAATTTTTTTTACTTTTTTGCATACAAGACCCGACTATTAAATGTGTACAACTCCTTTCCCTTTCCTAGCACTACTAAAATTCTTAATATCAAAGGCAAATAGATTTGCCTCCCTTATTTTTGTTAGAGGCAAAAAAAATAGCTATTCTACCACCAAAATGAATGAGGGGCAATTTAACATCTGCCCCTCAAAACAGCGTCCCTAATAACATTTAGAGGAAAATATTACAATAATTTTGCCTCTACTATTCACCTGCCACATAGGATAAATAAAAAAATAAAATGAGAAGTTGAGGCACTAATAGCCGCCCCTATTATAAATTGTATTATTAAAAAAAAATCTCAAATCAACATAGGTGATCATAAACATAGCATAAACAGTTTATTGTACAACAAATACAAATTATAACTAAGCAAAACACCCAACCAAGTATCAAATCATTTAGATACACAATGTTATATTTAATTATAACAACAAATAACCCTTCAGATACATGTAAACATAACAAACCACGTACCAGTCTATATAAACTACCATAAAGTCATACTGCTACTGTCCCTAGTATATCTTTGAGAGCTTTTGGTGTCTTCTTGGGGTATGCTTTCACAGTTCAATGGAACTCCAGTCCAAATATTCACTCTTCTCTAAAACTGATGTCCTCCTAATATTGCCATTGCTATAAGTCTTCAAACATTTCAAGGAAAACCTGTTTTCAACACAGTAATAAAATTCTTTACTCAACGGCTTGAGATATCATTAACCATAAAAATACTCTTTATCATTTCAAATTCTAGGACCCATAGACATTGATACTTTAAAATCTGTTCAAGGTAAGAATCATCGATAGCATGTTTGATCTTAGCCGATGTAGATGTGTCATTAGTCTTTAGTTGAGTGTTAATGACAAACCAACAAGATTCTTTTTGATCCCGGCCCTCTTCACTAACAAAACATCATCACTACGTACCGAAAGTAGGGTTCAGGGAAAATTTTCACTAGATAAGATGAGTACAGATGAAACAAGAATCTCGCTAGCAGTAACGAAAAAATACTTCCAGTTACATACAGTTTCTATGCAAATAAGTTATGTTCCATGCTATAAATCATATATAGATCCTTTTGTACTTATGTTTGATATCCAGGTTGTTCAGCTAATCGACAAACAAGCTAAGATCTACTTCTTCAACTTCGCTTATACATCAAAGTTCATAGAATACATATTATTCAAAAAGGCTAAATGTTTTAAGTACCACATCAACACCAGCACAATCTTCAAGTTTAAATTCAATTAACCAGAATCCAAATGAAAAAAACACGGCGAGGGTTATAATGAAAACAAACCTACAGACACCAGAGAGGCTAGAGAGATGTGACGGCAAGGAATTTCGCTCGGTCCGAACCAGTCGCTAAACCGATCCAGGCCGTTCGAAACGCCCTATCGTTTGAGAACACGACAAAATAGAACGCATATAAAAGAACATTTCATTGTATATTACAACAATGCATCAGATTACAAGAATATACAGAGTATAAATGAATAAATATACACAGCAATATCAGAGATTTAAATTACATGTAAATACATCGCAGCGGAAAATAATACAATACACAACTAGAAAGAGATATACGGATACAAAGCTTTCCGGATATCGTTCCAGCTGTAACCAGGATCCTGTGAATATAAATCTGCAAAACCAAAACTACTAGCTGCCCGTGTCAAAATAAGGGCACCCAGAGTTTAGGTTAAAACAATAAACTCCAGGTCAGTCATGTGACTGGTGTGAGAACTAAAACAGTTATTAATCTTTATTTTAAATCATTAGGTAAATCAAGGGACCACGCCGTATAACACGGAACGGGTTTCCTCCCAAGAATACCAGTTCATAAAACAAACAGCGCAATGCTAAATAAAGAGAAAATGAAGCTGTTATAAGACCCAGGTCCCATCACACAATGCAACGCAGCCGAGGATAGGGTTTTCCCTTATAACAGCCAAAGAATGCTTGATACGTTTAAAACAAATCATTTGATACTACTATAAGTGCATAGTGATATAAAACACTTCAAATCATAAGTATCAATCATAGGCGGCATGAATGGCCCATAACACTATGTCGCCATATATAAGTTTACAATCGAAACCGCAATGTCGTATTGGAAGTTGGGTTATCATTTATGGTATGAACCGAGGCTAGGGGCAAGATCCTCAACCGATTCGAGACTGCCTAGCCCGAGTCTCAGGATCAGAACGCATCGACCCTTGGATCGTCAGGGCCGGTCCACACAGAGTGGATTAAAATGCCTGAGCACTACGTTTCGCCGCCCTTTGGGGCGTAAGCGAGCCAACTAAATGACTCCATCGGTTCGAGAACGACCGATCAATCCGAGGCGCCTCGCAACAGCAACAACCACATAAGTCAAACTCGTCAGGGCGTGTAAAACCACTGACGCCACTTTTAGCTAGGAGGAAACGTAGGCCCTCCCTGAGGTCCGTCTCCCGTTTTTGGTTCATACCGGGTGTGAAACTCGTGAATCAACGTTACACAAAGCTACGCCACAAAGGCCGTGCTTCGATCATCACCACAAGACTTTGCTTTTCAACAGAAGCCTTGATCATTTGCCACTTAGGCATGCCACACAGGCAATTCACTCCATGCGATTGATATCCATCAATATATAACCCCTGAGCTCGTACGTCTCAGAGAAGGGCGTTAAGCAAGAGAATAAATTCTCCGCCGCCAAACAGATATATATTTAATAGAGATCAATCACACGGACTAAAATCCAATGTCAGACACACAGTCCATTTACAAGTCCGTTCTGGGTCTGAACGAAACCGGAGGCACCTAGTACCCCGCATATCCATCGATCTCCAAGTATGTCTGGACGATCACCAACTGTTTCCATCTTCTTGGGTGTACAGCCCAATCAAGATCATCAGTTATCACCCAAACGACGTGAAGACCTCCGGTCTTCGACCATCGTCTTCATCTTCGACCTATCGTCGTATCAGTTATTCAGAATGGGATAAACCCGGTCTTTCCGAATAACTCGCGTATATTTTAAATAAGTGTTACACAAACACAACATACGCCTCATTCCAATTCATTAGTCACTAACCGTAAATTAATCAAGAGAATAATCCCCCAAATATTAACCCCGAAGGCCGAAACCAACATCAGATCAATATCCAGAAAACCATTCGGCTTGGCTAACCGACAGTTAGTTTCTAAATTCCACATTCATAGGGAAAGGTTCCCATTAATTTTATTCAAGCTAAATTCCTTGAATTTATTCTTTATTCTATTTTTGAATCTCAATTCAAACTAGTCGGGATTAGCGAACCTTACCGAAGTAATCATTTGTTTTAATTTCCCAATCCCAACCTATTTATCCCATGAAGTAAAACTGGTAATACTTCATATCTAACACCACAGTGTTATCGGTAAATTCAATTACCATTTCACGTTCAAATCTAATTAAAGATTTAACTATCGCCTGGAGCAAAACTGGTGGTACTCCATTTTCGATCTTTCAATCTAATTAAAGATTCATTAAAACTCCACTTAGTTTTAATCTTTAATTGGGTTAAAGAATCAGTGTCATTTAAAACACAGTTCACGATAAACCCAAAATCACATTCATTAATTATCGGTTAAAGAACGAGTGTTATTTAAAACACTGTTCACGATAAACCCAAAAATCAATATCAATTCAATTCCAATTAAATATTATTTAATTGGTACACTTCATTAAATCTAAATAAAAAGATTTAATCTTTTCTCAACTGGGTTCAAGAACAGTGTTAGTGAAGACACCATTCACGACAAACCCAAAACACATTTGATATTCAATACAAGGCTCTGAATAGAAAATATATCGGCTTATATTCAATATCAAATTCTACGACTAACAAATGTCGTATTGGAAATAACGATATAAATATATATCTTTCAAATTTCCATAACAACATCTGTATAATCACGAATTCCAACGTCGAAATATTCCGAAGACAATTTCGATTCAAATCCACTCCAATGCAATCATTGGAATTCTGGTTATTTTTAAAACCCTTTTCAAATTCAATTTATTTATTTAAAAATAAATAGAATTATATTTCTAGTTCAAAACTAGTTCATTTCGATAAAAATCTATTTTTATCTTTTCAAACATGGAGTTTTTCATCCCAAATCTTCGCAAATCATTTCTTATGATTTTACACAAATTATTACTATTTTTAATAATTTTATCAAGGCCCGTACAGTCGATTTCCATCCACAGCCATCGAACTGCACTTACAGCGACCTTTTTCGAATTTGATTTGGACATAATTCCAAATCCAACCGTTAGATTTCTAATTTCTAATATTCGTTAGAAAGCTCTTTTCGATACGAACCCAACGGTTCCGGTTTTAGTAGAATCCGTCGGTCGGATCTCCCGTAATGTCCGTTTGAAATAAATGGTCGAAATTCACGAACTGCCGCGGCGCGGCACGTTCTATTCAGGCCATTATATTATATATATAATATATATAATATACACTTCGTCGATTTCTATTTAAAACGAATTATATAAATAGTTTTAAATTTGTTTCAAAAGCAATTTCAACTTCCATTTCAATTCAAAGCAAAATTGAATTCTTCTTTATAAATTCGTTTTAAAATTCATTTCTATTCAATTCTAATTTCAATTCAATTTGAATTCTTTTCAATTCACTTTCAATTCATTTCGAAATCGTTTTCAATTCATTTCGAAATCGTTTTCAATTCAATTCATTTCGAAATCGTTTTCAATTCAATTCATTTCGAAATCACTTTCAATTCAATTCATTTCGAAATCACTTTCAATTCGATTCATTTCGAAATCGTTTTCAATTCAATTCATTTCGAAATCGTTTTCAATTCAATTCATTTCGAAATCGTTTTCAATTCAATTCATTTCGAAATCGCTTTCAATTCGATTCATTTCGAAATGAATAAAATCGATATAAATATCGTTTACGTCAAAATAGCGTCAATCTAATCAACACGGCTTCATATGTTTCTATTTTCAAATATTCTATTTCGAATATTTCTATCTCAAATATTTCTTTTCAAATATTTCTTTTTCCAAATATTTCTTTTTCGAAACTGGAATGAGGCCCAATCAATTACCATATAATGTTAATTATATGGATTTTCTACAACACATGTATATATCAACAACGATGAATAGTCAACCATCATCCAAAGTGCATTCTACACTGTATAAGCATCAAATATAAATATTCAACGCTTATAACAGCCTGTCAATCGATCGATCGACATATTTAATCAATCAGGATGAGTGAACTTCAAATTTCATCCTAACACCCGTGTGGGGTTTCAAACAATCAAACACATATTTTATTTGTGCAGTTCGGTGATGTGTAAAATTTATCGACCCAATCAATGTCCTTCAAATAGGTGTACATAAACAAACCGTCTGGTTTGTAAATGAATATTTATTTATTCACATTCACGTTAAAAATTATATTTTTAACGATAAAACATTTTATTCAACCTATGAATATTCTATTCGGTTCATTTATTCAATAAAATGATATTTTTATTTTTCTAACATATTTTAGAAAATTTCGGCGGCATAACGGCACGATACTAGAAACGGGACGAGGCCTAGCCTTATCCCCGGTCTAGTGAAGGCCCACGCCATTCACACATCAATCATATTCACCAAACAACCAAATTCAAATCAAATCATCAAACTAATCTACACAACCAAACAAACAAGTCCATGGTCTGTGGACGATTGTGTCGGGTGCTACTAAGCACCGTCTGCATCCTAGTATATATATAACTAGAGAAAAGAAAGTGAAAGGTGAGAAATTCTCACATATAGCTATCCTAGCATCTGACTCTTCTTTGATATAAACCTCCTTCGTTCTCGCCTTTTGGTTACCTTCGTTGCCCGCTTTCACTACCTATGTAAAAATCGATTTTTTTTTTTTTTACGATGCTATTCAATATATAAAAATATGATTTTTACTTCGACTTTCAATATCTAAAAAAAATCTGGTTTTTACTTCTTAAAGTTCAAATCCTTTTTCTCTTTAAAGATTCAACCTTTTTCCTATTTAAAGTTTTTACTTTAAAACAAAAATCAGTTTTTATTTTTAAAACAAAATCAGTTTTTTTATTTCAAAACAAAATCAGTTTTTTTATTTCAAAACAAAATCAGTTTTTATATTTCAAAACAAAATCAGTTTTTTTTTATTTCAAAACAAAATCAGTTTTTTTTTTCAAAACAAAATCAGTTTTTTTATTTCAAAACAAAATCAGTTTTTATATTTTAAAACAAAATCAGTTTTTTTATTTCAAAACAAAATCAGTTTTTTTATTTCTTAACTGTATTTTAATTAAATTAAAAATAAAATAAAATAAGAGAATAAAATAAAAATAAAATAAAAAAAACATACCAGCGAGGGGGGGTGTGGTTCTTCGCGAGGCGCTGGATGAAAAAGGGGGTGGGTTTCGAGGGTTGCGTCGGACTTTGCAGGCCAAGGGGGAGGCGCAGGTGGCGCCTGGTGACACGGTGCGGTGGTTGTGGGCTTCTCGGGGGAGGGCGCTGGTTTCTCGAAGGGGGTATGGGATTTTGCGATGTACGAGCGGCGGAAGGAGGAGATGAAGGGAGGGTTGGCGAGGGATCGTCGGAGGGGCTGGCGAAGGAAGCAGCGGCGTGGGCGACGGCCAGGCGGGAGGCATCGACGAGGGATCCGATCGATCGATCTCTCCCTTTTTTTTTTATCTTTTCGATTTTCTGATTTATGAAGAACAGGGGGGGCCAGAAGTTAAAAGGAAGGAGATTTTTTTATTTATTTATTATTTTAATTGCATGAAGTTGACTTTTTCATACGACCTCTAAACGAGGCCCACCGCCTGTCGCCCATAGCGTTTTACCCCCATTCCGAACACAATGGGATATGTATCGTAAGCTGAATTGATCGTTACAATCAGTTTCCTTTGAATTTACATTTAAATCACTATATTGAATTTTAAACGTACATTTCAAATTACCGGGGTCACATACTAACTAGAAAAATTCCCAAAAAATATTTTCTAGCTTCGTATTGACAATACGGTCCTAACAAAACTAGTTTCGTCGAATTCTGAGACCATTAGAAAAATGGCCATTTTCCAGTCGATTAAAATCAACTGAAACTGGTCAAACGCGTTTTCCTTCGCCACGCTCACATACTGATTCAGAAAATTATGAAATTTGGAACCTAGCAATAACTCGACATCACGGACCCAACAAAACTGGTTTCGTCGAGATCCGAGGTCATTTGCAAAATGTCCATTTTTAAGGGCCTGAATTCCATAGCGACTATTCAGAATTTTCAACTGGGCATATCTTTTGATTCCCGCCATGAAATTTCGATTAGTCGGATTCGTTGGAAAGATACTATCAAATAGATCCTATGATTTTTGGTTTCACTAAAATCCGGATTGTTTTGCACCCGGTACAATAATTTGAAGTTTGAAATCGAATTATCGAACTACCGCGCCATTTTCAATTCTATTTATAATTATATATAATTATTTATATTCTAACGACGACGCGTATAATATATACGTTCGATTTATATTCAGAATAAATTTATCGTCGATATTATTTAAAATAATTCATTTTAAATAATCAAAATTCGCTAAAATGGTCAAAATAAAAAATTTAAACTGGCCCAGATTTTCGGGTTGTTACACGAGATCGAAAGGAGAAAAGAATTCCTCGATTATTCCATAAATTATTTCATCGGGCTGAACTCCCAGATCACTGAGGGGACCGCGACGTCAGTCGATTACTTATGGTGAAATTGAAGTTGGTACTCCATGAATTTATAAGTGACAACCAAAGCGTCCTCTTTGACTAAGATTTAAAGACATTCAAAATTTGATATGTCATTATCCATACAAAAAAAATTGTGAATTCAAAGTAAAAATTAAGTATGAACAATAGAGAAGTGGATATACCACGACCATCACTATTTCCTTGATAATATTTCCTGTTTTAGTTGGTTCAAAAGTTATGAACCATATCCTGGTATATCATTTGCTATGCTTGGAAGTTAACAGATAATTGTTCAACAAAATCTAAATTATCAACATATCTTCTGCTCAAAGTTATATTCATAACTTTTTGTATACTTATTTCAAGAGAACTGCTAAGGTAATAAATCTTCATACAAACTCATATATCTAACATAGAATAGTTATACATATAACTACTATGAACCATTTAAAGCCATTATGGTATTTTTGGAAAATTATATCCAATCGATGACCCATTGGATATCGATCCATTTCTAATCATGTTAGTAAAATCTATCTAAAAATGATCGTTAGAGTTTTAAAGATTAGAGATGACTATATACGTTGAGCAACTTGCAACTAAATGTAATTTAACAATTCAACATCATGTATGAAATTCGGTGTTGTTTACTATGAAATATATGCCATAAAATGAGATGAATAATGCTTTTGGAATGAATGCAAAGCGACGATGCTAAATTGCTAACTTTGAACAACTAGTTATTCAAAAGCGGCAGTCTTGAAACATATTTGATAGTAGTAACGACGAATATCATATTTGCCTCTACTTAAATAACATTGGAGACATTTGATATTGTTTTCCTCTAATGTAACGCCCCCAATACTTACGATTTTGGTAGTGTCATGAAATTCAGATCGACTTTGGATTAATGCTACCATGAACTATCGAAAGTAGCACTTAAACTGGCTGAAATCCTATGTGATTGCATTGGGATGCCTGAGAATTTCATAACAAACCAGGATGAAGAAAGGAAAACAGATTTGTTTTTGGCACTGCGTTACTTTGCTTCTTCTTTGGAAGATGAGAATAATACAGGTCTAGTACCACATCAAGATGGTAGCTGCATTTCTCTAGTCTTTCAGGACGAGATTGGAGGACTAGAGGTTTTTAAAGATGGAGAATGGATCCCTGCTAGTTACCAAGAGGGTAGCATCATTGTTAACGTTGGCGACTTACTTCAGGTATACGCATATATTTTGGCTATTACCATTTATACATGCTTAGTCATCTCTGCTTTATGGTCCATAACTGAGCCTAGCTGCATTGAATTATATATAGTCGGGTTAATTAAGTAGTTGATACTGGGTAGGTGATGACGAACGACAGATTTGTAAGCGCAATGCATAGAGTGGTAAGAAAAGAAAAGGACAGGTACTCGTTTGCATTTTTCATCAATGCCGATGGAAGAAAGTGGCTCGAACCTTTGCCACAGTTCACCTGTGAAGTTGGGGTGCCTCCTCGGTACGAAGGATTCTACTACGACGATTACAAGCAACATCGGATGAAGAACATATCAGTTGCGTGCAATGAGTTCTTTGATATTTCCCAATTTGCTATTACCCGCAATGTTGGGAGTTAGCAATTTTGATTTCAGAATTTAGTTGAAGTTTGTACTTGAATTATTGTATTTTATGCAATTGAATGGTATCGACTTGCCATATGATACATCAAGTCAAAGAAAGGGTATTATCTCTTGAATAGTTATACTCAACTATGGTTACATCTTAAATAGGAACATTAAAGACAACCATCCATTCCTGTGATTTAATGCTTATTGATATGAACATGCTCCTAATTAACTACTATCAATTAAACATTTTTTCTTAGTATCTTCTTCTTCTATGCATTAAAGATATTTATAATATCAACTATATATTACAATATCGCAATATATATATATATATATAATAAAAAAATTAAACCAACGGAAAATGGTGTCTTCGCGTCACACTTTTGCCTTTCAATCTGTTAGCTGCCCTTAAGTACCAGACAGCTTAGCGATGATAAAATACTATTTGGAAAAGGAATATTGGTGCATGGGGGAGAGAGTTGTTAAGCTTAGGACAAAAGAGATGATTATTTGCATTTAGCCACTGCGTTAGTATTAGCATGCATCTATGAAAAATGGAAGAACATGCTAATGAAATATTATAACTAATCCTGTCTCTAATTATATTCTCATTAGGACCAATAGAAACTAATAGGAAAATATCTATATGCTTAAAAAATAAACTCGTTAGGTCAATTATATTCTCTTGTATTTTTTAATACAATGAATAAATCATTAAGCAATAGAAATTTCAAAGCTCTCAAAATTAACTGATTTTATATCATTAATTATTATTATTTTCAAAGGAAGTAAAGATACACAGATACCAAAAAAGAAAAGAAAAAACCTTTTCCCGATGGCTTACAAAAACAGAGCAACAGTGCCACGCAAGCATTTGAGTTTGAAGCAAAACCAAAACAACAACACAAAATAGCCAACACGGCAATACAAAAAAACCCACACGCCGAATAAAGGGAACCGCCAAGAACCTAATTTTTTTTTGCTTAATGATGTACGTTACTACCAAAACGAGGAGCTGTTGAAACATAAGCAGATAGTTATCGAGGGTTACTACAATCAGATATTTTTTTTAATCATCTGTTGAAGGAAGATTGATATCATCGAATGAAGATATAATGAAAGAACCGAGGAAGGTTTGCAATGAGAAGGATAGCCTACAAGCAGAACTTGCTAACTTAAATGATAGGTTTGAGACGGCAAGTGCACTA
Organism: Allium sativum; assembly: GCA_030737875.1. Classification (NCBI taxonomy): domain Eukaryota; kingdom Viridiplantae; phylum Streptophyta; class Magnoliopsida; order Asparagales; family Amaryllidaceae; genus Allium; species Allium sativum. The sequence goes on along the minus strand of CM060916.1, from coordinate 790,029,150 downwards.
GCTGATGAAATGAAGCTATTGCGAATGAAGCTCATCAGATTGCAGAGACAAGGAAAACCTATGCACAAGAGAAGGAAGAAGAGGTCAGGGTTTTAGAACATTCTGTTGAGGAACTCGAAGATACCATCAACATATTAGAAAAGGTGTACGACATGAAGAGGGAGGTAGAATAGCAGCATTCCTTAAGAAAAAGGCTGGAACTAGAAGTTTAGGCCCTTATAACGAGGATGTTCAGAATAGAAAATGCAGTTGGAAATCTGATTGCTGAATATTCCAATATTAAAGGAGAAAAATATTGGATACCACGAAAATTGGATGGTAAGATAATCGAACTTTGTGAAGCAAGATGATGAATAGAGGATTTTGAACTTGAGAAATCATACACTGAAGAGGACATTAAGCAATATCGAGAATATATCTCAGAATTGGTTTTGCACTCAGAAGCTCATCATCATTGTACAAAGAAAAATATGAAGAATAGAAGCCATGGTCTCTAAAGTTGAACATGCTTCATCGAAATCACATAATAATCAAAATGGCAAAAAAATGAGAGAAATTATTCTAGAACAAGAGACTCAAGGTCACCATTTGGATGCATATTAGTTTTGTTCAGCAGATGAATTTAGAGAAAGACAAAGAGCTCTATGAAGCATGTAACCGGATAGAAGAGTTAGAAGCATTAGTTGCACATAGGCAGAAGGAGATTTGCATGCTGAATGCAAGACTAGCTGCAACAGATAGCATGACACACGATGTAATTAGAGACTTAGTGGGGGTCAAACTGGACGTGAGTAACTATGCAAACCTGATTGACCAAGAACAAGTACAAGACATTTTATAGAAGGCTCAAAAACAACATGAAGAAATCATTGCCAAGACACAAGATATTCTCGATCTAAGGGAACATATTTCTCGTCTAGCTGAAGAAAGAGAGAGTTGGATTGAAGAGATAAATCAAAGGAAAGCAGATGTTTTAGTGAATGAGGTCCTAGTGGAAAAACTTAAAACAACGTGAGCATATGCTGGCAGCAAAGAATGGGATGTTTGAAGATTGACAGTATATTTGAGGAAGAGAACTGTGGAATTGGATGAAAAATTAAAAGCCATCGTTAAGTCGAACATAGAGGTCATGGAGAATGTCCTCTTAGATTTAAGGATTGTATTTTTACATAAGCAGGAAATGAGAATCACCTGAGCGAAAGGTTAGCTCAGTCTTATAAGCTTCTTTCACATATTTGAACTTTCATGAAGAAGAGTACATAACTAGGCATCAAAATATATATGTACTTAAATCACACATAGTATGTAGTTTGAACGTGGTATTCAGTAAGCTGTAATTCTATAGTTATCAATGTACCGTGAAAAAAAATTCATATACATCGTTAATTAGTATTTTATGCTTAATAAAACTTGAATTGGATTGCCTGTTGTGATTAAAACATGTTAGTGGACTTGCCTTAATCGTAATCACCACGTCTCCAGATTGGTTTCAATTCCTTTCCTAATTACATCTAATGTCATATAAGATAATTCAGCATATTTATCAAACAATGAAGAATTTGTGGATGGAATATTATTAATTTTTGGGACTGTATTCATACATGGTAATCAACATCACCATAAATTTACTTGGCAAGAAAAAGAACATAACTAAATTATCCTCGCCCAAATTTATTTATTTGATTATTTGTAGTAAACGGATGATCTGGAATCTAGTCTAAATATAGATCAAGTAAGCTATAAGATGGATTAAGGTGTGACCTTTATTTCTACAGATCCAAAGCAAAGGTATCTTAGCCTTCTTCTTCAAATAAGCCATCTCTTTGCATCAACCAGCATGAACGATGACGACCTAATTTGCAATAAAACGGATCTAGAATATAATCAAAATACAGTAAAACAAAATTAAAAGATGGATTAAAGTATGACCTTGATTTCTACAAATTGTAATCAGAGGTAGCCTAGTCTTCTTCGGTAGATGCGCCTTCTCTTCCCATCAACTATTGTAAATGAAGATGATTGAGGTACTAATTATCTATGCAAAATCGAATTGATCTCAGAGTTGTCTAACGATGAGAATTTTAGGGTTCGAAAGAGGAATACGGTAGATGAAGAGAAGAGGAAGTCAAATGACGAAAGAATAGTTATTGCTAATTGTGGGCCCCTTAATTTACAAAAATTGTTTAATAGAAAGAAATACTTTAGGAGGGGCATTTTAATCCGGATCAATAAAGATTAGTAGAGGCACAACCTATAACTGCCCTCATCAAGTGATTAATAGAGGCATTAGCATTATACTGCCTCTAAGGAGCCGCCCGTAATATTCAATATTTCGGTAGTGTAGTGCTGACCGCTGATATGAAATGCAATATAAAATGACAACACGCTGGCCTGAAATAAAATCATGTACAACTAATAAAAAATCAAAACATGTCATGTTGAGCTTACCCTAAGATGTATAACTGACCGCTACTTCTTTTTCCTACCCTAAGTGTATCTAATATAGCATGCATCTTCTACGTTAAGGGTAAGGCTTTACAAAATTTTGTCAACACCTACTTGCTTACCCAAATTAGCTTCTGCCAAAGTAATAATGTACTGAAAAGGGAATTTACACCAGGTCACTTTTAAACGGAGATGCCAGCTTACAGTTGATAATGACAAGACACTGAACCCATGAGATAAAATCAACGTAGAAAATCCGACCCATTATGCTAGCCTATATGCTACCCTATGTACCGGCACATTGCTGAACAGTGAAAAATACGCGGGGTTTCTTTTTTCTCAATCCAACCAGTATATATAAATAGCACCCTCATAGCAATACATCACCACGAAGCTTTTTCCCTTCGTTGATGTTCAAAGCCCAGTGAAGTTTCACCCTCAAACTAATCTCAGAAAGTTTTAAACAAAGCGAAACTTATACAACCAACATTTTATATCCATTGAAAGCCTTAGGTAGTGTTTGGTTTACCATTTTAAGTTTTGGGTTTTCGTCCATACAAAAATGTGCACAACGCATGTAAATCATGGAAAACAACAATTTTAGAAAACAAAGTTAACACACAAAATAAAAAACAACTTTTATCCATTTTTCATGTTTTGAGAAATGAGAGAAATATGGAGACCAAATCCTCATTTCATGATTGTTACATCCCCTCCGCGGTCCCCTCCATCTTGCTTTCATTCTACCATTCATCCTTCTACACCTTTAAAGTTTGTAATTAATTTTGAAAACTAAAAACCCAAAACTCATTTTTAACCAAACACACCCTTAGGTACTGAAACTGATCATTCTGAACTCGCGGAACCCTTCTCTGCAAATTGGCAGGCTCTGTTTCAGGATCGACTAAAATTTTGATGCTGGGATATCTACAGCGTGAGGAGGTTTAAAGGAGACTGTGGCGGTCGACTTCAGGCACTGTAGGCAGAAGACGCAGGAATTGGTGGGTATGTTTGTGGAGGAGCTGTGATCAACTATGGCGGTTTGAAGTTGTCATCAGTGGTGGGTGTATTTCTTGGTGAAGGCGCTGGGTTAGTGCTGTATCGGGTTGTGGTGAAGGAAGAACAAAAAGGTGGAGAGAGGTTTTCAAATAAAAGAAAAAGAAAGTGGAAAAAGTGGTATCAACATATGTGCAAAAGGGGAAATGGTGTAAGTCTGGCAACAGGCGGTTCTGATACTCTTTTGCATGGGGAACACGTGGATTATGGGAGTGTTAAGGTTAAATTAATTATTAAGGGATGGTTGGCCTCTTTTGGTCCTGAAGGTCTGGAACGGTAACGTTTGCTCCATCCAGTTTGAGGAGGTCCATCGCGAGAAAACTGGGTGACATGTTGATGGGAAATGAAGAAAATGCATGATGAATATTTACACAATTAAATAAGATGACTTTGGTGAAGTATGGGTGCGTATGAGTTGCTCCAGTATGCATGGACAAGGTTATGGAAGAAACCGTATATGGTGGTTACATGTAAATCACATATTAAGGTAATAGAAGGTGTTAATTAATTTTAAGGTTTAAATTGGTTAAGTTAAATAAATTAATTATTATTACAATTATAAAATGGTAAAAGCCGTAACTTGGTTGTACGTTGACAGAATCATGTGAAATAGGACACATTGGAATCGCACTGAAAAGCACTACGCTGCTGAGCAGTTTCGGACAGGACCAGAAGAAATTTGATCTTTCATTTAATTTTAAACGACTGTTTAAAGTTAGATAAAGCAACGCATGTACTGATCATCGAAAACAAAGGTGAGTTAATTCTCACACTTTCTGAAATACTATGATGTGCTAAATTCGTATAATTAAAATTTATCGTTGATATATATGTTGGTTGATTGGATGCCTTGGATACCTATTGTTGATTGAATGGTTGCTGTTAATTATATTATCGTTATTATATCCTGTTATGTAATCTTATAATGATATGTGATGTAGGAAAGAACAGGTGGGAGGAATCAAACCGGATGCCTCAAATATTTAGTATACTTTTTATTTCATATTATTTATGAACTGATTAAACCCCGTTGACTTTAAAACCTGTTCGTTGTTGAATGTGGTGGAATTTTGAATTAATATATAGTATTGATTTGGGGAATTTATAGCAGATGGCCCAAATATACACTATTTTATAAAGATCGATTTACCGTCAAGTAAATCGATATATTTAAAGTGATAAATTTATTTTATAACTGAATATATATTTTTAAATATATTATTTTAAATGAAGTTTATAAAAGGAAATAAACCAACCACATATGTATTAATTGTTTTAATCAACAATCACCATCTTATACAAAAATCTACTATGTGCGAAGCACGTGTCTTGTCATAAGTATTAATTGTTTTATAAAGAAAATTCTTATATTTCTAAAATGGATAAGCAAATGAGCAAGGATTGATGTAACGATTAATAACTGAGATAAATTGTTTTTAAGTGACAATTTAAAAAGGGATCATTTGAAATGGATTATTATTTACTTAATAATAATCGAAGTAAATGGGATTATTAATTTGAACGGAAAGACTAAGTGGAGTTGATTAACAAAGTAATCACATTTAGAGTTGACCAAGTTGACTGGAATATTTAATAGTGAAGTAAACCATTCGTGTTTTAACAAATATTGAGATCGATTATTATTTATAATAATCGAAGTGGTAAATCTTGGGAAGTAAGGGTATAAATGGAGATTTATGAACTATAAGGCCTGTTTATAGTTGAACTATATTTTTAAGCAAATTATATTAATTATAATATAAGTTAAGTTTTAAAGGCTAGTTAAAATCTTTGTTGGTAATTGAATGATATAAAAATCCAAGATTTCCACAATGCTATAAAACTAAGTTTTATAGAATATACTTTTAGAACAAGTATATAGAAATGGAAGTGTGTGAAGTTTGGAAGCCATGTTATGGTAAATGAATACTTAAGCGATTTAAGGTATAATAATATAATTTATTATTAAACCAAAGTTTTATTAATTATCTTTGGATTATATTTAATTGGATTATATGAAATCCAATATTTTGTGAAGCTATAAAACCCGAATTTTTATTGAATATATATTATTGAAACGGGTTATTAGAAATGACATTTGAATAAAGTAAAAGCCAGGATTTATAATTAAAGAAATTGAACTTAACTGCGGGTCAGTTGAGATAACTGATTTTATGAATATTTATCTAATGTCGGTTTCGGCCTTCAGAGTGGATATTTAGGAAATTAGTTTCTTACTGATTTACGTTTAGGAACTAATAGGGATATGAAATGGGAAGTAAAAATGGAAACCCGTGTTTGAATCAAAGGAGTGAGATGAGTCGAGTTAAAAAGATGCGATATAAATTTGTTATGTTAATAAGAGATGAGATTCCATTGAAGTATAACTAGAATGGGATTCGTTATGATATTAGGAAGGAATATCGGTTTTTGTATTACAACTGATATTTATCTTAAGATAAGAATGTTGTTGATCAAGGTCTGAGAGGTAATTAAAATACCCCAACTTGAACAACTTCAGGATTATCAAATGATGATATTAGTTGTAATGGGGGAGATGTTGAAAGTAAATTTATTTTTAGGAATAATAATGTAATATTATTTGAAAATGTTAGGAATATATATATGATGGGATTCCAAATATAAAAGGAAATAAAGGGGGCTTGAGGATGTGAAATTATATTTCCAAAATAGAAATATATAAAAGGAGATTGGTGAGAATATAACGACATCTTCAAAAGTAAGAAATGAGATTTAGAATGAGTTCATTCTAAAAGGATAATCGACGATTATTGTTTCCAAATACCGGAAACAAAAGGTGTTTCGTAACGACTTTTTTACACTGTTAAGTTAAATCGATTTCCAAATTATAGATAATAAGTAATGTTATAGCAAATGTTTTGAAATGATAGTTAACGAGAAATTGGATATGGTTTCAAGGAAATTTTCCTAGTATATAAATAAAATGATTTAAGAATATTAATATATTAGAACTGTTATATTATTTTAAATGGCCAAGTGATGCTGAGAAATAAACCAATGGATTTGTTTCATTTTTATGGTTGTTTATTTTGATAGTTAAATAACCGACTATCAAAATCTGGCCCAACGTCATTGGTACGGAAAGACCGGGATCGAATTTATATTCGAAAACCATTCCGACCAATGAGTACAAAACGTGAGAGATGCTGATCAAGATGGAGCAATTGAAGACCGTTAATCTTCACGAGCGAGGGAACTACTGTTGAATTTCTCTAGCTGATCCCTAGAGATATCTTGACTGTGATTATATCGTGATTGAAATCTATGGATTTGCAAGGACTACTCGCTACTGATCTATAGGGTGATGCCTAGGATGTGGTAGGAGGGTACCTTCGGTTCATCCTGTTCCTGGATGACGTGTATGGATGAGGTGGGATTCAAAAGTGAATGGCGGCCAGATGTTCCAAAAGTTGATTATAACCTCAAGCCTCATCAACTGGGAAATGACAAAAATCGAGCAGGCAGCATGGCTATGTGGGTCGCACCCATTAGGATGTATTGTCACCATCTAGAGAATATTCATTTTGTTACTTCTTTTAATTTCTGTATTTCCCAGGAACTACGGTGGTCGCGATAAAAAGCAATAAGGTGGCAATATATTCGATACACTTAAGAGAAATGAGTGGTCGATCATGTGTGGTCCGGGTTGCAAGACGTTCTTGTTGAACCCAGTGTATTCCTCTCTAGAGATACACTATCGGCAGGTGGTTCCATACCTTGTCATAGTCCGAATCCAATCTCCAATAAGCGCCCGTGGTTTTTGATTATATACTATATATGTGGAGCGTGAGATGCAAGCGTTCTCCTAGATTCTATCTATTTGTATTTAGACACTATTATAATATCAGAATAAGATATTTATTTCAAAACGTTTTGGGTTATAGCAAGGTAAAAACCGTCCGTATTTATGTGTGGACTGGTCTTATTATTATCCTTTTGTTTCAAAAAAGGATTTTCAAAGTTAAACAAGTTGGTTGTTATATGAATTTACCACTAAAAGTATTCCAGACTGATCCGGGTGAATTTTGTTTTAAATCAAATGTGCTCGGGTCAGATCGAGTATATTTACAGGTTAGATTTCGCTTGGAGCAATAGAGAAGGAGTTGAAGTTGAGACGTATTCCATATATTTACTGGTACTAGTTTATTTCCGCTGTGTGTTGTATTGATATGAATGTATACTCTGATGTGTAATCATTTATATACAGTTCTTTATGTATAAAGTATTATTGATTATTATACTTTGTCCATTCCGCTGTGAGACTCTGATCTTCTTATTCTTCTATTCTAATATTTCTTTCTTTCTTCTCTCATCCTCTAACTTCTTTCTATTAGCTTTCTTTGTTTTCGATACTGGAGTTTGGACACGAGAAGTATTAGTGTCTGAATTCGAGTGTCGATTTCCCGGGTCGCTACACTCGAGCCTCGCTTTTCAAGATACGTCAATTTGTCATTTAGGATGAGACCAAAATCTATCCAAGGATCGTCCCAGAACCTGATATAATCATATGCCACAAACCCATATTTGAAATGAGGGAGAATTTTATGTTTTAATTTATTGATGCATTTCGAGGTCCAACTATTTCCCTGAAGAGTTTTTAACGTCCAAAGACTATGGTCTTTAAGAACATGCTTCTTAGACCAACTAACCCAAAGACTAGGTTTGTTGTTAAGAATATCATCAATATGCTATGCAACAGCAGACATATTCCAGATTTTAGTGCTGACTATTCCTAGCCCTCCTTTACTAATAGGTCTTGTAATTTTATCATACGATATAGGAGAAAGAAATTTAGCATGAATGTTACCTTTCCAAAGAAATTTTAAACATGCAGACTTAATCATATTGTGCAACTTGTTAGGAAGTAAATAGGTACGAGACCAATAGACTTGCACAGGTATGATTACAGACTTGATCAGTGTTAATCTACCAGCTTGAATAAGAAAGCTTGTGGACCAACAATTAAATCTGTTAGTGATTCTGTCAAACAGGGGTAAGCATTGTTGAGTCGTGATTCTAGATGTTGACGCATGCATTCCAAGATATGAAAGGGTCGACTCACTACAGGAAAGGCCGGTTAAGTTCTGAATGAACAACCTCCGTTTTATGACTGACTCCAGCAAGCATAATATTAGATTTTTCAAAGTTAACTTTCAAACCACTAAGAGAATAAAATTTTTAGAGTGTTGATATAATATTGGATAAAGTTTTGTCATTCGGCTTGCAAAAAAACAACCAAATCATCAGCAAACATAAGAAATGTAATGCAGGGGTCTTTACATCTAGGATGAAGGTCGAAAAGGTTTTCTGCAACCAACTTATCTAGCATTCTTGTTAACAGTTCCATGATGGAGATAAATATATATGAAGATATAGGGTCACCTTGCCGTATGCCTTGTTTACTTTTGAAAAATCCAATGGGAGAACCATTGATATTGACAGAAAAATGGGCTGAACTAATACAAGAGTGAACCCAAGCCAAAAAGCATGCAGGGAAATTCATAAAGCTAAGAATTCTAATAATAGAAGACCATTGCAACACGTCAAAGGCTTTTCTTATATCAAGTTTAATCATGGCTCTAGGGGAGTTGTTCTGGGTATTATAACCTTTGCTAAGTTCGTGGGCTACTAGAACATTATCAAGAATATTTATATTGGGCAAAAAAGCCGATTGATTAGCAGAAATGAGCATGGGGAGAACATGTTTAAATCTACTAGCTATAATTTTAGATATGCATTTGCAGATGGTATTACAATAAGATATAGGTCTACAGTCATATTGCTAGCATTTCTCTTTTTTGGGATAAGGGCAATAACGATATTGTTAAAAGATTGAAACATACGACCCTTTTTAAAAAAATGTTTAACTGCATTACACACATCATAGCTAACTATATTCCAACAAGTAGCATAGAAAACCGCATTATAACCAACAGATCCTCCACAGGAGTGTTTATTAAGTGAGAACATAGCTTGCTTAATCTCTTCGTCAGTAATGGTGTTGCACAAAAATTGTTTCATATCATGTCTAAGCTTAGGTAATATCAAAGGGTCGTTGTCATCAATTTGAGGTTCAAAATTGTCACTATTTCCATAAAGGTTAGAATAATAAGAAATGAAAGCATTTTGAATAGAATTTGGCATTGTATGTACATGCCTGTGCTCATCCGTAATGGAATAAATCGATTCTCTAACCTGCTTTGCTTTTAGTGTTGCATGAAAGTACATAGAGTTCATGTCGCCGTCTTCAAACCATTGAATCGTAGATTTTTGCTTCTTCATATTGGATTCCATTATCAGAGCTTCTTTGTGTTGACATGCCATGTCATGTTCAATAGGTGGTAGAGTTGCATCAAGAGGATTCTGCAGCATGTTGGACTGAATTTGCATAAGCTGCCTCTCAAGAGCATGAGACCTCAAGCTACCATTCCCAAAATTTATGGTTTCCTAATCTTTGATAACATTCTTAAGAGCTTTAAGATTTTTATGAAGTTTAAACATCGGGTGGCCAGAACAAGGAACTTCCCATGATTCTTTCATAATGTCAAAAAAGTCATGATGTTTGGTCCAAATATCAAAGAATTCAAAAGCAGGTTTTCTCTCAAATAATAGCTCATTTAAGTGAATAATTTGAGGCGAATGATCGAAGAGAATAGGCATAGCTAGCTCGTTAACTAAACAGGGCCAAGTATCAAGGGCAGCGGTATTGCAAAAGGAGTGGTCAATTCTTGAAAATGTACGAATACCATTCCTATTACAGTTATTCCACGTGTATTCAGGACCATTAGAATTTATTGCTATAAGATTAGAGTTCATGATCGCTAAATTAATGTGTCTAATTTCAAATAGAGAAACTGATGTGCTAACTATTCTATCAGTTAATTTAACGGGGGAGTTGAAGTCCCCACTAACTAACCAAGGTTCTAATGTTCTCTTCGAAGAAGGCATGACATGATATAACCTCTCTCTAGCTACAGATGTATTTAGGTCGTAAACAAAGGTTATGTAAAAAATTGTTGAAGAGGGAATATGAAAATTCTAGCAGCGCAAATATTTACTAGAAGAACTGATTCTGGCAAGTTGATGAATTAAAGGATCAAACATGACTAAAATTCTACCGTAGATAGCATCCTCTAAGTTATGTAACATGTGCAAGTTAGGGTTAACAAACCTGGTCGCTCTGAGTGAAAGTTGCTCATTTAATTTAGTTTCCAGCTAGGAAAAGATAGATAAGTTATATTTTCTTATTAAGATCTTGCATCTATCAAGCTTTATGTCCAAGTGTGCCCCTCTTACATTCTGTAATGACACAGATTTCGCCCGGACCTAATCGACCGCTTAATCGACCAAGTCCGTTCGAATCCTGCATACGCTAACTCTGGGCATACAACACATCAGAACAAATAACAGAAGACTTTTATAAAACATTATAATAATGTTACATCAGAGTACAGAATATCAGAGTACATCGAATATAATACAACAGAAGATAATTTATAATGAATTTAAAACAGTGCAGCGGAAACAAATAAACTAACACAGCGGAAGACTATCAATTCTGTGGACACCCCTTTAAGCTTTAATCCGGAATCCTGCTCAATGAATACATATGTGCAAAACAAGCCACTTGTAACAAACCGCATCTCCGTTCACGCAAGATATTGTCCCCAACTTAGCCACCGTATAGGTGTGGGGTTTTGTTCCTCAAAAGGCCTCGGCGTTAGTAAGAGATGGGCTCTAATATATAAGTACCCATTTCACACAGGCTTCCACGATGTGGGACTTAGGGGTGTTACATTCTCCCCTCCAGTAGAGCCCAATGTCCCAGTTGTCTCACAAGCACCTCGCCCAGGCGTTGTGGTCCACACAAGAGCCAAACTTCCGGCTGGTATTGGCTCCGATATCAAATGTGACAACCATGGGTCTCGAACCCCCGATCTCCTGTAAAGCAACACCACGCACTAACCACTGTGCTAAAATATCTTTTTGTTAGCTTTTCGAGCGGGGTGTTACACCACTCGACTGTCCGTGTGGAAAATACAGGCACCCGAGTTTGCAAGTGAAACAAACTACGAGTCGGTCAGGGGACTGGTATGAGAAATCTATACTTAACTTACCTAATAATAAGGCTAATCACAGGACCACGCTAGAACGGGTTTACTCCATTGGATTGCCAGTGCATAAATCTTTTAAAAACAATGCAGTGCTTTTTAGAAAATGAAATCATTATAAGACTCAAGTCCCATCACACAATGCAACGCAAACCGGAGGATAGAGTTTTACCTTATAATAATCAAACATGCTTGATACGTATAAAACAATATTTAATATTATTATTAGTGTCTAATCAGTTTAAAAATACTTTCAGAGTAAATGTATCAATCCTAGACGGCATAGTACCCCATCCTATTATGTCGCCATATATAGGTTTACAATCAAATCTGTAATGTCGTATTGGAAATTGGGTTTCCATCATGAGTCAAGGCTAGGGACGATCTCCTTACCGATTCGAGACACTCTAGCAAATGTCTCAGGATCCCTCGCAGTGAACCCTTGGATCCTGCAGGGTCGGTCCACAAATATACCTTAGTGGATTAGTTATGCCTGAACACACGTTTCCCGGTCCTATGGGACCTATCAATTGGCCACTATCGACCAATATATCTGAGGCCTCGTAATCCATCATCCACATAAGTAAAAATGTATCGGCTCCATACCATGACACCACTTCTAGCTAGAAAGAAACGTGTGCACTCCCTACGTCCCTTATCCCGTTTTTGACTCTTACTGGGGTGTGAGGCTCGCGAAGTAACGCTTATACACAAAGCTATGCCTAAATAAGTTGTGCTTTGATCATCAACCACAAGGCTCTTCTTTTCAACAAAAGCCTTGATCATTTGCATCTTGGCATGCCACACTGACAATTCACGCCATGCGACCGATAACTATCAATATATAACCTCTGAGCTCGTGCGTCTCGGAGAAGGGTGTTAAGCAAGAGAATAAATTCTCCGCCACCAAACAGATATATATTAAATGGAAATCAATTCACATAGAATGAAATCCAATGTCAAACACACATCCATTTACAAGTCCGTTCTGGATCTGAACGAAACCGAAAACACCTTATTCCTCATCCCGGATGTACAATACAGAAGAGAGGTGCTCGCTTATCTAGACAATCAACAAGTACGTCCGAGCAGCTACCATTGTAACCCTTTCAAGGTAGCCACTCCGATCAAAGACATCAGTAGTTGTCTATTCGATGTGAAGATCGTCGGTCTTCAAACACCGTCTTCAATATCTTCGATTTAAATCGTCGTATAATTATTTAAAATGAGTTTGAACTTAGTCTTTTCAAATAATTTTCGAATATATATAATTTAAATCATTTCATATCGTTAATATTATTTTATAACGATTTATCGCTATATTTATTTATATAAAAATAGTCCAATTTAATTTAACGACGCTTCGAGTCAATAAGCGGCCCTGGCGCTGTTTTTACCTAAATTTGATTTACACATTTCTCGAAATCTAACCATTGGATTTAAAAAAAAATTATATCGTTGAAAAGATCTTCCCAAAGCGGTCCTAACAGTTTCAGTTTTGGGAAAATCCGACGATCGGGGTCGGATCTTTCGGTATAATCGTTTAAAGTTATGATTTCAAAACGTGAACTACCGCGCACAATTCATTTAATTTTAATTTATATTTATATATATAATTATATATAAATATAAATTGTTTGAAAAATCCACTAACGTGTTTAACATGCCAAATAAAAGAATGTTTTATTTTGCATAACCATTTAAAGGTTTTTAACGACAAAATAAAAAGATACTACATTTGCAAACAAATACCTATATTTTCTAATAGCAAATAAAAGAGGTTTTGTTTGCATACATTTCCAATGTTTTCTAATGACAAATAAAAGATGTATCTTATTTGCTTAACTTCTCTACATGTTTTCTATTGGCAAATAAAAATGTATTTTATTTGCATACTTTTCTACATGTTTCTAATGTCAAAAAAAAAATGTATTTTATTTACGTACGTCACTACATATTTCTAATGTCAAATAAAAATGTAATTTATTTGCATACTTCACTACATGTTTCTAATGTCAAATAAAAATGTAATTTATTTGCATACTTCACTACAAGTTTCTAATGTCAAATAAAAATGTAATTTATTTACATTACAATGTTGCTAATAACAAATAAAAAGATAATTTTTATTTTTATTATTTGTACGCAATTTCTATTTTTAACTTTAACAAATAAAAAGAAATATTTTTATTTGTATATAATTTCAATGTATAACATGACACATAAAAATATTTATTTTAATTTGTATACAATTCTAATGTATAACATGACAATAAAAATGTCTCTTTTAATTTGTATACAAATTCTAATGTATAACATGACAATAAAAATGTTTCTTTTAATTTGTATACAATTCTAGTTTTAATATGACAAATAAAAATGATATTTCTATATCTTAACATAGACAGTAGAAATGATATTCTAATGTTGTATACAAATTCCTACATTAATATGACAAATAAAAATAATATTTTTATTTGTTTACAAATCTATTTTTAATATAACAAATAAAAATGATATTTTTATTTGTTTGCAGTTCCTACTTTAACATATCACATAAAAATGATATTTTTATGTGTTTTACAATTCCTACATTAATATGTAACATAATAAATAAAAATGACATTTTCATTTGCATACAAATCTAATTCTAACAATAAATTACATTTTTATTTTGTCAACCATTATAATTCAACAAAACATACAAAAATGATAATTTTGTTTTTGTTGACAATTCTATTTCAACAAAACATATAAAAATGATAATTTTGTTTTTGTTGACAATTCTATTTCAACAAAACATATAAAAATGATAATTTTATTTTTGTTGACAATTCTATTTCAACAAAACAAATAAAAATGATAACTTTATTTTTGTTGACAATTCTACTTCAACAAAACATATGAAAATGATAATTTTTTTTTTGACAATTCTATTTCAACAAAACATATAAAAATGATAAAAAAAATGTTGATAATTCTATTTCAATAAAACATATAAAAATGATAATTTTATTTTTGTTGATAATTCTATTTCAACAAAAATGATAACTTTGTTTCATACAAATCTATTTTAACAAAAATGATAACTTCATATTTGACAATTCTGATTCAACAAAAATGACAATTTTAATTTTGTCAATTCTAGTCCAACAAAAAGGACAATTTTAATTTATCAATTCTAATCCAACAAAAATGACAATTTTAATTTGTCAATTCTAATCCAACAAAAATGACAATTTTAATTTGTCAATTCTAATCCAACAAAAATGACAATTTTAATTTGTCAATTCTAATCCAACAAAAATGACAATTTTAGTTGTCAATTCTAGTCCAACAAAAATGACAATTATAATTTGTCAATTCTAATCGAACAAAAATGACAATTATAATTTGTAAATTCTAATCCAACAAAAATGACAATTTTAATTGGTCAATTCTAATCCAACAAAAATGACAATTTTAATTTGTCAATTCTAATCCAACAAAAATGACAATTTTAATTTCTCAACTCTAATGCAACAAAAATGACAATTTTAATTTGCCAATTATAATTCAACAAAAATGACAATTTTAATTTGTTAATTCTAAATCAACAAAAATGACAATTTTAATTTGTCAATTCTAATTCAACAAAAATGACAATTTTAATTTGTGTTGATAAATCTCCATAATTCCATTATATACAATTTAACCAAACAGATCACACCAAACAGCATCAATCAATCTTAGTCAAATCGCGTATAACATCAAATTGAATTTAATAGCGGATCTGTAAAGATTTTCAAACACGATCATAATTAATTTTAATTATTAAAAAAAAGGAATTCTCACAGTGATTTTTTTAATTCTGTATAATTCAAAATTGAATTTGCCCCAAAATCTGATTTGCTCCAAATTTGTTCTAGTCTATTGTGATATGTAGATCTCGAATTTACGGTCCCAACGGTTCTGAAATTGTCCAATTTTGTATTCGTATGAATAAGATATGAACTTATTTGTGTTGTTAACATTCTAAATTAAATAAATAAATAATTTAATTTAAATTTACCTTCTTCTTCCTTTAAGAAAACACGGCCGAAGCTTTCAGTATTTGTTCAACACTAGGTCAAGGGGTTTCGATCCAACCACTCAATTTCGCGACAATCCGACACCATTGCGTCGAAGAGGAGAGGGAGGCGTATAAGGGGGGCCCACGCGGTGGCGTGCGATCGGGACAGGGGGTGCGGCGGCGACCTTAACGGCGGGTCTTCGGGGAGAATATTCGATCGAACGACGCAGTTTCAGGTGGTGTAATCCGTACGGATTTGAAGAGGAGGAGGAAATTTTATAGTGTGGATCAAGAGAAATTGATGGTGGAAGGGAGGAGCTTTCTGGCCATTGAAGAAGGGGCAGCGGCTACTGTAGAATGGTATTAAGGGAGTTTAGGACATTTTATAGTGGAGCCAATTTATTATTATTCCTTTATTTAATTAATATTTTTATTTATTATTTATGAGGTCTGAAGATTGTAAATATAAAGAGAAGAGAGAACAAAAGGGGGAATAAAGGGAACGGTTTCGTATCTAAAAATGAATTTGAATGATAAATAAAATAGGAGAGAGAGTAAAGAATAAATGCATAAGTTATATTCCCCATATGCCTCTTTGTATTTACAAACAAATTAAATGCTTGATTTATTCTATCTAATTGTTTAAGTTGTGCAACTTTTTAAATTTCAAAACACACAATATTAAATATCATAATTTAAGGAACCTATTTAGTTGCAAGAAAGAATAAATAGAAGACAAATATATATATAAATATAGTTGATATAAAGGAAAGAAGAAGAAAAAATGTTGGTAAACAAAAAAAAATGGTAAAAGAGAAATCGGGAATGTAATTAATGCATGGTTTATTGTCTCTAAAAATAATTGAATGGGAAAACGTTTGTAATGACCCGCATTGGCAGAGGTATTATAATTAATTTATTTAATTATATAAATAGTGATATAGTGAATTTAATGGTCGTGGAATTAAATAATGGTAAATATTTAATTAAAATAATAAATTAAATAATATATTTAATTGTGAAATAATCAGAATTGGCTGAAATGACGATATGGTGTGAACAGGATCATCTGTGATATTTAATTCAGCTTGGAATTGAATTTGAATAACGAATATATTCAATCGTCGACAATTGAACGTATAGTTTATAATATATTTATAAACGAGCTCGAAATGGCGCTGCAGTTCGTAAATTGGTGATTCGAACTTCAACTGAATGTACAGGATTCGTTTTAAGCCGGATTTCTATGAAACAAGAAACGTGTGGAGCTGGTGGAGTATATCTTTCTAGTGGAAGAGAAAAATTGGGATTTCGTCGCGTAGATTCTGATTTATGTCCAAATCAAATTTTAGAAAAGTCGCTGTGGAATTCCTTTATAATTTATAAAGGAATTATTTTAATATTTTAAAAAGGAATTTCAATATAAATCGAATATCGGGTTGACCCAGAAGCGAATATCAAGTTAGAAATTCATATAGGAATATTCTAGAGCTGTATGGTATTCCACTGTGAATATATACGATAATATAAATTTATTTATATATAATTTAATTTTATTTAAATATATTTATATATTTAAATGGGTCATTCAGAGCTTTAAAAATAGCCAGTTTTCCCTACGACCTCAGAATTCGACGAAACCAATTTTGTTGGATTCGTAATGTCAAATTATTGCTAGATGTAAAGTTTCGTGATTTTTAGAGTCACCGTGTGGCCGTAAGGATTTTTAGAGTGAAAAACAGTCAGTATTTTAACGGTTAAAAATACACTATGTGAGCATACGAAATAGGAATTCGACGAAACCAGTTTCGTTGGGACCGTAATGTCGAGTTGAAGGAGCATGTCCAGTTTCGTGATTTTCGGGTGTCGTATGTGACCACAGGAATTTTATAAGAGACGAAATACAAATAAAAAGTAAAACGAATGGACACGGTTTGTACACCAAGCCAAATTCTACACTATATAATACACTTATATCTTCTAACACTTATATGCAAGGGCTATCCTGTTTACAGAATAGTGCCTTCGGTTCATCCTGTTCCTGGATGACTTGTATGGACGGATGTCTGACAGAGTATTTCCAGACGATCACGTATATTGATTTCTCCAATCGTACCAAGAGTGGAAGCGGAGAAGGAAACTTCTTTTAGCCAACACATAATGTATGGTTGAGGACGTCAATCGGTGATTTGATGGATTTGACGATGTGGCATTCAAATGAATCTGGTTTGATGATAAAGCATAGCTTCTAGCCTCACATCCGGTAAATGACAGAAATCGGGCAGGCAGTATGGCTAAGTCGGTCGCACTAAAGTAGGGTGTATAATCACCTGATCTAGAGTTTCATTTACTTCTAAAAAATCTATTGTTGATGCTGTCCCATTCGGGAAACGGTTACTGATCCCAACCGTTGGTGATATACATTCGATACACTCAAGCGAAATGAGTGGTCGGTCATGTGTGGCCGGGTTGCAAGATGTTCTTGTTGAACCCAATGTATTCCTCTCTAGAGGTACACTAGCGAAAGGTGGTTCCATACCTTGTCATAGTTGGAAATCCATTACCCAATACGTGCTTGCGGTTTTGATTGTATACTATATATGTAGAACGTGAGATGAAAGCGTTTCTGCTAGATGATTATTATATTGTGTTGACAGACATTATTATAATATCAAAAGGTTTTTGATATAAAGATATTTGGATTCTCATAAGGGAAAAACCCGTTCCTTTATACGGCATGGTCTTATGAGATATCGATTACCTGCTTGAACTGTTTTAAACTGTTTTACTCACACTAGTCCCATGACTGACCCAGAGTTTATTTTGTTGTTTTCCCTAAACTCTTGGGTGCCTAAATTTGTACGGGCAGTCAAGTAGTCGGGATTTACAGATATACTGGAGGAGCTTGGAGCAGGAGGCTTCAGGATCATATAGCTATAGTTATTTCCGCTGTGTTGTAAGTGTTGTACTTTGATAATGATATGTATATTCAAGTACATATTTGTATTTCAAAGTTATGTTATGAAATATATTTATTCGTTCCGTTGTGAGATTCGTGTTACTCTGATGTTGTGTTCTCCTTCTTCTTCTATTCTAAGTTTCTATCTTACCTTTTCTCACCCTCTAATTTCTTTCATTAATAATCCGGTATTTTTCGACGTTTGGTTAGTCATCATTGAGTTTATGGCGATAACCAAAGTCGTCAAAATCCCGGGTCACTACAGTTGGTATCAGAGCTTAAGTTAAGTGAATTACCTTGGCTCTGTGGCGTGACTCGGTAGAGATAGGGTTAGTAATACCCTAGATTGAGTTTGATTGTATATATACGAGTGAACGTATTTGTTATTGATATAAAAATAATTTTATATTGTGGAGATTCATTGGTTGAGTTGTTTATGAGTTCCGGTCGATCAGTTTGATCCACTGTATTTATAAGGGTTACTAAACACTCAAATACGATGGGTCGACACGGTATGTTTTGAAAAGAGGGTAAATTAAAATAAGTTTACCTAAGGTATATCTTGATATAGAGAAGATATATATATCAAAATTATAATATAGTGGATGTATTGGCTGTTATTATAATCGAGTAAGATTGTAAATTAAATGGTTATGTAAATAACCAATCAGAATTCATATAAGTGAAATACGTGAAATCAGATGAGTTAAATCTAAAATTTAAATCAGAAATTGAATTAAAACTCTGGAAAATTGGATAAGTGTTTGTAAATGGATTTGGATTAAAAGTAAGAAAAATTTAAGATCTTAGGAGATTTTAAATTGTTTTACAAGCAGTGTGAATTATATTTTGAAATGAATTTCAAAGTGCAAATGTTTAGAAATGGATTTATAGTATTGAACTCACTTCGATCGCTGGAAAATAGATTCTGATGATGACAGCTGCATCATCAGTATTCATTTTCGAGTTGTAAGTGACGAATTACTACCAGAGATACTGTTTTGAATTTGTTTTGGGAAAGACAAGTGTGTTGAATTTCAAAATGGGATTTATAATATAGATTTAAATATAGAATTTGAATAAAGAGAATTCAAATAGATTTAAATATAGAATTTGAATAAAGAGAATTCAAATAGAAATTGGATATGGAAATTCAAAGGGAGTTTTCAATGGAATTGAAATAGAGTTTGAATATAGAAATTCAAATAGAGTTTGAATATAGAAATTCAAATAGAGTTTGAATATAGAAATTCAAATGGAATTCAAATATAGAATTTGAATATAGAAAGTATAAAGGAATTCAAATATAGGATTTGAATATCGAAAGTGAAATGGAATTTGAATATAGAATTCAAATGGAATTTAAACTATAAAATTTGAATAGAATTAACTAAGTCGAAGAGAAATTAGTTAATCGAGTTTTGAATTTGAAGTTGAACTTTGAAAGGTGAATTGGATTTGTAAATGGATATTCGAAATCGAATATAGAACTTAAATTTGAAATTTGGATTCAAATTAGTTAATAAGCAAGTTAAAATATATTTGAACATGTCATGTTCAAATATAAAAGTGAAATAGACTAAAGAGTTAATTAATAAATTAATTAACGAATTGAGTTAAAACGATCAGGTATAGTTAAAATAGATTGGGCAGGTATAAATATACATGTGATAGGTATGGATAAGGTATGAAGGTATATAAATAGAATGCTCGACGAAAAGGTATGTATTTAATTCATATATGAGATTTTATGCGCCGTATCGGCTAGCCGATTGGCTTTTTCTTTTTCTTTTGGATTGATGAGGGCCATGGGAGGCTATTTGAAATATCCCGATGCTCCTGGTACAAAGGAGGTTATGGCGAATTTTTCCAGGAATTTAAGGAGTTAGAATATTTTTAAGATAATTTGATAGTTAGAAATCAACGTATCGATATATATATATATATATATATATATATATATATAGAAGTCGATAAGGAAACGAACTTAGAAATAGAATAGTAAAAATCAAAAAGGAAGACTAAGAATAAAATCTAGTAAGAATAGAAAGAGAAAGTGTATACGTGTTTAAAAGTGAATAAGTAGTTGTATGGTACTGATTATTCGAGTAAGTAGTCATATCTGTTTTGACGTTATAAATGTTATTCAGTCAAGGTCTGAGAGGTAGTTTTACCCCAACTTGATTGATTTCATTATTAACAAATAAATAGTAAGATTTCAGGCTCGAAGATCAATGTTGAATAGTATTTGGGTTGTCGTAACGATGTTTTACACAACATCCAATTTAACCCAAATAAGTGTAAGCTTGGAGATAGAATAAAGAATATTTCCTAAGTATAGAAATAAACGAGATTGGAAAAGAGATAAGTAATTGGAATATTTTCCAATTATAAATAGCATATATTTTCTAAAGCTTAGAAAATAAAGGAGGCGATAGTCGAAAATGTTTTCCAAATAACATAAAAGGGCCAATATGGTTATTGAAAATATTTGGTTAACAAATATTGATAAAGAAATAGAGAAGTGATTTAACTAATGGAATATTAACTAAGGGCTCAGTGACATGTTCAAAAGGAAAATTTGATTTTTGAAAAGAGTAAACTGTTTAAAAAAAATTCCCAAGGAAAGACTGTTTGAATTAAAAACAAATTTAACAGAAATTTGTGTGAATTAAAGTAAAGTCAGTTAAGTGGTAACTGAAGTTGAATTGAAATCGAATAAGATTGGATTTGTGAAATTAGAATCCGAAATGGTATTGGATTGAGGAGTTAAGGAATTGAAAATCAAGAATTGAACTTGAGTTGAAATGGGATTTGGCTCGGATATAAGCGAATGGTTGTGTTGTGGATAAAAGCATATTGGAATTTGATTGGGATGACCCTTGTATCTGCTGAATTGATAACTGGTGGAAAGGATAAAATGATATGCTGACAAAAGGTACAAGTTTATATTTCTATTGGATATAAGAGTTATGAGCCGAATTGGCAAGCCGCTTGGCTGTTTGGTTTTCTTTTGGGTTGGAGATGGACCAGAGAGGCGAGTTGGAGTTTGATCTATTGACCAGTACAAAGGAGGTGCGGGCGAAATTTTTCGAAAAAGTTAAGGTGTTAGAAAATTTACAGGATTTTTGAAAATTTTCGTTCGTAAGAATTACTTAATAATTTAATTAAAATTAAATTGGTTCAGTTGAAACTAAAGTTAAGAAGTGAACAAATATGTTCTAACCAATCGATAGGGTCGTCTTCTAGCTTAGCAATTTCGAGGACGAAATTATTTTTAGTGGGGAAGATTGTAATGACCCGCATTGGCAGAGGTATTATAATTAATTTATTTAATTATATAAATAGTGATATAGTGAATTTAATGGTCGTGGAATTAAATAATGGTAAATATTTAGTTAAATAATATATTTAATTATGAAATAATCAGAATTGGCTGAAATGACGATATGGTGTGAACAGGATCATCTGTGATATTTAATTCAGCTTGGAATTGAATTTGAATAACGAATATATTAAATCGTCGACAATTGAACGTATAGTTTATAATATATTTATAAACGAGCTCGAAATGGCGCTGCAGCTCGTAAATTGGCGATTCGAACTTCAACTGAATGTACAGGATTCGTTATAAGCCGGATTTCTGTGAAACAAGAAACGTGTGGAGCTGGTGGAGTATATCTTTCTAGTGGAAGAGAAAAAACGGGATTTCGTCGTGTAGATTCTGATTTATGTCCAAATCAAATTTTAGAAAAGTCTCTGTGGAATTCCTTTATAATTTATAAAGGAATTATTTATATTTTAAAAAGGAATTTCAATATAAATCGAATATCGGGTTGACCCAGAAGCGAATATCAAGTTAGAAATTCATATAGGAATATTCTAGAGCTGTATGGTATTCCACTGTGAATATATACGATAATATAAATTTATTTATATATAATTTAATTTTATTTAAATATATTTATATATTTTAATTGGTCATTCAGAGCTTTAAAAATAGCCAGTTTTCCCTATGACCTCAGAATTCGACGAAACCAATTTTGTTGGATTCGTAATGTCAAATTATTGCTAGATGTCAAGTTTCGTGATTTTTAGAGTCACCGTGTGGCCGTACGGATTTTTAGAGTGAAAAACAGTCAGTATTTTAACGGTTAAAAATACACTGTGTGAGCATACGAAGTCTGAATTCGACGAAACCAGTTTCGTTGGGACCGTAATGTCGAGTTGAAGGTGCATGTCCAGTTTCGTGATTTTCGGGTGTCATATGTGACCACAGAAATTTATAAGAGACGAAATACAAATAAAAAGTAAAACGAATGGACACGGTTTGTACACCAAGCCAAATTCTACACTATATAATACACTTATATCTTCTAACCCTAAAACAACTCTTCCATTCTTCTGAGAAAAACCTGGCCGCCACTTTAAAACAAGAAAGACCATCTTCAAAAAAAAAATCAAAAGAAAATCAAAGAGAAATCAATAAATTCGAAGTCATGTATGTTTGGATTCAGCTGGAGTTGCTCTTCAATCCCATATGAATATTGATGGGTTCGATGCATTTCTTCTTCGCTGGAATTAAAGGGCGTTCATCTAGGGTTTGTTCTTTTGTGAAATCGAAGAAATGTTGAATCTTTTGGGGTTCGTATTTGGAACCAGAGGATCGAATAACTTCAATTCTGTTTTTCTAGGATTTTTTCAAAATAAAAAATGTTGGAGTTTTACTATGTACCGTCGTTCGAGCTGAGAACCGCAACTGGCATTGTGAGTTCGAGTTTGGGTTTTGTGCATGGATTTGATGGAGTTTGGGATGAGGATGTCGATGGTGCTGTCGGTTTGAGAATCCGTGGAGTGGTGAGGGTGTTTGAATGGCACGATGGAAGGCTAATGGTGCGTGGTGTTCATTGGAGGGATTTTAGCATAGGGGAAGAAGAAAAGGGAGTAGGGGCGGGCCAGAATTCTTGAATGGGCCGGTGTGTTATTTGGGGTGAAGCCCACTAAACATTTTTTTAGTTTAATTAAATTCTAAATAAGTATATTAACTTATAGACGCAATAACTCGTTCATACAGTGTTGGTTTTACGAACGGTCAGATCCGTTGGGATCGTAGGGACAAGGGCTACGTACTGAGACTGACTGGAAGTGGATCGGTGCCCGTATGAATTTATGGCGAAATAAACTGTTTGATTCAAATCAAACAATAGTTTATCGTTCTTTAACGATGAACTACCAATGTGAGTAAATCTCACTAACTCTGAACAGTTTATAATTTCATGTTGTATTTTTAGAACTGCTAAATGTTGGCTGATTGACTGTGTATTGACTGTTTGATTGAACTGCTAGTCAGTTTGTTGAATTTCTATATTGATTCTGTTTAACAGAATATATCATATGGAACTGAAAGTGATGTTATCTACATTGTTTAACATCGGTGATGCAGGGAAACGGGTTGGAGGAATCCAACTGGATTCCTCAACATTTATTTTACTGTGATTCATATATTGTGATATATGATGTGATATATAATCTGTTGTTGATTATGTGTGTTTGGACGATATTTATCGTTGTTATATGGTATGTTAAATACCATAAGAAATACTGGATATGGAAAAGGGGATTTTTCAAAGTGTATTTTGAAAATGAATTATTTATATAAAATCGATGGATTTTATATAGAAAAGGAAAAGGATTTTTATAAAAGAAATATTTATAAAATCAAAGGATAAGTTAGAATAAAAAGGAAATCATTTGTAAAGTGAAGAACCGTTACTAAAAGTAAATCTTTATAAATGAATAGTTTATTCGAAAAGGAGTTAATCGAATATAGTTTATTCGAATAAAAAGTAAAAGGAGTTAATCGAATATAGTTTATTCGAATAGAAAGAAATGGAGTTAATCGAATATAGTTTATTCGAATAGAAAGTAAAAGGAGTTAATCGAATATAGTTTATTCGAATAGTAAAAGGAGTTAATCGAATATAGTTCATTCGAATAGTAAAAGGAGTTAATCGAATATAGTTTATTCGAATAGAATAAAGGAGTTAATCGATGTTAGTTTAATCGATTAGAGTTGAAGCAAACGAATTAATCGAATATAGTTTATTCGAATAGAATAAAGGAGTTAAGTGAATAGAGTTAGAGTTAAATCAAAAGAGTTAAGTGAATAGAATAAATTGAATAGAGTTATCGAATATACCTTATCGAAGGATAGAATTATCGAATAGAAAAGATTTGAAAGAGAGTTACGTAAGGAAGTTTGTTAAAGAATTAGAAGGGTGAACTTTGTCTATTTCAAGGTTAGAAACGTTGTTCAGTTAAGGTCTGAGAGGTAGTATTACCCCAACTTGATTGACTTCATTTTTAACTAAGGAATGGTTAAGGTTCGATAGTAAAGGATGGTTAAGTGAATTTAGTAATTAAAGGAAATGGTTTGAGTTGGCATCGTGATGGTTTGTTTAAACATCTGTCTAAGTCCAATGAAGAAGCTTTGGAAATGTTTTCCAAATAAGAAACCAGAAATGTTTTCTAATAAAGAAAGCAAGAAATGGAAATGTTTTCCATTGTTAATTACGTAAATTTTCCAAATTTAGAAAATAAGAAATATTGAATATAGGGAAACAGGAGATAAGTAAATTAATGAAATAAATAGATAAATGTTGAATGATGTTTGATCGATATAAATTTCCGTTTGGAAATAATATCGTTGTTTGCACACCTGTTTTTCTTCGATAGTTAAATCACAGACTATCGATGTTTTGACCATTTTAACGTTGTTAATATGGAGAGACCGGTTGGATTATTATCCAAAGAACCACTCTGTATTGGCATAAGCGTTGCGAATCATATATGCCAAAGGAAATTGAAGACGGAGTTATGCAAGGGCTATCCTGTTTACAGAATAGTGCCTTCGGTTCATCCTGTTCCTGGATGACTTGTATGGACGGATGTCTGACAGAGTATTTCCAGACGATCACGTATATTGATTTCTCCAATCGTACCAAGAGTGGAAGCGGAGAAGGAAACTTCTTTTAGCCAACACATAATGTATGGTTGAGGACGTCAATCGGTGATTTGATGGATTTGACGATGTGGCATTCAAAGTGAATCTGGTGTGATGATAAAGCGTAGCTTCTAGCCTCACATCCGGTAAATGACAGAAATCGGGCAGGCAGCGTGGCTAAGTCGATCGCACCGAAGTAGGGTGTATAATCACCTGATCTAGAGTTTCATTTACTTCTAAAAAATCTATTGTTGATGCTGTCCCATTCGGGAAACGGTTGCTGATCCCAACCGTTGGTGATATACATTCGATACACTCAAGCGAAATGAGTGGTCGGTCATGTGTGGCCGGGTTGCAAGACGTTCTTGTTGAACCCAATGTATTCCTCTCTAGAGGTACACTAGCGAAAGGTGGTTCCATACCTTGTCATAGTTGGAAATCCATTACCCAATACGTGCTTGCGGTTTTGATTGTATACTATATATGTAGAACATGAGATGAAAGCGTTTCTGCTAGATGATTATTATATTGTGTTGACAGACATTATTATAATATCAAAAGGATTTTGATATAAAGATATTTGGATTCTCATAAGGGAAAAACCCGTTCCGTTATACGGCGTGGTCTTATGAGATATCGATTACCTGCTTGAACTGTTTCAAACTGTTTTACTCACACCAGTCCCATGACTGACCCGGAGTTTATTTTGTTGTTTTCCCCAAACTCTTGGGTGCCTAAATTTGTACGGGCAGTCAAGTAGTCGGGATTTACAGATATACTGGAAGTGCTTGGAGCAGGAGGCTTCAGGATCATATAGCTATAGTTATTTCCGCTGTGTTGTAAGTGATGTACTTTGATAATGATATGTATATTCAAGTACAGATTTGTATTTCAAAGTTATGTTATGAAATATATTTATTCATTCCGTTGTGAGATTCGTGTTACTCTGATATTGTGTTCTCCTTCTTCTTCTATTCTAAGTTTCTATCTTACCTTTTCTCACCCTCTAATTTCTTTCGTTAATAATCCGGTATTTTTCGACGTTTGGTTAGTCATCATTGAGTTTATGGCAATAACCAAAGTCATCAAAATCCTGGGTCATTACAACGTAACTTTATAATAAAGGAGAAGCTGCTTGAGGTTGAAATGGAAAAGAAAAGAAAAGGAGAAGAAGGGAATATGGTAAATATACAGGAAAAGACAAATAAAATGAATGCATCAATCTTGATGGAGAGGAATGGTGCAGTTATTAAGGAAATAACAAATAGAGGAAGGCACTAAAAATGGATGCAACTACTCATATTTCAAAATTAACTAATTAATGAAGGTTTGAACACGTAATCCATGTTTTGAATTCCTAAAGTTACATTTTGAATTGACAGAGGAAATATTTAAGAGGATTGCCAAAGAGATATATATATATATATATATACATACATATATACATATATATATATATATAGTCAAAATTTGTTTCATTTAGAACCTACACATTATTTTCAATATAAATAAATTTTATTAAAGTTCCTAAGGCATTTTTTCCTTGGCATGTATTTAAAATATTATTGGAATTTATGGATAACATCCTTGCTATTAACATCTAATTAAGGAAATATTTTTAAAGTTATTTTTTCCTCTTTGTATATTTAGAATGTGCATTTAACAAGCGCCTACATGAGTTATGTCAATCAACATTTAAATCTTAGGATTTAAGCTTTCCATCAATAAATGTAATCTTACAATCAACAAACTTAAATTTTAAATTAAAATATAAATTTAATTATTTAATCTTAAAATTTAATTCAATCTTTCAAGAATAAATTAAATTAAACAAATTAGAAATTCAAGTATAAATCTCTACGTTCAAATACTAATTCAAACTTACAATCTCAAATCATAAATTGATTTACACACTCAAATCAAAATTAACTATTTTGGGTATTCGTTCATTCAATTATTCATAAACAATTTAATTGTTATAAATCACCATTTATCTAATTATAAATTGTTTATTAGAAATAAATTTGAAATCGTTTATTAATAACATCATAAAGTTTATATATAAAAATCATTTTAAATTCAATAATTTAATTTAAAAATGGAATTTTTAAATTCCGACACATCTTCTGTTAAAGTTTGTTAAAATAAAATTTTAAATTGGTTCTGCTTTTCCAGGTTGTTACAATCTACCCCACTTAAAATCTTTTCGTCCTCGAAAAAGAACGGAGCTGAAAGTTGTTTAACTAACCGATTCAATTTTCATTCTTTTATTGGTTTCAATAATTTTATTAGTTGAACTAATAATCACACAACACAATCATCAATCAATTAGTTGATTAGCTTTTCAATTATATATAAATTTTATATATTCAAAAATCATATTTTCTAAGATCGGATTATATAATTACAAATACGTTAATTATAAACTTGTCACTTTCAACTCATTCTAGGGCATTATTAACCTTATCTTTAACGAGTTTTCTCATTCTAGGATATTGTTGATCCTATCTCTAATGAGTATTCTTTTATAGGATATTACTAATCCTACCTCTGATGAGTCTTTTGTTCAGTTCTAACGAGTTATACCCCAAAGATTTGAATTAATCAAAGCTATGATACCAGTTGTAACGACATGGATTTCGCCCGGACCTAATCGACCGCTAAATCGACCAAGACCGTTCGAATCCCGCATATGCTAACTCTGGGCATACAACACATCAGAACAAATAATAAAAGACCTTAATAAAACATTATAATAATGTTACATCATAGTATAGAATATCATAGTACATCGAATATAATACAGGGGAATATAATTTACAATGAATTTAATATAGTGCAGCGGAAACAAATAAATTAACACAGCGGAAGATTATCAATGCTTGGACACCACTCTAAGTTCGATCCAGAATCCTGCTCAATAAATACATATCTACAAAACAAGCCACTCGACTGCCTGTGTGGAAAATAAGGGCACCCGATTTTGCAAGTGAAACAAACTACGAGTCAGTCATAGGACTGGTATGAGAAATCTATACTTAACTTACCTAATAATAAGGCTAATCGCAGGACCACGCCGCTAACGCGGAACAGGTTTATTCCATTAGATTGCCAGTGCATAAATCTTTTAAAAACAACGCAATGCTTTTTAGAAAATGAAATCATTATAAGACTCAAGTCCCATCACACAATGCAACGCAAACTGGAGGATAGATTTTTACCTTATAATGATCAAACATGCTTGATACGTATAAAAGAATATTTAATATTATTATTAGTGTCTAATCAGTTTAAAAATACATTCAAAGTAAACGTATTAATCCTAGACGGCATAGTACCCCACCCTACTATGTCGCCATATATAGGTTTACAATCAAATCCGTAATGTCGTATTGGAAATTGGGTTTCCATCATGAGTCAAGGCTAAGGACGATCTCCTTACCGATTCGAGACACTCTAGCAAATGTCCCAGGATCCCCCGCATTGAACCCTTGGATCCTGCAGGGTCGGTCCACAAATATATCTTAGTGGATTAGTTATGCCTGAACACACGTTTCCTGGTTCTATTGGACCAATCAATTGGCCACTATCGACCAATATATCCGAGGCCTCGTAATCCATCATCCACATAAGTAAAAATATCTGGGCTTTATACCATGACACCACTTCTAGCTAGAAAGAAATGTGTGCACTCCCTGCGTCCCTTATCCCGTTTTTGACTCTTACCGGGGTGTGAGGCTCGCGAAGTAACGCTTATACACAAAGCTATGCCTAAATAAGCTGTGCTTTGATCATTAACCACAAGGCTCTGGTTTTCAACAAAAGCCTTGATCATTTGCATCTTGGCATACCACACTTACAATTCACGCCATGCGACCGATAACTATCAATATATAACCTCTGAGCTCGTGCGTCTCAGAGAAGGGTGTTAAGGAAGAGAATAAATTCTCCACCACCAAACAGATATATATTAAATAGAAATTGATTCACATAGAATGAAATCCAATGTCAGACACACATCCATTTACAAGTCCGTTCTTGGTTTAAAAGAAACCAGAGACACCTTATTACTCGTCTCGTGTGTCCAATACGGAAGAGAGGTGCTCGCTTATCCGGACAATCAACAAGTACGTCCGGACAACTACCACTGTAACCATTTCAAGGCAGCAACTCCAATCAAAGGCATCAGTAGTTGTCCATTCGATGTGAAGATCGCCGGTCTTCAAACACCATCTTCAATATCTTCGATTTAAATCGTCGTATAATTATTTGAAATGAGATTGAACTCGGCCTTTTTAAATAATTTTCGAATATATATAATTTAAATTATTTCATATCATTAATATTATTTTATAATGATTTATCGCTATTTTTATTTATATAAAAAAGTCCAATTTAATTTAACGACGCTTCGGGTCAATAGGCGGCCCTGGCATTGTTTTTACCCAAATTTGATTTACACATTTCTTAAAATCTAACCGTTGGATTTTAACAAATTTTATATCGTTGGAAAGATCTTCTCAAAGCGGTCCTAACAGTTTCAATTTTGGGAAAATCCAACGGTCGAATCTTTCGGTATAATTGTTTAAAGTTACGATTCCAAAACACGAACTACCGCGCGTGACTCGTTTAATTTTAATTTTAATATATATATATAATTATGTATAAATATAAATCATTTGACAATTCCACTAACTTGTTTAACATGCCAAATAAAAGAATGTTTTGTTTTGCATAAACATTTAAAGGTTTTTAATGACAAAATAAAAGGAAATTACATTTGCAAACAAATTACTATATTTTCTAATAGCAAATAAAAGAGGTTTTGTTTGCATACATTTCCAATGTTTTCTAATGTCAAATAAAAGATGTATCTTATTTTCCTAACTTCTCTACATGTTTTCTTTTATCAAATAAAAATGTATTGTATTTGCATACTTTTCTACATGTTTCTAATGTCAAATAAAAATGTATTTTATTTACATACATCACTACATGTTTCTAATGTCAAATAAAAATGTAATTTATTTGCATACTTCACTACATGTTTTTAATGTCAAATAAAAATGTAATTTATTTGCATACTTCACTACATGTTTCTAATGTCAAATAAAAATGTAATTTATTTGCATACTTCACTACATGTTTCTAATGTCAAATAAAAATGTAATTTATTTACATTATAATGTCGTTAATGACAAATAAAAAGATGATTTTTATTTTTATTATTTGTATGTAATTTCTATTTTTAACTTTAACAAATAAAAAGAAATATTTTTATTTGTATATAATTTCAATGTATAACATGACACATAAAAATGTTTATTTTAATTTGTATACAATTCTAATGTATTATATGACAATAAAAATGTCCCTTTTAATTTGTATACAAATTCTAATGTATAACATGACAATAAAAATATCTCTTTTAATTTGTATACAATTCTATTTTTAATATAACAAATAAAAATGATATTTCTATATCTTAACATAGCCAATAGAAATGATATTCTAATGTTGTATACAAATTCCTACATTAATATGACAAATAAAAATAATATTTTTATTTGTTTACAAATCTATTTTTAACATAACAAATAAAAATGATATTTTTATTTGTTTGCAGTTCCTACTTTAACATGTAACATAAAAATGATATTTTTATGTGTTTTACTATTCCTACATTAATATGTAACATAACAAATAAAAATGACATTTTCAATTGCATACAAATCTAATTCTAACAATAGTTGATATTTTTATTGTGTCGACCATTCTATTTCAACAAAACATATAAAAATGATAATTTTGTTTTTGTTGACAATTCTATTTCAACAAAACATATAAAAATGATAATTTTATTTTTGTTGACAATTCAATTTCAACAAAACAAATAAAAATGATAACTTTGTTTTTTATGACAATTATATTTCAACAAAACATATGAAAATGAGAACTTTGTTTTTGATGACAATTCTATTTCAATAAAACATATAAAAATGATAATTTTGTTTTTGTTGACAATTCTATTTCAACAAAACATATAAAAATGATAATTTTATTTTTGTTGACAATTCTATTTCAACAAAAATGATAACTTTGTTTCATACAAATCTATTTTAACAAAAATGATAACTTTATATTCGACAATTCTAATTCAACAAAAATGACAATTTTAATTTTGTCAATTCTAGTTCAACAAAAATGACAATTTTAATTTGTCAATTCTAATCCAACAAAAATGACAATTTTAATTTGTCAATTCTAATTCAACAAAAATGACAATTTTAATTTGTCAATTCTAATTCAACAAAAATGCAACCAAAATGACAATTTTAATTTGTCAATTCTAATTCAACAAAAATGACAATTTTAATTTGTCAATTCTAATCCAACGAAAATGACAATTTTAATTTGTCAATTCTAATTCAACAAAATTTGACAATTTTAATTTGTCAATTCTAATTCAACAAAAATTAACAATTTTAATTTGTCAATTCTAATGCAACAAAAATGACAATTTTAATCTGTCAATTCTAATTCAACAAAAATGACAATTTTAATTTGTCATTTCTAATCCATCAAAAATGAAAATTTTAATTTGTCAATTCTAATCCAACAAAAATGACAATTTTAATTGTCAATTCTAATTCAACAAAAATGTCAATTTTAGTTTGTCAATTCTAATTCAACAAAAATGACAATTTTAATTTGTCAATTCTAATTCAACAAAAATGAAATTTTATTTTGTGTTGATAAATCTCCATAATTTCATTATATACAATTTGACCAAACAGATCACACCAAACAACATCAATCAATCTAGATCAAATCGCGTATAACATCAAACTGAATTTAACAACGGATTTGTAAAGATTTCCAAACATGATCATAATTAATTAATTTTAATTATTAAAAAAAAGAATTCTCACAGTGATTTTTTAATTATGTATAATTCAAAATTGAATTTACCCCAAAATCTGATTTGCTCCAAATTTGTTCTAGTCTGTTCTGAAATGTAGATCTCGAATTTACGGTACCAACGGTTCTGAAATTGTCTAATTCTATATTCGTATGAATAAGATATGAATTTATTTGTGTTGTTAACATTTTAAATTAAAATAAATAAATAATTCAATTTAAATTGAGCATTGTTATTGACACTCCGAAAATTGTTAAGGGGGGACCAAATTTTTTTTCTTTCAAAAATTGTTAAGGGGAGTACCAATGAGGAAAGTAGCCCCTTAACGAATAAAGGTAATTTTACCTTATTACCCATTTAGCCTCATAATAAATAATGGTAATTTTACCTTAACAAATATTGCAAGGGCTGTAGTAATTTTTTTCCGATTTGCATATATCGATTCTTTTTAAACCCAAAAAGATAAGTGTTTTTAGAGGAATATGCTAGAACTTTTTTTTTGGTTGACATAAATATGCCGAATTTTATTATTATGGAGGAAATGCACTGAAATGATTATTAATTTTCGACATAACACTGTCGAACTCATATATAATTGATTACGTGCTGCATTCAGTGCAGTGATGACGAACTACTTATTTTAATTCGGTTTCCCTTATCGATTAAGTTTTTTTTAATCTAATTTAAAGGGACGATCCAGTAATATCGAGTAGTGTTAAATAATATATTTGTGTATTCCCTTAACAATCTTTCAAAGAGTGGAGTGTTTTTCAAAATTGATCCCCTCTTAACAATAGTTGGAGTGTCAATAACAACACCCTTTAAATTTACCTTATTCTTCCTCCAAGAAAACACGGTTAATGCTTTTAGTATTTGTTCAACACTAGGTCAAGGGGTTTCGAACCAACCACTCAATTTCGCGATTATACGACACCACTGCGTCGATGAGGAGAGGGAGGCGCACATGGGGTGCCCCCACACGGTGGCGTGCGATCGGGACAGGGGTGCGGCGGCGACCTTAATGGCGGGTCTTCGGGGAGCGAATTCGATCGAACGACACAGTTTCAGGTGGTGTAATCTGTACGGATTTGAAGAGGAGGAGGAGCACTAGAATAATGTTAAAAGAAGGAAGAAATTTTATAGTGTGGATCAAGAGAAATTAATGGTGGAAGGGAGGAGCTTTCTGGCCATTGAAAAAAGGGGCGGCGGCTACTGTAGAATGGTATTAGGGGAGTTTAGGACATTTTACAGTGGAGCTAATTTATTATTATTATTATTCCTTTATTTAATTAATATTTTTATTTATTATTTATGAGGTCTGAAGATTGTAAATATAAAGAGAAGAGAGAACAAAAGGGGGAATAAAGGGAATGGTTTCGTATCTAAAAATGAATTTGAATGATAAATAAAAGGGGAGAGAGAGTAGAGAATAAATGTACAAGTTATTTTCCCTATATGCTCTTTGTATTTACAGACAAATTAAATGCTTGATTTATTTTATCTAGTTGTTTTAAGTTGTGCAACCTTTTAAATTTCAAAACACACAATATTAAATATCATAATTTAAGGAACATATTTAGTTGCAAGAAAGAATAATTAGAAGAGAAATATATATATATATATATATATATATATATGTATATTGATTTAGAGGAAAGAAGAAAAAAATGTTGGAAAAAAAAGGGAAAAGAGAAAACGGGAATGTAATTAATGCATGGATTATTGTCTCTAAAAATAACTGAATGGGAAAGCGTTACTTTATAATAAAGAAGAAGATGCATGAGATAGAAATGGAAAAGAAAAGAAAAGGAGAATAAGGAAATATGGTAAATATACAGGAAAGGACAAATAAAATGAATGCATCAATCTTGATGGAGAGGAATGGTGCAGTTATTAAGGAAATAACAAATAGAGGAAGGCACTAAAAATGGATGCAACTATTCATATCTCAAAATTAACTAATTAATGAAGGTTTGAACACGTAATCCATGGTTTGAATTCCTAGAAGTTACATTTTGAATTGACAGGGGAAACATTTAAGAGGATAGCCAAAGATATATATAATACACACACACACGCACACACACATATACATACATATATATATATATATATATATATATATATATATATATTGCCAAAATTTATTTCATTTACAATCTACACATTATTTTCAATATAAATAAATAAATTTTATTAAAGTTCCTAAGGCATTTTTTCCTTGGCACATAGTTAAAAGATTGTTGGAATTTATGGAAAACATCCTTATTATTAACATCTAATTAAGGAAATATTTTAAAGTTGTTTTTTTTCCTCTTTGTATATTTAGAATATGCATTTAACAAGCGCCTACATGAGTTATGTCAATCAACATTTAAATCTTAGGATTTAAGCTTTCCATCAATAAATGTAATCTTACAATCAACAAACTTAAATTTTAAATTAAAATATAAATTTAATTATTTAATCTTAAAATTTAATTCAATCTTTCAAGAACAAATTAAATTAAACAAATTAGAAATTCAAGTATAAATCTCTACGTTCAAATCCTAATTCAAACTTACAATATCAAATCATAAATTGATTTACACACTCAAATCAAAATTAACTATTTTGGGTATTCGTTCATTCAATTATTCATAAACAATTTAATTGTTATAAATCACCATTTATCTAATTATAAATTGTTTATTAGAAATAAATTTGAAATCGTTTATTAATAACATCATAAAGTTTAAATATAAAAATCATTTTAAATTCAATAATTTAATTTAAAAATGGAATTTTTAAATTCCGACACATCTTCTGTTAAAGTTTGTTAAAATAAAATTTCAAATTGGTTCTGCTTTTCCAGGTTGTTACAATCTACCCCACTTAAAATCTTTTCGTCCTCGAAAAAGAACGGAGCTGAAAGTTGTTTAACTAACCGATTCAATTTTCATTCTTTTATTGGTTTCAATAATTTTATTAGTTGAACTAATAATCACACAACACAATCATCAATCAATTAGTTGATTAGCTTTTCAATTATATATAACTTTTATATATTCAAAAATCATATTTTCTAAGATCGGATTATATAATCACAAATACGTTAATTATAAACTTGTCACTTTCAACTCATTCTAGGGCATTATTAACCTTATCTTTAACGAGTTTTCTCATTCTAGGATATTGTTGATCCTATCTCTAATGAGTATTCTTTTATAGGATATTACTAATCCTACCTCTGATGAGTCTTTTGTTCAGTTCTAACGAGGTATACCCCAAAGATTTGAATTAATCAAAGCTATGATACCAGCTGTAACGACATGGATTTCGCCCGGACCTAATCAACCGCTAAATCGACCAAGACCGTTCGAATCCCGCATACGCTAACTCTGGGCATACAACACATCAGAAAAAATAACAAAAGACCTTAATAAAACATTATAATAATGTTACATCATAGTATAGAATATCATAGTACATCAAATTTAATACAGGGGAAGATAATTTACAATGAATTTAATATAGTGCAGCGGAAACAAATAAATTAACACAACGGAAGATTATCAATGCTTGGACACCACTCTAAGTTCGATCCAGAATCCTGCTCAATAAATACATATCTACAAAACAAGCCACTCGACTGCCTGTGTGGAAAATAAGGGCACCCGATTTTGCAAGTGAAACAAACTACGAGTCAGTCATAGGACTAATATGAGAAGTCTACACTTAACTTACCTAATAATAAGGCTAATCGCAGGACCACGCCGCTAACGCGGAACAGGTTTATTCCATTAGATTGCCAGTGCATAAATCTTTTAAAAACAACGCAATGCTTTTTAGAAAATAAAATCATTATAAAACTCAAGTCCCATCACACAATGCAACGCAAACTGGAGGATAGATTTTTACCTTATAATGATCAAACATGCTTGATACATATAAAAGAATATTTAATATTATTATTAGTGTCTAATCAGTTTAAAAATACATTCAAAGTAAATGTATTAATCCTAGACGACATAGTACCCCACCCTACTATGTCGCCATATATAGGTTTACAAACAAATCCGTAATGTTGTATTGGAAATTGGGTTTCCATCATGAGTCAAGGCTAAGGACGATCTCCTTACTGATTCGAGACACTCTAGCAAATGTCCCAGGATCCCCCGCAGTGAACCCTTGGATCCTGCAGGGCCGGTCCACAAATATATCTTAGTGGATTAGTTATGCCTGAACACACGTTTCCTAGTTCTATTGGACCTATCAATTGTCCACTATCGACCAATATATCCGAGGCCTCGTAATCCATCATCCACATAAGTAAAAATATCTGGGCTTTATACCATGACACCACTTCTAGCTAGAAAGAAATGTGTGCACTCCCTGCGTCCCTTATCCCGTTTTTGACTCTTACCGGGGTGTGAGGCTCGCGAAGTAACGCTTATACACAAAGCTATGCCTAAATAAGCTGTGCTTTGATCATTAACCACAAGGCTCTGGTTTTCAACAAAAGCCTTGATCATTTGCATCTTGGCATACCACACTGACAATTCACGCCATGCGACCGATAACTATCAATATATAACCTCTGAGCTCGTGCGTCTCAGAGAAGGTTGTTAAGGAAGAGAATAAATTCTCCACCACTAAACAGATATATATTAAATAGAAATTGATTCACATGGAATGAAATCCAATGTCAGACACACATCCATTTACAAGTCCATTCTTGGTTTAAAAGAAACCAGAGACACCTTATTACTCGTCTCGTATGTCCAATACGGAAGAGAGGTGCTCGCTTATCCGGACAATCAACAAGTACGTCCGGACAACTATTTTGGGTATTCGTTCATGCAATTATTCATAAACAATTTAATTGTTATGTAACACCCCACCTCCGCTAGGGTCACTCTTTCGGGGGCACTAGCTTCTGGGAGGCGTTATAACTGGGTAAGCATGCATAATGATATATCAAGGCAGAACAAGAACATAAATATATATGTAAAACAGAGTAAGTGAGAATAAAACAGCGGAATATCTCAAACCATCTCAAAACAAGTCTAGTACATAATAAAGTCAACTGCCAAAATAAACATGTCTAGTACATCATAAACAGAAATACTGAAAATACATAGTGCTATCCCCAAAATAAAGATGATAAACCATAGCGAGCTCTATGTCCAGACATACATGAGCTATCCAGCAAACAAGCAAGCGATCCAAGCTAAGCACCACTATTCCCTCCCTGAGAACCTGGGGGGGAAACGGAAGAAAAGAAGCGAAAGAAAACGGGTCAGTCAAAAAGACTGGTAAGCCCTACTACGATCAGTCTATAAACTAATAAAGTTAGCATCATGATGGAAACTGAGATGAACATACTGGCAATAGATAAAGGTGTCATCACATAAAGAAGATTTAAGCTTTGCACCACAGTGTACTAGCAAACTAACATAACAGGTATTGATCCCTCAGCCCAAACTTTGGCCCAATTAACATGAGGTGACCTTAATACAAGGTCCAGCCCAACGGTCTAGTCGATCGGCTCCCTATAAACCTAACACGTCAAGTGTTGGTGTCCATACGGCCCCCATATGGTTGTAGTCAGACTGTGCTGGGTCCACCTTCGGGTGTATCAAGCCCTCGGGTGTCAACCCCAGACACCTAAGCAATAATGCACAGTCTAAACCTACTGGTACCCGTGCCTCGAGTTTGTCCAACACCGGACTACGTGCACGTCCGTAGCCCGCCTGGACCCGCACCGCTGTACCACTCAGCCGTCGCTTTGGTCGCTTACATCAGTCCAGTAATCGTGCCCCGCCCTAGCCTAGCCTCTAGGGTTGTGAATGATACCAAACTGGGATTACTGCTGGAACAGACCACGTTGCTAGGGTTTTCTAAGAGGGTTAAGTGTGGTTTAACCCCTCACTAATCATGGATTAAATTAGTTAAGTGTAACCAACAGTTCACCACTTAACCCCATTTAATCCCTCGTATCCCCAAAATTTGTTAAGTATTAGTGGGCCATGACTTAACCCTAATCATGAGGCATTAGTTAATTTAATGCACCCAACCTCTCACATTAGACCTTGTTGTGGTTACTAGTTAGGCCGGGCGGGTCCGGGTAGGTTTACACCACAACTTAGTCTAACCTCGGGTTTCACGTGCAACATGACCAACTACTCACATTGGGTCCTATTGCTTGTAGCCACTAGTTAAGCCGGTCGGTTCCGGGTAGGTTTATGCTACAAACTTAACCCAACCTCGAGTTGGCCACACTTATGTTTTCTAAGTGTCATGTCCACTTTAATTTCAAAACATAATTACAAGTTTAACAAATACTTGGGTAGACCTAACTTAATAGGTAAATTCCCAAGGGGTAGACCTAACTTAATAGGTAAATTCCCAATCTTATATTTTCATGTATTTTAAGTTTTACCCAAACCCCCCAACGTCATTCTATCGCTTACATATTCGTCATAACGCATAAAGGATAGAAAGAGGGAACTTGGCACAACATACATGATGAATCTTACATATCATAATAAACATGCATAACATGTTGGACTTGCATAACTTAGCATAGTGAACTTGCATAAACATGCATAACTTGTTAAACTTGCAAATCATGGCATAGTGAACTTGCATAAACATGCATAACTTGTTAAACTTGCAAATCATGGCATAGTGAACTTGCATAAACATGCATAACTTGTTAAACTTGCAAATCATGGCATAGTGAACTTGCATAAACATGCATAACTTGTTAAACTTGCAAATCATGGCATAGTGAACTCGCATAAACATGCATA
The DNA here is from genome assembly GCA_030737875.1 of Allium sativum. Taxonomy (NCBI): domain Eukaryota; kingdom Viridiplantae; phylum Streptophyta; class Magnoliopsida; order Asparagales; family Amaryllidaceae; genus Allium; species Allium sativum. Next base: position 789,989,764 of record CM060916.1, on the reverse strand, counting down.
ACTTGTTAAACTTGCAAATCATGGCATAGTGAACTCGCATAAGCATGCATAACTTATTAAACATGCATAAATCCCAACTTTCATCACATATTAACTTTAGAGTTTCTAAAATGAAGGTAAGGGGGCTTACAAATATTATGAAGACACAAATCTACTAATAAAGATTGAGAAGCCCTTTATGCAAGCATAAAAACCCAAAACAAGGCTCCAATAAGAAACACCCTTAACAAAAATCCCAAAAACTCTAGCTTAGCAAATAAAACTTGCAACTTGATGATGTATGCAAGCTAATGATCATTCATACAACTTAGAAATGCTTGTATGAACATCATAATCTTCATAGGAATGATTTATGAAGAGGGTGGAGGCTAGGGTTTTTAAGTGGAGGCCATTTGAGAAATCAATTTGGCATAGTTTGGTTGCTAGAATGAATAATGAGGTTTTAGGGTAGGATTAGGGTCTTATTTATAGAAGATTAAAGTGTTTTTAGCCCTAGGATTAACCCTAGGTTGAATTAGGTCCATCAGATTTCGGAATTCTCCAGAACCAAGCCACACAACCAAGCCCAGATCAAAAATGGTGCGCCAGGCAAAACTGCCCGGGCACCCCGTGTCGACAGGGCTGTCGACAGGGCAGTCGACACCCTTAGACCCCTGTCGACATGCCTGTCGACTTGTGGGGTCTTGGCGGGAGTTTTCCCGCCTGACGCCAGTTGTGCCCTAACCCTTGTTTTTAACTTAAAATTTAAATCTGTTTTTAATATGGAAATTTCTGAAAACTTCAATGGGCCTTAACTGGGTCATACGGACTCCGATTTTCGAAAACTCAGACTCTATTTCGCGTATTTTTCCGAGACGAACGCAATGGCGTAGCCCGTTTCCCTTGATTCAGATTTTAGAATTAAATTCTGCCTCGATTTATGTTATAACAGGTTATTGACAATACGGGTTGTTACATTCTCCCCTCCTTAAAGGATTTCGTCCCCGAAATCTTCAAGTTAGGAAGAACATATCCTACCATCCAACATCCATCTACTCAAAACATCATCCACGAGCAACCATTGTCCTTAAAAGATTCTAAATGCTGTATGAACATATGCAAAAGTGTGTGTATATGTACTTATCTAATGCAAAGATCAATGCAAAATATGTTAGTGAAATGTATCCATATGTATGCAAATCCCTAACATAATGTATAATATCTACATGCGTGCTCAATCATACATCCATATGCAACATCCATGTGATAGCATACAAATTTCATCCAAGAATAAGCATAAACACTCATGCACATGCAATATGAGGAGTGTGTGAGCCGATCTAGTGCCTAATGTGTATCATGCATCCACGAGTAACCACCTGCAAACACTTGCAACCACTTGCAACCATCAAACATAACATGTCTCAAACACATGTTTCATCCAAAGGATTCTACCTAAGGTTCTCATGATAAGATAGACACGATGAACTAGATAAACTAGATAGACATGGAAAGATAAAGAGATTGAGAGTGTACCCTCAAAAAGGAATGGATAAAGCCTACGCATCTTCTCTTCAGTTTCCCAAGTTGCGTCTTCCTCGGCTTCACCCCATTGAACCTTCACCAACTTGACCTCACGATTCCTTAGCTTCTTGATCTATGTCCCCAAGATACGAATCGGAGCTCTCCTCAAGATAGCTTCTTTCTCTACTTCCACATCTTCTAGAACACTTGGCTCAACCACCTCTGCTGACTTATGCAAACACTTCCGGAGATGCGAAACATGAAAAACATTATGCACTCTAGCTAGCTTCTCGGGCAATTCCACTCTATAGGCCATCTGCCCGATCCTCTCTATAACTGGAAACGGTCCAACAAACCTTGGGGCTAACTTTCCTACTGCTCCAAACCGAACCACATTCCGCAAAGGAGAAACCTTCACGAAAACCATATCCCCAACATCAAACTCCAAATCAGTCCTTCGCCTATCAGCATAAGATTTCTGTCTGTCTTGGGCCGCCTTCATCCGTCTTCTAATCAACTCGACCTTCTCGGATGTATCTCTAATCATGTCAGGTCCAAGTATAAGCTTATCTGTAATCTCCCACCAACATGTAGGTGACTTGCACGGTCTCCCATATAAAGCCTCAAATGGTGCCATCCCAATGCTCGCTTGATAACTGTTATTATAAGCAAATTCCACAAGAGGAAGATGGTCTTCCCAAGTACCACCAAAATCCAGAATGCAAAGCCTCAACAAGTCCTCAAGTACCCTATTCACCCTTTCTGTCTGACCGTCCGTTTGTGGGTGATAAGCCGTACTCAGGTTCAACCTCGTGCCCATAGCTTCCTGCAAACTGTTCTATAACTGACTAGTAAAGATGGGGTCTCGGTCACTGACTATGCTAGAAGGGATTCCATGTAGTCGTACTATCTCACGAAGATATACTGATGCTAGTCCAGATGCGGTTCTTTTGCTCTTCACCGGAATGAAATGAGCACTCTTCGTAAGCCTATCCACAATGACCCATATACTTGTATTCCCTTTTCTTGACCTTGGCAATCCGTCAACAAAGTCCATAGAAATACTCTCCCACTTCCATAGCGGGACCTCTAGAGGATGCAATAGCCCAACGGGCTTCTTCGACTCGGCTTTTACTCTCTGACAAACAACACATCTAAAGACAAAATCTGCCACATCCTTCTTCATTCCAGGCCAGAAGAAAATGCGCTTCATATCCTTATACATCTTATCTCCACCCGGATGTATAGTCAACTTGGAGCGATGTGCTTCCTCAAGAACTTTCCTCACCAAGTCTTCCACCATCGGAACACAAAGCCTTCCGTCTCTCCTCAGCCAACCCTTATCATCTATAGAATATCGAGCAAGGTGACTAGATGTCTCCCCTCGAATCAGCTTATCCATAATCTCAATCATCTGAGGGTCTTCCTTCTGCGAAGCCCCAACTTGATCCAGAAGGGTAGGCCTGAGCACAAGAGATGCTAAAGAACCGGTCATCGACTCAATTGCCAAAGAGAAATCAAAGGTTGCCAAGAACTCTAAATTCTTCATCTCAACAAATAGAGGACTTAGTGTCAACCTTTTTCTACTCAACGCATCCGCTACAACATTCCCCTTGCCAGGGGTATAGGCTATATCAAAATCGTAGGACGCCAAGAATTCCATCCACCTTTGCTGCCTCAAATTCAGATCCTTCTGCGAAAAGAGATACTTCAAAGACTTATGATCAGTATACAGCTCAAATCTCTCTCCCAGAAGATAATGACGCCAAGCCTTGAGTGCATACACTATCGCTGCCAGCTCTAGATCATGAGTGGGATAATTCTTCTCATGCACCTTAAGTTGCCTACCACCAAAACATATAACTCTGCCTTCTTGCATCAGAACGGCGCCCAATCCCGTGCCACAAGCATCAGTGTACACGGTAAACATCTTACCACCATCGGGTAAAGCTAGAACTGGTGCTGAGGTAAGGGCTCTCTTGAGTCTCTGAAAAGCAAGCTCACAGTCCATATCCCAAGCAAAAACTAAGTTCTTCTTCGTCAACTTAGTAAGAGGAGCGGATATCTTCGCGAAGTCCTTGATGAATTTTCGGTAAAAACCTGCAAGACCTAGAAAACTTCTCACTTCGGTTGCATTCCTTGGAGTCTTCCAATCCTGCACAGCAACTACTTTAGCGGGATCCACCGCCAAGCCTTGCTTAGATACTATATGCCCAAGGAACCGGACTTCCCTTCTCCAAAAGTGACACTTGGAGAACTTGGCCTTTAACTGATGCGCTCTAAGCGTATCCATCACCTCTACAAGATGCCTCGCGTGCTCTTCTTCATCCTTAGAGAAGATCAGAATATCATCCACAAAGACCACGACAAACTTGTTCAAGAACTCTCGAAACACCCTACTCATCAAGTCCACGAAATACGCGGGTGCATTCGTCAAACCGAACGGCATAACAAGCCATTCAAAGAATCCATCTGGAGTTCTGAATGCAGTCTTGTCTATACTATCTTCAGCCACTCTGAGCTGATGAAATCCAGTAGCAAGATCAAGCTGAGAGAAAACAGAAGCACCAACAAGCTGGTCAAAAAGATCATCAATCCTCGGTAATGGGTGTCTGTTCTTCTTAGTCAGCTTATTCAACTCTCTATAGTCCACACAAAGTCGAAGAGAACCATCCGCCTTGGTAGCAAATACCACAGGCGCTCCCCACTCAGATATACTTCGTCTAATGAAGTTCTTCTCAAGCAACTCCTTCACTTGCTTGCTTAGCTCCCGCCTTTCACGCGGAGCCATGTGCCGAACGGGCAAAGAAACAGGCTTAGCATTATCCACCAGATAAATGCGAAAATCAATCTCTCGTTTAGGGGGCAACCCCTTAACTTCTTCAAAAACATCTGGATAATCTCGGACCACCCTTACAGACTGAAGGGTTTCCTCTGACGAGTCGAGAGATTCAAGATAGCACAACATGACGGGATCCTTCGGATTGCATGAAATCTCTAAGGTGTTGCCAAGGCGAGTCACAAGCCTCACAACCCTATGCTCACAATCAAGAATGGCTCCATGTCTAGACAGCCAATCCATGCCCAAAATCAATCCGTATCCCCTGAAACCAAGAACATACGCACTACACAAGAACTCTACACTGAGTATAGAGATCCTCAGATCCTCACATATCATAGATAGATGAGCAGAACCCCCAATGGGATTCGAAACGCAAACGGGATCATCCACTAAGCTAGTACTAAGGTGCAAACTATCAACAAGATCAGATGAAATAAAGCTATGTGATGCACCAGAATCAAACAAGGTACGAACTGGAAGATCAGAAACATAAACAAGGTTCTCAACAGAAACACTACCTCGATCGGGAACTGGAGCGGTATTGAGAGCATGAACTTGCCCTCCTGAAGGTCCAGCACGCTGAGTCTGACCCTGCCCTTTCTTCCTCGGGCATTCCTTGCTGAAATGTCCAGTCTCACCACAGGAAAAACATCCACCACTAAGCTTCCTTTTCTTCTTCCTACAATCCTTAGCAAAGTGTCCAGGCACACCACAGTAATTGCACTTTCCCTTGCCTTTATTGTTGTTCCCCTTCTTGTTCTTGCTCTGATTCCCCTGACTGCTTTGACCACCTTGATTGCCTTTACCCTGAGAATCAGTCTTATTTGCTTGAGTATCGCTCGACTTGACCTCTTTCTTTCCATCTCCCTGAAGTAGAGTCATATCGACCAAACTCTCAAAAGTAGCCCCATGCGGAATATGTGACATCGCCAAACCCTGCAGCGGCTCATTCAACCCTCTAGCGAATCGAAGAGCCTTCTTCTCAGGAGTGTTCACCATATCCAAACCAAAACGGGCCAGCTGATTAAACTTGTTCACATACTCCTTGACAGACATATCACCTTGCTTTAATGCAATGAACTTCTCCATCTGTAAATTCGCCTCAGCAGAAGATAGAAACTTGGCCACAAATCTAGCCCTCAAATCGGCCCAAGTCTCGACGGGCCTCGTCCCATTGGTGACCTCCCACCAATAGGCTGCTTCGTCCTTCAAAAGCCACACTGTCAATAAGATCTTCCTCTCGTCATCAATCCTAAAGATAGCAAACAAGTCCTCAGTGTCTTTCAGCCAATTCCTAGCTTCAACAAAAGATTCCGTGCCTAGGAAATTCTTGCCTCCCATCGCCTTGAAGTCTTTACAAACCTTCGTGAACTCAACCTGAGGATGCTGAGGGGGAGGAGGAGGAAGAGGAGCCTCAGCAACTGGAGGAGGAGGAACAGGAACCACCGGAGGAGGGACATTAGGGGGAGGATTCTCAACTACAGGAGGAGGAGTGGGAGTAGGGTTTGCGGGGCCAGCTGCCGCCTTAGCTTCTAGAAGTCTCCTATACCAGAGTGGTACGTTTACTCCATCCGAGATGGCAAGATTCTCAGCCATACTGAAACGAAAGATAAGATAAGATTAGGTCAAGGGAACGAAGGATAACGCTAATGGCTTTTTGGGGAATAGCCTTTTAAAATACTAGACTTTTCTTTGGAAAATACTTTATACTTGTTTTGAAAATAGTTTTTCAAAAGTCTTTTAAAAACTTTTTGTTCTTTCTCGTAAACCATATGCTCTGATACCAAATTTGTAACACCCCACCTCCGCTAGGGTCACTCTTTCGGGGGCACTAGCTTCTGGGGGGCGTTATAACTGGGTAAGCATGCATAATGATATATCAAGGCAGAACAAGAACATAAATATATATGTAAAACAGAGTAAGTGAGAATAAAACAGCGGAATATCTCAAACCATCTCAAAACAAGTCTAGTACATCATAAAGTCAACTGCCAAAATAAACATGTCTAGTACATCATAAACAGAAATACTGAAAATACATAGTGCTATCCCCAAAATAAAGATGATAAACCATAGCGAGCTCTATGTCCAGACATACATGAGCTATCCAGCAAACAAGCAAGCGATCCAAGCTAAGCACCACTATTCCCTCCCTGAGAACCTGGGGGGGAAACGGAAGAAAAGAAGCGAAAGAAAACAGGTCAGTCAAAAAGACTGGTAAGCCCTACTACGATCAGTCTATAAACTAATAAAGTTAGCATCATGATGGAAACTGAGATGAACATACTGGCAATAGATAAAGGTGTCATCACATAAAGAAGATTTAAGCTTTGTACCACAGTGTACTAGCAAACTAACATAACAGGTATTGATCCCTCAGCCCAAACTTTGGCCCAATTAACATGAGGTGACCTTAATACAAGGTCCAGCCCAACGGTCTAGTCGATCGGCTCCCTATAAACCTAACACGTCAAGTGTTGGTGTCCATACGGCCCCCATATGGTTGTAGTCAGACTGTGCTGGGTCCACCTTCGGGTGTATCAAGCCCTCGGGTGTCAACCCCAGACACCTAAGCAATAATGCACAGTCTAAACCTACTGGTACCCGTGCCTCGAGTTTGTCCAACACCGGACTACGTGCACGTCCGTAGCCCGCCTGGACCCGCACCGCTGTACCACTCAGCCGTCGCTTTGGTCGCTTACATCAGTCCAGTAATCGTGCCCCGCCCTAGCCTAGCCTCTAGGGTTGTGAATGATACCAAACTGGGATTACTGCTGGAACAGACCACGTTGCTAGGGTTTTCTAAGAGGGTTAAGTGTGGTTTAACCCCTCACTAATCATGGATTAAATTAGTTAAGTGTAACCAACAGTTCACCACTTAACCCCGTTTAATCCCTCGTATTCCCAAAATTTGTTAAGTATTAGTGGGCCATGACTTAACCCTAATCATGAGGCATTAGTTAATTTAATGCACCCAACCTCTCACATTAGACCTTGTTGTGGTTACTAGTTAGGCCGGGCGGGTCCGGGTAGGTTTACACCACAACTTAGTCTAACCTCGGGTTTCACGTGCAACATGACCAACTACTCACATTGGGTCCTATTGCTTGTAGCCACTAGTTAAGCCGGTCGGTTCCGGGTAGGTTTATGCTACAAACTTAACCCAACCTCGAGTTGGCCACACTTATGTTTTCTAAGTGTCATGTCCACTTTAATTTCAAAACATAATTACAAGTTTAACAAATACTTGGGTAGACCTAACTTAATAGGTAAATTCCCAAGGGGTAGACCTAACTTAATAGGTAAATTCCCAATCTTATATTTTCATGTATTTTAAGTTTTACCCAAACCCCCCAACGTCATTCTATCGCTTACATATTCGTCATAACGCATAAAGGATAGAAAGAGGGAACTTGGCACAACATACATGATGAATCTTACATATCATAATAAACATGCATAACATGTTGGACTTGCATAACTTAGCATAGTGAACTTGCATAAACATGCATAACTTGTTAAACTTGCAAATCATGGCATAGTGAACTTGCATAAACATGCATAACTTGTTAAACTTGCAAATCATGGCATAGTGAACTTGCATAAACATGCATAACTTGTTAAACTTGCAAATCATGGCATAGTGAACTTGCATAAACATGCATAACTTGTTAAACTTGCAAATCATGGCATAGTGAACTCGCATAAACATGCATAACTTGTTAAACTTGCAAATCATGGCATAGTGAACTCGCATAAGCATGCATAACTTATTAAACATGCATAAATCCCAACTTTCATCACATATTAACTTTAGAGTTTCTAAAATGAAGGTAAGGGGGCTTACAAATATTATGAAGACACAAATCTACTAATAAAGATTGAGAAGCCCTTTATGCAAGCATAAAAACCCAAAACAAAGCTCCAATAAGAAACACCCTTAACAAAAATCCCAAAAACTCTAGCTTAGCAAATAAAACTTGCAACTTGATGATGTATGCAAGCTAATGATCATTCATACAACTTAGAAATGCTTGTATGAACATCATAATCTTCATAGGAATGATTTATGAAGAGGGTGGAGGCTAGGGTTTTTAAGTGGAGGCCATTTGAGAAATCAATTTGGCATAGTTTGGTTGCTAGAATGAATAATGAGGTTTTAGGGTAGGATTAGGGTCTTATTTATAGAAGATTAAAGTGTTTTTAGCCCTAGGATTAACCCTAGGTTGAATTAGGTCCATCAGATTTCGGAATTCTCCAGAACCAAGCCACACAACCAAGCCCAGATCAAAAATGGTGCGCCAGGCAAAACTGCCTGGCCACCCCGTGTCGACAGGGCTGTCGACAGGGCAGTCGACACCCTTAGACCCCTGTCGACATGCCTGTCGACTTGTGGGGTCTTGGCGGGAGTTTTCCCGCCTGACGCCAGTTGTGCCCTAACCCTTGTTTTTAACTTAAAATTTAAATCTGTTTTTAATATGGAAATTTCTGAAAACTTCAATGGGCCTTAACTGGGTCATACGGACTCCGATTTTCGAAAACTCGGACTCTATTTCGCGTATTTATCCGAGACGAACGCAATGGCTTAGCCCGTTTCCCTTGATTCAGATTTTAGAATTAAATTCTGCCTCGATTTATGTTATAACAGGTTATTGACAATACGGGTTGTTACATGTTATAAATCACCATTTATCTAATTATAAATTGTTTATTAGAAATAAATTTGAAATCATTTATTAATAACATCATAAAGTTTATATATATAAATCATTTTTAATTAAATAATTTAATTTAAAAATGGAATTTTTAAATTCTGACACATTTTCTGTAAAAATTTCTTGAAATAAAAAAATTTAAATTGGTTCTGATTTTCAGGGTTGTTACACATTCCATGTACAGATCTTATGTGTCATAATTAAACTCTAGATGTTTCTCTGCACTCCGTGTGATAGATCTGGTCTTGACCTTGTTGTCTTCATCACCCTCCATGGGAGTGTTAATCTTAGTGAGTTTGTTGCACTTCTGGGTAATTATGTTACTCTTGTCAGCAGCATAAAACTGAGATTCAGTTATTTCTTTAAATCTTGGCGATGGTTGTATTTCACTGTAAATGCTCACTATTTTCTCAGCAACATTAACACTCGTTGCTGCATTGTCTTTGCTGGGAGTTTTATCTTTGCTTAGTGTTTCCTGACTACCTGACATTGCTTCGAAACTATCCTTGAGCGTGCATGCATTGGAGATGGACAGTTGAGGCATAATTTCCTGTATTCCAGGCTCAAAATTCGTGTCTGTAAAGACATAGACTTCGTTGCCACTTTTGGTTCCAGTCAAATTAATTATTGCATCATCACTTCTGGATCATGACAATTTATCAAAAGCTCACAACTAATTGTAACCCCTTTTCCTTAGGCAGTAAGCTCAATACCATTTCCTGCATGTTTTTACTTACCAAGGCACATGGTTTCGATTAACATGCAATAGGGTCTTTCAAAATGTCTGAAGAAGCGATTGGATCATTTACATGAGAGCTATTACTATTGTTGGAGTGCATGTGATCCTCATGGAATAAGGTAGATTGCTGATGGGGAACCTGCTTTGCTTGCTGTGACTGAGAAGTCTAACCAAGCACTTCAAATCGTTGTGTAGGCATATAAGCATGTTTCCCTAAAACAAAACTACTCTCTTGAATTTTATTTACCTTGTCAGTGGAAGATTCTTCACATTCAAGAAGAGCACTAAAACTGTTTTTGATAAGAAAAGGATCGTTATTAACAGTGGTTTTAGCCAAGGCCGTGCTTGCCAGCTGTCTCTGAGCATTTGAATCTCTTATTTCTCCATCTTCTAACATAAAGTCCGTTAGACTGATTTCTTTCCTTTTATAGATTGGTCTTTGGGGAGAAAATAGTTTATCTTTATATGGAGCTCTAGGGGTCTTGAAAGCAACTTTATTTTTATTCCTCTCTATCTTGTGCCATGCCGAGTCATTTCGTTTCAGATGATTCTTCCCCTGATAATTATTTTTGTTCACTGGTAGCTGCACATGAGGAATAGGTTGCTCTTTTCCCTTTTGTTCGTACCAACATAGTTTGCTTGTTCTTTTTCCCTGTTGTATTGCTCATTGCGGTTATTTCCTTGTGACATTTCCCTGGTCTTATTTGCTTTACACTCTTCAAAATTGTGTCCAAAAACACAACAATTGATGCAGAGATCCGATTTCCATAGATATGTTACTTTCACTCTTTGAGTCCCGCCATCAGGCAAAGTAACTAAGAAGTCGTCAACAGGCTCTTTATCTGGTTTAATTTCAATTAGACATTTCGCATAACTCAATCTGTCCAGTCTCTCAGTCGATTCATCTAAACAAATCAGTTTGCCTAGCCGGCATGCTTCCCAATTTATTCCAGTGTGTGACCATAGGTAAAGAGGAATATTTGTGAAAAGAACCCATTCTGGAATAGATTTAATCATACCTCGAATGTTCCTGACATTGGGATCATACGATTTAATAATAAATTGCTTACTTTGAATGATAATCGGATCTCGTGTAAGAGCTCTATCCTTATCATTGGCACAAGCAAATTGAAAAGTGAAGATTACGCCGTCAGATCTGATTTTCAGATCTCCTCTCGGTTTCCACACTACTCTACATTTTTGATCAACAGTCGAGAAGGAAAGTGACTTGTCCAGGAAAAAACCAACAAGGTTATCTTTCCAAACTGCTATTCCAGCATCAACAATAGCATAGGTATGCTTCATGGCTTCTCCTTCAAAGATAGGTTGCATATCAACGGGCTTGTACTTCCCGGCGTTGCAAGGCAGACGCTGAATCAAGGAAGTCCATGCGCGTTGATGATTCAATTAAGGGTTAATTTGCATCACAGATGATGGGTTTCTTAGTAGATTTGCATTCGTAGAAATCGACGGGATTGCTGGTGGTTGAGGATTGACAGTCGGTGGGATCGTTGGAGAGATACTGGAGGGAGGCGATGGGTCAGGAGGGGCTGGTGGGGGGTTCAATTTCAGTTGGGGCGTTAGAAGAAGGATCGATTTGATAGCTTTAAGAGGGGGCCAATTTTTGAGGAGAAAAAGGGTTTTCTGCCATTAAATCGACTGTTGACAAGTTTTTTGCACATGACTGTTTTTTGATCCAAATCAAGTTTTTGTCAGCTACAGTCGATTTATAATGAATTGAATGATTTCAGACAAAACCATGTAGGGTTCATACTAGGAAGGCTAGTGAGCGTAGCATTGTAAATGTGGGGGTGGAAAGAGAACCACGCCATGATCATGCGAGGTATTGGAATAAACCACACATGGCCATTACGTGGTTCTTGTGCTTATCACACAATTTTTCACAATGTGGTTCTATAATGTTTTTTTCTTGTTTCTGCTAACAGTTTGTTAATCGAATTCGAATTCGATTGATGCCTACACTTGAACAAAGTTCACTGATTTCTACTCCTGCTGGAGAAAATTGGATGCCTTGTGATTTTAATTTGTTCGTTATTTCATTGTTCGAACGATATAGGAGAGGGGTGAGGGCATTTGTGGAAAAAATGGGGGGCAACTACTCAATTTTCTGGGTATACGGGTATTTTAGTTTTGGGGGGGGGGGTTACTAACTAAAAAAAGGGTTGAAATAGATTTTTCCCATAAAGAAATTAGGCACCAAACATATGATAATAGAATCAAAAATGTCTATTTTAATGGTCTTTCTCTCTTCCCCCAAACAAGTGATTCCTTTGCTTCTCTATCTTTTGTGGCTCGCGTTCTTTTACACTGCGCTCCTCTATTTTGTTAGGTTTCTCTTTGCGGGTTGTTGTTTGTGCCCGTTTCGTTTTTGTGGTTGGTGGTTTCGCCTAAAATCGGGTTTTCTAAGGTTGTTCTTCACCAAAAATTTGGGCTTCGATGAGTTTCTGTGCATTTGGCTCTTTTGTTTGTGTTTGCCATAATATCAGTAGCATATTGGAGGACCCGGTTTTGTCCACTGAGTTTAAGATACAGGTGGCTTCGATTGATCCGCTTATGGTGTTGGTGAGGGACTTTTCTTTAGAGGAATTAGTGATTCTTTTGAGGCATCAATATGTTGTAGTTGATTTTGTTTTTGTTTTTTCGAGTTTTCTTCTGTTCAATTTATTAGTTCGGAGAAGTTGTTTTTCTCCCTGCTTGCCATGCCAGGAATGAGCATGGGGCTGGCTATTGCCTTGTTTTTCTCATCCCCTTCACCCTTGTCTGATTTTGAGTTTGTCGATTTAGATCCTCCAATTCACTTCCTCCCTAGAGGATTTCCTATTAATCTCCAAAGGAATTGGATTAGCCGTCTTTAGCTGTTGTTGTTAGGAGGAGGCATAGTCGGCATTGCAATGGGCTCCAGCGGTCGTCTAGTGTGGCTTAAAGCTACTTCTATTCCCCTGCTCCTATTTCGCTTATGGTTCCAGCCCCTATGGCTTCGGATTATTGTGCACGTGCTAGTCCACTGTCCATCCTTACTACGCGTAACTGCTTTGTTCCCTTCGCTTTCGTAGTTAACGAGGATGTGTGCTTCAGCTCAGAGTCCGTTTTCGAAATGCCTCCTCATCATGGGAGTGTATTTCTTAAGGGTGGCAAGTAACGTAGGTGGCTAGCCACTGAGAAGTCTACTACTAGGGAGCGGTGTGATATTATTAAGCAATATGTGTAGCCAGTGTTTTCTTCTACTGGCGTGGCATCTGTCATGCTTCCTAAGGCTGCACTATTTGGTTCCATCAGTGTTGCTCTCTCGACTGCTGCCTCCTTTTTGTCGCACGTCCAGGTTTATATTTGTATTGTTTGTTCTTGCTGTTTTGGTTCTCCCTTATGTTCTTCTTTGCATGCTTGGTCTCATTTGGGTTGTTAATCTTATGTACCCCTTGCTTTGTCCGCTTGGTTTGGTTCTGATTTAGGCAGGGATTTGTTGGTCTTGTTTGACCTCTTGTTTTCCCCTATGTGTTTAAAGTGTGTCATGGCTTCGTCCATGGAAATGAACTGTACTTAGTTCATGTCATATGGCATGTTGTTCGCTTCGTTCAATATGGGGTTTCTTGGTTATCCCAGGCACGTTCTCTTATCTGGCATGCGACCTTTTGTGGTGTTGGTTTTTGTGTTTCGTGGGATGGTGGTCTGGCTTATTTTTTTGGTAGCCACCAGAGGTCTGTGCATGTCACTTCCGTACATTGGTGCAGCTGAGCGTGTGTGCTTTTTCTCTTTGGCTTTATGGTTTGCAGGCTGTTTCTTTTATCGACCTTACGGTTGGTTGGCCGTTTTATTGCCAATTTCGGTTACTTGCTACTCTAAATCAACTAATGGTTTGGCATTGGTTGTTTGTGAGTTTTTTTTGTGTTGTTCCGGCATTTCCTCTTCTAGTTCGTTTTTGGTCTCTTGTGCGTGTTGTCGGTCTCTGCTCCAAGTAGGGGCATTGCTGCCCTTACAGTATGGTCGAAGGTAGTTATCCCTCTATGGTTGCATTTATCGAGCTTGACTTGTTAATAGCGGTTGTTGCTGAGGTTCGCCTCACCAACATTTGTAGTTTCCCCCTTCTGGACTTCTTTATTGCAGCACGAATGTCAATCTAATGGCAGTCATGCTATAAAGGGGTCCAACCAGCAAGAGGAAACATCTATATCATATGTATCGACATCTCCTATAACAACCCAAATTTTAACATGAAATAGTTAATCAATTAACAAATTAAAACATAAGTTGTAAAACTAAGGGGAATTTGGCTATGGGGATTGCGCCCATTGTGTTCGTTACGATTAACTAATCTAGATAGATATTTCATATATATATATATATAACATTTTCACTATAATGACCAGTCTCTGGCCAGGTCGACCTAGAGGTTGACCCAAGCCATACACCAGTCGGCCCCTGTGCCGACCAACCTGGGTGATGGGTCGACCCTATTGAATAACCTGACACAAAAAGAAGGAGCAGCCGAATTTTATTCATGGATTTTAGGGCAACGTGTATGGTTGAGCATTGCTGGTATGACTAATCCGAATTGACCCAAGGATAGAGCAGTTCAGTTTGAAAATCTAACATCTGATGGCTAAGGGTCTTCTACTCTAACTATAAATAAACCTCCACCCCTCCCCTATTCCTCATAACTCTTCTCTTCTTCTCTATTATATGAAAATATTCTTTCTAAAAGCAATAGAGTTTTGAAATAATGCACTTTTATAAAATTTATACGTATAATTCTCGAGGACTGTTTATATATATATATATATATATATATATATATATTGGAGGATTATTTACATATATTATGGAGTTCTATCGGATCCATATAGGGAGCAATTGTTGGTGAGATTACTGATAAGTAAAAGTAAAATTTATAAAACAATAGTTGTAGATGCTTTCAGATCTGAATTATTCATAGTTTATTTACATATTCATATTATTTATAGCCTATTTACAGATTCAGTTTGTTAATATTTCTTTTCTGTAGATCTTTCTTTATATTTCTACCGTTTCTATTTAGTTAATATTCATATTTTTGTAAATTGATATGTTAAATTTCTTTTCTCTTTTCTATTTTCATTATTTGTAGTTTGTTTTGGTTATGCCCAAATATGCCTAAGGCATATGAACACGATTGAATTAGACATAGATCTGTATGCCTAATAACCTACGACTGATTATTATACTTTTATTCTGCGCACGTTTGGAGAAAATCAAATTAAATTAGAATAATTGAATTTGGGTCTAAATTGGTAAGTTATAAAACTGTAACAAAAAAGGAATAATTGAATTAAATAATAGAAGAGTTGATATAGAATATGGTAAAAAAATGAGTATAACCAATTTTTGCATAAATATGATAAATGCGAAACCATAATAGTTTATTTACAAATATGGATATGACAGAAAATAGTTAAAAAGGTTAAAGCCTTAATATGAACATATTGATTTACAAAGAGGTAAATTACAAACCTAAAATTTAGTGTTAGGCTTTAATATGAACATATTGACTTAAAGAGTTTAATTTACAGTCTTAAGACCAAAATTGTGGGGTTATCCTTTAATATAAACATATTGATTTATGAAGAGGTAAATTACATGCCTAAAGTTAGTGTTAGGCTTTAATATGGACATAGTGACTTATAGGGATTAAGTTACAAATCTAAATTTAAGAAAATCATTGATTAGGCCTTAATATGAACATATTGACATAAACGCCTTAAGTTACGAGCCTAAGACTGCGTTAGGCTTTAATATGGACATGTTGACTTATAGCAGTAAGTTACGGGCATAAAACTAAAATTGGGGGGAGGAGACAAATCAAAAAGGGATTTGGGCTAAAAAAATTGTTAGGGATCCATACCATGCAGAATATCCTTTTTATCACAGACGATCTCAGTTAGGAGGCGAGGGCATGCACCATGTTATGTTGTGGTTGTAAGTTTGTCAAAATAGAGGTAGGTACAGGTGCATTCCGGCGGGTCATTGTGTATGCATTAGTCTGACTAGGGAAAATAAGACACCGTGACATGAGTGATAATTGCTATGTCTTTTGTCGATTGGTTGGGCCTGATAAGCCCAATTCCATAGTAGGCATAGGTTATCACTCTCTGATTTGCAGCCGATCAAAGGGTAGTATTAGGATAATTCCTCCTAATGATATTATGTTTCAAAATTATAGAAGTGCAAATAGTCAAAAAAAATAGTGAATGAGAACAATCAATCATATCCATAATCTTTTATGTTCACTTTTAGGTGTACACGAACACATACCCTATATGACACTAAAACTACTATTTTACCTATTTACTTTGCTTATTCAATTGTGTGAGTAGTCGTAACAGCTCACTAGATTTTATGTCTGACCCATTTCCATTCCTTCTTTCTTTTTATTCCCCTCGGCTTTTAGGGAGGAAGTGCATAGTATGGATTGCCTAGCTGATTCTATCTTGGAGGATTCTTGCAGAAGATGTATTGCTTTTCGTTTCTTTTCCACGGTTTGGTTATATCTTTTGACTACTTGGGGAATAATATTATTATCTGTCCTAATGTTTTTTTATTGAGATTTTGAGAAATGATTTTTTTTTTGTTGGTTCTGTCAAAATAAAATGGATTATCATCTAAATGTCAATTTTCTTCTTCTTCCGCTGTATTTTATTAAATTTTGTCATGTGAAAACTTCATCTCTGTGACGTATTTATGTCTTTATACCTACAACGCTCCATATTTCTTAATGAGATCCTACTTTAGGGTAACGTTAAGGGGTGTGGGGTGTTTCATTTGGTATCAGATTCTAAGATTACATGATCACTAAAATTTTATTTTAAAATAAATTTTTTTGAAAGAAAACATATATTACGAAAACAAAAAAATGACAATAAAAATATATTCCCTCAAGTCAATTACAACCTTCCTTTGACTCTTTCAAATTTTGAATCTTTATCCATTCTTTGTTGAGTTACCTATAAGGCGACCAATCTAAGCTTTTCTATATATAGAAACCTCAAACCTTTATAGGTTGGAGTTTTGGGTTATGGATAAACCTGTTTAACTCAATGTATAGGAAAAATCAAAGATAGAGAAAAACTTACTACTTGAAAAATACTAGATAAAATTATCCATGAAGGGGACAACCTTGAAGGACAAGGATGGCGGGGCGACATAAAAGTATCATTATAGAGTTTCATAAAGACTTTATTAGCCTAGGGATTTATAGTAAGTTTGGAAGTTAGGAAGATAGAAAGTTCGGAATAACCTAGATTCGTTAATTAAGATAAAGGGATACGCTAATCGTAAGAATAAAAGAAGGATATGGACTAGTGCGAAATATGGATTTAGCTGTATTGCGTACTATTCAACAACCTAGAAATAATCAAAAGGAATGTCTTGCAATTATGAACTTCTGTTAATTAGATTGTCTTATCCTATGGAAATAGATTTTTGTATATTTTTAGTAACTAATCAATTAGGAATGAGCAAAACCTCCTAAAAGGTAAAATTACAAGGATAGTGGGTGAAAGAGTAACATAGACATGTTAATGTTGAAAGGATTATAGGGAAGATATTGGTCAAAACGATCGAGAAACGGAAGTAGGTAAAAGTTGTTGAAGAAAGAGCATTATCTATCTTTAATTCTTTCTAGTTCTCCTATTTTATCCAATTTAGGAGTATTATATCCCTTATCATTGATTCACTAGTGCGGTGGTTGCGTGGAGCCATTGCCATGCTGATACACAATAAGCCATGTAGGGCATCTGTATTGTAGGCCTAACGAAGTTGTACTTTACATATATGGTAAACTCCTGAGTGTGTAGTGATAGCAATAGTTGATCGTTTGCATTTAGGTGATTTTCTAGGCCTAGTAGTAGTTTCTTAACTTCATAGGAAGAACGACATTGTTATCTATGGTGAGTCGGGTTTTGAAACTAGAAATCTTGATTTAGGAGATGTTTGGGGCATTTCGGGTATGGGTTGGTTTTGGGTCTCGATAGTTTAGCACTAGTTAGCTATCTTGGATTTTGACATTGGTAGTAGAGTTTGCTGGGATGCCCATATCCTGGGATTTTTGAGATTGGAAAATTTGAAGGATGCATTAGTTTGCTAAGGACAGGGGTCTCTTGATCACAAGAAGAGAATTATTGACTAGGATATGTAGTTGACCAACTCTTGAGATTTCTTTCGACCTAATGGGTCAGGTATGTTGATTTTCCTACTTTTCCTTAGTGCATCTCTAGGTGATATCGATTCATTTTTCGTTGTGCTTTATGTATTCCGAATATTGTAAGAGGTTGGAAGGTTATCTCCTAAAAGAGAGATTGATTTTTCAACTTTATTTTTATGACAATATTAAGCTTATGGCATGACCGATAAAGCACATGGTTGTATGAAAACAAGGAAGAACCGAGTTTCATGCTTATGACTAGAATCTTTTCTAGATACTGATTTAAACTTATAGTATTACCGAGTGAGGATTGGTTTGGAGTTCAGACAGGATAACTATATGATGTGTTGTTCAAATTGAGAGGAGGGTAGATTCTTAAGGGTACACATAGTAAACATACCCTAGTGTTGGCTTGTGAAGAATCACTTGAATGAATTATTTTACACCTTAGACCTTTCTTTTGGTATATTTAGTATAATATTTATGATAGGAGCTTTCCAGAAATTTTGAGGAAGTCATTGGATTTCATTCGCAGCGAAAATGTTTTGGGAAAACAAAGTAAGGAAAAGAGTTAATGAGTATAAGCGTTTTTGGATTAGAGATGTCATTAGACGGACGGTTCTTTCCTCTCAGTTGTAATCATAAATGAATTGTTTGAAAGAAACGTTTCTTCTTTATTCATGTAGATGGTCTTTTTGATAAATTTTTAGAGCCGCATTTTCTTAATAGTTAGGTTTCTTTGCTTGTAGTTTCCGTCAACTTTGGAGTAGTGGAAAAGGATGTAGAGACGGAGTTGTTCAACATTCGATAGATTTTGATGAACATTTACCATACCTTTTGAACTAACTTGTACCTATGGCTAGTCATTGGCTATATGTTAGGAGGATTGGTGAGGTTCTTTGGTAAGGGTCAGTGTCGATGTCATCTGTGTAGTTAAAGCGCTTAGCGGTTTTATAGCGGTAGAGGTGTAAAAAGCTGTAGCGGGGAAACAGCGGGGATATAGAGGAGGTGCAAAAATGTAAATTACTGTATAAATAAAATTAATTAATTATCATTCTCGCATCATTTGTGTAGTAGATATGAATATTAATAAATACCGTATAACAGAATCAAAGAATATCATGGTTACGCACACAAATTCGAGGATTGCAATAGATTTCTATCTTATATAAAGCATTTATGACTTAAAATTAGCTCTTTAAATTAACTTTATTTATTTATTTTAGAAAAGAACTGGTCAAATCATCCTTTGTATATTAATATTGCTAAAGCTGATGCTAAATAGCGTCGATTTAGCGGGTGCAACAGAAAATAGTGTGGCTTAAAGCGGAACTACTGTTCATCAGCGCTAAATTGCAATAGCGTAGCGGTCGGAGAGCGCTACGAGCTATAACGGGGATTTTATGAGGCTTTAGCGGGGCTTTAATTGCATAGGATGTCGTAAACAAATGGGATAAATTTGGTATTTAGTACCATATAAGCACATGGACCCAAAATAAAGCTCTTTGAGCGTTACTTTTGGAAGATACGGATTTTCTTGGACTAGTGGATTATTATAGAAAGGATATTAGAAGTATTTCAAAGATAAATATTTTCTCGACCTCCCTCACTGACGAAAGTTTAGTTTTTGTGGAAACATGATGAGAAGATTTCTTTAAAAAGATTTCGAGTTAATACTCTAGCTTTCTTTACAATTGGTAGCGTTAGTAAGAGAACCCATGAGGGTAGTTACCGTGGATTAACTACTATTATTTTTCCGTCTATCATGGGTGTGCCATTACCTATTGTAGAAAGTTTGAAATTTCAATAATCATGGAATATTGGTTTGTTATCCCTTACAGAGAATTGGGACTTAAGACTAGGAATATTAGTTGAATTTGAGTGCCCGATGATTTTTGAGATTTCCATATGAAAGCAAGAATGTAATTAACATCGAGTTCTCGATTTTTGGGTATGATAGTTCATATAACTTCTATGAAAATATCTTGTAGAGTGGTAATATATCTCAGAACCTTAAAGGATTTAACCTAAAAGTGTATTTCGTCACTTTTGATAGGTTTTCACCATTCATTATGCTCTATGATTGAAGTTTGGTATTCATCAAGGTTATTGTCATTTGGGCATGAGACGAGGATCCGAGGGATTTTGTTTGGGAAAAAGCATGGCTTATGGGAATGAGTTGAAACCTAACTATAAGAATCAGATTAGTAAGATAAATCATTATATCACCATAAGATTGAAATAAGCAAATGTTTGGCTAGGGGAAGTGTTTGCGAACAAATTATACAATTGTAAACAACTGTAAAATCCGTTCGGCTTTCCTAAACAACAAGGATTGTTGTAGAGGGTGTCGAACTCTGGGACCAAAATATTTAAATTAGTAAATCCAATCAAGTTATTCCAGGAATTTGATTGATTGAAAACACAGAAAATA
Organism: Allium sativum; assembly: GCA_030737875.1. Lineage (NCBI taxonomy): Eukaryota > Viridiplantae > Streptophyta > Magnoliopsida > Asparagales > Amaryllidaceae > Allium > Allium sativum. The sequence continues at coordinate 789,969,337 of CM060916.1, read as the reverse complement.
ACAGCAATTAAATAAAAAATATAGATTTATATAATTAAAGAAAACAATTAGGGAGTGATGACATAAATTAGATTAATATTCATCAATAGTCAAACAGATTAATCAGTTCTAATTCATGTTTCTGTCAAAAACATGAATCAACGATAATTAGGTTTCTAGAAACAAATATGTGAATAACAACAAGTATAGCCTATGCAGGAGCTAAGCTCTTAAACAACCATAGGCTATCAGGACAGATTCACTATTTTATTTCTAAAATCCTAAAAGTTAGATCTAAATCTGATAAGCGTTAGATCGAACACGAATATACCCTGTGAAGGAGCATAGCTCTTAAACGACACAGAGTATGAAGGTTCAGATCTAACCCTTAGTTCAGATCTAGATCTACATACATGAGGTTCTAATCTCTTTGGCTATGTGATTCATATTGAATCATATCTATTAGCGTCATCCCCCTAATCAAAGGGGATTATCTAGACATAGCTAAAGAAGAAGAGAAGCAGAAACTAAATAACATAAACATAAATAAAATAAAATAACAACTGAGAGAAAGCAAGAAGAGTTTTATTCCAAGAAGAGAATTACAGAATAAAACTAAGTGTGTTTTACAATGAATGAGATAAAGTGTATTTATAGCTGATATGACAATGGCTACTTGGCAAATTCCATAATGTGGGACTAAAGAATTAGCCCAACTAACACATAAGCTAGTGTGAACGTAGCTGTAGAGTGAGAGGCCTTGCAAACGAGCTAATGTGAACGCAACATGAGTGAGATGCCCTGCAAATGAGCCAATGTGAACGCAATATGAGTCTTTAGTGAGCCTAATCTACCCAACTGAACTCTATTTGCAACCGTTCTTCAAGCTTTAGTAATTTCAACTTCACTCTTTTTAAGCAAATTCTTCATGCTTTATCCATCAAATGCTCTAAACCAAGCTTTTTATCAACAATCTGAAAACACAGCTATAAATACACAATATCAATTATTTTAAATAGAAAACTAGATAAATAAGCGGATAAAATATACACATTCACGTGTATATTAGGAAGAATGATTAAATGGAAATAAAGTTTCAAACAGATTAATGACATAGTGAATAATTATGTTCTAAGGAAGGAATTTGGAAATATGTTTTGAGAAAAAAGGAAATTTGTAGAACAACTTTGAGTATAAACCCTACGTATATACATTTGATTTCATAAATAGAAATCTTAAAAAGATCAAATATGTTTTGTATGAAATTCTTATTTTTAGGAATTTCACAAAAATAACCATATATATTTCAGAAACTTTTTTTGTGACCTTATGAATAAAAAGTTATCTCACTAGGATTTTTCAAATGAGATTTTGAAAAATAATAGTATAAATGAGTTTTGAAAATATATATAGAAGAAGTAAGTCCTTAGGGGGTTAGACAAAATAAATGGAATTAATAAAGGGACATAAGACAGTAAAATTAAAGGCTAGAAATTGGATTGTGGATATGATTTCAAAACCAAATGACTTAGCTATGATGAAATAATTTAAAAAGGAAGCAAACGGAAAACTTGGAAAATAATGGATTAACGCACTTGAAATATTTCTTCCTAAAGTACTTAGGATGGAAAAATTCTCCAGCAAAATTGGTTAGAGATAAGCTATCCAATTTGGAAGTACAGAAGGAATTTCGAGTAAATAGTGAGACATCGTATGGTGAGATGCCGACATATTCAGTAATAAACTCCTTTATCTCACTGGGAGAATTCAAGTTTTTAACCGTGTTCTTTTGATAGATGTTTCCTTTATGATATTCTATCATTAGCTTCTTCCTTCGATTTGGTCCTTTCTTCTAAATATCCTTGGAAAGGGTATATCTTATGATTCAAGCCATGGATGGTAGGATACGGTTGAAACATGTTATGTTTAATGTTTGCAAATGGATGCAAGTGTTTGCAAGTGGCCACAGTGGATGAATACACACACACTAGGTACAAATGGGCGATCAGCTGATAAGACACTTGCATATGCATATGGATGTGTGTGTATTTAATTATTTTACGGACATAATATATGGATGAAAACATATGGTTGTTCCATATGGATGGTGTCTGATGCACACATTTTGGACTATTTGTTATCATTAGGATTGTTGCATACATTTGGATGCATGGCACAAACATAATTGCACAATAAGGAGGCCAACTGAATTAGTAGACCACCTAATATTTTACATTGGTTTGGGTAATATACACTGCACTATTGCATGAGTACATAAATTGCATTAGACAATTTAAGGACAATGTTTTCTAGTGGATGATGGGTGAGTGGATGAACGTAGAAAACACTATATTATTATTCTACCTTAGAGATTTCGGGGACAAATTCCTTTAAGGAGGGGAGAATGTAACAACCCAAATTTTAGTACGAAATAGTTAATTAATAAATTAACAAATTGAAATATAAGTGGTAAACTAAAAGTAATTTGGCTATAGGCAATGCGCCATTGTGTTTATTACGATTTTATGGTTTAGATAGATATTTGGTTTACACAAAACAGACTTAAAACAAGGAAGTTATAGCAAATATAAGTTTGAAATTCATATTTAAAATTTAATATTAAAAAAAACACACACACACACATACATACATACATACATACTTATATATATATATATATATATTAATAATGTTTTCACTGGGACAACCCAGTCCCTGGTCAGGTCGATCCAGAGATCGACCCATTACCCAAGTGGGTCGACCCAGTTGATAAGCCAGGCAAGATTCATGCTTGAAACGAAAATGAGGAACAATTGTATTTTATTCGTGGGTTTTAGGGCAACACGTATGGTTGAGAATTGCTGAAATGACCAATCCAGAATAACCCAAGGATAGAGCGGTTCAAATTGAAAACTAACATCAGATGATTGAGGGTCTTCTACTAAAACTATAAATAAACCTCCACCCATTCCCCTATTCTTCATAGATCTTCTCTTCTCCTCTATTCTATGCAAATATTCTTTCTAAAAGTAACGGAGTTTTGAAATAAAACATGTTTATACAATTTATGCATATAATTCTGGAGGAATAGTTATACACATATTTTGGAGGATTGTTTTCATATATTTTGGAGTTCTACTGAGGCGGTATTGGAAGCAATTATTGATGAGATTGTCTTGATTATTTAGATTTATGAAAAGTAAAAGTAAAATTTGTACATTAGCAGTTGTAGATGCTTTCCGATTTCAATTATCCACAATTTATTATCAGATCATATTATTTCCAGTTTATTTGTAGATTTAGTTTGTTCCTATTTCTTTTCTATAAATCTTTCTGTATATTTCTACAGTTTCTGTTTATTTAATATTCAAACTTTTGTAAATTGTTATATTTCAGATTTCTTTTCTATTTTCTATTTTCTAGTTTTACAATTTGTTTTGGTTATGCCCAAACATGCCTCAAAGGTGTATGAATAAGATTGAATTAGACATAGATCTGTATGCCTAATAGCCTACGACTAATTATTATTATTTTATTTTGCGCACGTTTGGGGAAAATTAAATTAAATTGAAATAACTGAATTTAGGGCTAAATCAATAAATTATAAAACTATAACAAAAAGGGAATAATTGAATTAAATAATAGACAGACTAAATATAGAATATGACAGAAAATTCAACTGTAACCTATATCTGCACAAATATGAAAAATGTGAAATCGTAATAAAATAAATATAGTTTATTTACAAATATAAATATGATAGGAAATTGCTAAAAAGGTATTTATGTCTTAATATGAACATATTGATTTACAAAGAGGTAAATTATGAGCCTAAAATTTATTGTTAGGCTTTAATATGAACATATTGACTTAAAAAGGTCAAGTTACGGGTTTAAAACTAAAATGTGGAATTAGGCTTTATATGAACATATTGTTTTACAAGAGGTAAATTATGAGCCTAAAATTTAGTTTGATTAAGTTACGAACCTAAATTTAAGAAAATTGAGGATTAGCCCTTAATATGAACATATTGACTTAAATGAGTTAAGTTACGAGCTTAAGACAGTGTTAGGCTTTAATATGGACATATTGAATTATAGGGATAAGCTACAGACCCAAAACTAAAGTTTCTTTTAGGGGGAATCAAAAGGGGATTTGGGCCAAATTGTTTGTTGGGGATCTATACCATGGAGCACACCCCTTTAATCACATACGGTCTCAGTTAGCAGGCGAGGGGACACACCATGCTATATTATGGTCATAAGTTGGTCCAAATAAAGGTGGTACGGGTGCGTTTCGGAAGGTCATTGTGCGTGCATTGGTCCGACGAGGGAAAATATGACCCTGTGACACATACGATAATTTCTATATCTTTTTCTGATGGGTTGGGCATGATAAGCCCAACTCCATAGTAGGCTTCTGCTATCACTTTCTGATTAGCAGCCGATCGATGGCTAGTATTAGGATAATTCTTCCTAATTATATTGTGTTCCGAAATTATATTACTGCAAATAGTCAAAAAAGTTAATAGTGAATGTGAACAGTCAATCCTTTCTATAATATTTTATGTTCACTTTTAGGTGTACACACACATACCCTATATGAAACTAGAACTATTATTTTACCTATTTACTTTGCATAGTCAATGGTGCTAGTAATCATAACATCTCACCAGATTTTATGTCTAACTCGTTTCCTTTCCTTCTTTCCTTTTCTTCCCTCCCAGGCTTTCAGGGAAGAAGTGCATAGTATAGATTGTCCAGCCGATTCTATCTTGTAGGATTCTTACAGAAGATGTGCTATTTTCCGTTTCTTTTCCACGGTTTGATTATATCTTTTGACTACTTGGGGAATAATATTATTATTTACTCTAATGTTTATTTGACTGAGATTTTGAGACATAAAATTTAATGACAATTTGTTTCTTTTGAAATAAAATGGTTTTATCATCTTAATGTAAGTTATCTTCATCTACCGTTGTATCTTATTAAATTTTGTCATTTGAAACTTAGTCTATGTGATGTATTTATGTCTTTATACCTACAACACTCCACATTTCTTAACATGATCCTACTTTAGGGCAATGTTAAGGGGTATGGGGGTATTTCAGCTCCCGAAGACATTTTTTCTCTCTCTCACTAGCATACCCTTCTCAACACGAATGAGATCAGGATTATTTGCGATCACTTATTTCTTCTGGCTAAAAACTCCTATTCATGTTGGTTAGATCATCTTGCTTCTTCAGAGCGAGATGATTGCTCGACTAGTGCCAGTATTTCGACCTTTGTAGGGTTTGCCTAGGGGTAGGCTTATGGTCCTCTTTCTAGCTCATATTCCTAAGCTTCGTCGAGTTTATGGCCTCGAACTTCTCATATCATTCGCACCAAAGCTCTCACTATTTCTTACCAGATAGTTAGGTCGACTCGCCAAACCCTTTATTTGCTCTGATTTTGTTTTCTTGAGCCTGGCCTTTTGTTTCAATTTTGGGTCTTTTGCTTTCTTTCCGCACGTGTAACACCCCACGTCCATTAATGTCACTCACAAAGGGAATGCATTAACTTCTATGGAGGTTTTAGGTGAATATAGAACAGTAAAATTTCAACAAGACAGATATAAAATAGTACTTGGAAATTTAAAAACTTTATTTCAATTGCAGCAGAAGTCAAAACATGTTTGATTACATCATAACACCATAATCAAAGTCAAGTACAATATCTATCTTGATAAAACAAGTACATAATCCCATTACATAAATATCCATTAAAAAGAAAGATAACAAGCTGGACTTTACTTCAGCAGTCCAAGCTTTCCAAGAGATAAGCAATCCAATCAGACTTCACTGGAACTTGGCCCAACCTGAGGACCTGAAGGGAGAAAAAGATGAAAAAGAGGGGGGGGTCAGACATAAAGTCTGGCGAGTATGATAATTCTACAATACTATTATCAAAATAACTGGACTAAGGCATAAGCTGGAAAACAAGGAAATGTCTATGAAAGAGCAGATTAAGGACATAGACAATCGCTAAAGGAAACGTTATAGGCGCTCCTAAATACTAAAGGATAAACACTATACTGCACCACACCAGTCACCCTAAAGATTGATTCCACTTAGCTTCACTTAGAAACTTTCTTAATGGCTTTACGTACTCCTAGCTGACTACATAGGTGCCGCCTGCCCCTACCTCCACTAGGTGTACCCCACTTTCCATTTTTCGATCGGCTCCCTACTCGTAGATACCCGTGCTAGCCCCATAGTGGGGTGTATCATTCCCCTAAAGTGGCAACCCGATATAACGGAGATGCACGGCTTATACCTACACGATGCAACAACGTCTTACCTACCAGCCCGGGTCCACACACGCATATGAAACCCGTTGGACTTGCGTTGCCACCGCTCCCTGTTTTGGCCTCTTATAGTCAAACCCAGTATGCGTGTCCCGTCCTCGACTTGGGTCGAGCCCACAAAGATACGTTTCGGGATACTGGTTGAAATGGGCCCCCATTATTTCCCACAAGCATTCCACCTAAGCTTGTCCCATTAGTCCATCCACTTAACCCACTTAGTCATGTTCATTTACATGTGTATTTGGTTAAGTCTAATCATATTTCAAATGCCTCTAAAGGCAACCACAAGATTCCTCATACCACCCAAGGCACCTACTTAACCCCCATGTCCCACCTTACATGATTATCTGGCTAAGTATTTCTTAATTCATTAAGGCCATAACCTCATAAAGACCTCTCACATTAGACTGGCATTTATGGCAGCTGGATTTGCCGGGCGGGTCCGGGCAGTCTTACACCATAAAAGAGTCTAACCTCGTGTCTTTACAACTGTTATTCTTTAGTTTGGGCCTAGGACCTCTCACATTAAGCCGACATTTGTGACTACTGGATTTGCCGGGCGGGTCTGGGCAGGTTTACGTCACATACGGGTCCAACCTCGTGTCCTAAGCATTGATTATTATTAATAATCCACTTTCCCCAATTTTAATAATTCCCTACTTGAATTATTAATTAATTCCAAATTTAACAATGTCCATAATTGACTCAATTATGGACATCCATTTAAGGCATGCAAAATCATATCAATTGCACCCCAATTTATTAATTTCCTAATATTACCCCTACCCCACGTTTGAACGTTTATTCGCAAAATGTATGCTAGACCCGATTAGTCTAACTCATAGCATAAAAGAAAATATTCACAACAACAACATATATATGTGACTAAATAAATCATAACAAGGGGTAAAACTTGCATACATTACAACTTGCATAAGGTTATACATGTCATGGATCTAAGGGTGTCAACTTATTCATAATTCACATAATATGATTTTGATCAAATTTCATAAACTTGTATAGGACATGTGTGAATCAACATCATTAACAATATGGTTTTATATGGGTACACCTAACTCAATAGGCAAATTCCCAAAAATCAAAATTCATTTAATCATAGATTCATGTATATGGGTACACCTAACTTAATAGGCAAATTCCCATATTCAAGTTCCAATTAATTTGTAGATTCATGTATATGGGTACACCTAACTCAATAGGCAAATTCCCATAATCAAGATCTATTATAAAAAAACATAAACTTTAAACATGATCCAATTCGCATAAATACTAACATCATGATTTTACAACTTGTATGATTCAACACAACTTAACATGACATCATTATCATATAACATAAGTATTTCAACATATGTGATAATATGAGATCTACAACATATATAAGATTTACAACATAGCATATCATAATTTGCAACATAGCATGATATGATTTACAACATAGCATAGCATGATTTACAACATGGCATAACATGATTTATAACATAGCATAGCATGATTAATCACATATGACATAGCATAGGATTATTTAAAACATAATCACTACAACATAACAACATATATATGATAACATAATAGCATAACAAGAGATCCACAACATAATTTACAAATACATAACAATTCTTATCACTTTCTTGTGATCCATTCATAACTTAATCAAATTATTTTATAATAATATTGTGAGATTCATCATACTCACAATTTTAAAGAAGAGAAATAGAAAGAGAGAGAGCTTTTGATTTTATTTAAGTAGATTTAGTTTGTAGATTAGGCCTTCTTCTTCTTTAGTTTGTGACGGCTATGCTGAACTCCATGGCAACGGCATGTCGGTAGCTCTCCAATTTTTCAAGTGATTTAGGGTTAGAGTCTACCCACTTATTTATAGATGTTAGGATTCATTTAGGCCATTAGATTTAACCTAGAAATAACCGCAGCCATTCAGACAAGATGGGGTTTATCTTATTGACTCAGCAATGAGTCAGAAGTGACTCAGCAAACACTCAGCAAATTAACAAACTTCTATTCATGTTTACATTAACTGCCCATATATATATAAATATATATATATATATACACACGCACCTATTCATGAATTCAAATTAATCCATAATTAACTTATGACCATTTCTACACATTAATTTTCCAATTAATGTCTTAATTCCATTTTTCGCCTTTTAAGGCAATTCACATATCTCAAATTTGTTATATGCCTTTTTAAGGCTATTTCGTGCAAATTCTCAATATTAATTCTTTTAATTTGTGAATATTAGTATTAACAGAAATACGGGGTGTTACATTCTCCCCTCCTTTAGGGATTTCGACCCCGAAATCTTCAAGTTTATATCCTATCATCAACCATCTACTCAATCAACAAACACTGGCATCCATTGTCCTTATAGACTTCTAATGCTTTCATGTTTAAATGCACAGTGTGTGTCTATGTCCGTATCTAATGCAAAATCAGGCGGTCCACTGATTCAGTTGACCTCCTTGATGCAATTCATGATAGTGCCATGCATCCATTATGTATGCAAAAGATCCTAATTGCTTACAAACTACTTCTATATGCGTGCACATCCATTCAACCGAATGCAGCATCTATATGATGGTACAACCATTATACATCCATTATACTAAATACATTCATTTATGCAATATGCAATATGTAGTGACTGAGCCGATCTAGTGCCTAAAGTGTGTGTATATATGCATCCACGAGCAACCACTAGCAACCACTTGCATCCATCATACATAACATGTCTCAAACACATGTTTCAACCATAGGATTATCCTAACTAAAGGTCAAAGATACTAATGAGAGGACATACTAAAGATAAGATAAGATAAGCTAAGTGATAAAGGAGAAATTAAAAGACATACCCTCAAAAAGAAAAGGGTATAGCGAACGCAACTTCCCTTCTGTCTCCCAAGTAGCGTTGCTCTCATCATCTCCCCATTGCACTTTAACCAGTCTGACCTCTCGATTCCTCAACTTTTTGATCTCCTACCCAAGAATGCATGTAGGAGCTCGTCTAATTGTTGCATCACGCTCTATTTCCACCTCTTTAAGCAAGCTCGGCTCTACCACCTCCGCGGTCTTGTGCAAACACTTCCTCAAATGTGATACATGGAATACGTCGTGTACTCCACTAAGTTTCTCAGGCAACTCCACCCTATACGCCATCTTCCCAATCCTGTCTTTTATAGGAAACGGCCCTACAAACCTTGGCGCTAATTTCCCAACGGACCCAAAGCGAACAACATTCCGTAACGGAGACACTTTGATAAAAACCATGTCCCCAATGTCAAACTCAAGATCTGTCCTCCTCTTATCAGCATACGATTTCTGCCTATCTTGTGCTGCTTTCATCCTCCTTCGAATCAAATCAATCTTCTCTGAGGTTTCCCTAACCATATCGGGCCCAAGTAGGATTTTATCGGTAGATTCCCACCAACATGTAGGCAAACGGCAAGGCCTTCCATAAAGAGCTTCGAAAGGTGCCATGCCAATACTAGACTGAAAGCTATTATTATATGCGAATTCTACCAACGGAAGGTGCTCTTCCCATGTACCCCCAAAGTCTAGGATACAAAGCCTTAAAAGATCCTCTAGAATACGATTCACCCTCTCGGTCTGGCTGTCCGTCTGAGGATGATATGCGGTGCTCAAACATAGCTGAGTCCCTACCGCCTCTGTAAACTCTTCCAAAATTCGCTAGTGAAGATGGGATCACGGTCGCTTACTATACTAGAAGGAATACCGTGCAAATGAACTATCTCTTTAATGTATACAGAAGCCAACCACGGAGCAGTCCTCTTACTTTTCACGGGAATAAAATGGGCGCTCTTAGTAAGTCTATCTACTATAACCCAAATCCCCGTATTACCCTTCCTTGATCTTGGTAATCCATCCACAAAATCCATTGAGACGCTTTCCCATTTCCATAGTGGAACTTCCAATGGGTGAAGCAACCCACCGGGTTTCTTTTGTTCCGCTTTTACTCGTTGGCACACCAAGCATCTAGCGACGTACTCGGCCACATCCTTTTTCATACCGGCCCAAAAGAAAACCCGCTTCATATCTTTGTACATCTTGTCTCCGCCGGGATGAATGGTCATCTTTGAGCGATGAGCATCATCAAGAATGGTCTTCCTTAAGTCTTCGTCTTGTGGTACACAAAGTCTATTATCCCTTTGTAACCAACCCTTATCGTCTAGGGCATACCTACGAAGATGGCTAGACGACTCCCCTCCTTTGAGCTTTTCTACTATCTCAACCAACTGGGGGTCGTCTTGTTGTGCCTCACCAACTCGTCCTAGAAGTGTAGGTCTAACCTCCAAGGATGCTAACAAACCAGGTACTAGGTCAACGGAGGGTCTAAAGTCAAACATGGAGATGAATTCTAAGCTTCGTCGTTCAACAAACAACGGACTCAAGGACAACCTTTTCCTACTTAAGGCGTCTGCTACCACGTTACCCTTGCCCGGGGTATATGCTATTTCAAAATCGTAGGAGGCTAGGAATTCCATCCACCGTTGCTGCCTTAAATTCAAATCCTTCTGAGAGAATAAGTATTTTAATGATTTGTGGTCAGTGAACAGTTCGAATTTCTCACCAAGAAGATAGTGACGCAAAGACTTAAGCGCGAAAACAATTGCGGCTAACTCAACGTCATGCGTAGGGTAATTCTTTTCATGAACCCTCAACTGCCTTCCACCATAGGCTATTACTCTTCCCTCTTGCATGAGGACCGCGTCAAGTCCCGTCCCACAAGCATCAGTATAGACGGTAAACGGTTTATTCCCGTCTAGCAGCACTAAGACTGGGGCTGAAGTTAAGGCTCTCTTTAAACGTTGGAACGCATCATCACAATCTTCGTCCCACGTAAAAACCAGGTTCTTCTTCGTTAACCGTGTTAATGGAGCTGATATTTTTGCGAAGTCTTTGATAAACTTCCTATAATAGCCAGCCAACCCCAAGTAACTTCTTACTTCGGTTACATTTTTAGGGACCTTCCAATCTTGGATGGCCACCACCTTTGCGGGATCCACTGCTATCCCTTCCTTGGAAACCACGTGCCCTAAGAACCGTACTTCTTTCCTCCAGAAGTGACACTTAGAAAATTTTTCCTTAAGGTTATGCGCTCGAAGGGTTTCCAACACTTCCCTAAGATGTAGGGCATGCTCTTCTTCATTCTTAGAAAAGACTAAGATGTCATCCACAAAGACTACCACGAATTTGTTAAGGTACTCCCTAAACACCCTACTCTTCAAATCAACAAAATATGCGGGGGCGTTTGTCAAACCAAAGGGCATCACTAGCCATTCATAGAATCCGTCAGGAGTCCTAAAAGCAGTCTTATCTATACTATCCTCAGCCACTCTCGGTTGATGAAAGCCAGTGGCTAAGTCCAACTGCGAAAACACTGAGGCGCCAACTAACTGATCAAAGAGATCGTCAATCCTCGGCAGTGGGTGTCGGTTCTTTTTAGTAAGCTTGTTTAGTTCTCTATAGTCCACACAAAGTCTAAGGGACCCATCCGCCTTTGTAGCAAATACTACAGGAGCACCCCACTCTGATATACTACGTCTTATGAACCCCTTCTCAAGCAACTCCTTCACTTGCTTATTGAGTTCCCTCCTTTCACGAGGAGCCATGTGGCGCAATGGCAAAGATACGGGTTTAGCATCATCCACAAGATAAATTCGAAAGTCTATCTCCCGCTTTGGAGGTAAGCCCTTCACCTCCTCAAACACATTCGGATATTCCCGGACCACCTCTACCGTTCGCAGATTCTCTACAGACGCGTCAAGCGATTCAAGATAACTTAGCATAACGGAATTTATGGGACTACAAAAGATGTCGAGAGCATTACCAAGGTGAGTCACAAGCCTAACTACTCTCCTTTCACAATCAAGAATGGCCCCATTTCTAGATAACCAATCCATTCCTAAATTAGCCCATAGCCCATGAAGCCCAATACATAAGCATCACATCTAAATTCAACGCTAAGTTGAGAGATTTTCAAATCCAAACATATCATGGTCAAATGAGCTGAACCCCCAATTGGATTTGAAACAACCAAGGGATCCTCTACTAAACTGGTGTTCAAGTGCAGTAATTCAACTAATGATGCAGAGATAAACGAATGAGATGCGCCAGAATCGAATAAGGTACGGACAGGATGATCAAACAGAAAAACTAAGCTTTCAACAGAAATTGTTCTACCTCTTTCTTGCAGCGGTGGGGCCGCAATAGCCTGAACTTGCCCCCTTGCCTGCCCTGGTGCCATAAGAGCCTGCACCTGTCCTCCCGAGGTAGACCCTGCCCTCTGCCCCTTCTTTGGGCAGTCCTTCACCAAATGTCCCACATCTCCACAATGAAAACAACCAGTCTTCTTTTTCTTTCTACAATCTTTGCTGAGATGGCCAGGCGTCCCACAATTGAAGCATCTCTTCTTCCCTTTGCCATTATTGTTTTTACCACCCTTCTTATTTTGCTGTTGGGGTTTCTTCTGATCCCCTTTCTTTTCAACTGCCTTATCCTCATGCATAAGTGCCATTTCTACTAGCCTTTCAAAGGTGGCTCCCATAGGGATGTGGGTCATAGCCAACCCATGCAACGGTTCATTCAAGCCTCTAACGAACCTCAAAGCTTTCTTCTCTGGCTTGTTCACCAACTCCAAGCCAAACCTTGCTAACTGATTAAATTTATTGACATACTCCTTCACTGATAAGCTCCCTTGCTTTAATGTCAGGAATTTTTCCATATTTAAATTCTCCTCTGCCCTTGAAAGAAACTTTGCCTTAAACCTTCGTCTGAAATCCGCCCATGAATCAACTGGACGTTCCCCGTTAGTGACCTCCCACCAAAACGAGGCCTCTCCCTTCATTAACCAAGCAGCTAAACGGACTTTCCTCCCATCTTCCACTTCAAAGATATCCAACAATTCCTCAGTCTCCTTAAGCCAGTCTTTGGCCTCCACAAACGTCTCAGTCCCTTGAAAAGTTTTTCCTCCCATAGCCTTAAATTCCTTGCACGTCTTTGCAAAAGTGTCAACACGAGGAGGAGGAGGAGGAATGGGTGCAACTGGGGGTGGAGAAACATCTGTTGGGCCTGCAGTGGTGGCCCTAGCCTCCAAATATCTCCTAAACCACCCTGGAACCGTCACACCTTCTGGGAGATTAAGATCTTCAGCCATGCTGAAACGAAAAAGGAAAGATTCAAAATGGAGAATTCGAAAGATAAAGATAAGGATATGGCTATTTGGGATTATGTTTTTCATAAAAACTTTCTCTAAATAACATGTTTTTGAAAGCACTTCTTCCAAAAATACTTTAGAAAAATATTTTTCTAAAAATTTTATCTGTTCTGGTAACCTTATGCTCTAATACCACGTGTAACACCCCATGTCCATTAATGTCACTCACAAAGGGAATGCATTAACTTCTATGGAGGTTTTAGGTGAATATAGAACAGTAAAATTTCAACAAGACAGATATAAAATAGTACTTGGAAATTTAAAAACTTTATTTCAATTGCAGCAGAAGTCAAAACATGTTTGATTACATCATAACACCATAATCAAAGTCAAGTACAATATCTATCTTGATAAAACAAGTACATAATCCCATTACATAAATAGCCATTAAAAAGAAAGATAACAAGCTGGACTTTACTTCAGCAGTCCAAGCTTTCCAAGAGATAAGCAATCCAATCAGACTTCACTGGAACTTGGCCCAACCTGAGGACCTGAAGGGAGAAAAAGATGAAAAAGAGGGGGGTCAGACATAAAGTCTGGCGAGTATGATAATTCTACAATACTATTATCAAAATAACTGGACTAAGGCATAAGCTGGAAAACAAGGAAATGTCTATGAAAGAGCAGATTAAGGACATAGACAATCGCTAAAGGAAACGTTATAGGCGCTCCTAAATACTAAAGGATAAACACTATACTGCACCACACCAGTCACCCTAAAGATTGATTCCACTTAGCTTCACTTAGAAACTTTCTTAATGGCTTTACGTACTCCTAGCTGACTACATAGGTGCCGCCTGCCCCTATCTCCACTAGGTGTACCCCACTTTCCATTTTTCGATCGGCTCCCTACTCGTAGATACCCGTGTTGGCCCCACAGTGGGGTGTATCATTCCCCTAAAGTGGCAACCCGATATAACGGAGATGCACGGCTTATACCTACACGATGCAACAACGTCTTACCTACCAGCCCGGGTCCACACACGCATATGAAACCCGTTGGACTTGCGTTGCCACCGCTCCCTGTTTTGGCCTCTTATAGTCAAACCCAGTATGCGTGTCCCGTCCTCGACTTGGGTCGAGCCCACGAAGATACGTTTTGGGATACTGGTTGAAATGGGCCCCCATTATTTCCCACAAGCATTCCACCTAAGCTTGTCCCATTAGTCCATCCACTTAACCCACTTAGTCTTGTTCATTTACATGTGTATTTGGTTAAGTCTAATCGTATTTCAAATGCCTCTAAAGGCAACCACTAGATTCCTCATACCACCCAAGGCACCTACTTAACCCCCATGTCCCACCTTACATGATTATCTGGCTAAGTATTTCTTAATTCATTAAGGCCATAACCTCATAAAGACCTCTCACATTAGACTGGCATTTATGGCAGCTGGATTTGCCGGGCGGGTCCGGGCAGTCTTACAACATAAAAGAGTCTAACCTCGTGTCTTTACAACTGTTATGCTTTAGTTTAGGCCTAGGACCTCTCACATTGGGCCGACATTTGTGACTACTGGATTTGCCGGGCGGGTCCGGGCAGGTTTACGTCACAAACGGGTCCAACCTCGTGTCCTAAGCATTGATTATTATTAATAATCCACTTTCCCCAATTTTAATAATTCCCTACTTGAATTATTAATTAATTCCAAATTTAACAATGTCCATAATTGACTCAATTATTGACATCCATTTAAGGCATGCAAAATCATATCAATTGCACCCCAATTTATTAATTTCCTAATATTACCCCTACCCCACGTTTGAACGTTTATTCGCAAAATGTATGCTAGACCCGATTAGTCTAACTCATAGCATAAAAGAAAATATTCACAACAACAACATATATATGTGACTAAATAAATCATAACAAGGGGTAAAACTTGCATACATTACAACTTGCATAAGGTTATACATGTCATGGATCTAAGGGTGTCAACTTATTCATAATTCACATAATATGATTTTGATCAAATTTCATAAACTTGTATAGGACATGTGTGAATCAACATCATTAACAATATGGCTTTATATGGGTACACCTAACTCAATAGGCAAATTCCCAAAAATCAAAATTCATTTAATCATAGATTCATGTATATGGGTACACCTAACTTAATAGGCAAATTCCCATATTCAAGATCCAATTAATTTGTATATTCATGTATATGGGTACACCTAACTTAATAGGCAAATTCCCATAATCAAGATCTATTATAAAAAAAACATAAACTTTAAACATGATCCGATTCACATAAATACTAACATCATGATTTTACAACTTGTATGATTCAACACAACTTAACATGACATCATTATCATATAACATAAGTATTTCAACATATGTGATAATATGAGATCTACAACATATATAAGATTTACAACATAGCATATCATAATTTGCAACATAGCATGATATGATTTACAACATAGCATAGCATGATTTACAACATGGCATAACATGATCTATAACATAGCATAGCATGATTAATCACATATGACATAGCATAGGATTATTTACAACATAATCACTACAACATAACAACATATATATGATAACATAATAGCATAACAAGAGATCCACAACATAATTTACAAATACATAACAATTCATATCACTTTCTTGTGATCCATTCATAACTTAATCAAATTATTTTATGATAATATTGTGAGATTCATCATACTCACAATTTTAAAGAAGAGAAATAGAAAGAGAGAGAGAGCTTTTGATTTGATTTAAGTAGATTTAGTTTGTAGATTAGGCCTTCTTCTTCTTTAGTTTGTGACGGCTATGCTGAACTCCATGGCAACGGCATGTCGGTAGCTCTCCAATTTTTCAAGTGATTTAGGGTTAGAGTCTACCCACTTATTTATAGATGTTAGGATTCATTTAGGCCATTAGATTTAACCTAGAAATAACCGCAGCCATTCAGACAAGATGGGGTTTATCTTATTGACTCAGCAATGAGTCAGAAGTGACTCAACAAACACTCAGCAAATTAACAAACTTCTATTCATGTTTACATTAACTGCCCATATATATATAAATATATATATATATATATATATATACACACGCACCTATTCATGAATTCAAATTAATCCATAGTTAACTTATGACCATTTCTACACATTAATTTTCCAATTAATGTCTTAATTCCATTTTTCGCCTTTTAAGGCAATTCACATATCTCAAATTTGTTATATGCCTTTTTAAGGCTATTTCGTGCAAATTCTCAATATTAATTCTTTTAATTTGTGAATATTAGTATTAACAGAAATACGGGGTGTTACAGCAGATATGGCGAATTACTTTTTCTTGAATATTCATGGAATAAGGAATGATGCCTCCCTTTCGCATCTTAAACGCATCGTTAAGAAGCATTCTATCTTTCTGGCGGCATTTCAAGAACCTTTCATGGGCTCAGAAGTGCTTACGGATGTTGTTCATAGCCTTAATTTCGGAGACGGCTTGTCCAATGTCTCTAACAAGATTTAGATTCTATGGGCTAAAGGTGCCTCTGCGTGCCTTTTAGTTGACTCGCCTCAATTTTTTCTTGTTGAGTGCACGCTCAATCTTTTTCCCTCTCCCTTCCTTTTTTAGCAGTTTACGCCAAATAGGATCGCATCGAGCGTCTGAGTTTGTGGAAATATATCATGTAACGTCCCGTATTTTTTATCACTTAAGTTTTGATATTTAAATTAGTTTATATTAAATTCATAGTATAAATGGATTTTTATATTAATTAAATCGAAGTTTGAAACGTATATATATATATATTATATAAACGAGCTTGCAATAGCGCGGTAGTTCGTAATATTTAGTTTGAACTTCAATTGAGTGTACAAAATTCACTATAAGTTAGACTTCGCTGAAACAAGAAATATTCGAATCTGTTGAACTATAATTTTGTAATGAAAGAGAAAAATCGAGATTTCGTATTGTAGATTGTTAGTTATAGCCAAATCAAATTTTTAAATAGTCGCTAGAATCGTTTATAAACCTTAACGATTTATTTAATAAAATAAATCGATTTTAAATCAATTTAATATTGGTTTAATTGGAGAATGGGATATCGAGTTTAAAATTTCGAGTTATTTTATTCTGGAAATTTTATGAATTCAGTTTGTGTAAATTTATATGATAATAATATTTTATTTGTTATTGTTGTGAGTCGATTTATTAAATCAATTGTAATGTTAAATCATCAAATTAATTTAATATCTTCTTTATACGATCGAATTAGACTATGAAACACGTTCCAGTGTGTTTAGAACAGTGCAAGAACCCTAGGAATGTTATTTGTTGCGCTCAAATAGGGGTTCGAAAAACACAAGATATGTTGATGTAAAGGGTGTTGAATTCACACTGGTTAAACAAATAAATAAATTAAAATTTAAATATAACAAAAATAGGAGATGACCTAAATGAAGCTATTCTGTAAGTTATTCCCGTCTCATTTTTTCACCTTCACGTCAAAATTCTTCCTTCTCCATTAAGCTTCGAACAAGGGCACTATGAACCTACGCCTATCCCCAACTCTACTAAAGGACGTCGTTCTTGGCATCCTCCCTCGCACTCTATAAACTGAAGCGTTCGCATTTGTTTCTCCTCATTCCTGAACCAACGGAACATTCAAAACCAATTCTCTTCGGGTTTTTTTTCTTTTGTTTTCTTCCAGTAATATCAAACACAAAATTCACTATTATATAAAAAAGGGAATCAATCAAAGCTTTCTTCTTTCGTTCTTTTTCCCCAATTAAAATCATGAAAACCCCTTTCAACAAATATCGATCTACACTATAAAAAAATATAAATCGAGAATCACGAATGGAAAACAATTGGTTTCCTGAAGCTCGAAGGCGCTGGCTATGGACTCTCGCGACTTGTAGGAAGGGAGGGGTAACGATCTGGAGTATTGCGCAGTCTGATAGTTGAACCAGAGAGTTCGATGTGAAGACTTTGTTGAATTTCGGGAATGCGATTTTCTATTCTGGGAAGGATGGTGCGATGTTGAATTCGAAGAGAGGAGCTCGACAGTAAGCATTTGGGGAAGTCCAGACAGTGAGAGTTGATGTTATTTGTGATTACTGGAGTGAGGTAGCAGATGTTTGGGGAGTGCAAATTGGTGAGGACGAACATGGAGTGTTTTGGGATGATGCGTTGAACTGAGATGGTTAGGGGAATACCGGCATGGAACTGAAGGCTATCGCCAGAAGTAAGTTCTAGTTATTTGGTTGATTTGGTTAGTTTTGGGAAGTTTGACCTGGGTTAAATAAGGAAGTTCGGATTTGTGTTGGGATAGGTGATATGCAACAGTAAGCAGAAAGGAGTGGTCGATTGAGGGGGACTGTGTGGAGTTTGAATACCTGATGATTGAATTTGAGGAGTACGTTTGGTTTTTGGATGGTGAACAGCAGGAGTAGTAGTGGCTTGGCAGTAGTGTTTGGTTTACAGGATGTTGGTGCAACGGTGATGGAGGTTAGTAGGATGTCTGAGTGACTTTGGACAGGTTTGCAGTGAGGTTGGGTCATATTGGTGGTGGAATGGCAGTAGGACAAGGGTTGTAGGTGATGATATATGTAACGATCTCGAAAATTTAAGGATTAAAAGTGGATTAACAAATTTAAAACTTCGAAAATAGAAATTTTTTAATTTTATTTAATTTCAAAGATTTTATCGTCGGAGAATTCAGCGTTTCTTATCTGTAGCGCGCGAAGCTGGAAACGCGCGTTAAACAGATATCGTCGGTTGTACATTCGTTGCGTTAACCGTTAAAGCTCTTGTAAATTGAAAATAAATAAATCTCTAACACATTTAATAAAAATAAAAGTAAATAATAAAATATGAATAAAATCTTATAATAAAAAATTCCTATTTTGTTACAAAAA
This sequence comes from Allium sativum, assembly GCA_030737875.1. Lineage (NCBI taxonomy): Eukaryota > Viridiplantae > Streptophyta > Magnoliopsida > Asparagales > Amaryllidaceae > Allium > Allium sativum. Next base: position 789,949,841 of record CM060916.1, on the reverse strand, counting down.
AAGAAGAACACAAGAAAAAGAGAGAGCAGACATTTTATTCATTTTTTTAGATGTAATTACAACATACACAAGCTCTCTATTTATAGACTTTACATGTCTCATCAATTACAATAGTGTCCCTTGCATTAAGCGTATTCACCCTTAAAGACATATATATTACAACACTCCCCCTTGAATATGCGTATGCAAAGATGATAAGATTAATTGCCTCATTAAAAACCTTTTTATGAAAAACCCTGTGGGAAAAATCATAAACAAGGAAAAGAGTACAATTTTCATCTCTAGGTAACATATTGACAATGTTCCAATGAGGGTTGATACTTCTGGATCAAAATAATGCCTCGTTAAAAACCTTACTAACAAAAACCCAGTGGGAAAAATATTAGTGAAGGAAAAGAGTACATTACAGCATAATATATGCTCCCCCTGATTCGTAACGCATTATTCAAATAGTTTGGTGATGTAAACGACGCATACCAATTTTATAAATCATCTTCTGAAATGTTGACTTTGGAAGTGCTTTGGTGAATAAATCTGCTGGATTTTCTTGAGATTGAATTTGCTTCACTTCTATCTTATTGTCTTTCTGAAGTTCATGTGTGAAGAAGAATTTGGGAGAAATGTGCTTTGTCCTATCACCCTTGATGTATCCTGCTTGAATCTGAGCTACGCATGCGGCATTGTCTTCATAAATAATGGTTGATCTTTCTGTAGTTGAGGGAAGTTGACATGTGTTTCGAATATGTTCGATTAATGATCTTAACCAAATACATTCTCGACTTGCTTCATGTAGTGCTAGTATTTCAGAATGATTGGATAATGTTGCTACCAATGTTTGCTTTGTAGATCGCCATGAAATAGCTGCATTGCTGTTAGTAAACACATATCCAGTTTGTGACCTTGCTTTATGTGGATCAGAAAGGTAACCTGCATCAGCATAACCAACTAGAATCGGATTATTGCCTGTGTTAGAATAAAATAAGCCCAAATCTGTGGTTCCTCGCAGATATCTCATGATATGTTTTATGCCATTCCAGTGTCTTTTAGTTGGTGCAGAACTATATCTTGCTAGATGATTGACTGAAAATGCAATATCTGGTCTTGTGCATTGGGCTAAATATAATAATGCACCAATTGCACTGAGATATGGTACTTCTGGACCAAGTATATTTTCATCATCTTCTTTTGGTCGGTAAGGGTCCTTTTTAATATCTAGTGACCTGACAACCATAGGTGTACTAAGTGGATATGCTTTATCCATTTGAAAACGCTTCAGGATTTTCTCAATGTAATTTGATTGATGGATTAATATGCCATTTTTACTGTGCTCAATCTGTAGACCAAGACAATATTTGGTTTTTCCAAGATCTTTCATTTCAAATTCCTGTTTTAGGTAATCTATTGTTTCATTGATCTCTTCTGGAGTTCCAATCAAATTTATATCATCAACATATACCGCTAAGATAACAAATCCCTTTACCGATTTCTTTATAAAGACACATGGACAAATGAGGTTGTTTTTGTATCCAGCTTTTACTAAATATTCACTAAGACGGTTATACCACATTCTTCCAGATTGTTTCAAACGTTATAGTGATCTTCTCAATTTTAATGAATACATTGACTTTGATTTTGCTTCAGCCAATTTATATCCGTCTGGGATTTTCATGTAAATATCGGTATCTAATTCACCGTATAGATAAGCTGTCACAACATCAGTCAATCTTATGTCAAGCTTCTCAGAAACTACAAGGCTTATTAAATATCGAAATGTTATGACATCCATAACAGGAGAGTATGTTTCTTTGAAGTCAAAACCTGGTCTCTGCAGGAAACCTTGTGCAACAAGCCTTGCTTTGTATCTCACAACTTCATTTTTATCATTTCGTTTTCTAACGAATACCCATTTGTAACCGACTGGTTTAACACCTTCTGGTGTTTTCTCTATTGGTCCAAATACACCATGTTTTTGAAGTGAATCTAACTCAACTTGAATAGCATCTTTCCATTTTGGCCAATCTTGTCTTTTCGACATTCATATATGCTAGTTGGTTCATTATCATTATTCTCAATATAGTCATGACTTTCAGTTATTTCAGTAGCTACTGCGAATGAGAATACATCATCAATTGTTATTTTACTTCGATCCCACATTTCTCCATAATTCGTATAGAATATTGAGATCTCATTATTATTAGGTACCATTTTGTTTTCGGAAGCTTCTATTATTTCTTCTGGGATAATAGTTCCTTCACTGATTTTTGGAGAATTGGAATTTTCTTTTGAGTTATCCTTTGGATCATTTATAACCTCTTCGGGAGGTTTGCTAATTGATGATTTTTCATTAGACTTTCTTTTTCTAGGCGCCAAGTCTTTTGAACCTATCGGTCTTCCACGTTTTTGTCTAGCTTTAGATTCATTTGCTGCTATTGGTCCTTCGGGGATTTTAATTCTAGCTGGTGTATTTGCTGCTGGAATATGAGATTTAGTTATTTTTGCAGCATCATTAAATGCATCTGGCATTTGATTTGCAATATTTTGAATATGAAAAATTCTTTGTACCTTGTATTGACATTGTTTGGTACGTGGATCCAAATGAAACATAGAGGGATTATTCCATGAAATTTCACGCCGTTCTACTGGAACGGTCTTTTCTTCCCCTAACGGCGGGAAATTTGACTCATCAAATTTGCAATATGCAAATCTTGCAGTAAATACATCACTCGTAAGAGGTTCAAGATAACGAATTATCGAAGGTGAGTCAAATCCCACGTAAATTCCCAACCTTCTTTGAGGACCCATTTTAGTACGAAGTGGGGGACTAATGGGTACATGCACAGCGCAACCAAATTTTCGTAGATGTGAAATATTTGTTTGGGATCCAGTTAAAAGCTGTGATGGTGAGAACTGATGATAAGCCGTTGGCCTAATTTTAATCAATTTGGATGCATGCAGAATTGCATGTCCCCAAGCTGTAACAGGCAACTTTGTTTGCATAAGTAAAGGTCTTGCAATAAGTTGCAAACGCTTAATTAGTGATTCTGCCAGACCATTTTGAGTATGAACATGAGCTACTGGATGTTCAACTTCAATTCCCAGTGATAAACAATAATCATCAAATACTTGAGAAGTGAATTCTCCTGCATTATCTAATCGTATTGATTTAATTTGATGATCGAGGAAGTGTGCTCTTAATTTAATTATTTGAGCAAGTAATTTGGCAAATGCCATGTTTCTAGTAGATAGCAAACATGCATGTGACCAACGAGTTGATGCATCAATTAAGACCATAAAGTATCTAAATGGCCCGCAAGCGGGATGAATCGGACCATTTATATTCATTTTTTTTTATTTTTTTCATTTTTTTGTTGCTAAAAAGAAGAACACAAGAAAAAGAGAGAGCAGACATTTTATTCATTTTTTTAGATGTAATTACAACGTACACAAGCTCTCTATTTATAGGCTTTACATGTCTCATCAATTACAATAGTGTCCCTTGCATATAGCGTATTCACCCTTAAAGACATATATATTACAACATATTTAAATATTTTAAATAGACACTTGGTTGCATATTTGAGCAAAAATTGTACACGTGCCTCCTCATTAGCTAAAATTCCTCCACGTTTTCCTCTCCAAACTCATCCGCACTTTTCTTTTAAATTTCACTTTCCCTTTCTTCTTTCACTTTCCCCATTCACTTCTCTTCCATCATCCAACTTCATCTTCCACTCTTTTATACAGCAAATAAATTTCAAAAGAAAAAAACTTGTGCGTGCCTTTCCACCAAGTGTTGGAGCCATCGCCGATCACCGTTCCGCAACTGCACTCCGACCAAACTTTCATCGCTCCGGCTATCTCAGTATTTCCTCCTCACGTCAGCTCGAAAGGAGAAAAGTAAACGAGCTTCACTCAGAGGAAACGGTATGAGTTAGTTGAATCCTTTGCTGACATTCTTATGTTTTAGTTAACGGTGCATATATACTAAATGTATACATGTGAACTGCTTTTATTTGTGCAAAAATATAAAAACCTTCACATGTTGTTGCGTTGTAGCTCCACTCCGCTAGTCGTGCCGCCAGTGTCCCAGCACCTCATCCGAACCCACCAGAGATCGAATAACAGAAGAGTTTCAGAAATTTTATTATTACTGAAAGATAATGTACACATAACGTTTTGTACATATTTATAGAATTAAACAAAGCATAGCCGCTTGGGCTTGAATACTACACATTGGGCTAAGCCCATCTGATTATATGTAATATGTATTGAGAGCAGGGTACTCAGTGTAATTAAACACTTTATACCCCCCGCAAACCCTATAATCTAAACTAGGGTTTGAGATAAAAATGACAGCCGCCACTTTTCTACATCTTCGTGTTTCCAGTCGGGTCTCTTTTCCCATTTATGATCAATTGCTTCTCTTTAACTCTTGCTCTTGACTTTACGCTCTTTGCTTGTAATGGAGAGCTTCCAGCTTGCAGATAAGTACTTGATTGACCTTTAATCTTTTCGGTTCTACTAGAAATTGGAGTATTTGTGGTCAGTATGTAGTTATTGTCTTCTAATTTTTGATTTTTGCTGTCTAGGGCTTGAGTATTGGTACAGGAATCTGTAGTGGAAGAAAGCTTTCGTCTTTCAAGAGTTTGTGAGTGACTGATTTCTTCAACACACAATTTTCTTCTAAGCTCTTCAAATCTGGGTTTTGAAAGGGGTTTGGTTAGAACGTCAGCTGTTTGGTAAGTAGAAGGTACGTGATTGACTTGAATTCTTCCTTTCTGGACTAGCTCACGTACAAAGTATATGTCCAATTCTAGATGCTTAGTTCTAGAGTGTAGGACTGGGTTTGCAGTTAATGTTGTAGCACTCATGTTGTCGCACCATATTGTTGCAGTAGGGTTGGCGTTAATTCGTAGTTCATGTAGAATAGACTGAACCCACATTATTTCTGCAGTTGTACTAGCAATGCTACGATACTCTGCTTCTGTGCTTGACCTAGACACAGTGTTTTGCTTCTTAGCACACCAAGATATAGGATTTTTACCCAGAAATATACAATAGCCACTTGTTGATTTTCTATCATCATGGTCATTAGCCCAGTCTGAATCTGAGTAGGCATTGATGTTTAGGCTGGTGCTTGGTTTTAGAATAAGTCCCTGATTGATTGTCCCTTTCAAGTATCTTAATATTCTTTTAACTGCTTTCCAATGTTCACTCAATGGCTTTTGCATGAATTGACTTGCTTTGTTGACACTGTATGATATATCTGGTCTTGTTATAGTTACATATTGAAGTGCTCCAATAACGATTCTATACAACCTTTCATTGCAAGTAGGTTCTCCTTTGTCTTTGCTTAGATGTAGGTTAGTTACCATTGGTGCGGACAGTGATTTGGCTTCATTCATTTTTGCTCTCACCAAGATTTCTGTAATATATTTTCTTTGACAAAGCTGTAGCTCATTCTCTTCAGTTCTGTATACTTCAATTCCAAGAAAGTATGATAGGTCACCCAGATCCTTTACGGAAAATTCACTGTTTAGCTTATTTGTAATGCTTTTTATTTCTGATTCATTGTTGCCTGTTATTATGAAGTCATCTACATAGATTAGAACATAGGTAACAGTGTCTGTTGTGAATTTTGTAAACAGTGAGTTGTCTGATTTTGTAGAAGTGCAGCCCAGTTTTGATAGTGTTGACTGTAGCTTGTTGAACCAAACTCTAGGTGCTTGCCTTAGACCATATATAGCCTTGTTTAGTTTGCACACCATTCCTTTGTTAGCTTTTTCTTTCACACCTGGTGGCAGCTCCATATAGACCTCTTCCTGCAAGTCACCATTCAAAAAAGCATTATTGACATCAATTTGTTTAATGGTCCAATTTTTATACAAGGCTATAGTTAATATAATTCTAATGGTGGTTGGTTTCACAACAGGGGTGAATGTTTCATTAAAATCAATTCCCCACTGTTGGGAATACCCTTTAGCCACTAATCTAGCCTTGTATTTAAAAATTGTACCATCTGCATGCCTTTTTATTCTGTATGTCCATCTGCACCCTATAATATTTTTGTTTTTGGGTGGTTGAACTATACACCATGTTTGCTTTTTGTTCAAGGCATTTAATTCTTCTTCCATGGCTGCTCTCCACTTATCATTCTGCATTGCTTGATGATAAGTGAAGGGTTCAGTATCATTGTATTCAGTATTAAAAGTTTTTAGTTTGAAAATACCACTTTTTGCCCTTGTTACCATATGATGCTGGTTTTGAGTTTGAGTAGCATCTCTGTTTCCTTCAGACTATTGACTTTCAGCTTGATTGTGATCATCATTATTCTCACTTTGATGAAATGAGTCATCATCACTATTATCAGTACTGATCTCATTATCATGATTTGATTCAGTACTAGATGCAACCTGTTGTGAAGTGCTAACATTTTGTGTGTCTTGTGTATGTGTTGTACTAGCAGTTGTACGTGGCACATATATAATATCACTTGCATGTTCAGAAATAGGAGGTATAGAGATTCTGGGATTGTACACTTTTTGAGTTGTCTTGCAAGTATTATTTTTAAATGGAAAAACTTTTTCATTAAAAATAACATGCCTAGAAATATAAATTTTTCCATTACTGTCTAAGCATTTATACCCTTTGTGGTTAGAAGTGTACCCCAAGAATGTACAGGCAGTAGATCTATAATCTAACTTATGTTTGTTAAAAGGTCTTGTGTGAGGAAAACAGAGACACCCAAAAGTTTTTAGATCACCATAGTTAGGTTTGATTTGAGTTAACACCTCTATAGGATATTTTAGATCCAATACCTTTGTTGGTAATCTGTTTATTAAGTGTACTGTTGTGGCAAAGGCATCAGGCCAGAATTTTAGTGGTAGAGATGCCTGTGCCAGTAGAGTTAGCCCAGTCTCGACAATGTGTCGGTGTTTTCTTTCAATAAGACCATTTTGTTCAGAAGTGTGTGGACAAGTTGATCTGTGAGTAATACCCTTTTTTCCAAAATAGTTTTTCAATGGAAGAAACTCCTTGCCACCATCACTTTGAATGATTTTGACTTTATGACTAAGTTGATTTTCAGCATTAGCTATGAATTGTGTAACTGCATTGCATGTATCAGACTTAGATTTCATAAAGTATATCCAGACATATCTTGAAAAAGCATCAATAAAAGAGATGTAGTACTTAAACCCATAATCAGTATTAATTGGTGCTGGACCTCACAGATCAACAACCACTAATTCCAGTGGATTTAAGTATTTAGTTTCAGAATTTGAAAATGGCAACTTGTGACTTTTTCCCATTTGACAGTATGTGCATATGTAATTATCAGGGATATTAATAGAAATGCCATTGTTCTTAACAATCTCTTTCATGATTTTGCAACTAGGATGCCCAAGCTTAAAAAGCCATACATCAAAAGTAGTACATTCATTGTTTCTGTTCAACTCTGCAACATTACAGAGGTTACTCTTAAGTTCAGAGTTTTTTGATATTCCCTGAGTCAAACTTATACAGCCCATTTTGTTCTCTACCCTGCAATAAAATGGTCCTAGTCAGCATGTCCCTAACTACACAGTGTTTTGGATAAAATTCAAAAGATACTTGATTGTCTTTTGCACATTGTGACACACTAATTAAGTTTTTCCCTATATGTGGTGCACATAATAGATTATTCAAATAAAGTAGTTTAGCACCCTTAATACTAGCATATCCAGTGTGTGATATAACTGTGGAATTACCATTACCCATAATTAGAGACTGATTACCTTTGTATTCACGGTTTCCAAGATTCAGATTATTCAAGTTGTTTGTTACATGGTGAGTAGCTCCTGAATCTGGATACCATGCTTCATCTTGAATGTCATCAACAGTTGCTGCATTTGATGATGTTTCTTGACTGCTTTTATTATCTGTCTGACTGTTGACTATGTTTGCATTCGGATTACTTCCACAATTATTGTTGTTCCCTTGCTTATTTGTATTAACACTGTTATCAAATCTGAAGTAACACTTGTTGGCTGTATGTCCAAGTTTCTCGCATATTTGACATTTAGGCCTATTGTTGGGATTCCATCTCCCAGCTCTGCCTCTTCCTCGATTGGATGAACCTCCTCTTTGGTAAGTGTTTTGACTTCTTGGATTATTGACTTGATTTTTTGCTTTACCAGAGGTTGTGTAGTTGACATTAAAATCTGCTCCTTCTTTCTTTTGCAACATTCTTCCTTCATGAGCAAGTAACATAGAATAGACATTTTGTAAGGAGGGTGTAGGTTCAATAGAAGTGATGAAAGCTATCACAGCTTCATATTCATCATCAAGTCCACCTACTATGTATAGAATCTGTTCTTTTTCCTCTATTTTATTTCCTGTACATGCCAATTGATCACATAAGTTTTTCACCTTCATAAGATATTCATTCATGCTAGAGGTATCTTTCTTTATTGATTGTAGTTGTTTCTTGAAATGTAAGACTCTTGCTGATGATTGACTAGTGAATGATCTTTCCAAAGATGTCCAGACATCATGAGCAGATTTAACACCTATTAATTGTGGCATTAGTGATGCACCCACCGAGGACATTAGCCAGGCACTGACAAGATTATCTTGTCTTTGATAAGCTGTAAATTCTTGATTGTTTACCAGATTATTATTGCTATCTCTGATATACTTGGCTGGAACTGGCCTTGTTCCATAAAGAAAGTCTTCTAATCCGTAACCCTTTGCTGCTGTTTCCACTTGCAGCTTCCACAGGAGGTAATTTGACTCATCGAGTTGAATTGAGATGATCTGGCTTTGAGGCTTTATGATGGCTTTGATGAGATCCTCAGTGCTTTCAGCACTTGTCTGATTGGATCTAGCAGAAGATTTTGGTGAAGTTGACCCGTCTCCTTCAACCATGATTTCAGAAAGCAGAAATTTTGTATTGTCCCACGAATACAGGTAAGGATTTCTGAACTCTTGTTCTTGAATTGAAAAATCTAAGTGTTTTCTTCAATTTGTCTTCAAGAAACAACCAGAAAGTTGATTTATTATCTCTAAAACTGACTGATTAGTTTTCTTGGATGGCTTTTAATCTGAATTGACAGATTAAATGCAACCAGAACACTAAAGTGATGTCAAAATAGCTTTCTTGGACGGCTTTTGATTGCAGTTGAATGAAAACTTTGGATTTTTTGATCGACTTTTGAGCTTCAGAGAATCTTTACCAACCAAGCTGTAATATTAGAAACAGATGCAGCCACAATTCCTGGTGAGGCACTGATTTCTTTGTTACAGCCTCAACTCTCAAATGAAGAGATCACAGATCTTGGATGAGAGGTATCCAAGTGATGATAATTTTCTGATGGATAATCTATCTAATGATAGATCTATCGAGATTTGAATATTGGATCGATTTTAATTGCTGTTAGCAGGAAGCTCTGATACCAAGATCGAATAACAGAAGAGTTTCAGAAATTTTATTATTACTGAAAGATAATGTACACATAACGTTTTGTACATATTTATAGAATTGAACAAAGCATAGCCGCTTGAGCTTGAATACTACACATTGGGCTAAGCCCATCTGATTATATGTAATATGTATTGAGAGCAGGGTACTCAGTGTAATTAAACACTTTATAACCAGCGCTTCGTCAAAGCTTAGCTTTTCCCCTACGTCGGCGTAACCGGTGCTTTCCATAAGTCTCCCCTTCATACTTCTTTTGTTGCTAAATCTACGGTGCTCATGCGTGTATGACTTAAGTATTTGTGCTAAATGATGTACTGCTTCTTGCGTGAGTCTCGGTTACTCATATTTTGGCACTACATTGGCAGTAGACATGCATGAAGACTTAAGCTCAAATATAGACATATATGTCGAAGTTTTGCATGTTGAGGAAGTTGCGTAAGTCTTTAGAAAAAAATCCCTTTTGATGCATGCGCAAGTAACTAGAAAAAAAAGCATGCACAGTTGCATGCGTTGTGACCATTTGAGTTTTTTTTTACCAGTTAATCCACTTTGCATTCGCTCCTTTATTGAGTTTGGACACTTTTATTTGCTTGCATATGCGCAAGTCATTAAGAAGAAAAAAATTGATAATAATAATTTAGTTACAGGCGAACTAAGTAGAAGAAAAATTTATTTAGTGCATATAAACTAAAGTAGTAAAGCTTGTTTCATTTTCTGCACGTTCTAAATATGATTAAACGCTGGTGTAGTTAAAAGGTGGATCAGTTGGCTTAGAGTTTCTGAGGTCGCTAGTTTGAGTCATTGGAACAACTTAGTCTGTCGAATTCCATACTTTTGTTCTATTTGGGGAATCTTTGCGTATTAAAATTACACCGTTCTTCTAGGTTGTTGACATCTTCCGTTGATCATCGTTAGCATTATCTTTGTTCGCTCGCCGTATTTTCTCGCTTTTGCCACTGAAGGTGAGTTTTCTCACGCACGACTAATTTATTATTAAGTGAATTAGAAATTTGAGATGTTGATTTAAATGTTAGGGTGCTCTAGATTGTTTTCCCATGGTTGTGCATATGCTACACACGCACCGTTCTTACATGACACTATGAATGTTTGTATGATATGTTATGTTATCACTCTCACTATGCAAGTCCCTAGATTAGAAGACAAAAAACATCACGGGTTGAAATGATAAGTACCCGAACCCCTGTATATTCGAATCGATTTGGGATGCGGGTTGAAATGATACATACCCGGGATTCGAATATTTGTAAGAACGGATTGAAATGATAAAATATCCATACCACTTGACTGTAGGTTAGAAAATAATATACGGACACTGTGGTTAGTAAGTTATTTTAGGATATTATGGCGTTTTGGTAAATGGATTTTTAATGAAATTTTCAATACAAGGATTTGCAAAATTTATTGAATGTTTGAAACGTATTTTTGATCGATGATTTCTCAAATGATGTTCGCCAATTTATTGTAAAAAGGATTTTGGCAAAAAAAAAATTGTAACCTTTCAAGTAGAGAAAAGCATGCTTACTTAAGCCATGATGAAAACGAGTTTTATTAACAAGTTGGGATTGACAAGTCATCATTTTATTAACAACTAACGATGAAGTTGTTGGAAACTTTCATGTAGCAAGGATATGTTAAATGCCAGTTCAAAGGATTTGGGAAATCGTTTATCCTTGAGAATATTGAAATTTAAAAAGGAATTTGATTTAAACATGGGAAGAATGGCGAAACATGGATTGGGATTGGAATTAGACTAATATTATTAAAAGAACTAGAATTTCATAAAAACTATTTTCCTGCCTTGATTTTTTTATCTTTCTTTATAAATAATTTGATTTCTTTAACTATAGGGATTTACAATATTTTTCATCTATATATATATATATATATATATATTATTTTCTACTTAATATATATACTAATTTCAAACTTAACTATTTAAACATATATTTACGATTTTTAACAAAAGCTTCGTCCAATACATTCTTGTGAATTCAAAGGTTCAAATTTAGGATTTCAAGTAAAAATGACATTTTGAAAGAGAGAACTTTATCACAAATGGTTAATAAAGAATGGGTGGTGAATATAGATTTTGAAATCTTAATCAAACTATTGGTAATTCATTTGAGAAAACAATTTTGGTAAATACTTGAATAAATTGTCTTGCGATACTTGAAAAACGATTTTTCAAACCAATGGCCATGGTGAGGAAAAACATAAGCGTTGGTTGTTAAAGAGACCGGAGTTGGTAAATAGCATACTCCCTGTCAGTGCCGATACCACTTTAACAACTGTGTACGAGTGACGTATCTAGAACGAAGCATGATGACTTGGAGAGATTACTGGACTGAAGAAGGCGAACAATAACGGAATGGCCTTGACCTTCGGGTCGTAATTAAATGACTAAAACAGAAGCTATACCGTGACTAACTGAGGTAGCACCTTTGATCAGACACATTTCTTCGATACCATTTCTATGACTATGTTATGATTTGGGGTACTCCTTTTGATTTGGGAATGTGTTCCGAGGTGGACGGTAGTGGCTGCTATGCGTTACCACCGGTCCGGGAGTGCAATTGGTAGAATCCTACCCTGGTATTGCCTCGAGTGTCGTGTCATTTACCATAGCGAGCCCCATATGATTTTGATTTGTATCGTACCTATAGAGTGCCCTCTGATGCCATCCGTGTTAGGTTGGGTTTACGGTACTGTATAGAATATGGTATTATAACAGTGTAAGGGTAAAAATGTAACTCCGTTTACACTATTTTTATTAACTATACTTTACTGAATAGACATTATCATAATAGCGTACTATTATATGTATTAGTTTCACGGATCCTTAGAGGATGGAAATCCCACCATCCTTTAAGTTACTGTACATTTTTATGAACATGTCATTTGTGCTTATTCACTTACATAAGACTATTGGTCCTGACTCGAGTGTATTGTTCTTTGACTTTGTGCTTGGGTCAGCTTGAGCACCTCAGTTGTTCATGACGCATTTGGGAGATTTGCATCTTTTGGACCATCTACAGTTATCAGCTTCTAGTTATCTAAGTTATCCAGGTTACTACTAGTTATTTATATGTACTCTATTTTGTATGAGCTTATGACTCATTATGTACTTATATGTATCATGTGTCCTGTATGAACCTATGTACTACTTTGTTCCGCTGCTAGTTACGATGTTTCTGTGTCTGTGATTATGTGTTCTGATTTGCATTTACCTCAATGGTTAAAATAACAATTCATGGTTTTGAGCGATTCTGGTCTGACATGAGTGGTTTATGGTCGATTTGAATGGTTCGGAATTGTGGGTCGTTACAATGTAAGTGTCTAAGAGTTGTTCGATGAAATGCCCTGGAAAAACGGATTAGTAATTGGCTGTTTGCTTTGCTTTTGGAGAGGTCCGAGGATTTATTTCAGGAATTAGTCGACTTTTGCAAGCCTAATAAGGTATACGTTTCTTTTTATTAATCTAAATTACGTATAAAATTTATATTTAATCGATGAATACACGTAGGATAATTTATTTTAATAACTAGTTTAGATTAATAAACGTTTAACCGATTAATAAAATATAAATTTAATCATAGGTGAAAAATGAATTTATTCGAGACAATGAAGTAGTTGCGTAGCCGAGACGAGATATGATTTAACTGGATATTCAACAAAGGAAAAAACCGAGATGAGTTAAACTCACTCAGTTAAATTATTGGGAACTATTTTTAATAGTTCAAAATTATTTATTGCTTGGTGGATGCTAACTTGATTGATATAAAGTGATAATAGTATATAATAATATTGGTGATTGGTGATTGGTGATTGGATATTCCCACAGTAACATTAGCGGATGCCCGCAGTACCATTAGCGGATGATTTCCCTATGCACCCCACAATATATATAGTGGATGTCCTTCTATACCGCGATATCCTGCCTCGAAGCAGGATGTGTATTATTGTTGACTAACGTCCGTGGATGTAGGAAAAATAGGTTGGAGGGATTCAACTGGATTCCTTAACATTTATTTACTTGTTTTCACATATATGCTATGATTAATAACTTGTGATAATACATGACATGTTCGGATGGGTATTAACAAGTAGACTTTGATTTTTGATATGTTTGAATACCAAAATTAATAAATGAATGTTAAAACGAAATTTAAATAAAGAAAGGTATAAAAAGGGAATTTTATTTTCAAATAAAATATTTATTTAGAAACCGAATTATAAATAGAATTGAACAGTAAAGGTTTATTTTAACATATAAGACAAGAAGTTGATTTTTGTAAGTGACATGTGTGAAGAAAGTGAAAATATTATTTTTATTTAGAAAATATAATCAGAATATGAAGATAGATGGAAATTGGGTTTGAAATCTGTATTGTTAATAGATTTGAATTTTTCAAGTTCAATGGAAATTTATAAATTGGACTATATGAAATAACTCTATAATTAGAAGTAATAATGGGGTTGGAACCTGAAATTTGACTTACGAAATCAAGTCTAGCATGGATTTTTACTGAATTATTATTCACGGTTAAGATGAATAAAGTGAATAAAGTAAGTGGTGCGGAAAATAGAAATTGAAATGTAAAAAGGGCATAAAAGAAAATGTTTATTTTCAAATAGAAATGGTTATTTGGAATCCAAATTAAATAGAATTTAATATTAAATATTTGTTTAAACAAATATCTTGAAAAGGTGATTTTATAAGCGGCATTTAAGAAGTGGAATTATTTTATTAGGGATTTAAGAAAAATGTAAATTATGTGAAATTTGGAAAAGAAATGGAAATCGAAAAATAAACCAATATTTTAAAATAGACTGAATTTTCCAATTTGCGAAGGAAAATATAAAGAAGATTTTATAACAAATAGAAATTATAAAAAAAATAGAATTTAAACTTGAAGTTGCAAGTATAAATTATTAAGTCAAATATGAACTAGTATTAAGGGATATTATTCATAGTTAAAATGAATAAGGGATAAAGTAAATATTTTGCAAATGGGAATATGTTGAAGGAAGGTTAGGAAGAGTTGTTATTAAATTATAAATTCTAACTGAATTTAAGTCAAACTAATTTGTGTAATATAATTTATATTATATTAAAGAATTTTATGTAAGATTTTTAGAAAATAAATATTAAAAATAAAGAATTTACAAATGATATTTATTTGCATATATTTTGGATATGGAATGCGGTTTTACTGAAATAAAGCTGAATTGAGTTGTAGTAAATCTATAGAGATGTTATGGAAATTATTTATGAAATCAAGACTTTAGTTTACGAAGTTTAAAATGAAATTGAATTGGTAAATGAAATTATATCGTATAAGAAGTACTTTGTTCCAGTTTAGAAACAAATAAACGTTTAACAAATATTTTGAAAATCGTATCTTCGATAATGGTAGTAGCAAATGGTTTGAAAACCATATTTGTAAATAAAATATTTGAAATGGTGATAAGTTGAGATAAAGATTTTGATTTAAGTGATAATCAATAATTGGAATTTTTATTCGTTAGAAGTTAAAAAATGGAGTTAAGGAAATTAGAACTGATTGGAGATTAGTGAGTTGAAATGGTTTTCTGAGTATCGATCTGATGTTGGTTTCGGCCTTCGGGGTTGACACTTAAGGAGTTATTCTCTTACTAGTTTACGGTTAGAGATTAATGATTGAGATGAGAAATTTGTTCTTAGTAGTATGATAGGGTTTTAAATATTCTTATATATTAACTTAAGAAGGGAAACGAGAATTCCATTTATTGGAAAATAGAAATGTTTTAAATTAATGTATGGTTAATTAAAAAATGTAAATGGTAATGGATATTAAAACAGTGAATTGGTTAATTAAAAAATGTAAAATGGTAATGGATATTAAAACAGTGAATTCAATTTTCTTTCATGGATGAATGGTTGTTTTATTTGATAGTTAAATAACCGACTATCAAAATCTGGCCTATACGATTGTTGGTATGGAAAGATCAGGATCAAATTTATTCGTAAACCATTCTGAACTAACTAATATGCAAACATAGAATCTACGGATTGAAGATAGAGCAGTGAAGACCGAGGATCTTCATAAGCGAAAGGGCCACTTGTCGAATTCTCTTGAGTCGCGCCTAGAGATATTCTAATGGTGATCCAATCGTAGTTGAAATCGACGAATTGCAAGGACTACTCGCTACTGATCTATAGGGTGATTCCTAGGATGTGGTAGGAGGGTGCCTTCAGTTCACCATGTTCCTGGATTACTTGTATGTACGTTGTAAACGGTGGTCAGATGTTCAAAAAGAGAATTATAACCTCAAGCCTCATCAATCGGGAAATGACAAAAATTGGGCCGATAGCATGGCTAAGTGGGTCGCTCCCATTTGGGTGTATAATCACCTATCTAGAGAAAATCCATTTCATTCTTTAATCCATTTTTGATGTTGTCCCTTTTTGGGAAACGGTGGGTAGCTCCCAACCATTGGAAATATACATTTGATACACTCAAGCGAAATGAGTGGTCAGTCATGTATGGCCGGGTTGCAAGATGTTCTTGTTGAACCTAGTGTATTCGCCTCTAGAAATACACTATCGGCTGGTGGTTTCATGCCTTGTCATAGTCGGAATCCAGTCTCCAATAAGCGCCCGCGATTTTCGATTTTATAATATATATGTAGAGCGTGAGATGCAAGCGTTCTGCTAGATGATTATTTATTTGATTTAGACATTATCATAATATTAGAATAATTATGATTTCAAATAAATGGTTTGGGTTATCGTAATGTAAAAACCGTCCATATTTATGTGTGGGCTGGTCTTACGATTATCTTTTCTTTCAAAATGATTTTAACTTAAAAATCAAGTTGGATAATACCAATAATTTAATGAGTTTTTCTCATGCTGGTTCACTAGACTGGCCTGTTGCGTTTGTAATGCTCGGGCCCGTCCGAGTTTACAAGTTCACAATAAGTTACGAATTTCAGAAGAGCTGGAGGAGTTCAGACATATGATTCATATATAGTTGTTATCCCGTTGTGTATTGTAAATAAAGACAGGTTGTTATAACTGTCCAAATATACTGAATGTTCGTTGTACTCTAACAAATTGTAAGTACTATTTCAATTTTTTAATAAAGATTTATTTCTATATTATATTTTATTCCACTGCAATGTGAGACTCTGTTATTGTGGTTAGTTGTTCTTCTTCTTTTTCTTCTATTCTAATCTTTCTTTCTTATCTTTACTCACCCTTCAATTTCTTTCTATTAGTTTTTTGGATTTCCGATACTTGAATTTGGACACGGGACGTATTAGTGTCTGAATTCGAGAGTCGAATTTTCCGGAACGCTACAGTTAGTATCAGAGCAATGGTTTAATAATAACCTTGGCCCAGTGGCGTAAATCGATAGAGATGGGGTTAGTAATACTCTAGATTGAGTTTGAGTGTATATATATGAGAGTGCGTATTTGTATATTTTTTAAAAATGTTTTGCATTGTGTCACATAATTGGTTTAATTTTGAACTGGAAACTGATACAATATTATTTTGTAAAGCGGGTAAATGAAATAATTTTGCCCAAATTATATTTTGATAGAAAAGAAATAGTATTATCGAAGAATTATTGATATTTGATTGCTTGAATAATTTGAATGAAATTCAAATGGAATTATGGAATTGAACTGGTTAAATATAGGGTGCATTTTTTACAGGTCCCTATTAAGTTTTAAAATTAGGCTCACATCCGGTCATAGTTTCCAATACACTTCCGCCCCCTATTTTTGAATTTCCGCCTCCTACATTCTTGGATCCACTTCCTGCTTTCACGTCCCGCCTGCTGCTTCTTTCCCTTCGCTCCTTCGTTTTTTTCCCAAAAAAAAAGAGCGGCCATGATTTTTTTTAAAAAAAATCTAAAATCTGGAAATAATCCCAGAAGTCCACGCCAAGAAGAAAAAAAAACTTGCATATATGTATGCAAGTATTGCCAATACTTGCATACATGTCTGCAATTATTGCACAAAGGAAATTATGCAATAATTTTGCCTGCATATATGTTGCACACATATGTGCATGTTTCGGATTTAATTGCTCACTTGAATGCAAATAAAAATGAACTGAGTTACACTGCTATGAAATTTTGCATATTTTTATGCAAGAGCGATGCAATACTTACACATAAATATTCAAAAAAATCAACGGCGGATGCAACGCTGGAATACTTGCACATATATACGCAGGAAATTGAAATTCTTGCATAACAAAATGCATCTAACTACATTTTTCGTTGTTTTTTCTGTTTTATTTTATTTTTTGCATGTTTTTGATTTTTTTAGCGAAATTATGGTCGAATGAATAAATTATTTAAATAATAATTTTCGTACTTTTTTTTACTTTTTTTTCGCAACTTTTGAAAAATAGGGACCTAATTTATAATAAGTTTATCACTGGATGTGAGCCTAATTAAGCTTGCTTTTAGGGACCTGAGCTTTACTTTCACTTTAATATAACCAAAAGATAAAAGTAATGATTTTTGAAATAAAAATCAAAACTTGGGTATAAACTGGAAGCTAAGGAAAATAAATTCTAGTATAACGAATTGAACGGATTAAAACTTGACTAAAAAGCAAGTTAAACTGATTTGGACTGAAATTGAAACCATACTAAACTAAAACGAATTATTGAATCAATATGGAATGAAAATGCCTGAATCCAAGTTGAAATACCAATTAATTGAATGTTGATAATTGAAATATAGCTCGATGTATATAGTTTGAATGTGTCGATTGAAATAAGAAGTGCATTAAAATAAATCGATTTGAGTAGTGATAATTGAATACGACTTAGTATCGAGTCTTGAATAGAAGTGAATGTGTATTGAATAGTAAATATAAACTTGGATTATATAAACTTGAGTTGAAATGAAATTGATTGAAGTATGAATCAAATTAAGTTTAATTAAATTTGGAACTCAAGTGTAAATTTATATGAACTTGTAAATTAGAACCTGGATCAAAAATTAAACCCAAGCTTGTTTATTAGCAAATTTGAACATGGTTATATTAAACTATCATGATTCGAGCAAGAAAACCAATTAAAGGATAAGCTGGCAAAGTGGAAGTAAAAGGTTAAATGGATTGTAATCGAATAGGAATGGATATGTATATTGTTATATAGGTTTACTGTAACACCCCATGTCCGTTAAAGTCACTCACAAAGGGAATGCATTAACTTCCATGAAGCATTATAAGTAAACAGAACAGAATATTACAAGACAGATACATAAAGTAGTACTTGAAAAATTTATAACTTTATTACAGCAGAAACAGAAGTAAGTTTGGTTACATCTTTCAAAACCACAATATCGGAATTCAACTACATAAATATCAGTCTTGTACAAAAGCCTTCAGAGTACGTAATTTTAAAGCCATAACCCCCAACAGAAAATGCCATAAATAGGTAGAATCAAAGCCAAGCAATACTTCAAGCACTTCTAGCACTTCAAGTAGAGAGAAATCTAAATCAAGCTCCTACGTTCCGTACCTGGGGGGAAACGGAAGAAAAGAGGCAAAACAAACCAGGTCAGACATACGTCTGGTGAGTCCAGCGACTTTCAGCATATAAACAGATAACAGTATCATGACATGTAAATAAAACTGGATGAGAGATAGCCGTAACAGGAGTAGCAGGTTAACAGAAGAAACAGAATGATATAGGCTAAGCTAAGCTCCTTACTTAGTTTTCACTTCTCTGCACTAATACTAGTATAACAGAATTAGGTGTTGTCCTATTGTTTAAACAGAAAACAGAACGATCTCTTCAGGAACACGATGCTAGAAATGGGCCTTTACCACCCGAACGGAGACAGACAGTACAGAAACAGAATCAGGAACGAAATCATAGACAGAAACAGAAAAATCCCTACGGAAACAGAATATTAGAGTTAGGTGTACACTAGTAATGGGCCTTTACCATCCCAACAGACGGTACCACACAGAAATAGACAGGTGTTACCACCCCAACAGAAACAGATGGTACCCCAACAGAAACAGACAGAACTAAGTGTACCCTAAATTCTACCCCAAGCGGTCGGCTCCCTAATACATAAATACCCTGTGTCGGCCCCATAGAAGGATGTATCACTCCCTAAAGTAGCAACCTATGACACAGACCTATTTATAGATGTCACGGTGTCTTACATCCTCAGAGCAGACTGGATCTATGCACGCACATAACCCGGTTGGAATGCGCCATCAACACCCCTCGCCATTATCAGAGTGAACCTCTTACAATTAGTTCAGTAAGCGTGCCCGGACCCCTCTTAGTGTTGGGTCATTGTTTTGATACCAGAAAGGGTTACCGACTAATATGGGTCCCAAAAAACAGATGATACAAGTATTATCCCTCCTAACCTTGTGTCCCCAGACTAACAGATTTCAGTTTAACTTGTTTACAGATTCCAGATGTACAAAGTTCAGATTAACTAGTTTTCAGATCAGACATACAAGTTAACATGTTTTCAGACTAACGGATCAGATGTATAGATTAACAAGTTCTCAGACTAACGGATCAGATATACAAATTAACAGACTTACAGATTGTTTTACCTAACTTTGTATTCGGCCTACAGATTCACGAAACGGGTTTATTAGATTCATCAGCCCAGTTGTTTTAACCCTATCCACCCAACACGTTTTAGGCATCATATTTATCTTAGATTTGCATTAATTAAATATTAATGCACAGACCTCTCACATTAGGTCGGTAGCTTGTGGCCGCTGGATGTGCCGGGCGGTTCCGGGCAGACTTCTGCCATAAGCCAGACCTAACCTCGTGTCTAAGCATCCTTATGCCTACGACCTCTCACATTAGACTGACAGTTTGCGGTTGTTGGTTAAGCTAGTTGGGTCCGGGCAGGCTTCCACCGCAAACTGAGTCTAACCTCGTGTGTCGGCATTCTTATTTGTAGCTAAAGTTTTCATTCACAGATTATGCCAATATCAGATTAATTATGCCAATTCAACAAATTAACTTCTTTACAAGTTACAGCAGATTATTCAAAATTCCATGAACAAGTTTTGCTCAATTTTAGATTGAGCCTACAGATTACATACCCAAATCACAGTATTCAATTCCAACAGATCTAGCGGATTGGGCAATTTAATAGATTTAAACATATCCTAAAGTTCTATTAACATATCTTGCCTAATCATAAATTAAGCCTCATTTTACATGCCCAAATTATGGTCATAATTCTCAACATAACATATGCCCAAATTTAGTTAGATTTTCCACAATACAGAATATTCTCTAAAAGCCCAAAATCATGATATACAATATGAATTATGCCAATTTTTAGCCGTTGATTATCGCGTATGTCAAATATCCAAAAATCCGAATTATACATATTCACATTAATAGTTATCCCTATTTTAATATAGGTTTTTCAGGCCTAAGTCGCATATCTTTTTCTTCCAAGTCATAGATCGTCATATAAAATATGCCCTAAATCTAGCTCTTAAATTACAACATGTATTATGTCCTCAAAATCAGATCTTGAATTATAACATGCATTATGTCCCCAAATTACAAGTCATATGTTGTCATACATTAATTCTCCTTCTTCCAAATCATAAACCGTCATATATAGTATGCCTAGATCTAGATCCTAAATTACAACTTATGTTGTGTTCTCAATTTAGTCATAAATCAGTTATGTCCAATTATGCATCATTCAATATTTTCCCCAAATTTAGCGTTCGCGTGTCATTCTCTTATGAGATTTGGCTCAGGCTCGTAGTAGCCTGGCTATAGAATAGAAGGAAGGAAGAGATACAGAATAGTTACAATAAGATAGATCTACACAGAAAAACAGTTCTGATAAACAAGAATAAGATGGATCAATATCTGATAAACAAGAATAAGATAGATCTCCAATTCAGATTTATACCCATGTCAAGATCATAATTAAATTTCATATCTGAAAATAACTGTACTCACAAATCGTGGTTTAAGAAAAAGAAGAACGATTCTGGGATCTGATTTTCTGGAGTTGATTTAGCTTTCCGTTGATGTAGGCGTTGATTTGTTATCTTTATCTTCTCTTTTGAATTGATTGATTATGGTGAAGGCTAGGTCACTTTAGGTTTTAGGAGCATGGAGGCACAATTCCTCTTTGTTAATGAATTAGGGTTTAGGTTTAGGGTCCTTATATAGTTGTAGAGTGTGTTTTAGGACCATTAGATTAACCCTCAACCATGAGAACCAATCAGATGCCACATCTGCCTTAGAGCGAATCGGCCCATAGGTTGACAGCCAAACACCCTGAATCAACCCCTAGTCGACCTAGCAAGGCTCGGGTCGACCTCAAAAATGGGCCGGTTCGGTTATTCCCCCTCCCGATTCGCTGATTTGAACTTTTTTGCATATTTATTTATTTAATTTTTTATATAAATATCTATATATATATTTTTCTCATATACATACAAACTTCAAGGCTTAATAACATCTTCATAAAGTATCCGTTTTGTGCAAACCAAATGTCTATCTTGACCCAAAATTTTGAAACGAACATAATAACGCAACCCATTTCACTTAATTCTTCTTCTAAAAATTAAGTATACTTTAACTTGTGAATTTTAATATTATAAAATTATGGGGTGTTACATTTACGGGATGGAAGCAAGTGTGAAGAATAAATATGAGATGCCCGACAAAAAAGTACATGTTTAATTCAATATGGGATTTTATGAGCCTATTTTGCAAGCTGCTTGGCTTTTTAATTTTCTTTTTGATTGGGGAAGGCCCAGAGAGGCATTTTGTAGTTGTCCGATCAGCCCATAAATGGAGACTCTAGTGGAATTTTTCAGAAATTCAGGATGTTAGAAAATTTTCAACAGTTTTGAAATTTTTTGTTAACAAAAAGTTAATCGAAGTTAAGGATTAATGAGTGAAATTGGAACTAGTAACTTGGTTGAGTAGGAAGGATATGGAGGTAAGTATCAAGTTGAATGATTTGGATTGTGAGAAGTTAATAAGGTATAGCTATTTTTTCTACTAGTAATTTCAGGGACGAAATTCTTTTAAGGTGGAAAGAATGTAACGTCCCGTATTTTTGATCACTTAAGTTTTGATATTTAAATTAGTTTATATAGTAAATTCGTAACATAAATGGATTTTTATATTAATTAAATCGAAGTTTGAAACGTATAAATATATATTAAATATAAACGAGCTCGTAATAGCGCGTAGTTCGTAATATTTAGTTTGAACTTCAATTGAGTGTACAGAATTCATTATAAGTCATAATTCGTTGAAACAAGAAATATTCGAATCTGTTGAACTATAGTTTTATGATGAAAGAGAAAAATTGAGATTTCGTATTGTAGATTGTTAGTTATGGGAAAATCAAATTTTCAAATAGTCGCTATAGAATCTTTTACAAACCGTAACAATTTATTTACTAAAATAAATCGATTTTAAATTAATTTAATATTGGTTTAACTGGAGAATGGGATATCGAGTTTAAAATTTCAAGTTAGTTTATTCTGGAAATTTTACGAATTCAGTTTGTGTATATTTATATGATAATAATATTTTATTTGTTATCTTTGAGTCGATTTATATTAAATCGATTGTAATGTTAAATAATCAAATTAATTTAATATCTTATTTATACGAACGAATTATACTATGAAACACGTTCCAGTGTGTTTAGAACAGTGCTAGAACCCTAGGAATGTTGTTTGTTGTGCTCAAATAGGGGTTCGAAAAACACAAGATATGTTGATGTAAAGGGTGTTGAATTCACACCGGTTAAACAAATAAATAAATTTAAATTTAAATATAACAAAAATATGAGACGACCTAAATGAAGCTATTCCCGTCTCATCTTTTCACCTTCACGTCAAAATTCTTCCTTCTCCATTAAGGTTCGAACAAGGACACTATGAACGTACACCTATCCCCAACTCTACTAAAGGACGTCGTTCTTGTCATCCTCCCTCGCACTCTATAAACTGAAGCATTCGTATTTGTTTCTCCTCATTCCTGAACCAACGAAACATTCAAAACCAATTCTCTTCGGGTTTTTTTCTTTTGTTTTCTTCCAGTAATATCGAACACAAAATTCACTATTATAAAAAAAGGGAATCGATCAAAGCTTTCTTCTTCCGTTCTTTTCCCCCAATTAAAATCACGAAAACCCCTTTCAACAAATATCAATCTACACTATAAAAAAATATAAATTGAGAATCGCGAATGGAAAACAATTGGTTTCCTAAAGCTCGAAGGCGCTGGCTGTGGACTCTCGCGACTTGTAGGAAGAGAGGGGTAACGGTCTGGAGTATTGCACGGTCTGATAGTTGAACTAGGGAGTTCGATGTGAAGACTTTGTTGAATTTTAGGAATGAGATTTTCTATCCTGGGAAGGACGGTGCAATGTTGAATTCGAAGAGAGGAGCTTGATAGTAAGCACTTAGGGAAGTCTGGACAGCGAGAGTTGATGGTATTTGTGATTACTGGAGTGAGGTAGCAGATGTTTGGGGAGTGCAAATTTGTTGAGGACGAACATGGAGTGTTTTAGCATGATGCGTTGAACTAAGATGGTTAGGGAAATGCCGGCATGGAACTGAAGGCTATTGCAAGAAGTAAGTTCGAGTTATTTGGTTGATTTGGTTAGTTTTGGGAATTTGACCTGGGTTAAATAAGGAAGTTCAGATTTGTTTTGGGATAGGTGATATGCAACCAAAACCAAAAAGGAGGGGTCGATGGAGGGGGACCGTGTGGAGTTTGAATACCTGATGATTGAATTTGAGGAGTATGTTTTGTTTTTGGATGGTAAACAGCAGGCATAGTAGTGGCTTGGCAGTAGTGTTTGGTTTGCATGATGTTGGTGCAACAGTGATGGAGGTTAGTAGGAGGTCTGAGTGACTTTGGATAGGTTTGTAGGGAGGTTGGGTCATATTAGTGGTGGAATGGCAGCAGGACTACGGTTGTAGGTGATGGTATAAGTGTATGAGAGGTGTTCGATGAAATGCCCAGGAAAAACGGATTAGTAATTGGTTGTTTGCTTTGCTTTTGGAGCTGTCCGAGGATTTATTTTAGGAATTAGTCGATGTTTGCTAGCCTAATAAGGTATATGTTTTTTTATTAATCTAAATTTCATATAAAATTTATATTTAATCGATGAATACACGTAGGATAATTTATTTTAATAGTCAGTTTAGATTAATAATTGTTTAGCCGATTAATAGAATTTAAATTTAATCATAGGTGAAAAATGAATTTATTTGAGACAATGGAGTAGTTGCATAGTCGAGACGAGACAGAATTTAATCGGATATTCGGCAAAGGAAAAAACCAAGGTGAGTTAAACTCACTCAGTTAAATTATTGGGAACTATTTTTAATAGTTCAAAATTTATTTATTGCTTGATGGATGGTAACTTGATTGATATAAAGTGATAATAGTATATAATAATATTGGTGATTTGATATTCTCGCAGTACCATTAGCGGATGCCCGTAGTACCATTAGCGGATGATTTCCATATGCGCCCCACAATATATATAGTGGATGACCTTCTATACCGCGATATCCTGCCTCGAAGCAAGATGGGTATTATTATTGTTGACTAACGTCTATGGATGCAGGAAAAACAGGTTGGAGGGATCCAACTGGATTCCTTAACATTTATTTATTAGTTTTCACATATATGCTATGATTAATAACCTGCGACAATACATGACATGTTTGGATGGGTATTAACAAGTGGACTTTGATTTTTGATATGTTTGAATGTCAAAAATAATAGATGGATGTCAACACAAAATTTAAATAAATAAAAGTATAAAAAGGGAATTTTATTTTCAAATAAAATATTTATTTAGAAACCGAATTATAAATAGAATTGAACAGTAAAGGTTTATTTTAACAAATAAGAAAAGAAGTTGATTTTTGTAAGCGACATGTATAAAGAAGTGAAATTATTATTTTTGTTCAGAAAATATAATCAGAATATGAAGATAGACGGAAATTGGGTTTGAAATCGGTATTGTTAATAGATTTGAATTTTTCAAGTTCAATGGAAATTTATAAATTGGACTACATGAAATAACTCTATAATTAGAAGTAATAACGGGACTGGAACTAGAAATTTGATTTATGAAATCAAGTCTAGTATGGATTTGTATTGAATTATTATTCACGGTTAAGGTGAATAAAGTCAGCGGCTGTATGTGTGGACCGGCCCTGCAGGATCCAAGGGTTCACTGCGGGGAATCCTGAGACATTAGCTAGAGTGTCTCGAATCGGTAGGAGCTCCTCCCTAGCCTGGACTCAGATGGAAATCCAAATTCCAAATACGACCCTACGGATTTGATTGTATTACTAGTACGGAGGCATAGTATATGGTACCTATGCTTCCTAGGGTTGATACATTTATTTTGAAATGTTTTGTTATATATGCTAATAATAATATTAAACCCGTATTTGCCGTATTTAGCTTGTTTGATCACCATAAGGGAAAACTCTATCCTCTGGTGTGCGTTGCATTACGAGAAAACACTAATTTCTAGAACCAATTTTCAAGGGTGATATATTTCTATAGCGACCTTTCTGAAAATTCATTTGGCCATAACTTTTGATTTTCGCTATGAAACTTCGATTTTTCGGATTCGTTAAAAAGGTACTCATCAACAGATTTAGATATTTTTCGTTTCACCAAAATTCGGTTTATTCTGCATCCTGTGCAGACAGTCAAAGTTCAAGTTTGACTTTTCAAACTACCTTCCTATTCCTAATTTTCTATGCAATTTATTTGAATAACTTTGCATTAACTTTGCTCAAAACAAACTCCCATTCATAATTATTTGCGTATTTGTGATTAATTATACTATATTTTGGAAAATATGATTTTGAATATATAAAAAGTTATATATTTGAAAGTTAATCAACGAATAAAATTATTTAAACCAATGGAGAAAATATATATATATATATATATATGAATTAGTTAATTAATCAACTTTTAGTTTCGTCCCTTTTCGAGGACGAAAAGTTTTTAAGTGGGGGAGACTGTAACAACCCCGAATTTTGGGGCCAATTTAAAATTTATTTTAAGTGATTTTAATGAGTTTTGATATTTAAAGTAATCTATTTTAAATAATAATGATCACAAATTGATTTAAATCGAAGTTAGAATGAATAATTTAATTTTAATTATAAAAAGAGTAAGAAATAGTACGGTAGTTTGAAAAGTCAAACTTGAACTTTGACTGACCGTACAGGATGCAAAATTTAACGGATTTTAGTGAAACCAAAAATATTAGAATCTATTTAAAAATATCTTTCCAACGAATCCGAAAAATCGAAACTTCATAGCGCGAATCAAAAGTTATGGCCAATTCAATTTTAGAAAGGTCGCTATAGAATTTATATATATATTATATATGGCCCGAAAGGCTACTTTTCACATGCAAAGGAATTTCGACTCGAAACCACTTCCATTGAGTTCGAAATGATGTTTCTGCATTGAAAAACAGTAAACACTTATATATTTCGAGTTTCAGAAATTATTTGTTTAAAAATGTATTTTTAATATTAAATATACTGGCCTTAAAAATAGTCATTTTTCAAACGACCTCCGTTTTCGAAGAAACCACTTTTGTTGGAACCGGAATGTCAAATTATTGCTAGGTTTCAATTTTTAGAATTTTTCGACATAATTTGTGAGCGTGGGAAAAGAAAATGTGTTTTGACTATTTCAGTTAAATTTAAACCCCTTAAAAATAGCCGTTTTTCAAACACTCTCAGAATTCGACGAAAATAATTTTGTTGAGTTCGTATCATCAAAAACAAAGCTAAAAATGATTTTTCGGTAATTTTTAGAATTAATATATAATTATAATTGATTTTTTAGTGTAAACGGGAAATTTTTGACTTTAAAAATTCATACGAGCTCAGAATTGAACAAAATTAATTTTTCTAGGTCCGCAGCGTCAAAACATAGCTAAATATATTTTTCGGGAATTTTTGAAGTTAATTTGTGGCCCTGGTGAATTTTCATGTATGGTCAATATTTAATTAATTAATTTTTAATAGGATTTAAAAAAAAGCTACAGACATCAGAATTGGGGCCCGAGACATAGCCCATTGCACTCAGAAGACGTCAAAACCCTAAGAACGACAGTAAGCAGGCCTAATTCTGAGTTCGGACCAAATCGGGCTTAAACGGGCTAATTAAATTATTAAATAATGATTAGGAAAACCTAATATAATATTATAAATTCCGAAAACACTGTTCATTCTTCCTCCTCCCGTCGTTTTTCCAGCCGCATGAACCCATGAACATTCAAAATTTCATTCTTCGATTTCTCTTCCATTTCTCAACGAAAACCTTCGTGTAAATACACGTTTCGAAGAGATTTTCATGCTCTTCAATCTCCGACAAGAATCACCACCTCTCATCGACCGTAGCCGCCGCACCACCCTCCCAAACCGCCGCCGAACGCAGCCCCACCGCGCCACCCACAAGCCGCCGCACCTCCTCCAACTCCCGGTGAAGATAGCCCTCTCGTAGCTCTCCAATCTCCCGCAAACCGTTCGTAAAACCGTCGATCGTAGCTCGAGTTATCTTGATTCAAAGTTTTGAACTTTAGGTAATGTTTATTTCAGATTTTGCGACGCTTTTAAATGTCGATGTGTCAGTTGTTAAAAGCTGAATTTTGATTTTTCATATGTATTTGTATTTGAATCGTTCCAGATCTGAAATCTATTTGAATACGAACACTGAATCGGATCGAACCTGTATCATCTTCTCAGACCAGACCACTGTGAGAATTTATTTTTAATTTAATTTGATTTATTTAATCATTATTTCTATGATTATTAATAAGTAGATCTAATAAGACGTGATGTTTAGAACATGGATTTGAACTGTTCACTCCGTATGATGTTAAATCTGATTTGCATGAGATTAGATCTGAAATTTTGAAGTTTAAATATGAATTAATAATTAATTAAAATTAATTATGTGTTTAATCATGCCGTGTTGATTTTACATATGTCAAGTTATAACATCACCTAGTAATTACCTTGATGCTAGTTGTTAGATTTGTACTTGTTGTATGTTTGGGATGTTGTTGTTATGTTATGTGATGAAAATTTACATCTTATTTGATGCAAATAAAATAAGAATGCGACTTGTGGTGGAATTTACATTTTATTATGTAAAATTAAAATAAGAAATTTACATCGTATGAGAAAATTAACATTATTCTTAGTGTAATAATAAGTAATTACATCGTATGTGTAAATTAACATTTTTAATGTTAATATGATAAGAAATTCAACCGTAGGATGTAAATTAACATTTTTAATGTTAATATGATAAGAAATTCAACCGTAGGATGTAAATTAACATTTTTAATGTTAATATGATAGAAATTCAACCGTAGGATGTAAATTAACATTTTTAATGTTAATATGATAGAAATTCAACCGTAGGATGAAAATTAAAATCAGGATTTGCGATGACATGAAATTTACCTTTTATTATGTAAATAAAGTATTTTCACTGCATGTATAAATTTACATTATTTTTAATGTAAATTAAATAGTAAATTTAACCGTAGGATGTCATTAACATTTTTAATGTCAATTTTAAAAAAAGAAATTTAACCGTAGGATTAGTTGACATTATTTTTAATATTAATATATATGAATTTCACCGTAGGAAGATTTACATTATTTTCTTTTTTTTATGTAATAAAAAGAATGGACTTTACATTGTAATTAAAGAGTAAATTTTACATTGTAAAGAAAGAATGGATTTTATATTGAGAATTTGGCGATGTAAATAAAAAGATAATTTTTTTATGTTGAAAAAAAAAGAAAAAAAAACCATCTTTTTATGTTCAAAATAAAAAGACATTATTTTTACATTGTAAATAGAAAAGATTACATTTTTACATTGTAAAGCAGAAAAGGTAATATTTTTACATTTGTAAATAGAAAAGAATATATTTTTACGTTGTAAAATAGAGAAGTTAATATTTTTACATTGCAAAATATAAAAGTTGATGTCTTTACATTGTAAAACATAAAAAGTTGATATTTTTACATTGAAAATATAAAAGTAGATACTTTTACATTGTGAATAAAAAGTTGATGCTTTTACATTGTAAGTAAAAGAATGAAATTTTATGTTGTAAAATGAATTTACATCGCATGAATTATATGACATTTTATTTTGATATTTATGAATGAATTTACATCGCATGAATTACATAACATTTTATTTTGTTATTTATGAATGAATCTGCATCGCATGAATTAAATAACATTTTATTATGTAGTTTAAGAATGAATTTACACCGCATGAACAAAAGTTACATTTTTATATGTAATTTATATATAAATTTACATTGTATGTTGAAAATTACATTTTTCTATGTAATTAAAATGTAAATTTACATTGCATGACGAAAATTACATTTTTCTATGTAATTAAAATGTAAATTTACATTGCATGGCGAAAATTAGATTTTTATAGGTAAATTATAAAGTGAATCAACGTTGAATGTTAAAAATTACATTTTTCTTTGTAATTAAAAGGGGAATTTCATCGTATGATAAAATTTACATTTTTTATATGTAAATTATATAGGAATATACAACGTATTGTAAAAATTACATTTTTCTTTGTAATTAACATGTGAATGCCACTTTATGTTAAAATTTACATTTTTATATGTAAATTATAAGGTGAATTTATGTCGTATGTTAAAAATTACATTTTTCTTTGTAATTAATATGAGAATTCCATCGTATGTTAAAATTTACATTTTTATATGTAAATTATAAAGTGAATTTATGCCGTATGTTAAAAATTACTTTTTCCTTTGTAATTAACATGGAAATTTCATCGTATGTTAAAATTTACATTTTTATATGTAATTAAAACATGAATTTACATTATGTGTTAAATATTACATTTTTATATGTAATGTATATAGGAAAGTATACCGTATGACAAAACTACATTTTTCTATGCAATTAAAGGATGCAATTTCATTGTATGATCGAAATTGCATTTTTCTTATGTATATATGTAACATAAAATGAGAATGAACATTAGAAATAAAATTGATTTATTTCATATGTAATTTAGATGTAGAAATGTGGCATTGTAATTAAAAATCATATTTTTACAATGTAAATAGGGAGTAGAGTTTGCGTTGTAAAGAAAACTTGCAATTTGATATGTAAATTTAAAATAGGATTCACTGCAAAAATAAGTTACATTTTTATAATGTAACCAAGATGAGAATGTACATTGAAGTTGAAATCTACGTTTAAAAGTAGGATTTTGAATGTATCAAATTTTGCATTTGTTTTACATGTAAATAAAGAATATAGGAATTTGCATAGGAATTAAACTTACATTTTTATGTAAATAAAAAGGATGGAATTTACATTTTCAATGTAAGGAAAGAATGAATTTAGGATGCGGTAATATAATCTTCAGTTTCAAATGAATTAAAATTTAGTAAGTATCGGTAATTGTGTAGAGCGTTGTTTTAATCAAACGACGTTATTACGATTCAATGATTATATATATATAATCAAAATTGAACGAATAGGGCGTGGTAGTTCGCGTTTTGAAATCGTACTTTTAAACGACTATACAAGAAGATCCGACCGTCGGATTTTCTTGAAACTGAAACCGTTAGGACCGTCTTGGAAAAAATCTTTCCAATGATATATATTACGTTAAGATCCAAAGGTTAGATTCTGAGAAATGTGAAAATCAAAATTGGTTGAATGCAGTGCCATAGTCGCCCATGGACTTAAGGCGTCGTTATATAAAAATTTAATTATTTTAAATAATTAAAATAGGAATGAATCATTAATAAAAATAATTATTAATGTGTAAGAAGGATTTTAAAAAATATATATATGTATATATACGAGGATTATTTGGAAAGCCCGAGTTTATCTCATTCCAAATAATTAAACGACGTTTAAAAATCCAAGATTGGAAGACGGCGATTGAAGACCGTCAAATCTCCACATCGAATGGACGATGATGACTGTTGCCTTAGAATGGCTCGCTACCATGATAAGGTAATAGTAGGAGTTGCCCAGACGTAGTGTTGATTTGTACGGATTTGGCTTTCGCTCATACCCAGAGCATAAGCTTATAAATGGAAGGTGTGTCTGACATCGTACTCCATTATATATCATGTTATTAATCTTCTGTCGAATGTATGGATGTTTGGTGGCGGAGAATTTATTCTCTTGCTTAACACCCGTTCATATATTTCGGCAAAGGATTGGTAGTGTGATATGGAGTGATGATGTGGCATGCTAAGATGCATATGATCAAGGCTTTGTTGAAAAGCAGGCCTTGTGGGACGATCAAAGCATAGTCTGTTTAGGCATAGCTTTGTGTATAGCGTGACTTCGCGAGCCTCACACACCGGCAGAGTCTAAAACGGGAGAAGGGAACGCAGGGAGAGCAGCACGTTTCTTTCTAGCTAGAGTGGTGTCAGTGACCTACCAGCCCTGACATTTTACTTATGTGGATGATGGAATGAGGCGCCTCGGATAGGTCCTATAGAACCGGGAAACGTGTGTTCAGGAATTGCCAATCCACGAAGCTGTATGTGTGGACCGGCCCACATACAAATTAAATAGAATTTAATATTAAATATTTGTTTAAAAAAATATCTTGAAAAGGTGATTTTATAAGCGACATTTAAGAAGTGGAATTATTTTATTGTGGATTTAATAAAAATGTAAATTGTGTGAAATTTGGAAAAGAAATGGAAATCGAAAAATAAACCATTATTTTAAAATAGACTGAATTTTCCAATTTGCAAAGGAAAATATAAAGAAGATGTTATAACAAATAGAAGTTATAATAGAAAATAGAATTTAAACTTGAAGTTGCAAGTATAAATTATTAAGTCAAATATGAACTAGTATTAAAGGATATTATTCATAGTTAAGATGAATAAGGGATAAAGTAAATATTTTGCAAATGGGAATACGTTGAAGGAAGGTTAGGAAGAGTTGTTTTTAAATTATAAATTCTAACTGAATTTAAGAAACAAATTTGTATAATATAATCTATATTATATTAAAGAATTTTATATAAGATTTTTAGAAAATAAATACTAATAATAAAGAATTTACAAATGATATTAATATACATATATTTTGGATATGGAATGCGGTTTTACTAAAATAAAGCTGAATTGAGTTGTAGTAAATCTATAACGTTGTTATGGAAATTATTTATGAAATCAAGACTTTAGTTTACGAAGTCTAAAATGAAATTGAATTGGTAAATGAAATTATATCGTATAAGAAGTACTTTGTTCCAGTTCAGAAATAAATAAACGTTTAACAAATATTTTTGAAAATTGTATCTTCGATAATGGTAGTAGCAAATGGTTTGAAAACCATATTTGTAAATAAAATATTTGAAATGGTGATAAGTTGAGATGAACATCTCGATTTAAGTGATAATCAATAATTGGAATTTTTATTCTTTTGAAGTTTAAAATGGAGTTAAGGAAATTAGAACTGACTAGAATTAGTGAGTTGAATTGTTTTCTGAGTATCGATCTGATGTTGGTTTCGGCCTTTAGGGTTGACACTTAGGGAATAATTCTCTTACTAGTTTACAGTTGGGGATTAATGACCAAGATGAGAAATATGTTCTTAATATTATTTTAAGATGATAGGGTTTTAAATATTCTTATATATTAACACAAGAAGAGAAATGAGAATTACATTTATTGGAAAATAGAGATGTTTTAACTTAAAAAATGGTTAATTAAAAATAAAAGCTAAAATGGTAATGGATAATAAAATAGTGAATTCAATTTTCTTTTAGGATGAATGGTTATTTTATTTGATATTTAAATAACCGACTATCAAAATCTGGCCTATATGATTGCTGGTATGTAAAGACTAGGATCGAATTTATTCATAAACCATTCCGAACTAACTAATACGTAAACATAGAATATACGGATTGAAGATGGAGCAGTGAAGACTGTGGATCTTCATAAGCGAAAGGGCTACTTGTCGAATTCTCTGGAGTTGCTCATGGAGATATTCTAATGGTGATCCGATCGTGGTTGAAATCGACGGATTGCAAGGACTACTTGTTACTGATATATTAGGGTGATTCTTATGATATGGTAGGAGGATGCCCTCAGTTCATCCTGTTCCTGGATGACTTGTATGGACGATGTGAATGGTGGTCAGATCTTCAAAAAGAGAATTATAACCTCAAGCCTCATCAACCGGGAAATGACAAAAAATGGGCAGGCATCATGGCTAAGTGGGTCGCTCCCATTAGGGTGTATAATCACATATCTAGAGAAAATCCATTTCATTCTTTAATCTATTTTCGATGCTGTCCCTTTTCGGGAAACGGTGGGTAGCTCCCAACCGTTGGTGATATACATTCTATACACTCAAGCGAAATGAGTAGTCGGACATGTGTGGCCGGGTTGTAAGATGTTCTTGTTGAACCCGGTGTATTCGCCTCTAGAGATACAATATCGATAGGTGGTTTCATACCTTGTCATAGTCGGAATCCAATCTCCAATAAGCACCCGCAGTTTTCAATTTTATATTATATATGTAGTGCGTGACTAGCAAGCATTCTACTAGATGATTATTTATCTAATTTAGACATTATCATAATATCAGAACAATTATGATTTCAAATAAATCGTTTGGGTTATCATAAGGTAAAAATCGTCCGTATTTATGTGTAGGCTGGTCTTACAATTATCTTTTCTTTCGAAATGATTTTTAACTTAAAAATCAAGTTGGATGATACCAATAATTTAGTGAGTTTTTCTCAGTTGATTCACCGGACTAACCTGTTGCGTTTGTAATGCTCGGGCCAGTCCGAGTTTACAGGTTCAGGATAAGTTACAAATTTCAGAAGAGCTGGAGGAGTTCAGACGTATGATTCATATATAGTTGTTATCCCACTGTGTGTTTTAAATAAAGACAGGTTGCTATAATTGTCCAGATAAACTGAATGTCCGTTGTAATCTGACAATTGTAAGTATTATTTCAAGTTTACAATAAAGATTTATTTCTGTATTATATTTTATTCCGCTGCGATGTGAGACTCTAGTATTGTGGTTAGTTGTTCTTCTTATTTTTCTTCTATTCTAATCTTTCTTTCTTATCTTTTCTCATCCTCTAATTTCTTTCTATTAGTTTTCTGGATTTTCGATACTTGAATTTGGATATGGGATGTATTGGTGTCTGAAATTCGAGAGTCGAATTTTCCGGGATGCTACATACCATTTCCCTATCAGAGCATGGTCTTGGTGCTTTTGTCATCGGAGGGGATTTCAATATTGTTTCGTGCCAAGCGGAGAAGCATGGCACATCCGCTATCAACTGCTGCAGTTTAGGACTTTAATTCCTTCATTATTCAATCACGCATATCTGGGATCGGTTTTCACTTGGTGTAACAACCAAGAAGGTCCCTGCAGGATACTTTCTAGGCTTGATAAGATTTTAGACTCGGAGGAATGGTTTGGTTTTCCCTTCTCTATCTCGGTTAAGCATCTTCACTGCACGAACTTGAATCATGCTCCTATAATTCTGAAGTGCTGACCTTTTTGTTTGTCGGGTCCTACTTCATGTTGGTTCCAAGCTAATATGGAATTCCCACCATACTTTCTTCCGCATGGTAGAGGATTCCTATTCCCTTTCTATGATAGGTAGTCCTTACAGTGTTCTACCTTAAACACAAACGCCTCAAAACTTGTCTAAAGATTTGGAACACTCAAGTGTTCAATAATATTTTTGATAGAGTTCGATCGACAGAAGAAGCTCTCATCTTGGCAGAAGCAACTTTTGATGTCAATCCTTCAACTTCACTCAAGGAGGAATGGGTGGAAGACCAACTCGCCTTTAACTCGGAATTACGCATTGAGAACGCTTTCCTTTGTCAGAAAGAAAGAATCTAGTGGAGGTAGATAGTGACTCCAACCCCAAAAGAAAATTCATTATACTTACTATTAGAAAGAAGAATTACATCCTTACTATCCTACAAATTCCCCGATCCGATATGTCCTTGGCTTTTACTTCCTCAGTAGTTGAAGAGACAATCATTTCCCACTTTCAGTCCTTCTTTTGTAAAACTTCATTGATTCTGTCTGATCCTGCTCCTTTTATCCTTCATCCCTCCGTTGGCTCAACCATATGAGGCTTTGGCTCTTAGCTGCCCTCCTTCCTCGAAGGAAATTCGTTCATGTATTTTTTTTCCTCAACAAGGGCAACGCTAGTGGCCTAGACGGTTTAACGACGCTTTCTGCCATGGCACCTGGTCAATCATCATTCATTACTTTTTTTAGTGATTCGGTTCTTTTTATTTGGTGGCTTGTTGACAAAGGACCAGACTTCCACCAATCTTGTGCTCATCCTCAAGTGTGAATGCCCTCGTTCTTGTTCGGACTACAGAATGATTAATCTCTGTAACTTCTCAAACAAGGTCTTGGCTTCCTGCCTTGCTCCTATCCTAGACTGTGTGATATTGT
Organism: Allium sativum; assembly: GCA_030737875.1. Classification (NCBI taxonomy): domain Eukaryota; kingdom Viridiplantae; phylum Streptophyta; class Magnoliopsida; order Asparagales; family Amaryllidaceae; genus Allium; species Allium sativum. The sequence goes on along the minus strand of CM060916.1, from coordinate 789,913,781 downwards.
CTTCGTAGGTTGGCTTTGTCAAAGGCCGACTAATCACTGACAATGTACTTCAAGCTCAAGAGCTAATTTCTCAAATAAATCGAAAGATTCGAGGATATAATGCGATAGTTAAGCATAATATGGCCAAAGCTTACGACCACATGTCTTGGTTCTTGATCATCCGTGTTCTCCGTGCCTTTGGGTTCCCAGAACGTCTTATCAATCTCGTTTGGCCCCTTATTTCGAACTGTTGGTTTTCGGTTCTAATAAATGGTGCTGCCAAAAATTCTTTTCCATCGGGGAGGAGGCTCCAACAATGTGATCCCCTTTCCCTACGATGTTTATCATCTAAGCTGAGGATCTTGTTCGAGGGGTTCACTCCCTTACCATCGCAGTTCAGATCCATGGGTTTGGTATCCCGAGCAGATGCCCTATGATTTCCTCTTTATCGTTTGCTAATGACATCATAATGTTTACATGGAAATTGGCAATCCTTCTATCATCTCCTCTCTCTTCTTCATCTTTACGAGCAGTATTCGAGGTAGTTGATCAACCCCTCGAAGGGCTGCTTTGTTCCGGCTAAGTCTATGGCTCCAAGGAGAATCTCGTGGATCGAGTCTTTCTCTGGTTTTTAGGTTGCCTCGCTTCCTTTACCATATCTCAACCTTTTAATTTATCAAGGCCCTAAGCTTAATGCGATTTTCGACCCCCTTACTAACAAAACTAGGGGGAAGATCTTCTATTGGAACTCGACTCTCCTCTGCCAAGCATGTAGGCTTGTCCTCATTAGGTCGGTGCTCGATTTAATCAGGTCCCATGTCTTTGCTATTAGACTCTGACATCTTCTTTTTCATTCTTACCATTCTATGGCCTCCTCCTTTTTGGGGGAAAAAGAGGCAACATCAAGAGACATTGTTGGGTTTCCTTGGATACCATTTGTCATCTCGAACACGAGGGGGATCTTAGGCCATGGAATCCTCACGATGTCTGCAAGGAGTTTGCCTGTAAGCTCTGGGCTCGTTTTCATTCTAACAATTCACTATGGGCATCGTTCTTACATGGTAAGCACCATCTTCTACTGCCTTCTGACTTCACCGGATCTCCGACTTATGCAAGTGAGACATGGAAAATGCAAGCAATCGGTCAAGGATTTCTCTCATTCTCATGGCCGAGAATTTTAACTGAAATTAGGGGAATTTCTCTCTAAGGGCTGCTTGGAACTCAGCTAGAGTTCCAGTTCTTAGAATCTCGGCTTTTTCTTTTATTTGGGACAGTCGCATTACTCCGAAGGTTTCCATCCATATGTGAAAAATAGAGGTAAGCATAATTTGGTTAAAACCAAACTAACTGGCTGAACCAAATTAATTTGGTCGGTTGGTTTGGTTGTCTTTGCAGATCGGTCGGGTTTGGTTTTTTAGTTTTAGATATATTTGGTTTACTGGTTAGTTTTGGATTTAAATAAACGACATTTGGCCTAACCGAACCAACCAAAGTAGTAACAGTAAAGAAGATATTTTGCATTTTCTTTCCTATTATTTTCCAGCAGCCTTTCAGTTTTTTCACATCCTCCAATTTTCATCATTAGTATTGAAGAATTTGAAGCGTAACCTCTTCATTTAAACGAAGCAACATCTAAATCTATGGCCAGATTTCTGAATTACTTTTTATCTTCACATCTTCCCCAATTCAACTGCCCTCCTCCCGATCCACAACTCGAATCGCATCGACACCTACTTCTAAAATCGAGTTCGAAATTTACATATATTAAAACCTTAATTCCAAAATCGGGTTCAAAGTTCCAAAATCGCCTTTGCCTAGGCCTTCGTTTGTGTTGTTAATGCGGATTTGTGCCTTCCAACAGGATTTTGATTCTCGCAATTTTGGCCTCGATATGCATCAATTTAGGGCCACAATCACTGATTCACATAGGTAAGAAACTTCAATTGTTCGTATACTTTTTTAAACTACTTGGTGGGATTTCTAGAGGAGACAATTTTTTGAATCATATACTATAATATAATAGCGAGCATGAAATTTTCATGAATATAATTTCAAATTTACCCAATGCAAACTCCAAACCTAAAATGAATAAATATTGTAAATGTGCTAAATGATCATGCACACTCCAAACCTAAAATAACGTGAAATGATGAGAGAGTATCAATTTTGGATGGCTAAACCAAAAGTGATCATTGAACAACAATTGTTCTTTCTTGAATTCCCATAGCCAATTTTAAAATTGTAGCTTGTTGTTAATTAAGTACCGACTGCCAAAAAGTCTATTTTTATAGTTCAGTGAATTTGACCTTTTAGAAAAATGTTTTTTAGTGTTATCTGTATTTTTGTATTTAATGTTATTCTATATTTTAGTTTCATAGAGGGGAAAACTATTATCATGTCGGCACAACAAATCCATCTTCAGCATCTGATCCAACTAGAAGCGTTTATATAGCTCCAAATTCAACTCCAAAAGGTGTAGAAGTAAGTCTCCTTGAATTTTTTTCATAATTTAAGCAAGCTAATATATATTCAAATAAAAAATATATTGCTCATTTTGTTTATATTTTTTCTTTATACAATTTATACATTTGTTTCATATGTTATGTTGACAGATTAATCATGAAGCTACTTTGGCAAACAATTCGACCACTAGTTCTCAAAATAAACCTGGAACAAGGAGAAACCTCTTAGGAAAAGATTAAAGTATGAGATCTCTTCACTTCATTCATAGACAATGAAGTTAAACCTAAAGCTTGTTGCTATTACTATAAAAAAGAGCACTATTTTGATAGAAATAAAAATGGCATGTCAAGTTTAAAAACTCACATTTCCATTTGTAAGGATTTCGCTTGTAACAAAGATGCAACACAAGCTCAAATAAAATTTGATATGGGAGAAAATAGTAATGGCGGATCTTTGAAAACGTGGAAATTTGATATGAATGAGATTAGAAAAGATATATCATTTTATTTTATTCTAGATGAGCTTCCATTTAAGTCAATTGAAGGCGTTGGTTTTAAAAATTCATTATCAGTTGCATTTGAACAGTTTCGTCAACCATCAAGATTATTGTTCAAAGAGATTGCTATGAGATATTTCTTAAAGAAAAAGCTAAATTGAAATCAACATTACATGACTCGTGTCAATATGTATGTCTCACTACTGATACATGGACTTTAACATAATGAGTCAATTATATGTGCTTGACTTGCTCATTGGACTGACGATAAATGGAACTTTATATAAAAAATTAAATTCTTGCCTGGTATCTAGTCATAGAGGTAAAGACTTGGGTAAAGCCATGGAAAGTTGTTCAATGGATTGGGGTAATGATAAAATATTTCCTATTACTGTTGATAATGCCAGCTCAAATGATGCCATGATTGCTTACTTGAAACGTAGATTCAATAATTTGAAAGGAACTACATTAGAAGGAAAGTATTTATCATGCGTTATATTGCTCATGTTATAAATTTAATTGTGAATGATAATTTTAAAGAGGTTGGAGAATTTATATAACGTATAAAAGCAACAATTAGATATGTCAGACAATCTCCATCAAGGTTTGAAAAAATCAAACATTGTTTATTACTAGAAACACTATAATATAAAATTGGCTTATGTTTATATGTACCAACTAGATGGAATTCCACATTTTTAATGCTTAATTCAGCACACTACGAACAAGCCTTTGAAAGATTTGATATCGAAGACCAGTTTACAAGAGTTAGTTAGAGAAAGGAGGAAGGGTGCCTATGGACTTCGATTGGGAAAATGCTCGAAAATTATGTGGATTTATTTGTAGGTTTTATGAATACACACTACAAGTAACTATATAATCATAGATTACTAGTAATCTTTATTTGCATGAAATTAGTAAAGCACTTGAAAGTTTGGATAAGATGTGATTGAACAATGACATTCAATTACAAAATATGGCAGCAATAATGGAAGAGAAATATGACAAATATTGGGGTTGCTGGGAGAAAACGAATATATTGACTTATATAGTTGTTGTGTTTGATCCTTGCTAGAAAATTGACTTTATAGAGTTTTGCTTAAAAACACTTTATCCTTCAACTTATAGTGAAAACATACAATTGATTAAAGATGCCACTTTTCAACTATTCAATGAGTATAAATCAAAATATGGAATACTCACTCAAACTAATGTGGTACCAAATGCTAAGAATAATGAAGATGTGCCAGATTTGAGAGCACGCTTTAAAAGGTTAAAAGCATTAAATAACTTTGGAGTAAATAGATCAAATTATAGAAATATCTAAATGAAGATAATGAAAGCGATTGTAAGGAGTTTTACATATTAGAATTGGAAGGTTAGTAATTGAGGTTTCCCATCCTTTCAAGAATGGCTCATGATCTTTTAGCTGTTCCAAAATCAATAGCTTCTGAATCTACATTCAACACCGGTGCACGTGTTCTTGATCCATTTAGAAGTTCACTTACACCTAGAATAGTTTAGCCTCTTATTTGTACAGAAGACTGGTTACGTACATCTTTTTTTGCAAGCAAAATTGATCTAGAAGAAGATTTGAGTAACATGGAACAATTAAAAGTTGTAACACCCTGCACTTATGGAATAATAAATGAGTTATAAAACAAAGATTTTGCATATGTGTATATATGCATGAACATTAATGCTAAAATAAAAGATGCAAAGTAAAAGAAAAGAAAAAGATTAATGCAATAAAGGTAATTAGATTGCGTGCAATAAAATAAATATAATGCATTAAAATAGGTAATGTATCAATGCAATGCATGCGTTAAAAAGAAGGAAGAAATTGATTGCATGTAAGTAATTAGGTTGCATGCAATAATTTAAACGAAATGTGTTAAAGAGAGTACATATCAGTGCATGCAGAATAAAAAGAGGAAGATTATTAATAGATTAATAATCAAGATAATGCATGCATAAACATGCAATTCAAATTAAATGATGAAGTATAAAAAGAAGAAAATAAATCAAAGAATGTATAATGAGCGACTAATTAACATTCAAGTCAGATATGCATGCAAGAAGAAAAATAAAAACAATGCACTGCAACAATGGGTTAATAGTGCACTAATTACATTAATTAGAGCTTGCAAAAAGGAAAATTATTAGTAGATTAATAATTTGAGGATTGTGTGTGTATGCATATGTAGAAATGATATTCAAACCTGATTGAGATGTATAAGAGGCAAAAAATAAAGTAAAGAAAGTAAACTTGGGCAAATAAATCAATGTTTAAATGAAAACGTTAAGAACAACGAACAATGTTGCTTCTGGACCCACATAAGTCGACCCAAGTTGTGCCTTGGTCGACCTACGGGTCGACTTGGGGGTCAAACCAAAGCAGGTCCAGATCTGATGTGTGACGTGTTTTTTCTTATGTGTGGTTCGGATTTTAATGGGTTAAATACGACGGTTCAGATTTTCTTGTACACCTATAAATAGACTACCAGAGCCTGGCCTAAATCTCATATTTTCTGAGGCGCTTCCTAGGCCTTGCCATTCTCTTCTTCCTCAAATCTCTTCAGAAAATAGAATAATTAGTCCTAGGAAATTCTTATTCTAGATTTGGAGGAAAAGAATGTATATATATCTACAAATGGGGTTCAGAGCCTAGCCTAAATCTCATATTTTCTGAGGTGCTGCCTAGGCTCTGCCATTCTCTTCTTCCTCAAATCTCTTCAGAAAATTGAATAATTAGTCCTAGGAAATTCTAATTCAAGATTTGGAGGAAAAGAATGTATATATATCTTCAAATGGGTGTTCAGAAATCTGATCAGCGTAAGGTAAGTCTTTGAATCTGGTTTATATAGGTTTCTTTCTCTTTCCTCTTCTTATTAGCAATAGATTTGTGAATCTGTGGATATTTTTTATAATAGATTCAGTTAGGGATGCCATATAACAACAAATCTAGATCAGATTCATGGATTGGAAAGCTGTTAGGTGAGTGGATCTAAAATATACCATTTTAAATAACAGTATATTTATCGTTTGTATTCCCCGTTATAATTAATCTGCTAAACAGTTGAAATTTGTAGAAAATTGGGTATTAAAACTATTTAGGACATGTTGAAAAGATTACTATTGTATATAGAACCATCCTAAGAACCTGTTGACTGGATGTTGTGAATCAAGTTATAATGAAATTGCGAATAATTGGGGTTAAATCTGCTGAGACCATTTATGTTATATAAGCCTGTTTCCATTTAAACATTCGTCTGAATGGGAAATTACTATAAATATTGTAATAATAGAATTTATGATAAAACTAGAACAATTGCGTAAGCCTATTATTATGTCAAAAGTTGTAAACAGAATTACAGGATAATTTGAAAGAATAGATATGCCTAAATTGGATGGAAAATTTATAGTAATTAAGAAATTGGAACTATACCGAAGTATGCCTGGAACCGCCCGGCAAATCCAGCTTCCACAAGTGGTCAATCTAATGTGAGGGTCCCAGTGCATAAACATACATATAATGGTAAATAACAGTACTGAGACACGAGGTTAAGTTCAACTTGTGGTAGAAGTCTGCCCAGAACCACCCGGCAAATCCAACATCCATAAGTAGTCAGCTTAATGTAAGAGGTCTGGTGCCTATATATATATATGTGTGTGTGTGTGTGTGTGTGTGTGTGTGTGTGTAACGGGAGACATGTAAATGACATAAATTGTAATGAACGGATATGAGAATTGGAATGAACATGGAATAATGATAACCTATTATAATTAATTACATTACTGAGAATGTTATATAATATGTAGGTTTGTCCTAGGGACAAGTGGAAATTATAACATAGGTTATAATAAATGGAAATAAACTTATTGATCAACCTTAGTTAAGAGAACTAAGTAAATAAGTAAATAACAACAAGAGGTTGTATTAAACCAAGTCATGGTTAATAAAAAAAATGAAGTAGGCTTATTATTGGTAGACTTATTAAAAAGAATTAAGAAGTCTAATAAAAGAAATTAATAATAAGCGGAAGCCCGCACATGCGGCATAAGACTGAATGAAGTAAGAAGACTCATGAAATGAAATAAGTTATACTTAATTATAAATTAAGTAATATGTTAAATGGAAGCCTACTTATTGTGATATGGTTTACTTAATGACACGTTAAAAAGAACATGTTATATTGTAACCTGAAATTGGACGATGAATGACATGATAACAATGTAAGAAGATTGTAAATTTCAGATCTTGAATTACAATATAGAGAATAACATGTTAGGGGCTTATTAATGAACTTAAATTTGTTAAGTTATATAACTGAAATTAATAAGCGAGAGGGGTTTATTCCTTATAGATATAAGGGGCTTGGTGAGAACTTGGTAACTTGAATAAGTAGTTAATATGATTGGAAATAACCAAGTTAACTGGAAATCGGATGAGGTAGAACAAGCACGTAATTAAACGTAGACATAGGGTCTAATAACACGTTGGCGTGATGCGCTTGGACCAGTCCGCACGTACGAAGGTGAAGAACCTAGCTGGGTAGATCATCGAGTGGCTTGGAGGCACATGAGGAGCACGTCCATCTGATTCTTCTGCTTGATACCTGCTTGCTAGCTCTGTGGGTCTGAAAGGAAGCATGCGACTTCAGAGGGACGTGGTAGGGTACTCCATGGTGGTCCTTTATTGTGGTGCACGCTCAGGCTGTACTCGCAGAGGTTGGGTCTGTGCGTTACCACCCCAATGAGTATACCTTGACTGCAATGGTAGTTTGGCAGTAAGAAGGCTGTGGCAGTATAACATTGGGTGATTCGACGATTTTCCTATAGATAGGCTAGTCCGGACTAAATAAGGATAGTAACTGTCGGGTACATGTCATCGACAGCCAGGTTGATGCAGAAAGACTAGAGCTATACCTATAGACCATCGATCTTTCACTATCGAGACTTTGGTTGCGGGACACACCAATTTGGATGTAGATTGTTTGCTAGGGGAACGTCACTTAGCTCTTGATGTAGTCTTTCACTAGTTAAGGGAGGGGTCGAGGTAGGACCATAGCCACCGTAGAAATGCAGACCATAGTTTAGGTATCTGTACATTAGTCCTCTTTAGTAGACCTATACAGATATGGAAAAAGGTTCCCGACCGAGTTTCATGCATTCAAATGCAGTCGTATTTCGAAACTCGGGATGTAGTAGACAGTACGTACATGTCAGGATCTAGATACATGCATGTCGCACCGGGTGGTGTATCATAGACACTAGGATGTAGTTTTACAGAGATCTGTACGTCGCTCTGGCGTAGGATAAGAGTTGCATACGCGACATAGTTTTATGGAGATCTGTATGTCACTCCGGCGTATGATAAGAGTAGCATAAATGGTGTAGTTTTATGGAGATCCGTACATGGCCCTTGTGTGGGATAAGAGTTGCATACGCTTCCGTGGCATGACGGTGTAGACCTTGCGAGAAGGGTACCGTGGGAGGTACCTTGATATTGGGGGTAACTACATATATGTTATATTAGGTTAATCTACTGGGAGGTAGATGGGTACGACTTGAGTGTAAAGCCTTGAGTGCTGTTAACCCAAAATAACCTAATAAATAAGAAAATGTAACTGAATAGTATATGTAGGGTTATTTCAGAATGTGTAATTTTGGTCAAGTCACCAGAACTTATGTTTTGACCCCCCCCCCCTCTCATAATATAGCCGCAGGTAAGGCTTTTAGCAGAAATATGATAGCTTTGGATACTGGCTAGGCGGTATTATTACATGATGAGGCTATATTTGATTATATTATATGTTATTCCATTCACTATGAGTAGTTTTCTGAGCTCTGATATATTTTATCTCTATCTTTTCTACAGGATACCAGACAAGCAAACTCGAGTTTCGATAGATTGGAATTAAAAAAAGTCGGTCTATTGGAATTTGGGTTGTTACATATGGTATGAGAGCCTAGGTTTAGGATTCCTATATAGATAGTGAGTGGACGTATTTGTATTTTTAAAATATTAATATTATATATATGTACACCTAGATCCATAGGAGAACACACTAAATAAGAAAAGCAGAATATGGAAAGAGTTGGGATATATATTTTGTACACTACATGAATGATTATGGGAATTTGAGACCCTTAGGTGGTTTGGGTGAAAAGTGTACAATATGCTTTGTATTTAAGAAAGATGTACCCCATATGTTAGTATCTGAAATGTTAGTATTTCAGATTAGTGGATTTGGCAGTAGAGCCTTATAAATTAGGTTTGTTGGTATTTCCCAAAAATGGGGACTAGGTCATAAGCGATTTCCGCCGCCTCTCTCTTCTTAATCTTCTTCCTGCGATTCACCCCCCTCTTCCTCCTTCCCCCACAAATCTCGACCTAGTTTTCTCCATTTCTAGTTAGAGCGGTTTAAACCCTTCTCTTTAAATCCACGGCTTCTCTACTTTCCCACATCAAAACTCTTGTTGTTTCAAATCAGACCTCCATCCCGTCTAAACTAGATCTTCGCTTCGGTGTTGACACGATTTTCTCCAATTGGTCTGCCATTTGTTGAAGGAGTAATGGAATTCGGGGGTCAAGCCTTTCGGGTGCCGGGTTCTGGCGTTTCTGCAGCTCGTGTTCAGTTCCGGTCTTCTGTAATCCGTTGTTCGAATCTTTCTCATTCTGGTCTGTGTGACTTTGAGGATTGCGCAAAAATGGCGAAGAGGTTGTTTCTGTGTGTTCTGAGTATGGTGATGAGGCAGCATTTGGCTTTGATCTGGCTCAATTAAACATGTGTCGAGTGTAATGCTGAGCTTTACTTAATTTGTTTTAGAAGAGAATGGGTATTGAGTTGTTTGAAGGATGTACGGTTTGTAGTTTTTGCACTTGCTCCTGGAGCAAGTTTTTGGGATGGATTGGTGTTTGTAATTTTTACATTTGTTACCCGGTTAGTATGCTAACCGTTATTATGTACTGATTTTACATTTAATATATGCGTACCCATTTGCATATATATATATATATATATGAGAGAGAATTGACTTTGTGGGAATATCTAGGAGTGTTTAGGTAAGTTGGTAACCCACTTTGAGTCTAACCCTATTGTTAACTTTTAAGTACTTGAAATACTAAAAGTTTTTGAGTGATAGTTTATGGTGTTTTCAAGTTTTGATCTTAAAAGTTTACAGTGTTAAAATATGTACTAGCTAAATTGTGTAGAAACAATTTTTGACAGAAAAGAGGTATTTTATATGTTTAAAAGAAATGAAAAGTACATATTGAGTCTTGAAATAAATTGGGGTATATTTTGGAAAAAGTGATTTCTTGTGAAATTTTTGTCTAAAAAGTTTTGCAGTTTTGTTTAAAACTAAAATTTTCGGTAAAGAAAATTTTGAAGTTCTCTATTCTTTTGAACAACAATTTTTTATAATTGTTGACATAAAATTTTGTTGGGAGGGCAAAATAAGTTGTAAGAATTAAGAATAAAGTGTTTGCACCTAGTTGTAAGTATTGAACTGACACTATAAACATGAACAGTAGTGAAACTGATAGAGAAGTGTTGTCCTTGTCTACTCCAGTTTTTCTGATTTGGAAAAAAAATGATTTGCATTTTTTTTGGGATGACATTTTTTATGGTTTAGCAAAGGAAAGTTTTATTATGGAAAAATAAAGTCTTGACACTTTTAATTTTTGGAAGAAAAATGAATTGAGGAAATAAACCACGTTTAAAATCGAGTAGGTAACAGATTAGTACCTAGGAAGGACGGGAAAATTTAAGAGGCTATAAAGAAAATGGAAAGGACTATTTTGGAAATAAAGGTAAGTTCCTGTAGAATGCGTAAGCATTATAAAGCCTAGGTTGCTGCTTGGAAAAGACTAGTAGTGACTACTAGATGGTAAGGGGTAAGTAAGTGTATTGATCCTTTGGTTTGGACTTTTCTTTGTTAGAGGGGACTTGGCCCTAGGATACTTAGCCCTTGGTAGTAGCTGCGTAGAGTGCTTGTTTTCCTATTTTAGTTGAATAATTAGAAGGCTTATTTAAAAACTAGATCAGAGGATTAAGTTAAATAAGCTAAGAAAATGGTAATGATATAACTAAAAAGGAAACAACAAATTCAGTAAAGCAAAAAATATAACGGTTAAAAAAACAATGAAAATTTTGAGAAATGGAAATAAAAATGAAAATTTCCAAGATAAGTTGAAATAGAAAATTTGTAACAAAGAAAGTTTTCTTATGTAGGTTGTGCATGGATAGGAAAGTAAGGAATCTTTATATAACAGTTTTATAAAATCCAAGTACGGATGGAAAAAGTATATAAAAGAAAAACGGGAGACATCAAGCTTTCTGGTTTCCACCTTTTTGTAATATAAGAAATCAAATTTAGAAAATTAGATTTTTTTTTGAAATTTGATATTTAAAGTTGGTTGGTAGAATTTTAGATACAAAAATTGGATGAACTACACTCTTGCTTTTTAAGAGTGTGGGAAAATTTGGATGAAAAAGTATTTTGATTTTCAAAATATTGCATTCATGTAGAAACTGCCAGTATATTTAGGATGTGTACATCATGTTTTCAAAAGATTTTCATGAAAAATTTGCATTTATATAGCAGGTACCGCGTAAGCATATATTACATTCATATATTACTACGTTGTATTACACTTTGCACGAGTGCACAAATGTTTGCAAAAAAATTTGGATGCACACATGATATATGTATATTATGCGAGGGGTTACTTAATTTTACCCTTATCAAATTTCGAGGACGAAATTCCTAAGGGCGAGAGAGTGTAATACCCTGCATTTATGGAATAATAAATGAGTAATAAAACAAAGATTGTGCATATATGTATATACGCATGAACATTAATGCTAAAATAAAAGATGCAAAGTAAAAGAAAAGTAAAAGAATAATGCAATAAAGGTAATTAGATTGCATGCAATAAAACAAATATAATGCATTAAAATGGGTAATTTATTAATGCAATGCATGTGTTAAAAAGAAGGAAGAAATTGAATGCATGTAAAGTAATTAGGTTGCATGCAATAGTTTAAACGTAATGTGTTAAAGAGAGTAACATATCAGTGCATGCAGAATAAAAAGAGGAAGATTATTAATAGATTAATAATCAAGATAACATATGCATAAACATGCAATTCAAATTAAATGATGAAGTATAAGAAGAAGAAAATAAATCAAAGAATGTATAATGAGCAATTGATTAACATTCAAGTCAGATATGCATGCAAGAAAAAGAATAAAAACAATGCACTACAACAATGGGTTAATAGTGCACTAATTACATTAATTAGAGCTTGCAAAAAGGAAGATTGTTAATAGATTAATAATTTGAAGATTGTGTGTGTATGCATATGTAGAAATGATATTCAAACCTGAGTGAGATGTATAAGAGGCACAAAATAAGTTAAAGAAAGTAAAATTGGGCAAATAAATCAACATTTAAATGAAAACGTTAAGAACAGCAAACAATTTCGCTCCTGCAACCACATGGGTCGACCCAAGTTGTGATTGGGTCGACTTAGGGCGGGTCCAGATCTGTTGTGTGATGTGTTTTTTGCTTATGTGTGTGGTTTAGATTTTAATGGGTTAAATCCGACGGTTCGTACTTTCTTATACACCTATAAATAGACTAGCAGATCCAAGCTTAAATGTCATATTTTCTATGGCTCTGAAATTCTCTTCCTCAAATCTCTTCAGAAAATAGAATAATTAGTCTTAGGAAATTCTGATTCAAGATTTGTAGGAAAAGAATGTATATATATCTTCAAATGAGTGTTCAGAGTTCTGATCAGCGTAAGGTAAATCTTTGTATCTGGTTTATATAGGTTTCTTTCTCTTTCCCCTTCTTATTAGCAACAGATTTGTGAATCCATGGATATTTTTGATAATAAATTCAGTTAAGGATGCCATGTAACAACAAATCTGGATCAAATTCAAGGATTGGAAAGCTGTTAGGTGAGTGGATCTAAATTATACCATTTTAAATAACGGTATATTTATCGTTTGTATTCCCCGCTATAATTAATCTGCTAAACAATTGAAATTTATGGAAAATTAGGTATTAAAATTGTTTAGGACATGTTAAAAAGATTACTATTGTATATATAACCATCCTAAGAACCTATTAATTGGATGTTGTGAATCAAGTTATAATGAAATTGCAAGTAATTGTGGTATTAGGGTTAAATCTGTTGAGACCATTTATGTCATATAAGCTTGTTTCCATTTAAACATTCGTCTGAATGGGAAATTGCTGTAAATGCGGTAATTATGGAATTTAAGATAAACCTGAACATTTGCTTAAGAATATTATTATGTCAAAGGTTGTAAATAGAATTACAGTAAAATTTGAAGGAATAGATATGCCTAAATTGGATGGAAAATTTACAGTAATTAAGAAATTGTAATTGCACTGAGGCACAAGGATAAATTGAACTTGTGGTAGAAGTATGCTCGGAACCGCCCGACAAATACAGCATCCACAAGTGGTTAATTTAATGTGAGGGGCCTGGTGCATAAACATACATAAAATGGTGAATAACAGTACTGAGACACGAGGTTAAATTTAACTTGTGGTAGAGGTCAGCCCGGAACAGCCCGGCAAATCCAGCATCCACAAATAATGAGCTTAATGTGAGAGGTCTGGTGCCTATATATATATATATATATATGAATATATATATATGAATATATGTGTGTAATGGGAAACATGAAAATGATATTAATTGTAGTGAATGGATGTTACAACAGTATGAGAATTGGAATGAACGGGGAATGTAACAACCTATTATAATTAATTACATTACTAAGAATGTTATATAATAGGTAGTCTTATCCTAGGGACAAATGAAAATTATAACGTAGGTTATAAAAAATGGAAAGAAACTTATTGATAAATCTTAGTTAAGAGAACTAAGTAAATAAGTAAATAACAACAAGAGGTTGTATTAAACCAAGTCTTGGTTAATGGAAAAAAATGAAGTAGGCTTATTATTAGTAGACTTATAAAAGAGAATTAAGAAGTCTAATAAAAGATATTAATAATAAGCGGAAGCCCGCTCAGGCGGCGTAAGACTGAATGAAGTAAGAAGAAATATGGAATGAAATAGGTTATACTTAATTATAAATTAATTCATATGTTAAATGGAAGCTTGATGATTGTGATAGGATTTACTTAATGACACATTAAGTAGAACATGCTATTGTAACCTGAAATTGGACGATGAATAACAGGATAATAATGTAAGAAGATTGTAGATTACAGACCCTGAATTACAATCTAGAGAATAACATGTTAGGGGCTTATTAATGAACTTAAATGGGTTAAGTTATATAATTGAAATTAATAAGCAAGAGGGGTCCATTCCTTAGAGATATAAGGGGCTAGGGGAGAAATTAGTCACTTGAATAAAAATTTTGGGAATAACCAAGTTAACTAGAAATCGGATGAGGAAGAACAAGCGCGTAATTAAACGTTTAGACATAGGGTCTAACAACACGTTAGCATGATGCACTTGGACCAGTCCACATGTACGAAGGTGAAGAACCCAATGGGGTAGATCATCGAGGTGTTTGGAGGCAAAATAGGAGCACGCCCATCTAATTCTTCTGCTTGATATTCTGCTTGCTGGCTCTGCAGGACTGGAAGGAAGCACGCGGCTTCCGAGGGACATGGTAGGGTACTCCGTGGTGGTCCTTTTTTGTGGTGCATGCTCAGGCTGTACTCGCAGAGTTGGGTCTATGCTTTACCACCCGGTGAGTATACCTTGACTGCAACGGTAGTTTGGCAGTCAGAAGGTCGGGGTGATATGACATTGGGTGATTCGATGATTTGCTTACAGATAGGCTGATCAGGACCAAATAGGGATAGTAATCATCGGTACCTATCATCGGTAATCAGTGTGACGCGGAAAGACTAGAGCTAAACCTACAGACCATCGATCTTTCACTATCGAGACTTTGGTTGTGGGATACGCCAATTTGGATGTAGATTGTTTACTAGGGGCACGTCACTTAGCTCTTGATGTAGTCTTTCACTAGTTGAGGGAGGGGTCGAGGTTGGACCATAGCCACTGTAGAAATGCATACCATAGTTTAGATATCTGTACTTTAGGCCTCTTTAGTAAACTTATACAGATATGGAAAAAGGCTCCCGATCGAATTCCGTGCATTCAGATGCAGCCGTATTCCGAAACTCAGGGTATAGTAGACAGTACGTACGTGTGAGGATCTAAATACATGCATGCCGCACCGGGTGGTGTATCGTAGACACTAGGGCGTAGTTTTATGGAGATTCGTACGTCGCTCCGGCGTAGGATAAGAGCTACATACATGGCGTAATTTTATGGAGATTCATACGTCACTCTGGCATAGGATAAGAGTGGCATATGTGGCGTAGTTTTATGGAGATTTGTATGTCCCTTTGACATAGGATAAGAGTTGCATACGCTTCCATGGCATGACAACATAAACCATGCGAGAAGGGTACCATGGGAGGTACCTTGATATTGGGGGTAACTACATATATGTTATATTAGATTAATCTACTAGGAGGTAGATGGGTACGACGTGAGTGTAAAGCCTTAGGTGCTATTAACCCAAAATAACCTAATAAATAAGAAAATGTAACTGAAAGGTATATGTAGGGTTATTTCAATATGTGTTATTTAGGTCCAGTCACTAGAACTTATGTTCTAACCCCCTCCTCATAACATACCCGCAGGTTAGGATTTTAGCAGAGATATGATAGCTTTGGATACTGACTAGGCAGTATTATTACTTTGGTAAGGCTATATTTGATTATATTATATTTTATTGCATTCCACTATGAGATGTTTTCTATGCTCTGATATATTTTGTCTTTTCTACATGATACCAGACAAGCCAACTCGGGTTCTGATAGTTGGGATTTTTGAAGAAAAAAAATCAGCCAATCAGAATTCAGGTTATTACAAAAGCAGGTAAATGAATTACATTATTTGTAACACCCCGCATTAATTAAATAATAAAATAGGTAAGAAAGAAAGACAGAATGTATATATATACGCATGGATTTAAATGTTGAGATAAAAAGTGCAAGTTAAGAGCAAAGAATAATAAATGGATAATAAATAAAGAATGGACAAGAAAAGGCTGCATTTGGAATTAGAATGCTCGCATTAAAAAGGGAATAAAACAATGCATAAAAAGAGAATAAAACAATGCGTTAAAAGGGAATAAAACAACATATTGATATCCTTATAAATTACATTAATTTTGCAGCTATAAAATACAGCTTGGATGGGAAAGTTATTAGAATTAATAACCTAAAGATTGCATGTGTATATATACATGCAAATTCGAAATTCAAACTTGAAGGTAAGGTATAACTATAATATTATAAATCAGATAAGTTATACTAAGTAAGAAATTAACGTTATTAATTAACATTAAATCAGAAAACAAAACGGTGCAGAATTCTCGTCTGGACCCAGGATGGGTTGACCCATATGAGACCTAGGCCGACTAACGGGTCGACCCTATCGGGCCAAGATTCATTTTTGTGGGACGTGGATTTCTGATATCAGCAGTTCGGATTTTACCTAATTAAATCCTATGGACCAGACTTTCTCATACACCTATAAATATACTAGCAAGGCCTAGCTTTAAACTCATACTTTCCGAGGTGCTGCCTAGGCTCTTCCATTCTCTTTTCTCTCCTAACCTTTTCAGATATTTAATATGTTAGTTCCTAGGTATTCTAATTCAAGGTTTGAAGATAAGAGATATAAATCTACAGCATAGGTGTCTAGATTTCTGAACGTGAGGTAAGTTCTTAAATCTGATTTATTTAGGTTCTCCCTTTTCTTTCCCTCTTCTTTTAGTAGCAGGTTTGTGAATCCATGGTTATTTTAATAGATTCAGTTAGGAAGGCCACATAGTAGCAAATCTGGATCAGATTCAAGAATTAGGAAGTTGTCATGCGAGTGGATTTAAATTATACCTTTTGATAACGGTATATCTATTGTTTGCATTTCCCATATATATATATATATATATATATATATAATATTCTGAACAATTAGTAATCTTGTAAATTGGCCATTAAATATGCAACGACCCAGCGATTTCGGCCCCGAAAATCGATATAAATACCTTTACCGTATCCTATACCGATCCTCCAAACACCGAAACACTGGAGCGTCTAGAAAGAAGTTAGAGGGTGAGATAAGAAAGAATGAAATATTTGAATAGAAGAAGAAGAAAACACCACAACACAGAGCCTCACATCGCAGCGGAACAAAATATAATATAGAAACAACATTTATTGAGAGCTTTTGAAAATACTTACAATATCAGAGTACAACACACACATCTGGACAGTTTTGATAATCTGTCCTCATATATATATAATCACACAGCGGAATATCATTCATCTGAACATCTTCAGCTCGTCTCCGGACTTCTCAGTATCTGATAACCTGAACCTGTACACCTCGGTCTAACCCGAGCATTTACAAAACACCGGGTCAGTCTGGTGGACCAGAGTGAGATAAACTCGCACAGCATTTAGAGTATCACACAACTTGATTTTAGAGTAAAAATCCTTTTTGAAAGAAAAAGATAATCGTAAGACCGATCCACACATAAATACGGACGGTTTTTACCTTACGATGACCCAAAATAGTTTTACGAAATCAATATCTTGATCTGATATTATGATAATGTCTAGATACAAATAATTAACAAATCTAGAGGAACGCTTGCATCTCACGCTCCCCGTATATAGTATACAATTGAAAACCGCGGGCGCTTATTGGATATTGGATTTCCAACTTGACAAGGTATGGGACCACCTTCCGCACGTGTATCTCTAGAGGCGAATACACAGGGTTCAACAAGAACATCTTGCAACCCGGCCCTCACATGACTGACCACTCATTTCGCTTGAGTGTATCGAATGTATATCACCGACGGTTGGACTCAAACCACCGTCCCCGAATGGGCAGAATCGATAGATTTAGAAACAAAAGGAATTTCTCTAGATAGGTGATTATACACCCTAATGGGAGCGACCCACATAGCCATGCTGCCTGCCCGATTTTTGTCATCTCCCGGTTGATGAGGCCTGAAGTCAGAGCACATCTGTTCATCATACACTTTGAATGCCACATCGTCAGATCCGCCAGATCACACTTGATTGACGTCCACAAACATACTCTAGCTATCTGGCTAGAGAATAACCATTTCTCCGCCATCAACTATGGTACGTTTGGAGAAATCAACGCAAGTAAATCCTTTTGGAAATACTCTGTCAGACATCCGTCCATACAAGTCATCCAGGAACAGGATGAACCGAAGGTACTCTCCTACCGCATCCAATATAGGAATCACCCCATGGATCGGTAGCGATAGCCCTTGCAATCCACAGTTTCAACCACGACAGAACCCCAGTATATCTCCGGGTCGAATCAGAGATTGTAAGTGGCTCTTCCGCTTTATGAAGATCTATGGTCTTCACATGCTCCATCTCGATCGTCGCCCGATATCTTCTATATATATATCGTATTTGTTGGTTGGAATGGTTTTCGAATATTCATTCGATCCCGGTCTTTCCATACCAATAATCGTAAAGGTCAGACTTGATAGTCGGTTATTTAACTATCAAGTAAACATCCATGAAAACAAAAGAAATATATTCACTGGTCTAGTACTCAGCATCACTTGGCTTTTAAAACTTCTCGCCCAATTTCCCTTTTAATTCCATTAATAGGGAAAATATAGTCTTATATCATTTCCTTTACTTTGGAAATCTTATCGTACACTCTCGCCATTACCAACTGGTATCATTTTTGGGTCGTCCCGAAGTCGTTCAAGTTGGGGTATTTCAATTACCTCTCAGACCTTGACCAACAACGTTCTTATCTTCAGATAAATACGAGTTGTAATTTAAGTATCGACATTTTTATATTCAATTTCTATTTCCAATTCTCGCTTACCAAACTTACCTTTAAACTCCTTTTTACCATTTTCCCTTTCTTTCGGAAAACTCCTTTTTAAATCCATTGATTCAACTTAATATCATTATTAAGTGTTTTCAATTTAAAAACAACGTTTAAACTCATATTTATTTCTAAACCTTGTTTACAAATTTAATATAAACCCTATTTCACCTCCCCTAACTCAACGTTAAGTAAAACTCTTCACTTAAGTTATAAATTCGTTTAAACCTCTTATTTGCTTCATTATAAACATGAGTTCAATAATAAAACTAATCCTAGCCTCTTCCCATTCACTCGACTACTTCATTTCAAGCTTGATCACTTAAAGGTATTTTCTTACCATACCAACTCATTTAACATTTATCATTCAAATCGATTAACTCCTTTATTTACTAGAAGGAATAATAAATTCCCTTTTCAAACCCTTACTAAGATTAATTAACCATTTATTAAATCATTTCACTAATTTAAGGTCTAATCAAGTTTAAATGGTCGACACAAAACATGGTTATTCTTCTAACCAACTCTATTTGACCCTTTTCTTTAAATTAATTAAAAGATAATTAATTTAAATAAATTTATCTAATCACTCACGATTAATCAAACACTTAACCGCTAGGTATCTTCTGCTCATTTGTTTTAACGCAAGAATTTAGTTTTATAAAACCATTTCATAATTAATATATAAACTTTAAATAAATAAATAATTAAATATTTATTTCCCCTTTTAAAATACCCTTTCAAGGCAATAACTTCCAAAAATCTATTTTCGTTATAAAATATATTTATAACTCAAATATCATTGATTCACTGCCGATAAAACCATATTTTATAAATCGATTGATTTATAATCCCAGTGATGCCAATTACCAAACCACACTACCCATTGGTTATCATCATAACGAATGTTGAAATAAGGTTCAACCATCAATAATAATCAACCATTTCTTTTTATTCGACTGATAATTTCTATAACGATCATCAATCGATTAACAACCAACTCCAACCATTCAAACAATTTCAAACACATTTATAAACGTGACAAATCAAGGGAAGTTTCTTTATTTGGGTCAATTCATAACGATTTGTATTCTACTGAAATTAAACGACCGTTTAATTTCATTTATTGAATCAACAATAAATATCTAACTAGCAAACAATCAACCACTAGCAATCAGAACACGCAAAATAAAAACCCAATTTATATAAAATATAAATGGGAAGAGCTGAGTGAGTTTAACTCACCTGGGTTTTGATTTGTCGATGAACAGTCTGATTTTATCAAATTAAACTGACGTTTTAATTTGAATAAAATTCCCGTCACTTCAGATCTGGACCAGGCCTGCTCCATCTCGAAGTATTCGTCTCCACGGTCCCAACGCAACTGACCGCGCTTGAATCTGACATCGTATGAGTGAGAAATCACGTTACGAATTCTATGAACTAAATTAAAATTTTAAAAAAACATAGATTTCCTTTTAAATTAAACCGGGCCTTTACCTTAATCATCCGGCCCAACCAAACGTACCCGACCCGTCTTTCCTTATAACCAAACCCTCCGATCCTTTTTCATTCATATGTTCAGCCGCCTCAAAAATTAAATTTCCAATGGCCAAACCCTAGCCGTTAATCCTCTTGCCAACTCGAGATTTACGGCGTCGCTACCTCCAGCAAATTGAAGACCACTGCATCGCAACCACTCTCCTTCCATCTCCCTTTTCCCCTCGTCTCCGATTGGTTCTGCTATTCCCAAATCAAACCTCTCAACACCCATCGCCATCACGAGTCTTCCAGAACTATGACGAGCGAACCAGACCAAAGCTTCCTCGAACCAAGCTAAGTCTTTTACTTGATTTTCGTATTAGTTGCTTGTGATTTTTCTTTTCTGGTTTTGCTGAATGGGTTATATTGTTTGAATGGGTTTTCTTTACTGAGTTAATTCGTTTTGGTTCATTGAGGGAGTCGTGAGATGTTATGCGTGGATACACATGTATTTATAGTTGCGGTTTTGATAACAGTGGTTTAGAGTTGTTATTTCCATTAATATCCGTGTCTGTACTTAGATTTTGCATTCGAATTTTGGTATAGGATTTCCTGTACCGTTGGTCTGCTAAAATGGAACCTTGATCGAACTTGCATATGAGTAGATTAGGTTAGGCTTGTGCTATGAATTGTTATTTCTATCCAGAGATTTTGAAACTGTACGTTAGATTTTTATGTTTCATTTTAAAAATACATGGCAGCAGTGAATTTGTACTCGACCCTATATATGTTACTTGGTTTTATATACCCATTTATTCTGATGATGTTTTTCTTCTGTTCGATTTCACTTGTACAGATTTATGTATAAAAATATATACACATCAGTTTTCCCTTCTTAGCTGTTGAGATTTGATGTAGGAACTAGCTGTTTAGCTATGTATTCAAATCAGAGATCTTTGGGACAGTGATATAGATTTTCTGAACTGTATTTGATTTCCATTTTAAATATAAGTAAACAGTGAAATTCATATCAGAAATTTACTGTTTACACATGTGAGTTTATTGTTCAACAAAGATTTGATCAATATACATGTCAGTTCTTCATGTGTTGTTCTTTCCTGTAAAGATTTTGATGATCTCATTTTCTGATGATATGATCCTAGTTCATATATTTTATTTTTAATACTGATCTTTCCCTTTTCCTTTGCGGTTCATTTGAATTTGGTTTTCATAGCTGTTCTTAGGTGGCCAGCTACTACTAGCTAAGGCCATTTTCTTCTTTTCCTTTGCAGGTTGATGACAGCTTGATGCTGCGATATGTTGAACAAGTATTTTTTTCAAAGATTTTGGATGGGACTTTCAGCACTGATAAAGATGGATCGCCCAACAGCCTTTTGCTTAAATTTGTTTATGAAGTCTACTTGTTTTATGTATTTAAATTGTACGTTCTGTGTTTGATGTCCAATCTATTTTAGTTGTTCATGATGTATGTGTATATTAGAGAAAATTGTATTTTCCACTTCAGGATGTGCTAAATTGAATGAATTTCCTGTTTTCAAATGAACTCTTATTATTTCTTTTTTTTTTCTCCTTATTTTCAGTACTGATGAGAACATATGAGCGTGTTGCTTTCCTTTGTATTTGTATATGTCGATAGTTGGCTATTGTTTGAGTTCATGTAATATCCATTTGTTTATGTGGTACGAGTATACGGTTTACTCATTACTGGTCTCATTTCTCTCGTCAAATTTGGCCATAACTGATCTGGTATCAATTAGTGAGCATTATGGCCTTGTCTAAATTTGTATACGTTTGTTACAAGACCCTTGAACTCCTCCACTATTAATTGTAATCAAAATCCGCCTATACCCCATACCATTAAAATACAAATTAATTGCAAACAAATATATCTAATTCTAAAATAAATAAATTATTTCCCTTATATAAATCCAAAATAAAATAATATTCCTTTTTGGATTACTAATATGGACTTATAATTCAACATCACCATTTTCAGGTTAAACGATATTCAAAGTATGTAGAAACTCTTTATAATTTATTAAATAAACGTTATCGTTAATTAACGATTTCTATAGCGATTATTCTAAAGTTCTATTTGATCATAACTAACAACTATAACGCGAAATCTGCATCCTTTCTCTTTCATATGAAAATTAAAATCAACATGGTTCCAACGTGTCTCGTTTCACAGAAATCCGACTTATATCGGATCCTATATATCCAATCAAAGTTCAAATCGAAAATTTCGAACTACCGCGACGTTTTCGAACTCGTTTTAATTAATATATTCGAACTCCATTTTATATAAATAAATTCGATTAAAAATATATTATATTATAATATATAAACTGATTTAAATATTCCAATTTAAATGGCCGAAAAATCCGGGACGTTACATTCTTCCCCCCTTAAAATAATTTCGTCCTCGAAATTGCTAAGTAAGAAGAATATCCTCCAACCAAATTATTATTTTCGCATTAAACTCAAAATAAATTCCGAACTCTAAAAATTTTCTATAATAATTAAAAAAATTTCTCTTTCCAACACCTTCTCTCCAAGGCTCGATCGACATAGCCAACTGCTATTCTAGGCCTCACCCTCTTTGAAACTTCCAAATCCAATCGGCAATTCACTTTATTTGAATCCCAATTTATTAATCCAATAAATTTTCAAACCCCAATTCATTCACTCAATCTGAATTCATTCTTGAATTGGTTTTACCTAACCATGTTCAGTTTCATTTCTCATATTTGCTTCAATTGACTAATTGATTTTTCTAATCAATTCAACTTTATTTCATAATTCAAATTTGATTTTAAATCAAATCAACCAGAACAAACAAACACTCCACATTAATATAATATAGAAAATAAATTCCTTTTTCTATATAAAATATACGTTGGGTAAAATTATTTCATTTACCCTCTTTCAAAACATACTGCGTCGGTTTATCGTACTTGAGTGTTTAGAAACCCCTATCGATACAGTGGATCAAACTGATCGACCAGAACTCATAAACAACCCAACCAATAAATCTCCACAATATAAAACAAATTTTTATAAAATCTACAAATACGTTCACTCGTATATATACACTCACACTCAGTCTAGGGTATTGCTAACCCCATCTCTACTGAGTCACGCCACAGAGCCAAGGTTACTACTCAACCAATAGCTCTGATACCACTGTAACGACCCAGCGATTTCGGCCCCGAAAATCGATATAAATACCTTTACCGTATCCTATACCGATCCTCCAAACACCGAAACACTGGAGCGTCTAGAAAGAAGTTAGAGGGTGAGATAAGAAAGAATGAAATATTTGAATAGAAGAAGAAGAAAACACCACAACACAGAGCCTCACATCGCAGCGGAACAAAATATAATATAGAAACAACATTTATTGAGAGCTTTTGAAAATAC
This sequence comes from Allium sativum, assembly GCA_030737875.1. Classification (NCBI taxonomy): domain Eukaryota; kingdom Viridiplantae; phylum Streptophyta; class Magnoliopsida; order Asparagales; family Amaryllidaceae; genus Allium; species Allium sativum. The sequence goes on along the minus strand of CM060916.1, from coordinate 789,889,913 downwards.
TTACAATATCAGAGTACAACACACACATCTGGACAGTTTTGATAATCTGTCCTCATATATATATAATCACACAGCGGAATATCATTCATCTGAACATCTTCAGCTCGTCTCCGGACTTCTCAGTATCTGATAACCTGAACCTGTACACCTCGGTCTAACCCGAGCATTTACAAAACACCGGGTCAGTCTGGTGGACCAGAGTGAGATAAACTCGCACAGCATTTAGAGTATCACACAACTTGATTTTAGAGTAAAAATCCTTTTTGAAAGAAAAAGATAATCGTAAGACCGATCCACACATAAATACGGACGGTTTTTACCTTACGATGACCCAAAATAGTTTTACGAAATCAATATCTTGATCTGATATTATGATAATGTCTAGATACAAATAATTAACAAATCTAGAGGAACGCTTGCATCTCACGCTCCCCGTATATAGTATACAATTGAAAACCGCGGGCGCTTATTGGATATTGGATTTCCAACTTGACAAGGTATGGGACCACCTTCCGCACGTGTATCTCTAGAGGCGAATACACAGGGTTCAACAAGAACATCTTGCAACCCGGCCCTCACATGACTGACCACTCATTTCGCTTGAGTGTATCGAATGTATATCACCGACGGTTGGACTCAAACCACCGTCCCCGAATGGGCAGAATCGATAGATTTAGAAACAAAAGGAATTTCTCTAGATAGGTGATTATACACCCTAATGGGAGCGACCCACATAGCCATGCTGCCTGCCCGATTTTTGTCATCTCCCGGTTGATGAGGCCTGAAGTCAGAGCACATCTGTTCATCATACACTTTGAATGCCACATCGTCAGATCCGCCAGATCACACTTGATTGACGTCCACAAACATACTCTAGCTATCTGGCTAGAGAATAACCATTTCTCCGCCATCAACTATGGTACGTTTGGAGAAATCAACGCAAGTAAATCCTTTTGGAAATACTCTGTCAGACATCCGTCCATACAAGTCATCCAGGAACAGGATGAACCGAAGGTACTCTCCTACCGCATCCAATATAGGAATCACCCCATGGATCGGTAGCGATAGCCCTTGCAATCCACAGTTTCAACCACGACAGAACCCCAGTATATCTCCGGGTCGAATCAGAGATTGTAAGTGGCTCTTCCGCTTTATGAAGATCTATGGTCTTCACATGCTCCATCTCGATCGTCGCCCGATATCTTCTATATATATATCGTATTTGTTGGTTGGAATGGTTTTCGAATATTCATTCGATCCCGGTCTTTCCATACCAATAATCGTAAAGGTCAGACTTGATAGTCGGTTATTTAACTATCAAGTAAACATCCATGAAAACAAAAGAAATATATTCACTGGTCTAGTACTCAGCATCACTTGGCTTTTAAAACTTCTCGCCCAATTTCCCTTTTAATTCCATTAATAGGGAAAATATAGTCTTATATCATTTCCTTTACTTTGGAAATCTTATCGTACACTCTCGCCATTACCAACTGGTATCATTTTTGGGTCGTCCCGAAGTCGTTCAAGTTGGGGTATTTCAATTACCTCTCAGACCTTGACCAACAACGTTCTTATCTTCAGATAAATACGAGTTGTAATTTAAGTATCGACATTTTTATATTCAATTTCTATTTCCAATTCTCGCTTACCAAACTTACCTTTAAACTCCTTTTTACCATTTTCCCTTTCTTTCGGAAAACTCCTTTTTAAATCCATTGATTCAACTTAATATCATTATTAAGTGTTTTCAATTTAAAAACAACGTTTAAACTCATATTTATTTCTAAACCTTGTTTACAAATTTAATATAAACCCTATTTCACCTCCCCTAACTCAACGTTAAGTAAAACTCTTCACTTAAGTTATAAATTCGTTTAAACCTCTTATTTGCTTCATTATAAACATGAGTTCAATAATAAAACTAATCCTAGCCTCTTCCCATTCACTCGACTACTTCATTTCAAGCTTGATCACTTAAAGGTATTTTCTTACCATACCAACTCATTTAACATTTATCATTCGAATCGATTAACTCCTTTATTTACTAGAAGGAATAATAAATTCCCTTTTCAAACCCTTACTAAGATTAATTAACCATTTATTAAATCATTTCACTAATTTAAGGTCTAATCAAGTTTAAATGGTCGACACAAAACATGGTTATTCTTCTAACCAACTCTATTTGACCCTTTTCTTTAAATTAATTAAAAGATAATTAATTTAAATAAATTTATCTAATCACTCACGATTAATCAAACACTTAACCGCTAGGTATCTTCTGCTCATTTGTTTTAACGCAAGAATTTAGTTTTATAAAACCATTTCATAATTAATATATAAACTTTAAATAAATAAATAATTAAATATTTATTTCCCCTTTTAAAATACCCTTTCAAGGCAATAACTTCCAAAAATCTATTTTCGTTATAAAATATATTTATAACTCAAATATCATTGATTCACTGCCGATAAAACCATATTTTATAAATCGATTGATTTATAATCCAAGTGATGCCAATTACCAAACCACACTACCCATTGGTTATCATCATAACGAATGTTGAAATAAGGTTCAACCATCAATAATAATCAACCATTTCTTTTTATTCGACTGATAATTTCTATAACGATCATCAATCGATTAACAACCAACTCCAACCATTCAAACAATTTCAAACACATTTATAAACGTGACAAATCAAGGGAAGTTTCTTTATTTGGGTCAATTCATAACGATTTGTATTCTACTGAAATTAAACGACCGTTTAATTTCATTTATTGAATCAACAATAAATATCTAACTAGCAAACAATCAACCACTAGCAATCAGAACACGCAAAATAAAAACCCAATTTATATAAAATATAAATGGGAAGAGCTGAGTGAGTTTAACTCACCTGGGTTTTGATTTGTCGATGAACAGTCTGATTTTATCAAATTAAACTGACGTTTTAATTTGAATAAAATTCCCGTCACTTCAGATCTGGACCAGGCCTGCTCCATCTCGAAGTATTCGTCTCCACGGTCCCAACGCAACTGACCGCGCTTGAATCTGACATCGTATGAGTGAGAAATCACGTTACGAATTCTATGAACTAAATTAAAATTTTAAAAAAACATAGATTTCCTTTTAAATTAAACCGGGCCTTTACCTTAATCATCCGGCCCAACCAAACGTACCCGACCCGTCTTTCCTTATAACCAAACCCTCCGATCCTTTTTCATTCATATGTTCAGCCGCCTCAAAAATTAAATTTCCAATGGCCAAACCCTAGCCGTTAATCCTCTTGCCAACTCGAGATTTACGGCGTCGCTACCTCCAGCAAATTGAAGACCACTGCATCGCAACCACTCTCCTTCCATCTCCCTTTTCCCCTCGTCTCCGATTGGTTCTGCTATTCCCAAATCAAACCTCTCAACACCCATCGCCATCACGAGTCTTCCAGAACTATGACGAGCGAACCAGACCAAAGCTTCCTCGAACCAAGCTAAGTCTTTTACTTGATTTTCGTATTAGTTGCTTGTGATTTTTCTTTTCTGGTTTTGCTGAATGGGTTATATTGTTTGAATGGGTTTTCTTTACTGAGTTAATTCGTTTTGGTTCATTGAGGGAGTCGTGAGATGTTATGCGTGGATACACATGTATTTATAGTTGCGGTTTTGATAACAGTGGTTTAGAGTTGTTATTTCCATTAATATCCGTGTCTGTACTTAGATTTTGCATTCGAATTTTGGTATAGGATTTCCTGTACCGTTGGTCTGCTAAAATGGAACCTTGATCGAACTTGCATATGAGTAGATTAGGTTAGGCTTGTGCTATGAATTGTTATTTCTATCCAGAGATTTTGAAACTGTACGTTAGATTTTTATGTTTCATTTTAAAAATACATGGCAGCAGTGAATTTGTACTCGACCCTATATATGTTACTTGGTTTTATATACCCATTTATTCTGATGATGTTTTTCTTCTGTTCGATTTCACTTGTACAGATTTATGTATAAAAATATATACACATCAGTTTTCCCTTCTTAGCTGTTGAGATTTGATGTAGGAACTAGCTGTTTAGCTATGTATTCAAATCAGAGATCTTTGGGACAGTGATATAGATTTTCTGAACTGTATTTGATTTCCATTTTAAATATAAGTAAACAGTGAAATTCATATCAGAAATTTACTGTTTACACATGTGAGTTTATTGTTCAACAAAGATTTGATCAATATACATGTCAGTTCTTCATGTGTTGTTCTTTCCTGTAAAGATTTTGATGATCTCATTTTCTGATGATATGATCCTAGTTCATATATTTTATTTTTAATACTGATCTTTCCCTTTTCCTTTGCGGTTTATTTGAATTTGGTTTTCATAGCTGTTCTTAGGTGGCCAGCTACTACTAGCTAAGGCCATTTTCTTCTTTTCCTTTGCAGGTTGATGACAGCTTGATGCTGCGATATGTTGAACAAGTATTTTTTTCAAAGATTTTGGATGGGACTTTCAGCACTGATAAAGATGGATCGCCCAACAGCCTTTTGCTTAAATTTGTTTATGAAGTCTACTTGTTTTATGTATTTAAATTGTACGTTCTGTGTTTGATGTCCAATCTATTTTAGTTGTTCATGATGTATGTGTATATTAGAGAAAATTGTATTTTCCACTTCAGGATGTGCTAAATTGAATGAATTTCCTGTTTTCAAATGAACTCTTATTATTTCTTTTTTTTTTCTCCTTATTTTCAGTACTGATGAGAACATATGAGCGTGTTGCTTTCCTTTGTATTTGTATATGTCGATAGTTGGCTATTGTTTGAGTTCATGTAATATCCATTTGTTTATGTGGTACGAGTATACGGTTTACTCATTACTGGTCTCATTTCTCTCGTCAAATTTGGCCATAACTGATCTGGTATCAATTAGTGAGCATTATGGCCTTGTCTAAATTTGTATACGTTTGTTACAAGACCCTTGAACTCCTCCACTATTAATTGTAATCAAAATCCGCCTATACCCCATACCATTAAAATACAAATTAATTGCAAACAAATATATCTAATTCTAAAATAAATAAATTATTTCCCTTATATAAATCCAAAATAAAATAATATTCCTTTTTGGATTACTAATATGGACTTATAATTCAACATCACCATTTTCAGGTTAAACGATATTCAAAGTATGTAGAAACTCTTTATAATTTATTAAATAAACGTTATCGTTAATTAACGATTTCTATAGCGATTATTCTAAAGTTCTATTTGATCATAACTAACAACTATAACGCGAAATCTGCATCCTTTCTCTTTCATATGAAAATTAAAATCAACATGGTTCCAACGTGTCTCGTTTCACAGAAATCCGACTTATATCGGATCCTATATATCCAATCAAAGTTCAAATCGAAAATTTCGAACTACCGCGACGTTTTCGAACTCGTTTTAATTAATATATTCGAACTCCATTTTATATAAATAAATTCGATTAAAAATATATTATATTATAATATATAAACTGATTTAAATATTCCAATTTAAATGGCCGAAAAATCCGGGACGTTACAAAATATGTTTGGAATACGTTGGAATTGTTATTGTTGTATAAAGCCTGAATTTTATATGTCCTCTGACTGAATTGAGAAACTTCTGAAATACTGTAATCACGAAACTTGAAATTAAGAAGTAAGTATAAAAGTAAGGTTTAACATGATTGTTGTGGTTAAGAAGAAAAAGATTACAATAGTTGTGAATATTATATGAAATAGAAATTAAATACATAACTCATAAAATAAGAAAGAAAGGTATGTTGTGGACCGAGTTAGTTGGATTCAGAGGAAAAGTGATATATTTACCTAGGTAACCTATTTCGGAGAACGTAGTTGCAAGAAAGCCACAATGAAAAAATAAAAAAAATAACTTGCAATTACGAATCTAGATAGGCGCAGGTTATGGAAATAAATCACTGTATCTTTCTGTAAATCAAACTAATAAGGTGCATGAAATGTTTTCCTTAAAGAAATAAGGAACATGCATGATATTGGATGCAAGAAAGATTACAACAGTAAAAGAACTGGAATGAATGGGGAATAATAATAACCTATTATGATTAAGCATGAATATAAGAATGGAAGATAATAGGTAGGCTTGTCCTAGGGACAAGTGGAAATTATAACATAAGTTATAAGGAATGAAAAAAAACATATTGATAAACCTTAGTTAAGAAAACTAAGTAAATAACAACAAGAGGTTGTGTTAAACCAAGTCATGGTTAATGAGAAGGAATGAAGTAAGCTTATTATTAGTATACTTACAAATGAGAATTATGATGCCTAATGAAAGAAATTAATAATAAGCGGAATCCCGCTCAGGTGGCATGAGACTGAATGAAGTAAGTAAGTAATCAATGGTGTTCTAATGAATCCGGTAACTTGAGATAACAGTGAAATGAAGAAAATCAAGTTAATTAGCAACATGGTGAGGTATTACAAGCGCCTGATTAAAGTATTGGGCGTAGGGTCTAATAACGCATTAGCGTGAGTCTGGAGACACAGGAGGAGCATGTTCATCTGATTTTTCTGCTTGTTGACTCTATGGACTGGAAGGAAGCACGCGACTTTCGAGAGACATGGCAGGGTACCCCGCGGTGGTCCTCTGTTGTGGTGTATGCATTCAGGCTGCACTCGAAGCGGTTGGGTCTGCGCGTTACCACCTAGCGGGTATACTTGACTGCACGACAGTTGGTAGTCAAAAGGCTATATCGGGATGACATTGGGTGATTAGACAAGATTTCCTACAGATATGTTGGGTCACGACTAATAAAGGACAGTAATCGTCGGATACCTATCATCGGCAGTCAGTGTGATGCGGAAAGACTAGAGCTAAACCAAGAGACCGTCGATCTTTCACTATTAAGATGTTGGTTGGGGGACACGCCAATTTGGATGTAGATTGCTTGCTAGGGGCACGTCACATAGCTCTTTATGTAGTCTTTCACTAGTTGAGGGAAGGGGTTGAGGTGGGAACCTAACCATTGTTTAAATTCAGACCATAGTTTAGATATTTGTACCTTGGGCCCTATCAAGTGGACCTGTACAGATATGGAAAAAGCTCCCAACAGAATTTCGTGCATTCAGATGCAGCCCTATTACGGGACTCAGGGTACAGTAGACAATACATGCAATGGGTGGTGTATTATAGACGAGGTGGCATTACTCCTCATTGAGGTTTGTTTCAACTAAGGAGTTCGGATATGACAGTATGTATGCTTACGTAGCATAGCGATGGTAGTTCTGTGCAGAACATGGCATAGTAGTATAGAGGTCCGTATGTCGTTCAACGTAGGATAAGAGTTGCATACACTTCCGAGGCGTGACGGCGGAGACCGTGTGAGAAGGGTATTGTAACAATCCGCATTTAACGTATCGGAGGATTGTAAAATATTTTTATTTATCCCTGAGGGTGGATCATTCTTATATTTTGATATGTTGGTTATGGGGATGTAAGACATGCTCATAATTTTTACCAACTTTTTTTTGTGATCATTTTGCCCCTGTCAGTTTTGTACATGGCATAATTTTTGATAGGGATCGAATCAGGTGTTGTGATATATTTCATTGGAAAGGAAATGGTGTTGCCAATTCCGTAGAGTGGTCACATTAAATATTTGGTTCAGCGCTTTGGGAGGAATCGCTGCTTTAGCGCTACATAATTTCTGGACAGACTAATTAGTTATTACTGGGCTGGTTAGTGAGGCTCATTAGTGGGCTGATGGTTTGTCTATAAATAGGGGGTTAGAGGCATGGAGAATGGTTTAGTTTTTTCATTTCACTCATTTGGTTGAGCTCGTGATCCCCTTTGCTCATTCAAATACCGCTCTCCTCCATTGAAATCATAGCTCTAGAGTAGAAGACAGAATATCAACATCGATGAAAGGTAGATCGCATCAAAATGATTGATTCGAAGGTCGTTCTTCATCATTCTTCGCTGTCTGGTTTAGAGATTAGACGTTATCAAGCTATTTTGAAGATTTGGTGAGTGATAAGCATCTCTCGCACGGATTCAATCAAGTATACGGGTTGTTTGATCTTATTTTCATTATTTCAAGTTTTTTCACCTAGATCTACATCATGGTAAGTATGTTTTCATTTGAATCACCATAAGATCTAATCTAGCAACTTAAATTGGTAAATTCATATGTTGATTCGTATGTTTATGCAAGTTTAGATCCATTTGTTAATTCATTCATTTTTTTATCATGATTTGGTGAATTCATATGGTTATATGATGATTTATTGTTGTGCTAATGTGTGTTGATGATTGCTATTGATTTTGGGTTGAAATTGATCGATTTGAATGAGTTGGTTGCATCAATGTTGTCCTTTGGGATGGATTAGTTGAGATTGGAGATAGATCGGTTAAGTTTGGAGTCGAGTCGTTTGGAGTCGGGCCGTTTGACTTATTGCTCAAGAAATGGATGGGTTGTTAGTGGCTTCGGGTCGGCCATTGTCGGGTCGTGGAGATTAGGTCGTTGGATATCGGGTCATTGAAGTCTCTGGATCTTTGGAACATAAAGGATTAGAAGGGCATGATCGGGTTGTTCAAGATCTGATAGGTCGGGCCGTTAAGCATCTAATAGGTCAGGTTGTTGAGTATCTTATAGGTCAAGTAGTTCAAACATCGATGGATCGATGGGTCTTTGGGTCGTTCGGCTATGGGTCATTCAGCTATGGGTCGTTCAAGAGCTGTTGAGTTGGTTCGTTCAGAGACATGATGAGTCGGGTCGTTATTTTATGGATCGGGCGGAAGATACTGCAGCATTTAACCAACACTATGGATCGGAGAATTTAAACGCTATAATGTGTTTTTCATAATGGAAAGGCTGAAGTGCTATGGATTGAATGTCGACCAAAAGTGATGATTATTTTGGTTCGAGAATGGATGTGGCTTCGAAGTGAATTCAAGGAGGAATATTCCAAGTGATATGAAGTGTTCGCTGATCGGCGAAATGCAATGAATATGTAGACGACTCAAGTGTGTTTTGAGTTCGTGGATAATGGCTGCTCAAGTGTATTTTGAGCTTGTGGATAGTCGCCAGTGATGATGACTAGAGTTATGAAGGCCGAGAAATTACCATTGTCATAGGTTCTAGCGGACTCAAAGCAGGGGTATAATAGGGATGCCTAAAAGACTGTTTGAATGGTCGAGTACCCTGGGCAGTCATGATGGGCCTAGAGATACAAGTCACAAAGGCGTATGGAGTTTTTGTTAGAACCGGGGTTTACCATTAGCCCTTGACAGACAACATGATGTTGAGCCAGTCATACGATTAACGATGATTTTAAAGCAGGATCGGTGGTGATAACCAGAGTCATGGATGATGATTGTTTCGCGTGTATCGTCTTGTGTAGATCATTCGACGTCGAAGGAGATATCTCTCGATTGCTTGTCTGATGTTGGTTTAGGCCTTTGGGGATTGTGCTTGGGTGATGTCAATATCGATTAGGATGATCTATGCTTGATAATTGATTGCCATGAATGTACTATTTGTTTCTACCTGATTATTGTAAAGGCTATTACCGTCGGATGTGGGGAAGATGGGTTGGGTTCTTCTCTATTGCGTCGGTAGATTAGTTGATTGATCTACCTATTTCTCATATACTTTATTGATGATGTTAGATAGTTGTTTTATCATTCATTATGATTATTGTCTGACTCAAGGTTTTATGTTTTCTTTTATTACCTTGGGATGTTCATCCATGTGTTAGATGGGCAGGCTGAGTAGCAGGTGCAGGTAGTTGATCTTTATGAGGACGATGCTGCTAAGCGATGACGAGCTGGAGGCTTACGTTTAGTTTTCTATTATCTATTATTTGTTGTTTTTCTGCTGCTATATTAATGTATACTTTGAGCGACTTGTAGTGAGGCACCTTATGCAGACTCTTATAGTGTTATCCAATGTTGTATGGATATTTCATGGTGATATGAAAAGGTTTAAGATTCTCCCCAATTCTGCTTCATTATTATTGCATGTTGTATATGTTCTATTATATTATATCCTTGCACTGTGAGTTGTACGACAGGTTTCTCTTGTGTTTATCTACCCTGATGATCGTCCATAGCTGCCTGACACATCTTTTCAGCGCATTACTTCCTTTGTTAAGTGTAGGAGTTATGAGTGGTTGTCACATTTGATATCAGAGCTCTGGTTATTGATTCTAGCCAAAGTTCGAAGATGTAATTACGTATGAGAGACGTATTTGTAGATTTCTGATGGATGTATACAATATATTAGCATATAGTATAATAGCGTTTGAATTCCATTTGTAGTTTTTCTCGTGTGTGGACTAATCATTCTATTTTTTATATTTAGAATGAGTCGTCGAACGTCGAGACACACTACTAGGGAGGAGACTGTTCCTGTAGGGGGTGATGGCAGTATACCAAATTACCCAGTTATGTTCGAGGCCATGATGGAAGCAATCATGAGGAGGGTACCCGCTCAGGAGACAGCCGTGGTATATGTAGGAGTTCAAGTGCAAGTGCCTAGGACTGTGGACTTCGCGAAGCTATGCAAAGATTTCATTGCTTTAGGAGGGAAGTCGTTTAAAGGGACATAGTCGATTGTACAGATTCAAGGGTAGCTTGATACTTGAATTTGGATCATTAGAGACTTGGGAATTAATGATGCGACCAAGAGGAAGCTTGCATCGAGATAGCTACAGGGAAGAGCTATGGATTGGTGGAACTCTATCACTCTAGAAACCCCAGAAGAGGATATCACATGAGAACAATTCCAAGTCAAGTTTGAGACGAAGTTTATCTCTACCATTCAGAAGTCTATTCTGTTTAAGGGGTTTGTTGAGCTTAAGAAGAATGGTTGACCAGTGCTAGAGTATGTTTCTGACTTCGAAGCCTTGTCAAAGTATTCGAACTCATATGTCGAGACTCCTTATCAGAAGAACGAGAAGTTTGTCAAGGGCTTGGACAAGTACCTTAGGAATCGGCTGGTTGATCTGTTAGACGACTATTACGAGAAGATCGTGGAAAAAGCTCTAAGGGATGAGAGTTTGTTTCTCAAGGAAGAGATGTGGTTGCAACCAAAGAGGAACCGAAGCCACAGCAGGGTGGTAATAACAAAAAGAGGAAGCAGCAATAGCAGGAAGGAACAGATGGCCAGAGTAAGCAAAAAAGACGAAGTGACTAACTACAACTGCCAGTTGAAGGGCCATTATTCCAAGGATTGCAAGAATTCGGCAACCGAGAAAAAGTGTCACAACTGTGGCAAGCCTGGGCATCTTAAGAAGGAATGTCCAGTTTGTGTATGATTTGTCGTTGTCTAGTGTTACCTAGTCATGGTTGCTCCTTTGTGTGTGACTGCTTTGTTTTGAACTTCGCTAAGTTTGGGATTATTTTGGGTATGGACTGGCTCAAGAGGTATGCAACAAAAGTGGATTGCGAGAAGCTCAAGGTGACAGTTGGGAATATGGAAGGGCGAATGGTTGTGATTCAGTGTAAGCCCAAAGATGGTGTCTTCGTGAGCTATTTATATTTGCTTGTGATTCCACGGAAAGACTTGTCATCGGTGCTGATCGCAAGCGTATTTCATGGAACTTATGAATAGGGTATTCAGGGATAAGTTGAGCAAGTTCGTGCTTGTATTTGTGGATGATATTCTGGTTTACTCCCGGAATGAGGAAAAGCATAAGACGCACTTGAGAGTTGTTTTAGAAATCTGGCGAAAGCATCAGTTGAGAGCTAAGTTTTCGAAGTGTCGCTTCTGGAAGAGTGAAGTGAGATTCTTAGATCACGTTGTTTCTGGAAATGGAATAGCGGTTGACTCTGCTAAGGTGGCAGCAATCCAGGACTGGGATAGACCTAAGATTTGCGACGGATGTTCGGAGTTTCCTTGGGTTGGTGGGATATTATCGTCGTTTTATAAAGGGTTTCTCAAAGATAGCTACATCATTAACATGATTGATGAAAAAGAATCAAGTTTTCACATGGGATGCGAAATATGAGCAAGCTTTTGGAATCCTGAAAGAGAGACTGACGAGTGCTTCTGTTTTGACCATTCTGAGTGGGAATGAAGAGATGGTGGTATACACTAACGCATGTGGTACTGGACTTGGAGAAGTACTAATGAAGGAGAGTTGTGGCCTACGCGAGTCGACAGCTGAAGCCGCATGAGAGGAATTGTCCAACTCATGATTTGGAGTTGGCAGCGATCGTGTTTGTTGCGAAGATGTGGAGACATTACCAATTGAGAGTTCGATTCGAGTTGTTTACGAATCATATGTCATTGAAATATCTTTTCTCCCAAAAGGATTTGAATCTTCGATAGCAACGGTGGTTAGAGTTGAAGAATAATGTTCGGTTTGGAAGTAAAGGAAAGTTAGCTCCAAGATTTGTTGGACTGTTTCTGATAGTCGCGCGGATTTGAAAGCTCGCATATAAATTGGATTTACCCGAGAAGATGTCGAGTGTGTACAATGTTTTCCATGTGTCATTTCTATATAAGTGTGTGCATGATTCGAATGTGGTGGTATCTTCGGAACTAGTACGAAGACCTAAAAGTCAAGTCCGTAGATACAAGACCTTGTAAGCTGCTTCGCGTTGTGCGGAATAACACGAATCAACTTAGGAGGAAGACGGTTAAACTAGTTAAGATGCAGTGGAGTGAGGATGACGACGATTGTACATGGGAAACAGAAGAGAGAATGAAGACGGTCCATCCCTTCCTCTTAGTTGGTATGACCCATTAATATCGTGTCACCTTACATCATTGTAGCTTGTACTATTCGTTAGAATTCCGCATGCTAGGTTAAGGCTATGGATGCATGGCTTGATGAATGCTAGTTTGGATGGTAAAATTGGTTGCTCATAGATGATAGGCATACATAATTATTTTGGTTGCTTGTGTTTGCTTGGGATTTCGGGGGCGAGATTCCTAAAAGAGGGGGGAGGGGGGAGAATGTAACGACCCACATTTTACGTAATGGAGGATCACAAAATATTTTTATTTAATTCCCAGAGGGTTGGATCATTCTCATATTTTGATATGTTGGTTATGGGGATGTGAGATATGTCTATAATTTTTACCAATTTTATTTGTGACCATTTTCCTCTATCAGTTTTGTATAGGGAATAATTTTTGATGGGGATCGAATCAGGTGCTGAGATCGATTTCTTTGGAAAGGAAGTGGTATTGCCAATTCCACAGAGTGGTCACATCAAAGATTTTGTTTAGCGGTTTGGGAGGAATCACTATTTTAGCGCTACACAATTTCTGGACAAACTAATTAGTCATTAGTGTGCTAATTAGTGAGGCCCATTAGTGGGCTGATAGGTTGGCTATATATAAGGGGTTAGAGGAAAGGAGAATAGTTTAGTTTCTTTATTTCTCTCATTTGGTTGAGCTTGTGATCCTCCTTGCTCAATCAAATACCTCTCTCCTCCATTAAAATCATATATTTAGATTTGAAGATTGAAAATCAACATCGAAGAAAGGCAGATCGCATCGAAGTGATTGATTCAAATGTCGTTCTTCATCGTTCTTCGCTGCCCGGATTAAAGATTAGAGGTTTTCAAACTATTTTGATGATTTGATGAGTGATAAGCATCTCTCGCATGGATTCAATCAAGTATATGGGTTGTTTGATCTTATTTTCATCCTTTCAAGTTTTTTCACCGAGATCTACATCATGGTAAGTATGTTTTCATTCGAATCGCCATAGGATCTAATCTATCAACTTAAATCAGAAAATTCATATGTTAATTCGTGTGTTTATGCAAGTTTAGATCCATTTGTTAATTCATTCACTGTTTTATCATGATTTGGTTAATTCATATGGTTATATGATGATTTATTGTTGTGCGATGTGTGTTGATGATTGCTATTGATTTTGGGTTGAAACTGATCGATTTGAATGAGTTGGTTACATGATGTTGTCGTTTAGTGATGGATCAGTTGAGATTGGAGATATCGATCAAGTCTAGAGTCAGGTCGTTTGGAGCTAGGTCATTTGACTTATTGGTCAAAAAACTTATTGGTCAAGAAATGGATGGGTCGTTAATGGCTTCGGGTTGGCCATAGTTGGGTCGTGGAGATCAGTTCATTGGATATCGGGTCGTTGAAGTCTCTGGATCATTAGAACTTAATGGATTAGAAGGGAATGATCGGGTCGTTCAAGATTTGATAGGTCAGGTCATTGAGCATCTAATGGGTCGGGTCGTTGGGTATCTGATAGGTCGGGTCGTTCAAACATTGATGGTTCGTTCGAATGATGGGTCGTTCGGCTATGGGTCGTTCAGCTATGAATCGTTCAAAACCTGCTGAGTTGGGTCGTTCAGAGACCTGATGAGTCGATTCATTTTTTATGGATTGGGCAGAAGATACTACAGCGTTTAACCAACGCTGTGGATGAGAATTTAAAAGCTATGGTGTGTTTTTCATAGCAGAAAGGATGAAGTGCTATGGATTAAATGTCGAACAAAAGTGTTGATTATTTTGGTTTACGAATGGATGTGACTTCGAAGTGAATTCAAGGAGGAATATTCGAAGTGATATGAAGTATTCGTTGATCGGCGAAATGCAACGAATATGCAGACGACTCAAGTGTGTGTCGAGTTCGTGGATAATGGTTGCTCAAGTGTGTTTTGAGATTATGGATAGTCGTAGGCGATGATGACTAGAGTTATGAAGGCTGAGGAATTATTGTTGTAGCAGGTTCTAGCGGACTCAAAGCAGGGGCATAATAGGGATGCTTAAAAGACTGGTTGAATGGTCGAGTACCCTTGGAAGTCACGATAGGCCTAGAGATATGAGTCACGATGTCATATGGAGTTTTTGCTAGAACCGGGGTTTACCATTAGCCCTTGATGGACGACATGATGTTGCGCCGGTCATACGATTAACGATGGTTTCAAAGCAGGATTGGTGGTGATAGCCAGAGTCATGGATGATGACTGTTTTGCTTGTATCGCCTTGTGTAGATCATTTAACGTTGAAGGAGATATCTCTCAATTGCTTGTCTGGTGTTGGTTTAGGCCTATGGGGATTGTGCTTGGGTGATGTCAATATCGATTAGGATGATCTACGCTTGATAAATGATTTCCATGAATGTACTATTTGTTTCTACCTGATTATTGTAAAGGCTATTACCATCGGATGTGGGGAAGACGGGTCGGGTTCTTCTCTGATGTGTTGGTAGATTAGTTGATTGATCTACCTGTTTCTCATATACTTTATTGATGATGTTAGATAGTTGTTTTATCGCTCATTATGACTGTTGTTTGACTCAAGGTTTTACGTTTCCTTTTATTACCTTGGGATGTTCATCCATGTGTTGGATGGGCAGGTTGAGTAGCAGGTGACAGGTAGTGGATATTGATGAGGACGATGCTGCTGAGCGACGACGAGCTGGAGGCTTACATATTAGTTTTCTATTATCTACTATTTGTTGTTTTTCTGCTACTATGTTGATGTATTCTCTGAGTGACTTGAAGAGAGGCACCTTGTGTAGACTCTTACACCGTTATCCAATGTTGTATGGATATTTCATGGTGATATGAAAAAGTTTAAGATTCTTCTCAATTCTGTTTCACTATTACTCCCTGTTGTATATGTTCTATTATATTTTATCCTTGCGCTGTGAGTTATACGATAGGTTTTGCTTGTGTTTATCTACCCTGATGATCGTCCATAGATGTCTAACACGTCTTTCAACGCATTACTTCCCTTGTTAAGCGTAGGAGTTATGGGCGATCGTCGCAGGTACCATGGGAAATACCTTAATATTGGTGGTAGCTACATAGATGTTATATTTGACTAATCTACTGGTAGGTAGATGGGAACGACGTGTGTGCAAAGCCTTGAGTGTTATTAACCCAAACTAACCTAATAAACAAGAAAACATAACTGAACAGTATATGTAGGGTTATTTCAGAATGTGTAATTTAGTCCAGTCACCAGAACATGTGTTCTGACCCCCTTCTCATAACACACTCGTAGGTCAGTTTATGGTAGATATAGGATAGTTTTGGATAATGGTTAGCAATATTATTTGTTTGGTAAGACTATATTTGATTATATTATATTTTATTCCATTCCGCTGTGAGATATTTTCTGAGCTCTGATATATTTTATATCTCTGCCTTTTCTGCAGGATACCAGACAAGTCAACTCGAGTTTCGGTAGATTGAAATTTTTGAGAAAAATTCAGTCTATGATCAGAATTCGGGTTGTTAGAGTATTTTTATATTATTTTATGTACTCATGCATGTTTACTACTTTTAATTTTGTTTACATCATATGAAGATGTGAGAAAGCTAGCTTTGGGTCCCATTAACGACATGTGAAAAGGTTAATATGCTCGATGCTATTTTGTTGGAATACAATGATACATTTACTGTACTTTTAAAGTAGTTCTTACTGTAGTTGTTTGAATGCTGCTTGTATTTTTTGCTTTATTGTATGAAAACATGGAAAGCACATGCAGTACTACTTGTCAGTAGAATTATCATGTTTTCATGGTTTTATATTAGTTCTTTTACAGTGAATATTTATACAAAAACTAACACACACGAGCTTTTAGCGTTCAATCTTTATACAGTATAACATTTTAAGAGGTTTTATATGTATCTCGAAGCTGATGCTTTAGTTTTTATATGTATCTTTTTACGGTAACTAATACACACAAGTTTTATATTAGTTCTTTTACATTAAATCATTTTACAGTAACTTATACACATGAGCTTTTAGCATTCAATCTTTTTATAGTATGCATTTTAGGAGGTTTTATATGTATTTAAAAGCTGATGCTTTAGTTTTTTTTCCTTCATATATCCTCCAAGTTTTTAAATAATCAGATTTGTTCTCAGATTTATTCTTACTATTTGTTCTTTCATCTATTTCCAGAAGTTTCCAATGGACTGGGAGCTATTCATTTGTGAAATGTATGCACACCCTTTTTTATAGTAAAATATATCATACTATTTGTTTGTAGTTCTTGTAGATCCTCTGAAATTTGAATATGATAGGCGAAAGCTTTGGTATGACAAAGCGTCAGCAAGACAACAAATGATTTCTAGTTTTACAGTTTATCTTTAATGTCTTTTGGTGTACCATTTTGGTTACTTTGAAATATCCAGTGTTATGGAAAGATTTAGAGACTGTTAACTTTGAAATGTAGTTTGTTTGGGTCAATGTTTTCAATTAATTTGTTTTGTACTTATGTTTTAGCCTACTGAATGTTGTATTAAGTCAGTACCTAGTCCAAATTAATTTACCAACGATTAATTTTCATTAAAACGCATTGTCATTGCGTTCAATTGTAAACTACTGTGTATAGTGTACAAGGCAGTTTATGTTCAATTTTATCAAAATATAATAAGTGAATAACCGCCCAAACCAAACCAATTTGATTCAGTTTGGTTTAAGTTCGGTTTCACTTTAAATCGGTTCGGTTCGGTTTGGTTAAAATATTATTTGGTTTCGGATTGATTATATTTTTTATGTAAAACTGGATTGAACCAACTGTTTGCTCACCCATAGTGGAAAATCCTTCATGATTGACTTCCACTCGATGTGAACCATATAAGGATCGGCATCCGAATCGTCTCTCGCTGTCAATGCCGTCGATCGGGCTCGGTGGAGTTGATCGCTCACTTACACTTTGAAGGGGAGGTTGCGTTTGCGGTTTGGTCTTTTTTTGGGGACTTGGTTGGTATCATAAGATCCCTACCAAGCCAGTAAGACCAACAACTTGGTTGGTGGGCGAGGGGGCTTGGAAAGGATCATAGGTCGTTCATTTTCAAATTTATCCGTTGCCCTATCTACTAGCACCTGTGGTGCTCTCGAAATAAGGTGGTTTTCGATGAAACCCCCATATTGTCTTCTGCCATCATCGGGAAAGTTTCAAATGTTGTCTTTTCGCCTTCAGAGATAGACACTTCTTAGCCAACCTTTTTCCTAGTTCGTCTTTGTTGGCGTTTATTACTTATGGCTCTCGCCCGCATGCGGGTATGGGTTGATGTTTGGGTCTTTTTTTAAGGTCCTTGCTACAAATTTGATGGTTCAAGCTGGTTGCTTCTAGGCCTCTTGTTGTGTCGCTCTGGATGGCGTGCATTTCGCTGGTTGCTTTTGGAGTCTAAAGTGGGGTACCTACCTTATGGCGCTTGAGTCCGGTTGTCTTTCGATCACCGGAGTAGTCTTGGTTTGCATGCTTTTCCCTTGGGTGCCCTAGGATTGGGCATCGGCTGGTTTCTATTGCTTATTGCCTTGGATTTGGTTTGGGTGTTGATTATGAAGTGCCTATGGCCCTCCGTGGTTGGTGCGATATTGGTGTGGGGCTGAGTCTTGCTGATTTTTTTTGTATAGTCCTTTTTGTATATTCTAGACCGTTTGTTTATTTTATGGGTAGTTGTTTTGGATTTTCTGGATTTCTTTTTTATTAAGCTCAGACTATGCTGCAAGTGCAGCACTACTGGTATGTTTTTGTGAACCACCGAAAAAAAAAATTCTCCATTTTGAATATAGATTGCTTCTTTTTGGTAAAAATAAAATAAAATTGGGCACCTACTGAATTGTCTGGTGACAAAATTTTGTTAAACCATGGGTTAAGAACTTTTTAGTTAGATGAGTTGCAGTGTATCCCTTCATCCCTTTAAATAAACAAAATATCAGTTTCGTGTTAGTTTCTTTTTAAGCTTTAGCAAATATTCATATACAATTTAAATCCAGTTAACAGTATTAAATTTGATTTCAGTTAAAAAAGCTACATGATAATAAAATTCACCATTAATAACAAAAATATATTTGTCACTTTTCCATAATCCGTTACCGCTAAATTTTTCATTATGTATTCTCTTTCATATACAACTTTGGTGTTCCCCTTTCTGTCTGCTAGGTCCCAAATAGCATAGCCATGCCTTAAATACGACCTATGCATACTTGTATGCACCCGTATGCAAAAAGATATTTAATTTTTATTTAATAAATATTTAGTGTAGGAAAATAATTATGCTTTTATTACGTGCCAAGTGAAAAAAAATGATAGTCAGAAATGTTTTATTTCACATAAGGGGTGTAAACAGGTCAGATCAAACCAGACAAAAGTGTGTTATTTTTTTAATATAAAATATAATATAATAAAACAAAATGGGAGAATCTAGCCATTCTCCAAAGGATCACAAAAACAATTCTACAGAATGCAGAAACCATGCACACAAAAAATACAATAACAAAATACATCTAAAACAGAACATAGGCATAAACCAAAATCTAGCTCAGCAGTAGATAAGGCCATAGAGGCCTCAGCAGACAGTCGATGAAGCAGAAGGTAGTGCTGAAAACACAAAGCTCCACTGAAGACATACTGAGAGCGATTGCAGCAGACGAGCCATCCAAGTAAAACCATAGATAAGGGAAAGATATCGTAACTGACGGCCCTGAAACTCAGAAGCCTCCAGGTCAACATGCTCCATTATAACAAGCGAGGCATCCGAAGTCAGAGTGATCATCCAAATCTCCTGATCCAAAATAACTCCAGCTCCACCTGCTCCAGCTGTCCCACCTGGATGAAGTATAGTAAGCACCAACCTGCTCCTGACAGACCAATTGATAACCAGTAGTCCTAAATCTGCATAACTAGTAATCGACATAAGATCGAGGGGGATAGTGTGGAAAAGAGATAAACAACAGAGAATAAAACCAAAGCCTAACTTAAACAACGAAACTAAAAATCAATAGATACCTGCCCTGGGAGCGACCGATATCGAAGAGACATAAAAGGCCGTAGCCCACCTCCTAAAGTGGGAGTTGATGACTCCCCAGAAAGGCCTACCACGAAACGCAAGGAACACATCGTTCCTTACTTTCCAAATAATGATAGGCGGGTCCATAGCCACTTCGTCAAAAAATGCCTTATTCCGCGAGCACCAGATATGCCAGCAGATTAGCACTACACCAAAAAGCTCATTTTGGCAGTGCTCAAATCCGTATCAAATGCAATTTGGCAGTGCTCAGATCCGTATCAAATTAATGCGTGTTTGTTACTTAGGCACGCCCTAGAGCCGTATCAAATTAGTAATTTAATACGCCTAAACTGTATCAAATGTACCAGTTTGATACACCTTAAACCCATATCAAATTTCAATTCGACACGCCTTAAAGCCTTATCAAATTATCAAATTTGATACACATTTTAATTGTATCAAAGTATCATACTGACACTCCTTATAGCCTTATCAAATTATCAAATTGATACGCCTTATAGCCTTATCAAATTAGCAAATTGATATGCCTTATAGCCTTATCAAATTGATACGCCTTATAGCCTTATCAAATTAGTGGATTGATACGCCTTAAGCGTATCAATCCACTAAATTGATACGGCTATATGGTGTATCAATTTGATAATTTAATACGGGTTTAAGGAGTGTCAAATTGATAATTTGATACGGGTTTAAGGAGTGTCAAATTGATAATTTGATATGGGTTTAAGGTGTATCGAATTGAAATTTTGATAAGGCTTTAAGGCGTATCAATTTGATAATTTGATAAGGCTATAAGGAGTGTCAAACTGGTAAATTTGATACGGGTTAAGCACATCAAATTACTAATGATCATCCAGATAATACGTATCTAATGTACGCTACTTCACCCATTGATATATATACACAACAAAGAAAATACGCTGCACCCATGTAACAGTACATTAAGAAAATACACAAAGCATAACTTCAATTAATACATAAAACATAACTTCAATTAATACACAAAGCATAATTTCAGTTAATACACAAAGCATAACACAATTTATACAAAGCGTAGTGTTCGATCGAAGTTCTTGCTCTAAAGAAAAAATTTGGAGATAACTAAACTGTAGTAGTCGAGCCGCTTGTTCCAACACCTATAAAAAAAAGAATATGTGAATACACAACCAAGTTGAAAGTGTCTAAAATCAAAAACCAAAGTGAATCTAAGAGTAAAGGAATGCGATGACAGTTTAATTAGTGCTGAGGAGTGAGGAGGTCCGACCAATATGAGAATGACTCTATATCAACCCATGCGGCTTGAAGTGTTCAACAAGATCACCTGAACAATCACCGTCATCCCTGAATCCCTGCACTTCTATCAACCTCCTGCTCCCTAAAAAACTTCATTCCTTACACAACCACTAAACCCCTTTCTTGATCAGTCACAGCCATCCTTAAACTCCCCAGACAACAAATTGAACAACTCCTCGATGCTCCGTTACCGCATTACAGCCCCAAACTGTAACGGTACAATCACATAAAGCACCAACATCACCAAACTGTTTCTGACACCCTCCCTCACCAAGGACAAACAGCAACCACCTGCATCTGCTAATGGAACAAAACACACTCGCCATGCACACAATCCTCCCATTGCACCCATACAGCTACTCTAGCCATTGCCTACCACCTTCAATTTGCAACTCAATCCCCTTACTTTAATTCAATCTCCGGACACCACTAAGGACAACAGTTCAATCACTGCTCGATACTTCTTATAATCAGCCTAGGCCCGAAACCATCTCTTCGACTTGCACCAAGTCATCCAGAGACTTAATTCACCGAAAAGCAACCCAATCGCCAACCAAATGTCCTGCCCCGTGTACATCATTGCAGCTGTTGCGTTACTTACACAAAATCCTGATTTACTATCAGAAACTGTTTCATCAAACTAAGAACAAACCTCATAAAAATTGGTACATGAGATTCGAAACCAATTGGTTGAAAAGTCTGGATAGTAAATGTAGTCAAACAAGGCATATGAAATTGCATCAGCATCCATCACGACAAATTTTCCAGACCATGTGATAAACAAACAGAAACCCAATCTACCATCTTAAAAAGATTTGCTTTCCGAATCCATAAATGAATTAAGAACACAAAAGAACATCAAGGAAACTGGGTCTTTTTCCAAGATCAGAACAAATCATACAAACAGAAACCCAATCTCACCCGCGACGTGATTATAATCAGCCAATTTTGAAGTACTTGTAGGTTCTAATCGGTTGCTAAAATTAGCTAATCGCTGTTTTTTACTATTCATGGGTCGGACAATCGAATATGTTGCACCTCCTCAGCACTAATTATTTAACAAAAATGGCAGCTTACCCATGTAAGAGTTGCTAAAATATCAACCTTGCTATATTTATAACATAGTAAAGATATACGGCTATCAATAATAAAAAATACGATAACAAAAATTTAGTTATTACCTTAAATGAGCATATTACAGGTACCCTTCTGAGGCTTGTACAATATACCACTCGCTATTTAAGAAGCAATTTAACATAATGTACCACCAACGTCCATCATCTTCAGCATCTAAGACTGGATACCTAAACAACAAAGAAGATAGTACATTTGAATTAAATAGAACAATCAAAGCTAGTGAAGTAAGAATCTGATAAGCATTTATCCGAAAAAGCAATTAGCAAATAACAACTGCGTCCATTTTACTTGAATTTGGAGCTTACCCTCTGCCAGGAATGTCAGTGTATTAGGTAGCAACTATGACAGAATAATAAAGATGAAATAATGAAAAAAAATCCCATTTTCGCTGTATCAGTGTTAATCACTGTTTGAAATGAAGTGTTAGTACCCGGAATGTTCTGCACCAACACCAAGCCACCATGGACTCAGACATATATGCAACCATGCTGGTCGAATCAAGATTGAAGGCGAGGAACATGGAGCACATGCACACGTGGTGGCTTGGTGTTGGTGCATAACTTTCCGGGTACTAACTATACTGTATGCACATAACAAAAGGAAATTATACAAGAGAGAACCCGCGACTTGCAGTGAAGAATCCGCGACTTGCAGTGAAGAATCCGCGAGGTAAGCTGGTTTCAGAGCAGTGAAGCTTTCCGGGTACTGACATGAAGATACCATATGCACAGTTTGCAGTGAAGCTATCCATGTGACATACGGTATCCATGTGACACTTTCCGCAAACGGTATCCATGTGACACATTTAAACCGTATCTAATGACAACCATATCTAATGATCATTATCTTCACTACAAACTATCCACGAAGATACCATATGCACAGTTTGCAGTGAAGCTATCCATGAAGAATCCGCGACTTTCAGAGCAGTACCGTATCCATGTGACACTTTCCAGGTACTAACATAATATGAAATAAGGAGCCATCGACATAAACTATTATTATGTATAAAAGTGCCCACTTTATCAGTCGTCAAAACATTGTTCCGACCCTCCTCGTTACAACCTACATGATATCTAGAAGGATGTATACTAGTAAAAGGGGAAACAATTAAAGGACAAGTTTCTTACCCATGTTCAACACTGACAAAAACACTAGACATTATACGTAGTCTGATATGCATTCTTTTGTTTATTTTCACGATACAAACCAACAATCCATGTTCTGATGAACTTGATTTTTCGATTTAGCGAAAATTTAAACCCACTAAAGTGCAATTGTTACAAGTGTTCAAGTATAAACTAATCAACTAATGAATTTATAAAGCTACATATAGGAATGGGTATCGTCCGGAGTGAGGATCTGTTTGCTGCATTTGGAGAGTTATTAGATCTATCTTATATTCCACCTCAAAAGCAAAGATCATTTGAGTGCCAACGGAAAAAAAATGACGCAAATAATGTCACTTTAATATAGGTTCAATGTATAATGCTGTTAATGCATTTCATTTATGTTGTTTGTTGCGCTTGCAGTGTTACCTTCTGTTTAGATTGCACCTTTTAATTAGTGGATTAATCACTGTGATAAATAAAACAGTGTATATTTGAAAATAAATCATAGCATCTTTCTTTTTGTGAAACTTTGTTATGCATATAAGATTTTCTGGATTATATTTATTTCATTAACTACATAAATGAAAGTGCAAAATTGATGATAAAGGGAAACTGATTTTCTACAATAAATCGTATACATATGTTAAAACTGATTTTCTACAAAAATCAATCTAAAACAAACTTTAATTTATATGAAAAATTATGCCTTTCTTACAAAATAAGAGATAAATTTTCTGCTATTATACTGGAAATAATAAAGGGAAATTGTGCATGCTTGGTTCCTTAATAAAGTAAACCTAACTAATGCAAAATAAATAAAATACCTCCACCTTTGTCCAAACATACAGATCTCTTAACCTAAGAAGGTACCCAATCCTCAATGTAACTCAAAAAATTCACTAGTTGATTAGTTAATACATGAACATCCACTCATGCTCCTACATCCATTTGAATGTTATTTACATCACTAAGACATGAAGTTAATTAGTTTTAGGCCATAAATGAAATGTAATAAAAGCTAATAAGTTCTAAACAAGCTAAATTTTTATGGCCAGTAAATAAGAGAACAAAATCCCAAAAATTGTACAATATGTACGAACTTCACAATATCTATACCCATCCGTAATATGTATATTCCTGCATATTATTAAAATGCAAAAAAGGAAATCCACGAAAAATTATACTGTATATGAATTAGTCGGATATCACAAATGATAATAAAAGTGAGATGAATCGTGCAGTTGCTATAAATCAATGGCAATGGGAAGCCGATAGTTTCATTATATAATCTAGGCAATGATTCAAAAATATACCCAGCTATGCCTCTACTGAATGGATGACAGGGAAAAATGAAATTGTCAACGCTCAATTTCAGTTCAAAGATCACATAAAGCTTTATATCTAATATAGGTTTTTGGCAAACATTTAATTCATCATACAGGACGAGAGTTCAAACCATTCATCACACTTGAATTCCAACACTAATTCACATGCCATTCATAAGATTTCAATAGTTATTGCGGTATGAATACTTTACTAATATAATTTCCATACACAACCATTTAAGTAGCATAAATAAAAAATATATACCTGCTCCAACGTCTAAAGATATCGAATTAGACTCTTCGGATGACACAAATACCCACCCACTCCGACTTCATCATAGGTATCTGCAAACTGATGATTTATTTTGTTGGTTTTCTCATTTGGTACCAGTATACTGTCTAAAACCAACTTTTCATGTGTAGATGGTACATTTTTCCCATGAAATTTGGACGATGTAGAATCTCGACATACAGTACCTGTTGCAATAAAGTTGTCAAGATATATCCAACAAAATAACTACATCAAAATCAACTAATAATAAAAAAAAATACCTATTGCTACTATGTCTAGATCAGAGTTGAGAATTTCACATTTTTTATTGTTCGAAACATTGGTCGTAGCATGCGACTGAGAAGCAACGACTTTAGAAGAACCGCGTTTTGTACTGTGTCCTCCATCAGAAGGAGTTAATGGTGCGCTGATTCTTTGTTCGATGTTTCCTACCATTCGAATCAGAAGCTCCATTTGCCCAGACAAACTTCCCACATTACCCTCTAAATTTCCCACCCTCATTTTCAACTCATCGTTGTCTTGATGAACATGTTTGAATCGTTTCTGTGCAATAGCACAAGCCTTAACATTAATTAGTCTTTGATATGACGGACCCAACACCGCGGCTCCTACCCTTTGTATCCTTACCCAACACCTGTGATAAGATATCTTCATCCACTGTCAATTTTTCTTCATCACTATCGGTAATCTTTTCCTTCAATTTAGCAATTTGATCCTGAGATATGATATTTTTTATATGAATAAAGAAATTTCAAATAATACGCAATTTAGTATTTTTGTAACTTACGAAGTACACAGAAGCGGCATCTGATAAGCTACCATCTTTTTTTGTGTGTGTCTTCTCCCATATTTGACGGCGGTTGATATTTGCAGATGGATCTGCAATGATCTGCAATATATGTCATTTTGTGTACATTTTTTGTCATAATTGGGGGTATTATACTATTTTTGAAATAAAATGAATATAAATTACCATTTCGTGTTCTATTCTAGCGTGACTTTTACGTCCTGCATGGTGAGCATAGCTGAGCAATAATCTATTTTTTTTTCCTGACTTCCTTCTTCCGTTCACTTCAGGCGTTGCTTCATTTTTATGAACTCATTCCAATCTTCTTGAGCAATTTTATGCGAGCAATTTTTCAGCCGTTCTTCGTCATTGTCGAAAACGTCATAAAAACTTGCTCTCAAGTTTTTCTTGTGCCTCCTAAGAGCCTCGGCCATTCTTTTAAAAAATATTTCCTTTGAAAGTGGCTCAAGCGCATACATTTTCTGCAAAAATTAAGAGGCAACTGTAAAAATAGACCATAGACATTTAAGTGTTATATCACTAAATTGCTCAAGTAAAAACTTACCATTAACTGGTTCCAAACGTCGTCCTTATATGTTTTGGGTACTTTATCCCAACTTATGAATGATATCGGCACATGAACTCTTACTAGTTTACCAAGCATAGTAGCGACTTTTGAAGCATTTTCTGAGACTGGAATACCAAGTAGGTTTTGATCAACTTGCTGCTCTTTTGAACATGATGCATGTGATGATGTTTGATTTTGTGACATAGTTTCCTACAAAATATAATATTACTAATACATGTGCATATCACTACTATGCTCAATAGATTATCCACAATTCATAAGTTAACATATGGTTTTGGTATATAAAAAAACATTCAACAATTCATGGCATTCCAAATACATGTGATTCCCTTGTAAAAAACATATTCAACGAGTCACAAGTTAACACATGTGATTCCCTTAAAAAAAAGCATCATTCAACAATTCATAAGTTAACATATGGTTTTGGTAAACAAAAAACATTCAACAATTCATAACATTCTAAATACATGTGATTCTCTTGCAAAAAAAAAAGCATTCAACAATTCATTAGCTAACATATGGTTTTGGTAAGATCTTCTAATTTTTCATTGTCTTCAAAAGCTGATTGATAGACGATAGGAAGCTCAATGTCATCCACATTTGTAGTCAACCGTTTTGGTGTATGCAAAACCACAGACCATTCGTTATTTTTTAAATCTTTTGAGTAGAACACTTGGCTCGCTTCTGATGCAAGAATAAATGGTTCATCATTTATGTTGTCTTTGTTCTTCAATTTTCCTAAATTAACCATGATCAAGTTTGAAACGGGGTCTATTTTGCAACCATTGATCTTATCCTCGACCTTTACCCAATCACAATAAAAAAATGTTTGTTTGAAGTCAGTGTAATCCAACTCAAGTATCTGCTGAATTACTCCGTAATACGTTGTTTCTGCTTCCTTATAATTTTTATCTTTACCACTCGTTCTAAATTTTGTAATTGCTCTCATGCATACACCACTATCTTGTGTTACCATACGATTTTTGTAGAAAAAAAATCCATTCACTCGGTACTTCGTATAACTAATCGTCGTGAAGTTCGGCCCGTGTAATAGCCGCCAAAGAGTTGGATCAGCATCCTTACAATTCAACAACTACATAAAACACAAGTGAAAAAAGCATGGTCACGTATTGCCAACTTATAAACACGTGAAATACTAAGATGATGTAATACCTCATTATGTAACCATAGAGTAAAATCTTGAACGACTTCGACAGTTGTACCTCTGCCTCGTGGTTGACATCTAGTGCTTTTCGCATAAGAGTTATAACTTCTATGGAAAACACATCAAAATAAATATACAAATTGAATTAAAACATTGAAATTCGAAATAAATTCATGAACTTACTTCTTCCATTCATCCAATCCATCATACTTATTAAGAACCCATCTACGCACTTGTTCAAACTGTACTTGGGTTAACGTTATATTTTTACCATTATCTAAAGGTATCTCATCAGCAAACTCATCATCCTCATCTAAAAATGCTTCGCGGGTATGTTTATGATTGCCATAACCTCCGTTTGGCATATATTCCATGCAGTAAAGGCTAGCTTCTTGTATAATATATCCTTCTGCAATACACCCTTCAATATATCTTTTGTTGCGCACATATCTTTAAGATGTTTTCATCAACCTGTGAATGTGATCAATTATATATTGTACAAGATAGATATTTATACCGAATAATTATACACATAACTGAAATTATTTATTTACCGTTCAGAAGGATACATCCATCTATATCTGACAGGACCACCAGTCAATGCATGATCAGCTAAATGAATGATAAGGTGGATGCTGATATCAAAAAATGCAGGTGGAAAATGTTTTTCAAAAACTTACATTGCTTCTACCAAACTAGCTTTTGCTTTTATAAGGTGTTCCCTATTGATCACCTTTGAGCACAAAATGTTAAAGAATAAAATAATACGATGAACGGCATTTTGTAGATCCTTATGTTGTGTATAAGAATGTTGAAGTAATACCGGAAGCAAATGTTGCATTATGACGTGGTAATCATGTGACTTCATATTTCTTAGATCGGGAGGATTGATGCTCACATTGTTGCGGAAGTTAGAAGAGAATTTATTAGGTACTTTCAGGTTTTTTGAAACACCCCACCTCCATTAAGGTCACTCACAAAGGGAATGCCTTAACTTTGGTGGAGGTTTATAAGTAAAAGCCACAGATGAACTCAAGACAGATATAAGTACACATATTTTAAACAGCAGAAACCAAACAAACTTTTATTTCATCAATACGTGTATCAAACAAAGATTCCCATAATTGTCTCAAAATACTTTCAACATTACAACCTCATAATTGCCTTGATTATTAAAGAAGCATGAAAACATAAATAAAGTGACAAAAATCCCCATAGTGATATCCAAAGCCATTATCTGAGCAAGAAAGATCCAAATCATACATCTACGTTCTTGGTGCTTGTAAAGAGCCTGACTGAGTTGAGCTGTTTCCTCCCTGTGGACCTGGGGGGGGGGGGACGAAAGAAAATAAGACGAAAAGAAAATAGGGTCAGACATAAAGCCTGAGTAAATCTAGTAACTCTTCAATATGTGAATAAGAAAAGGATATGATGGATATAAACTAAAAATAGGAAAGTGTCACAGGCTAAGGAAGTGTCGAATGTACTATCACACCCATACTATATCTCTGCACCTACTCGAGTTTATTTTAACTGGCACCCCATGGTGAGGGTGAAGTGATCCCCATTCTTATTAAAGATCGACTCCTACTCGCGCTAACATGTGTCATACGGGCCCCAAGAATTGTAGATACCTATGTTGGTCCCACCATGGGGTGTATCAAGACCCATGGGGCGGCCCCGACACAAAACTAGAAGACATAGGTTATACTACTGGTGTCCCCAGTGCCCTGGTTGTCTGCTCCAGAGTGTGTGCACGCCCGCACCCTGTTAGACCTGCACTGTGCACCCACCGCCGTCGTTTGACCGCTTACAATCAGCCCAGTAATCGTGCCCCACCCTGCCTAGTTTCAGGGTACCGTTGATACCTAACTTTGGGTTACTGCTGAAACGGGTCCCTCGTTTCCAGGATTTTCTAGTCAAACATGTTAAGTGGTTAAGTGTCTGTATTTACCTAACCCCACCCATCAATTCTTGTTAACATGTTGAATTTGGTTAAGTGTTATAGTTGACTTAACCCTACCATCTGTCCTTAGCCTCTTAGGAGCACCAGACCACTCTCATTAGACAGGTATTGCTACAGTTACTGGATATGCTGGTCGGTTCCGGGCAGGTTTACACCGTAGCTCAGTCTAACCTCGGGTCCTTATTGGGCTCAATGCTTAACCACCCAAATTGGATAGGTATTGTTGTGACTACTGGACAGCCGGGCGGGTTCGGGCAGGTTTACATCACAACTCAATCCAACATCGGGTTAAGCATATCGTGTTTTCTAAATTTACATATTTTATTACTTTTCAACTATATGTAAATGTCATATCTTTTATTTTTGGGTATTTCAATTCATACCGCTTATGTGTCATGATCATTGGCATGTGCCAAACATGCCAACATATGTTTTCATATTTTACACCCAACGTTATTACCCCCGTTTGTTCGCAACGTTATAACATGTGTTGGGCTTATCACAATTTAGCCCAACTTTATAAACGTGAGGAAAAGGGGAAATCATGAACATGTAATACATAAAGATGTGTGGCGCATGAACTTGCAATTTGGCGATTCAACTAACATATAACATGGGTCATGTGAACTTGCATTCAAATCAAAGTATGACTAAGTAGGTGACATATGAAATGGCATAGTTTAGGCAAATACAAACTTGTGTTCAAACATGTTAACTTGGCATAATATCAACCACAAAACTAGCATGTTGTATATTCACAAAAATGTACAATTTTTTACATCTAATCATATAGCCTATTTCAACATGAACTTGCATAGTTTATGAAACCCAAACGATGTTTGACATAGAACCAATTATATTTTGCAAATAAACATGAACTTGCATAGTTTATGAAACATAGATCCAGTTATACTTGCAAATATAAATCTAATTATACTTGCCAATAAACATAAGGATGATATCATAGGTTTTGGGTCATGTAGGCATAAAAGGTCTATAACATGTTTACACAAATTCTAATTTAGACTAAGGGAATATACATAGTCCATGCCATCGACATATACAAAAAGGGATCAATTTCTAGTTTTTGCCACAAGCTTGCAAGTGCCATTGTTTTTCATATACAATTGTTCAATAGGTTTGCATCAATCAATTTATGCCACAAACATCAATACACAAGTCATGATAGAACCATTACAATACACAATGATTATAACAACACGATTCTATTTTCATTTACATCGAATCACATCATAGTTTTTATTCATATTTTGAAAGGTCACTATACTTACAACGTGTGATGAATTCTTGTTTTCTGTTTTCTGTTATTCTGATTTGGAGATGCTCTCCTTTGGGTAGCAAAGTTGCATTGAATGATTTGATTAAGCTTTGATCTTCTTCTAATTTGATTCATCTCTTAGGCTTGTCTCTAGGCTTTCTAATTGACGGCCATTCCTAGTTCCTCTCCAGCAGCATGACGGCTTTTGTATTCTATTATTTGTATGAATTTAGGGTTAGACTTGAGTTGTATTTATAGAATTTTAAATTGTTTTGAGCCGTCGATGAAGCTAGGGTGAATCCAGACCATCCGTCTCAAGAGAGGCCAATAAGAAAGAGACATGTAAGCCCTAGTGACTCAGCCAAGCATCAGAATTCGACCAGACCCTGACCAGGCCAGCCAGGACCTGACCAGCAGGTCTTTCTGACCTGGGCGCACTTGGCAGGTGCGCCAGGCCAAAATTGTACTGGCGCACTTCCCAAGTGCGCCAGTTCAACTTTGTTCTGGCGCACTTCACAAGTGCGCTAGTGCATTCTGACCCGTTTTCCGGTTTTTCTGCCCAACTTCGTTCGTCCATATCTTCTTCATACGATATCCATTTTATGCAAACTTGAACTATATCTCAAGCAGAATTTCGAGACGAACGCAATGGCGTAACCCATTTCCCTTGATTTCATCATTTATAATTAATTATACTTTAATTCGTGAAGCTTAACGTTATAGAATTCACGGGGTATTACATTCTCCCCCACTTAAAAGGATTTCGTCCCCGAAATCTTCAAGTTAGGAAGAATGTATATCCTACCATCCAACAGTCCATCTACTCAACCAACAAACACAGGCATCCACTGTCCTTAAAAGACTTCTAATGCTTCATGATCATATGCATAGTGTGTGTACCTGTCCTTATCTAATGCAGAAATCAGGCGGTCTACTGATTCAGTTGACCTCCTTAATGCGAATCATGTAAGTGTCATGAATCCATTATGTATGCAAATTTTTCGTACTCATAATTCTACATGAGTGCACAATTATTCATACAAATGCGACGACCATATGACAACATATCAAGTTTTCAACCATATTCAAATAAGAATACATATATGCATGTGCAATATGAAGTGATTGAGCCGATCTAAGACCTAGGTTGTGTGTATATGCATCCACGAGCAACCACTAGCAACCACTTGCAGCCATCAACCATAATATGTTTCAAATACATGTTTACATCCAAAGGGGTTTCTACCTAAGGATAAAGGATAACATCGAGGAGATATACCTAAAAAGATAGATACAAGCACAACTTAAGAAAAAGAGAGGTCAAAGATGTACCTTCAAAAAGAAGAGGGTAGGCAGCGCGTATTTTGTCCTCAGTTTCCCAAATCGCGTCTTCCTCGGCGTCGCTCCACTGAACTTTAACGAGTTTGACTTCGCGGTTGCGTAGCTTTTTCACTTCAGTTCCTATGATGCGGGTTGGAACTCTCCTCACAGTTGCTTCGCGTTCCACTTCGGCTTCTTCTAGAATGCTTGGCTCCACCACTTCCGCTGATTCATGTAGACATTTCCGGAGATGAGAAACGTGAAAGACGTTGTGAATTCCAGCCAATCTTTCAGGCAGATCTACTCTATAAGCCATTTTCCCAATCTTCTCGATGATAGGGAACGGTCCTACAAATCTTGGTGCTAGCTTTTCTGCGGATCCAAAGCGAACGATGTTCCTTAAAGGGGATACCTTAAGGAAAACCTTGTCCCCAACCTCAAACTCAAGGTCGGTCCTTCTTTTGTCGGCGTAGGATTTCTGTCTGTCTTGGGCTGTCTTCATTCTCCTGCGTATCAAGTCCACTTTCTCTGAAGTTTCTCGAATCATGTCTGGCCCAAGTATAAGCTTATCTGTAGACTCCCACCAACAAGTTGGTGATTTGCACGGTCTTCCATACAAGGCTTCGAAGGGTGCCATGCCGATGGTAGCTTGGTAGCTGTTGTTGTAGGCAAATTCCACTAAAGGAAGGTGATCCTCCCAAGTCCCTCCAAAGTCAAGAACGCAAAGTCTTAAAAGATCCTCTAAAACTCTATTCACCCTTTCCGTCTGGCCATCTGTTTGGTGGTGATAGGCCGTGCCTAAACATAGCTGTGTGCCTACAGCTTCTTGTAGACTCCGCCAAAACTCACTTGTGAAAATAGGGTCTCGGTTACTAACAATGCTGGAGGGTATCCCATGGAGTCGAACTATTTCCTTGAGATAAAGAGATGCTAGAGATGAGGCAGTCCTTCTACTCTTTATAGGTATAAAGTGGACGCTTTTAGTAAGCCTATCCACTATTACCCAAATGCTAGTGTTGCCTCTTCTCGACCTAGGCAGTCCATCAATGAAGTCCATTGAAATGCTATCCCACTTCCACTATGGGACCTCTAGAGGGTGAAGTAGTCCTCCAGGCTTCTTTTGTTCTGCCTTGACCCGTTGGCAGGTCATGCACTTAGAAACGAAATCTGCCACGTCTTGCTTCATGCCGCTCCAAAAGAAAGTCCTTTTTATATCCTTGTACATCTTATCACCGCCAGGGTGTATAGTCATCTTGGAATGATGCGCTTCCTCGAGAACCTTCTTTGTCAACTCCCTTGCTTGTGGGATGCATAATCTTCTATCTCGTCTCAACCAACCCTTATCATCGATGGCGTATCTACTGAGGTGACTAGAAGTCTCACCCCTAATAAGTTTATCAATCACATCAACAAGCTGAGGGTCTTCACGTTGTGCAGCCCCTATTGAGTCCAAGAGAGCAGGGCGTACTTCGAGAGATGCTAACAAACCCGGTACAAAATCCGAGGAGGGCCTAAAGTTAAAACTGGCTATATACTCCAAGTTTTGCCTTTCCACAAAGAGAGGGCTTAGGGTCAGTTTCTTTCGGCTCAACGCGTCTGCTACCACGTTGCCTTTTCCGGGAGTATAGGAAATTTCAAAATCATACGAGGCAAGAAACTCCATCCATCTTTGCTGCCTCAAGTTAAGATCCTTCTGGGAGAAGAGACATTTCAACGATTTATGGTCAGTGTATTATTCAAACTTCTTACCTAGGAGATAATGGCGCCAAGACTTAAGTGCAAAGACGATGACGACCAACTCAAGATCGTGGGTTGGGTAGTTCTTTTCATGAACTTTCAATTGTCTTCCGCCATAAGCTACTACCCTTCCTTCTTGCATTAGAACAACGCCTAGTCCCGTTCCACATGCATCCGTGTATACTGTGAATATTTTGCTTCCGTCAGGCAGAGTTAGAACTGGGGCTGTTGTGAGAGCCCTTTTTAATCGTTGGAAAGCAAACTCGCAGTCCAAATCCCAAGTGAACGCCAGATTCTTCTTTGTTAGCCTTGTGAGTGGGGCTGAGATTTTCGCGAAATCCCTAATAAACTTTCAATAAAAACCGGCTAGCCCAAGAAAGCTTCGAACTTCGGTTGCATTTCTTGGTGTCTTCCAATCTTGCACTGCCACCACTTTCGCGGGGTCCACAGCCAACCCTTATTTGGACACTATATGCCCAAGAAACCTTACTTCTTTTCTCCAGAAGTGACACTTGGAGAATTTGGCTTTTAGTTGATGTGCACGGAGAGTATCCATGATTTCTTTCAGATGCTGAGCATGTTCTTCCTCACTCTTTGAGAAGATTAAGATATCATCTACGAAGACAACCACAAATTTGTTGAGGAATTCTCTGAACACCCTGCTCATTATGTCTACGAAATAAGCGGGTGCATTTGTCAAGCCGAAAGGCATGACAAGCCACTCGAAGAAACCGTTTGGGGTTCTGAACGTTGTCTTATCAATGCTATCTTCAGCTACTCTTAGCTAATGGAACCCAGATGCCAAATCAAGTTGGGTGAAGACCGTCGCACCTACAAGCTGATCAAACAAATCGTCGATTCGGGGAAGAGGGTGCCTATTTTTCTTGGTCAATTTGTTTAACTCCCTATAGCCGACGCAAAGGCGAAGCGAACCGTCTGCTTTGGTTGCGAACACCACTGGAGCACCCCATTCCGAAATGCTCCATCTAATGAACCCCTTTTCGAGAAGTTCTTTAACCTGCTTACTGAGCTCCTTTCTCTCCCTTGGAGCCATGTGTCTGACAGGTAAAGCTACAGGCTTTGCGTTATCCACAAGATATATGCGGAAGTCTATTTCCCGCCTCGGAGGTAAGCCTTTCACTTCCTCAAAGACATCCGGATATTCCCGGACTACTCTAACTGATTGCAAATTCTCATCAGAAGCATCAAGCGACTCTAGATAACTAAGCATAACAACATTCAAGGGATTACAAGAAATTTCTAGAGTATTACCAAGCTGAGTCAAGAGTCTAACTACTCTTTTCTCACAGTCAAGAATGGCACTATTACTGGATAACCAGTCCATGACTAAGATCAAACCATATCCCGAGAAGCCCAAAACAAAGGCACTACAACTAAACTCAACGCTGAGAATAGAGATTTTCAAACCCAAACAAACCATTGACAAATAAGCGGAGCCCCCAATTGGATTTGAAACTACTAAGGGATCTTCTACCATACTAGTGTCTAGATGCAGAGATTCTACTAAGGCAGATGAAATAAAAGAATGTGATGCGCCAGAGTCAAAAAGTGTACGAACTGGATGATCATAAAGATAGACTACACTTTCTACAGAAATATTACTACCTCGTTCCTACTGAGGTGCCACTAGCGCATGAACCTGACCCCCTGAAGTGGATCCGGCTTTCTGTCCCATACAAGTCTTTTCCACCCATAGCCTTGAAGTCTCTACATGTTTTTGCGAAGGCATTTCCAAGAGGAGGCGGAGGAGGAGGAGGAACCGCGGCCACTGGAGGAGGGACGTCTGCTGGGCCCGCGCCATTGGCCCTTGCTTCTAAGTACCTCCTAAACCAGCCGGGAATCGGCACTCCTTCCGGAAGGTTAAGGTCTCCAGACATGCTGAAACAGAAAGGAAAGATTCAAAACGAAGGATAAAGAAGGATAGATAGGGCACATGGCTTTGGGGGATTTTGTCTTTTTATAAATATAACACTTTTTCAAAAAAAAAGCTTCTTTAAACTTTCTTTTTTGAAAACAATTTTCAAAAATTTTATCTTGTCTGGTAAACCTATGCTCTGATACCAAGTGAAACACCCCACCTCTATTAAGGTCACTCACAAAGGGAATGCCTTAACTTTGGTGGAGGTTTATAAGTAAAAGCCACAGATGAACTCAAGACAGATATAAATACACATATTTTAAACAGCGGAAACCAAACAAACTTTTATTTCATCAATACATGTATCAAACAAAGATTCCCATAATTGTCTCAAAATACTTTCAACATTACAACCTCATAACTGCCTTGATTATTAAAGAAGCGTGAAAACATAAATAAAGTGACAAAAATCCCCATAGTGATATCCAAAGCCATTATCCGAGCAAGAAAGATCCAAATCATACATCTACGTTCTTGGTGCTTGTAAAGAGCCTGACTGAGTTGAGCTGTTTCCTCCCTGTGGACCTGGGGGGGGGGACGAAAAAAAAGAAGACGAAAAGAAAATAGGGTCAGACATAAAGCCTGAGTAAATCTAGTAACTCTTCAATATGTGAATAAGAAAAGGATATGATGAATATAAACTAAAAATAGGAAAGTGTCACAGGCTAAGGAAGTGTCGAATGAACTATCACACCCATACTATATCTCTGCACCTACTCGAGTTTATTCTAACTGGCACCCCATGGTGAGGGTGAAGTGATCCCCATTCTTATTAAAGATCGGTCCTACTCGCGCTAACATGTGTCATACGGCCCCCAAGAATTGTAGATACCTATGCTGGTCCCACCATAGGGTGTATCAAGACCCATGGTGGCGGCCCCGACACAAAACTAGAAGACATAGGTTATACTACTGGCGTCCCCAGTGCCCTGGTTGTCTGCTCCGGAGTGTGTGCACGCCCGCACCCCGTTAGACCTGCACTGTGCACCCACCGCCGTCGTTTGACTGCTTACAATCAGCCCAGTAATCGTGCCCCACCCTGCCTAGTTTCAGGGTACCGTTGATACCTAACTTTGGGTTACTGCTGAAACGGGTCCCTCGTTACCAGGATTTTATAGTCAAACATGTTAAGTGGTTAAGTGTCTATATTTACCTAACCCCACCCATCAATTCTTGTTAACATGTTGAATTTGGTTAAGTGTTATAGTTGACTTAACCCTACCATCTGTCCTTAGCCTCTTAGGAGCACCAGACCACTCACATTAGACAGGTATTGCTACGGTTACTGGATATGTCGGTCGGTTCCGGGCAGGTTTACACCGTAGCTCAGTCTAACCTCGGGTCCTTATTGGGCTCAATGCTTAATCACCCACATTGGATAGGTATTGTTGTGACTACTGCACAGCCGGGCGGGTCCGGGCAGGTTTACATCACAACTCAATCCAACCTCGGGTTAAGCATATCGTGTTTTCTAAATTTACATATTTTATTACTTTTCAACTATATGTAAATGTCATATCTTTTATTTTTGGGTATTTCAATTCATACCGCTTATGTGTCATGATCATTGGCATGTGCCAAACATGCCAACATATGTTTTCATATTTTACACCCAACGTTATTACCCCCGTTTGTTCGCAACGTTATAACATGTGTTGGGCTTGCCACAATTCAGCCCAACTTTATAAACGTGAGGAAAAGGGGAAATCATGAACATGTAATACATAAAGATGTGTGGCGCATGAACTTGCAATTTTGCGATTCAACTAACAAATAACATGGGTCATGTGAACTTGCATTCAAATCAAAGTATGACTAAGTAGGTGACATACGAAATGGCATAGTTTAGGCAAATACAAACTTGTGTTCAAACATGTTAACTTGGCATAATATCAACCACAAAACTAGCATGTTGTATATTCACAAAAATGTACAATTTTTTTACATCTAATCATATAGCTTATTTCAACATGAACTTGCATAGTTTATGAAACCCAAACGATGTTTGACATAGAACCAATTATATTTTGCAAATAAACATGAACTTGCATAGTTTATGAAACATAGATCCAATTATACTTGCAAATATAGATCTAATTATACTTGCCAATAAACATAAGGATGATATCATAGGTTTTGGGTCATGTAGGCATAAAAGGTCTATAACATGTTTACACAAATTCTAATTTAGACTAAGGGAATATACATAGTCCATGCCATCGACATATACAAAAAGGGATCAATTTCTAGTTTTTGCCACAAGCTTGCAAGTGCCATTGTTTTTCATATACAATTGTTCAATAGGTTTGCATCAATCAATTTATGCCACAAACATCAATACACAAGTCATGATAGAACCATTACAATACACAAAGATTATAACAACACGATTCTATTTTCATTTACATCGAATCACATCATAGTTTTTATTCATATTTTGAAAGGTCACTATACTTACAAAGTGTGATGAATTCTTGTTTTCTGATTTCTGTTATTCTGATTTGGAGATGCTCTCCTTTGGGTAGCAAAGTTGCGTTGAATGATTTGATTAAGCTTTGATCTTCTTCTAATTTGATTCGTCTCTTAGGCTTGTCTCTAGGCTTTCTAATTGACGGCCATTCCTAGTTCCTCTCCAGCAGCATGACGGCTTTTGTGTTCTATTATTTGTGTGAATTTAGGGTTAGACTTGAGTTGTATTTATAGAATTTTAAATTGTTTTGAGCCGTCGATGAAGCTAGGGTGAATCCAGACCATCCGTCTCAAGAGAGGCCAATAAGAAAGAGACATGTAAGCCCTAGTGACTCAGCCAAGCATCAGAATTCGACCAGACCCTGACCAGGCCAGCCAGGACCTGACCAACAGGTCTTTCTGACCTGGGCGCACTTGGCAGGTGCGCCAGGCCAAAATTGTACTGGCGCACTTCCCAAGTGCGCCAGTTCAACTTTGTTCTGGCGCACTTCACAAGTGCGCCAGTGCATTCTGACCCGTTTTCCGGTTTTTCTGCCCAACTTCGTTCGTCCATATCTTCTTCATACGATATTCGTTTTATGCAAACTTGAACTCTATCTCAAGCAGAATTTCGAGACGAACGCAATGGTGTAACCCATTTCCCTTGATTTCATCATTTATAATTAATTATACTTTAATTCGTGAAGCTTAACGTTATAGAATTCACGAGGTGTTACATTTTTCAATACGGTGCAAAACCGTATCTTTTCTTCTTTGCTCAAAGTAAAAGTTGCCTTTGGTATGATTATTCTATTCGTTTTAGGATCTTCCATCACCCACAACTTTTGTTTTATAGCCATGATTTTTAAATCCTTGCGTGCATTGATACCGTCTTTTGACTTATCTTTATGGTCTATAATGGTGCTGATGAGATGCTCTGTGACATTCTTCTCCGTATGCATAACATCAATATTATGTCGAATCATATTTGCTTTCCAATATGGTAAATCAAAAAAGATAGACCTTCTATACCATCCAAAAACATTGTCGATTTCTTCAATATTCAACTTTTTTCGTTTTTGACCAAATTCTTTTTTGTATTTACCGACTTTCATTTTGATATTCGCTACTTTCTTTTCAACTTCAAAACCAGTCAATGGCCGTTTAGGACGACGAAATTCTTATTCGTTGTTGAAATTTGTTTTGTCGTATCGAAATTTGTGTCCGTTGGGAAGAAACTTTTGATGTCTCATAAAACACATCTTTTTACTTTCAGGAAGATGATAAGAACAGGTGTTTTCCCCACAAACGGGACATGCAAAGTAACCGTGAGTTATTCATCCCGATAAAGTCCCAAGAGCAGGGTGATCATGGATTGCCCAGAGCACCCTAGCTCTCATTGTAAACTCGGACTTATTAAACGAATCATATGCAACGACTCCTTCCCATAACTACTTTAACTCGTCTATCAACGGCTGTAAATAAATATCGATATCCTTTCCCGGATGTTTTGGCCCAGAAATCAACAGTGTTAACATTGAAAACTCTCGTTTCATGCACATAGACAGAGGAAGATTATATGGTACTACAACTACTGGCCAACAACTGTAAGGGTTAGATAGAGAAGCATGTGGACAGAAACCATCTGTTGCTATTCAAAGTGTGACATTTCGTGGCTCAACAGGAAACGTTTTATCAAAAGAATCCGCGACTTTCCATTGAGAAGTGTCACATGGATGACGCATTATGGTTGGATTAGACTTGGCACGACCATGCCAGGTCATTGCATCTGCTATCCATGGTACAGTATATAATCTCGTCAATCTAGAAATTAAAGGAAAATGTCTTAACGTCTTTCGAGGTACTGTGGTGCCTTTTCTCTCTTCGTTGAATGATGTCATATATCTTGGTTCATTGCAATTTCTACAAGAAACTCTGTTCGCATCATCTTTCCAGTACAATATGCAATCATTGATGCATGCATCATAAGTTATGTAATTCATCCCAACTTTCTTAATGAACTTCTTCACGTCGGAGTATTTTGTCGGCAACGTGTTACCCTCGGGGAGTAACTCCTTTACTAGTTCGAGAAGTGCAGTCACACCATTATCTGAAAAGCTGTATTGAGTCTTCAAGCTATTCAGTTTCACAATGGCATACAGCTTCGTTATCCCTTTTGGACATGAATGATACAGTGGCTCTTTTGCGCTATCAAAAAGTGGTTTATACTTCATATTTTCATTGGCCTGCCAATTGCCATCATCCGTAGACTGCTCTCCAACATTAGCATGATCAGACAATGGATTTTCAGGTTGAAAATTATGAAATCTATCCGCACCATTGACTAGATCTTCCATCCTAATATGTTCAACCTCGTCAATATTTGTGGCATAACTAAGTGGTTGTTGTTTTTCTATCTCCACCATTTTTTCTCCATGAAAATACCACACGATATATGATTGGATAAAACCCCATCTAAGCAAATGAAAATGAATGTCATCTAATTTTATCTTCTTCATATTTTGATACCGAGTGCAAGGGCATAAATACACTCCTTTCTTACCACCGTTTTCTTGAACAAAACTAATAAACTTATCCACCCCGTCTTTATAGTACATAGTTCTTTGATCAAATTCATTTATCCACTTTTTGTCTATATTGAATGACATGTTGCCCTGCTATATCCTATATAATAGAACATGAGACGTAAATATAATATATTTGCAATGTAATCAACTTAAAGAAGTTTATTACAAAATAGCATTTATAAGTTAAAGCTGTACATGCTTCTAAAAATTACTATAATTTATAAATGCTGATACAATTCAAAAATTGCTACTATCTATATAATATAATTACTACATATATCATCGCATCAACCAAATGGGCCCACCCCCCGGACAATAAGCTCATTTTCAGTTTATATAATAGAATTACTACATATATCATCGCATCAACCAAATGGGCCCACCCCCCTGGACAATATGCTCATTTTCAGTTATCCCTTGATAGCTCCTTCAATGAATTAACGCTCTTGCTTTCTTCCAATTAATGATACTCAAAGAGCAGGCATTATTTTCAAGGAAACGACTAAGCGATATTATTAAATTAATTATATTAATCTTGGGAAGAAGTAATTGAAATCGGTTAACGAGTAACTGATGATTTCCAAAGTTAGACTAAGTCAACGGTTCAATTTATAATTGCTTATTAGATTAATTGGTCTTCGATTGATCTAATAAAAATAGTTTAGCAAATAATGGTTTTAAATTAATAAGATTTCTTAAATATTAATTATCTTTTTATTTAACGATGCTTAAAAATGATTATTAAATTAATGTAGCTAATTATTGTTAAATGAAGTGACTAACTAATCTATTCTTAAATATTAATTATCTTTCCAAAGTTTTATGTAATATTTCACACGATATTACACAGGTTTATATAAATACAAGAGAATCAAGTTTTAATACCGATTAGTAAAGAAAATATAGATTAATATTTAGATATGATCAAGACAATCTAAGACTCGCCAGTTTAAAGAAAAAGAAACAAGGAGTTCAAGACTATAGAAAACAGATAAATTTGTCAAAGTTCTTGAAATGTGGTATAATGTATGGCATTCAATACCAAGGAATCTTGAACCATGTTCAATACATTATATCCTAATGTAAAATAAACAGTTTTTTTTAATGCAACATGAAAATAACTTCATATTCAGCGGTTCTTCACTTTGGTTAAAATTAGAGTTCATAGTATTAATTGGAAATGCTGAATTTATTCTGAGTATTAGGATATCACTTTGGTTAAAAATACCGAGTATTGAGTAAATAATGTTGAGTTAGTCTGTATTCTGGACGGTCTAGGTTGCTCAGTTCATTTGGATATTGTCACTCCAAATCGTATAAAAAGTTTCACTCCAAATCGTATAAAAAGTTGTCAACCAATAAATGTTATACACTTAAGTATATTATGGTCATGATGCAAGTCCTGCTACATTAGACATACATTTGTAGAAAAGAAATTGCTTCTCAGTAATGAAATTCCTGATATAATTTAATACCATCATTTGTAAGTTTTTTAATATACGTTTCATGAATTATGGTAGTTAATGTAAATAAAGATTTATCATATGGGGTACTGATAGTGGCGGACATATGTTAGGCCTAGTGGGGGCCGCCGCCCCCACTGGAATTGTTTTTAATTACCTTAATGTTTAAACAGTCTTCCTATGAAGCTCATTGACTACAGCTTTGGTTCTGGATGTGCACACAATGGTTGCTCATGGTACTTATTTTTCCTTATATTATATATTGTTTTTTATTGTTCTTGCATTATTTAATTTTTTTAAGAATCAAATGGAGTAAATAGTAGG
The DNA here is from genome assembly GCA_030737875.1 of Allium sativum. Lineage (NCBI taxonomy): Eukaryota > Viridiplantae > Streptophyta > Magnoliopsida > Asparagales > Amaryllidaceae > Allium > Allium sativum. Next base: position 789,847,385 of record CM060916.1, on the reverse strand, counting down.
CTGGTTTTACCATTAAAGTATAAGGTTCATGCTTTTTTGATTCTATCACTAAGTTATGCCAGCGTTTTTTTCCAGCAACCACTGAATAAATTCAATGTTTAGCTACTGATTTACAAGAAGACTTAGTCAATATATATCAATATGCAGTATCAGCTTAGTCATAGCATAATTGTTTGCGAAGCTTCACGGAAAGACTTAGTCAGAGCAATGAAAATACTAGAAAACCAATGAATATAACTACTCGCTTAAGTAATGCTGTTTTGAAAACTGGAAGTTCAGTTAATATAAATGCCCACTCAAGTATTGTTGTTTTGAAAAATTTGGAACTACATGAATACATATCATGTACCCTGATCTTATATCGTATGTTTGGTGTAATAGGAAAATCCAAATTACCACATTTTCCATAACCATAGAAACATTAGGGAAGAAGAGAAAATTTGTACAAGCAGTTACGCCATATTATCGCATACGATCAGGGTTGAAAATATTTGTCAGAACAACAAGCTTGTTACTATAAAACTTGAAGTGGACATCGACGCAGTTGAGTGCATACTGATCATTGTTACCTTAGGAGAAACAATGCTTCAACATCACAAAAATTGGAAACAAAATGTCAACTTCAACCTTAACGCCTAATTTCAATTAATCAACAGATGAAAATTTGTTTTGGTCATGACTAAAATAGAAGTAGGGAAAGTTTAGTTGAAATCGATGTTGCAATTTTAATAAAGAAAGACGAACTGGACGAAGTGGTCCCTGGCTATAATACAGTAGAAAAATTTTATGGTGATTTTTTTTTTTAGAATTCCGCCCCCATTGAACTAAATTTCTGCGTACGCCACTGGATACTGATACACATAAATTTTCTACGAGTAATCAAGACAAAGCTTAAGGTCTAGCAAAAATTAGAATAAATCCCTTATTAACCGTTTTATATCCTCAATCCATTTCCTTCCAACCCACCTGCTTCTATTTGACTATGTTAAAAAAACTAACCATAGACCACCCGCATAGGAATCTACAACCTTTCCCTACATCCTACGTCTACGAAGATCACCGCTTATCTATCAAATATAAAGCCTGAATACCCTTCAAACAACAAAATACAAACCACTACAAACAAAAGCCTCAATTAAAACCCCATTTATAATATAAGGATATTATCAAGTGCATATGCAAGAAATTCAAAGAAAAAAAAAGGTTAACCTGGCCTAGGTAGTTATGTATGTTTATACATAAACAACTGTACTTCACTAATTATTTTTTATTGTTGTGTTCTTCTTCCAAAAGTATCACTGCAAGCAAACTCAGTTTTCTTCAAAGTTTTAATTAAATTATATTAACTAAAGCATCACTACAAGCGAACTCGATTTGTTACCTGAATGGTACAGCCGCAGCTGCTTTTGCACAGGAAGATAAGCTCTTGCCGTAAACTATTAACCTAAAAAAAAGAACGGAATTGATTAGAGCAGAAAAATGGTTTACAAGATTTGTAAAACAAGTAAGAATCAAATTGATTAGAGCAGACAAAATTTCAATTACCAAACCTATTTCGCGATTAATTAGTCGAATTGAAAGAGGCAGAAAGTTTATTGGATTTCCAAATTAGGATGAGGGCACGGCAGAGAGGGAAATAAAAAAGGGGGGAAATAAAAAAGGGGGAATAGGGCGAGGGAAATGAAAAAAAGGGAGGGAGTCTGTGTGCCCGTTGGTGGGAAATGTTTGCAAGCAGATAGGCACCAATTGGGTACGGATTACATGCGTATTAAAATTAAACTACGGTGAAAGCCCTTTCTAAATGGTTTGATGCGGCTTAGAGCCCTACCTAAATTTGATATGGCTATAGGTCGTATCAAATTTGAAAGATAGGGGAGTGCCAAAATGAGCTTTGTGGTGTAGTGTAGACACGGAATCAGATGTAGAAGGATCGACCTTAAAGATTTCCTGGTATTGCAGACCACCAAAAACTCAGTAAGCCTTCAAGCGAGGTAGCATTACCTTGGTATCCCATCAGATTCCCCAAAGTAATTCCAAATAAACTTGGCACAAGACCCGGAGAACAGCAAAGAGTAGAGGATTCGGGGTATCCAGAACTGCGGCACCTTCACCTGGATACGGGAGGGATGCCGATTCCCTAAAGGGGCTCATATATTGGTAAGCCATTATGCAAGGATTTCCACATAAATAAAGAAACCTTTGGTGGAATATAGACATTCCAAACGAAGGAGAAAAGATGGAGATGAGGAACTGGAGTTGTACTGAATTCCATGTCGCCTTGAACAAGAAGGGACTACCGTCCCAAACAGTACCGCCCCCATGTGCATCCGACAAGGCCTTCACGGATTGCATCCGTTTCCACGTCTCACTAGCGTAGGACGGGACACCGGTGAAATTCGTACCTTCTAACATGTGGTACTTGGCATGGAGGAACATCGCCCAAAGAGAGTTGTTCTCTCCAAACCTTGCCCATAGCTTGCAAGCAAAGGCCTTACAGATGTCCGTAGAGTTACGAAGGCCTAGGTCTCCCTCACTCTTAGGGCGACAAATGGAATTCTAAGAAATCCAGTGGTGGCGAAAAGAGTTGTCCTTGTTTCCCCAAAAGAAGGACGATGCCAGGGATCGATAAGAGCGGAAGAACGAAGTAGTGGGAGTCATAGCAGCGAAGATATGAGATCCCATAGAGTCGAGAACACACTTAATGAGAACCAATCTACCAACCTGAGAGAGGAGAGTAGCATTCCACCGGATGATCTTTTCCCCTGGCTTTATGAGTTAGGGATCGAACATGGCGTTGAGCTTCCTACCTCGATACAACACAATGCCGAGATAAGGGAGGAGCAGGGAGGCTGCCTTGAAACCAGAAAAAGTCTTGATCCACGAATATCTAATTGCGGAAAGGTATTTCATGAGTACGGAGCAGCTTTTAGACGAGTTAACGAGTTGCCCCGAGCATCTCTCATACTATCGAATAAGACCCAACAGGCTCCGAATAGACCGACGACTACCATTAGTGAAAATGATGATGTTGTCAGTGAAAGACAAGAAGGAGATTAGAGGGCAACACCTAGGAATGTCGAACCTATGGTTATGCCCAGCAATCGTAAGAGAGTGAAGCCCGCGAACGAAAGCCTCGACCGCAATGACAAACAGGGTAGGGGAGAGGGGGTCTCCCTGTCGAAGACCCCTCCCAAACCTGAAAAATCCGGTGGTCGATCCGTTGATGAGAATGAAGAACCAACAGTTGGAGATAATCCTCCAAACAACATTGATAAGGGATTCCGGGAACCCAAAAGCCCTCAGAACCTTGATGATGAAGAACCACGTCATGCGATCGTAAGCTTTAGCCATATCTATCTTAACGACCACATTAGAGCCTCAAACCTTCTTATCGATATGAGAAATCAACTCCTGGGCTAAAAGGACATTATCAATGATCAATCGTCCTTTTACAATACCAACCTGCGACGAAGATATAAGAGGCTCGAGAAACAAAGCTAACCTGGTGGTTAGAACCTTGGAAATGGCCTTATTAGAGAAATTACACAAGCTGGTCAGTCGGAAATCTGAGCAAGAGATCGGTTGGTCGCATTTAGGAATGAGCACCAAGTTAGTGGAGGTCCAGCCCGTAGGGAGCTCTCTACCGGAAAAAAAAGACTAAATGGTAAGGCAAAAGTCCGCTTGAATAACCGGCCACACACTCCTGTAAAAAAACACGTTGAAACCATCCGGCCCACTCGCACCGTCCTTGCTAAGAGCAAAAATGCACGCATGAATTTCTTCGGAGGAAGGGGTGTAGCAAGATCAAAGCCATCTAAGGGGAGAACCAGACGAAGGATGAAAGCGAGCAGGGACAGATCAGAGACCGACACAGAAGGAGAACTCAAGAAGGACTGAAAATGGGACAGAATAGTATCTTTGACTTCAACCGGAGTGGAAGCCAAAGAAAGATCAGGACGTCGGATTTGGAGAATCATGAGAAGTCTATTATTCTTACGAATGGAAGAATGAAAAAAACTTGGAGTTTGTATCTCCATCAACAATCCATTTGATCCTCTCCTTTTGGCGAAGATGGTCATGTTCAATACGAAGCTCCAAAGGAAAGGCAATTTGGGCCAGCGCCCAAGTTTCTTGTTTGCAGTAGAGGGATCCTCATCATAAGACAATTCTGCTAGTACAAGAGATTCTTCAGCTACTCAAACTCAGTCGAAGATATTCTTGAAAACCAGAATATTCCATGCCTTATGGCAAGCCTTAAGCCGCTTCAACTTACGAGAGAAAATCACACACGGGGAACCACTAACAGGGGAGTTCCAGGAGTCTTCCACTGTACCATGGAAGGAATGGTGAGATCTCCACGCACTCTAGAACCTAAAGGAGGTTGGGCCAGTACAGAAATGGGAGAGCTACTCAGAAGCAAAGGAGCATGGTCGGAGAAGGTGCGGTGCAGATGGGAAACTGAGAACGAAAAAGGGAGGCTGAACCACCCTTCAGAAGCGAAAACTCTGTCTAGCCTGGACAGAATACAGTATGGCCCTTCTTGGTTGTTACACCAAGTAAAGGCCGATCCGACGAAAGACACCTCAGAAAGACCCGAGCTAAGAATAAAAGCATTGAAATCTGCTACTGCCAAGTAGTTAACGACAATGCCTCCTCATTTTTCAGCTTGGTTGGCGACAACATTAAAATCGCCTCCCAAAACTGAAGTAGAGAAGCCCAATGCGGATAGAGATAAAATATCAGACCAAAGGGTCAATCTTTCTATCCTGTCGCACTTAGTGTAGACCGCAGAGAAAAGAAAAGAAGAGCAGAGGGAAAGACACGAACAAGCAACCGACAAAAGCTGATCCAAATCGAAGATAGGGCGGACAACAACATCTTTGGACCACAGGATCCAAATCTTATCGAAGACATTAGCTAAGGCACCTCCGAAGCCAAGATATAAGACAGCTCTAGTGACCGCGTCCGGTCCCACTAACGGTTCCAGAAGTGCCACCAGGTGGACAGAGTGCTTCGTAACAATGCGCTTGAGCTAGCTAGCGATGCATCATTACCTATGCCATGAACGTTCCAGATCAGAAAGTTCGCCATTTAGAGATAAGCCAAGAGAAGATGAAACACAGAGAGAAGACGTCCGAAGACAAACACACCTTGCAAATCAGATAAAATATAGGGTGTGGCGAGTAGATCTAACGATCTGTTCGGACGCTGCTATAGAGCGTGTGCAAATGACGTGGGGAGTGCGATGGACTGATCGCAACCTACGCCGAGAGAACCAAGCTCTTGGCCTACCGGGAGATTGGAAAGAGTCGCGAGCATCGTTGTCTGGAGCAGAGACCGATATTCCAAACCTAGGCGGATAAGAATTCTTAATAAGACGAGATAGGCGATCATTAATGATCTCTATCTCATCCTTACTAAGAAGGGGAGAGAATACAGAAGCAACAGACGACGAACAAGGAGAAGTAGGGGAAACCAACGCAACCTCATACATAGACTCAGAAGACAAAGAAATAAATGTGGGGTTGCGCAACGGAGACAACACTAATCACTATATGAACTCCACCAATGTCAATCTGTCATCAGATTGACAGGCCCGCAATATAGGTAAAATCCACAGGTAGGAACACCCGTATCCAACAAAAGGAATAGTCAGACATGGGAGGTCACCTCTCTTGTACATCGTATAGTGACCCACAACTGTGTCCACTATACGCCTACAACAGAGAGGCCACTCATCCCATGAAGACACAATCCTGAAAAACCAACAACAGACAACACGAGACCACATAACCACGCACCTAATCTCACTAGTCTCTAACGACACTGAAAAGGTCTCGCTAAGATTAAACAAGGCGCGCACTCTACAGACCGATAAACAACCATCAGCAACCCAGCCGTTAATCAGCACGATAACATACCAATTATGGCCATTGTGCGATGGCCAACCTAAAAGAGCCAGTACAAGAGTACAGTGCATGCCAAAAAAGGTCCAGAAAGGCACAAGAAACCTAAAAGCCGACCAACCGAACACAACCAGAACAGGTTGATAAAATAAGAAGCAGCAAAAGAAGCAAGGCTCACAAAAAACCGAACTGAATACAAAAAGATAAAAGATGTCCTGAACAACAAACAAATGCTGCCAAACCATGCAAAGGGGATTAAGAGAACCCATTACACCAACGACCCACATAAAGCAGCAATAGTAGGAAGACAAGAACAGATAAAAAGCACACATAGATCGGTAAACGCACCCATGACCCATCATTGCACCTTCCAATGAAGGAAGAGCGACGATGGGGAGCTCACACAACCGTGTGAAATGGCTCAAGCAACCGCACATGACTCCATCCAAATACCAAGCACGAAAGACAAACTCCGGAGAAAAAGATATGAAACAAGAAGAAACAGAGGAAGAACGAACCTGATAGCAAGGCAATTCCAGCCTATTACCTATTGTAGACACCCCAGCTGAGCCATGAATAAGCATTTCATTCCGAGCTTTTGCTTGCTGGAAAGCAACCTGTGCCTGCACCATATCTCGTTGCAACATGTCAATGCCAACACAGTGCCGACAAGAAGAACTATCCAAAGTGGATGGGAAGGCACGCTCATCGGAAACCACCAATTCCGCATCCCATTGAGACCAAACAGATTCGAAAACAAAAACAACAACGCTAGCCATCCTCGAGCACTGTGATCTATGTCTATGACGCCGAGATCTAGTCAGCTGATCCACCGATCCAACTTCAAAATTCTCGACGACATCAACACAAAGAGCCAACCTGTGTGGGGTGATCTTATCCCCTGCTTCAGGCATATCAACCGAGAAAAGGTTGCCGAAACCTAGGCCAAAAACTCCTCCGCAAGTCAACGAACACACAACAAAGCCATGAACAACCACAATCGGGGAAGCACTCAACGACTTGAAGGACAAACAAGGGTAAAAGGGGGTGATGAAATCCCCCTTTTCTCGAGTGCCTGCAGGTCTTTGAGTCAATTCCCTCACCTTTGCACCATACCACGTTGAGAACTACCACGAGGAGCCAACTTAGGTACCGGTTCCGAGCCATAGATGGGAGACAGCTCAAGAAAGCTTCCCTCAACATCTAAATACTTGAAACGAAGAAGCCAACAAAGGATTCTAGCGAATAGAGGCGAACCTCAATCGATGAATCTCCTGTCACAACCAAAGAAACCGAACCCATAGACACAGCCAAGATCGACCTTGCAATCACGTTGAATGGAGGGCAAGGCTGTAAAAAGGAGCCAGCTACCACGAACTCGCTCAAATGCAGATCCGAAGTCATGCCCTAGGATATAGGGAAACAAGCCAGCAAATTCTCGAGAGTAAGGAAAACGAGGGAGTTGACAAGAGAAAAAAAAAACAAAGAATCAACCAACGAAGAATTTTAGAGGGAAGAGAAACGCGAGAAGAAGCAAGAAAAATCAGATTTTGGTCGCCATTTTTGACCGTTAGAAATAAACTGCATATATAAGATGACGAAAGTGTGTTATAGCTATGTTCTATAAGAGATTCAGACAAGCACATATCAAATAAGCTTTAGATTCTGATATTCCAATACAAGCCGAATAACGGACGAATAATGCTCGGACAGTAGAAAACATCGAACATTTTCAAACAGATATTTTTTTGTAAATTATTTAGTATCATAATTATTGTCCTAAACGAAAATTGTTTGAATATGAGCCGAGTATTCTACAACCTCGAATCAAACCGAACATCGCAAAGTCTTGCAAAATTTACAACTCTACTTTTAAATGGTCTTATTATTGATGGAGATGATATCAGACAAACCGATAGTGTGATTTTATTGATGGATGATAACGGAAGGAATGGTGAGTCGGTGACGATGAATGCTACAGATTCACGGTCCACTAATTAACAGTTGAAAATAAGATTTTGTTGAAATGCACAAAAATTTAACTTGAAATGCACAAAAATTTAACTTAAAATTTTAATTGACGAGTGCGTCACTAGCTGGGCTAAATAATCACCACATGGCGGAATCTGATTAGTTCTGATAGCACGCTAGAACATTAATGTCAACAAGATCCATCTGAAGCATCCTTAAGCTTTCCTTCTCCCCATTATATAAAATAGTAAATGTCAAAAGAGGATAAAATCCCTAATTTCCCGATTCATATCCTCTTTGACTTATTTATTCATCTAATCTTAAAGCTCCCCTTGTCTCTGAACTTCTAAAGTCGATGCCTGATGATGAAACTCATACTGTTATTCGTTCTCTTACCTGTCCTTTTAGTTTCTTCGAGTTCGAACAAGTCGCTCGCTATATCAAACTATGAATCGAAGAATTCGCTGGAAGTGGCTGTTAGTACGCCTCAGGTCCTTCGTGGTCCCTTAATCGATTTGAGTACTTGGACACCGGGTGGGAAATTGCTCCCCTCAGATCACATGTGAGTTTTTCTGGAATTAAACTTCATTTAATCGATATATCTTATGTGCGCTAGCTGTAAATTGTGTAAAGGTGCGTTTTTAATGGCTTGCAATGATTCAGTAGCGACCTACAGGTGCAATTTGTTGTTTTCTTCACCTGTGTTCCCGTGTTTAACACAAACTTGACCTTTGGGGAAAATAATAATAATAATGCATGCATGGAGGTTATCACTGCAAACAGTCTTAATCATTACTTTATACGGTGTAACATGTAAGGCCAGACGAGTGGTATAAATAGAAATATGTGCCATGAAAACAAGCTTATGGCAAAATCTGTTGCTTGTCCGTTCCTTGGGGTTTTGGATAGTAAATATATTTTTATGGATAGTTTGTAGGAAAGATATGAAACATCTAGATCAAAACCTAAAACCCTAACTTTGAAGCAAAAGATGAGTTTTTTTTTTCTTTGGAGTAATTATGGGCTCATGAAGTGTGATTCTAATATTGTAAGTGTGGTGCTAAGGGCACCCCAATATGTTCTTCCTAATACCACAATTAAAAAAAAAAATCATTAAAATTTGTATACTTCCTAATACCACATTACCTCTTCATTCTAATCTCTCACTCAATCATTATTTGCCGAACTAATCACGTGCTAAGATAATCTAAAAACCCTAATCTCTCATAATCGTTGTTTTCTTCGCATCTCTCGAAGGAAAATTCAAATTCGTATGGTAATCTCTCAATTTTTTGGTGGTATGAAAACACAAATCTCCCACTTTCTCTTCTAGTTTGCTTAATTCAAACCTTGTTCACGACTTTTGTATATTACCGCATCGAATTTGTTGATCGGTTATAGATCTAGGGTTTAGCTCGTTGATTAGTTTTACAAATGAGAACGAACGAATATCGAGCAAAATAAAAATAAGGTAAAACAGTGTGGTAGCTCCCTATTTTTTAAGTGCGTGGTATTAAGAAGAGCGTAATACTAATTTTTATGGTATTTTTTAGTCGTGGTATTAGGAAGAACGTATTGGGGTGTCCTTAGCAACATACTATGGTAACAACGCACTTAACAATTAAGTCCATCCTGTGAGCAAACATGTAGACCTAATTAAATCATGCATCTCACTGGAATAACATGTGTAAATTGCTTCTTCCTTCTCATTTTGCTAATAAGACTCAGTTGTAATTTGCATCTTGTCTAATTTATGCAGATATGGTATTTTGCATTTGCAATGCAAGTTTGTATGAATAATGAACATATATTTGCTAAAAAGTTGCACTGAAATTAATCAAATCCTAATTGTGCTTAATGTTAACCTTTTTTTTGTAAAACATTATGACGTAAACATAATAATAGTTAGAAGCGATTTCATCACTATTGTACTCTAAATAAAGCTATAAATGGTTGAACTGAAAAATGATATAATATTTGAATTTGAAACTATTAAAATAAATTATTTTAATGTGACTATGAAGTATAACGTTCAATATAAGTTATACAAGACATTTTTATAAAAAATAAATTGTACTTTCATTTTAAGTAATATATATATATATATGTGTGTGTGTGTGCGCGCACGCACGTGTGTGTAAGTACCCTTTTTACAGCCGATTGTCTTACAAAGGGATGTGTACTTGTACCCCTACGGTTTTTAATGCTATACTATCTAATGTGTGTGTACGAAGAGAGAAGGAACCCTATATAACGGAAAAGAAATATCTTAATACACACACCTTTATCAGACAGTCCTTTATAACTTAAATAAATTCTTGTGTAACTATACAATACCACTTTTTTACAATGTCCTGATGATTTTTAGTGCTATGCTACTCGCTACTTCAAATCAAATGAAGCTTTAAAGATGTTCAATCTACACTATGTTCATCAAGTCCATCAAAAAAAAAAGATCATTTCAAAAATTTTAACATGTTCGAAATATTCAGTCACTGTCAACCGTCAAGACATTATTTTGACCATTTATTTGAAATGTTATATTGAAGTTGTCTTGACTATCCAATTTTTCCATAATTTTGTGAAGAAAATATGAAAATGACTCATATAATTTTAGTTCCATCAATTTATTCTGCTAATGTTGAGTTTTTAGATGTTTTTTCCGTCATTGCTTGTTTCTTTAATCTTTTAATGGTTCTTGACGAATGGCCATTATTTCTATTAGTTACATGAAACATGAGGAATATATTATTTAAAAATGACGTTAAAACTATTAATTTATAACTAATTGAAAAATTGTAAAAATTGAAAAATAAGCCAAAGATGTCAAATTTGGGGGAAAGCCCGTTCTTTTAAGTGAATACCCTAAGAGAAAAAAAATGAAATAGTCTAGAGTTAACTATAATTATTTTATTATTAGGTAGCATGTGCAATGAGCATGTTTGAAAAAAAAAACTAAAAAAGATGACTTGATTCATCAGATTCTACCAATTTTTAGCTAAAAAATTAGTCTATCATTGAAAATTAATGATACGCCAAAAATATGTAGTTGAAGTGGTATTAGAACTTCATATGTTTTAAAAATAAAATGTAGAGAGAAAACAAATAAACTAAAAAAAATAATCAAGAAGAAACTGAAGTTATATAAAAATGTATTTAATTGGTCATTCAGATTCATCCAACTTTTATCGAAACAATTAGTTAAAAGGTGAATACCTAGTGCCAAAGACTCCCGTACTCAAGCGCGAGAGGACTTCCCAGACAATCTCCCGTCCTAGTATTATTCTCACGGCTAATCTTAAAGCTTTACAGGTGGAAAATTAAATAGTTTTGTTGCTAGAAAGAACAAAAGTTGTAAAGGAGATGAATTAGCCACAAATGAATTTCTATAGAAATATCATTATGTGTCAAGTTAGTGAAATAAGTTAATACTTATAGGGTGGTTGTCTATTGGAACTTTATAGAAATATCATTATATATCACGACAGAGAATATGGTTCTTACCAGTAGTTTCAAAAAATAAGACATGTAATATACTTAAAAAGTTGGTACAATTATTTATTTTACCGTTCTTTTACATTTTGACCAAAATGTCATATTTTTAAGCAAATAAATAATTTATTTTATCTTTTTGGCATTATCTTGTTTGATGTGACTTCATTTTCATTTCTTTAGATTTTTACCACATTCAACTATATATATATATATTGTTTTACTATTTTTTTAAGGTAGAAGACCAACACTAAATTTATATTGGAATCATAGGTTAGAGCATATTTTGATTGGATCGGTTTCGAAACCAGATTGGAATTCAGACATTATGATCAAATTCTTTATTTACGGCTTACAGTGAAAATTATAGCACCAGAAATGATACTTAAGTCCTTTGCTTTTTTTTGCTTTTATATATTTTGTTTTTATTTTGGAATTTGTTTATTTGTAAAAATTAATTTAATATTTTATTACGTCTAATATGTTTACACTGTGTGTAATTTCAATATCAGTTGCAGTTGAGTAGTTATCTATGTTTCGGATTACAAATAAATGAAGCGATATAGTTCAACCGATATGACTTTAAGTTTTTATTTCAGGCAAACATCTGGGTAAACCAACTTTTTGCTTCCTCATTCTATACGAGACATCTCATTTGAAAGTTTTCATTTGGGACAAGATAAGGAGTTAAAATGTTAAATTGGCAAAAAAAAGGGATGATAGTTGTAGTTTCAATTTTGCTACTTGTGTTTCCATTGGTGAAACTTTAGTATTTGTCCAACATAACATTCATAGTTTTCCCTTGTACTTGTATGAGCTCATGGTGTGTGTGTGGGGGGGGGGGGGGGAGGGGGGGGGGGGAGTGTGTGTATATGAAAATTGCATATGTCAACACTTTTCTTATTCCTTAAACTATTTGCTATTTTGCTAGCCTTCCTTAATCGTTTGATAACTCTTCTAATTGGTCCAGTGATATTTCTAAAAATCATTCAAAATTTATTGGTTTGTTAACTCATCTTTTACAATATCGTTACGCTTTGGACTTGGATGCTTGGATAACTCAAGAATCGAGTACATATGATTATACAAAGTCATGCATAGCTGAACTCACTTAGGTATCACTTCGGAACAAATTAAATTGGAACCCAAAATTTGATTAAGTAGGGGATGCGTACCAATATGATATATAGAGATAGAATCATGATTGAAAATTTGGATAAGTCTCGAATTAGTACTAATCCGTGATATATGATTTGAGGATTCAGTAACTTCACTAGAACTATATCAATAACTTAGCATCCAAAGCTTAAATCATCAAAACAACCAAACAAGAGGCAAGGAAGGACGAAGTAGGACCCACCTTGGGGGTCGTACCCCGTGCAATCCCTGAGGGATCGACCCCAATCCCTCGAGATAAGGGGATCAATATCGATCCCTCATGCTGGGAGGCAATCCGGGATCCAGTCCATGGGTCGGGCCATCTCCTTTAGATGCCTCATGGTGCATTTTTGGATCATCCAACTTGTTTCTTCAATAAATAGACCATCAGAGCTTCAAAAATGGTAACTTCTCTAAGTTATCTTAACTTCTTTACGTAGACACTCTGCCACTACGAAACCTTAACTTCTTATTCTCTTCATTCTTGTAGCCAAACCCAAACCATGTTGTAATCATATGGTATAAATAATAGATTACATCAAAGTGAGTGTAGATCAGAATTTACTGAACCATTGTAAAAACTTTGTGTTCTTTTATTGCTTTTATACCATTCTATGACTGAATTGGTATTCCATGGATGCTATTATGTGAATTGCATCAGCTGGAATGTTAGGTTCGAATGATCAAAGTATAGTCATAACATTTGTGGTGCGCCAGGTAGGAGGCACATTACTTGAACTAAAGAATGAAACAATGGTTAATAAGAAGAAGATGGATTACCGTGTTAAAGACGCAACAATGAAAGGAAGTCAGAAAGCTTCCTTTGAAGGAATCCCCTATGTCTATCTCACCAAAAAAGAGATTGATGGTGTCCTAAATGAATTGGAAGTTCGACTTGAATGTCAGGAAAGATTACTACGAAGACAAGATGAAACGATGATTAATTTTCTCAATCAGATTGGATAGTATGGGCAACCAGGAGGTCAGGATGGAGCTGCTGGAGTCGGATCTAACAATGTGACAACACTTAGGAATGGATCGGGGGAAATTGCCCCTAATTCTCAAGGGATCGGTACCGTAAACAACTCTTGGGTCAGTATCGATTTGATTCAGACTGGGGACAATGCCCTCGAAGATGTTGGTTTGACGTTCGACACTTCAGGACTTCAAATTTTGGATATAGAAAAGGGAAATCAGGCCGTACATGTTTATTGGATTGGACCAAGTAAGGATTGATCTCGCCCAAAAACTCAGGTCGATGCTAACCCAACTCTAGAATCTAGAAACCGAAGGTGGACGCTGTGATGTGGATACCTATGGCACTCGTATCGCGGGTGTTGGTTCTGATTGGCGACGGTTGATGGATGATGATCATCGAATTATGTATATGGTATGACGAGCTTCGATGGGTGGATTATCTCAACAAAATTTGTATTGTGTTAATCGAAGTCCATTTACTTAGAATATACAACACTCTAGGAATATGCCAGCCTCTAAGTTACCTACGCTAGAAGCTTACGATTGGAGGAAGGATCCTATCGTCCATCTAATGCGATACACTCGTCATATGTAAATGTTGGTGGGAATCGGATGGTGTTATGGCTAAATGTTTTCTTTCGTTCTTATCGGATGTTGCTGCCATGTAGTTTCGGCAGTTGAAAGCGACTCAATTGAAATTTGGAATAGTCTTGTTGAAAAATTTATTGAGCAATTTCAAGTCCATATCTCACGACCCAAGAATATCATGATTCTTACTCCATGTAATTTTTAAAGCAAAGAGCGTAAGTAATTTTTTGGAAAGGTTTAACGTAGCTGTTGGTTTGGTGGATTGACTTGATTCATCCATGACTTTGATAGCTACGGTTTCTTGTGTTCTGAGCAATTCTAACTTTAAGATTTCATTGAAAAGGGAAGGACACACCTCTGGTGTACCAGTTATCGTGCCAACGGTAAGCACTGGGTATTCAAGTGCGGAGCGGGTAACTGATCTAAGTAGTTAACCTTAGATGAATGCTCTACCAGAGCCTTCGGTAGTACAACCGAGACAATGATTGGTTTGTTGCCCCTGCGGGTACAAAGCGATAGAAGTATTGATAATCCAATGCAAGGTTATGGCAAGACAAGTCATTTATCATTAAGATAAGTGTCAAGTGGAAATGTAGTGATGTGTGCAGCCGAGGCATCTTAATATATCGAGAGATTTGAACCTTGTTCCTACATTACCTGGTGAATTCAATGAGGCACTTTTTAGTCGAGTCCAATTTCTCATTTCATTGTCCTGGAATTCATAGGTGTAGGATGAAGCTTCATCAAATAGATTTTTTCTTCTTCTTTCGACCATCTTTCGATTGGTAACACAGGATTTGAGGACCACTACTAGAAACATTGCTACACATTTGATCATGAAATATCGATTGCTTGTTGAACCCTTTGAATCACGTGAAAGAAGGATACTCTAATTCGGAGCTTAGACAGTTTCATAAAACATTCTTAGTGGAAAAATATGTGTGAAGGATCCCACTGAATTGAATTTGATCCATGAATCTATGAAATACCTAAAGGATATGATCGAAAAAGCCTTAGGAATGAACTATCAGCGCAATATATTCGTAATAGGGCTGCGGTGGAGGAATAGAAACATCCATCTATCGCTCGAAACATGAGCGAGTTAGGACCTAACTCACATGGGATATTATTAATTAGCTTAGTTTTAGATTTTAGGCGACTAAGTCGGCCTACCCATGTGCAAGATTAGGACTTAATCCTTATGCATGCTTTTTGCTGAGGATGAACCGTCCAACTTCTTTCAATTAATGAATTTGTAATCAGAAACAACTAAGTCGGCATATCCATGTATGGTATTAGGACCTAGTCGCTAGCCATGCTCTTTACCAGTGATGGACGTTCATTTTCCTTTCATATTTATAATAAACTTAAATTTTGAACTTTAATAAAATCATTTTGCTTGTATAGATTATGTTTGTGAAGTGTGGAACCTAGAATTGGATTTTAATTTTATTAATTGGATCCTTAAGTACGGACGATGCTTGGAAAGGTTCGGGCCGCTTGGTTAGGACTTGGCGAGGCTGTCTTATTGGACCTCGAGTATGGACTATGTCCAAGAAGGTTCGGGCCGCTTTGTCAGGACTTGGCAAAGTTGTTCGATCGAATGCCAAATATGGACTGTGTTTGGTTAGGGTCGGGCCATCCCGTAAATGGAAATGCTCCATCGTTTTTTGCAAGTATGGACTATACTTACGCTGGCTAGGCCTAAGAGGTCATGGATTTGAATTTCTTGAATTTCAAATTTTGATTTCTGTTCTAAATATAATTCTTTAGATTTTGATTTTCTAAATCAAATATTGGTTTCTGGATTTCGATTACACTAACAATCCAATGCGATCATGGTTTTATTGATCCTGGCTTTCAAATTTTGGATTTCTTATGGATCTTTTATGGTGTTCTCATTATTGAAACTCTTATGATTTTCTCATGGATTTCTTGCGAAATTGTGGACTTTGGGTTTTTGATTTCTGAATTATACAAAACACATCTCCTACTGAAAGATATGTTTTGAGGGGTAAGTGTTAACCTGTCTTCTTACAAAGACGTTACGCGTTGAATTTGGATGCTTGGATAGCTCGGGAATCGAGTACATACAATTATATGAAGCTATGAATAGCTGGATTCACTTGAATATTACTTCGACGCAAATTAAATTGGAGCCCAAAATTTGACTAAGTACGAGATCAGTACCACTCAAAGATATAGAGACAGAATCATGATTTTGACTAAATGGGTGCTCAGTATCACTCCAAGAAATAGGATTTCAGGATGTAGAAACTTTACCGTAACTGCATCATTAACTCAACATTCGAAGCTCAAATCATCAAAACAAGCAAACAAGAGGCAAGGAGGACGAAGTGGGATCCACCTTGGGATTGCATCCTGATAGGTGCAACCCTCAGGGGATCGGTACCGATCCCTCATTGAGGGAACGATCTAGGCCCAACTCCATGGGCTGGGTCATCTCCTCTAGGTGCTCTAGGTACATTTTTGGACCGATCGGGCTTGCTATTTTTATCTATAAATGTATCAACATGGCTTCAAAAAAAGAGATCTCTTTGCTTTACAACGTAGGGACTTTGCCATTACGGAACTTCAACTTTCCGTTCTCTTCATTTTTATACCCAAAACCGAACCGTGTTGTAATCTTGCAGTATAAATAATAGATTACGTCAAGTAGACATATGACACAATTTGCCGAACCACAATAAATTTTTTGTGTCTTTTACTGCTTCTGTACCATTCTATGACTGTTTTGTGACCATGAATTGATATTTATGGATACTATTTTGTGAATTGCATCAATTGGGTGTTAAGGTTCGATTGACCAAAATTTAGTTTAACATGGTTCAACAACCATAAATCCATTTTACCTCTTTCCCCTAGTTTGTTTACCAGAAATCTATCGGCTAATGTTCTTTTGGTCATTCAACCAAAACAACAAGGAGTTATAATTCCAAATCTTTAGTGAGCCTTTCTTGTCTAAAAGATAAGATATCTTTATCGTTGGCATAAATCAAAACATGGTTGTATATGTATTTTGCTTTAAAAAAATGCATGTTCGCCAAATTAGAATGTTAAGACGGAATCCTGAAATGATAGATGTTCAAAGTTCAAACTTAATTCCGTTTTGAATGTGTAGATAGTACAGGGTATGTCTTACCATATTTAACAGGGTTTTGGTTTGTTTGAGGCGAACTCAGAAATAGTGCGGGAAATCATATTCATATCTTTTTCTGCTTTGTAAGTACTGAATTTACACCCACAGTATAATTGTTATATATTTTGTTATTTGTTTGATGCAGGAGGTGTGAAAAAACTTTCTTTGCCAAACCAGATGGTACCGTCTTCCTGTCAGACAAGTCTTCAGTGCTTTGGGAATTTGCAACTGGTTCCCCCTTTTTAAAATCAGAACAATCTGATCCTGATTTGGATTATTTTGTAAATTTTGATGAAAACGGACAGCTACAAGAGTATACCAAAGATTTTGGGTACAGGGTATGTCTTCAGTTTCTGCGCGCAACACACACACACACACACACACACACTCTCTCTCTCTCTCACACACACACACACACACACATACACACGTATATATATATATATATATATATATATATAAATGGATGGTTAAAATTAGGGGGCTAATGGGGTGCTGCACTGTTTAGGATGATACTGAAAGTTGCTCATATATATATATATATGTATGTATATATATATATATATATGTATATGTATGTTTGTATGTGTGTGTGTATATATATATATATATATATATAAGAAAATGGTACCTTTTTTCAGTTTCCTCCTTTTGAATTTTCAGGCACTTAACTTAAACATTCAAGATTATGTTCGTGGAGCAGCAATTTTACAAGATTTTCATATGATTACTTTTTCGAAAAAGACAACGATATATTATCTGAATGCAAGCAGCGGTGAAGTGATAAATACATATAATCTGCATACTAACGAATCTAGTAAAGAAGTGTCTGTAACTGAAAATAAGCTGTATCCCCCGAAGTTGGAGAATGCTTATGAATATGTAATGCTTGTTGTAGCAGAGGATCTTCTAGCCTCTTCTGTTTTACCTATAGATCCTACTCAAATTTCTACTGAAACAAGTAAGCCCGTATGGCAATGTTCTCGTTCTTATGTCACGGCTCTATATGTTCAGAATGGGAAACCTCACTTAACCATACCAGATTATTCATTAAACCTGCCTACCACTAAACCATTTATGCTTTCTTCTAATTACGTTCAGAATGGGCGATCGCAGATTACTGTTCCAGTTTATTTATTACTCCCGGCTAGCCAAAAAGCTCTTATGCACCCACCTGTAGGTCATCCATATCTTTTGGAATCTCATGAACAACAACATTTCAAGTTATCTTTTGTGCCTAGTTCTCTTAACATTGTCAGTCTATCAACGCTTACCATTATTATTGGGTCAATTATATATATTTATTGCAAGTTCAAAATAATGGCAGATGATGGCAACCAAATTCCCCTGAAAGAGAAACAGCCTACAACTAGGAAAAAGAAAGGTAGAAAAAATGCAAATGCAAGAAAAGGTGCACCCGTCACTATTTTTTCTGAAACTAATAAATATGAACATGATGGTTATGGGATGCAGTCTGTTAAATGCAAGGATGCTTTGCTTAATAGTGGTGACGGGCGCTGGGTTGGAAAACTTTTTGTGTCGAATTCAGAAATAGGCAGAGGCAGTAACGGGACTGTTGTTCTAGAAGGAATCTATAAAAGTCATCCAGTAGCTGTCAAACGCCTTCTACGGGCACACCATGAAGTAGCAAATAAGGAAGTTGAAATTCTTTTTGCTTCTGATCGTCATCCAAATGTTGTTAGATGGTATGGGGTTAAAGAAGATATGGATTTTGTTTATATTTCACTGGAGAGATGCTCATGCAACCTAAGTGACCTAATCCGGTTCTCCTCCTCAGAGTCTTCACTGCAACTAAATGATTCCGAAAATCAAGCATCAGTGGATGAAGATAGGCGTCTTACATATTATGATAAGGGCTTAAATAAAGACATTGAGCTATGGAGCGTTGATGGGTTTCCTTCACTTCAACTACTAAATTTGATGAGGTCAGTAATTTAGAGCTCCTTGCATCACCATTCCAATTCTACCGCACTAGCTTATTCCGTAGGGCATCTCGTACTTTCTTTAAACCTGTAATGCATGAAAGTGAAGAACTTCTCAACGGTGGGTTACATCATCCTGCAAGCGTAAGGCCCACTTTGCCTTTAATTTGTTTACAGTGTTCAAACATTATTTGACTCTAGCTTCTTCCTAAGTACTTAAATATGCATCTAGAAGTTGATCCATTGTGAAGATTAATTTGAACCATACGATGTATGACTTAGTAGGAAAGGATAATTAAAAAAGATCAGGTGAGTTGAGACCCCTTGTTTAATCTTTATTGCAGCAACTATTTTCTTACCTTTCAGAATCATTTTCAACATACCTAGTGTTATCCTTGGCCTTCTCTTAAGGAAAAAAAACCAAAAATCGGTCAGTTTAGGCTCTGGAAAAACAGCGGAAGTAGATCAATCCATGGTTTGAGGTATCCGATGGTATCCTGATATTTTGCTCGTCTAGTGCCATTGATCAACGAAGCCAAAAAAAAAGTAAGTTTCAGCTAGGGTTTAGAAAAACTGAAACAAGCAGTCAACCAAATTAAAGCCTAAATCAATGTATATCAATCCAGTAGAAACAGATTGAACAAATTACCCATGCAATTGTGAAGTAATCCGATATCGATTTCGGTTATACCCTTTGTCTTGAGCACATTTCAGATTAATCTCGATGTCTTGAACGGCATTGAAGTAATTTTTTTTTTTTTTTTTTTTTTTTTTAAGGCGGAATTTTCCTCCCTAGTGTTGTTGACATTAATAAGAATGTGTGTGGGAGAAAGAATTTGGGCATGGCTGTGTTGGGCTGAATTTTTTTAATTCAGTTTAACGTATTACTGTTAGTTTCATACAATGTTGAGTTTAATTTGATTGATGCAATGTCAAAGTTTAATACTATTTTAACTTCAATTTTACTAGCATAAAACGCACGGACGTGCATTTAATATCCTGAGATACTTAAATTTAATAAAAAATGAGTTGATGGATGCATGTTGTGTTTGCAAGAGTTTTGTTTGTCACAATACTTTTATTTCAAAGTTGTTTTGTTGGTGGTATCAACAACAAATTGATAAAAAAATTCCGTTGATGGATAGTCGGGAAGAGTATGGTGGCGAAAGTTACAAATGTGTTGTGAGATTCCGTTGATAAATTAGGGTATTTTTGGAATTTCAAAACGACACCATGGAAATCAATTGGTTGAGTTCTCTTTAGTAATACTAGATATTTGCAAAGTACATTATTAAGTTTTCATTGGCAGACCATTAGAAACCAAACCAAAACCAAAGCCCAAAATTTTGAAATAATTTGAAACTAACAGCATACAGCATTCCAAATGACTGAAACCAGTTTTTGAACCTTGGTTCAGTCATTACAAGTTGGACTCTCTTAATGTACATCACATTTCCCTTCCCATTAAACCTTCAGAGATCGTAAAATATTTGTGTGGTTGGATAAACAGTTTTTTGTTTTGTTTTTGTTTCCCTACTCTTGCATGTTTACTAAATAGAAAAGCAAAGGCATTGTGTAATAATTGTAGGAAGGAAAAATTACCTCACTTAGAACTCTTGCCCATTTAACCAGTCTACTAGTTGTTTTGTGTTTTACTTTCTGTTTATTCACTTTTTAATGCAGTGGATGTAATTGTGCTATAGTTTTCCGTAATACAGGAATGTGGTAGCTGGTCTTGCACACCTACACAAACTTGGAATTATACATCGTGATATGAAACCGCAGAATGTTCTAATAAGCATTGATAAGGATCTCACTGCAAAACTTTCTGACATGGGTATTAGCAAACGCCTTGTTGGAGATATGACTTCTGTAAGCTACAATGCAACTGGTAAGACTCCTTGGAATTGTCTCCTTTTTGATGCATAATTTTGCTTGAAATATTATAAAACTGAAGGGCAATAAATAAAATTGTCTACTTTGATCAAGTATATCACCTTTCACTAAGGTGAGTCAAAATTTATTATTATATATTTATATTTCCTTGCTTTACGTCTCTAGCTAAAAATTCTTAAGCTATCTTCCATAATTATAGCCTCAAGCAAAAGTTCCTTTGACAACTGTTCAATGAGGCATTATAACAAAAAGAAGATAATTCTATGTAGTCAAATTTATCATTGGGACTGCTTTTCTTTATTTATTTATAAAAATAAGGGGAACTGAATCTCCACGATGGAGCCAATTTCCATTGAGTCTTCAAATAAATCTATCTACGACATAGTTATCAAGGTGCGCGCTTAGGCGCGCCTAAGCGCAGAAAAGCCCAGGGCTCAATGTTTGCTCCTTTTTGTACTTTGAGGCTTTTTTCTGCTAAATTCTAAATTTTGTTTATAAATAGTTAAATAAAAAATTTAATTGTTCAATAAATTATAAAATATGGTTTAAAATTTAATTCTTATTAATAAAATATATAAATAATTGAATGAATTATTAAATATGGTTAAAAAATTAATTTGTAGTTAGTAATATAGCAGATCAAACTCTTATAAAAGGCACACAAAAAAGCCCAAGGCTCAAAAAAATCCCAGGCTAAATGCTTGCGCCTTGGTGGCTTTACTACTATGATCTACGATGAAATCTTTGATTGATCCAGTATTTGAGTTCATATTTCAAATAGTTGTATGTGCCATTGGGAAAACGTAACATACGGTCCAAAAAGTGTGTATTTTAGTCCATAAATATCAACCAAAAACTTTTATAGTTAAACGTCGTTTTGGGTGAGGGTTTTTAAGATTTTAACTAATATTTTATGTTTTTTCATTTAAATAAATAAAGACAAGAGGAAACATATTATTATCATTGTTCTTGTCTTAACCTCAAGAGTAGGCCACATGAGTTTTTTTTTCCTCCAGACTTCTATCTTGAGTCATGTTAGTTAATTTTGATTTTTTAGATCATTTAAAAGATTTTCTTCCTTGTTAATTTAGCTTTCCCTTCTGTTGCTCCCTTTCTATGAGATATCATCATCTTTACTGTTGATTGTTGATGTATTGCAATGTCTACATTGTATGTTTTTATAACATCCAAGTCTATTTCCTCCAAATTTCTTATTTGACACCTGTAGTTTTTCTTTCAACCTATCATTTGTAAATTTATTTTTTCTGTTGACTTCAATTATCCATCTTGGCATTCCCATTTATTCTACATTTATTTTATTTTCATATTGTTTCTCAACGTCAACACTCCGTTAATCATCATTCAGTAGAGAAGTTATTTTTGTCCGTTAACTATCTTTTTATCACATAAATCTCCCCTTGTTTGTCTCCATATTCTCCAACATGTGTTGGTTTAGTTCGTCATGTAATGCTCCACCTCTGCATCCTTTTGTATTATTAATTTTATGTATTTATGCATGTTTTTACTGATCATTTGATTGTGAAGCCTTATTATACTATTATCGATAACTTTCTCGCTGAAGTTGTGCATACGATATTCTTCATTTTTGTCCTATTTAAGTTTCAACCTTTTCTTTTCTAGTTTGCTGTTCCATTTTTCTAATTTTGTTCCAATGTTTCGTTTGACTTACGATTAACAATGACATCTACAAACATCATAGAAATTTAGTTTTTTTTTAAAAAAAAAAAACTAAATTTGTCTTGAAGTTCACTTGCTATTTCGTACAGTACCAACACAAATAGATATTTACTTGGAAGTGTACGTTATGTAACCCTGCGTTTAGCGAAAACTCATCATTCTTTGCGCTTGTAGTTCGGTCTGTCGTCTCATAATATTTGTACATTTATTGAGCAAGTGTTACAATGTGTTTTGAAATTTGTCTTAACTTAAAATCCCCATCAAATTATGTCCCTTGGTACCTATCAAAAGCGATGGTAGATTAAAATATGAGATAAAAAATATATTTTAATCATGTTGCTGAAGTTGCTTTAGGCCAATCTTAATGCTAGAGCGATCAGAACTGCAGGGTATTGTGCAAACCTAATCTTTTTTTTGATAATGGTATACAATCAGAAGTGATGATAGACTCGAATATATTTTGATCATGTCGCTTGAGTTGCTTTGGGCTATCTTAATTAATGCTGGAACGGCCAGAAATCCAGGGTAAACGTGCAAACCCAAAATTTAAGTTTATAACCAAAAGTGATGATAGATTAAAATACAAGATAAAACATTGTATTTTGATCATGTGATTGAGGTTGATTTGGGCCTATCTTAATGTTGGAACAACCAAAACTGCAGTGTATTGTGATAACGCTGAAATTCTCAGCAAAAGTACACAATCATTTCTGTTTAATTTTGGGCCAATTTCCAAACTATCATTGTCATTTTCCGGTATTGATCTTTACCAAATATATTATGCAGTTCATACGATAACTAACTAAAAGCTAACTTCTTACTTGTAATTATTTATGGCTTTAGCTTGTGGTACTTCGGGATGGCAAGCCCCTGAACAACTTCATGGGCGATATAAACGATACACACGTGCGGTTGATCTATTCAGCTTAGGATGCATTCTTTTCTTCTGTATTACAAAAGGTAGGCATCCATTTGGCAGTCATTTCGAGAGGGATTCCAACATTATCAACAACCGTATCGACTTATTCTTAGTTGAACACATACCTGAAGCTGTTGATCTCCTTATGCAGTTGTTGAGCCCTGATCCAAATTTGAGGCAAGCCATTGATTCAGACATCTTAAATATTTTGTAGTTGTTCAGTGAGTCCGGCTCTATTAAAGCTTTATACTATTATTTACCATCATGTTTTCTAAGATGATTATAAAGCTGTATGCAGCATTTTGCTCCATAGGTATCACACCTTTTAATTGGCATTGCGCATATCGATATATTTTGTTAGGTCATCTTCTATATATATATATATATATATATATATATATATATATATATATATATGTTTAGGGTTTCGGCCGGAACCCCGAGATTCCGACCACCTCGGTTCGGTTCCTGCCATTAGCGAGACGGGATTAGGTTGAAATCCCATCCCGCTAGCTAGCAATAGAAAAAGTAGGGGGATAAAAACAGTGAATAAAGGAAAAATCAATGAAGAAGAAGGAGAGTCAACGAAGAAGAAGAAGAAGAAAAATCAGTAAATTACTAACCTAGGATTGAGATTCGAGGTGCAGCCGACGTCGATTTCAAGCATCTCAGTTGATTTTTGGGTCTCGTTCTCTCACTGTCTTCTAGTTTGGATCAGCTCATGAATAGAGCGTCTGTGTGGGGATGCGGCATCGTAAACTGAGCATTTTAGGGCTAAGCAGTAAATAGTTTTTGGGCTGGGCTTTGAAGTAAACTAACATTGTTTATTTTTGTAAAATTTAGGCTAAACGTAATAAGATAAACTGAGCTGGGCTGGGCTGGTTTATTTAATTTGATTTAGTATAGTTGTAAGTTTAAATTAAATCTGTTTAATTTGGTAGAAGAACATTTGTCTAGGCTATTTACATTTTCATTGACAAACTACAAAAAATAAAAAACAGGACCAAAACCGAAATTTCCGAAATTGTCTGAACTAGGAAACTTTCAAATGGGCGAAACCGAAACCGAGTTTTTGAAATTCTGAGATGACTATACAATCCAGTGATATGGGTATGGACCAAGTTTTTAACTTACCTTGTGTTATTTCGACCGAATGGACAAATGAACAACATTTCTTTCCCCTAGTATAGTGACATGTCTTACATCATTTATTCGTCTTTTTATTTAAAACCAGGTTAAGTGCTACTCAAGTGTTGGATCACCCTCTCTTTTGGAATTCTGAGATGCGACTAGCTTTCCTTCGAGATACTAGTGATCGAATGGAGCTAGAAGATAGAGGAAGTGAATCTGAGCTCTTAAAAGAATTAGAAAGTGTTGCACTAACGGCTTTTGGTGGGAAATGGGACAGCAAGATGGATGCTGCAGTTCTAAATGATATTGGTCGCTACAGAAAGTACAAATTTGATAGCTTGCGGGATCTTCTGCGTGTAATAAGAAACAAGCTCAATCATTTTAGAGAACTGCAAAAGGAAGTGCAGGTTAGTTTTGAGATTATTATCCATCGTTCTTAAATCTTTCCCAATTTTCACATTTCTAATTTACATGTTAAAAGTCACATTGTTTGCTCCTGTGGTTAAAGCGACGCTCCTATTGCTAAATGATGGTAGGTAGAGTGTTTGTAACTGGTATGCTAAGTTCTACCTGAATACTAGTAAGATGTTTGTTTTAGCGATGTTATTGTTTCATCTGACCTATTTGTGGCAGCGTGTCTCTCTTTTTTGATATTCCCTTTTAGGAAGAAAGAGGAAAAATCCACTAGGAGTATATGAAGTTAATAGAACACAAATTTTCTGCCATTGACAAAAAGTTGGAGTATTTTTTTCTCATATTTCTTTGCCTTAGATATCGAATTCTACTTTAAAAAAAATAAAAATCAAAAAGCAGAATTTAGTGCCTTAATATGAATCTCTAAACCTTTTAAATTCAACTCTTTGCTTTGCTCTTTTTTTTTCCTTTAAAAAAAGAGAGAATTATAGCCTATTGTACTTTTTATTTTTGTTTCTACATATTTCAAAACTAGGAATTATTTCAGTACCAATATTTCTACATAAAATTCCACAAGAAATATTGAATTAAGATTGCATAACTAACTTCATTCGTTTTTCTATCCATATATAAAAATTTAATACAATCCCAGATATTTTTATTTTTGTTCATAATTTGTAGCTTATTCCATATGGACCTTTCTTATTTCACCACACGAATAAATATAGTGTGTTCTTAGGGGCACCACACTTTTATTCTTATTAATACTATGATAATTATAATTAGAATGATATGCTTATTAGTATCATCTCTTCTATTGTTTCGCTTAGCTGAAAACCGTCATTTAACAACAAATAACCATAGGGATTAGTCGGCGACAATTGAAAAATCGGTGATTTTCAGCCCTAGGCTTTTCCCATAGCCGCCAAAAAATTGCCTATCAGCAATGTATCGATAGCTTCTGCAACTTTGGTATTAAGAAGTAGAATATCATAGTTTGGTGGTATTATTTAGAAAACGATATCAAAGAAACTATGATGTCCTTAGCAGCATACTGCTACAAAAAAGTTCAATAACAATTGTTATTGTGGGTTTAAAATTCGAGATCATACAGGTCTCACTTGAATCATAGGCCCCATCTGTCAGACTACTGGTAGGATCATTGTTTTTGAACCTGGGTACTAGTTCAATTCTTCAAATCTACGCAATTTCGTCTTCCTATCCTAGTAGCTAAAGTGCTACAAACCTTTATAAATTATGTTTGACCTTTAGTTAATGTATTTTATGTGAATCATCCGTGGCATGATATTTTATCCAAGTGGCATGTTGGAAAAGAATCCGCCTAGATTTTATTGTTGTAACCGTGTACACATATAACTATGCCAACAGAAAGGGATCCCCATTTTACTCTATCACTAAAAGGTTTACAGAAACACTGCATTGCTTATAAATATGTAAGCAAATCAACATAATTCTACGAATCATTTTTGCATATATGAAATATTGCGAAGTAGTCAAGGACCGCTAGCTCAAACGGCATCAAAATCAATGATCTGCTTGGATGAAGTACCACGGTTTTTTTTTTCCAAGGGTACCAGAGTTAACTGCCACCAAACCTAGTTAATGCAGTTTTTGGGAATGTATGCTGTATGCATATGTTTTTCCATTTTATTTGGTTGTCAATCTTGTCATACCAATCCTCCTCCTCCACTGATCGGATATGTCATAAAACTGTTCTGATTGTTTCGATATTCTCTCCCTTTTCTGTTCATTATCAAATATTCGCATTTTGTTTACAGGAAATTCTTGGGCCAATGCCAGAAGGTTTCGATAAATATTTTTCAAGTCGATTTCCAAAGCTCCTGATAGAAGTATACAAAGTAATGAGCATTCACTGCAGCAATGAAGACAGTTTCAAGAGATATTTCAAGGGAAATACAAACTGATTTAGTCCCTGATACTCATGAATGTAAATTTATCAATTGATGTGCATAATATGTCATTTCATAGTGTACTATAGACAATAATATGCAATGAAAATTCTAACTGTACTTTTGTTGGGGAGGAAAATTTAATTATTTTGTCGTGTCTGCAGTGGATCTCCCCTTGCCTTTATATTTTCTTGTATGCCCTATGTTTTACGCGTGAATTGGTCTCTATTGTAGTTGTATGTTTTAGTTAGTGCTAAGACGTGTGGTATCTTGGATTTTGCAATTGATGGTTCGCCCAATGTTTAAAAACTATCAGCAATTCTGAAAGGCCCGAAAATGGTGCTAGGAGTTGAGCCTGAATCAATTTTAATCACTGATTAATTCACTAGCATTGTCTGAATTCCACATTTGAATTACTATTTTCCGCACACCTTGTGTTATGTAGCAGCTCTCAAAAGTGGAAAAGTGGAAAATAGACTGAAGAACAAACCAAACAATTTTTTTAGTGAAAAGCATGCAAAATTTCAAATTTAGGGAGAATGACACATTTCAGTGTAAAGGGGGAAATGATAGTGAGTCTTTTGAATTTCACTTCTACACTAAAATATGTTATTTTCTCTGAATTTTAAACTTTGATTAAAATTTTTGTTAAGTTTGTCCTTTGAAAGCATAAAGATATATGTGCTCTAAATTTAATCATTTCTCAAAAAGAAAGAGTCGCGAGGGCTGTGTTAAAACCCAAAACTGAAAGACCAAGCCTATTATCGTTTCTTGTTTTTTCTTTGTGCACCTTGTCATTACGTATAAAATTGGGAGCTCTTTGAGCAACCTTTATATGGCCCTTTTCTGTTTTATGATAGGTTTAATCAGCGTATAGTTTGGTATATTTGAAATCACGTGGATGTTAGATATTTATCGATTTCATTCATAATTAATGAATTCAAGAAAATAAATGAAAAATTTTGATTTAGTCCAAATCATTTGAGTAATAGCCGTACTGATAAATATAAGAAATAACACATATAATGATACAAATCAGTTTTGAACATCAAACTTCAATTTGTACGCGCATAGTATAAACTATTGACATGGTAAAACAGAAAAAACTAATTTTATGTAGGGGTCAGCATAAACCGCACCGTAATACGGAAACCGCCCAGACCGGACTGTAAAAACGGTGCGGAAAAACGCATTGAATCCTCTCTCTAAAGCAAATAACCCGAACCGAACCGACTGGCAATGATACGGTTCGGTTGCGGTTTGAATTTTGACAAAACCATATTAAACGGAACCGAACTGTAGTAATAATCTTATAATAAAAATATAACTAATTCGTATCTAATTTTTTATTTTAACAGTGCATATTCTATTTTTAGCGTATGTTGTTATATTAATAGTTTCAGTATAATAGTTTCTATATCATTTTTTTGGGTAATATTAGTTATAATACTATTTGAGTTATCTTATTTAATGTTCATGCATTAATTAACGCCGATGCTTGGTTAATGTCCATTAACGCAAAATTGAAGTATTCGTACAGCTAGAAACCAATTTTTCAATTCAGAATTACACTTTGTGTTTTGACCTTTGAGTGACAATCTCACACAATTATAAATTGATTGTTAATGTAAGTAATTCTCTTACTTGATATTTAATACGGGTTTAAACCGAACCAAACTAAAATCTGACCGTATTACAATAAAACCGAACCGTAACCGGACCGTTTGAATGGTTAGTATAATGGTTTATATTTTTGATCAACCGTTTGATGCAGTGCGGAAGCGGTTTGGGCTCCAAACCACTCCAGACCGAACCGCGCTCACCCCTAATTTTATGTATACATGATGTTGGACCATAATTACACCAGCTTCCTTGACTTGATCGAGGGGAATGTTGCTTAGGAAAAGAGGAAGAACTTCGTTTATCGAAGACACAAAGAACATGAAGCTTGTCGGCTATAAGCTTGCCACCTATTGACATGGTTAGACGGAAAAGATTTGAAATCAACTGGGTTTATCGATAAAGTCGAAAAAAGTTTGTCAATGAGAACCAACTACTTAAGAATCAAGACTTACCATCCCTATCGATAAGAGGACTTTAATAACAATCATGCGTTCTGGCTTTACCATCACTAACAATTGAGTCGACAAGAAGGCTAATCGTCGTGATCGATAGGCTCACCTCCAAGTCATAGGAATTGATTTCCTAAGCATATCGCGCATGAATCATGTCGCATGGGTATCCTACCAGCCTCAAAGTTCATCGCTTTCAACCTTGTCGCCTCCATCAGCAAACCACTGAAAGTTGCATCGAATGAGAGCTTATCGTCCAACATGACGAGATCAAGTGCGATACAGCCCTACCAACAAGGCCTTGATTCTCTTTAAATAGAGGTGACATGATACCGTTGAAGGGAGACGAATTTCGAAATTATACGCTTATACCACACTAGTTACTATACCCGTCTTTGTAAATCCTAAATCGTTTTGGAGAAAAAGTTATTTCAATGGCGTTTTTGTAAATCGAATATAATAGCATAATGATGAAATAATATGTTTGATTGATGATCTGTAGCATCATATTTCAGGGCTCTTGCTCCAGTATCATACCTTCAGATATAAAGACTTAGTTGAAACCCCTTATCATCAATATCGACAAGCAATTGTCGTCTGTTACGATAAGTGCCTTGACAATTAAGCAACAAGTTCCTTTGCTTGACTACTTTGATAGCTTTTCAAAGACGTCGATAAGCATCATTAACTAATCTCACCCGATTCACACCTATTCACTCTCCCAACCCTTGTCGACCAAGTCGATACCATTCTTTCTTGAATCCTTCCAACTTAAGCGACACTGTTTTATCGAACAGGTCGATAAGCTCTTTTTTAGCTTCATCAACACTTGCTTTTCCCTTAACCAACTGGTTCAATACCCCATGTCGATTGAACGAGAAGACTTCAAACATCCATACAGGTTTTCTAAGCTAACCGAGATCTCTAGCCAATTCCTTGTCGACCCTGTTGACAAGCATGCTGTGGTCTTTGGGGGTGTTAACGATTTTTATGGTTAACATTTATGGCGCTGGAAGGATGGCTTAAACCTCCGAAATCTTTCACCCTTCATTAATCTTGTCGACTTCATTAGATTTTAACAAATTCCCACTTGATGAAAATGGATGAAGATTATAGCTAAAAAAGAATGTCATCTGGATTTCAACCTCAACCTTCTCTTATTAGGAAATCGACCCAATCTGAATATGGGCCTTCGAAGCTACCAACATGGTATTCAACTTCGTCATTTAACGAAGATCTCACAACTATAAATAAACAAGCCTCGCGATTGGCTACTCTTAAATTCCTGGAAAGCAAAGAAAGGAAAGTGCGCCAATATATATAATCTAGAAAAATGGAGTATCAATCCTTTCCACGTAGGTCCTGCTCCCCTATTCGCTCTAGAAAAATGATTTTCTAAAGATGATTCATTCTTACAACTACAGAAAGAAATCCAACAAGATGTTAAAGGGACTGTCTTCGAACTTAACATTGAAAAAGAATCTAACGCTCTTGCAATTAAAAAGAAAAATCGACTCAACCAATCCTCCAAGGCATTCGCTTCCCTCAAAAGGAAATTGAGTCAAAAAGAGACAAATAATCACTCTAAGAAATTTAAATCTGCTTCTCATAAAAGCCCCGCTGAGGGATCTCAAGCTTCGAACGAACCCGTCTTAACCACTTCATATGAAAATATTTATACCATAACGAAGGGTTATATCAATTGCTGGACTTCAAAGAAGAAGTTCCCTAAAGGAAAGAGAAATTCCAATGGCTCAAGTTCTTCCACTCGATGTCAACAAACTTTCAATGGATTAATGTAATCCCATTTCAAAAAAGTCTTTAGCACTTTCAACTTTTAAGGCAAAGGTCCTGGAACATCCGGTTTGCTCTAAAAGGGTGGAGTCTTACTTGGGCACATCTCAAGTCTAAGTCTGGGCACTCATAGGACTGCTTTAGGCACCCCTGAAGTCCTGACACATTTAGGCCATCATGTTCAATTATTCCTAGTAGGAGTCAGTACAGTGCACATCCCTAGAAATGAAGCCTTTAGCGCCATCCACGTGGAGTCGTTAAAGCACCTTCTAGTGGGGGGAAACCCTTGATGTAACGACCCACATTTTTGGTCGATTAATTTTAAACATTTAATATTGATTTAAATGTTAAGTAATAACAAGAATGGATTTTTATACTGAATTTATTGATTAGTAATCGAATACAATTTAATTTCGAGTATATTGAATTATCGTAATATGAAACGGGAAATAGTTGAATTCAAAGTAAAAACTGAATCGAAACGATTCACATGATCAATATAAATTCTATTTAAATATAAAGATAATAATAATTCTTCATTATCGAGAAATTGATTGTTTTTAAATTAAAATTATATTTTAATGATTTAAATTGGAACTCAAGAATAATCAATTTTTAAATGACCTCGGTCTTCGATGAAACCAAATTTTTTGGGTTCGGAACATCAAAGATTTGTGTCAAGTTTCATCGCGATTGGAGCTTATATGTGGTCATTTGAACATGAAACTTTAAACGTAAGTTTCATGGGAATATTATACTAATAAATCGCATTAAAATCAAATCAAGACTTTTTGAAATCAAATCAAATTAAATTAAGAATCAAATCAAAATAAATTTTTGTGTACTCGAGCCACCCTATTGTTTGAAAAATGGCACCCTATAGTGTACTTGAGCCAACATATTTCTTATACCGACGCAAACATTCTCCTTTCCATGTTTATAAATATAGAGACACCCCCTTCTGATTCTTCTTCATTAAACAAAACCAAAAATTGGCAATCGCCGTTAATCAAAATTCAAATCGAATCCATTTTCTCTTAAATCCTCCATAGGAGTAAAAATCGAATGGAGCTTCAGAAGAAAATTCTTCCTCCTTCAAATCAAATCGTGTGTCCTCATTTTCAAAAATCGATGCAATCTTCGTCGTTTCCATATACCAGTACAATAACACCCCACCTCCGCCAGTGCCACTCTTGCAAGCACACTAGCATTGGAGGGGCGTTAAACGAGGTAAACATGCATGTAGATATCACAAGACAGAACATATAAGTAAAAATAGAGTAAATAAAGCAGCGGATAAAACTAACATTTCAAAACCATAGTCAAGTTACATCAAAGTACTTGGTCATTATTTTCCACAAAACATAGTCTAGAAACATCAACTGAAAACTGGAAAGAAAATCATAAAGTAACTATCCCCAAGGTAGAATAAAACCATAGCATGCTCAAGTCCAAACCATACATGAGCTATCCAGAAAAGCAGCTAAAGATCCAGCTAGGTGCTAGTGTTCCCACCCTGAGAACCTAGGGGGGGGGGGGAACGGAAGAAAAGAGGCGAAAGAAAACGGGTCAGTCAAAAAGACTGGTAAGTCCTACCTACTATTAGTATAAAAACTAGTAAAGTTAACTGGACATGTAAAGCAGAGATGAAACATAGGATGATAACTGGCATGGTGAGAAGTAACAAGATAGATCAAGTGTGGCATCGCATATACAAGGTTAAGTTGCACCAGGTGTGTACTAGTATTCCAATCCATGTCAAGTATAAACAAGAAATGATCCCTTGGTCCAAAGCTGGCCCACATCATGAGATGACCTAAATCGAGGTCCAACTACTCGGTCTAGTCGATCGGCTCCCTATAAGCCTAACTCGTCGTGTATCGGTGTCATACGGCTTAATCGTGGAATGTAGTTAACTGTGCTAGGTCCACCCCAGGGTGTATCCAGCCCTAAGGTGTAAACCACAAACACAATTCAAGCACGCACAGTCTAAACCTACTGGTGCCCATGTTCAACTCCGGACTTAATGCGCACGACCATGGTCCGCCTGAACAACCGGTGCACCCTTCAGCCGTCTCTTTTGGTCTCTTACAATCAGTCCAGTAATCGTGCCCCACCCTGGCCTAGTCCAGGGTACCCATGATACTTCCAAGTTGGTTACTGCTGAAAAGGACCACGTAACTAGGATTTCAAGTGGGTTAAGTGTGGTTAACCCTATCCTAACCATGTATTGAGTTGGTTAAGTGTATTCAAGCAGTTCATGACTTAACCCTATCAATACATCGGGTTTAATTGGTTAAGTATATTCAAGTAGTCCATGACTTAACCCTACCAATCCATCGTGTTTAATTGGTTAAGTATATTCAAGTAGTCCATGACTTAACCCTACCAATCCATCGTGTTTAATTGGTTAAGTATTCAAGTAGTCCATGACTTAACCCTACCATATGGCATTAATTAACTTAATGCACCCCAACCTCTCACATTAGACTTTGTTGTGGTTACTAGTTAAGCCGGGCGGGTCCGGGTAGCTTTACACCACAACCTAGTCTAACCTCGGGTTTTAAGTGCGACATGATCAACTACTCACATTGGGTCCTATTGCTTGTAGCCACTAGTTAAGCCGGTCGGTTCCGGGTAGATTTATGCTACAAACTCAACCCAACCTCGAGTTGGCTATTCTCATGTTTTATAAGTGTCATGTCCATCATTATGTTTACAAACATAATCACAAGTCAATGTTCATGTCATATTTTAAAACCATGTTTTCATGTCATTAATATTACCCAAACCCAACGCATTCCCATCGCATGTACGTTTCGCATAACATAACATAGATCAAAAGAGGGAACTTAAGAATATGACAAAGTGGGCATAAGGTGGCAAAGTCTATCACAAGTCAAACATGGTGATATTTGAGGCCAAAAGGGTTTCAACATACTAGCATATGGCCTCAACATGTATGATAGCATAAAAGGTGTCTTGGCCTCAAACATAACAAATAGCATAAGGGTGATTTGGCCACTAGCATGCATAATAGCATAAGGGTGATTTGGTCACAAGCATGCACAATAGCATAAGGGTGATTTGGCCACAAGCATGCATAATAGCATGAGGGTGATTTGGCCACAAGCATGCATAATATCATTAGGGTGATTTGGCCACAAGCATGCATAATAGCATGAGGGTGATTTGGCCACAAGCATGCATAATATCATTAGGGGTTAAGGTTTGGCCACAAGT
This sequence comes from Allium sativum, assembly GCA_030737875.1. Taxonomy (NCBI): domain Eukaryota; kingdom Viridiplantae; phylum Streptophyta; class Magnoliopsida; order Asparagales; family Amaryllidaceae; genus Allium; species Allium sativum. The sequence goes on along the minus strand of CM060916.1, from coordinate 789,813,091 downwards.
TAAACATGGTGGCATATGAGGCAAATGTGTTCATAAACTTGCATATTACATTATAAGCCTCAAAACATGCATGATATCAACTTTAGCAAAATAGGTGAAACATGGCCATAAATAACATGGGATGATAGCAAGTGATTCGCATATAACATCATATGAAAGTTAACATAAGGTTTATGAGAGTTTCTATGTTGCTTTATGCAACATTTCAAATCAAAGTTCATAGCTTTCTATGCACAAAGTCAAGGTGATAGCTTTACAAACATGCATAGAATAAATCTATGCATAACATGATAGAATCAAAGCTCATAGCTTTCTATGCACAAAGTCAAGGTGATAGCTTTACAAACATGCATAGAATAAATCTATGCATAACATGATAGAATCAAAGCACAAATCATACTTAGGCCCAAACTCAAACTTGCAACATGTCATATTTAACTTCATAGTTAGAATATAAGAGTAGAATAGGGCTTACAATGCTATGAAGACCTATGAAATAAAATAAGATTGGGACGAAGCCACTAGCAACCCTAAAAACCCCCAATGGCATATAAGCTCCAAGTTGTTTTGAGAAACAATAAGCTCCTTTGATTTGTATGAAGAAAGATCCTTGTTTTGATGAAGAAAGGTGGCTCTTTTACTAGCTTAGGACACTAAAATTTTCATGAAGAGGATGGAGGCCATGTTATGAAGATGGAGGCCATGATCAAGAAACATTTTGGCATAGTTTAGTTGTAGGAATGATTAATGAGGGTTTAGGCTAGGTCTTAGGGTCTTTTTTATAGAATATTAGGTTAGTTTAGGCCATAGGATTAACCCTAGTTTAGATCTGAGCCATCAATTCACGTCACTAGCCAACAAAACATGACCCAGGAGCCAAAACAGGTGCACCAGGCTAGACTGGCCGACCACCCAAGTCGACAGGGGTGTCGACTGGGCAGTCGACACCACCTGGGGTGTGTCGACTCCCAAGTTGACTCCCCAGTCGACTTGGGGTGGCGGGAATTTTTCCCGCCTTACCTGCCCAGCTGAATTTGAAATCTGTTTTTAAATTTGAATTTTCTGAAAACTTTGACGGGTCATAACTTGGTCATACGGACTCCGATTTTCGAAAACTCGGACTCTATTTCGCGTATTTTTCCGAGACGAACGCAATGGCACAGCCCGTTTCCCTTGATTCGGATTTTATCATTTAATTCTGCCTTGGTTTATGTTATAACATGTTATTCAAAATACGGGTTGTTACATCCTCCCCACCTTAAAGGATTTCGTCCCCGAAATCTCTAAGTTAGGAAGAACGTATCCTACCATCCATCATCCATCTACTCAAAACATCATCCACGAGCAGTCATTGTCCTTAAAAGATTCTAAATGCTGTTTGATCATATGCAAAGGTGTGTGTATATGTACTTATCTAATGCGAAAATCAGGTGGTTACTGATTCAGTAAACCTCCTTATTGCAAAGTATGTTAGTGAAATGAGTCCATATGTATGCAAATTCCTAGCATAATTCATAATCTCTATATGAGTGCACATACCATTCATCCATATGCAACATCCACGTGATAGCATAACAAGTTTCAACCATGAATAAGCCTAAACACTCATGCATATGCAATATGAAAGTGTGTGAGCCGATCTTAGTGCCTAATGTGTATCATGCATCCACGAGTATCCACTTGCAAACACTTGCAACCACTTGCAAACATCAAGCATAACATGTTTCAAATACATGTTTCATCAAAAGGGTTTTTACCTAAGGTTCTCATGACAAGATTAACGAGATAACAAGATAAACATGGATAGTGAAAGAAAGATATGCTGGCTAGGAAAAGAGATCGAGAATGTACCCTCAGGAAGAAATGGGTGAAGCGCGCGCATCTTCTCCTCGGTTTCCCAAGTTGCGTCCTTTTCGGGTTCACTTTACTAACTTGACTTCTCGATTCCTCAGCTTCTTGATCTCCGTTCCCAAGATACGGATCAGAGCTCGCCTCAAGGTCGCCTCTTTCTATACCTCTGTGTCTTCAAGAATACTTGGTTCAACTACCTTGGCTGACTCATGTAGGCACTTTCGGAGATGCGAGACATGAAAAACATTGTGAACTCCGGCCAGCTTCTCGGGCAATTCCACCTTATAAGCCATCTTCCCAATCCTCTCTATGATAGGGAAGGGTCCTACGAACCTTGGTGCCAGCTTCCCAACTGCCCCAAAACGAACCACATTTCGCAAAGGAGAAACCTCCATGAAAACTAAATCTCCAATTTTGAATTCCAAATCTGTCCTTCGCTTGTCAGCATAGGATTGTCTATCTTGGGCCGTTTTCATCCATCTTCGAATCAACTCTACCTTCTCGGATGTGCCCCATATCATGTCGGGCCCGAGTATAAGCTCATCCGTCGTCTCCCACCAACATGTTGGTGACTTGCTCGGCCTCCCATACGAAGCTTCGAATGGTGTCATTCCTATGCTTGCTTGGTAGCTGTTATTATAAGCAAACTCTACAAGAGGAAGGTGGTCTTCCCAAGTACCACCAAAGTCAAAAATGCATAGCCTCAACAGATCTTCTAGTACCCTATTCACCCTTTCGGTCTGGCCATCCGTCTGTGGGTGATAGGCCGTACTTAGATTCAATCGCGTACCCATTGCTTCTTGTAAACTATTCCAGAATTTGCTAGCGAGAATTGGGTCACGATCGCTAACTATGCTAGAAGGAACTCCATGCAATCGTACCATCTCTGGAAGATAAACAGATGCTAGCCATGATGCAGTCCTCTTGCTCTTTACTGGAATAAAATGGGCGCTCTTCGTGAGTCTATCCACTATGACCCATATCCCATAAAGCCCAAATAGTTTGGTCAACTTGACGGACATCTTCACCCCCAACTATATATCACAAACAGGCGAGTCATACTCCTTATAGGGTTTGCGACAGAACTAAGATTGAGAATGGGACCGAGAGGATATACTTAAAAGATAGCATGCGAGTAAGCTCCACAGAATAGTAGGGGTCAAGGACATACTCTTAAAAAGAGATATAATGCGCGTATCTAGTCTTCAATCTTCTAGGCCGCATTTTCTTGTGCTTAATCCCATCGTGCCTTGACCGTCTTTTAACTTCACAATTTCGTAGCTCTTAATTCTTATTTCCAAAATATGAGTTAGAACTCATTTCACCGTTGCCTCTCGTTCCACTTCCACTTATTCTTTTCCTAAAATACTTGGCTTAAACATAACTACGTGCTCATGGTTTCATGCAAGCTTTCCAAAATTCGTTAGTCAATCCTGGATCTCGTTTACATACCATACGGTATTCCACACAGAAGAACTATCTCTTGAAAACAAATGCCACTCTACGTTGCCAAATGTTCTTACTAGGGTGATTTCTATAACCCATGCTTAAGCGTAATGGACTATCCGCCTTAGTGGCGAACACTACTCGATTGGATTACAAATTTTCAAAAAGTGCCAAGGGATTCTAGATAACTAATCAGGACGGAACCCTAAAGGTCACACGAGATTTCGAGGGTATTACCGAGGCGAGTCATGAGCCTCGCAACCCTATGTTCGAAGTCAAGAATTGCTCCATAACTGGACAACCAATCCACGCCCACAATCAACCCGTGTCCCATAAACCCGAGAACATAAGCATTACACATGAATTCTACGCTCAAGATAGAGATTTTCAAATCCATACAAATCGCAGATAGATGGGCGAAACCCTCAATTGTATTTGAAACTTCTAACGGGATCCTCAACTAGACTAGTACTTAGGTGAAAACTTTCAACAAGATCAGAAATAAAACTATGCGATGTGCCAGAATCAAACAAGGTATGAACAAGGAAATCAGAAATGTAAACATGACTTTCTATAGAAACACTACCTCGATCAAAAGCTGGAAGAGCGAGGGGAGCCTGCAACTGCCCTCCAAAGGGTCCTGCTTGCTGAATTTGCCTTTTCCCCTATCCTCGCTTTTTCGGGCAATCCTTACTATAGTGTCCAGACTCTCCACAATGAAAGCATTCTCCCAACTTCCTTTTCTTCTTCCTACAGTCTTTGGCTATGTGCCCAGTAATCCCACAGAAATTGCACTTCCTCCTTTCTCTTGACTTGTTGTCCTTGCTGTTGTTGTTCTTGCCTCCTTTTCCGGAATCTACCTTCTCGCCTTGACTCATTTGCCTTGACCTCCTTCTCGCCACTCTTATCTTCCTCTTGAAGCAGGGCCATATTCACCAAACTCTCGAAGGTCGCCCCTATGGGTATATGAGATATGGCCAAACCGCGCAATGGCTCATTTAATCCTAGAGCAAAGCGTAGGGCCTTCTTCTGAGCTGTGTTAATCAAGTCTAGATCGAACCGAGCAAGTTGATTAAACGTATCCACGTATTCCCTAACTGTCATGTCCCCTTGCTTTAGAGATAGGAACCTCTCCATCCGAAGGTTCTCTTCTGTCGATGATAGAAACCTCAATCTGAACCTTCACCTAAAGTCATCCCAAGTCTGAATTGTTCTAGTAGTGGTGGTGACTACCCACCAATATGCAACTTCCCCTTTCAACAGCCATACCGCTAACAGAACTTTCCTATGGTCTTCTATATCAAAGATAGCAAAGAGGTCTTCAGTTTCCTTCAACCAGTTTCTTGCCTCAACAAAAGTCTCCATCCCAACAAAATTCTTGCCACCCATCGCCTTAAAGTCCTTACAAATCTTCGTGAAATCCGCTTGCGGATGCTGAGGAGGAGGAATGTTAGCCACGGGGGAAGGAGGAGGAATGTCCGCGGGGCCGGCTTCATTCGCCCTTGCCTCCATGTACCTTCTAAACCAAATAGGTACTGGTACGCCCTCCAGAATGGCAAAATTATCGGCCATACTGAAACGAAGAAAAAGATAGATTGAGAACGAGGAAACAAAGGATAGTGCTAATGGCTTTTGGGGAATAGCCTTTTAAAATAAACTAGACTTTTCTTGGAAAATACTTAATTGGTTTTGAAAATAGTTTTTCAAAAGGTAAGTTTTAAAAAAAACCTTTTGCTCAAATCTTGTAAACCTTATGCTCTGATACCAAAAGTAACACCCCACCTCCGCCAGTGCCACTCTTGCAAGCACACTAGCATTGGAGGGGCGTTAAACGAGGTAAACATGCATGTAGATATCACAAGACATAACATATAAGTAAAAATAGAGTAAATAAAGCAGCGGATAAAACTAACATTTCAAAACCATAGTCAAGTTACATCAAAGTACTTGGTCATTATTTTCCACAAAACATAGTCTAGAAACATCAACTGAAAACTGGAAAGAAAATCATAAAGTAACTATCCCCAAGGTAGAATAAAACCATAGCATGCTCAAGTCCAAACCATACATGAGCTATCCAGAAAAGCAGCTAAAGATCCAGCTAGGTGCTAGTGTTCCCACCCTGAGAACCTGGGGGGGGGGGGAGGGGGGGAACGGAAGAAAAGAGGCGAAAGAAAACGGGTCAGTCAAAAAGACTGGTAAGTCCTACCTACTATTAGTATAAAAACTAGTAAAGTTAACTGGACATGTAAAGCAGAGATGAAACATAGGATGATAACTGGCATGGTGAGAAGTAACAAGATAGATCAAGTGCGGCATCGCATATACAAGGTTAAGTTGCACCAGGTGTGTACTAGTATTCCAATCCATGTCAAGTATAAACAAGAAATGATCCCTTGGCCCAAAGCTGGCCCACATCATGAGATGACCTAAATCGAGGTCCAACTACTCGGTCTAGTCGATCGGCTCCCTATAAGCCTAACTCGTCGTGTATCGGTGTCATACGGCTTAATCGTGGAATGTAGTTAACTGTGCTAGGTCCACCCCAGGGTGTATCCAGCCCTAAGGTGTAAACCACAGACACAATTCAAGCACGCACAGTCTAAACCTACTGGTGCCCATGTTCAACTCCGGACTTATTGTGCACGACCATGGTCCGCCTGAACAACCGGTGCACCCTTCAGCCGTCTCTTTTGGTCTCTTACAATCAGTCCAGTAATCGTGCCCCACCCTGGCCTAGTCCAGGGTACCCATGATACTTCCAAGTTGGTTACTGCTGAAAAGGACCACGTAACTAGGATTTCAAGTGGGTTAAGTGTGGTTAACCCTATCCTAACCATGTATTGAGTTGGTTAAGTGTATTCAAGCAGTTCATGACTTAACCCTATCAATACATCGGGTTTAATTGGTTAAGTATATTCAAGTAGTCCATGACTTAACCCTACCAATCCATCGTGTTTAATTGGTTAAGTATATTCAAGTAGTCCATGACTTAACCCTACCAATCCATCGTGTTTAATTGGTTAAGTATTCAAGTAGTCCATGACTTAACCCTACAATGTGGCATTAATTAACTTAATGCACCCCAACCTCTCACATTAGACTTTGTTGTGGTTACTAGTTAAGCCGGGCGGGTCCGGGTAGCTTTACACCACAACCTAGTCTAACCTCGGGTTTTAAGTGCGACATGATCAACTACTCACATTGGGTCCTATTGCTTGTAGCCACTAGTTAAGCCGGTCGGTTCCGGGTAGATTTATGCTACAAACTCAACACAACCTCGAGTTGGCCATTCTCATGTTTTATAAGTGTCATGTCCATTATTATGTTTACAAACATAATCACAAGTCAATGTTCATGTCATATTTTAAAACCATGTTTTCATGTCATTAATATTACCCAAACCCAACGCATTCCCATCGCATGTACGTTTCGCATAACATAACATAGATCAAAAGAGGGAACTTAACAATATGACAAAGTGGGCATAAGGTGGCAAAGTCTATCACAAGTCAAACATGGTGATATTTGAGGCCAAAAGGGTTTCAACATACTAGCATATGGCCTCAACATGTATGATAGCATAAAAGGTGTCTTGGCCTCAAACATAACAAATAGCATAAGGGTGATTTGGCCACTAGCATGTATAATAGCATAAGGGTGATTTGGCCACAAGCATGCACAATAGCATAAGGGTGATTTGGCCACAAGCATGCATAATAGCACGAGGGTGATTTGGCCACAAGCATGCATAATATCATTAGGGTGATTTGGCCACAAGCATGCATAATAGCATGAGGGTGATTTGGCCACAAGCATGCATAATATCATTAGGGGTTAAGGTTTGGCCACAAGTTAAACATGGTGGCATATGAGGCAAATGTGTTCATAAACTTTCATATTACATTATAAGCCTCAAAACATGCATGATATCAACTTTAGCAAAATAGGTGAAACATGGCCATAAATAACATGGGATGATAGCAAGTGATTCGCATATAACATCATATGCAAGTTAACATAAGGTTTATGAGAGTTTCTATGTTGCTTTATGCAACATTTCAAATCAAAGTTCATAGCTTTCTATGCACAAAGTCAAGGTGATAGCTTTACAAACATGCATAGAATAAATCTATGCATAACATGATAGAATCAAAGCTCATAGCTTTCTATGCACAAAGTCAAGGTGATAGCTTTAAAAACATGCATAGAATAAATCTATGCATAACATGATAGAATCAAAGCACAAATCATACTTAGGCCCAAACTCAAACTTGCAACATGTCATATTTAACTTCATAGTTAGAATCTAAGAGTAGAATAGGGCTTACAATGCTATGAAGACCTATGAAATAAAATAAGATTGAGACGAAGCCACTAGAAACTCTAAAAACCCCCAATCGCATATAAGCTCCGAGTTGTTTTGAGAAACAATAAGCTCCTTTGATTTGTATGTAGAAAGATCCTTGTTTTGATGAAGAAAGGTGGCTCTTTTACTAGCTTAGGACACTCAAATTTTCATGAAGAGGATGGAGGCCATGTTATGAAGATGGAGGCCATGATCAAGAAACATTTTGGCATAGTTTAGTTGTAGGAATGATTAATGAGGGTTTAGGCTAGGTCTTAGGGTCTTTTATAGAAGGTTAGGTTAGTTTAGGCCATAGGATTAACCCTAGTTTAGATCTGAGCCATCAATTCACGTAACTAGCCAACAAAACATGACCAGGAGCCAAAACAGGTGCACCAGGCTAGACTGGCCGACCACCCAAGTCGACAGGGGTGTCGACTGGGCAGTCGACACCACCTGGGGTGTGTCGACTCCCAAGTCGACTTGGGGTGGCGGGAATTTTTCCCGCCTTACCTGCCCAGCTGAATTTGAAATCTGTTTTTAAATTTGAATTTTCTGAAAACTTTGACGGGCCATAACTTGGTCATACGGACTCCGATTTTCGAAAACTCGGACTCTATTTCGCGTATTTTTCCGAGACGAACGCAATGGCACAGCCCGTTTCCTTTGATTCGGATTTTATCATTTAATTCTGTCTTGGTTTATGTTATAACATGTTATTCAAAATACGGGTTGTTACAAGTACCTCGATCAATTCGATCTCTGTTAATCGAGGACTAAGCAGATGCTAGGGCAAACCATGGCGTTCTAGGGTTAGTGCTTGAACTTCCACTCGATTTAGGCAACGAAGGAGGCAGATGAGGGTTGTGTTGGGATCGTGGCATCATGGCGAATCGACAGTGATATTTTTATGAGGTTCCATAACCAAAAATTTTGCATGCTTGTAGCCGAGGCATTAAAATCGCGATTTCAATGGATGTTAGGGTGCAAGTGGAAGGCGTTGGTGATGGAAAGGATGGAGCTTCGAGTTGGTGAAGACACAACTGATAGGGGAGGCTATGGTGGTGGCACAATATTGATTTGTTGAAGAGAATTTCATTTGTTTTCAAACAGTGAAGGGGAGAAGGGAATTGATTGGGTCTGTGATGTTGAGAATGATGAAGTAGGGATCAACTATGGAGTTTGGTAGAGAAGCAGCAGCCTGGAATAAGGATGGTGAAGGTTCATAGAAGGTTCGATTTTATTTTTAGCAATAAGGAAGGATTATAAACATGGTTAAGGAAAAATTAATTTATTAATTAAGTTACTGATATTTTAAATTACTTAAGTTATGTACAAAATTGTAATAGCTTTAATTGTTTTATGCATAAACAGAACCAAATAAAATCAATTTCGTTGGATTCGCATGGGCATAGATAGGCTACGATATGAAATTGATCTGGACTGCTTTGAAGCTTTCTGGGATTTTTATCTAATTTTAAACTGTAGTTTAAAATTAGATAAAACAATGATAAATCATCGAATAAAATCAAGTGAGTTGTTTAACGTTTCGAACTTCAATATAATTAAAATGAACTCGCCGCAGCGAGGTAGTTCATAGTTTTACGTTTTGAACTTCAATTGAGTATATAGAACTCAATGTAAGTAGGAATTCTTTAAAAAAAAATCGTCCGGACCTATTGAATGATAGTTTTCTAATGAAAGAGAAAATTTTGGATTTCATCTTATAGATTTTGTTTTATGTCGAAATCAAATTTTCAGAAAAACAGCGGTATAATCATTTATAAACATAACGCTTTATAAAATAAAATACAAGGATTGTGAGTAAATAAATTTAGATTTCCAGTAGTAAAATCCAGACTTGAGTTATAAAATAAATATGAACTCAAGTGGAGTAAATGAATTGATTTTGAAAACACAGATCATATTTTTAGTTATTGAATGAAGTTAACTAATTAGAAATTAATTAGTTAAAGGAGTTTTTGGATTGAACTTAACTTTGGTTAAGTGAATTAGATTTGTAAATTAAAATTTGAAGTGAAATATGAACCTTGAGTTGGAAATGGTGTTTAGTTGGTTTATAAGCGAATTAAAATATATTTGAACGTGATATGTTCAAACTAAAAGTGGATTCGAAAAAAGAGCCAATTAGAGAATAAATTAGCGAATTGAGTTTAAAACGATTGGATTGAGTTGGAATGAATTGGGAACGGTTAAATACAGTGTTTTAAATACCGATCATGTAACAACCCGGGAAATCAGAACTAGTTTAAAATTTTTAATTTGGCTATTTTAGTAGATTTTAAATATTTAAAATAAATTGTTTTAAATAATAACGACGAAAAGTATGTTTGAATCGATGTTTGAAAATAAATATATTTACTTTAATTATAAACAAGGCCTGAAATGGCGCGGCAGTTTCAAAATTTGAATTCAAACTTTGACTGACTGTACTGGATGCAAAATAAAACGGATTTTAGTGAAACTAGAAATATTTAAATCTGTTTATGAATATCTTTCTAACGAATCTGAAAAATTGAAGTTTCATAGCGAGAATCAAAAGTTATGGCCAAATGAATTTTCAAAAAGGTCGCTATTGAGTATATATAACCCGTGAAAATAACCATTTTGCAAATGACCTCAGAATTCAACGAAACCACTTTTGTTGGATCCGGGATGTCAAAATATCACTAGGTTTCAAATTCCATAATTTTTGAAGCTAATATGTGAGCGTGGCGAAGGAAAACGTGTTTGGTTGATTTTAGTTAAATTGGATCGACCAGAAAATGGCCATTTTTCAAACGGTCTCAGAATTCGACGAAACTAGTTTTGTCGGGACCGTATCATCAAAACATAGCTAGATTAATTTTTTGGGAATTTTTAGAATCAGTATGTGGCCCCGGCAAATTGAAATGTACGTTCAAATCAAATATTGAATGTTTTATGTTTTAATTTGATGAAAAACTGACTGTAACAGTCGAATGGGCCTATGAAACATATCCTATTGTGTTCGGAATGGGGGTATTTAGCTAGGGACGACAGTCGTTTGGTTTGGAATTCGTATGGATAAAGGGGTATTTTTGAAATTATAAAAGCACGGCCAATCAGAAAATTTATAAAAATAAAATAATTCCCAAAACTCTGGTTTCTCTCTCCTCGCTCCAGCGACTAACGGCGGAAACCACCTCCTCCGTTCCCGATCATTTTCCGACCAAACCACGCACCATTAGCCCTGCCCCTTTGGAAATTTTTGAAGCTCTACCTTCGATCTTCAAATCTGTATAAGCCACTCCCTGCCTCGTCGACCCTGCTTCGTGAATCGCACCCCCAAAGGTCCCGAATTCCTTTCGCTGCTGAGCCTTCCTGGAGCCACCGAAGTGGACCCCACCACCGACGCCATGAAGCCCCTTCCAAGCTCTACGACGCTGTATAACCCGATCGGCCCCTAGCTACACGGATTCGACGAAAATCGATGACCTAGTTTTGAACAGATTTTGAAAGGTAACGGCTGAACTATTTTAAACTGATTATAGCACTTTAAAGAATTACGGTTTATGATTTTATAATAAAAATCATATCATTTTGCTATGTTGTCGAAATCCAGTGAAACAAGAGACATTGGACTCGTGTGGACGTCTTCTACATTTTAGAAGAGACCGGATATTTTTCTGAGCCTTCTACAATTTTTGGTGGAGTGGAACCCAATGTGAGATTTCTAAATTCAATCTAATTTAGAAATAAAATATATTAGGTTATAGACGGAGTTTAGAAACTCCCGACACCCGTCGTCCACAAACCATGGATGACTTGTTTGAGTTGCATGTGAAATTTGGTTGATAAATGCGAATGGTTGATATGGTTGTTTGTGGTTGAGAATAATTATTTTGGTTGGAATCACATAGGATTAGTTTGTGTAAAAGAAAAATATATTCATCTGCGTACGAATTAGATATTGAAATCCCCATTGTCAAAAGCTGTGAGGCTTTAAGGTAGAGCGAGGAGCCGTACTAGGGACAGTGCCGGTTTTAACTACCCTGTCGTTATGCTGCCGAAATTTTCTGAAATATTTCTGTGTTTGATTTATCTTCATGTATTGAAATATATTCATGTGATGAATGAAATGAAATGGTTTGAACGATAAAAATAACATTTTTATCGAATGTATGAAATGAAATGGTTTGAACGATAAAAATAACAATTTTATCGAATGAATGAAGTAAATGGTTAGAACGATAAAAATAATACTTTTATTGTATGTATGAAGTATAGAAATATTCATTTTTGAAATAAATTATTTTACAATATAAATCACATTTTTATCATCTATATGAAGTATATAAAATATTCATTTTTGAAATAAATTGATAAAAATCACATTTTTTATCATCTATATGAAGTATATAAAATAATCGTGTTTTGAAATAAATTGTTTTACAATAAAAATCACATTTTTATCATCTACATGAAGTATATAAAATAATCGTGTTTTGAAATAAATTGTTTTACAAATAAAAATCACATTTGTTTAATGATATATTTGAATTGTTAAAAATAATCATGTGTTGAAATAAATATCTATTAGATAAAAATATCATTTTTATCACATATATGAAATGAAATGTTTTGAAATCGAAGAACGAATTATGTATATATATATATATAATTAAAATAAATCGAATAACGAGGATGCAGTTCGTATTTTGAAACCTTGATTTCAAACGATTATTGTGGGAGATCCGACCATCGGATTTTCCCGAAACCGAAACCGTTGGGTTCGCTTTGGAAATATCTTTCCAATGACACCAACTTTGCAAAGATCCAACGGTTGGATTGTCTGGAATGTTTAATTCAAATCTGAATGAAAACAGCGCCAAAATTGATTATATATATATATATATAATTAAAATAAATCGAATAACGACGCTGCAGTTCGTATTTTGAAATCGTAACTTTAAACGATTGTACCGGGAGATCCGACTGTCGGATTTTCCCAAAACTGGAACCGTTGGATTCGTTTTGAAAAGATCTTTCCAATGATATAAAATTTGTAAAGATCCAACGGTTGGATTTTCAGATATGTGTAAATAAAATCTGAAGAAAAACAGCGCCATGGCCGCGTTATGGCCTGAAGTGTCATTTGAATAAATTGGCTATTTTTAAATGAATAAAAATAGCGATAAATCGTTATAAAATATTATAAACGATATGGAATGGTAATAAACTGAATTTACTCAGTTTATTGGATATTTGATGGTTAAATGTGTTTGGCGTGAAAATTACATTAATGAACTGAATTATTGATGTCGAATAATTTAACCATTGAAATGAATTGATTTGAAATTCTAAATATACGTTGATTATTCGAAAAGGCCAAGTTAATTCTCATTTCAAATAATCGATCGACGGTTAGAAGTCGAAGATATGAAGACGGAGCAAGACCGATGCGCTTCAGGTCGGATGGATGGCTACTGATGCCTTGGATGGGAGTTGCTGCCCTGAAGGGGTTACAGTGGTGGTTGTCCGGACATACTTGTTGATCGTTCGGATGTGCGAGGAATAAAGATCCTCTGGTTTCGTTCAGACCCAGAACGGACTTGTAAATGGATGTGTGTCTGATGTTGTATATTGACAGCGTGGCATACAGAGATGCTGTGATCAAAGCTTTTGTTGAAAAGAAGAGCTTTGTGATTGATGATCAAAGCAGGGCTTTAAATAGCTAGCTTTGTGTTTAGCGTTGATCCGCGAGCCTCACACCCCGGTATGGACCAGAAACGGGAGAGGACCTCAGGGAGGACCTGCGTTTCCTTCTAGCTAGGAGTGGCATTTTGGGTTTGACACGCCCGGGCATTTTACTTATGTGAATGATGGATAGCGAGGCGCCTCGGTTATATCCTTCGCTACTGGGCGGATGGTTTGGTCGGTATATGACCAGTTGACACCCCATAGGGCGGGGAAACGCAGTGTTCAGGCATTTTCATCCACTTCGTGTGGACCGGCCCTGTCGCTCCAAGGGTCGATGCGTTCTGATCCTGAGACATGGGCTAGAGCGTCTCGAAGCGGTAAGGACGATCCCTTGCCTTGGTTCATGACGGAAATCCAATTTCTAAATACGACATCGTGCAATTTTGATTGTATACCTATATATGGCGACATGATATATGGTACCCATGCCGTCTATGATTGATATTTATGATTGAAATTGTTTTTGAAACATACAAACACTAGCAATAATATCAAATGATTTGTTTTTACCGTATCAAGCATATTTTGGCCATTATAAGGTAAAACTCTATCCTCCGGTTTGCGTTGCATTGTGCGATAGGAACTGAGTCTTATAATGGCTTCATTTTTGTAAAAAGCATTGCGATGTTCAAATGTTTTATTTGTTTTAAAGCACTGGCAATCCAATGGAGTAAACCCGTTCCGCGTTAGCGGCGTGGTCCTATGATTGGCCATATTGTAAAATATGTTAAGTAGATTTCTCATACCAGTCCCATGACTGACTCGTAGTTTGTTTCACTTGCAAACTTAGGTGCCCCTATTTCTACACGGGCAGCCTTGTATTCAGGTATTAGCAGGCTCTTTCTGGATAGCTGGAGCTGAAGGTGGATTCTATCATTTCTTTCTTTTTATGTTGTTTAGCTCCTATTGTACATAATATGTTTTGATTCCGCTGTAGACATTTATGTAAAGCTGAACTGTATTTTGTACTAAGTATGATCCTGTATACTGTGTAACTCTGATGATTATGTTTATCCACTGTATTATTTGTACATTATCTGGTGTATTTATTTATTTATTTCTGTTATGCTGTTACCTGTTTATGTGTTATATTCCAAAGATTACCCTTGCCACCGTGGAACAGGGTTTGGGGACGTCACAGATCATCTCGGCCGAGATCTCGCTTTGAGGTCAAAACGATACGAAACATAATATATCGTTATGTATATCGTTTCGAATATATAGGCCGATATTTTGAAATATCGGCCGATATCTTGATCGAAACGAAATCATGATATATCACTTGATTTTTTTTATAATAAGCAAGGCTTGTATGCAGGTTGGGTTTGCATACGTCTGTTGGCTTTCTGTATTTATCATGCAGGGTTGGGTCTGCATTTATTCATTCAATTCAAACTATGAAATTCGTCAAGTAACCCCTTTTAGTTATCAGATCAATGTTATGTCCAATCATATATTTAGCCACTGAAATTAAGTTGTAGTATTGTTTTACATTACTTGTACTTGAACCACTCTAATTAGCTCGTATTGTTCTTTTATCCTGAAATTTATGTTTTGGAATCCTTGCCCGCTATGCCATTTTATGAATGCTTTAATGTTGGACTATTTACTGACCAATATATACATTTCTGGTTTATATATTTTTTTATTGTCATTTTTGTCAGTTCAATTACAGACATGACTATGTAGTGTTGTCATTTGTAGTGCTTTTAATGTTGTCATTTTATGAATGCAGATATGTCATTTGTAGTCAGTTCAATTTCTAGTTTGGCTATCTTTTTAGATTGTCATTTGTCGTGCTTTAATGTTGTCATTTTATGAATGCATGGTATGTCCTAAATAAGGTCATTATGTGAAGTGTTTGTTTTTCATTTGTAGTGCTTTTCTTTTTATGAATGCATGTTATCCCATTTTATGAATGAATGCATGGCTTTCATTAGTAGTGTTTTAATGCTGTCTTAAAATATGCTCAGTGCTTTAATGTTGTCACTTAGTATATATAATTATTAACATAAAATGTACACCGATATGGTTCCAATATGAACTTTAAACTCCGAGATGTAAATCTGATATTATGGCCGAGATGTACTCGTCTCCTCCGAGATCTCCCCTGAAACGATACCGAGTCACTAAAATCGCCGAGACGAAACGTAACCGATATCCGATATTTAAAACCTTGGTTAAATATATATTAACAGGTATGGAATGAAGCAACGATAGAAAATACAAATTGAATGCTCGTCGAAAAGTACATAATTCAATATGAGTTTTTATGAGACTATTTGGCAAAACACTTGGCTTTTGACTGGAAAGTGAAAGATGCTATGCAGCAGTATAGGATTGTGTAGTATGTAGAATAGGATATAATATCTGTATAGCAGAGTAGAAAGCAGTAAATCACACAGTCGACTTATACTGGTTCGGACCACTGTCCTACGTCCAGTCCCAGACCCACTTCTGGTATTTTCACTAACACTAAAACCCTCACTTCACCCAGAGGAATAGGTTCACAATTACCCGAACCACTGAATGGGATTTCTTGCCTCAACCACTGAAGAGGTCTTCACTAATACAGAATAATTGTTGACTCTTTTGTGTTCTTGATAACATGGATTGTCGAATATTAAGTACACCCTTCCTATAGCCTTTCCTAGATGATAATCGTGAAGTGCGTGAAGGAATATGGAAGTTTAAAAGTCTCAAGTATAAAAGTAGATAGCTTTTTAGAACTTAGAGAGCTTTGAATAAGATAGAGAGAATTAGAATAAAATTCGGTGATTAGATCATCTAAGCAATTCTATATTTATAATATATAAAAAGATACAACTGATCGTGAAGAGTTTTGATGAAGAGATATGGATTAAAAAGTTGTGTCTCTTCTTAAAGGATGCAACTCTTCGGAATTCAGATGTCTGAAAATAAAATTCAGATGTCTGTTTATTTTAAAAATCAAATCATAAAGGAAATAGTGTATTTCGGAGGCATTTCAGACGTCTGAAATATATCAACCAGACGTCTGAATATTGTATTTAAAAACATTCTGTTTCAGCAAACAGACGTCTGAATTTTTCAGACCAGACGTCTGTTTTCTGTTTCTTGCCTATTCCTTGCCTTATTTTAAATTAGAAAACTATATATATAAAACGTGTGTGTGTAATCATCAAGGAAGACTTTAACATATAAATCTAGGACTAACAGACTCTTACAACATATAAGTGATCTTCGTTTTGTGTTCATGAATCTGATTGTCAAAAATATCTTCCTGCAACATAGAATTAGTCGATAATAATATATATGTACATGTATAGTTGTCATAATCAAAACGCCGTATTGCGAGATCCAACATTCTCCCCCTTTTTGATAATGACAACTATATATGTGACTCCCCCTGTCAATATGCATATATGTGACATGTACGATCTCTAGAAATTTGAAGTTAATTTATGAGGCTTTAACATTTCTAGACTATAATGACTTTATGTATACTCAACTTATGATATAAGTTCTTCTGAAGCTCTTGAGTCTGTTTCTTCTTGTCTTCTTCCATCATTAGAGTCCAAATAGATTTTCAAGCGCCATAATATAATTGGTTAGCATCCTTCATATATATGCTTTTATCCTCTTTTGTACTGTGTATCTTCGTATTGAACTTATTTCTTTTTCTCTTTTTGATACCCATGTACCTGCAAGTTATCTTAGAGTTTCTTTGGTATAATTATATAGTTGTTGTCATCAAAATCCAAAAATAGAGTTTCTAACATTCTCCCCCTTTTTGATGATGACAACTATACAATTTAAAAATATATTCTTTCTATAACATCTTCCTCTATCAATATACACATGAATTTCTCCCCCTTTGTCATTATCAAAAAGAATGAGGGAATGTAATCAATATCGTCGTCTTCTCTTTATTTTCTTCCCCTGAATGTGTGATATATGAATATTTCTCCCCCTAAGTATGTGACTATTATTTTCCCAAATTCCCTGATTTAGCTTTGAGCTCAGTTTTTAAAGATATTAGAGATACTGAAATACCCTCTTTTTTTGTTGTGGTGTACCTGCAACAAATATTATATAAATACTTTGGTACCCACTTCTTCCGTTAGGTTCCAGGGGTTAGATAAAAGGTAACCATACCTATTAGGGTTTAATGGTACCTTTGAAAATAATTTTTTTATTTTTAACTACTGAATGAAAATAATCATCTATATGTTTTTCTCTGTTTTTCCAATTTACAGGAACCCAAATATTTAGATAGTTTCTAATAGTATTTCCTGTTGTACTTCTATTATAAATGTTTCTAGTCATAGAAGCATTTGAATTTCTATTGAAATTTGATCTTCGAGTTACACGTGCTTTAGTACTAGCAGTTAAATTTTTGTAATACATGAAAGCATATCTAGGACTAGTTCTATGATTAGTTTTATTATACCCTAAGCCACTTTTATCGTGTAAAGGTCTAGAGCAAGATAGAATATCATTTAAATCATTTAGACCTTTATTAAATTTTACGAACTTATTTGTACATTTTTCAAATTTGATTCCAAAGTCGCGATTGAAATTTTCAAAAGAATTCTTGCAATCTTTTAAACCAATTTTTTTATTTAATTCAGAATTCTCCCTTTTTAAAGTACTATTCTCATTTTCGAGACGACAAATTTGTGATCCTGAATAACTAAAGAAGAGTGTAAATTTTCAAAATTTTCATTCGAATCAGACGTTTCATTTTGCAAAGTATTATTATTAACCTTTAAAAACTCATATTCTTTAGATAATTCTAAATTCTTTTCAGTTAAAGATCCATTCTCCTTTTCAAGAGACAAAACTGAAGAATTAGAATTATTTAAAGAATCTTCAAATGATCCATTTCTATTTTTCAAGAGATCGATTTCTTTTAAAAGAACATTGTTTTTATCTTCTAGTTGCTCATTTTCTTTTTGAAGGAAATCTTTTTGAAATACAAGCTCTTCTAAGGTATTTTCAAAACATTTGGCTTGTTTGACTAAAAAATTGTTTTCTTCTTTTAATTTGGAATTTTCTTGCTCACAATTTTTAGACTTGGCTAAAATAATTGCATTAAGTTTACCCAAACTTTTAAAATCTTTTAATAATTTTTCGTGGTCTAATAAAAGATCTTTATATAATGAATCCTCACATACTGATTGTGATCTCACTTTAGCCATTAAACATTTGCTCTCTTGCTCCGTCGCTTCTGCTTTGTTGTTCTTCCACTTTCTAATGCCTTTACTAGATTTCTTTATTGCCATTTATTCTAGGATGTTGTTACGATCTCTAGAATACCAAGCTCTGATACCAATTGAAAGAGGCTATGCAGCAGTATAGGATCGTGTAGTATGTAGAATAGGATATAATATCTGTATAGTAGAGTAGAAAGCAGTAAATCACACAGTCGATTTATACTGGTTCGGACCACTATCCTACGTCCAGTCCCAGACCCACTTCTGGTATTTTCACTAACACTAAAACCCTCACTTCACCCGGAGGAATAGGTTCACAATTTCCCGAACCACTGAACGGGATTTCTTTCCTCAACCACTGAAGAGGTCTTCACTAATACAGAATAATTGTTGACTCTTTTGTGTTCTTGATAACACGGATTGTCGAATATTAAGTACACCCTTCCTATAGCCTTTCCTTGATGATAATCGTGAAGTGCGTGAAGGAATATGGAAGTTTAAAAGTCTCAAGTATAAAAGTAGATAGCTTTTTAGAACTTAGAGAGCTTTGAATAAGATAGAGAGAATTAGAATAAATTCGGTGATTAGATCATCTAAGCAATTCTCTATTTATAATATATAAAAAGATACAACTGATCATGAAGAGTTTTGATGAAGAGATATGGATTAAATAGTTGTGTCTCTTCTTAAAGGATGCAACTCTTCGGAATTCAGATATCTGAAAATAAAATTCAGATGTCTGTTTATTTTAAAAACCAAATCAGAAAGGAAATAGTGTATTTCGGGGGCATTTCAGACGTCTGAAATATATCAACCAGACGTCTGAATATTCTATTTTAAAACATTCTGTTTCAGCAAACAGACGTCTGAATTTTTCAGACCAAACGTCTGTTTTCTGTTTCTTGCCTATTCCTTGCCTTATTTTAAATTAGAAAACTATATATATAAAACGTGTGTGTGTAATCATCAAGGAAGACTTTAACATATAAATCTAGGACTAACAGACTCTTACAAGATATAAGTGATCTTCGTTTTGTGTTCTTGAATCTGATTGTCAAAAATATCTTCCTGCAACATAGAATTAGTCGATAATAATATATATGTACATGTATAGTTGTCATAATCAAAACGCCGTATTGTGAGATCCAACAGAAAGGGCCTAAAGAGGCGATTTGTAGTTGTACCGATTGAGCCGTACAAAGGAGACATTGGCGAATTTTTCTGAAAATTTAATGAGTTAGAAAAATTCTATGAAAATTTGATAACTATAATCAATTTATCAATTATATAGAATTTGGAACCAAATTAGTTAATAAAATTTAATGTATTGTAATAAGCGTTTTTCGCTAAAAATAGAAAAGCATAGACTATAGTGCTATTGTTGTAGTAAATGATTTCCGAAAAGGAAACGATTAAGATTTAATATGAGATTTAAATATAGTTAGTTAAATGCAGTAATTTGGGTTGTTGTAATGATGTTTTACGCAACATTCATTATAACCCAAGTTAATGTGATTTGGAAATGTTTTCCAAATAAAATGAGGAATATTTCGAAGTATAGAAAACAAGAATTTGATGGAAATTGGGAAATGTTTTCCAAGTATCATAAGAGGCCAAAACAATTTGAAAAATATATCGATAAGGATAGTTGAGATGTATTGGAAATGATTTAATTAATGAAATATTAATTAAAAAGGGCTTAGTGATTGTTTAGTGCTAATCAATAGTATTCCTTTTGGGAATAGGGTCTTTGGACGAATGTTTGTATCTTCAATAGTTAAATAACCGACTATCAAAATATTGGCCAATCTAATACCATCGTTGTCAATACGGAGAGACTAGTTGGATTTATTATTTGAAAACCACTATGTATAGGCATAAACGTTGCTAATCAGATTATACTAAAGATAATCGAAGATGGAGAAAGTGCAAGGGATTTTTCTGTTAATCCTAAGTAGAAATTGCCAAAGAAGGATAATGGAAATAGTGCCTTTGGTTTATCCAGTCTCAGGACAACTTGTATGGATGAGTGTCTGACAAAGTATGTCTAACAGATCATCTACGTTGATCGCTGTAAACGTATATACGTTTGGTGTCGGAGGAATTAGTTTCTCTTAGCTTTATGCCCATGATATTTTGAGAAAATCAATTAATGATTTGGCGATTTTGACGATGTGGCATTCAAAGTGAATCATGCTGTAGTGCTAAAAAAGTAAGTATGTCCTCAAGCCTCACAATTAGAAAATAAAAGAAATCGGGTAGACCACATGGCTATGTGGGTCGCTCCCATTAAGGTGTATTATCATCTGATCTATAGAAAATCCATTTGCTTCTTTATTCTATCGCTGCTGCATGCTTTCAGTAACGGTTGATGATCCGAATCGTTGGTCACATACATTTGGTACGCTCAAGCGAAATGAGCGGTCGGTCATGTTTAGCCAGGTTGCAAGATGTTCTTGTTGAACCCAGTGTATTCCACTCTTTAGATACACTATCGAAAGGTGGTCCCATACCTTATCATAGTTGGAAATCCATTCTCCAATAAGCGCCCGCGGTTTTGATTTTATATTATGTATGTGGAATGTGAGATGCAAGAGTTTCTCTAAATTGCTATTTGTTTGATTTAGACATTATCATAATATCATAGTGGTATTGATTCAAAAAATATTTTGGGTTATCGTAAGGTAAAAACCATCTGTGTTTATGTATAGATTGGTCTTACGGTTATCTTTTCTTTTAAAAGGAATTTTAAAAGTTAAACCAAGTGGTTGGAGTTTATTCACACCTATCCCATGACTGACCTAAGGTTTTTTTTATCCTAAACTCTTGGGTGCCCAAACTTATACCGACAGTCAAGTAGTTCAGGTGTATACAGATATACATAGAAGAGCTTGGAGCAGGAGGCTTCAGCATTAGATATATACTATTTGTTCCCGCCGTAATGTATTGTGTTGTACTCTGATGATGTTTTGTATATATGGCACATCATTATGTATTCCAAAAAGCTGTTATATATATATATATAATATTTTATTCCATAGCGATGTGAGATTCTGTGTTGTTGTTTTCTGTTCTTCTTCTATCTTTTTCTTCTTTACCCATAATGATTCGTATTTCTGTGAAATTTGGTTGGACGTGTGTTGTATTTAGTCAACTTAAAGGGTATGGATTTGCGGGCTATTACACCTAGTATCAGAGCTTAGACTGAGCGAACACCTAGGCTTTGGTGGGGGTTACTCATTAGAGATAAAGTCAGTAGTACCCTAGAATGAGTTGAGTGTATATATGAGAATGCATATTTGTTAGTTGATATAAAAACTGTTTTATATTGTGTTGATTGGTTTAGCGAGTGGTTTATGAATTTTGGTTGATATAGGAAGTACAACTGTATCGACAGGAGTTTCTGAACACTTGAGCTGAACAATTCGACATAATATTGTTTTAAAGTGGGTAAATGAACTAATTTTACCTAAAACTATATATTGATATTGAAGGGATAATTTTTTGAAATTATTATAGTATGTGGATGTGTTGGTTGTTAGTATTACAATCAAATGAGATTATAAAATTGGAACGGTTATATATAACCAAATATAATTTGTATAAGAATGATACATACAAATGAGATGAACTAAAGTTGGATAAACCAGAATTTGGAATTTAAACCCCGGAAAGTTGAAAAATATTTTCTGAAGTATAATAAAATAATAAAGCTTTGTTTTGGAAGGATCCTTGAATAAAAATTATTTTAATGGATTTTTAGAGTGATAAAGCACTGAACTCATTTCAATTGCTGGAAAAAAATTCTGATGATGAGTGCAACATCATTAGTGTTCATTTTCGAGTTTCTAAGTGATGAATTACTACCTTAGAAAAGTTTATGATGGAAATTTGTTTGAAAGAAAACAAGTTGTTTGGAAAATTCAAATGTTTTGAATTTGAGATGGTTATAAATATATGTATATATTTACATAATTTCCAAAGGATTTGAAATAAAAACCCGGAAATCTGAATGTTGGAGTCTAAATTTAACTTAAGCAAGTTAAATGGATTGAAATGGATAAATTGATTTGGAATCAATTTGAAATTAGCCAGAGATATAAGTGGCTTATTAACCAAATATACCAAATATGTACAGAAAAAAATCTCATTTGATGTAAACGAAGTGAATAAATTAATTAGAACCAATTTGAATGAATTTGAATGCATATGGATGAAATATGAATTAGGTGTGAATATATTGGTTGTAAATCATTCAAATTAAATGAATGTGAGCATATATGGTGTGTAATATGAATGAAAACCAGAAGTTTTGTTGGAACTAAATTTATAGAAATACGAAGAGTTGAGTTTCAACATAAGTGTGTTTTTGAAAAATTAACGGGTTTGTAGCATTTTACATACCTTAGTAATTTAGGGAACAAAATTATTTTATATGGAATTTATCGATTAATAATCAAAAGCAAATTTTGTGTATATTGAACTATCGTAATACGAAACGGGAAATAGTTGAATTCAAAGTTAAAATTGAATCGAAATGATTCAGATGATCAATATAAATTCTGTTTAAATATAAACGATAGTAATAATTCATTGTCGAGGAATCAATTATTTTTTAATTTAAATTATATTATATTGATTTAAATTGGAACTCAAGAATAATCAATTTGTAAACGACCTCGCTTTTCGATGAAACCAATATTTTTGGGTCTGGAATGTCAAAGCATTGTGTCAAGTTTCATCACGATTGGAACTCGTATGTGGAAGTTTAAGCATGAAACTTCAAATGTAAGTTTTAGTGGGAATATTATAATAATAAATCGCATCAAAATCAAATCATTTTTTTTTTGAAATCAAATCAAATCAAAATTAAATTTTGTGTACTCGAGCCACCCTGCGGTTTGAAAAATGGCACCGTATAGTGTACTTGAGCCAACCTATTTCTTGTACCAACGTAGAATTCTCCTTTCCACGTTTATAAATATTGCAACATCTCCTTCTAATTCTTCTTCACGAAACAAAAAATCGGCAATGGCCGTTAATCAAAATTCAAATCGAACCCGTTTTCTCTTAATTCCTCAATAGCAGTTAAAATTGAACGGAGCTTCAGAAGTAAAATCCACCTCCTTAAAATCAAATTGTGAGTCCTCATTTTCGAAAATCGATGCAATCTTTAGCGTTTCCATATACCAGTACCTCGGGCGATTTGATCTCTGTTAATCGAGGACTAAGCAGATATGCTAGGGCAAACCGTGGCATCATAGGGTAAATGCTTGAGCTTCCACTCGATTTAGGCAACGAAGGAGAGAAGGGTTGTGTTGGGATCGTGGCAACATAGCGATTCGACAGTGATTTTTTTATGAGATCCTATGACCAAAATTTTCACATGCCTATAGCCGAGGCGTTAAAATCTCGATTTCGATGGATGTTAGGGTGCATGCAGAAGGCGTTGGTGATGGAAAGGATAAAGCTTCGAGTTGGTGAAGACACAACTGAGGTGGGTGGCTTTGGTGGTGGCGCAATATTGATTTGCTGAAGAAAATTTCTTCGTTTTCAAAAAATGAAGGGGAGAAGAGAATTTACTAGGTTTGTGATTTTGAGAAGGGTGAAGTAGGGATTGGTTGTGGAGTTTGGTAGAGAAGCAGCAGCCTGGAATAAGGACGGTGAAGGTTCATAACAGGTTCGATTTTATTTTTAAAAGTAAGGAAGAATTATAAACATGTTTAAGGAAAAGTTATTTTATTAATTAAGTTAATGACATTTTAAATTCCTTAAGTTATATACAAAATTGTAATAGCTTCTAATGTTTCATACATGAACAGAATAAAACAAAATCTATTCCGTTGAATTTGTACGGGCATAGGCTACGATATAGAGTTGACCCGGAGTGCTTTGAAGCTTTCTGGGATATATTTTTCTAATTTTAATTTGTTATTTAAAATTAGATAAAAAAAGATAAATCATCGAATAAAATCATGGTGAGTAAACTCGCTCTTTGGTTCGTTTATAATTTATTATAAACAAATTTTTATTTATTATATAATTTTTATATGTTGTTTGTTGGCTGTTTGGATGCATTGATAAATGATTGATCAATTATGGCTATTATATATATTAGTTATATTTATGATTATTAGTTGGATATTCTCGCATTTTTTAGCGGATGAGACCTTATGCGCCCCACATAATAGCAGATGACCTTCTATACCGCGATATCCTGTCTTGAAGCAGGATGGGTATTATTTATGTTGTCTAACATCTGTGGATGTTGGAAAAATAGGTTGGAGGGATCCAACTGGATACCTCAACAATTGAATTGTTGTTTTCATATATAGTGTTAAATGATGTGATAAATAATTTGTGATTGATTATTGAATGTTTTGAACATTTGAATAGCACTAGCCCTAAATTAATTGATATTTAAATACCGTAATAATATACTCGAATGAAAAGGAAAAGAACTTGGGTTTATAGAAAAGGAATTTAAAAAAAATAGAATTCTAATTTCGAATAGGCTATAAAATAGAAACTGGTCTAATAATTAAAACAAGTAGTTGAATTTATAAACGAACTGAAATGAAGGATTGTTGGATAATTTAGGAATGTAAATTCAAGTGTGAATGTAAAGGGAATGGGGAATCGTTTCGGGAAAAAGAAACGATGAAATATATTCTAATGTTCTGGGTGTAAATTGAATTGGAATAAATCCATAAGGATTTATGAATTGAATTTGACTATGTTGAATTTATAAAAATAAATTATTTCTAGAAAGGATATTGGAATTGTATTAGATAGAAACTAAAATATTAAACATGAAAATAGATTCTATGTTACTTATATAAGTTAAAATAAATAAAATATTCCAAAATAGGAATTGGGTTTCAAATAGATTTTGAAATGGAACTTGTTTTAATGTATAAAACAAGGAAGTAAATTTATATATGAAGTGGGATAATTATCATGGGATGATTTGGGAATATAGATCCAAGCATTAATTTGAAAAGGAATCGGAAGTCGTTTCTAAAAAGGAACGATAGATTTATTTTGGAATTTGGAATATAAACTGAACTGAGACAATTCAAGGGATTTATAACTAGAATTCTATTTTATCGAATTTTATAAAATAAATTATTTCCAAGGAAATAGGAATTTAATATAGAAGTTGAGTTGTAAATGAAATTATAACTGGATTATGAATTTTGAATGATATAATCGATGATTTAGGAAAATCAAATATTTTAAGTTAGATTTGGAAAACCGGTTTAATTTATATTTAAATATTAAAGAATGGAGTTGGAATTTATTAATAAGGAAGTTTGAACGTTATATTTAAATTTAATTAAAACGAACTCGCCGCAGCGTAGTAGTTTGTAGTTTTATGTTTCGAACTTCAATTGAGTATATAGAACTTAAAGTAAGTCGGAATACTTTAAAACGAGAATCGTCCAAACCTATTGAATGATAGTTTTCTAATGGAAGGGGAAATTTTGGTTTTCGTTTTACAGATTTTTAGTTTTGTCAAAATCAAATTTACAAAAAATCAGCGGTATAATCTATTATAAACCATAATGGTTTATAAAATATATAAAATAGAAGGATTGTGAGTAAATAAAATTTGGATTTCTATTAGTAAAATCCAAACTTGAGTTATAAAATAAATATGAACTCAAGTGCAGTAAATGAATTGATTTTGAAAACAAAGATCAAATTTTTAATTATTGAATGAAGTTAATTAAATAGAAATAATTAGTTAAAGGAGTTTTTGGATCGAACTTAACTTTGGTTAAGTTAATTAGATTTGTAAATTAAAATTTGAAGTTAAATATGGAACTTGAGTTGGAAATGGAATTTAATTGGTTTATAAGAGAATTAAAATATATTTGAACGCGATATGTTCAAACTAAAAGTGGATTAGGAAAAAGAGCTAATTAGAGAATAAATTAGCTAATTGAGTTGAAAACGATTGGATTGAGTTGGAATGAATTGGGAATGGTTAAATATATGTTAAACAGGTATGGAATAAAGCAATGGAAGAAAATATAAATTGAATGCTAGTCGAAAAGGTACATATTTAATTCAACATGAATTTTTATAAGCCCATTTGGCAAGCCGCTTGGCGTTTTGAATTTCTTTTTCAATGGAAAGAGCCTAGAGAGGCGATTTATAGTTGTACCGATTGAGCCGTACAAAGGAGATGTTGGCGATTTTTTTTCGAAAATTTAAGGACTTAGAAAAATTCTAATAAAATTTTGTAACTAAAATCAATTTATCAATTATATATAGAATTTGCAAACAAATCAGTTAATAAATTTTAAAGTATTATAAATATGTTTTTCATTAAAAATAGAAAAACATGAACTATAATGCTGTTGTTATAGTAAATGATTTCCGAAAAGGAAACGATTAAGTTTTAATACGAGATTTAAATATAGTTAGTTAAATGCAATAATTTGGGTTGTTGTAATGATGTTTTACGCAACATTCGTTTTAACCTAAATAAATGTGATTTGGAAAAGTTTTCCAAATAAAAAAAGGAAAATTTTGAAGTATAGAAAATAAGAATTTGATGGAAATTTGGAAATGTTTTCCAAGTATTGTAAGAGACCAAAACAGTTTGAAAAATATATCTAGTTGAAATACATTTGGAAATGATTTAATTAATGAAATATTTATTAAAAAGGGCTCAGTGATTGTTTAGTGCTAATCAATAGTATTCCCTTTGGGAGTAGGATCTTTAGATAGATGTTTGTTTCTTCGATAGTTAAATAACCGACTTTCGAAGTATTGGCCAATTTAATACCATCATTGTCAATACGAAGAGACCGGTTGGATTTATATCCGAAAATCATTCCATATAGGTATAAGCATTGCGAATCTGATTATACTGAAGTTCATCGAAGACAGAAAGTGCAAGGGATATTTATGTTAATCCAAGGTAGAAATTGCCTAAGATGGATATATGGAAATAGTGCCTTCGGTTTGTTCAGTGCCCGGACAACTTGTTTAGACGAATGTATGATAGAGTATGCCTAACAAATCATCTACATTGATCTCTTCAAACGTATTTACGTTTGGTGGCAGAGGAATTCATTTCTCTTAGCTTTATGCCCGTGATATTTTTGGGGAATTCCATTAATGATTTAGCGGGTTTGATAATGTGGCATTCAAAGTGAATGATGTTGTAGTGATAAAAAGGTAAGTATGGTCTCAAGCCTCACAATCGAAAAATGACAGAAATCGGATTGGCCGCATAACTATGTGGGTGCTTCCATTAGGGTGTATTTTCACATAATCCGGAGAAAATTCATTATCTTCTTTATTCTATTGCTGTATGCTTTCAGTAACGGTTGTTGATCCCAACCGTTGGTGATGTACATTCGGTACACTCAAGCAAAATGAGTGATCGGTCATATTTAGCTGGTTTGCTAGATGTTCTTGTTGAACCCAGTGTATTCCTCTCTAAAGATACATTATCGGTAAGTGGTCACATACCTTGTCATAGTTGGAAATCCATTCTCCAATAAGAACCCGTTGTTTTGATTGTATACTATGCATGTGGAGCGTGAGATGCAAGCATTCACCTAAATTGTTATTTATTTGATTTAGACACCATTATAATATTAGAATAGTATTGATTTAAAGAATATTTTGGGTTATCATATGGTAAAAACCATCCGTGTTTATGTGTGGATCGGTTTTATGGTTATTTTTTCTTTTAAAAGGATTTTTAAAAATTAAACCAAGTGGTTGGAGTTTACTCACATCAGTCCTATGTCTAACCCAGAATTTATTTTGTTTTTGTTTTACCTTAAACTCTTGGGTGCCCAAATTTGTACGGGCGGACAAGTAGCTCGGGTGTTTGCAGATATACTTGGAAGAGCTTCGAGCAGGAGGCTTCAACGTTAGATATATATTGTTTATTCGAGAAATAATGTATTGTGTTGTACTATGATGATAGTATGTATATATGGTACAAAATTATGTATTCAAAAGTTGTTATACACATATTATTCCGCTGCAATGTGAAATTCTGTGTTTCTGTTTTCTGTTCTTCTTTTATCCTTTTCTTCTTTACCCATAATGATTCGTACTTTTGTGAAATTTGGGTTGGACCTGTGTTGTATTTAGTCAACTCAAAGGGTACAGATTTTTGGACCATAACACTTGACCTGTTTCAAGATGTCTAACCATCAATGCCTACTGTACGCCTTACTGGAGCACCTTCTAAAGGGAGGAAACCCTTGACTTATTTCAAGGTGTGAAACCTTCAAGGCCATCTCCATGCCTCGATGGATTACCTCTCAAAAGGTGAAAACTCCGCGAGATGAAAGTTCCTAGCTTGTTCATTCAACTTTAAGATAAGGATTTATAGCTCATCAACTCCCGTCGGAAGAAAGTTTTTGGCCTATTCACCGAACGCCCCTGATAAGAATTTCTAGATCATCAACTCCAACCAGATGAAAATTCCTGGCCTATTTGTTCGTCTGTCCAAGTTAAGATTTCTAGACTACCAACTCTGTCGTATGAGGATTCCTAGTCTATTAAGTCAATATACCAAATAAATGCTCATGGTCTCCCCATTCAATTTATATTACTGGGTAGGATTTCTGGTTAATCAATTGATTCCACCATATAAAAACTTTTTGCACATTAATCGCCGAGCAGGTGGTCCTCGTTTATCGTTTTGATAAAAAAAAGTTCCAATTTATTGCTTTATTTTAACTCTTAGAGCTTGAAACACCCCACATCCGTTAAAGTCACTCACAAAGGGAATGCCTTAATTTTGGTGGAGGTTTATAAGTAAAAGACACAGATAAAACACAAGACAGATATAAACACATATAAATAAGCAGCGGAAAAACCAACAGACTTTTATTATCATAAATACGTGTTCATACAGAACATTTCCAATATTGTCTCAAAACAAACATCCAATTATTACAACCATAATATTGTCTTGATTTTAAAAGTTAAAGAAGCATGAAACATAAATAAAGCTGCATAATCCCCATAAATGATATCCAAAGCAATGGTCCAAATGAAAGAAATCCAAGCAATACATTCTCTCTCTTCAAGCTGGATGAAAAACTGACTAAGCTGCGGTGTTCCCTCCCTGTGGACCGGGGGGGGGGGGGGGGGGGGGACGGAAGAAAAGAAGACGAAAGGAAAATGGGTCAGACATAAGTCTGGTAAGTCTAGCTATATTCCTAGAATGTTAATAATAAAAAGATCATGACTTGCATAAAGTGAGAACAAGACGATATCAGGATAATAGACTATCCTAGAACTAGATAAGGTGTCCTAAAACGAACATCCCTTCGCACCCTATTTTAAATCTCTATCTCTGCACCTACTAATTCTTATACCAACAGGCACCCTGTGATTGGGGTGAAGTGATCCCTTTCTCTTTCTTTAAAAGATCGGCTCCTACTCGTATATTCACATGTGTCCTTCGGCCCTATATGGTAGATACCTATGCTGGTCCCACCATGGGGTGTATCAAGTCCCATGGTGGCGGCCACGACACAATTCTAGCATGCATAGGGTATACCACTGATGCTCCAGTGCCCTGACTTGTCTGCTCCAGAGTGTGTGCACGCCCGCACTCTGTTAGAACCCACATTGTGCACCAACCGCCGTCGCTTTTGACCGCTTACAATCAGCCCAGTAATCGTGCCCCACCCTGCCTAGTTCAGGGTACCATGATACCTAATTGGGTTACTGCTGAAACGGGTCCCCGTTACTAGGTTTTCTAGTCAAACATGTTAAGTGGTTAAGTGTCTGAATGAACCTGATCCCCACCCATCCAAATTATTTAACATGTTGAATTTGGTTAAGTATTTATTAAATTGACTTAACCCTATCAGTCCTAACTCAGCTCTAATTGTCTTATTAGAGCACCAACCTCTCAGATTAGACAGATATTGTTGTGGCTGCCTGTACGCCGGTTGGGTCCGGGCAGTCTTACACTACAACTCAGTTTAACCTCGGGTCTTTATTGGGCCCCATGCCTTAACCTCTCACATTGGATAGCTATTGTTGTGACAACTGGACAGCCGGGCGGGTCCGGGCAGGTTTACGTCACAACTCAATCCAACCTCGGGTTAAGCGCGATCGTATTTTCTAATTTACATTTTAATTATGTAAATTATTCAAATTCAAATTACTGTCACATTCATTTCCAATTAATTTCATTAATTAAGGTAATTAATGCCTTTTTATGCCATAAATCACTTATGTGATTAATGACCAATTTATGGCAAGTTTTCCTAAAATTATCATTTTAACCCAACGTTACCCCGTCCAATATTAGGCTAACCATCTCAGCCTAATTTACGTTCGCATGATTTTTGGTATACATATTAGGCTAAAAGCTTAGCCTAATTTATGTACACAAATTGGCATAAATTAGCATAAACATGACATGGTATAATTTTGGCATTGATGACATAATAAATATGAACATAAAAAATTGGCATAAATTAGCATAAACATGACATGGTATAATTTTGGCATTGATGACATAATAAATATGAACATAATGGGGTGAACTTGCAAAATAGCCATCATGAACATTACAGGGGTGAACTTGCAAAATGACTAATATGAACATTAAAATGTCATAGGTGTGAACTTGCAATTATAAGCCAATTCAACATATATGTGTATTTTTAACATAGGCTATATTAACGACATACATGAGAGTTTGCAATATGAACTAATCCATATACATATGTTAATTTGCAACGTAGACAAATCAACATACGTATATGTGAGTTAGCGACATAGGCTAATCAACATACACATGTGTTACTTGGTAACATGGATTCAACATACTTGCAAATTAATCACAACATATGATAAGTGTGAACTTGAGATATGGCATATGTTTCGCATAAACATAAACATATAGATTTTGACAATTGGTCGCATGACTTTACAACATAAACTTGCATAATAGAGTATACAATCCTTATAAGATGTCACAAATCCAAGTCCATACTTATACAAATAAACTTATCAAATAATTTCCAATTCAACCTAATAATAGTATCAAATCACTGGCATAGATTAATATTATACAACATAACAAACATCATACTTAATAATTCCCAATTCAACATGATAATAGAATTAAATCACAAACGTATATTAATAACATAACGAGCATCGTACTATTATCATTTCATCGCAAAACATGATATTCATCTTATTTCACATTCCACAAATGTAGCTAAACTTACAACGTAAGACGGTCTTGTTTTCTGAGTTCTGAGGTTCTGAATTTGCAAAGCTTTCCTTTGGGAAGACGTTGCTTTGATCTTAATTTGTTGTAGCTTTAATCTTTAGTTTGATTTTAGCTTTGTTGTTCGTCTCTTTCAAGTGGTGGCTTTCTCTAGTTCTCACCCAACAACATGGCGGCTTTAGTTCTTATTTTCATGTGAATATTTAGTTGGAGATCTAGGGTCTTTTTATAGAGTTGCAAGTTAATTTGAGCTGTCGATGAAGCTAGGTTAAACCAGAGCCGTCCGTTCTAAAGAGAAGCCAATTATGTTCATCATTTCTTTCTTAATGTACATTTACTATTATTTGTCAATCCATATAAATACGTACGCATTAGATACATCTCCCCTTTACATATTTATTATTATTTTTGTATGCACATTAGATACATCTCCCCTTTACACATTTATTATTATTCTTGTATGCACATTAGATACATCTCCCCTTTACACATTTATTTTTGTATTAGCAACTTTAGTGTTAACATAAATACGGGGTGTTACATTCTCCCCTCCTTAAAGGATTTCATCCCCGAAATCTCCAAGTCTAGGAGAACATATATCCTACCATCCAAATGTCCATCTACTGAATCATCAAACACGAGCATCCATTGTCCTTAAAAGACTTCAAATGCTTCATGATCTTATGCATCGTGTGTGTACATGTCCTTATCTAATGCAAAAATCATGTGGTCTACTGATTCAGTTGACCTCCTTAATGCAAATCATGTAAGTGTCATGAATCCATTATGTATGCAAACTTTTTTCTATTCATAATTCTACATGAGTGCGTAATCATTCAAACAAATGCGACATCCATATGACAACATATTAAGCTTCAACCATATACAAACATAAACACATATATGCATATGCAATATGAAGTGACTGAGCCGATCTAAAACCCTAGATTGTGTGTGTATATGCATCCACGAGCAACCACTAGCAAACATTTGCAACCACTTGCAACCATCATCCATAACATGTTTCAATTACATGTTTACATCCAAAGGGGTTTCCACATAAGGATAAAAGGGTAAGGTCGGGGAGATATACCTAAAAAGATAGATACTAACATGACTTTAAGGAAAAAGAGAGATAAAAAATGTACCCTCAAAAAGAAAAGGGTAGGCTGCGCGTATTCTATCCTCAGTTTCCCAAGTCGCGTCTTCCTCGGCGTCGCTCCACTGAACTTTGACGAGTTTGACTTCGCGGTTGCGTAGCTTTTTCACTTCAGTTCCTACAATGCGAGTTGGAACTTTCCTCACAGTTGCTTCGCGTTCTACTTCAGCTTCTTCTAGAATGTTTGGCTCTACCATTTCCGCTGACTCATGTAGATACTTCCGGAGGTGAGAAACATGAAAGACGTTGTGAACTCCGGCCAGTCTCTCGGGTAACTCTAACCTGTAGGCCATCTTCCCAATCTTCTCGATGATAGGAAACGACCCTACAAATCTTGGTGCCATCTTCCCTGTGGATCCAAAGCGAACGACGTTCCTTAAAGGAGATACCTTAAGGAAAACCCTGTCCCCAACCTCAAATTCAAGGTCGGTCCTTCTCTTGTCTGCGTAGGATTTTTGTCTGTCTTGGGCTGTCTTCATTCTTCTCCGTATTAAGTCTACTTTCTCTGAAGTCTCTCGGATCATATCTGGTCCAAGTATGAGCTTGTCAGTAGACTCCCACCAACAAGTGGGCGATCGGCACGGTCTTCCATATAAAGCTTCGAAGGGCGCCATTCCGATGGTGGCTTGGTAGCTGTTGTTGTAGGCAAATTCCACCAAAGGAAGATGGTCCTCCCAGGTCCCTCCCAAGTCAAGGACGCAAAGTCTCAAAAGGTCTTCCAAAATCCTGTTCACCCTTTCCGTCTGACCATCGGTTTGGGAGTGATAGGCCGTGCTCAAACATAACTGTGTGCCTACAGCTTCTTGCAGACTCCGCCAAAACTCGCTTGTGAAGATAGGATCTCTGTCGCTAATAATGCTGGAAGGTATTCCATGGAGTCGAACTATCTCCTTAAGATAAAGAGATGCTAGAGATGAGGCAGTCCTTCTACTCTTGACAGGTAAAAAGTGGGCGCTTTTAGTAAGCATATCCACTATTACCCAAATGCTAGTGTTGCCTCTTCTAGACCTAGGCAGCCCATCAATGAAGTCCATTGAAATGCTATCCCACTTCCACTGTGGGACCTCTAGAGGATGGAGCAGACCGCCAGGCTTCTTCTGCTCCGCCTTGACTAGTTGGCAAATCATGCACTTAGAAACAAAATCTGCCACGTCCTTCTTCATGCCACTCCCAAAAGAAAACTCTCTTTAAGTCCTTGTACATTTTGTCCCCGCCAGGATGTATTGACATCTTGGAATGATGTGCCTCCTCAAGAACTTTCTTCACCAACTCCTTTGCCCGTGGGACGCATAGTCTTCCATCCTGTCTTAACCACCCTTTGTCGTCGATGGTGTATCTATCGAGGTGACTAGAAGTCTCACCCCTAACAAGCTTATCAACCACTTCTACAAGTTGAGGGTCTTCTCGTTGTGCGGTCCCTATTGAATCTAAGAGAGTGAGCCGCACTTCTAGCGATGCTAACAGACCGGGTACAAAATCAGAGGAGGGCCTAAAGTCAAAACTGGCTATAAACTATTGGCTTCACCTTTCAACAAATAGCGGGCTCAACGTTAGCTTCTTTCTACTCAAGGCATCTGCGACTACGTTGCCCTTGCCAGGAGTGTAGGAAATCTCGAAATCATACGAGGCAAGAAACTCCATCCACCTTTGTTGCCTTAAGTTAAGGTCCTTCTGCGAGAAGAGATACTTCAAAGATTTATGGTCAGTATACAGTTCAAATTTCTCACCTAGGAGATAGTGGTGCCAAGACTTAAGCGCAAAGACGATGGCGGCCAACTCAAGGTCGTGGGTTGGGTAGTTCCTTTCATGAACTTGAAACTGTCTTCCGCCATAAGCTACTACCCTTCCTTCTTGCATTAGGACAGCGCCTAGTCCTGTCCCGCATGCATCCGTGTATACTGTAAACATTTTGCTTCCATCCGGCAAGGTCAGAACTGGGGCTGTTGTAAGACCCCTTTTTAAGCGTTGGAAAGAAAACTCGCAATACAAATCCCAAGAGAAAAGTAGATTCTTCTTTGTTAGACTTGTAAGAGGAGCTGAGATTTTTGCAAAATCTCTGATGAACTTCCGATAAAAGCCTGCAAGCCCAAGGAAGCTTCAGACCTCGGTTGCATTCCTTGGTGCCTTCCAATCTTGCACCGCTACTACTTTTGCGGGGTCTACAGCTAACCCCTCTTTGGACACTAGATGCCCAAGAAATCTCACTTCTTCTCTCCAAAAGTGGCACTTGGAGAATTTAGCTTTTAACTGATGTGTTCTAAGAGTCTCCATGATTGCCTTTAGGTGCTGAGCATGCTCTTCCTCATTTTTTGAGAAGATCAAAATATCGTCTACGTACGAAGACCACCATGAATTTATTGAGGAAATCTCTAAACACCCTACTCATTAGGTCTACGAAGTAAGCGGATGCGTTTGTCAAGCCAAAAGGCATGACAAGCCACTCAAAGAATCCGTCTGGGGTTCTGAAAGCTGTCTTATCGATGCTATCATTAGCTACCCTTAGCTGATGAAATTCGATCACAAAATCAAGTTGGGAGAAAACCGACGCTCCTACAAGCTGGTCAAACAAATCGTCAATTCTGGGGAGAGGGTGCCTATTCTTTTTAGTCAACTTGTTTAGCTCCCTATAGTCAACACATAGACGGAGTGAACCATCCGCCTTTGTAGCGAACACCACTGGAGCGCCCCATTCTGAAATGCTCCGCCTAATGAACCCCTTTTCTAAAAGCTCTTTAATCTGCTTGCTGAGCTCTTTCCTTTCCCTTGGAGCCATGTGCCTAACAGGCAAAGCAACGGGCTTTGCATTGTCAACAAGATAGATGCGGAAGTCTATTTCCCGTTTCGGAGGTAAGCCCTTCACCTC
This sequence comes from Allium sativum, assembly GCA_030737875.1. Taxonomy (NCBI): domain Eukaryota; kingdom Viridiplantae; phylum Streptophyta; class Magnoliopsida; order Asparagales; family Amaryllidaceae; genus Allium; species Allium sativum. The sequence continues at coordinate 789,777,238 of CM060916.1, read as the reverse complement.
ATCAAAGACATCCGAATATTCTCGGACCACCTTAACTGACTGCAAATTCTCAACAGAAGCGTCAAGCGATTCAAGATAACTAAGCATAACCACATTCGAGGGATTACAAGTGATTTCCAGAGTGTTACCGAGTTGGGTTAAGAGCCTAACCACTCTTTTCTCACAATCAAGGATGGGACCATTACTGGATAGCCAGTCCATGCCCAAAATCAATCCATACCCCGAGAAGCCCAAAACAAAGGTACTACATCTAAATTCTACACTTAGAATAGAGATTTTCAAATTCATACAGATCATTGACAAATAAGTTGGGCCTCCAATTGGATTGGAGACAACCAAGGGATTCTCTACCATACTAGTTCCTAGGTGCAGAGATTCTACTAAAGCAGATGAAATAAAGGAGTGTGATGCACCAGAATCAAATAAAGTGCGAACTGGGTGATCATAAAGATAAACAACACTTTCTACAGAAGTATTTCTACCTCGCTGTTGCAGAGGAGGTGCCTCCAGTGCATGAACTTGTCCACCCGAAGTGGATGCTGCTTTCTGCGCCTACCCTCGCCTCTTAGGGCAGTCCTTAACTATGTGTCATGTTTCTCCACAATGAAAGCAACCACCATTCATCTTTGCCTTCTTCTTCCTGCAGTCTTTCACCACATGTCCAATCACACCACAGAAATTACACTTTCTTGTTTCGCGAGCTTTGTTGTTTTTCCCGCCCTTCTTAAAGTCTGTTTTCTTAGGCTGTAAAGCTTCTTTCTTTCCCTGAGACCCTTCCACCTTTGTCTCCTTCTTGCCTTTATCCTCCTCATGTAGTAACGCCATCTGTACCAGCCTTTCATAAGTAGCTCCCATAGGTATATGGGTCATGGCCAGGCTATGAAGCGGCTCATTCAGTCCCTTGACAAAGCGGAGAGCCTTCTTGTGTTGGGTGTTGACTAGGTCCAGTCCGAACCTAGCCAGCTGATCAAACTGGTTGACGTACTCTTTGACGGTCATACTTCCTTGCTTAAGGGATAGGAACCTCTCCATTTGAAGACTTCTCTCAGCTTTTGAAAGGAACTTCAGCTCAAATCTAAATCTGAAATCTTCCCACGTTTCTACTGGTCTTTCTTCATTGGTGACTTCCCACCAGTAGGAAGCCTCTCCTTTGAGCAACCACACTGCCAGTCTTACCTTCTGCCTATCTTCTACCTCGAAGATAACGAAAAGATCTTCGGTCTCTTTCAGCTAGTTCCTGGCTGCTACGAAGGACTCGGTTCCATGAAAGTCTTTCCCACCCATAGCTTTAAAATCTCTACAAGTCTTTGCAAAAGCATTTCCTCTCGGAGGAGGAGGAGGAGGGGGATTTTCAACAACTGGGGGAAGAGGAGGAGGAATTGCTGCAGCTGGGGGAGGAAGATTCGTTGGGCCCGCCTCATTGGCCCTAGCTTCCAAGTACCTTCTAAACCAACCAGGTACAGTCACACCTTCTGGAAGGTTAAATTCTCCCGAGATGCTGAAACGAAAAAGGAAAGATTCGAAACGAAGGATAGATAATTCACATGGCTTTGGGGGATTATGTCATTCTAAAACTATAAAACAATTCTTTTTCTTGAAAAATGCTTCTTTAAATTTTAATTTGAATATAGTTTCAAAAACTTTTTATCTAGTTTGGTAAACCTATGCTCTGATACCAAGTGAAACACCCCACCTCCGTTAAGGTCACCCACAAAGGGAATGCCTTAATTTTGGTGGAGGTTTATAAGTAAAAGACGCAGATAAAACACAAGACAGATATAAACACATATAAATAAGCAGCGGAAAAACCAACAGACTTTTATTATCATAAATACGTGTTCATATAGAACATTTCCAATATTGTCTCAAAACAAACTTCCAATTATTACAACCATAATACTGTCTTGATTTTAAAAGTTAAAGAAGCATGAAACATAAATAAAGCTGCGTAATCCCCATAAATGATATCCAAAGCCATGGTCCAAATGAAAGAAATCCAAGCAATACATTCTCTCTCTTCAAGCTGGATGAAAAACTGACTAAGCTGCGGTGTTTCCTCCCTGTGGACCTGGGTGGGGGGGTGGGGGGGGGGACGGAAGAAAAGAAGACGAAAGTAAAATGGGTCAGACATAAGTCTGGTAAGTCTAGCTATATTCCTAGAATGTTAATAATAAAAAGATCATGACTTGCATAAAGTGAGAACAGGACGATATCAGGATAATAGACTATCCTAGAACTAGATAAGGTGTCCTAAAACGAACATCCCTTCGCACCCTATTTTAAATCTTTATCTCTGCACCTATTAATTCTTATATCAACAGGCACCCCGTGATTGGGGTGAAGTGATCCCTTTCTCTTTCTTTAAAAGATCGGCTCATACTCGTATATTCACATGTGTCCTACGACCCTATATGGTAGATACCTATGCTGGTCCCACCATGGGGTGTATCAAGTCCCATGGTGGCGGCCCCGACACAATACTAGCATGCATATGGTATACTACTGATGCTCCAGTGCCCTGACTTGTCTGCTCCAGAGTGTGTGCACGCCCGCACTCTGTTATAACCCACACTGTGCACCAACCGCCGTCGCTTTTGACCGCTTACAATCAGCCCAGTAATCGTGCTCCACCCTGCCTAGTTCAGGGTACCATGATACCTAATTGGGTTACTGCTGAAACGGGTCCCCGTTACTAGGTTTTCTAGTCAAACATGTTAAGTGGTTAAGTGTCTGAATGAACCTAACCCCCACCCATCCAAATTATTTAACATGTTGAATTTGGTTAAGTATTTATTAAATTGACTTAACCCTATCAGTCCTAACTCAGCTCTAATTGTCTTATTAGAGCACCAACCTCTCAGATTAGACAGATATTGTTGTGGCTGCCTGTACGCCGGTTGGGTCCGGGCAGTCTTACGCCACAACTCAGTTTAACCTCGGGTCTTTATTGGGCCCCATGCCTTAACCCCTCACATTGGATAGCTATTGTTGTGACAACTGGACAGCCGGGCGGGTCCGGGCAGGTTTACGTCACAACTCAATCCAACCTCGGGTTAAGCGCGATCGTATTTTCTAATTTACATTTTAATTATGTAAATTATTCAAATTCAAATTACTGTCACATTCATTTCCAATTAATCTCATTAATTAAGGTAATTAATGCCTTTTTACGCCATAAATCACTTATGTGATTAATGACCAATTTATGGCAAGTTTTCCTAAATTATCATTTTAACCCAACGTTACCCTGTCCAATATTAGGTTAACCATCTCAGCCTAATTTACGTTCGCATGATTTTTGGTATACATATTAGGCTAAAAGCTTAGCCTAATTTATGTACACAAATTGGCATAAATTAGCATAAACATGACATGGTATAATTTTGGCATTGATGACATAATAAATATGAACATAACAAATTGGCATAAATTAGCATAAACATGACATGGTATAATTTGGCATTGATGACATAATAAATATGAACATAATGGGCTGAACTTGCAAAATAGCCATCATGAACATTACAGGGGTGAACTTGCAAAATGACTAATATGAACATTAAAATGTCATAGGTGTGAACTTGCAATTATAAGCCAATTCAACATATATGTGTATTTTTAACATAGGCTATATTAACGACATGCATGAGAATTAGAAATATGAACTAATCCTTATACATATGTTAATTTGCAACGTAGACAAATCAACATACGTATATGTGAGTTAGCGACATAGGCTAATCAACATACACATGTGTTACTTGGTAACATGGATTCAACATACTTGCAAATTAATCACAACATATGATAAGTGTGAACTAGAGATATGGCATATGTTTCGCATAAACATAAACATATAGATTTTGACAATTGGTCGCATAACTTTACAACATAAACTTGCATAATAGATTATACAATCCTCATAAGATGTCACAAATCCAAGTCCATACTTATACAAATAAACTTATCAAATAATTTCCAATTCAACCTAATAATAGAATCAAATCACTGGCATAGATTAATATTATACAACATAACAAACATCATACTTAATAATTCCCAATTCAACATGATAATAGAATTAAATCACAAACGTATATTAGTAACATAACGAGCATCGTACTATTATCATTTCATCGCAAAACATGATATTCATCTTATTTCGCATTCCACAAATGTAGCTAAACTTACAACGTAAGATGGTCTTGTTTTCTGAGTTCTGATGTTCTGAATTTGCAAAGCTTTCCTTTGGGAAGACGTTGCTTTGATCTTAATTTGTTGTAGCTTTAATCTTTAATTTGATTTTAGCTTTGTTGTTCATCTCTTTCAAGTGGAGGCTCTCTCTAGTTCTCACCCAACAGCATGGCGGCTTTAGTTCTTATTTTCATGTGAATATTTAGTTGGAGACCTAGGGTCTTTTTATAGAGTTGCAAGTTAATTTGAGTCGTCGATGAAGCTAGGTTAAACCAGAGTCGTCCGTTCTAAAGAGAAGCCAATTATGTTCACCATTTCTTTCTTAATGTACATTTAATATTATTTGTCAATCCATATAAATACGTACGCATTAGATACATCTCCCCTTTACACATTTATTATTATTTTTGTATGCACATTAGATACATCTCCCCTTTACACATTTATTATTATTCTTGTATGCACATTAGATACATCTCCCCTTTACGCATTTATTTTTGTATTAGCAACTTTAGTGTTAACATAAATACGGGGTGTTACAGAGCTGTTCGATCTTAATTTAGCTATTGTCGGAAATAAACGACCAACGATGGTTGTAATTCCCTAAATTCACCACTGTCAAAAGAAGGCCTTTAACCTATTTTATTTTAGTCTATTGTCCAAAGCTAACAAGATAATTAAATTAAGGAAAAGCATAATTAGATCAAAACTGGAAAGCTATGCATCGTTCACATACAACATTAATTCACACTTTAAACCAAAGGCAATCATATTACGTACGATTTTACAAATACATACTTACATTTTTATATATGCATCAAGTAAAAGGTTTTTCAAGATAGATATCACAGGCGACTTTCAACAAACGCTGGGCCTCCAAAGTAAATTTTGTAATATGACGAATGACTTTGACCCATATTAGCTTTAATCTCCTCTCTTTATCTCTAATAGTATTAGCTTCATCGATAGCCGTAATATGAATTTATGGTGCTTTTATAACACCCTGTGCTTTCAAAATAAATAATGAATAGTGTTTGAAATACGAAATTAAGAAAATAAACATTTATGGAATTATTTCAATATGACCATGAAACTTATACGATTGTGTTCCTAGAATTTTTTGATCGATTTACATATATAATATTCTCCGACCAAAGTCCGATATTGAAAAATTATTATATGTGTAAATGTGTGCATGTATATGTATATTTTATATGTGTACGCATATAAGAATTTCAAGAACTGAAGTACGTTTGGATTTGAAATTCAAATGCGCATTAAAACAGAAAGAAATCGATAATATAAGACATTATAAAACTTAATAAAGAATGATGTAACGTTTGTAGGAATGTTTATATATAATTAATAGAAATTAAATAATATGTGTTATAAAACACACGTTTCGACCTATATAGGTCGACTGCCCTTTAACCCCATCGATTATAGCAGTTGACCACCCTAGGGCCAGGTCCAACCATACACAGGACAAAACTGTGTGTTGAAAACTCATTAAACGAATGGATTTAATTATTTTATGTTAAATGGCCCATGCCAATTTAAATCCTTATGAATAAACGTACAGAACTAGCCTTCAAATTCATTTTATTATGAATGGACATGGAAGCCATATCACTTTTCTTTCTTCTCCAAGACTTCAAAAATTACAAAATATAGATTTAGGCTTCCTGTCAACTGAAGCAAGATTATCATAGATATTTAGGATGGGGTCCGCATTAGAAAGTCATTTGTATAAGATAATATTTTAGACATGTTTTCTATCTAGTCAATCTAGTTTATTTAGAATCTAGTTTATTTAGATCCAAAATTTGTAGATTTGTATGTATTTCAATTTATGATTCTAGATATGGATTACAAAAGGAAGAATATGGATAATAGGAGTGGATTTGGAATAAATCTAGAAATTTGGAGTTCTCTGAAAGGTTAGTGTATTAAATTATATATATATATATATATTATAATGTTATATGATATCATTGAATTCATGTTCAACTTATCTAATTAGAACTGTAACATTTAAGTTGGTTATAGATTTTTTTCGTAGTTATTCATACTAAATTGTAAATTAAACGTTATTTATACTTATGAGAAAGAATATTAAAGTGGAAATAAAATGAATCCATAAGCAAATCTGAAATTAAATGTAAAAAGAAAGACATAAGCTTTAATAAGAAATCACGAAGAGAATTCAGAATATTTGTAACGACCCGCAAATCCGAGCCATTTAAGCTGACTGAGTACAACTCACATCCTACCCAAATTGCACGAAAACACGTATCATTAATAGAAAGAAGTTAGAGGATGAGAAATAGAGAGATTGAAAATTAGAATAGAAGGAAAGAGATAGAAGATCGAATTGAACAACAACACAAAATCTCACAATCGCAGTGGAATAAAATATAATATACAAAAATCACCTTTGAAATACAAACTGTATTATCACTTACATACTTCATCAGAGTACATCACATATACAATACAGCGGAATAAATTCTAAATATCTAACATTGAAGCCTCCTGCTCCAAGCTCGTCCAGATACATCTGTAGAATCCTGAACTATTGGACAGCCCATACAAATTTGGGCACCCAAGAGTTTAGGGAAAACATAGAAAAATAAACTCTGGGTCAGTCATGGGACTGGTGTGAGTAAAAGATTTTTAATGGCTTGATTTAATAAAAGTTATGCCATAAGACCGCGCCGTATAACACGGAACGGGGTTTTCCCTTATGAGAATGCAGAAGAATTGTTTTAACTTTTCAGAAACGTTTGAAAGAAAAGATAATCATAAACCAATTCACACATAAACATGGATGGTTTTTACCTTACAATAACCCAAAATATTTTGAAACCAAATATATCTTCTGATATTATAATAGTGTCTAATTACAAATAAATAGCAATCTAGCGGAACGCTTGCATCTCACGCTCCACATATATAGTATACAATCAAAATCGCGGGCTCTTATTAAAAATTGGATTCCAAATATGACAAGGTATGGAACCACCTGTCGATTGTGTATCTCTAGAGGGGGATACACCGGGTTCACCAAGAACGTATTGTAATCCGACCCACACATGACCGACCACTCATTTCGCTTGAGTGTATCGAATGTATATCACCAATGGTCGGGATCAACAACCGTTTCCCGAAAGGGACATCATCGATAGATTAAAGTAGCAAATGGAATTTCTCTAGATAGGTGATTATACATCATATTGGTAGCGACCCACATAGCCATGCTGCCTGCCCGATTTTTGTCATTTCCCGGTTATGAGGCTTGAGGCTGATTTTACCTTCAGATATAATACGTCTTCATTCACTTTGAATGTCACACTGTCAAACCCGCTAAATCACAAATTGATTTCCCCAAAAACACCACGAGTATAAATCCAAGAGAAACGAATTCCTCTGCCACCAAACGTAAATACGCTTGAAGAGATCAATTTACGCAATTTATTAGGCATACTCTGTCAGACACTCGTCCATACAAGTTGTTCTGGGACTGGACAAACCAAAGTCATTATTCTATAAATCCTTTTTGCCTAGGATTTACAGAACAGCCCTTGCAATACTCCATCTTCAATATTCTTCAATAATTTCTGACTTGAAACGTATATCGAATCAAAGTGGAATTTAGATTCCGGTCTCTTTGAAAACGATAACGAAAAGGTTTAGATTTGATAGTCGGTGATTTAACTATGAAATATAAAATAAAGAAATAAATTTAACTCCATTGGATCTGCTAAGCTTAATTTAAATAATATTTAAATATTCGAATTTAAATACTAATTTTGTATATATATTTATTTGAAACCATAAGTTTTATTCAACTTAAGAATTTTTATTATCAATCTTACGAGATAATTTCACTCTCGAATATCCGTTTCACAACTGAAGACGATATTCAACTCTAACACTTATTCAGAACACAAATTAATACGATCTATCGGATAATAGTGAAATCGTTCAAGTTGGGGTATTTTAATTACCTCTGAGACCTTGAGTCGAAATCATTTTCATTGTTAAGATTGTAGAAGTTCGACATCTAAAATATTCGACAATCCCGATTTTGTAAATTCAATTTGATTTCCAAATCTCAAACCATTTCCCAAACCAACGTTGTTGTCTTAAACCATTTGCAAAGTCAAATTGATTTACTGAATTATTGAATCCGGGAATTTATTTCAGTACATTCACTTGATTTCCTTATTCTCTCAAAACATACTTAATTAAGAATTTGATTAAATTAAAACATTATCTTGGATAATTTATCCAAGTTTAACTTTTCTATTTAACTACACCATTAATTTATAAAAAACTATTAATTTAAAACATTAATTACTTATCACAGTTCATTTAGGGAAAATGAATAGTTTACATGATTACAATTAATCTTCCTATTTACATTAACTAATAATATAATTAATTTAAAATAATCCATTTAATTGTTTATTAAAACAACTTAAATCCAATTATCAAAACTTGAGTATATTTCTAGGTTACTCTACAAAAAAGGGCTTAGCAGCTCCAATGGTATATAATAGTTCATACGACATTCAATTTGTTATAACCAAATTTGCACAAACCATCATATGAATACCATTCAATATTATCTACTAAAAATATAATATCTCAACATCATATGTTAACCGATAAAATATATCAAACTGATATAATGGCAAAACGGTGTTTATTTCTGCTAACGGGGTGCTTAAACAATTAAGTCAATCAAATATGTAGGGGAACGGTGATTATTTTCACTAATAGTCGTCAATACAAATGATTGTCGTAGTTATAATAGCTTAATTAATCAATCATTCAATTGAACATTCAATTCAGTGTTTACTTCATTAACAGATCATTTTTGGTCAATAGTTTATGAGTTAATTCAGTTCACAACTAAATTTACGCTCGATTTAAATTTAACGATACTTAATATTAAAATAACTTTGATTTAAATTCTCATTTGTTTCCATCATTTCTTCTTACCGTTTTATTTTATTATACCCTTTATATATACATAAATTTTATTTTATTTTTCAAAGAAATTGTTTAAGTTGAAAAACCATTATTTGTAAACAAATGTTTTAGATATAAACAAGACAAACTCTTCTTTCTACTCCCTACATTTCCTTATCCCTTACTTTTGCCACGTCCATGATCATTTTCATTTTTTTCCTTTAAAAAAAACTACAGGCCCAAAAGTCCAGATCCCACGCAAAACGAAACGTTGCACCCTATCTTCCCAAACTTTCCTTCTGTTTCCTTCCTATTCTTCTTTACTTTCAGTTGTCTGTGCAACGTAAACGGTGCACCTGCACCATCGACCCTCTGGTCATCTATCCCTTCCACCACCCACGCAAACCCCACCTTCACCTCAGGTTGCCACCGACCGGTCAATCGGCCTTCCACCACCTTCCTCCTCAAAATCATGGTTCCACCTTATTTAACCCAAAAACACAATTTTCATATCGACCACAACTGACCTCCAGCCACCAACTCCAACCATCAGAAAATATTCCGCCACCACTGCGTCGACGTCCATCTCCTGGGGCTTCTCCACGCTGAATCCTAACCCACTCGATCAACTACATCCCACGAAAAAGAAATTTCAAAACCCGAACCCAAACAACTTCCAAAAACCTAAACCTATCTTGTCTGATCATCTCCGACCACCAGCGACCCTGAAACTTCACCAGCATCTCGATCTAACTTCCATGATACTCCGGAAATAACAGTTTTTGATATTATTGACCAGCATCCAAGAATTTAATTAATTTCCCAAATATACTTTAAATTCTAGCATAAAATATAGTGAACTAAAAATCGTGAAACTTAATTTAAAAATCATGGTTTCCTAGTGTGGTCACACTTGTATGTCTGATTTTACAATATATGAAGATCAAAATTTCCAAATTTCAATTTCTTTTGCTGTATATCCCCAATATCCATACATATACATACTTATATGAGGTACAACTATTTTTAAAATAAGCCATCCTTAATTCTGAATATCTTCTATGTAGTTAGATCCTTAAATGTCTAGGATGTTGAGTTATGAATATTCGTTTTTTCAGACCTTTGCTTTTTCAATGAAAAACAGAGTCTTATTTGCATAACTTCAGATTCTTATAAATGCATTATTTCTTCCAGGTGATTTATAAAGTTTAACACATAAAAATGCACATCAATATTATATATATATATATATATATATATATATATATATATATATATATATATATATATATATATATATATATATATATGAATTAGTAGCATGTACAAGATAGGAAAGGAGTTTACTCATTTATGTGTATATAGTTCTTGTGTCTTTCCAATCCAGTTTATCATTAGGCTGTTGTTCTTATGAGATGGATTCCAAATGAGGTTAACACATTCATATTCACAGTTTTGGTTCCAGGCTTTGTTTCAATTCAGTCTTAGTTATTAAGAAGATTGACTCGACCAAACTAACATACTCATATGCAACTTAACTATACATCTATATACGTTATCAACCTGTCAGTATGAAAATGGAAAGAAAGTTTGCTCAGCCCTTTGCTTTGTCCTTGGATTTCCATTCACAGCTTTAGCATGTGGGTGAAATTAACTAAATGTAATCTACATACACGCATGTATATATCATATTACATCAAACCAGTAACAGTTTTCAAATGGGTTTAAAAAAAAGAAGTTCACTCACATTTGTTCACTGTCCCACTATTTTTGTTTCTGTTCTTTGATTTCCAGCTTGTTCTTTAGCATCTCAAACATATTATATCATCAATCCAGACATATACAAGCATGATTTAAGTGTATTAAACAAACATACATACCTACTTTATCAGTAGTATTGAATTAAAATGGTTTAATCAGTGTTTGCTCACAATGTCAGTGTTCACAGTTGGCTCCAGATTCTTGTCTACTATGAAAACCACTACACACACATTTTTATATGTATGCAAACCAATAAACAAAGGGGATTCACTTACTAATACACACATTGTTTAACTGTTTCAGGTTAAATTCTCTTTCTAGTTCAGGTTTTATGTATTAACTAAACATAGTATGACAAAACTATATAAAAATCAATAGGTAATTAGGGGACAATTTACTCACATTTCCACTGTCTTAAGCTGCTTTTGGTCATCTATTTCCTTGTTTTAGCATTTCCAGGTTTGTCTTGGCACTGATTTCATTCCCTCCTGCTCACCATTCTAGTTTTTATCTTCATATTTTTATTTTATTTTTAGAATGTTTGTGAGGCTATACCAGTGTATTTATAGATGAACTCAAACAATAAGCTATCTCAGCTTATAGCCTTGGGTAGAGTAGAGTTTGGGCTTGGTATATTTCAACTGAAAGGGATGTGTTCAGTCATTTCTTTATTTACTCAGCCTGCACATGGATGGCCAGGGTTTATGAGTACAAGTGTGTTCAGTCACGTGTTAACACCCTGAAAAAAAAAACTAAGTTTGATTGAGAAGCCATGCTTTGTAGCTGTTTCGTAGGGGTTGATTGAAAAGATGTTTTGCATGGTCATTTCTACTTACAAATCCTTCTAGATATGTATTTATAGCTATGCACCTAGTTATCCTTTCTATCTTCATATGCATGGCCATATGCAAATGTGTATACAAACTAACTTAGCCTTTAAGCAAAACATGCTACTCCTAAGTTGCCTGCAAATTGATGGAAGAGAAAGAGTTTAAACTAGGCTGTCTTGACATTTGGTTGCAGGGCAATATAAAAACTGCTGAGTTGATTGAAAGTAAGTGGTGTAGACACCCTTTTCAAGTTTTGATTTTTCACCTACAGGTGTATACGGCCAGGATGGATGCACCACATGAAGTTGTGTACTAAATGTTTATATATATTCAATCTTAGCATCCAAATAATTTAACAATCAAATGAATGAAAAGAAAAGTCTTGGCTGTCTTGATTCTTGACATGATAAAGATTTTGCTCAGGGTGTGCTGCCTAAAATTTCTAGGACTGAAAAGTTGTATAGCTATCTATATTAAATACTTGGCTACTATGCACATGTCCATTTTCATATTTGCAGCCTACCCCTGTGATAAGCTATGTATTCACTTTGTGTGAGAAGTAATCTAGATTTTATTTTAAATACTCTTGTTAGTTTATTAATCTTAAACCAAATGGATATTTTACATGTATTCGAACAAGTTCAAAAATATTACAACAACATCTACTTATGTACATAAATAAATAAAACAAGTAAAAATACACAAATATGATTTTTAATTCATTATTATACTAATTTCCTAATCACATCTAATATTATTTATTTATTTAATAAGAGTTTAAAACAACTTAAAATTACAAAACAAAATGATACAAAAATATTTGCTGCTTTTATAACCATATATACATTAAATAAAATAATTTAAACCATTCAAAATATAAGTACATGGAGTTTTTCTCAATATTTATGATTCACAACTTATTATTTAAATCTATTACTAAAATAAGTTGTATTATAAAAACGGTCAAAAAGCTGAGTCGTTACAATATTCATGTTTAATTTATAAAATGAAACAAAAGAAATTTATTTCTAACCTAATTAGGGAAACTTGTACATTTTTTGTGGCATGGCCGACGGGGTTAAAGGACCCCAACCTTTTTATTGAAGCATATAGAGAAAATACAGAGTACATTATAGTGAGAATACTATAATGAAGAAAACGAAGGAAACAATGCCTCAATCACTTCAAATACAAAAGAGAAAAAGCAACACAAAAGAAATAAAAATAAGTAAAGCTCAAACAGTGAATTTCATGGCTATTCCAGGCTCAATAGCAAAACTTGCGTGATCTATCCCTTGCCTAATCTCAAGCGCTAGCCACCTTGCAAGTGTTGCAACATCATTTTCTTTATCAGGTGAAAACAGGTGTTTCTCTTTTTTCGTATGCACCATATAAACTTTTTAAGCACCATATTCAACCATATTCATCACTCTCTTCTTTGGTTCTTTAGTGCCAGTATCATTAAACAATCTCTCCCATTCATCTTGGTTATTTGCAGCACCACTTTTTCTTTCAGTCTTTTCATAAATATTTTTCTAAATGCTACCCACCATTAGGCACTCGAAATAAAGATGGTAGATGGATTCACTCTAAGAACCACAAAAAATACATGTACCATCTACACTCATACCTCTTTGGGTCAGTTTATCTTTTGCCATCAGCGCACCATTCAACATCTTCCCAAAAAAAAAGAGATTTTCTTTTGTATTGTTGTCTTGCTTCCAAACCCTCTTTCTCCACTTCTAGTTATTCAAGTCTCCATGCTGAGTTATACTGTCATAAGCATATTTAACCTTGAAGGCTCCATTGACTTTTGTCCAACTAACTATATTGAGTGTGTCCATCTGTCCTTCATGTGTTGCCACAAAGCAATTACCCTTGTATTTGAAGTGTTTGGAAGACAAAGGCCAGAATCATAGATTAAACTGTTGAGTATTGCGTGCAAAGGAATGCCAATATTTCAGTGTGGTTCAAGTGCTTGCAGAGAATGTCACCAAAGGCAATCCATGGATCCTGCCAGAATAGTATAATATTATTTTCATCCGTATTAAACTTTAACACAGGCAACAAGACTTCCCTAAGTTTGAATAAGCTTCTCCAGGTCTATCTACATTTTTAAGGAATATCCATACTCCAATTTTTTTATTCTTGATGATATGTTAGCTCGATCAATCCACCCAGAGGCTCTTTCTTTTGTTAAGAAAATCATCCATGTGCTTAGCTTGAGCAGCCTTATTCCATGCCACAAGACTAATATGCCCAAACCCCTTTGCAATTTGGTTTCTCCATATTAGAGAAAGAAGTGGGAATAAGATACTTGCTAGTCATATTGCCTTTCCAGAAGAATCTCATCATAGAAGTTCGTATTAGTTTAATCAATTTAGAGGGTAAAAAAAACATCCTAGCCCAATAAACTTGCATTGAAAAAATAATGGATTTAACTATAGTAAGTCTACCAACTTGGCTTAAATGTCTACCAGCCCAAGAGTCAAGCTTATTGATTATTTTAAACAATGCTGCGTGGTTATTCTTGATGTCACAAGAGGAAGACCTAAGTAATACATTGTGGCATTATTATAGTGTAAGTCAGTGGTGAGTGTAATGTAACTAATTTGATTAGAATTTATACTAGCTGCAGAAAACTCATATTTTCCAAGGTTAATTTTCAAACCAATTATCAAATAGAATTCTTCCAGACATTTCAGAATGTTTCCTTTCGTGTTAGCATCATGTTTACAAAAAATGACTAAATCATCAGCAAAAAGTAGAGACATAATTTGAGGATCCTTGCATTTGGGATGTAAGCTAAAGAGTTTTTGCCTTACAAGTTTGTTAAGCATTTGTGTAAGCAGCTCCATGATTACAGTGATAAGGTAAGTTGACATCGGATCACCATGACGAATTCCCTATTCACCTTTAAAAAATCCTACACAAGAACCATTGAGAACAATAAAATAATTGACAGTGGAGATACAAGCATATATCCATGAAATGAAGGGTATAGGGAAATTCATATAAACTAATATTCTCACAATAGTATCCAATTGAACAGTGTCGAATGCTTTTTGGATATCTAGCTTTAAAATAGCACGGGGAGAAATTTGTGAGCTTTTATACCCCAAACATTAATTCATGAGATAGCAAAACATTATCCATCATGTTTCTTTTCTCTAAAAAGTAAGATTGATTATTAGAAATAATGGATGGAAGAAACTTCTTTAGCCTATTAGCTATAATCTTTGAAATTCCCTTGTAAACAACATTACAACAAGAAATATGGCGAAAATCTTGTACCTTGTCTGGGTTTTTGACCTTCAGAATTATGGCAATATTAGTATTGTTATAAGACTCTTGCATTTCAGGCTTCAGAAAAAATTGCTTGATGGCTTTGATGACATCGTTCCCTATCACTGGCCATGTTATTTTGAAAAATGAGCGTTGTAACCAACGGGTCCTCCACAAGCTCCTTTGTTTATAGAGGAGAAAGCAGCAACAATTTCTACCTACATAACTTCAGAAGTGAGCAAAGAAATGTCATGAGGACCTAATCTTGGTAGTATCATTGGATCAATATTATCTGTACTTGGTATAAACCTGTTAACATTCCTAAGAAGATCAGTAAAATATGAAATAAATTCTTTATCAATATCATATGGAGAAGTAAAAAAGCACTACCTATTTGTCTTTTATTCTGAATATGTTTTGATGAGATTGCCTTGTCTTTAGAGTAGCACGATAAAAGGAGGTATTTCTATCTCCCTCAATCCTCCATCTGAATCAAACCTTCTGTTTTATTATGGAATTCTCCAATATAATGGCTTGATGATAAGCATTGGTAGCTTCAGTTTCAAGAGCAGAAAGGTTTGGATTATTGACTTTAGTTAACTGCTTTTCTTGAATGTCAGAAAGTCTCTCCTTGCATAACCGGGATTGTTTATTACCTTTTCCGAATTTATTGAACGACCATGCCTTCAGTACATATTTTGTGGATTTTAATTTCTTCTGTAGAATGAACAAATGATTGCCCTGAACAGGGACTTTCCAATTATTTTCCAACATAGATAAGAATTCTGCTTCCTCTGTCCAATTATTGAAAAATCTAAATGAAGCTTTGCCTCTCTTAAATTCCTTTCCCAAGGTGATTATTTAAGGGGAATAATCAAATAGTAAAGGAACAAGGTTGTGATTACAAGTTCAGGCCATGCTAGAAGAGCGGAAGAGTTACTGAAGCCAAAATCAATTTTAGAGAAGGTTCTGATGCCTTGTTTCCTTTTGTTATTCCATGTATAAAATGACCCAATAGTTTTTATCTCAAAGAGATTAGCATCCAATATGAGTTGTTTTAACGAGGTTATGTCATTGATTGAGAGTGGATTACCACCACATCTATCTCCAAGGTCAAGGCAACGGTTAAAATTCCCACCTATGGTCCATGGATGTGTTTCTTGCCTCCAATTGGGTATGTTGTGAAATAAGTGATCGCTTGCATTTGCAGTACTGTCAACATATACGAATGATATGTAGAATGAAGTGGAAGTGGGTACGCGCCAGTCGTGACAGTGAATAACTTGCCTATCTGAGTCTAACTTTGATAATTGGTGGATATTTGGGTCATAAATTATAATTATTCTACCATATGGAGCTTGCTCAATATTATTTATCGTATTCCATGAAGGTATTATATAATGTACAACTCTAATGGTTAACTCAGTGTTGAGTTTTGTTTCCAGAATAGCAAGCATACTTAAATTATGACCAGCTATTAAAAACTTACATTGATCAAGTTTCATGTCCAAATGTGCCTCTCTTATATTCCATACACCAATTCTTTGCGTCATTGATTAAACTCTGGTGGTGGATTTGTCAGTTTCCTTGCCCCTAGTAAATGGAGCAGAAGTTTTTGCATATCCAGGATATGTAGCTGATAGTGGAGACTCTGTTGCACTACCAATGTTCGGTTTTTTTTTTTTGGTAGTGTTTTTCATGATACTATCATTGCCTTTGCCATGTGTTTTTGTCTTGCTTCTCAATATGCTCATTGTCTCTACTTGTTAAAGAAGGTGGTGGCTTGTGTGCACTAGGAGGTTGAATTTCCAAATATGGAGATTGCTTTTCTTGTGCATCAAGTTTGTTGTTTGAGTCACTCATATTAGCAAGGCCAATTTTATCTTCAGTATGCAAGGAGTGGGATTGAACTTTTTCAGAATTTTGATCTGTACTTTTCCATTTGTCTCATCACATAAGCCTTCTTTTGGTAAAACAGATATGCATTGTGCACCAATTATGCTCTGAGAAGTCGCACAAATTATACCTTTCTTTATTGTTTTACTTACTTTGCTTTCTTCTAACTGAAATGTAGAAGAGTTTTCCACATTCATGTTTAAATTTTTGTCTCCTGCTTCATCAAGAATTTCAGTACTATTCCCTTCAATGTCATCATTTTTCTCAATTTGTTCTATTTGATCACCTTTTGCATCACCTTCATCCTCACTGAGTTATTCATCCAAATCTTCATTATCAGTATGCCCATTTATCAAATCATTATCTGTGTCTTCCATAGCAGTGTTTGTTTCCATATCATCAAAATCTGAATTCCCTTCATCGACATCATCCTGATTATCCACCAAATTTAGTTGGTTGGGAAGAATAGATTTCTATATTCTAGTTTCAGAAGGATGTGATGAACGTAATTACAAGAACAGAAATAGAACCTAGAAAAAAGAGGATAAGTAAAAAATATAGGTGGTTGCTGTACTTTATATCACCGACCAAAGAGAAAAGAAAAGATATCTTGTAATTATGGATTATTGCACAAAAGCTTACTTTTATACTAGACGTGAAAATAGATTACAGTAAACCCCAGCTGCCAACTTACTGAAATATGATTATCCCCAAAAAGATAATATTAAGAGAAATGAAAGAAGTAACAATCAAGATAAAGATAAAAAGAAAAGATCGTAACCAAGTTTAATGCTTGGCGATGTAGAGAAAAGATAAGGTCAAGACAGTAAAATATATAAGGATAAATAAAGAGAAAAGAAAGAAATTGGCATCTATCTTTAAGACACGTGAATAAAGGAAAGAAAAGAAAAGAAAAGAGATCATCATGTTAAGTAAAAGATTAAGTAGACACTTTGTTGATAGATTGAAGATAGTGACTATTTTTACGATAGATAAAGGCCCAATAACAGACAAAGGTTATCTTTATGACAAATAGGGGTTTAAGAAATAATAAAAAGAAACAAGATTAAAAGAACAATAAATTAAATGTTTAAAGAACATGAGCTAGGCATATGGTCTATTAAAGAGTGAGATTGTGATGGTAACCTCATAAGACGCGTTTTAGAGTTGTATACATGAATATGGATATAGGAAGACATGTGTAGGACATAACATATCATTTAGAATAGTGGAAAGCCCACCTAAATGGATTTCCGGACAATACCTGAGCAAGGAATGACTGACCACAATAGGGTGACACGTCCAAATGGGATGGTTCAACAACTATTGATGTAGGAAATAAGTGATTTCATACGAGACAACCAGATATCGGGACGCCCATCCAAACAAATTTACGGACAATACCAGAGCAGGAAATAATTGATAATAATAGGGTATCCCATCCTAGCGGGATTGTTTGGCAAATATATACACTGGAAGTCAGTGAATTCTAACGAGACACAGAAAGGATACCAAAGGATGACTCTCAAATGTAGGCATGGAGAGGCAGCCCATTAGAGGCAAGGTCTATAATTGTTCATCTAAGGGGTGTTGCCTTGACTTCTTTAAGCAGTCTAAAGTTTGATGGATGACTTGGTAATCATGCGACCCACAATAACATCACATAATAGTGGGGAAACCCAAAAGGATAATAGTTGCGTGCATATAGATCATTATTAGTTAGCAGCAAGAATATGGAAGGACATGGGTTATACCTCTACGGGCCAAGCGATCCTTCGCTATCAGGATACATGGATACGGGTTATGTAATGTCACATGATTGATTTAGTTTGTTTGTTTAGGGCAAGGTTATTAACCCATTAAAGGTACCTTCCAACTAGAAAGAGAGGGCTACACGGAGCATAGTCGCGATACAAGAGACATACCATAGTTTACAGTAAATCCCTAATTGAGTTCCATGCAACGTGGGTGCCAAGATCCTCTATAAGAGGAATTCAAAAGCATAGACAGAATAAACACGTGCATATCGACAGTGTAGGTATAGTTAGGAAGTCCATTACGGATATCCGTAATATAAGCATAGAGAGGCAGGCCATTGCGATTGCAGTGTAGGCAATCATGTGCAGTACACTACATATGTAGTTTCAGTATTTATGTAAGGGTATGGTAGAAAGCTAACGAGGAGAATACAAAAAACACTATAGTTTGTATCTAGGACCGAGACAGTCCAAGGATATATAACTATATATATATATATGTGTGTGTGTGTGTGTGAGAGAGAGAGAGAGAGAGTATTGATTATTAGTTAAATCTATCGAGGAGTAGATGGGTGTGATTTCTGTGCAGAGTCGAGAGTTTTACAACCTTAATAGACCTAATATAACAAAGGTGGTAATAAAATGGTATATGTAGTCATATGTTTAAAGGGATATAATTTACCAATCACCAGAACATTAGTTTTTCATCTCCTCCTCAACATCCTGTTGGTTAAATGAAAGGCAAAGGTTGTTCAGCATAAAGACACGATCTTGAAAGTGTTAGTACTTTGGTGAGTATTCATCTATGATTATATTCTAGATTACTTATGTTGTAGGTTATTTACTTAAGCTCTGATATACATCTCTGTTTATTTGTAGGAGGCCAAACATACTACTCATGCTTCAGTGGACTTAGGTTACAGCTTTCTGCGAAAAAATCGAGACCGCTTGGGTGTGGATTGTTACATTTGGTATTAAAGCTTATGTTTAGCAGGTCCTATAAAAATAGAGAGTGAATGTATTTGTATGTTTAAATATAAATATATTATATACACCAAGATAATACGAAGCCCAATAATAGTGGAATAACAAATGGAATGTTTTTTACAATGGATTTATACATAAAGATTGGGTTTCGAGAAACCAAAAGTTATAGGTCCTTGAGTGATCGCCTAGATATAATGTACAACACGGTTAGTTATAAAGTTGTCCATATGTTAAGCAACAATAATGCAGAAGTTCCATAAGAATAGTAGGAAAGGCAATAACGCTTTAGTAAAAACAAATAGATTTTGGTGTGTGTGTATATATACGTGTATGTATATATAAGCATAGATGGTTCCAAGAGAAATATTATAACATAGATATATAGTCAATCTTAAAAGAAAATTTGCATAGAGAATAGTTCGATTTAGATAACAAGCGTTTGGGATGAAAAAAGAGTTAAAAGATTAAGAATCCACTTTGAATCTGACCCTATAAATGATTTTTCAAAAAAGAAAGGTTTTAGATTGAGGAAACTTATATTAAAATACATGATCTCAATGCTTTGTAAAATACAAAAAAATTCCAAAGTAATTTTAAATAAAGACGTACAAATGTTTTGATATACATATGAGATAGGATCAAGAGCACCTAAAATAGTGCAGCACCACTATAGCCTCCATGATTTTCATCATATATTCTCGTTTCTCCCTCCTCCTACTTACTCTCTCTTTTTCCACTAACCTATTTTAATATAAATGAATGGATACAAATGGGGTGCATTTGGGATGCTTCCAAATAAGGATGCCATGGAGAGTTCCTATATATATATATATGTAATTTTGAGGGTTGGACAATATAGGTGGGAAAGGAATAAGTATTGAAAGTAGAAAGGATAAGACATGAATTTGGGATAAAGGTATGATATAAGCATTGAAGATGTGAAGGATCTACTTGGAAGGTAGGACAAACCCATAGGATTTTCGAGCAAAGTCATAATAGCGACTGGGCCACTTAGGGCTAGTTAGGATAGATAGTTCAGCCTTAGGAAGAAGACGTAAAAGGTCAAGCGAAAATGATGATTTTTTTTAAGTGGTCAAGTCGACTTAGAGTCGGTCGACTAGACCGGTCGACTGCTCTATAGAAGCGATTAACCGACACTGAAGAAAAATGCCTTTTTATTTTTCTTATGTACAAATGAATGAAACATTCATTCGTGACTTTCATCATCTTGCTCCCTTAACTCTCCCAAATCCAAACGAAGGGAGACAAAGCCACCCCTTTGTTTGCATATTGTTTGCATTTAAACACATAACCACGATTCATTATATTCATTATCATATCATTTGCATATCATTCTTGACACTGGAGAAAAGATCAAGCGAATGAAATATTCTTTGCCTTTGAACACATAACCACGATTCATTATATACACGTGAGTAGTTGCAGTACAATGTAATGAACTCATTGGCCTAACAGGTTGCAGCCATAAAACATTATATCAAGCACATAACCACAATTCACATCAATAAATATAATACATAACATATCATATGCAATAAGATGAGTCAACAAAAGCGTACAAGACCCGCACAACTATACACACACACATACATATAGGCTAAAGTAGTCTCCTAGAATACAAAATGAGTATATCTCAGATATGATACATCCACTTATAAGCCAAACCTCCTAAAATGGACACTTAACATATAAACACAACTTGCATAAACTTTTACTCGAGCTAGCTCATGTCCAAAACAAAGAGTCCCTAAACCTATCAAACCTCAGTCTTACCAAAGTATTAAAAATAACAACCAAATCAAATTATCTCTAATTATCATAAAATTGTAAGTCAAAGAAAATACTAATAAGCTTCTGTATATCAATAATAAAGTGTCGTTAGGCTGTCCTTGACTAATCTACCAAAACATCATGAAAGTTTAATGACATAACATTTAAACCGTGCACAAGCACACTCATCAAAGACATAACAACCATCATAAAAAGAGCATAGATTCACCAATATATATACGTATATATATATACATATATATATATGCAAACGATAAAAAAACATTTCGGAAGTCGCTAAACGTCGACATGTAGTTCAGACGTAGAAAAATGGAAGCTTCCCCTTCAATAGTACAATAAGCATTCCACAAGTCATCATGAGTAGCTAGCATAATTTGTCAAGCACTTTGCAAGCTAGAAAAGAGGCATGCACTTCATGGACACGAGCTAACCTAAGGGATTTGCACTTCGCAAGGCCCGACCCTACTGGTATTGTTGCCCCAGGCAAGAAAAACTTGAAGTAAACGAGGATGTATGAAAAAGAGAGAAGAAATCAAAGCCATTAGGGATTGAACTCTAGCTGCAAGAAACCTACCACCTAAATGGTTTAGCTATTGTAGAAATATTATATATTAGACTAAACATCTCTAAAATCGTCAAATTCTGCCCTTCTCCTGCTACTGCCCTAGGCGACTGACTTGGCTTCCTACCACTAGGGCCGGGCCTGGATCTAAAATCCAAAACATTCTAGCTAAATGAATCACTCACAAATGAAATTGTAAACCCATCAAATAAGTTTCATAAAATTCCTTATAATAATCATCTGAATAATAACCATAGGTCCCATATCATACATATTTACTTGGAATATTTGCTGTAATTTAGTAAACTCCAATCTAAGAGTGGTAAAATACGTTTAATTAGTTACTAAATATGTGTCGCACAATGTCTCAAAACGGCTTAGCTACACTTAATTATTTACTAAACGGTTGTAAATTCCCTATTCTGCAAATAAATGTTCATTCGCACAAGTACAAAAACTAACACATATAGTAAACGCATGTTTTACTAATCCGTTTAATTCAATTTCTTATTCGACTAAGGTAGACATTTACTTATTTACTTTTTGTTAAAATTTCTTCTAGGAAACCACTTTCAAAAATATTTGTTTAATAATTAAATTTCAGTAGTGTAAAACTTTATTAGCTCCATATAAATACGTATGAATAAATTAGATTTTTAACTGAATTCGTTAAGGCTAAAAATAATAATTTTACAAGCATGTTTTATAAACAATTAATTTAGATTAATATTTCTTCGGTAAACTTATTATGTGCAAATTTAGATAGTGGATATGTATATATACACACACATATATATAGGCACGTTCTATGACACCCCAATTTTCTAGCACCCCATTTGCATCCGGATTATAGCCACTCATTTATTATTAAATAAGTTAATGGAGGAGAGAGAGTCAGTGGGAAGAGAGAGAATGTGGAATGTGGTGAAAATCAGGGGGCAAAAGGGGTACTGCACTATTTGGGGTGCTTATATATATATATATATATATATATATATATATATATGAGAGAGATCCAAATCCAACAAGAATTTGTAGACGTTCAATCAACATATATATTATCATCTATTTGAAATTTGGGCTTGTTCTGACATTCGTAGAATAATATATTTGATGTTTAAATTTTACGGTTTGAATAAATGCCTGAACGATGAATAATTGAGTTAAGATTTTGTAAATGTTACGAATATCCGAATGATCTCAAATTTTGGATAGATGATTATATATATGTGGATTGAACATATACAAATGCTTGTTGGATTTGGATTGATGTAGCTAACGAACAAGTAGAGGTGCTAAAGGGGTGGTACAAAACAGTGGTGCCCTAGAACGCTCCTTATATATATATATATATATATGTGTGTGTGTGTGTGTGTGTGGGGGGGGGGGGGGGGTGGAAGGGGGGGGGGGACTCTATTTAGACACAAAATTGTACACAATAAATCTTAACCATTAGATCCTCCCATGAATTACACTCTCCATATAAAGACAAACAAATCCAACGGTGGAGGTTTTGTCTCTCTCTGTGTTTAATTTTGTGTCCAAATAGCCGGTATATATATATATATATATATATATATATAATGGCACTCCAAACAGTTGAGCGACCCTTTGGTCCCCAACCATCCATTTATATTAAATTAAGTTAGTGAGAGAAGAGAGAGTAAGTGGAAGAAAAAAGAAGGAGAAATGGATGGTGGAAATCAAAGGACTCAAGGGGTGCTACACTGTTTGTGGTGTCAGTGAACACTATTTGAAGTGTCAATGAACGCCGTTTGAATATGTGTGTATACACACACACTACACACACATATATACACACACATACATGTGTATGTGTGTGTGTATGTAAACTTATTACGTGCAAATTTACACAATGGAGAGATCATTTATATATATATATATATGTATGTATGTATGTAAACTTATTACTTGCAAATTTACATAATGGAGATCTCTCCCTCTTTGAACATAAAAATTTACATATAAAAGTAGAAGCGGGCATAAAAAACAAAAAGCACGTAGAGGCAACAAA
The DNA here is from genome assembly GCA_030737875.1 of Allium sativum. NCBI lineage: Eukaryota > Viridiplantae > Streptophyta > Magnoliopsida > Asparagales > Amaryllidaceae > Allium > Allium sativum. The sequence goes on along the minus strand of CM060916.1, from coordinate 789,753,139 downwards.
ATATAGATGAGTAGCCAACCAAAAATAAAGCTAGAGATAAGAACATGCAATCAAAACACACATTTAGGATGTGTTTACACACAACTGTATTTAAACGGAGTTGGAAATGAAACAGAGTATGGATTTGCGGCTTTAGATAGAGCATTTAAGCAGATCATTTGATTGTGATATTTAATTTTATTAATTTATAGTTAATAATTTGTTTTGTTGTATAACATGTTTGATAATTACTAATGAAACACACCAAAATAAATTTGATACTTCACGTAATTAAAACAATAACATTTTATTTCAAATATTAACAAACTTGAAAAACAAATCGAACAAAGTAGAAAAACAAATTACACCAAACCAAACAAACCAGAAAAATACTACTAGTTACTGTTGGATCTAGTTTAACCCTAGAGGGGGGTGAATAGGGTTTATCACAGTTTTTTTTAACTGGATTAAAATTCTAATGAGATATATATTAATAAACAAATCACAGAATATATCAGAAACAGAAATGCAGAAAATAAATCACACACAGATATACCCAGCTTTGGCAAACCCTGCCTACTGCTGCATTTCTAAGGTTTCTACTAGGTGATAGAACAGTTCTCGCATACAAGACCATGTACACTCGCAAACCCTGCTCCTATTCTACCCCTACGCTCAAAACCATAGACTGATCTAAACCCTTAGATCAGATTCCCCCTGATTACAACCCCGTAATCAGTAACCCCGATTTTACAGACTCTGTCAACTGCCAGTCTACTCCTTGACTGAACCCTCTAGTATTTTACAGACACTAGTAAAACTGTTTAGAATTGTTTACAGACGAAATTGAAAAACAAAACAATACAAAAATAAAGATAAAAAAAACTTAAAACCCTTAGGAGTTAAAACAAGGGGTCATCCCTTTTTCAAACTTGGCTTAGTCAATAAAAAAACTTGGCCGACCCATTCCTTTTTTATTTGCCCGATCTCTTTTTCTTTTGGAATCAGAAATGGCGGCCGTCAAAAGCTAGGGTTACCAGTAAATCCCCAAATCAATTATATGTTGTGGATGAATTAATCTCTGATGCTTTTGGAATCTCGTGACTTGCTCCTTCGATTTGCTTCTCTATTGAACGTCGAAACTAGATGCTCTCTGATGCTTGGATTTGGGATGATGATCGAAAACACGTGAGTATTACTGTTCTGATTTCTTCGACTTTCTCTTTGAATTGTTGGGTTAGTTTTCGATGCTTCTGCCTATGATGTAAATGGATGTTATGTATAGGGTATGGAAACCCTACAATTAAGCTCTGATTTCATGTTAATGACTTGACTGATTGCGTGTGTTTGTTTCCTTCTTTGAGATGATTTCCACGGCTTTGATTGTTCCCATGACTGTTGTGATTGAATTCCAGAAAGAATGAATTTGGTTTCATGCCTTAAAAACAGTATTGGTATTTCTGGAAATAGTTTGGAATCCCCTTGAAATTATGCCGTGAATTTCCTTTTGATATACTTGATGTGAATTTGATTTCTAACAAGAACAAATTGATTTTCAATAAAATCTTGGCCCCAGTGTGATTATCCCTTGCGTGAAAACTTTTATTGATAAGTTGCCGAGATAATGTCTTGCCTAAACTTGATTTTCTGAAAATAAATCCCTTGCTAATTTTGCTCAAAATCCTCCTTTTTGAATTTGCTTGTTGCCTGAAATATTAAAACAATTCGATTGTTTTTCTGGCTCCATATTTAATAGCAGATTTCTGGCAAATTGTTTTGTTTCCTCAATTTCCTTGCTAATTTTATTTCTGTCCAAATATGATTTCTAACAAGAACATGATTGCTTGCCAAATATTATGCTCTGATTTTCTTCAGTCTTGGCATCGATTATTGAACTGTTTGTAATTCCTTGATTAATCCTGCTGTGAATTAATGATCAAACGCTTGAGATAATTTTTTATTTCTTTATCAAATACTAATCAGTAAAATACTGGAGAAATTTGAAAGAAACATAAATAATTTTGCTCCCCTTGATCACATGAAACTGCCGCACTTATATTCTTGCTGTAGCATCCATTTTATTGTGGCCTTTGAATTGCTATGTGACTTGGTACTTGTTTCTTGCTGTACTACCAGTCATGTATGGGCTTAGTTGTTCACCATTGTAATCACTTGAACTTTGGCAATGACCATTCTGTTTTGTTGCTGAAAACTACTTTTATCCTCGACCAGTTCTGAGTTGTACACTGTTTTGAATTTGACCCATACTGTTTTGCACTTGTACACTGAGTTCACATATGTTTAGCTGTGAGCACTAGCACTCTTGTGCTTTACCACTTTATATTAGGTTGCACCATCTTCATGACCATACATGCTTGCTGTTTGAGCATCTCGGCTGTTGCATCTTCACTTGTACTTGAAACTTGTTGCTGAGTTGTTTTGACCATGTCTCGATCATGTTTTGATATCATGCTTTCACTGCTAGTTCTTACTTGATTGAATGTTGCACAATCATACACTTGTGTACTTGAGTCCATTCACTTGAAACATGTAGTACTGCAGTTTTGTAACTTCATTTGTGTTGCTTGAACACTTGGCAATGCATTTGACCACCATCCATACCACTTGCATTTGAGTTGCATTGATGTGCTCCTTCACTTTGAAATCTGAGTTGCACCATTTTGCTGCTGAACATAATGCTCCACTCATCTTTTGAACCATTCCTGTAGCTATGTTTGTGGACATGTTTGCTGAACTCTTTATTATTGTTGCTTTTACTGTTGTGCTGCCTCGACACTTTGAATTATTGTTGACTTGTGTATTGCACTGAGTTGAGCAGGTCCTCGTGGCTACTCCTCAGTTGCACACTGATTGGCGAGGCAGTGCACACGTGTATATACATGCACGTGTGTACACGCAGCCATCAGACGAGTTTTCCTGTCCCTGCACTGAAATATGTGTATATACATACACATGTATGTGTATACATGTATCGTGTGCGTGCTATATTTATATCAGATCAAGTCATGAAAAAGGATGAGAAACACACCAGAAAACTGAGGCAAATAGAATTTTAAAAATAAAATTTATATTTGCATGTGTTCAATTTTATTTCTATTGCAGTATACTGTGTGTGTGTTTCATGTGACAGGTAAGCAGGTGATGACTGGACTGACAGTGAAGTGCTGTGAAGACTGAAGACTAAGAGATAGTGTTAGTGAATGTAAATGTATCAGTGATTGTATATAAATATGAGATGTATAGACAGTGTTATAGTGAGGAGCTGTGTAACAACAGAATTGTACTGATGTTTGTAAACAAGTTTGAAATAAAATATTATTTTATTGTTGTCAAACAAACTTGTCTATCATATTCAGTTTATTTACACAAGTACAATCTCATGTTGAAATATCTGTGAATGTGTACAAATAGTGGAGTCATAAAAATTTGTACTGTTTGAATATTGAATTAAAAATTATATTTAAATAAAATACTGTGTTAATATTTGAACTTTTGTACAGTAGTATTTCACTTAAATATAAATATTATATTCCTGTCTGTAATGTGATATAACAGTACAATAACAAACACATTTATAATAAAATATATTTGTTTGTTATCATCAAACAAAAATCATATAATTGTGTATACAACACCGTTATATACAACAATCTCCCCCTTTTGATGATCACAAACAAATAAAAGATTTTGAATACAATAAATGTGTTTGACAGTGAATATTGAACTCCCCCTATTTATTTGCTCCCCCTACAACAGAAACTCCCTCTATAACTGTGCATGAGTGAGATTCAAAATTAAAAATATTTATAATATATTCACTCATAAATCAAAATCTATTCCATTCTCCCCCTTTTGTTATCATCAAAAGGATTCAGAATTTAAAATATGAATGAAAAATGACTAAAAAAATATAATTTCAGCTTAAGAGGAAGAACGGTCATCATAAATTTCAATCAATCAAACAAAAATCATAATATTCTAAGAACAGGTGGCATATTTCACATTGTAGAAAATGACGGATATACGATGAATTTTACATAAAATGGAGAGAGTTTTAAAAACAATTCATTTCCAATTATTTTCAAAGGATTTTTATAAAAATAAACACAGAAACAGTGATGGATTTGAGCTATAATTAATAATTCAATTTAAGTGACAAGATCGAATAATCTCAAATCCCAATATCTATCAATCAACAAATCATAATACGTCATAATATTTCAACACATTTCACAGATTAGAAGGATGGATTGATAGGCTGGTTTTTATACACTGAGGAGAATTTCTGATTAATTTCTATTTTTAGCACTTCATTTCCTTTTTATTTATTTTTTATTTAAGAGCACACCGACCACACATAACCAGAGCTTGGATTTTTAAATGGGGTCAGTCGCAACTTAAATTATAAGTCGTCTCATAACCATGCATGACCAGAGCTTGGATTTTTAAATGAGATTAGAGACAAAACTTATGTATTGAATATATATTTATCATTTCAGCTTTAAAAAGAAAAAGAAAAACTCCTCGGTATATAAAACCAAATATGGATGATAGAAATGTGGTAGGTACAGAGATGGACTGTGAAATAAATTTCAAAATTAATTATATTATGAAATATGCTCGACTGTACTGGGATTATTGAAAATTTTCAATTATCACTAATTCTGAATAATAATAACATAGCCACAATTCCATCACAAATATTTTCACTGTTTATTCAAGATTATCTTAAAAAAAATAAACTCTCCACACTAATATAAAATCATGATGGATGACAGACGTATGATAGGTAATGAAGATGGTCATGAAATAATTGCCAGTTCAAAGATATTATAATAAATGTTCAACTATCATGAAAATATAAATAAAATCTCCTCTTGTTGTGAAATATAATGCAGTCACAATTTATCACAATTTCAAAATCTGATAATTATTTTGATGAATTACAAATACAGTTCAATTTTGATATTGATTTCAATTTCTGAATGAATAATTAATAAATAATTCTAAAATTGAAAATCAAATACAAGAGGAATATGCTGATCTATACACGAAGAGGAAGTAAATATAAGACAAAAAGAGTGCGTGGATTTATACATGGTGAAGATTTGAATCTAAGTACAAACGGATGAGACAAATATAAGGCGCTTCTGATACCACTTGGTGTCTCTATTTACGAGGAATTTTAACATGATACTGAACAAGAATGTCATAGACAAAAGAATTATTAAGTACCAAGCCCAAACAGACGAGATAATAGATTATGCACATGTATCAGAACAGCTAGCATGTGATTCCAGAACAAACATTTTTTAAAGCAGTATCAGAGCAACATAGAACATAGTTTCAAATCATACTTGTCAAGATGATGGCCACATATGATGATTCATGATCTAATGATTAAAATATTGTTTACTTGAAATCATTTGAGGAATATGAAAATATCAGAATTTAATGAATCAATCACACCAGATTATAAATTTTTGATTCGAGATATGTGTGAGATTCAATAAATCAATAATTTCAAATGATTTTAAACAAACAAATATTTAAATCAAATAATCATGAAATAAGAGTGAATTTCAAGACTAGATTTACAAAAGAAATTTTCATAAGTATCTCAGACAAGTGTGAGATTAAATTCAGATCATTTACATCAAATTTGAGAGGTATTCATGAACTAGAAAATTAAAGTAATTTATTTGAAATCACTTGAATCAATGTCAAGTTCTGGGATATAATGAATCAGTCACACAAGGTTGATAATTTCAAATTTAGGAGGTGTGTGAGATTCAAAATATCAGGAATTTCAGATGATTTCAAACAAATTAATTTCAACTGTACTAATCATGAATAAAAATGAATTTTAAGATGTATCACTGAGACAAGACATTTTAAAAAAAATATTCGAGCCATTCTGAAAATTACTGGAATTGTCACAACTGGTAAATAACAGTGTGCTGTAATGAGTATAATATTTTGAGCTTTTCTAAAATGAATTAGAATAAACTTAGAACAGCAAAGGTGTGTGAATTTCCATATAATTTTCAGATCTTCAAAACAATTTAGAATTCAGATTAACAGTGTTCAAGATATAACAAGAATACGTCAACACCGTTAGGAATTTAGAAAACAGAAAATGAACTTCAAAACAATTGCAGATAAAAAAAAATTCAGTATTTGGAAATGATTAAAAGTATCAGAGTTCTATACACGCAAAACAAATTTCTAGAATATCATGAATACTGCAATTCAAGAAGCAAAAAAAATATGGCAGTGATAAATCAAATCAGAATAGACAGAAGAAAGAGATAGAAGGGAGAAGAAGAAGAAATAAACAAAAGAAAAAAATCAAAACAGAAAATATTTACAGAGGTGAGTTTAGAGATCATACCAGAATCCAATGTAAATCAGAATCTCTAACTCATCAGATCTTGGCCAAGGAACTGTAAAGAATACAGAAAAATAGAACAGCTTGAAATCAACCTCTTTTCAGCATAGCAGTTCCTCAACCATCACCGGTACCTAGCAGTTGAGTGAAACAAGTGGTCTAACAAAATTTGTAAAACCACTCTGAAATATGTTTACCACTTTTGGTACCCAAACCTGTTTGTATAACAAACCATCAGAATTAACCTTTGTACCCTTAGGAACCCAAATCTGTTTAAACTTAATGAAGCCCGTTTTATTTCCTTTTAGGTTCCAAGAATGTTTAAATGGTTTATTACAAAACAAATTCACATTTTGCTTTTGATTCAAAAATCCTTTGGAATTATCAAAGTTCAAATTATCAAAACAATTATTTCCAAAGCAGTTTGAGGGACTTTTCAAATTATTTGAATCTCGTTTTTCAAAAACGTTATTTTTTCCAAAGCCGAGTCCACTTTTATTTCCCGATGAAAATTGATTTTTCAACAATATATTCAGAGATTTTTCACCGTTAGAAAATTTTGCCAAAGTTGTTTCAAGTTGTTGAATTTTAGTTTTAAAATCACTATTTTCTTTCAATAAATCTGAACAACGATTTTCAGTGATCTTACATCTTTCAAAATCGTATTTCAAAACCAAATTTTCATCTTTAAGCAAATTAATTTTTGTTTGGGACTCAGCAATCTCAGATTCAAAATGTTTTCGATTTTCAGACTCAAATTTCTTGAATCTTTCAATCTCATTTTCAAGTTCTTCTAAAATCAGATTTGATTTCAACAAATTCTCCTTTTCAGCAATTTCAAATTTGGAATTTATATCTGTTTTAAAATTTTCAAATTCCTTTTGCAGAAGGTTATTCAAATTTGATAACTCAACCTTGTTCTCATTTAAGATCAGAATTTCATCTTCAAACTTTTGAATATTTTTATTGAGATGAACAAGATTGGTTTTCAATTTCAAACAATTTTTGCAAACTGAATTTGAAGAATTTTTAACATATTCAAGTTGTGATTCCAAATCATCAATTTTGCTGGTCATCTCAAAATTCTTAGATTTCAGAGACTTATTTCTCAATTTGAGTTTATCAACAGATTTCGTTAAATCAAGACACATGTAAACCAGATCTTCATATGAAAAATTTTCTGTTTCAGCATTTGTTGATTCTCCATCATCTGATCCATCTGAAGTTTCATCTACATGACTTGTTAAGCATAAATCTGAATCTGAGTTGTCATCCTGGGGTTTTGAGCAGCTGTTGTCAATTTGTCCATACTTTGTATTGAGAGCTGTCCAGATTTCCTGTGCAGTTAAACAATGGGAGATCAGACTGTATTGATCATCATCAATATAAGAATATAGAATATGTGTAGCTCAAGAATTAAAAACTTTATCTACCATATCGTACCCATTGATAACAACATCCCAACATTTAATATTAACAGATTTTAAATAAACTTTCATTTTGGATTTCCAGTTTAAAAAATCTGTTCCAGTGAAAATAGTTGGAGATGAACTGGACTGACTCTCACTAGACTGACGACTAGGATTACCCATGACTCTAGAGTTAAAGAAATACCCGCTCTGATACCAAATGTTGGATCTAGTTTAACCCTAGAGGGGGGTGAATAGGGTTTATCACAGTTTTTTTTAACTGGATTAAAATTCTAATGAGATATATATTAATAAACAAATCACAGAATATATCAGAAACAGAAAAGTAGAAAATAAATCACACACAGATATACCCAGCTTCGGCAAACCCTGCCTACTGCTGCATTTCTAAGGTTTCTACTAGGTGATAGAACAATTCTCGCATACAAGACCATGTACACTCGCAAACCCTGCTCCTATTCTAACCCTACGCTCAAAACCATAGACTGATCTAAACCCTTAGATCAGATTCCCCCTGATTACAACCCTATAATCAGTAACCCAGATTTTACAGACTCTGTCAACTGTCAGTCTACTCCTTGACTGAACCCTCTAGTATTTTACAGACACTAGAAAAACTGTTTAGAATTGTTTACAGACGAAATTGAAAAACAAAACAATACAAAAATAAAGAAAAAAAAACTTAAAACCCTTAGGAGTTAAAACAAGGGGTCATCCCTTTTTCAAACTTGGCTTAGTCAATAAAAAAACTTGGCCGACCCATTCCTTTTTTATTTGCCCGATCTCTTTTTCTTTTGGAATCAGAAATGGCGGCCGTCAAAAGCTAGGGTTACCAGTAAATCCCCAAATCAATTATATGTTGTGGATGAATTAATCTCTGATGCTTTTGGAATCTCGTGACTTGCTCCTTCGATTTGCTTCTCTGTTGAACGTCGAAACTAGATGCTCTCTGATGCTTGGATTTGGGATGATGATCGAAAACACGTGAGTATTACTGTTCTGATTTCTTCGACTTTCTCTTTGAATTGTTGGGTTAGTTTTCGATGCTTCTGCCTATGATGTAAATGGATGTTATGTATAGGGTATGGAAACCCTACAATTAAGCTCTGATTTCATGTTAATGACTTGACTGATTGCGTGTGTTTGTTGCCTTCTTTGAGATGATTTCCACGGCTTTGATTGTTCCCATGACTGTTGTGATTGAATTCCAGAAAGAATGAATTTGGTTTCATGCCTTAAAAACAGTATTGGTATTTCTGGAAATAGTTTGGAATCCTCTTGAAATTATGCCGTGAATTTCCTTTTGATATACTTGATGTGAATTTGATTTCAATAAAATCTTGGCCCCAGTGTGATTATCCCTTGCGTGAAAACTTTTATTGATAAGTTGCCGAGATAATGTCTTGCCTAAACTTGATTTTTTGAAAATAAATCCCTTGCTGATTTTGCTCAAAATCCTCCTTTTTGAATTTGCTTGTTGCCTGAAATATTAAAACAATTCGATTGTTTTTCTGGCTCCATATTTAATAGCAGATTTCTGGCAAATTGTTTTGTTTCCTCAATTTCCTTGCTAATTTTATTTGTCCAAATATGATTTCTAACAAGAACATGATTGCTTGCCAAATATTATGCTCTGATTTTCTTCAGTCTTGGCATCGATTATTGAACTGTTTGTAATTCCTTGATTAATCCTGCTGTGAATTAATGATCAAACGCTTGAGATAATTTGTTATTTCTTTATCAAATACTAATCAGTAAAATACTGGAGAAATTAGAAAGAAACATAAATAATTTTGCTCCCCTTGATCACATGAAACTGCCGCACTTATATTCTTGCTGTAGCATCCATTTTATTGTGGCCTTTGAATTGCTATGTGACTTGGTACTTGTTTCTTGCTGTACTACCAGTCATGTATGGGCTTAGTTGTTCACCATTGTAATCATTTGAACTTTGGCAATGACCATTCTGTTTTGTTGCTGAAAACTACTTTTATCCTCGACCAGTTCTGAGTTGTACACTGTTTTGAATTTGACCCATACTGTTTTGCACTTGTACACTGAGTTCACATATGTTTAGCTGTGAGCACTAGCACTCTTGTGCTTTACCACTTTATATTGGGCTGCACCATCTTCATGACCATACATGCTTGCTGTTTGAGCATCTCGGCTGTTGCATCTTCACTTGTACTTGAAACTTGTTGCTGATTTGTTTTGACCATGTCTCGATCATGTTTGGATATCATGCTTTCACTGCTAGTTCTTACTTGATTGAATGTTGCACAATCATACACTTGTGTACTTGAGTCCATTCACTTGAAACATGTAGTACTGCAGTTTTGTAACTTCATTTGTGTTGCTTGAACACTTGGCAATGCATTTGACCACCATCCATACCACTTGCATTTGAGTTGCATTGATGTGCTCCTTCACTTTGAAATCTGAGTTGCACCATTTTGCTGCTGAACATAATACTCCACTCATCTTTTGAACCATTCCTGTAGCTATGTTTGTGGACATGTTTGCTGAACTCTTTATTATTGTTGCTTTTACTGTTGTGCTGCCTCGACACTTTGAATTATTGTTGACTTGTGTATTGCACTGAGTTGAGCAGGTCCTCGTGGCTACTCCTCAGTTGCACACTGATTGGCGAGGCAGTGCACACGTGTATATACATGCACGTGTGTACTCGCAGCCATCAGACGAGTTTTCCTGTCCCTACACTGAAATATGTGTATATACATACACATGTATGTGTATACATGTATCGTGTGCGTGCTATATTTATATCATATCAAGTCATGAAAAAGGATGAGAAACACACCAGATAACTGAGGCAAATAGAATTTTAAAAATAAAATTTATATTTGCATGTGTTCAATTTTATTTCTATTGCAGTATACTGTGTGTGTGTTTCATGTGACAGATAAGCAGGTGATGACTGGACTGACAGTGAAGTGCTGTGAAGACTAAGAGATAGTGTTAGTGAATGTAAATGTATCAGTGATTGTATATAAATATGAGATGTATAGACAGTGTTATAGTGAGGAGCTGTGTAACAACAGAATTGTACTGATGTTTGTAAACAAGTTTGAAATAAAATATTATTTTATTGTTGTCAAACAAACTTGTCTATCATATTCAGTTTATTTACACAAGTACAATCTCATGTTGAAATATCTGTGAATGTGTACAAATAGTGGAGTCATAAAAATTTGTACTGTTTGAATATTGAATTAAAATATTATATTTAAATAAAATACTGTGTTAATATTTGAACTTCTGTACAGTAGTATTTCACTTAAATATAAATATTATATTCCTGTCTGTAATAACAAACACATTTATAATAAAATATATTTGTTTGTTATCATCAAACAAAAATCATATAATTGTGTATACAACACCGTTATATACAACAGTTACTACGGAACCTCTTCAACTGATATCTAATATACCCAACTATCTCTTCATCAGATAATATCTCCGTTACATCTAAGACTTCGGGATCGGTGCGAAAAATCTCCATAATCTCCCACTTTTGAACGGAAGTAACAACAGACACAAGAGAGAAGCAACGCGCTGTCGCCTTGGCGAAACGGTCTGTCAACACAAAAGGTCGTGATCTATCTGAACTGATAAGACTGTCGGAGGAGAAGGGTCTGGAATGAGTGGATGCAGCAGAGCCTGAGGCAGATGGGCTCGGCTGCGTCATAACGCTGAAGAGACAGAATTTAGATCTTTCAGAAAATATGAAAAAAAAAATGTGTAGATACAATAGAAATAAACATATTAGTGGACAAAAATAACTATAAAAAAAATTGTGCAAACAAATCCAAAAAAAATGATAAAGAACGGGAGAAGGGACTTCAGCTAAGGATAGAGGAATTTGGGGGAAGACAGAATGTTTTATAGCGGTAGAATGTATGAAGGAATTAGGGACGAGCCAATTCAAGGCAATAGACATGTGTGCTGAAGCATTTCAAAGCAAACAAATCAACACTGAAAGGGGCGTCCATGCTTCCAAGGCTTTAGGGTGTTATGTGAACAAATTTTTAAGGCATTGAAAGACATACAAAACAAATCTACGGTTGATTCTACTATCAGTAATTGGGTGACAGTGAACATGAAGGTTTTTAGCCATAAAATCACCAAGCAGACAACCAAATCCCATTCACAAATTCGAATTCGAAAGACCATCCAATATGCAATACTAACTAGAGCGAGTTGTGAGTTTGAACTCACCTTTCCTCTTGAATTAAGCAATAGATCACAATAGCAACAAGAGATTTCTTCAACTAGAAAACTCTAAAATTGTTCAATCGACAAAGCAAGAAGAAATTAATCTCAATCACGGTAAACTGAAATATGAACTCTAAGAAGAATATTGGGTTTAGATTCTTTTACCTGAATTTAATTGCTTTCAGCATATTCTAATTTTCAAGAGATGCTAGGTTAAATTAGGGGAATTGACAAGAGCAAATTAGTTTTAAGGAAAAACTTAAAAGCGGATTTTAAATTACGGACATAACTTTTTGCTTTTCGTTTGAAGGACACACAACACCTGTCTTCACCCCCACTAACTAGCTTTCGAAGTAACCGCGATTTCAACTTCTTTTAATAATAGACTTCCAACTTCATCCTAATCTGGAGCCGCCGCCGACATCTAAAGCCGCCTCTGCCGGAAGCCACCGCCACTTGAAGCTGTCGCCGCTATTGAAAGCAATCAGATCCAATTTTCATCGTTTTTGAAGCAATCGCTTGGAGGGTGTAGTCTAATCGCCTAAACAATCGTCGTCCAAACCCTCATCCTTCATACTTCTATGTTTTCCGTGTTCAGATCTAAGCAATTGTATGCCCAAAAGTATAATATTATAATATGATAATTGAATATAGCATCCGTATAATTTAATTAAACAAATATGAAAAAAAATATGTTATTTGTTAGTGTAATGGATTAGTTTTTTAAGTGTAAAGCTGCTGCAGCTTGTAGTAGTAAATTGAAGTCAGGATATGTGAAATCTTTACAAAATAAAAAGTGAATGTTCTGTTGTTTGTTCTGTTTAATTTATAATGTCAGGTTATTTTATTTTGAGAATATCCAAATGTCTAATGTTTGTTGCTTTGAAGTCGGGTTATTTTTTGTGAAGTTAGGTTATTTTTTTCAATGCTAATTCTATTCTGTATTACTAATTCTATTCAATGCTAACAGTACTTAGCATTTCAGTCGAATGCTAGTAGTAACTAGCGTTCAATTATAATTAGTATGCATCTTATCTGAAATACAATTTGAACATTGAAAAGTATAATCAGAATTTTTATCTGTTTAATTTCAATTATAATTAGTATGCTAACTGTATTTAGCATATTTAAACGTTCTAGTCCCTTTTAAAAAATACAATGCTAAATTCAACTATCATTTATTATATTCTATTCATGCTAGTTCATTTTGCTAGTAAATGCTATATTCAAACATTATTTTGCAAACTCTACACGTGCTAATCCACTTCAAAAATACAAATGATAAATTCAATTATCATTTATTATATTTTATACATGGTAGCTCACTCTGAAAATACAATGCTATATTCAAATATCATTTAGCATATTGAACATATGTTATTTCACTTTAAAAAATACAATGCTAAATTCAACTATCATTTATTATATTCTATACATGCTAGTTCATTTTACTAACAAATGCTATATTCAAACTTTATTTTGCAAACTCTACACGTGTTAACTCACTTCAATGATATAAATGATAAATTCAACTATCATTTATTATATTTTATACATGCCTGTTCACTTTAAAAATACAATGTTATATTCAACTATCATTTAGCATATTGTACATATGTTATTTCACTTTAAAAAATACAGTGCTATATTCAACTATCATTTAGCATATTGTACATACGTTATTTCACTTTAAAAAATAAAGTGTTAAATTAAACTATCATTTATCATATTTTATACATGCGCTAGTTCACTTTACAAATATTATATTATATACAACTATCATTTTTTATTTTTTATACATATAATTCACTTTAAATTATAATGATATATTTAACTATCATGCAACGTATTCTACGCATCTTATTTCAGTTTAAAAAATACAATGCTAAATTCAACTATCATTTATTATATACTTTACACATGTTATTTCATTTTTTTTAAATAATGCTATATTCAACCATTATTTACTTTACTATTCATGATGCTCTATTCAATTTTATAATATAATGCTATAAACATGCTAGTTCTTTTTTAATGTAATCATATATAACTATTATAATGCTAGTTCACTTTAGAAGTTGCAATGCTAAATTCAACTATCATTCATCAAATTTTATGCTTACCAGCTCAACTTAAAAATACAATGTTAAATTCATTTATAATTTAGCATACTATATTCAGATATCATTCATCATAATATATACATGCTAGTTCATCTATCATTTTTAATATTCTATAATGTTAATTCACTTTAATATGGCGTTTGAGTAATGATAGACATACATAACATTGAAAAACAATGATACACAAACATAGCATGATATTAAAAATGATACGTAAAACACTTCGCACGCAAGGCCTAATCGGGTACCTATGACACGTAAAACACTTCCGCACGCAAGGCCTAACCGGGTACTCTAGCAACGATTCTGCACCCAGTAGGGATTAGTTAACCGAGTGGGTACCTATGACACGTAAAACACTTCCGCGCGCAAGGCCTAATCGGGTACTCCAGCAACGATTCTGCACCCAGTAGGAATTAGTTAACCGAGCGTGTACCCGTGACACGTAAAAGACTTTCGCACGCAAGGCCTAATCGGGTACCTATGACACGTAAAACACTTCCGCATGCAAGGCCTAATCGGGTACCTATGACACGTAAAACACTTCTGCACGCAAAACACTTCTGCACGCAAAACAATGTTATATTCAGCCATCATTTAGTATGTTCTACACGCGACAATTCACTTAAAAAACACAAAATTCAACTATCATTTAGCATATATATAGTACTTTTAAAAATGTGATGATATATTCAGATATCATTTATCATATTTTGTACATACTTGTTTATTTTCAAAAAGCAATGCTACATTTAACTATCATTTAATATATTCTATATGTTCTACTTTACTTTAAAAAATTCATTGCTAAATTCAACTGCTATTTTGTATATTCAACATATACTATAGTACTTTAAAAATATAATGTTATATTCAGATATCATTAATTATGTTATATACATGATTGTTCACTTTGAAAACACAACGCTATATTCATCTATCATTTTTCAGATTCTATAATGTTAGTTCACTTTAATATAGCATTTGAGTAATGATAGACATACATAATATTGAAAAAGATGATACACAAACATAACATGATATATTTACATTTGAATATGTTACCTTGTTTGCTTAATGTATTATGTTGCAATGATAAATGATAGAGAAAAATAGCGTTCAATACAAGGACAACAACATAAAACTAACAAGAATTAAAATGGAATGTTATACACATCTAGCATTACACGCTTTATTAAATTCAACAACAGCATAAAACTAACAAAAAAATCCAATCAACATACAATACAAGGACAATAAAATAATCTGCAAATATAATATAGTAAATTTCATAGTATACACAGAAATGATAGTTTCATATATCATTAATCTGGGCTGAAATACAAAATCAATTAAAAAAATCACAAACAACATGATTTCTTTCTCTCAAAATCGCAAATCACAATAAGAATGAAAAATTCGTTTGATTTGACAGAAAGTACACGATTTGAGATGGATCGATCAAATTTGACATAAAATATACAAACTAAACTGCACATATAATAGAGTGAATTTCACAGCACACACAGAAATGATAGTTTCATATATCATTATCCTGGGTAGAAACAAAAACCCAATCCAAACAGCTCACAGCAGCAACGTCTCATAAATTCTTCTTCCCAAATATGATGCACACTGAAACATGCCGATGACAGCAAGTCGTGCACCACCACTACCCTTGTCAGGGAAACAGACCATGAAAACCCATATCGTCAATCCCTTTCGGCTTCTCTTCACAATCCCTTCGCCCCTGACCTGTCAAAGCCAAGTATAACTTCCATGAGGCTGAAGCGCCCCAAATACCTACTCTTGAAAACTATAGAAATGCTTTTTGAATGGAAAAATTCTGATCATTCCTAACCAACGCAGCTATACCTCATCATCCATGACCATAAAGTCGAATTTACCAAAACTTAGCCGCATAAATCAAATCTGACAGAAAACGCTCGAATTGAGAACGATTTGTTGATTGAAGGCGTTGACTGTAGATTGAAGCCGCACGATTTGAGATCGATTGGTTTTTTTTATCGAAAGGAGTGAAAATGGCGATCGAAGAAGAAGAACGCAAGTACAAATTTTTTGTAAAAATATTTCCTCCGGCCAAAATTTTGATCGGCGTGTCCTTCCTGCGTAAAAATAATAAGCGCGTCCTTTAAGCTAAAAAACATGACATGTTCTTCCTTCACCCGATTTTCCTGAATTGAGAATTTAGGTTTGAAAAAGAAGAAGAGTACGAAGTTCGGTTTCTTATTGTAAGCGGAAATTTAGGCTGAGGACAAGTTACAACCGTGGGTGTCCCTCTGTTAGAGCATCTCCAACCACTCGGGTGGTGAATTTTTGATTTTGCACCCCCGACTTATTGAAACCGAAGATTTTAAAACAATTTTGAGAATAACCGTTTGCTCAACAAACGCTTGAAAATCAGGCATAGCGGTAGGACAACATGTGTAAAAACATTACGTTCAATTTTAAATGTCAGCAAAAATATGGTCCCTTGTCAGCAAAGCAGCTAATTAATTATATCTGAAGTGGCTGCATGTGAGAAGGATAAATGTGGCCCCATGTGCCAACAAAGCTTAAAAAATTAACTAACTGTTTGTTGAACAAACGCCTAGAATTAGGCGTTTGTTGAACCAATGTCTGATTTTAGGCGTTTGTTCAACAAGCATCTATATAATTTGCAGATTCTAGAACTATTCCCCCCGAAATCTGAACTTACTGTTGTTTCTACACACCGTTGGGGACCGTTTTGGGTGTGGATTTCTAAAATTTGGAAATCGATGCATCAGCTAGAGAAGTTCTTAAACCGCAGATGAAAGAAACTGCGAAAGGGGTAAGTTCACGAAATGAGAATGCATTCCTTTTAAAAATGGCAACGTAAATAAAATAAAATTATCTTATTGTTTGTTTATAATATTATTTTATTTATGTCAATTGTTTTTAAAATACAGAATAAAAAATGCAAAATACAACATACGAAATAAAAAGTCATTTCATAATATAAAATACATACATAGAAATAAACGTACCGAATAACAAAAACTAAAAATAAAATACAAAATGTACTACATGGTCCTTTTCAACGTAGTAACAAAATAAAAAATAGACTTCCTAAACTGGTCGGGGTCATCTAGCAATGCATGCAAAGGAATGTAATATTTGCTGTCAAAATCAGCCAAACAGATCGCGACCTCCCATCGTTTGTAATTGTCACCCACCAGCTTCGCTGCCATGCACCTATCAAAAATCAAATCATGCGACGAAATACCACTAGCTTTAGATGGCCCACCGGATGACCACTGTTTAGATGCTCTGGTGCTGGTGATCCCCTCAACATCACCACGAAGATAGTTGTCGTAAACTTGTGCATCGAACTGTAGTTGAACAGGAGGATGCTGTGGAATAACGAACTGAACATTTGTCAGTTCGCATGCAGCCACCAAAAATCACGTCCAACTTCCTAAAGCGAGTAGGTGAGGCATGTATGTATTTGTAATACCTCAATCCAGCTGTATCCCATCACCCGTCGGTTCCATCGACCGTGTCATGTTCCTCATTCCAATAGCCACTAAGAATCTGCAGCAGCTTGTTCCACGGGCTTCACTCACGCTTTAAGTTGTTAAACTTGTTCTTCATTTGTCCGACATTGTATTTCAGGTCAGTGCGATCGTTGAATATCGCAGTTCTCCTCATACTACTGCGCAACACGATGGGCACATGTATCGATGTTTTCGTAACAAACATCATCAGGTCATCGTTCCAATAAACAATGGTGCGGGTGGATGAAGCAGCTGATTGGCTAGACATTCTTAAAAAAACAAGGGAAAAAATAATTCAGAAAAAGTTGAATACACACACACACACACACACACACACATATATATATATATAAGATAAGAATATGACAAACGCGATTTTTTTTACCTAAACCGATCGACAAAGAAACTTGAAAAAATACTTGAATTTTCGGATTGTACGTGTTCTGTTTGGTGATTTAGGAAATGAAATAGGATCGTATATATTGAGGACAAAAAGATATGGCTGTTGGAAGATTAACCGCTTGCATTAGACACGTCTGACTTGTCGAACGCATCTGACGTGGACGTTTAATTTTCTAATGTTCCATTTGACTTGATAGTTCAGTGGGTTCCACGCCTAATGTATCTGATGCGAACGCCAACTGGAACTGCCCAAAAGTAAAAAAGAACGCTACCTAGTGTAGATATGAAGCTTCTTCTTTCCTGTGCTAGTCTAAATGGATTTGGGGTTTAAAAATTAATTCACTACTCTACACGAAACATATGAATTAAGAGTTGATTTTATTTAATTATTTACTGATGAATGGCTTCATGAAACTATTAATTACATATTCGGGTTCTTAGCTCAAAACTGAATAAAATAACCTCTTGTACACTCTCAAACTATAAATCGCTATTTATTTAAAAATAAAGGGAGTTTAATAATTCCCACTCTTACTTTATTTACAAAATAAAATATATAAAACAAATTCACTATGTTTCAATAAATGAATTTATTTATAAACTCAAAATTATTCACTTCATATATTAATTCTCTAATACTTTCTAACTTTAGAGTTTGCATTCTAAAGAATTCATTTAATATTTAACAAAATCAACTTCTCATTAGAATTTTCAATTTAATAACAGCTAAAAATTCAGGATTTGTTTTATATGTGCATTAACAACCTGAACTTTTGTCACCTTAATATTAAAATAATTAATTTTGAAATTTATCGACTTGAACTAAATTTATATAAGAATTTGAATATTGGAATAACTAAAAATTATAAATCTAGAATTTAATATAAAGTTGTTCAAAGTTTATTTATAATTCTATTCCAATTAGAATGTTTATAAGAAAATTATCAAACGATATAAGAGCTTTGAAATTGATTTGTAACAACTTGATTTTGATAAACGTGTAAAGATAAACATTTTGCAAACTATTTCGAAGTTCGATGAACATGTTACATTGGATCCAAAATAGTGGGTTATCGTAAGATCCCTTATTTTGTAGCGATCAGACTAGTTAGATGATCGTGCGCGCAAGAAATGCATAGAGTTAAATGATTTAAAATTATAATATTATCTAATTTGGAAAATTATATTTTTCATAGATCGAATTAGCGGCCAAACCTATTTTCATTGTGTTTAGTATGTTGGTTATTGACTACGGACGATAATGAGCACGTCTGGTTTGGAGTTCGAAAACTTTGGACTCGATGAATAGTATTTTGCTAGAAATGATATATAAACATCTCATCTTTTCATTCTTTAAATACAAGCCTCTGCCAATAATCAACATCCAACATGAAAGTTGTCTGTATTGACGGTATGGACTCATGCATGCTTCTCATCAGTTGATCGACCGACGACGGTGGCGAAATCCTCAAAAAATCCGGGTAGTGTCACTTCCATTCCTTTGCTCCTACCTCTAACATCGTCGATTATTGTGGCTTGGGCCTTAAGGAAAGATGAAACCCGCTAACACCTCCAATCGAGCGCCAAAGTTCGCCGGAAACGCACCAATAGCCCGCTGCAGTGTCGGAGGTGGGCCCAAAAAGTGGCGGGTGGTGGCGTTCTTGGCGGGTCTGGGGTGGTAGAGGGGACCGGAAGTGAGAGAAGGCGCCGGGGAGGAGGGGATGGCCAGGAGGGGGCGCTTGGCAGATGGAGGCACGAGGGAGGTGGTGGGAGACGGCGACGATGGCAGGTCATGGACGGGCGACAGATTTGGAGAAAAGGGGCGCGATTTCTGTTTTGAGGGTAGGCTAGGGTTCACGATGGAATATATATATATAATTATTTTTATTTTTCTATTTATCTCCAAAAAGTCAACCTTTATACTCGATCTCCAAACGAGACCCAATGACTGTCGCCCTCAGCTAATTACCGCCATTCCGAACGCAATGGGATATGTCCCGTAAGCCGATTCGGCTGTTACGATAGGTTTCTCTTTAAATTAAATTATATCTCAGTACATATTCAATTTAAACGTACATTTTAATTTACCGGGCCTCATACTAAATCTAAAAATTCCAAAAAATAGTTTCTAGCACCGTATTGACGATACGGTCCTAACAAAACTAATTTCATCAAATTCTGAGACCGTTTGAAAAATGGCCATTTTCTGGTCAATCAAAATTGACTGAAACTGTTAGAACACGTTTTACTTCGCCACGCTCACATATTGATTCAGAAAATTACAAATTTTGGAATCTAGCAACAATTCGATATCCCGGATCCAACAAAAGTGGTTTCGTCGAAAACAGAGGTCATTTGCAAAATTTCCATTTTAAGGGCCATATTTTCCATAGCGACTATTCTGAATTTTCAGCTGGGTATAACTTTTTATCCCCGCCTTGAAATTTCAATTTTTTGGATTCGTTGGAAAGATATTTTCAAATAGATTCTAATATTTTTGGTCTCGCTAAAATCCGATTTATTTTGAATCCTGTACATTCATTTGAAATTCGAAATCGAATTTTCGAACTACCACGCCATTTTCAATTCCTTTTAAAATTAAAATAAATTATTTATATTTTAACGTCGATTCAACTAAAAATATACGTTCTAATTCTATTCAAAATAAATTTCTCGTCATTATTATTTAAAATAATTCATTTTAAATATTCAAAATTCATTAAAATTTCCAAAATAAATTTTTTAAATTGGCTCGGATTTCCGGGTTATTACAAAGGGCGAAGAGCCTTTTGTGGTGGTCTGGAGATGTTTAATGGCATGTAGGCAGTGACAAGGGGAGATGAACAAAAACACATCTCTAGGCTTATTTGTGGCATTTGGTGGCTCACCGCTCCAGGAAAGAATAGAGGGGGACGCTTGTCACGGTGGAGGAGATTGCCTATGGTCTGATGTAATGATGATGGTGCGAGATCACTCTATATTATCGTGGAGTTAATTTTTGTTGGAACTTGGAAACGAGGTTCAAGTGTGGTTTAGGCTCCCAAAACTTGATAGGTAGGTTTAAAATATGATTAATTAATCACTAATGAAGGTAATTAACATTAAGATACACTATGCCATAGATTGCACACTGCAACACTGGAGAAGTGATGCAAAAAAGTGCCAAAAAGTGTTGTTGTAGGCAAAAAATGATCTATGGCAACATTTTCTCGGTGTTGCGTTTTGCCGCGTTGCCTTAAAATTAAAGGCAACATGTTTGCGACCCAATGGCAACATCGGTGCAGGTGTTGCCGCCACTACAATAAAAAGTGCCCTTTCAAAACTGCCAAAAATAGCTGTAATATGTCTATTACAACTGGCATTGCGCTACTAGTTATATCTCAATCATAATAAAATCAACCTTTTTTACAACTGTTTCTAGCAGTTGTTAAACTTTGTTTTACAACTGTTAAAAATAATTATACCTCAACTGCTATTAATCAAAATTTTCATAATATTATAATAAATATTATTATAACACAGTATTTTATTCAAATAAATATTTTATTTTAACATTTCAAATGGTACAAATTTTTTGAACTCCACTATTGTACATTCACTAGTATATTTCATATTTACATACATTCCTCACTACATTGTCACTCCATTCACTCATATACAGACTCATACATACAACCATAAGCAAGAAAAAATACACGAAAATGATTATATAAACTGCTACCTTTATTTATTTTTTCCTTTTGATGATTCGCTCGCAAAGTATGCGCAACTTCTCTAGTTCAATCATATATGCTAATGTGCCTGTATAACATACAGTAAGAATGTGAACGTTGAATACAATTTATAGAATGAATCAAAAGGATAATTAATACCTTTAGGAGTTTCTTATGGAAGATGACATCCAGTCTTGCATCGAGAGTGTTTACACAAACAAATTTTCCATCTCTAGAAGCCAACACAACTCCTCCAGAGCTGAACAATTAAATTTAATGTTCAAATGAGAATCAACTCGGTAACTAAGTGCATACACACACACGCTTGTAACAAGAAAACATGCCTACCTGATTAGCTGAACCATCAAACCTGTATAATGCTGCTAAAATAAATAAAAACTGTGTAAAGGAAATAAGAAATAAAAATTGTAAACGGTATGAACCTGAATTAATTTATATATACAAGTTTCTCCTTGTACCAAACTGAGATTAACTTGGCAAAGCTGATATTGTGTTACAAGTTATTTTATGTAACCATGTTTTATATATGGAATGATAACTTATTTCAGTTTTATATGTATAGGTAAAAGGAAAAATTATCACCTTTGTCATTTTATACAAATTAGTATATAAGAAAAGCCACAAATGATAAGTTCACAAAATGATCAATTATCAGTTTAAAAAATTAAGGGGAAGAGCAGCAACATAGCAACTGCTACTAAGGCTGTTGCTTTTACTGCAGCAGCAGCATTAAGCATAAGAAAACTCAAGGTAGTAGTACTCTAGATTGGTGTTCTTGTTCTCAGCATGCAACGTCAAGGGAAAGAAAATTACTAGCCATCCTAATAAGTAATCATCATAAACAAAGACGTTATGTGAATTGGTAAACTCTGATATAATGCTTGTTTGCCACCAAGTTGCTTACATTTACATCTAAAAAAAAATCAAATAGAAAACCAGATAAAAAGATTTGTTTATGATAAAAAGATTTAACAGAAATAACCAGCTTAGGAACTTTTGTTTTCTACCGCAATTACATGCAGATTTCATGCGTTCTCATTGCTAGCAACTTTTACAACTCACCAAGCAACTCCTATCAACTCGATGCTTTTCAAGCCAGTTGCAATGTTCAAGAACAACTACTGCACTTTCCTTGTGTACTCCTTCCAACATGCATCACTGTTCCTTTGCTTTCCATCTTGATCATTTGCTTTCCGAACCCATAAAAGGGTACATATGAGTTAAGAACACAAAGGAATCATCATGGAAATAGGGGTTGAGTCTCCTTAATCTGACTAAACATGCAAGTGGTAGTAAATCGCATAAGCCAACATTTTTGACCAAGAAGAAACTGACTTACAGTAACCGGTTGTTACTGAATTTTTCTATGGCTTCCAGATGAATTTTTGATTAGATCCGCTTTTAATTTTTGACTAGTTGTTGACGAATTCCATCTTCCCACTTCACATATAATCAGTCAATATAGTACACCATATTCTCGATGAAGAAGAACATATCTAAAAGCATTTTGACTACGATCTCTTTCCAATAACAGGCAATTGTGGAGATGTAAATCAATAGCAATAAAGAAATAGTATCCTAGATCGGCATAGATAGGGTATACGAAATCAAAATCGCCATATATACCATAGTAAACTCTCAAGATCATAAAAAAAAAGCCCATATCAAAAATGAAACTACTAATAACTATTACTTGAAACCAAAGTTTGAGAAAATAACCCGATAATTAAACCGTAAATTAATCATCTTTATCTGATAAGCCATTAACAGGATTCACGACAACATATTCGCCAACATCCCAAAAATTAAACACAAAACTAACCTTACCCGATCACCGAAGATCCCCTCTGATCTAAGTAGTCAGAGTAGTTGATCCTCCACAATCGAAAAGTCGCCTATTCCAAAATCGATACAGTGGGAAGGACAATGAAGAAGGAAAGTTTGGTCATTCACCAGGAGCCTGGTGATGTGATCTTATCTCGCTGGTAATTTGCGAGATCCTTAGTGATATGGAGTAGAGGTTTGTGGATCGAAACCGGATTGGTTTCAGTTATCAGTGAGTGTTATTAACGGAGGTGATTTGGGAGTTTTAATTCTCATACGAGAGAAAATATCACCTCTTATTTGTTACGAATCTCGATCATTAGGGATCAGAATTGAATTTACCTGACAGCGATGTGATTGAGCTCTCCATCGCGAAAGAGCAACGAAACTGAATGGAGCTAATTTTGGATCTAAATTAGAAATTTGGGGGTGAAGGAAAATTAGGATCCGAATGAAAAAGAAACAAAGGAAAATAATGTGAGTTATATTCCAGTGGGAAATCGAAATTTTGGAGCAAAGTAGTTGAGGCGGTGAATGAAAAATCAGATTGACGCGGATTGATAACATGGACCGTTGGATCGTATTCACCCGGATTGATTATTTTATTCACGCGGCTACTGCAACACAATGTTGATGTCTATACTAACACCTTGAAGCATGTATTGCAATAGACAAAAATCAGCATAGTTACGGCAACATTTTAGCTAACAATACCTTGGATTTTCGTTGTAGTAGGCCATCTATGGCGTAGTGATAATTACCTCATTTAAATATTAAATTTATTTTTATTTGAATAAAACTTGTACGCTTATATGTGTTTAATACGAGGTTGGATTTGGATGCAACAAGTTTCGTTGGAATAGTATCAATGAAAACTATGCGTAGAAATTGGATTGGATGCATTTAAAGCTCGTTGGATTTTTTAGTTAAAATCAAACATCTTCGATTTTAACTATTCGGCGATGCGGAATCGTTGTTTGGATGAGTTAAAACTCACATCTTCTGAAACATTTTTGTGACTTAAGTTAAAACTCATACATTTTCGAATATTATTATACTATATAATAGTATTTCCTGTTCATTTCATACTCATGCGTATTCAATTAGTTTTATTTTATATTCTTGCTCCTGGAGCGGACGACCTTTGGCACTACATCTAGTAACATGCTTATTAGCGAAAAATTCATTTGAATTATTTTATATGTTTATAATGAATATTGTGTTGATATACGAGTTGTGATGTAGGGTGATAGGTTGGAGGGATCTAACTGGATTCCTCAATATGGTGTTTGTTATTATCTTTTGTATTATACACATATGAATTGTCTAACATAAGCAGCATTAAAACCTGATTTTGGATAAAGATTGATGTATGAAATTGACATATAATGAAATTAAAATCAAGAAATGATATTAATCAATGAACAATATTGATTATGTGATTGGTGACAAATGACCTAAATGTAGTATTTCGAAATACAATCGTTTGCTATAAGGCAAAATAATTAAGTTTTGAAAGTTATAATTTTATAAGTATGCAAGTTTTATGCGTCAATTTCATTTAAGATATATAAAATGAAGTTCTATAAAAAAATCAAGATTTACAGTGGATTTTATAACGTATCCAAGGTTTATAAACAAGTTTTATAAAAGAGAATTCCAATTTTTTTAACATAACCAAGTTTATAATAACTTTAATAGGTTATGAAACAAAAATTTATAAATGAATCAAATTTTAAATTTGATTTCTTACTGTTTCAAACCATGTTGTGGAAAAAGCCTTAATGAAAATGTAAATCGACTTATATGTGATTTCAGAACTTAAGACAGAATTTTAGTAAAATTCAAAGATATGAAATGATGTTTGAAATGATCTGATTTACAAATAAAGAGTTTATAAGATTTTAAATTAGATATAATGTTTGCAAAAGCGAAATAAAAATTTGAAATATAATATTTGAAATATTCTAATTTGACTTTTATCGAATTCTGAATATGGAACTCGTACAACTCACTGAATTTGAAGAGTATTATCATCATAATTAGACGAATAGTAAGGTGGAATTGGGAAACTAGTTTTATGTATAATCAGTCTTATCACTATATGCTTGTTTGTATTTAGTACCAATGGTTTTGAATTTCATGGTAAACAGCATATCAAATGACATTGTTTATGACCCATCTATGATCTATGATTATGCATATACATTTGAGTTAAGTGTGATTATGTTTTCTAAGTGATGAACGCACTATGATTTGTTAATACCCTTATTCTTTCGAGATAAGCATATGCAAATGGTTTTCCAAGTACGAAAAAAAGAGATTTGTGAATATGCTTGCTCCTTTAAGATAAATATACGAAATTGATTTTTAGGAATTAGTGAATGAATTTTAATGAGTGAATTTAATCAAAGGGGATTATGATGCTGATGTGCTTAGCTATACACTTATGATTGGTAGTTAAAGAACTGACAATCAATAGATTTTCTTGTAACTTATGTCATGTTGGTTTGAGGATCCAAGATCGAATCTGAATTTCGCCCACGTGAAGTAGTGCAACACAAAATACTTTGAATCTGTTTTGTTTGTCTTCTTCTTCCATTCTATTTTTCTTTCTACTTCCCCTCTTTGTCTTATTCTTCCTAGTCTTCTCTTGGGTTTTCCATCCTGGATTTGCAGCTTCTGCTCGTGCATCAATCTTTGAGAATAAGAAATAGGAAAATCATCGTCAGAGCTTTGGTTAATCGAGTACCAAATCTTGATGTCATATTAAATGTATTAAATTTGGTATTGGAATGCGAGGTTAAGCGGGAACCTTGGTTTTGTTGGTCTAACTAAGTAGAGGTAGAGCTAGTAATGTCGTAGATTGATGTATATGAGCGAGCATTTGTTGTTGACAATAAAACATTGTCATTTGATTTGTCAAGTCTAAATTTTGGATTCGAGTCCAACAACTGGCCCACTTTTTGGATATTAATTCCATAACATTCGAACAATTCATTGATGCGATATTATTTTAAAAATTGGCGAATGAAATAATTTTACCACTATTCTATATATTGTATACATAAAAAGAAAATTTTCATAAATAGATATATTTATACATATGAATTGTTTGTTAAGGATTGATAATATTAAATTATTATCATTTATTGTTTAATTGTTCATGCTCATCCACTTTCGAGCATTGGTTATTATTGACTGATTTGTAGTTATTCCTTGCCATATTATGGGTGTTGACTAATTTGTTGGATAAGAGTGATCTTATCATTTTCGTTCAGTCAATTTAGTTTCATGATTTGACTATGAGGCGTTTGTTGATGATGTAGGATAAGATTCAACCTAAAATACTGTTATTTAAACATAACCTAAATGTAGTTGTTTAATATAAATTTAAACAGGTATAAACATAAATGTAATGTTCGACGATTTTGAACAGTCGAAGTTTCTATGTTGAAATTGCAAAAAAAAAATAGCTAACTGTTATATGAAGCATAATAGAAAAGTTGGCAACTTATAAAATTCATGTAATAGAAAAGTAGGTTGGAACCGAACTTAAGTCAAGAATGGATTGTGAACCAAAGTAAAGTCGATGAATGTTTAATAATAAGAATTTAAGTTGGAAGAACTATGGATATATGAACTTATAGTTTATGGAAATAATTCATAAGTAATTTGAGTACAAAATAATTATATAATAAACATGGAAATCAGGAATAATATATTTATGCTACATTAGTAATACCTTGTGATGAATTTGAGAGTTGAATCATTGAATTGTTTGAGGTAGCATAAATGATAAGTTAAATAATAACTCGAGGCTATTGAGCATAAGGTAACACTTAATGTATTGTTTGTCATCCTTGTCGATGATAAGGTTCCAGAACCCAAGCGAACCATAATTTGTGATTATACTAATATATTGTATTGTTATGTGATGCTTTCTTTTGGTTGTATGTGGCATTATATCATATTTGTGTTGCTTGCGGATTTGCATCATGTTTTTTTGGGTCATATGATTTTTATGTTGCTTATGCATGTATTAGTAGTTATTATGTTATTTGTTTGTTTATTTGACTCTTTTTGGGTTGTGTGAGTATACATAGGTATATAGAAGCAAAAGCTTGCTTATAGCTTTTGATTTCAATGGTAAAGATTGTTTGCTCGACATATGATATGTTTTTACGCCTATTGGGTGTGTATATTATATTTACACTCTATAAGTATAAATATGTGTTATATACTATTGTTGTTTCCCCGACATTTAGAAATGATCTTATATTGATATAGTGGTGTTTTTTCAGACCTAGCTCCGCAAAAGAGGTACTGTTGAAATTTTCGACAAAAGCATAGGACACTAGATCAATAACAGTATAATGTCGTTCATGAGGAAGTTATAAACATGAAGGAAAACAAATTTATTAAAGATGTGCAGTATCCAAAATGGCTATCTAATTGAGTGCTAATACAAAAGCCTAATAGAAAATAAAGAACCTACACTAACTTCACAAAACTTAATAAGGCCTGTCTGAAGGACAATTTCCCTTGGCCTAAATTCGATTAATTGGTGGATGCAACCAACAGACATAGTTCGTTATCGTTCATGGACACCTACGTATGACACAACCAAATTTCTATGTTAGACCTGACCAAGAACACGCTAGTTTATTCAATTATCAAGGGTTATAAGGGTACAATGTCCCTTTGGACTCAAAAATTTATGTGCTACCTATTAAAGGTACGTTAATATGATGTTATTAAAGTAGATCAAAAAGATTGTGGAGGTATTCGTAGATGTTATATCTGTAAAATCCACGATAGCATCAACCCATGTCAAAGATTTGCAGCGAACCTTATAAGTTCTAACGTGATACAACATGAAGGTAAACCTCTTGATGTGTACATTTTGTCGTCCATCAGGAAAGTTCTTGGGATATATAGCCAACTTGCGTGGTATTGAAGCAAACCCAAAGAAAATTGAGAAAAAAGGAATATACATCGTGGACAAGGTAAAAGATATGATAAGCCTTAATGGTAGGGTATCAGTTATATGTTGATTCATATCTAAAGCAGTGGTTAAGTGCATCCCGTTCTTCAAACAAATTTTAAAGGGATGACACTTCACTTGTAACGTATAATATAAAAAAGCTTTCCAAAACCTGAAACACTACCGTGTCAATATCTCATTTCTATCTAAACAGATAACAAGTGAAGAATTATGCATACACATTAATGTAACTGATAATGATTTTAATGTCGCATTGTAAAAGAAAATAAGGAAGTCCAAATGCCCATATACTTCATTATCAAAAGCTTATCGGGAACTAAGCAAATTACATCGCCATAGAAAAGCTGGCATTTAACTTGTTTCTCATAACTATGAAATTACAGCTGTATTTCCAAGCACATCCAAACAACGTATTCACTGACAACCCACTTAAAAATATTGAAAAAGTCAGTGGCAAAAGGAAGATGGATAAAGTTGGCAATGGAGCTCAGCCAGTATGACATAACCTAGTGCTCTAAAAAAGCAATCAAAGGCCAAGCGTTGGTAGACGTCAAAGTGGAATGCATATTACTAGACAAACCTTGGATAAAAAAAAAACTAGCACTCCACAAATCTGGTAGTTATTGGTAGTTGTTGAATACAAAGAACATAGAGGATGAATTGGATACATGCTCATCACCCAAAAAGGGAAATATTATACGAGTAGTATAACTTGACTTAAAGGCGCCCAACAACATCATTGAATACGAGGCCCTCCTTGCTAGTTTACGGATAGCCTAAGTAATGAAGGTAACCCTCATTATAATTTATAGTGATTCCCAATTAGACATGAACCAAGTGCAGAGCAATTATCAAGTGAAAGCGTCAACCTTGGCTAAGTACGTGGAATTCACCAGAAAACTATTTGAACAAGGCAAATTCTATTTAAACACCATAAATTTCTTTGCTCACACCATGA
Organism: Allium sativum; assembly: GCA_030737875.1. Classification (NCBI taxonomy): domain Eukaryota; kingdom Viridiplantae; phylum Streptophyta; class Magnoliopsida; order Asparagales; family Amaryllidaceae; genus Allium; species Allium sativum. The sequence goes on along the minus strand of CM060916.1, from coordinate 789,723,491 downwards.
TATTTTGAAAAGAACTTAAGACCAAATTGTCCTTATTAAAAAAGAATAGAAATTAAAGAATGAAAATCGTATACCACTCTTTTTTGTTTGCATTATGTTATTAGTATAATTTCTCTCGTAAAGCTGCATATATATCATTAATTAAATTAAATTAAATTGTTTTTAGTGTTAAATTATATTCATATCGTTACAAGCAATATTTATTTGTAAAAATTAATCACTAAAATTAATGCTATTAAGAGTTAAAATTTTTCAATCCCTTGTTTAAATCAAATCATGTTTTAATTTAACAATAAAATTTACGCAGCACAATTTTTTAGTATACTCCAAAACAAAATAAAAAATACAACAACAGATTTCTATACAAAGATAACTAAATATTTTAACTTTCATTTGAAGTTTATGAATTTGGAATGTGCAGAAGTAAATTTTGAAAGTATGACCCCTTTGTTTGATTGAAACATGAGAGAGAAAGTTAGTAAAATAAGAAAAAAATACATTTTTTTTCTTAAATGTGGATAGTTTTGGAAAATGCATGGTGTTTACTAAGTAAAAAGTGGTGTATGTGATTTTTTAATTATTTTTGGTGTATGCATAGTAGTTTATGGTGTCTAAATAGAATCCGCCTTTGAACAATTCGATTAGTTTAGCATTGAGCATATTCCATGCATAAATAAATCATCAGTAAATTCATTGGTCAAAGCTAGCCAACACTATAAAAGGACATGAAATGAGAACAACACCAATAGGGTGTTAATATGACCCCATTATCATAGAAATAAAATTCTAATTATGACTTGAGCACAAAAGGCTATGCAAGGTTCCCAACATTAAGGGCAACCGTTGGTCGATCCCATGACCCTTTTTTCAATTGCCAACACTTATTTTTGTTGCAGGGTACTCACAATAACAAGCGTTGCTATGTTAAAAAAGTGTTAACAAAAATACATAATTGTAAAAAAAAAATTGCCAATGCTTAATTGTGTTGGTAAGGCTGGTTTCTAAGGGTAAAAATATAAACCAACGTCCGTAACCCTGTTTCCCATTTCTCCTTCCATTGCCCAACGATTTTACAAAAAACGGCCTCTTAAATTTTAAATCCAAATCCCACGAATCCCAGCATGGTGAAGATTAAAAAATTTGAATTTGTTCCTCTCTAATCGGATGTTGGTGGCCGCTTCAGCGAACAACTCATGCTCGATTTTGGCATCTTTGTTCGATTTATGCTCGCGAACAACATTGTGTAAGATTTTTCGTTCTTTTTTATTTCTTTGAAATTCATGTTATTTTAATTTTTATTAGCTGAAGACTCGTTAAAATATAAGTGGTATGCTTGATTCATGCTGAATTGGCATAGTTGTTTTGCTTGATTTATGATTTGTGTATTAATTGAGCTTAAGGAATGTAGAAAACGTATTATATGATTATGCGATTTCAAGAATTATTGAATCTCTTTTATTCAAGCCAATATGATAGTTGATAGGAATTCATTAATAATACTCGGCACTTCTTGTATCAGTGATACTAGAATTCGTGGAAGCTAACAAAACGATTGGTTGAATAAATGTATAAAAAATAATACTGATGTTTCAAATTGCATAGTTAGATAAAGTTTGTATTTTGTATGAAGCTATGTATTAATTGATGGATATAAAGCTATAAAGAATTAAGCAGGAACCTTTTTCTTTGGAGAATTAGAACTAGTATCGCAATTGATTTACCACAAATCCCAACTAAGTTGAAGAGTTGCAGTTTACCTATAAGATGGAATCTTCTTATCCCAACCCTTTTATCATATGATAATCTATCTTCAAGTTTTACAATTTAAATAATTATCTATTGATCTAATCTTCTGCACTCATGATGTTGTAATAATATAAATCTTAGATTATTTCAAAACAAAATAAAAATAACCCACTAAACTACATTTCAAAACTACCATCAGAATGAATGTTTTCAACGATTTGCATTAACTTATAGTGTTGAGAATCTAATACATCTGAGATGATACCATGTCTTTATATATGATTTACATAATTTGATGACCAAGATTAGAAAAATGACTTAATTCGAGACACCTACATACAACACAGTCGTGAGAAAATTTTTGTAAAGGGATAAAAAGTGTGGAGAGGGCTTCTATGTATACCTGCCAACTGATTGACAGATCCTCAAGCTTGTGTTTTAGTACAACAAACATATTGTACTTAGTTTTATAAGCTTCGATTGTCGATTTTTAATAGTTAGTCGGGACTGATATGTGGAAGTTGTAATATTTTGAAATTCATGTATTCATAAAGCATAATTATTTGTGAGCACCTCTTGCATGATTTTTTTTTCCGATAGTATTAGTCAAATAAGCTTGTAGAAAATGAAGAGTCCAATGTATGGTTGTTATTAGTTGACAAATCAAGCTTGTTGCTCAAGGTTTTTTTTTCTTTTTCTGTTACTTCATCCTACCGTACTTTTGATTTCAGCATGCTCATATATTTATGTGAATTATTCAATATATAGAAATTCATTCTTGGGTTGTGTTTGAGTTGACCATTTATTTCTTGTTTTATAAGAAAACCAGATCATTTTTTATAATATTATATATGTATTCAATATTCTATGCAAAAAAGATGAGAAATTACTTCTGGATCTTCTTTAACAATACTTCATTTTTTTTCCTCCCAAAAAGATGGATCTATATACCAAAAAGAATATAGTGATACCACTTAGACTTAAGTGAACCATTCAGACTACATTAATTTTTATTATGAATGCCATTCATATGAGGTTATGTTGTGTGTGACAATCACTACTTTCAGTATAATTAAAGCTATATGTTTGCCTTAATTTAAATCTTCTTGTTCAGTCATTGTGTGTGTATGTGTATGTATCAGTGTGTATATATATGTATTATCATTCTATCAATCATTGTTCAGCTTGCTTTTCATTTTAGAAGCAAATTAGACTGACCAATAACAACCCCAGTAATCTAATTGCACCCTAGATCTGTGACACTGTTGTTTTATATTTTATATGATGCACATCACATGTTTTGGTCGATGGTTTCCTTTTAGTTCCTTGTGTCACTTAGGCTAGTAGTTTGCTACCCATAAGGGTAATATAGGGTCATTGTTAAGGCTATGTATGCATAGGCCACTGATGGAAATGTGTCATGATTTCCATCTAGATAACAAAGGATATAAGAATAAATTTGGCTATAGGACGTGCAACCAATGGACCCCTGGTTCCTGAAGCAAGTATGCAACCATCCGTCTCCCATCTGGTTTTTGTTTTCGTGTGGTAGATAAAATATAAAAATAATGAGTAATGATTATGCTTAAGATATTATATGGTGTGTGGTCAAACTTGTATCCTTCTTAGGCAGACTATCCATTCTCTATATGCTGAAGGCACCTATATTATTGATTATACTTGAATATTGTTATGACCTTGCTCAGATCTTTCTCATCGAAATATGATGATGGTATTTTAGAATATAAGATTAATAGATATATTTTGACAATGCTTCATGCTAGTCTACATCAAGTTATATTTCTTAGTTTGATGAGGATTTATGGGTAAACATGATTCACTCATTTGTACTGACTCCCTGATTTCTGATATGGTGTGTTTATGCATGAGTGATGATATCTTTTGAGATACTAGCGTATTTTATTTCATATGGAGTTGAGTTATTTAGATGACGACATGTATTGAAGATGATTTGTAACATTATACATATATTCTAGGCAAACAGTACTGTCTTTTATGCATCCTTTGACATGTGGTCTGATGATTGGATTACTTACATTGAGTTATCATATTGTTATTCCATGCTTACATTGTGTTACTCTTTCCTTGGGTGCTAAATTGACATAGTATGACTATGTGTTATTTATGTAGTACTTATAACAATGTGAGACTTTTTGGTAAAGTGACAATAAGACCAAATTGAGCTCTATGGGATTAAAAGAGACTAAAATTCAATATAGTTAATTATCAACACAATGTCCTAGTTCAAATGAGCCTTAGGCTCAGTTTAACTGTGCCGGACGGCTCAGGAAAACTAATCTGGACAACTCAGTTTTACTGAGTGTTCATCGTTCAGAGCCTACAATTTAATATTTTTTTGTACTTGATGCAGTAGATGATCTTGAAATTAGATGTTCATGTTTTTCTGTTTTTGAACTGGAAATTTCAATTTAATGTGATATTTAATGAACGCAGGCACTTCTAGAGGCAGCGTAAGAAAAGAGAAAATTAGATGGTAGTTCTAATGGTGTAGTAAATGATCTTGAAAATGGTCCAATTGCAGAAGTTTTTGATTCCGCCAAGCAGAAAAATTATTTTCGTGCAATTAGTTCTACTTCTCCTGTAAAACAAGTAAAGGTGGCTCGAGCTGTGAAAGTTGTAACTGAAAAAAAAGCAAGCCATAGATTTTTCCATTTGGAAATTGGAGATAGAAAGGAAAGTAGCTAATCAAGTTAGTAACACCATCAATTCAATTACTTCAACTTTTATGAAACTTATACCTAATTTGCAAGAAAAACTTGTTGCAAGTCCTATGACTCCACATACAAAAGGTGCTTCTAATTTGAGAGATCCTCATATAAATAATAATGTAGTCATTACTCCAACTGTTACTCCAACCATGTCACATAATGATCTCCATTCATCTACAATGGAAAAGAAATACGTAATGCTATTGTCACATGATATAGAGAAGGAAGTAGCAAAAGGTTATATTGGAACACAAACAATTTGTCATTTCAGGAAGGTGATACCGGATGTAGAGAAAGTAATTTAGGTAGTTGACGTTCTTGAACCGGATGCACCAATTTATGATGGTCCTCAAAATTGAATGTGCAAGTTATGTGAAATTTCAGATGGAGGCTTCGTTATATGGCCGGAGTTTCATATTCGGTATTTGTAGAATTTGATTTATGTATTGACTTTAGCAACCTATGTATTGACTTTGACAACTCAATTATGTATTGTACTTGTCTGTTGTTAACTGATATTCTATGTCGTTATGTTATCACGAATGTTGTCTATTGATATGCATTGAGTTTTTATTGAGAATAGTATTTTTTTTTTTGGAATTTGTTTGGGGGGAAACCGACCGGAGCCGTAAAACCCCCTAGTGCACCTAGCCTGGTCCGCGGATACCACATAAGTGGCCAGTCGTATCGTATGCACATGGTAAACCCTTTTAGCATGCCATTACGGGATTCGAACTCGCATCATTGTTACATCGACACAAGTCCTTAACCGCTGGGCTAATGCTGTAGACATATTGAGAATAATATTAATTTTTGATTCATATTAAATATCGTCTATATTATCATCATGTTGGTTATTAATGTTAGAATATGCGAGTTACTAATACATACTTCTGTTACAATTAAAATTTATATTTGTTGCGAATTAAAATTTTGTAACATGTATAAGCATTGCAAACAAAAATATTGCAACATGTATAAGCGTTGCAAACAAAAATCTTCCAACGCTTATAACCTTTGTGAGCGAAAATACCAACGCTTATAAGCGTTGGAAAGGAAAATTTACCAACGCTTATAACCGTTGGGAGCGAAAATATACCAACGCTTACAAGCTTTGGGAAAGAAAATCTACCAACGCTTATAAGCGTTGGAAATAAATTGCCACACCCCCGTAACAACACTAATAAGCGTTGTTGTAATAGTTTGCGACGGTTATGCTCGTTGGAAATCACATATCTTGGTGTAGTGGAAGGAGATCCATGAAGGCCAATGTGATGATCAGTCAGAATGAGTTAAATTAGCAAACAAGGTACTCGTGCATGCTATTATTGGCCTACCATGCTTCAAGACATAAAAGGATTTTGTAAGGAAATGCGATAAATGTAAGTGATTTGAAAGAATCCAAACGCAACCATCACATTAGCTAATACCACTTACCAGTCCTTGGCATTTTGATATTTGAGGTACAGGTTTAATTGGCTACCTCCCTATCTCTAAAGAAGAGGGAGGAGCAGTGGAGTTAACTACTTCATAGGATGGGTAGAAGCAGTACCTCTTACAAAAATCACAATAATAAACTTAGTAACTTTTGTCGTTAGGAATATAGTAATGCGGTTCAAAATTCTACATCAAATAATCTTTGATAATGTGAATCGATTAGAAAGTAAGGAGTTTGCATAATTATGTGAGAAAAATGGCATAAAACTTTCCCTTTTATCACATACCCACAGGCTAATGGGTAGGTCGAGGCCGCAAATAAACCATTGAGGAGTTATCGAAGGAAAAACTGCAAATGTTAAAGGGGTGATGGGCAAAAGAGTTACTACTATTGTTGACATAAAATACATCAACCACAACTCTGCTGGTCATACCCTCGTTTTTACTGACTTACGAATATGACCATATGCTTCCAATCAAGGTGGAAGTGCCATCGCACAGAAGGACATCTTACATAACATTAGGGATCAAAAAATAGAAAGAGGTGACCTATGATCTCATTCAAGAAAAAAGGGATTAGGAAACAGTAGTATCCACTGATGTCGATTGAGAATGGCAAAGTATTACAATACTAGCCTGAAAGGAATAATCTTTTGCAAAGGAGACTTAGTATTATGGAAGTTATAGCTGATATTATGGATCGAATGGATGGACCCTATGCCTAAATTGGGAATGTCTTCTTGTCATAGCAAAGGTACTAGCTAGCCAATAGGGCATATATACTTTCTTTACAAAACGACAACATGATCCCAAGGACTTGGAATTCAAAGCACCTTAATTCTTACTATCTATACTCTGCATCTTCTTTGAAATTATAGCCATATTTCCAAGCACATACAAACAAGGTATTCACCGATAAACCACTCATAAATATTGAAAAAGTCAGAGGCACAGGGATGATTGCTAGAGTACGAAATGGTGCTCATCCAGTGTAACATAAATTACTTCCCTAATAAAGTAATCAAAAGTCAAGCACTTGTAGACTTCCTAGCGGAATGCACATTACTAAACAAACCTTAGCTACAAAAGAAACTAATACTCCACAATCCAGGCTGTTATTTGTAACTGAGGAGTCAAAAGAACATAAGGGATGAGTCGGATATATCCCCATCACCCAAAGAGGGAAATATTATATGTAGTGTATCTCGACTTCAAGGCGCCTAACAACATCATTGAAAACGAGGCCCCCTCGCTAGTTTACAGATGACCTAAGTAATGAAGATTACCCTTACTATAATTTATAGTGATTCCCAATTAGTCATGAACCAAGTGCAAGGCAATTATTAATTGAAAGTGCCAACCTTGACCAAATACGTGGAACTCACCAAGTAGATTTTGAAGAAAGATCTAACAAAATCAAAGGGATGATGGGTAGAAGAGTTACCTATACTATTGTTGGCATATAATGCATCAACCAAATCTCCAACTGGTCATACCCCGTTTTCACTAACTTACGAATACGATTATATGCTTCCAGTTGAGGTAGAAGTGCCATCACACAGAAGGACATCTTACGCAACAGTAGGGAACAGAAAATAAAAAGAGGAAGTCTGTGATCTCATTCTAGAAAAAAGGGATGAGTCAGCACTGTATCTCGATTGAGGATGGTAAAATATTACAATATTAGGTTGAAGGAAAGAACTTTTTGCAAAGGAGACTTAGTATTATGGAAGTTATGTCCGACACTATGGATCCAATAGATGGAGCCCTATGCCTAAATTGGGAAGGTCTTCTTGTCATAACAGAGGTACTAACCAATAAGGAATATATGACAACGTGATCCCAAGGACTTGAATTCAGAGTACCTCAGGTCTTACTTTTTATAATCTGCATCTTTTATGAAATAAAAATTATAATTATCATTAGAAAGAAATAATAATGATGCAATGAACTAGACGTAGAGGCACTAAACATCTTGAACAAGTATAAAAAATTTCCTGTGTCGGTTATTCATATGTTACGCAATAATGAATAGGAAATGATAATAGATGGCATACGCCGATATAAATAAATCATTCTCTAGTCTGGATATTAGATGGCCTACACCAGTATAAATAAACTTTTATGTTTATCCCTTAAAATAAAGAATTGGAAGGCATATTAAACGATATGTGTCATTATAAATAAACCTTTGAGCATATTAAACAATTTATACCAATATTAAAAACCTCCATATTAGAAGTTTTTCCCCCTCTAATATAGCACATTGGACGTGCAGATACTAGATGGTCGAAAACAGTTAAAAAATACATACTATGTCTGGGATTGTATTCATACAACCCGATTTCTCAATTATAATTATAATTCTATTCATTTTCTCCGAATATGCGGAGAAGTTTGTGTCAAGCACGCGAACTTCAATTTGCCTGCCCCAACCTATGGGGAAGGTCATAATAGGCGCACTACATTCAATCCAACCGCCCCCAATCTGCAAGGAAGGCAATGTTAAATGCTCAAAATTCAAATCATCTATTTATCGTCTATAAGGAAGTCTTGTAAGGTAAGAAAAATTCAATTCGTTTGTACTCAATGTCATCTTGAATTAACATTCGTCAGCACATATACCATCGCCAACCTAAAGATTGTCACCAAACATCGAACCTTCCATGCTTCTAGAAAACATTGATACCAAGCTCCATCAATAGCCACACACAGCTCCACCACATCCTCAGTCATGTCGATATCAACACCTTGCCTGTACACTCATGATAACTTTCCCCTCCTTTATTGTCGTCAAAGTCATGCATGCCAAATGTTAATTCTCCATTTGTTGTTATTATTATTATTTTGATTTGAATAAAGGGGTAAATAATAATAAATATGAAAGGGATGCAGTGTTTTTGTTAAGGATAAAGTGTCAAATAAAATTAAATAGATAAGGATTAGAGGAGGGATTAAATGGGTTTGATTTGCATTTGACCCACTTAAGAAATAAATTTGTAGTTCTTTTTATTCTCAATGCATTGGGCTCATGATCTTCAACTCATTTAAGAAATGTAAATCCTTACAAAAATTATTCAAGTCATTACAAAATAATTTTGAATTTGATTTTGGTTGAAGAAATTTTTTTGATGTCAAAGATACTGCTTTTAACCCTTTGATAATTTTAAAATATTTATGCTTACTGCTAAAGGTGGAACCAACACTCAAGAAATATGAGCAGAGAACAAAAGTGAAGAAATGTAAATAAAAATGAGTGAAAAAGAGACACAAAGCGTTTATAGTGGTTCAGCCAAGAAATGTTTATTATTGTTCTTGCTAGTATGTTCTTATGGATTGGTAATGGAATTATAAGAAAATTAGTGAAAAGTGAGCGAAGACCACCGTGAGAATCTCCACCACATTGTCCTCCCTTTTTTCATGGCTTCAAGTTAGATTCCAAGGAGAAATATGTGGTTAGATCATTAAGTGGGATGGATCAATACCAACCCATAGCCTGGAATCGATGTCCATCAATAATGTTTTCATATGGATCTTCTTGGCTACTTCAATATGAAACAATTCATTGTTATCTATGTGATTTCCCACTTGTTTATACTTCTATAAGCTTATTTCTGAGTCAGCTAGATGGATGTGGATGAATGAAGTACCCAACTTCAAGTATTGTAACAGATCGACAATTGGTTACATTCAATCGATGCTATGGAATTTAGAATAGGCTATTGGGACTATGACATATCAACTTAAGGAACATAATCCCATAACAATGACGTATTATGTATCAGTATTGATTCGTCGTTTTTTGGATTCAGGCCTGCATTCCGTTTGGTGCACTTCATTTTCCTCTGTAGATTTGGGTTGTGCTTAATTTCTGCACTCTATTGACTATTCTCCTAGTCGACTATCTCGATAACCTTTAAGTTCAATTCATTCAGTTTATCCAAATATTTCTTGTTTAAAAGGTTGAATACCATGTATTTATAACTTAAAACCATATTTAGAATTCATAAATATATTTTATTACGCAATTGATGCCTTTTGGATTTAAAATCTCAATCCAAATATTATCTTTTGAAATTTAAATTACCACTTGTATTTTATTTCAGATTAATCCAAAATTAATTTTATTAAATTTAATTCAATAAAATTCCCCAACGCAAGCTTTTAACTTTATCCATATAAAATACCTAACCAGCATTTAAACTCGGTTTAAATCTCAATTCCAAATTATGTATTCAAATATTTGAATTTCTAATTTGAATGTCCAATTAGATCTCCTTAAAGTTATATTAACATATTTTTATTTATTTAGCTCTGGAGCAAGATGTGACAAATCCCCTAGCCAATTTTGCATTTTCCTCAATGATGGTAAATTATATAATTAGGGGAGCGGCTATAGGGACGCAAAATTAGACAAAAGTATGTACATAAAATTTGGACCACAAGAATTGTTTGTCTTTATATATGAGGTGTAATTCAAGGGGAGATCCAATGGTTCAGATTTTGTGTGTTTAATTTTATGTCAAAATTTTGTGTCCCTTTAGACTTTGCCGATAATTAGGTATCGATTAGTTGAACTTTACGTAGTGAAGTTGGCGTCGCGTTTAGTGAGTCACCTATTGGGATCATTGTTTTGTTCATTTAAAGGGAATTGGTGGAAATTAATGTTCTGCTTCCAATATATCGGACACCGACATCATTGGTCAACGATCGCTTCTTTCCCCTCTCTATATATACACTCCTCCTCCTTCATTTCACTTCACCAAAATAACTCTTCACCGCTAATTTGAAATCCTTGCATTTTCAGTCGATGCCATTTTTTGAGGTAAATTTTGTTGAATGTGTGGTTTCAGACTTGGATCTCTGATATATATATATATATATATCTTTGATTCTTTGATTTTTTAGATTGTCAACTTATGAATCTTTCAATTCGTCTACTCTACACATTGTAGATTAGAATAATGAAAGTAAGTTAACCTATACTGATATACGTCTCCAACATCGTTTCTCACAAAGATCATGTTGGCTATCGGTACGAGCAAATCACGAAAGATTTAAACACAAATATGGACGTTGATTTCAGCGCTAATGCAAATGGCAAGAGCTTTAAACTCCCCAATAGAGGGAGAGGGTTCAGGCTTTGAAAAATAGTGTCTTGATATGTGTACGAGCATGTAATAATCATATACAATGAGGGGGTAACTCGAGAACGAACGAAAGGTAGGTGACAATCTAAAGAGCGATTAAAACCCTAAATTTGACTGTTGTAGATTGAAGGTGGGTTCTAAAATAGAGAGAATGCCACCATTGGAGGATTTGAGAATCATGGGGACATGTACTAAAGGATTAAAGAAATTCAGAGTTTGTTCGCTTATGAAGTTCATGAAGTTGAATATGATATTTGAAGGTTGTATCAAAAACCCCTCCTGTAAGTGTAAGTCCATAATTCTAGAGACTCCACCTACCGATGTCCATCTCAATAACTAGATGAATGCCAACTTTCTTTGGGGCTGCGAGATCAACCTTCCTAAGATTATTCATAACTGCATCAATCCGCTACAATTTTCGCTCCTCATGGACACGACTGAGTGAAGCTTTTTTGCATGGCGTGGAGATAGCACGGACCATCGGTGGATGCATTGATGTATGGTAGGAGGATGAGTCACTTTTTTTGGATAGAAAAGCACATACATTACGAGTGATGTGGATATAAATCGTATTTTTCCATTGTCTAGTGGACAAGCCCGAGAAGCTTAGGCAGCTTATGAAATATTTAGTTAAGGAAATCAAAAGAAGATGGATATCGTATTTATATTTATATTTCAAACTACCCATGTGTAACAAAAGATGCTTTTTATTGCACTTTTTCTAGCATATCCTAATTTACAAAAATTATTTTATTTTACTATATATTATTTAAAAATTGAAACAATTACGTTTAAAAATATAGTTACATCAAAATAAAATAGTTGCTTTCAATTTCTCCGTTAGGTTGGAAAAATGACGTGTTTAGGAATGACAATGATAGGAGCCTATGAATCGAACCCATTACATCTACTTCTGTGTTGGCCTTGTCATACCTGTTCCATTGAATCATCGAGACGGATAGCCTTATGATCCGTTCTTCAAAGCTCTGGATCTAAGGTAAGGTTGGAATCCCGCTAACCTCCTAACCCGGTCCGCACTATTAACATCTTCTGAAATTGCTTTATAATTATGATGACGGTTTGCTAATTTTCTAAAATATACCAAAAATGTTAGTTCTAAACCACAAGCTATAAAAAACACCGTATTAAGTTGCATCGCGGGTATTTGTATGATAAAATGTTCATGCTTTTTGAATTGTCGTTGTACGCTTATTTTTATTATCTTTTCATGTCATTCTAAACACACCATTACTAATAATTTATATATATATATATATATATATATATATATATATATATGCAAGCGTTCGGTTGCACCCCAAAATTCCAGCACCCATTTAGCCCCTTGAAATCTACCTCTCGTTTTATTTAAAAAGTGGAGGAGGAGAGAGAATTAGTGGAGGAAGAGAGAAACAGATTATTTGATGGAAAAGTGGTAGGCTATTGGGGTGCTCCATTATTTGGGGTGCCACTGAACCTGCTTCATATATATATATATATATATATATATATATATATATATATATGAGGGAGGTTCTATGGCACCCCAAATTTATAGCACTCCAAATACCCCTCATCCTAGACCACCCATTTATATTTAAATAAGTTAGGGAGGGAGAGAGAGTTAGTGGGAAGAGAGAGAAACGAGAATGTGTGGTGGAATTCAGGGGGCTAAAGGGGTGCTGCACTATTTGGGGTGCTCTTGATCCTATCTCTATACACACACACACATACATACATACATATACACACATATTTTGCAGCACCCTCCCCTCCCGTGAACTACACTAATCCAAATCCAACAAAATTTTGTAGATGTTCAATCTGTATATACACACACACATTATCATCTATCCAAAATGTGAGCTCCTTCTGACATTCGTAGAATAATATATTTGATGTTTAAAGTTTACGGTTCGAATAAATATCTGAACGGTGAATAATTGAGCTAAGATTTTGAAAATGTTACGAATGTCGAAAAGAGCTCAAATTTTGGATAGATGATAATATATATGTGGATTAAACATTTACAAAAATCTTGTTAGATTTGGATTAGTGTAGCTTACAGTAGGATTGAGGTGCTGCAAAACACGGGTGCTCAAGATGCGGCTATTAGAACACAAATCAGTGACACAAAAGTAGTTACAAAAATTGTGGACCATATGATTTGTTTGTCTTTACTTGAAATGTGGAATTCAAGAGGAGATCCAACGATCCATAATTTGTGTATTTTATTTTGTGTCACCATTCTAGATAGATACAATTTTGACATAGAATCTCAATCATTATACGAATGTCGGAACGAGCTCAAATTTGAATAGATGATAATATGTATGTGGATTGAACATGTACAAAACCTCGTTGAATTTGGATTACCGTAGTTCACGAATCGGTAGGGGGTGCAACAGGGGTGCTGCAAACAGGGGTGCCCCGGAACGCTCCTTATACATATATAGAGAGAGGCAGGTTCAATGGCACCCATACCCGTTGAGCACCCCAATGTCCTCCCACTTTTCCACCACACATTTGCCCCTTCTCTCCTTCCACTCATTCTCTCACCTCCCACTAACTTAAAATAATATAAATGAAAGGTGGAATTTAGATGGGCTATTGGGGTGCCATATCAACACATTTAGTGAAATGATCGCTTACCATATCAACACATTCAGATACAGCCAACGCACTTGAATTGCCTCATGAATTGGACGTTCAACGTATATGAATAGTCAAATCCAACTTATAACAAACAATAATGTTTTATGTACCGATTTTAGTTTAATCCGATTATCTTATCAACTACTTTCTTTATGAGCTTATGTCAAGTTAATTTATCGATGCTTTCTCTACGTATTTTGATATTATATTAGTACTCAGTGTAAATACATTTATTGTATAGTTAAACATTTAAATAAATGATAATCATGTGAAGATGATAATGTTTCTTTTTCTACCTTATTAGGTTTTATATTGTTCGTGCTATGATCAACACTTTGAATTTCAGAGCTTTCACCTAATGCCATAATATACATTGATTATGCTTTTTGCATATAATGGAGAGTATTTTTAATTTTTTATATCAAAGAGGAAATGTACATGTAAAATTACCTTTTGAAAGAAGCTCCTTGTCCTTAATATTAGATTTATCATTTTGATGGTGTTTAGTTTTTTTCCTTCTTTGTGCCACCACCGTTCATATTTCAAGGCCTTACCCTTCAACTGTTGCTTCCTACAATCAAAATTCTCAAAAGAAGACGTTAATCCAAAGAGAAAAAATCATATATAATTTTGTATGTAGGAAGAAAGTGTTGACATACCAAATGGTTTATTAGAAAAAAGATTTAAATATAAATATCTAAGAATCTTCCATCGTATAATAATTCAGTGCAAACTTCGGTTCCATCATATAATAAATCAACATCATGAAAATATCCTTATTGCTTGTAATGTACACACACAAACTCCATACTTGTAGCCATTAATAATTTTAAAATAAAAGTGTTAGCAAATTGTAATTTTAATTCCCTTTCGTCAACCTTCATGACTAAATTACAACTGAACAGATGCCTCTTGTCAGAAATATAATTTAGTAAAATACAGCATACCAATAGTTTCTAAATCAAGATATGGAGGAGGTAATCTGGACTGAGCACTACAACATTGCTAGTCATGATCTGTGGTTGGGCTTCTAAATACTTAATATCTCTTGGAATCATTTTTCTTTATTATCGGGTCAACTCCTAGTAAATCAATAATGACACAGAGTTGATTTTTTTTATCAAATAATATATGTATATATAATATGGTGATAAGAGCATACAATGTTAAAAGTGTTGTAACTGCATAAAATCTAAAGGATTCCACTAGGTCTTTGGAGTTGATACAAATGAATATTTTAGTTAAATCAAAGTGGAACTAAGGAATGGATTTCATAGTGCACACTGAAGCGTAACAAAAGAGGAACCATATCCTTACTTCCACGTACAATAAAACATGGCTGGAACATAAATAGAATCATAATCTTTATGGAGATAAGCTATTACCAATACAGTAAGACGTGCAATTCAATATAGAGAACAAAATGACAGTAGCAAACATAGTAAAGAATTAGAGGCATAATTAGAACACAAACTTTCCCAAGAACATATTAATATAACAGAAGAAAGATACTAATTGGTTAATGGAATATGAAAGATGGATAGATAAACACTAAGGCTTCCTTTTTGCACTAGTATCAGCAGTTGATTCATACAATTGGAGATGTCGACCAGTTCTTCAACATTAATTATAAAAAATTAAAATACTAAAGGCAAATGAAATCGCCTTTATTTATCAAAGAATATATTAACTACACCTGCACCTAACCAATGCAACCACTGAGCGTGATACAAACATAATAAAACATGACTATATTAACTACACATGCACCTACAATGAAGTAATTTCCACATATGATATTAGTTCAATGCCCATGCTTTCTAGCAGCAATGATGCTACTAAACTTGCCGAGTAAAGAGAAAACGTGAAGGTTGACTGTAACACCCCACGTTCGTTAATGTCACTCACAAAGGGAATGCATTAAGTTTCGTGGAGCATTATATCTAAACAGAACGGAATATTACAAGACAGAAAAAGTAGTACTTGAAAATTTTTGTAATTTTATTGCAGTGGAAACAGAAATAAGTTTGATTACATTTCCAAATACCAAAATCAAGTACATAAGATCAGTCTTGTACAAAACCTTCAGAGTACATAATTTTAAAGCCATAATCCCCAATATAAAAATGCCATACGCGGAATCAAAGCCAAGAAATACACCTTTCAACTTCAAGCTGGAAGAAAGAGATATCTGAACTAAGCTTGAGTATTTCCTCCCTAAGAACCTGGGGGGGAAGGAACGGAAGAAAAATGCGAAACAAACTAGGTCAGACATAAGTCTGGTGAGTCCAATGACTTTAACAATATAATCATTAAAGTAACAAGATAAGAACATAAACTGGAAAGCAAGAAATGACTGTAGAATAAACAGGCATGACAAAGCAGACAAGATGAACAAGATATAACATTGATTGCGCTTCTAATCACTACAGGATAATTACTACACTGCACCAATGCTAGTAACACCGTATCATTACTAGTTACACTGCACTCTTACTAGTCCCATACTAAAAGTTGATCTCCCTTACTAATCATGATAATGGTAGTTTTGCGTACTCCTAGCTACTATCGTAGGTGCCCCTTTTTGCTCCTACCCCCACAAGTTGTACCCACTACCTTCCTCATTTGATCGACTCCCTAACTCGCATGTATTTATTACTTGTGTCATTCGATCTCGCTTGTATGTATTCATTACTTGTGTCACTCGACTTCGCTTGTATGTATTCATTACTTGCGTCATTTGGCCCCGCTTGTATGTATATACATGTGTTGGCCCCATAATGGGGTATCAATTCCCATGATAGCAACCCGACACTATTCAAGATGCACAGTATATACTACTAATGCCCAGTGCCTGGCTTTTCCACTCCGGACCATGTGCACGCCCATACTCCGTTGGAACCTACACTGCTGCACCACCCACCGCTATTTTGACCGCTTATAATCAGCCCAGTAATCGTGCCCCACCCTGCCTAGCTCAGGGTATCATGATAAATCTATGTAGGTTACTGCTGAAATGGGTCCCCGTTACTAGGGTTTCCTAATCAACATGTTATAATAGTTAAGTGTTCTCAATTTAACTTAACCCCACCCATTTGCTTAATTAACATGTTGTACTGGTTAAGTGTTGTCTATTCATATGTTACTTAACCTTCTCACTGATTCACGCATATTTATTTAACGGTTAAGTTTGTGGGACTATATATACTAATATTACCCACTTACCCAAGATTTACTTAACCCTTACCCTTATCAAGACCATATGTATTATTGGTTAAGCTTGCCTTGACCCTATCCACTTTGTTTATGTAATATTGGTTAAGTTGTCTTCTTGTCCATGTTAACTTAACCCATCTACCTAACATGTTTTATTAGTTAAGTGTCGCCTGTTCATATGTTACTTAACCTTTCCATTCTTAGCATATCTGTTCCTTAGCTTTAATTTATTCATTAAAGCACCAACCTCTCACAGTAGAACTGTTGTTTGCGGTTGCTGGATGTGCCGGGCGGTTCCGGGCAGACTTCTACCGCAAACTCATTCTAACCTCGGGTTTTTGGGATTAATGCGCTAACCTCTCACATTAGATCTATGTTGTTGCGGTCGCTGGATGTGCCGGGCGGTTCCAGGCAGTCTTACACTGCAACTCAATCTAACCTCGGGTTAACCACGTTCATGTTTTAGCCAATTTACATATTAACCACTCATGTCCAAGTTTATATGTAAATTATCCATAAGTGTGGTCAATTTAAGTTATGCCACATTTTCTAGTTATGCCCAAAATTATTTATATGATTACAACCCCTTTTTTATGCCAATTACATAATATTCAACCTTCACCTAAACTTTTCCCCAACGTTCCCACGTCGTTTGTGCGTATAGTTCATGTAACACGTTAGGCTCGCAATTAGCCCAACTCATAAAAAAAGGAAAAAAGGAAGAAACACATGACATCATAACTAGCATATACAATATAGATCTAAGACGGCATAAATCTAGTAAACATATAAAAATAGATCCAATCAACATATTGAGTGCGAACTAGCATTGATCTAAACATAAACTTGCACGGATTTAAACATATGAACATATAATTCTAAACATATGGACTGATATGGATCTAACCATATAAACATGTAGATCTAAACATATGAACATATAGTTCTAAACATATGGACTGATATGGATCTAATCATATAAACATGTAGATCTAAACATATGAACATGTAGTTCTAAACATATGGACTGATATGGATCTAATCATATAAACATGTAGATCTAAACATATGAACATATAGTTCTAAACATATGGATTGATATGGATCTAATCATATAAACATGTAGATCTAAACATATGAATATATAAAATATGATCTTACATGTATGAACATGACTTGTATATAATCTTTCATAACTTGCATAGATCGAGAAAACTTGCATATATAACTTGCGTACGTAATTAGGCATATGAATTAACATAGAACATAACTTGCATAAAATGAATCAAATCAAGCATAAATCAAAACATAGTTTGAAAAGACATAAACTTTATATGATTTACAAACATTTTCATATAGTCCAATTCATAACTCATCACAATTACGTTTAAACAATTATCTTGTGAAAGTAACTGCACTCACAGAAAACGGATCTTGAATTCTGGGATCTAATTTCTGAAGTTGCTACGCTAATCCATTGATGTAGGCGTTGATTCGTTCGTTGTTGTTCTAGAATTCCTTTTCGCAATTCCTAGGCTTTGAATCTTTATCTCTTATCTTCTTATCTTTAATCCTGAATTTGATTTGTTATGGTGGCAGCTAGGTTAGTTTGTAGATGAACAACATGACGACATCATAGTTTAGGGTTGTGAGGTTAGGGTTTAGGTTTAGCTATGTATATATAGATGTCTAGGATCAATATGGGCCTTTAGATCAACCTAGGAGTCATCAAAGCCATCAAAACCCAAGAGAGTCAACCAGAACATGACATATATGCCTTAACACCTCAGAAAATCGTCACTGTCCAGATCAGCTCGCTGGAGTCGACCCCTACAGGGGGGTTGACACCTATGTCGACACCCCTATAGGGGGGTCGACACCTGTGTCGACACGCCTAGAAGGGGTCGACACCTTATAGCGGGACTTTTCCCGCCCAGCCTTCTCTGCAAATTTGAATTTCGAACTCGATTTATTTAATTATTAATTTAATTTCTGCTTAAACTTGAAAACTTCTAACCTCCATAACTTCTTCATACGGAGTCCGATTCACGCAAACTCGGACTCTACCTCAAGAAGAATTCCGAGACGAACGCAATGGCGTAACCTGTTTCACCCAATTCTTCTTTTAAAGATTAATTATTCTTTAATTATATCTTATGTCTCGTTCTAAAATTACGGGATGTTACATTCTCTCTTACTTAAAAGATTTCATCCCCGAAATCTTCAAGTCAAGAAAAATGTGTATCCTACCATCCAACAACCATCTACTCAACCATTCAATCACAGGCATCCATTGTCCTTAAAGAGGTTTCTAATGCTTTCATGATCATATGCATAGTGTGTGTATATGTCCTTATCCAGTGCAAAATCAGGCAGTCTACTAATTCAGTTGACCTCTTTAATACGAATTATGTCAGTGCCATGAGCCCATCATGTATGCAATTATTCCTAATCGTGCTTTATAACTTCTACATGAGTGCACAATCATTCATACAAATGCAATATCTATATGATAACACATCAAGTTTCAATCCATATACAAATACATGTATGCATATGCAATATGAAAGTGACTGAGCCGATCTAGTGTCTAATGTGTGTGTAAATGCATCCACGAGCAACCACTAGCAAACACTTGCATCCACCAAAGATAACATGTATCAAACACATGTTTACAGCCATAGGATCTTCCTACCTAAAGATCAAGAATATAATCGAGAGGATGCACTAAACGATAGGACAAGTCTAAACAAAGTGATAGAAAAAGGAGAAATTAAGAGTATACCCTTAAAAATGAAAGGGTACAACGTACGCATCTTGTCTCTCGTCTTCCAAGTCGCATCTCCTTGATCATCTCGTCATTGGATTTTAACCAACTTAACCTCTCCGTTGCGTAACTTCTTGATCTCCGATCCAAGGATGCATGTAGGAGCTCGTCTAATCATGGCATCTAGCTCCACTTCCACTTCTCTAAGCATGCTCGGCTCCACTATTTCCGCGGTATCATGTAAACACTTCCTCACATGCAACACGTGAAACATGTCATGAACACCACTAAGCTTTTTCGGCAACTTCACTCTATTATCTGTCCAATCCTCTCTGTAATGGGAAAGGGTCCTACAAACCTTGGTGCTAATTTCCCTGTAGCTTCAAAGAAAAGTACGTTCCTCAACGGTGACACCTTAATAAAAACCATGTCTCCAACATTGAACTCAAGATCGGTTCGTCTCTTATCAGCGTACGACTTTTGCTGGCCCTGAGCTGTCTTCATTCATATTCGAATTAAGTCCATATTTTTCGAAGTTTCTCTCTAATCAGCTCAGGTCCAAGCAAAATCTTATCCGTAGACTCCTACCAACAAGTTGGTGATCGACACGGTCATCCATAAAACTCTAATACTAGCTTAATAACTGTTGTTATAAGCGAACTCCACAAATGGAAGTTGCTCTTCCCATGCCCCTCCAAAACCTAGGATACATAACCTAAAAAAGATCTTCAAAGATTCTATTCACCCTTTCTATCCGTCCATCCATCTATGGACGATACGCGATGCTCAAACATAACTATGTACGTAACGCCTTTTGCATATCACCTTTTCCTTTTGCATCGAAAACTGCTCCAAGCCCTGCCTCGCAAGTACCGGTATATACTGTGAACGGTTTGCTCCCATCTAGCAAAGTCAAAACTGGGGCTGATACCTTCGCAAAGCCCTTAACGAACTTCCTATAGTAGCCCGCCAACCCTAGAAAACTTCTTACTTCCATTGCTTTTCTAGGTACCTTCCAACCTTGGATTGCCACCACCTTCGTAGGATCCACTGCTATCCATTCCTTAGAGACCACGTGTCCTAAGAACCTCACTTCTTTCCTCCAAAAATGACATTTGGAGAACATAGCTTTGAGTTGATGCGCTCTAGGGTCTCTAAGACTTCCCTAAGATGTAGGGAATACTCTCCCTCGCTTCTAGAGAAAATCAAAATACTATCCACAAAGACTACCACAAACTTGTTTAGGAACTCCCTAAACACCCTACTCATCAAGTCTACGAAATATGTGGGTGCATTCGTCAAACCAAAAAAAAGGTATGACGAGCCCTTCGAAGAAACCGTTAGGAGTCCTAAAAGCAATCTTGTCTATGCTATCTTCAGCTACCCTCAACTGGTGAAATCCTATAGCTAAGTCCAACTGCGATAAAACCGAAGCACCAGCTAACTGATAGAACAAATCATCTATCCTCGGCAATGGGTGTCTATTCTTCTTCGTGAGCTTGTTCCGCTCCCTATAGTCCACGCACAACCTAAGCGAACCATCAGTCTTTGTAGTAAAAACAACTGGAGCACCCCATTTCGAAATGCTTCTTCTTATGAACCCTTTCTCAAGTAGCTCCTACTTGTTTACTGAGTTCCCTCCTCTCTCTTTTGGAGCCATGTGGCACACTGGCAATGCAACTGACTTTTCATTATCTACAAAGTATATTCGGAGGTCTATCTCGCGCCTCGGGGGTAGACCCCGAACCTCATCAAAGATGTCACCATACTCAAGGACTACACGAACAGATTTCAAATCATCGATGAATGCGTCAAGAGATTCTAGGTAGCTAAGCATCACTGAACCCCTAGGGTCACAAGAAATATAAAGGGCCTTTCAACAACGAGTCAACAGTCTAACTACCCTCTTTTCACAGTCTTGGATGGCACCATGCCTGGTTAGCCAATCCATCCCTAGAATCAAGCCATAGCCCGTGAAACCAGGAACGAAGGCGTTGCATCCAAACCCAACGCCCAAGATAGACACTCTCAAAACCCGACAAACCATAGATAAGTGAGCTGAACCACCAATAAGATTTGAGACTACAGTAGGATCCGTAACTAGACTAGTATTTAGGTGCAGTGTTTTAACCAGCGAAGCAGATACAAACGATTACGAAGCGCAAGAGTCAAACAAAGTTCGAACAGGATGACTGAAAAAGTAAAATCAAACTTTCAACAGAAATGCTTCTATCTCTCTCCTTCCCCGGTGCCATGAGAGCATGAACCTATCCTCCAGAAGTAGGTCATGTCCTCTGTCCATGCCCTTGTCATTACCTCCTTGGGTAATCTTAAATCATATGTCATGCCTCGCCGCAATGGTAACAACCATGCTTTTTCTTCTTCCTACAGTCCTTAATTATATGGCACGTTATACCACAATAAAGACACCTTCTTTTGTTACGGGGGTTAATTATTCTTTCCACTTTCTCCTTTACCTTCTTCGTGGATTAAAGCCATATCAACAAATTCCTCATCCTTGCGTTATGTTCCTCAGCCTAAACTTCCTCATTGACCAAGAAGCTAGCTGAACTTTCCTTCCCTTGTCCATCTCCAAGATACCAAACGAGTCCTTCACTTCCTTAAGCCAATTTATAGCCTCGACAAATGTCTCAGTCTCCATGAAAAGGTTTTCCGCCCATCGCACCGAAGTCCTTCCATATATTAGGAAAGGCATCTAAACGCGGAGAAAGAGACTCAAGAAGGAAAAGGAAGAGATTCGAAATAAAGAATAAAAAGCTAGATATATGGCTTTTGGGGATTATGTTTTTCATAGTAAATCTTTCTCTTGAAAACTCCTTCTTTGAAACATGTTTTTGAAAATAATACTTTTGAAAACGGTTTTCAAAATCTTTTATCTGTTCTGGTAACCTTTAGCTTTGATACCACGTGTAACACCCCACGTCCGTTAATGTCACTCACAAAGGGAATGCATTAAATTTCGTGGAGAATTATAAGTAAACAGAATGGAATATTACAAGACTAGAAAAAGTAGTACTTGAAATTTTTTTGTAATTTTATTGCAGTGGAAACAGAAATAAGTTTGGTTACATTTCCAAATATCAAAATCAAGTACATAATATCAATCTTGTACAAAACCTTCAGAGTACATAATTTTAAAGTCATAATCCCCAACAAAAAAATACGCGGAATCAAAGCCAAGCAATACAACTTTCAACTTCAAGCTGGAAGAAAGAGATATCTGAACTAAGCTTGAGCGTTTCATCCCTAAGAACCTGGGGAGGGGGGCGGAAGAAAAGAGGAGAAACAAACTAGGTCAGACATAAGTCTGGTGAGTCCAGTGACTTTAACAATATAATCATTAAAGTAACAAGATAAGAACATAAACTGGAAAGCAAGAAATGACTGTAGAATAAACAGGCATGACAAAGCAGACAAGATAAACAAGATATAACGTTGATTGCGCTTCTAATCATTACAGGATAATTACTACACTGCACCAATGCTAGTAACACCGTATCATTACTAGTTACACCACACACTTACTAGTCCCATACTAAAAGTTGATCCCTCTTACTAATCATGATAATGGTAGTTTCGTGTACTCCCAGCTGCTATCGTAGGTGCCCCTTTTTGCTCCTACCCCCACGAGTTGTACCCACTACCTTCCTCGTTTGATCGACTCCCTAACTCGCATGTATTTATTACTTGTGTCATTCGACCTCGCTTGTATGTATTCATTACTTGTGTCATTCTACCTCGCTTGTATGTATTCACTACTTGGCATTTGGCCCCGCTTGTATGTAGAAACCTGTGCTGGCCCCATCATGGGGTGTATCAATTCTCATGATGGCAACCTGACACGATTCAAGATGCACAGTGTATACTACTGATGCCCAGTGCCTCACTACAAGAAAACATTGATTTAGCGTCAAATTTTAGAAGCGGAAATTTCCATCGCT
Source organism: Allium sativum (assembly GCA_030737875.1). Taxonomy (NCBI): domain Eukaryota; kingdom Viridiplantae; phylum Streptophyta; class Magnoliopsida; order Asparagales; family Amaryllidaceae; genus Allium; species Allium sativum. Next base: position 789,699,808 of record CM060916.1, on the reverse strand, counting down.
AATTTGCGACGGATTTGCATGAGATCTGCGAGGGATAATTTCTCGTTTTTTTCAATTTTATTTTCTTTTAATTTATCACTGAAGCCTTGTTCTTTCCCTTACTAATCCGCTGCAATTTGCGTCAATTTACCGATAAATATTTCCCCTGCTATTTTCCGTTGCAAATGGAGACAGAATACCAACTGATTTGTGTTGAATATATTTTGCAGCTGAATTCCACTATATTTGCAAGAGATATTTATGTCACTATTGTAAAGAATGCTTTAGTATTATTTTTTTTAGTTATCAACATGATAAGTTGTTTTTGCCTTTTTTTAATTGAAGGATGCTTTTGTAAAATTTACTTATTCTGTTAACATCAATACTCAATAGTTATTAATATTAAGGGGTACGATGGAATCTGGAAACACCGTAAGTTTGTAAACAAGGTATGTTTTTTATTCCGTAAATTTACTTATTTTTCAAATTCATTAGCTGTATTTCATAAACACGTAATTTTTTTGCCTTCCCTCCTTTGCCCTCCTAATTTTCAATCGTGATTTGCCACCTCTCTTTTTTCATTTCTGCTGTCACTCCACCTTTTCTCGTTTTCCACTCTTTCCTAAACCCTAAATCAAAATCGACAGGCACCAATCGCATTATCGTTCGGGGGCGAGGGCTCCGTATTTCCAATTCGATTCCGATTAAGGAAACGCTAGGCGAGGGTTCGGTAATTCACTCCATCTCCAATTACTTTTGCGGTTTCTTTTTTACCATTTTGCGGTTTCTTTTCTATTTTTTTGCAATTTTTTTTCTTGCTGCAAATCTAGTTTTTTTAATTTGATTCAACATATTTCTATGCATTAATTTGTTTAGTGTTAGCATGAAATTTTGAGTAATCATTATATTGTTGAATTATTCTAAGTAGATGATTGTGATTAAATATACACAGTAAGATGATACACGAGTCGACAATATTTCTACATACAACAATTTTTTAGATACAGAAACACTTGGTGGTGGTAGTCCATGAAAATTCAACATTAGATTATTATAGTATATGAAACGATCATATTACATGATGCCATGTTAGATTCGAAGTTTGATGATGGTGCTGGCATCCTTTTTATGCAAGTTTATTTAGGACCTAGTGTCAAGATAGGTAAAAGAAACTGTCAATACAAAACTTGAGGTCTAAATTAAATAGGCATTTTCTCCTTGACGAACCCCGGACAGCAAAATTAGGGCTGAAGTAAATGAAAAAAAACTCACTGAATGAATATAGAAATCACGGTCTTGTAACGGTGTAGCTATAGTTCTTGATAGGCTCCTGTTTCTGTTATCTTTTCTCTGTACACAATTTCAGAAACCAAAATACTACAGCATTGTATAACTTTATTTCACAAATACTTTTAGTTGAAGGGTATCCCTAATTTCTTTAGTTGTAATGGCATAACGGTCATTTTGAGGGATTTGAAAATGACTCATTTTCATCATAATTTGGGGAAGAGTTATTCGAACCATAATGTATGGAAAAATTATTCTATTATTACATAATAGGAATCGGTTCATTGCTATTCAACTAATGATGGAAGTTCAACAGGTTAATGCATATTTTGATTATTTAGTGCATAGACATTAGGTAATTTAGAAAACAAAAATCAATATTGATTTTGTTTCAAGAAAAAATGCCAAATAAACATTTATTAATAGTGTGTTATTCATATTTTATAGTATGTTATTCTAAAATTCTAATTGGAAATTTGTGTTTTGTTTACAACAGTTTGCATTGTTTTTAATTATTTTTAATGTTAGTGTTGAGGTTTTTTTTAAGTCATTATTCTTTAATTTACTCTTTATATGATATATTTAGTGAAGTTAGGATTTTATTAATGAAGATCAGTTCAATAATATATTTTTTTGTTACTAACAAATTTACATCTTTTCCGATTGATGGAGATTGCATGAAGTTATTTCGAAATTATCATTTGTATTGGGTAAAACGTGTATATTCATTAGCAGGATGAAAGTATTACTGGTATATGTAGTTTGATGCCGTGTACATGAGATCCTACTTTTCACTTATACTGTAAATTGCTTGCTGATGTAAGTTGAGAAAGCTTCTTCACCTTGTATTCTCAATTAATTAAAAGTTGGTGCTTTTTCCTTTTCTTGACCTATACTGGTTTTTATGCTTGTTTGTGTTTTGACGAATAAGTCATATTATAGGGTACTGTTGAATACTGTTAAATAATGCTTGTTTGCGTTTTCGTTTTGTTATTTTTTTCTTTCATTCTGGTTTATTTAATGATATACAATTGAAAAAAAAAACTACCAAGGGAATCGGATGTTAATGAAGAATGACGATGATCTTCTATGACTAATACAATTATGTTAACTGCATTTTATGTTTGGAAGTTAATGAATCAGATGTTAATGAAGCTTGAAATTGTTTGTCCTTTTTTTTTTGCTTGTTTTCATGTGCTAAATTAACTTATGCCAAAAAGAAAAAGAAAATCTTAAGCTAAACTTTCACTTTTGTTATTTGTATTTTCTGGACCTTTACTTTTGGCAGCCAATAATCTGAGTCCTTACTATCTTAAATATTTATCTACATTATTATCGGACTATAGACCAATAATTTGAGTCCTTACTAACTTAAGCTAAACTCTCACTTTTGGTATTTGAAGTTAAAGCATCATCAACATCCCTATTTATAGGACCAGGCTGAATTAGGGTAGTAAATCACAGTTTGGATTACTCATTAACAAAGGTACTGCTACATTAATTCTTTTTGAATATTTAATCTTCGCATTAATTCTTACTGCATTGGTGGTACTATTACGAAATATAAATTTATTGCCCTTCAGCTGTAGCTAGAAATATTGAAAAAACCATATGAGGTCATGCTTATCATATCAGAATGCTTATCATATGTGGTTAAATGAAAATGCACCATAACAACACATATCGATTATATTATACTTCCGTCTTACTTTCCAACTTTGGATAGATAAAAGTTTATATTTAAATTTGTATTTTTCGTTTATGGATTGGATAGGATCAAGATAATTTATTCTTTCAAATATCATATAATCAAAATAATTTCAGTTAGGACATCGATAACAATAATTAATAGTATATTTATTTACATTTTAATCGTTGAATAAAAAATATTTAGTTGAGAGTTTGAATAACAAATGAATGCACCGGTTGAATTGTATTATCAGCATACCAATATGTCTCGGTTCCAGAGATAAATGTTGTCTTGTATCTTTAATTGACCCTATCTTGTTTGAGTGAAATTTAAGTTTTTTTTTTAAAATTGAATTTACATTTCCTAATGTTAAATAAAATTTCATCAAATGAAATTGTTTGATGAACTTAGGATTAATTGGTAGAATGCACTGATTTATTTATTTTTCTGTGATATTTTTTCTATCATACTAGACGGAAAGCATATGCAGATAGTTTGAAATGTTTAATGACTAACAGTTCTGGCTGAATTCATGTTTCATCCAATCTGTGAAGCACTTAGAGGAATAAATAAGTATCATCAACTATACGAGTATGAATGCACGTCCGATGGACGTGTGCATAGATGAATTTGACCAAAGTTGGAAGTGAACTTAAAATTGGACAATTGTTGTGGAGGAGTGAAAAATATTTGTAAAATTACATGTATTGAAGAAAACATTTTCTCTTCTCCTTTTGAGGGTTTGAGACTGGCATCTTAACAGGTGAAGTTGTAGATGGCGGAGTTAAAAAAATTGGTCTATTGTATGGTGTTAGGTTTGAAAAAGGTAAAGACAATTGAAACGTAGGTAAATGAAAATATGCATCTACCATGGAGAATAGCGTGGTAGTTGAGTTGTAGGTGATGCCAGTATAGAATAACAAATATAACAACAATGAAGATACACGTCAATCATGTTGCAGTAAGAGAAAAGAGTAAGAAGTAGTAAAAAAAGGTTATGTAGTGCTAATTAAATAAGTTAGTTTATAATTTGAGAATATCTAGATAAAACATCCAGATAGACAACATTTATAGTGTGAGAACCTTGATGTCGTTGATATTTTCCATTAAATTCTTTGTGTTCTTTGATGAAATTCTTTATGATAAAGCAACATATAGCTGGCCATCGGTAAATACATGTTCAGGCAGATATATTCCGACATTCGGAATAGTTTGCCCATGAGTATACATGCATGCCCAGTGAGCGTGTGCATGAATCAATTTAATAAAGTTGAACTTGTGTTTTAAATTGGTAGTTTCTATGCTATTTTTTGGATCGTTGCATCTTAGATAAATCAACTTGGTAATGGTACATATATTATGTGTATCGGGTATTTTATTCTCATATAAAAGCTCGATTAATTAATATATAAATAACATAGTTGCAAAGAAAGAGATTCTTCATGTAGCTTTTTCCGCAATTTATTTGAAAATCAAAATATTTGAAAATCGAACATAACTCTTTAAGGGTCAACCATCCAAAGTAAAATATAAAATCAAACTACAATTATAGCATGAAAAGAACATGAATATAGCTACTTAAAGACTTGTTGTAATGTGAATACCAATTGTTATATCTGACTTCGAGAATGTAAGTATTGATGAAACCCAAATCACAAAAGAAAACTTATAGTTTGCTTTGTGTATTCCAAAAAAGAATCATATCAAATTATATGTTTTACATTGTATAATTTAGTTTAGACTTGAAATTTGAAATGCTAAGTTACAAATTATCATTCATTGTACTTTTAGCAGTTTTAATTTGCACATATCTGACTGCCATTATTTTAAATTTCCAGTAGTGTGAAACCTATAAATTTATGCCATATGAGCTAGGATTGAGGAAAGCCTCTGAATGTACGCTAATATGATAGAAATTTGTACCGAATTTGCATTAAGTGTTAGATAAATACACTTATAGGTTAATAGAAAATATCTTTCATTCTAAATTTAATGACTTTGCTATTAATCATTTTATATTCTAGTAACCAGTTAATATGACATGTTAACCGCAATCATTACAGTGTAATCGATTGAGCTATTTGAAATAAATTGCAGAAACTTCAACTATTATTGAAATGATTATCTTAGAAGTCCACGTTATATTATCTAATAAAAGAGCAGTAGTATTTTCTTTCTTAGAATCCTAGTCTGACACCATCATGATACTATTTCTGAAAAAAAGGAAAGCACGCTATCATAACACCAAAAACAAAGCATGCTGACTGTTCACTAAAATGAAGGAAAGAGTGATAAGAGAACAATAATTTTACATTAGCTTTGAAGGTTGTAGGACTTTCCAAGCCAGCAAAATACTTTGAAGCATGTGAGAAATTACATGATGTATAAAATATTTTGTTACTCAAAAAAAAGCTAAGGATGTTTAATAAGTGAAATAAGAAAGAGGATATAAAAAAATAAAAAATAAATCAAGCCATTTCAATACTCTACTGGGAAATTTTATAGCTATAATAATTAAATACAAAACATAAAAGAGAATTTAAAATTATTGCATAATATTATCTAATAAAAAGCATTGCAGATCACGCTTAGAAAAATGCATGCCAGGAAATAGTAACTTCAGCTTATATCAATAGATGAGAATAAAATATACGATTATGAAGAAGGTTCAAGTTAAGAAAGCCAATTTTGTAACTTTAACTTGAACATTGAATTCAAAAAACCATACTTATTTAAGTAGAGTTCAGAATTTTAGTGTCCTATTCAACATAACTAACAAAATCCATTGTAGTCCATTGCACAATAGGCTTCAGTAACTCATGCTGTAAATGCTTCAGCAATGGTGTACTCAACTTCCGCATAGTTATGGATTCCCGCTTCTCAGAAACAATTTAGCATAACTGTTTCAATCTTTTTATGTCACTTCACATTAACATGCCATAAGTAAAGCATGCTTCATAATAGTTCGGCCACACTACTAAAAAGTTTTCCCTGTATCAATGCGCAAACTATAGGGCTGGACTGTATATTTATAGTGGATAGCTTCTTCACATTAGTCTTCGCCGCATGCTGCAGCTTGATGCTTCTTTTGCTCATGTATATCTGCATATGTTGCGCTGTTCATTTTGTATCTAGTGTCGATGCTTCATGCTCCCGTCAATGAGGATCCTCTAATACATAATTTCACTACTCTTTTTCCCACCTAGCTTATTTATATTTTACATTCGCGTGATGTACTCCTTTGCTTCATGCCAGCTTTTGGTTATGTTGTCCCATCTTAAGATATTCTCATGCAAAAATGCTCCTTGTCACGCTTTTAATTCAGAGCCTCAAGCTGTTGAACCACATTCTCTTACACCCGCCCAAATGTTTAGTCATAGTGACATGTAGTTCACTACCATCTATATGCACGTCTCTTGGCACATGCGTCTCCAATCTCTTTGCTCAAGACATGTTTTGTCCATCTATAAGATATGTATTAGCGTAGCCAAATGCATGTCAACATATTTGCAGTATCAAGGGAAAATAACATCTTTATTTAGTTTATTATGCTAAGTCCAGGGGATGTCAACTCTTTTTTCTTTTTTCAACTTTTTTTTAGATCATCAATGCAGTGACCATTTTCAGTGTCTTCGGTTGAGATTTCAGTTTTGACCAATTAAAGAATGTAAAAAAGAAAACAAATTCAATACCTTATATGACATTATATTTATTAATTATATAATTTCTAAACAAAAGAACCTTGTAACACCTAAAATAGAACAGTTAACTTAAATTAGCAATTAAAAAGAGAAATTATCAAATTTTGGATAAAGTAGTTCACTTGCTGTTGAAAGTAGAAAAATAGGTAAGAGTCAATGTTTTAAAAATATTTCATGGCATACCTTGTTTTCTTGATTTTTGGCAACAAATCAATCACCCATCCCCTAACTAAAACAATTTTTAAGTCACTCAAAATGCTTGTGAAATAAAACTTTTTTTTGAACAATTAATGCAATGAAAGTATAAAACACCTAACTGTTGTAACAATTACTGTTGCAACTTACTCATATATCAATTGAACGCAGTAGCCAATGAAGATTTAACAAAATCTATCTTTTAGTTATATGTGACCATCAGTTGATAGATTAGAATTTTAAAAATAAGGTAATAAATTAGGGATAACGGGCAGATCATTTGTATATCATATTACCTAATGATGTTATTTAATTAGTTAAGGTAGAAAAATAAAAGTTATGGATACTACAAAAAGATATAGATTATTTTACTGTCATCAGATCTTATTTATATCGTGTTAAATTTGTATATTCCAATCATGCAATATGATCCTTAACTGAAATATGGAACAAAATAAATGTTTATAATGGACATAACAGTGGAAATATGGTGATCTTATTTATTATATATTGCCTGGCTATCAAATACTGATATATATGATGTGGATATTGTATCTACAAATATTTGGCATTATATTTTATGAAATCTACCATAATAGGAATTAAACAATCAATTTTCAAACTTGTATAGCTCTGTGTATGGAATAGTTAAAAAATTATCATTACAATCATATATCAATTGAACTCAATAGCCTTGAAAGACGCTAATTATAACAAAATCTAGCATGAAGTTGTATATGATCAGTTGACATGTCAAAATTCTAAAGATAAGTTAACAAATTAGGAAAAACAGGAAGATCATTTGTAAATAGAATATAAGCTTTGAATTCAAAATTTAATAATTGTTCTAAAAAAAAAAAAAAAAAAAAAAAAACAGAATATGGTTTCTAAGCGCTGCCCATAATAATATATAAAACAGTAGAATAAAAATTATTTGGCAGGAGCATAAAGTTTCATCTTTATGTTCTAAAAAAACATATTACAGTTTTTAAATGGAGCACATAATAGCAACAGGAACATATATATGAAACATGTAAAACAAAAAAATACTATAAATAAAAATTACAGTTTTTAAAATAGTTAGCCAAAACATGTAGTGAGTGGGGTAAATCTTGACAAAATTTATCTACTTTAAACATGCTAAAGTGCTTCTGTCAAGAAAATTGAATGATGTAGTCTTCAACGCATATAAAAGTATATGTGTGCGTACATTTCATTTGTTTCAAAAAAAGCTTATAAAATATCCAATCAGTCTAAACACAACAAATAAAACCCATTCCAAAACATAGCAAAATGTACATTCAAAACTAAAGTTAAAAAATTATAGATATTAAAATGTAATAATGATGATATTGCACACTTCACTACTCGTTAAGTAACATTTCACTTCTCGTTAAGTAACATTTCATGTGAAGTAAGTTATATTAAAACTAAATGTATTGTATAAATCAGCAGTAGTCAAGCTGAACTCGTAGCTGTCAGAAATACCAAATTGAAGCAACATTTCTCTTCTTGTTAAGTAAGTTGTATTAAATTTAAATTTATAGTAGACTGATCAGATACTCATATGTAAAATTGAAGAACAATAACAAAATAAAATTAATAAAAAAAGCAAAGCGGGGTTATAACTGCTATTTATGTAAGTAATTCAACTTTCATGGTTTGTATAGGCATACGATGCATGCGCCTGGGGCCTAATGTTGGTAGGGATTTCGTGTTTTGAATCTTACCACTGTAAACTGGCAGCCAAGCAAAGATTTATACAATACAAGTACAACAGTGACGCTATTATCCTTTCAAGTGCTTATTCAAAATATTATAGCTTACGCAAGTGAATAAAAGTTTACAAGTAAATGAAAATCTACCTCTACCATACCAAAAAGTACTATCGATTTTTATTTTACAAAATCAAGTTGGTTCTTACGGTTCACATGCATCAGATTTAGCAAAAAACAAACAAAATAACAAAACAACGGTGTGACTTAGTTTTTTCTCATGTCTTCTTTTTTGATGTGTAATTTTTATCAACTTGAAATTAATGTATCAAATTTAGCACCACTTACTTTCGCATGATTTTATGGTTGTGATACTATTTTTTTCTAGTGTCGCTTTTTGATCTTTGCTAAGCACTTCTAGCTTAAGTTATAAATAGTAAGGCTCTTTAGATTGAGTCTGTAGAGATTTTGGTTTCAAAAACCTATGGTTTTTGAGTGTTCTACTTGAGCAATGTAACTTTTTATTTTAGAAAAATATTCTAAAATATTAGTAAAACTTTAGTTTAGGTTAAAAAAATATTTCTAAGGTTTAACAATGAGGCTAACTTTATAAGTAAATCCTATCGTAGTGTTTATAGTTTATAAGTAGATAGATTTAACATTCGTATGCTGCAGATAGCAGATTTACAAACTGCAACTCAATAGTTGAAGCTTGAAGATGTAACACAACATGATATATGGAATTATATATATATATATATATATATATATATATATATATATATATATATATAACACATGACAGGTTGATCGTGGCATAAAATAGTAGACTGAAAGTTACTCATATATCTTCTTCTTCTTTTTCAATCCTTTTGAAACATCTTTTTGCTCAACAGTCATCCACATACACTATACGCATATGTACAGCCTAAATCATACAATTACTGCAAATACAGTGACAACAAAATTTATCTGCCTTTAAAGTAGAGACAAGATATGTGTAAACCGTAACTAGTATAGCCTTTCCAGTTTCTAAAATATTTATACAATATTTTAGATATAAGATAAAACATCGTAAATGGAGTATTTGATTTAATTAATACATATTTTCTGATATAATCTTCTCATAGTCTTCACATAGTCTGAATATGTTAGGTATCTGAATATGCAGTTGACAAACCATTTTCTGATGCAGATAACAAATTTTTAAAATTTGGGTTTATGTTCGGTTTTTACGTGTTATGAGAGTCTAACTATTTTCTCATGCCCTACGTTTGACTAACCATTTGACTGGTAATGGTGAACTCACTGAGAGATCAATGCCATTTTGATTGTGCTGTATTAAGTTATTTTGATAATAATAAAATAGTGAAGCTGTTGTTTTTGCGGGTACTAAAGTTACTAATACATATACAAACACGCGTATTAAGTCCCTGGAGCAGTCATTAAGCAAATTAAGTCCCTTTTTTTTAGAAACCCGAAAGTATAAGGCAGCTTGCACTTCCACAAAAATGAGCTATTAAAAAACCGAGAATAATACAAGTGTGTGGTTTGTTTAATGTATGCATGCTCGCACAATGTACATGTATTACTGAATTTTTTGTAGTGATTTGATCTATATTTCATGCAGCAAGTTATTTTTTTCAAATGTACTTTTTAAATTATACAAACGATTTTAGTTTTAGATTGAATCTAGCACAGAAACATAAATTAACTAAATAATAAGCATAAATTGTGCAACATTTCACTCTTTTTCAAGTGCTTAAATTATTTTCCATAGAGTCCGACAGTGTGATCATAATGTTATTTTGGATAGGTTGTTTGGAAGACTATTTTTGAAACGACCCGAACCTCCCCATAAAGGAAAGCGCGGATTGCTTTGAGGACAAGCCACATCGGAACACAAACAGAAGAACATTTCATTGTTTATTACAATAATTCCATCAGAATACAAGAATATACAGAGTATGAATAAATATTATACATCAGAGAAATATTAGAGATTTAAATACATTACTACAGTGGAAAAATAATACAATACACAACTGAAAGAGATATACAGATACAGAGCTTTCCGGATATCATTCCAGCTGTAAACCAGGTTCCTGTGAATATAAATCTGCAAAACCAAAATTACTAGCTGCCCGTGCGGAAAATAGGGGCACCTAGAGTTTAGGTTAAAACAATAAACTCCAGGTCAGTCATGTGATTGGTGTGAGAACTAAAACAATTATTTAAAATTTTACTTTAAATCGGATATATCAAAGGACCACGCCGTATAACACGGAACGGGTTTCCTCCCAAGAATACCAGTGCATATAACAAAACAACGCAATGTTTTTTGGAAAAATGAAGCTATTATAAGACCCAGGTCCCATCACACAATGCAACGCAAGCCGGAGGATAGGGTTTTCCCTTATAATAGCCAAACATGCTTGGTACGTTTAAAATAAATCATTTGATGTTACTATAAGTGCATAGTATATAAAACAACTTCAAATATAAATGTATCAATCCTAGACGTCATGGGTACCATATATCATGTTGCCAATACTAGGCTCTACAATCAAAACTGCAATTGTCACGTATTTGGAAGTTGGATTTCCATCTGTGAACCGAGGCATGGGATCATCCTCACCGAATTCGAGGCGCTCTAGCTCGTGTCTCAGGAACAGAACGCATCGTCCCTTAGGAGCCACAGGGCCGATCTACCGATGTGGATTAAAATGTCTGAACACTGCGTTTCCCCGCCCTTTAGGGCGTAAATGAGTCCTATGACTCCATCGGCTCCATACAGTCACCGATAAATCTGAGGCGCCTCGCAATCCAACAACCACACAGGTGAAAATAATATAAATGTTAGGGCTGGTAGGTCACTGACACCACCCTAGCTAGAAGGAAACACATGCCCTCCTTGGATCCTTCTCCCCTTTCTGGTTCACACCGGGGTGTGAGGCTCGCGAATTAACGCTACACAAAGCTACGCCACAAAGGCCGTGCTTTGATCATCAACCACAAGACTCTGCTTTTCAACAGAAGCCTTGATCATTTGCATCTCAGCATGCTACACAGGCAATTCACGCTATGCAACTGATATCAATCACATAGAATGAAATCCGATGTTAGACACATATCCATATACAAGTCCATTCTGGGTCTGAATGAAACTAGAGGCACCTTGTACCTCGCATATCCATCGATCTCCAAGTACGTCTGGACGATCACCAACTGATCCTCCTCTTGGGTGTACAGCCCAATCAAGATCATCAGTAATTATCCAAACGATGTGAAGACCTCCGGTCTTCGACCACCGTCTTCATCCTCGACACATCGTCGAATCAGTTATTCAGAATGGGATAAACCCGGTCTTTCTGAATAACTCGTGTATATAATCAACAAGTGTTACACTAATACAACATACGCCTCATTCCAATTCAGAATATTCCTTTATTCAAATATTCTTATATTTTGGGAAAGGTTCCCATTAATTTTATCAAAGATAAATTCTTTAAATTTATTCTTTAATCTTCCTTTGGATTTCAACTCAAACCAAATTATGGTTTATCCAAACTAGTCGGGATTAACGAACCTTACCGAAGTAATCATTTGTTTTAATTTTCCAATCCCAACCTATTCATCCCATGAAGTAAAACTGGTCATACTTCATATCTAACACCACGGTGTTACCGGTAAATTCAATTACCATTTCACGTTCAAATCTAATTAAAGATTTAACTATCGCCTGGAGCAAAACTGGTGATACTCCATTCTCAATCATTTCAATCTAATTAAAGATTCATTAAAACTACACTTGGTTTTAATCTTCCCAAAAATCACTATCAATGATTATTTAACTTGGGAAATCATATCATGTCTTTAACTGGGTTAAAGAACCAATGTCATTTAAAACACGGTTCACTATAAACCCAAAATCACATTCTATTCCATCAGCCTTTAACCGTAAATTAGCAAGTGAATAATTCCCTAAGTAATAACCCTGAAGGTCGAAACCATCATCAGATCAGTACCCAGGAAACCATTCAACTTAACTAATCTTCAGTTAGTTTCTGATTTTCTTAACTCCGTTGGATTTAAGAACAATATTATTAAAGATACCGTTCACGACAACCCAAAATCACATTCCATTTACAATGGAATCTTCATGGAAAACAAGTCGATATATATAGTCGATATAAACTTCTATATCCGACTAATAATACAAATGGAATAACGGCAAAGCCTTTTAAATTCCAGATATATTAGTTGTCTTCCTCCACAGAAATTCACTTCGATAATTACCAAATCGAATTCCATTCCATTCCAATTTATTTTATTAAATTGGAAAACTTTACTTTGGAAAATCTCCTTTAAATCTTAACAAAAGATTTATAAATTCCAAATCACATTTCACTATAAATCGGGTTAAAGAACGAATGTCGTTAAAACACAGTTCACGATAAACCCAATTCGCATTCCATTAATTATCGGGTTAAAGAACAAGTGTTATTTAAAACACCGTTCACGATAAACCCAAAAATCAATTCAAATTCAATTCCAATTAAATACCATTTAATTGGTATACTTCATTAAATCTAAATAAAAAGATTAAATCTTTTTCTCAACTGGGTTTAAGAACAGTGTTAATGAAGACACCATTCAAGACTAACCCAAATCCCATTTGATATTAAATACAAGGCTCTGAATAGAAAATATATCGGCTTATATTCAATATCAAATTCTATGACCAACAAATATCGTATTGGAAATAACGATATAAATATATCTTTCAAATTTCCATAACGATATCTGTATAATCACGAAATCCAACATCGAAATATTCCAAAGACAATTTCGATTCAAATCCATTCCAATTCAATTATTGGAAATTCTGGTTACTTTTAAAACCCTTTCAAATCCAATTTATTTATTTCAAAAATAAATGGATTATAATTCTAGTTCAAAACTAGTTCATTTCGATAAAAATCTATTTTTATCTTTTCAAATTTGGTGTTTTTCATCCCAATTCTTTCCAAATCATTTCTTATGATTTTACACTAATTATTGATATTTTTAATAATTTTATCAAAGCCCGTACAGTCGATTTCTGTCAACGACCATCGAACTGCACTTACAACGGCCTTTTCCAAATTTGATTTGGACATAATTCCAAATCCAACCATTAGATTTCAAATCTCTAATATTCGTTAGAAAGCTCTTTTCGATACAAACCCAACGGTTCTGATTTTAGGAGAATCCGACGGTCGGATCTCCCGTAACGTCCATTCGAAGTCAATGGTCGAAATTCGCAAACTGCCGCAGCGCGGCGAGTTCTATTCAGGCCATTATATATATAATATATATATTATATATATTTCGTCGATTTCCTTTTAAAACGTATTTTATAAATCGTTTTAAATTCGTTTTCAAAACGATTCCAACTTTATATTCAATTTCAAATCAAAATTGAATATTCCATATCATCGATATATAAATGATGGTATTTTCAAAATATTATATTTTGAAATCAATTCCTTTTCAATATTCATTATAAAAATGAATAAAATCGATATAGATATCGTTCACGTCAAAATGGCGCATATCTAATCAACACGGCTTTATATATTTCAATAACTTCGTTATTCTATTCAACAAATGAATATTTTCTTCAACACATGAATTTTCTTTTATTCAACACATGAATATATATTTTATTCAACACATGAATTTTCTTTTATTCAACACATGAATATATATTTTATTCAACACATGAATTTTCTTTTATTCAACACATGAATTTTCTTTTATTCCACACCACACAATCAACTTTCAAAACACATCAATTAAACAAACAAGTCATCCATGGTCTGTGGACGACGGGTGTCGGGTGCTGCTAAGCACCGTCTGCATCCTAGTATATATTTCAAACTAGAAATTAAAATAAAAGTGAGGAGTTCTCACCTTGGGGTTCCACTCCATCATTCTTTATTTCTGAACGGCTCGAATTTGCCCAAAATTTCAATGCGATCTTTTCCCGCTGTTCATAGTAAAAATCACATTTTTATTGTCACTACATGTACATAAAAAATCATATTTTTATTTCCACTTCATATATATAAAAATCGAATTTTTATCGCCACTTCATATATACATAAATCATATTTTTCTCTCGCCATTCTCTATATAAAAATCACATTTTTATAAACAGAAAATCATTCGTTTACATCGCTAAAAATCGTATCTTTTCCCTACTAAAAATATAATCTTTTTGTTATTAAAAATATAAACTTTACATAATTTAAAATCTAACCTTTTTCATAGTAAAAATCTAATCTTTTTACTTCAACGTTCTCTTCTCGTTCTCATGTTTAAAAATCAAACCTTTATCACGTTAAAAATCACAACTTTATTACGTTCATGTAAATAAAAATCTTGTCTTTAGATATTTATAAAAATCTATTTTTATACTTCATTCACGTAAAGAAAAATCATATCTTTAACCCGTTGTTCATATATATAAAAATATATGCTTTCATATATATATATATATATATAAATATAAGCTTTCGTATATATAAAAATATAAACTGATTTTCTATAAACACTAAAACTGAAAAATAAATAAGAAAAAAAGAAAATCACCTTCATAAGTTGAAAGGGGCCGGAGATTGGTTGGAGGAGGGTTGCCAGACTCTGGTGTCGGCGCGGAGGCGAGGGGTGGTGCAGTCTCCTTGGCGGCGGCGGTTAGGGTTCCTCGCAGTGGTGGTTTGTGGGCCAGGGCTTCACGGGCGCGGTTTTAAATCGAAGAAGGAGGAGAGGAGAACGGAGGAGGCGACTGAGTTCACCAGAGGGGCGGCGCTAGGCGGGGTGGCGCGTACGATGGGCGTGGCGGCTCTAAGGAGGGTGGCGGTTTTCTCGATTTGAAAATTGGGGCTCGATATTTTGACAGTGAACGATGAATTAGGTCTTAGAAGGAATATATATATATATATATATATATATATTATTAATTATTTTATTCCATGAAAGTTGACTATACATTTGAACTCTAAACGAGACCCAACGACTGTTGCCCCTAGCTAATCACCCCCATTACGAACACAATGGGATATGTATCGCAAGCCAATTCAGCTATTTCAATCAGTTTTCGCTAAAATCAAAATATAAATCTATATATTGAATTTGAACGCACATTTCAATTTACCGGGGCCACATACTAACTCTAAAAATTCCTGAAAAATTAATTCTAGCTTCGCATTGATGATACGGTCCTAACAAAACTAATTTCTTCAAATTTGAAGACTGTTTGAAAATTGGCCATTTTCTGGTCGATCTAAATTGATTAAAACTGTTAAAACACGTTTTACTTCGCCACGCTCACATATTGATTCGAAAAATTCTGAATTTTGGAATCTAGCAATAACTAGATATCCCGAATCCAACAAAAGTGGTTTTGTCAAAAATCGAGGTCGTTTGCAAAATTTCCATTTTTAAGGACCAAAATTCCACAGCGACTATTCTGAATTTTCAATCGGGCACAACTTTTTATTCCCGCTATGAAATTTCAATTTTTCGGATTCATTGGAAAGATATTCTCAAATAGATTCTAATATTTTTGGTTTCGCTAAAATCCAGTTTATTTTGAATCCTGTACATTCATTTGAAATTTGAAATCGAATTTTTAAACTACCGCGCCATTTACAATTCCTTTTATAATTATAAATAATTATTTATATTCTAACGACGATCTATATAAATATATACGTTCTAATTCTATTCAAAAAAATATTTCTCGTCGTTATTATTTAAAATAAATCATTTTAAATATTTAAAATTCATCAAAATTGCCAAAATAAAAATTTTAAATTGGCTCAGATTTCCGGGTTATTACAATCTCCCCCACTTATAACTTTTCGTCCCCGAAAAGGAACAAAGATGAAAGTTGTTTAACTAATCAACTCAACTTTCATTTTTTTCATTATGGCTTAAGTTCTTCAACTTTTCAGTTTTTAAGAACTTTTCACATTTTTCAAAAATTTGGCTAACACCCTAAATTTTCGAAAAATTTCGCCATAACCTCCCCTGCACGGGAACACCGGGAAAATCCCGAAATTGCCATACAGGCCTCTCCAATCCAAAAAGAAAAAGAAACAGTCAAGCGGCTAGCCAATCGGCTCATAAAATCATCCAAAACCCAAGAAATACAATAAACATGTACCTATTTGTCGAGCAAACAATTTTATTCCTCTTCTCTAGCCTCCTTGCAATGACATGTTCACACATATATATGTCCATGCATGCAATTCCAAATAATTTTCAATACAGTTCAATATTTGGTTCAATTTGGCTAAATGGTTAAAATTTTAATTACACAACCAATAATCAAACAATACAATCAGCAATCAATTAGTTGATTAGCTTTTCAAATTCATAACTTTAATACATAGTCCAAAAATCAGATTTTTGATGCCAAATCACAACAATAAGCCCTATCTAACTTTGGTTCTCACACCAGTCAATTGGAATCATATAGAAATCCCACTTTCGAAACACGAAAATAAATTCTGATGATGATGCGTCAATCATCAGAATCATGTCCGAGCGACTAGAGTGTGATTCTATATCTATCCAGTATATTAAAACTTCGAAGACACGTGGATCAGACATATACGCAAAATCTTTATATGCTGGATTGTCCAAATTCAATATAAAATAATTAATCAAATACGAATAATTGATTTAAAATTTTCAAAACAAAAATTGTTTTCATTTTAAAAATATACTTTTCACACTCGTTCTAGAATACCACTGATCCCATCTCTAATGAGTCATTCTTATTGGATATTACTAATCCAATCTCTGATGAATTCATCCATATGGTTCTAACGTGTCTTGTTCTCGAGCTTTGTAAACTAAAGCTCTGATACCAAATGAAACGACCTGATCCTCCCCGTGAAGGAAAGCGCGGATTGCTTTGAGGAAAAGCCACATCGGAACACAAACAGAAGAACATTTCATTGTTTATTACAATAATTCCATCAGAATACAAGAATATACAGAGTATGAATAAATATTATACATCAGAGAAATATCAGAGATTTAAATACATTACTGCAGCGGAAAAATAATACAATACACAACTGAAAGAGATATATGGATACAGAGCTTTCCAAATATCATTCCATCTGCAAACCAGGTTCCTGTAAATATAAACCTGCAAAACCAAAACTACTAGCTGCCAGTATGGAAAATAGGGGCACCCAGAGTTTAGGTTAAAACAATAAACTCTAGGTCAGTCATGTGACTGGTGTGAGAACTAAAACAGTTATTTAAAATTTTACTTTAAATCAGATATATCAAGGGACCACGCCGTATAACACGGAACGGGTTTCCTCCCAAGAATACCAGTGCATATAACAAAACAGCGCAATGCTTTTTGGAAAAATGAAGCTATTATAAGACCCAGGTCCCATCACATAATGCAACGCAAGCGGAAGGATAGGGTTTTCACTTATAATAGCCAAACATGCTTGGTACATTTAAAACAAATCATTTGATATTACTATAAGTGCATAGTGTATAAAACAACTTCAAATATAAATGTATCAATCCTAGACGGCATGGGTACCATATATCATGTCGCCAATACTAGGCTCTACAATCAAAACCGCAATTATCACGTATTTGGAAGTTGGATTTCCATCTGTGAACCGAGGCAAGGGATCGTCCTCACTGAATTCGAGACGCTCTACCCCGTGTCTCAGGAACAGAACGCATCGTCCCTTAGGAGCCACAGGGTTGGTCCACCGATGTGGATTAAAATGCTTGAACATTGCGTTTCCCCACCCTTTTGGGGCGAAAATGAGTCCTATGACTCCATCGGCTCCACATAGTCACCAATATATCCAAGGCGCCTCGCAATCCAACAACCACACAGGTGAAAATAATATAAATGTCAGGGCTGGTAGGTCACCGACACCACCCTAGCTAGAAGGAAACGCATGCCCTCCCTGGATCCTTCTCCCGTTTCTGGTTCACACCGGGGTGTGAGGCTGGCGAATTAACGCTACACAATGCTACGCCACAAAGGCCGCGCTTTGATCATCAACCACAAGACTCTGCTTTTCAACAAAAGCCTTGATCATTTGCATCTCAGCATGCCACACAGGAAATTCATGCTATGCAATTGATATCAATCACACAGAATGAAATCCGATGTCAGACACACATCCATTTACAAGTCCGTTCTGGGTCTGAACGAAACCGGAGGCACCTTGTACCTCGCATATCCATCGATCTCCAAGTACGTCTGGACGATCACCAACTGATTCCCTCCTCTTGGTTGTACAGCCCAATAAAGATCATCAGTAATTATCCAAACGACGTGAAGACCTCCGGTCTTCGACCACAGTCTTCATCCTCGACACATCGTCGAATCAGTTATTCATAATGAGATAAACCCAGTCTTTCTGAATAACTCGCATATATATTCAACAAGTGTTACACAAACACAACATACGCCTCATTCCAATTCAGAATATTCCTTAATTCAAATATTCTTATATTTTGGGAAAGGTTCCCATTAATTTTATCAAAGATAAATTCTTTAAATTTGTTCTTTAATCTTCCTTTGGATTTCAATTCAAACCAAATTATGGTTTATCCAAACTAGTCGGGATTAACGAACCTTACCGAAGTAATCATTTGTTTAAATTTCCCAATCCCAACCTATTCATCCCATAAAGTAAAACTGGTCATACTTCATATCTTACACCATGGTGTTACCGGTAAATTCAATTACCATTTCACGTTCAAATCTAATTAAAGATTCCAAAGACAATTTCCCTGGTAAGGAAAGCACGGATTGAGTTGAGGACAAGACAAATCAGTACATAAACAGAAGAACAATTCATTGTTAATTACAACAATTCCATCAGAATACAGGAATATACAGAGTATGAATAAATATTACACATTCGATAAACATCATAGATTTAAATTACATTACTACAGCGGAAAAATAATACAAAACACAACTCAAAAGAATATACGGATACAGAGCTTTCCGAATATTGTTCCAGCTATAAACCAGGATCCTGTGAATATAAATCTGCAAAACCAAAACTACTAGCTGCCCGTGTCGAAAAAAGGGGCACCCAGAGTTTAGGTTAAAACAATAAGCTCCAGGTCAGTCATGTGACTGGTGTGAGAACTAAAACAGTTATTAATCTTTATTTTAAAGTTAGGTAAATCGAGGGACCACGCCGTATAACACGGAATGTGTTTCCTCCCAAGAATACCAGTGCATAAAACAACAGCGCAGTGCTAAATAAAGAACAATGAAGCTATTATAAGACTCAGGTCCCATCACACAATGCAACACAAGCCGGAGGATAGGGTTTTACCTCATAATAGCCAAAGAATGCATGATATGCTAAATTTCATCTTTTATTAAAATAAAATATTTATATTCTAACGACGATCTATATAAATATATACGTTCTAATTCTATTCAAATTATATTTCTCGTTGTCATTATTTAAAATAATTCATTTTAAATATTCAAAATTCATTAAAATTGCCAAAATAAATTTTAAACTGGCTCGGATTTTCGGGTTGTTACAATCTCCCCCGTTTAAAACTTTTCGTCCCCGAAAAGGAACGAAGCTGAAAGTTGTTTTACAAATCAACTCAACTTTCATTATTTCCCGAAAATCTGAGCCAATTTAAATTTTTTTATTTTGGCAATTTTAGCGAATATTGAATATTTAAAATGATTTATTTTAAATAATAACGACGAGAAATTTATTTTGAATAGAATTAGAACGTATATATTTATTTGAATCATCGTTAGAATATAAATATTTATTTTAAATTATAAAAGGAATTGAAAATGGCGCAGTTGTTTGAAAATTCGATTTCAAATTTCAAATGAAGGTACAGGTTTCAAAATAAACCGGATTTTAGCGAAACCAAAAATATTAGAATCTATTTGAAAATATCTTTCCAATGAATCTGAAAAATCGAAATTTCATAGCAGGGATAAAAAGTTATGCCCAGTTGAAAATTCAGAATGGTCGTTATGGAAATATAGCCCTTATAAATGGAAATTTTGCAAACGACCTCAGTTTTCGACGAAACTACTTTTATTGGATCCGTGATGTCAAGTTATTACTAGATTCCAAAATTTGGAATTTTCTAAATCAATATGTGAGTGTGGCAAAAGATAACGTGTTTTAACAATTTCAGTCAATTTGGATCACCAGAAAATGGCCATTTTTCAAACGGTCTCAGAATTTGACCAAATTCGTTTTTTTAAGACCGTATCGTTAATACGAAGTCAGAAATATGTTTTTTGGAATTTTTAGAATTAGTATGTGGCCCTAGTAAATTGAAATGTACGTTTAAAATTGAATATATAGATTTATATTTTAATTTAAACAGAAACTGATCGTAATGGCCAAATTGGCTTGCATGGCATATCACATTGTGTTCGGAATGGGGGTAATTAGCTGGAGGTGACAGTCGGTGGGTTTCGTTTGGTGGTTGAAATAAAAAGTTGCTTTTTGTGGTAATAAAATAAAATAAATATATTATATAATATAATCCCTCCCCCTTTTATCCTCAGTCAACCCCTCCCCCCTCTGCCATTTCGTTCAAAGTCGATTTTAAATAAAAGAAAAAAAAGAAAAAAAAATGCACGATGAAGACCGCCGCGCTTCCTCTTCCATGCTTCCACCGCGGCTAGCGTCGCCGCCTCCCCGGCCTGCCACGCCTCCGCCGATTCTCCCCCTCCTCCTTCCCCCGCCCCGATCCTCTCTCTCCTTCCCCTCATCCATAAATAGAGAAGCCCCACGCCCAATTCGAGAGACGCAACCACCCTCCACACCACCGCGATCCTCCACGCCAACCGCACCCCCCTGCGCCACCAGTTCATGATGCAGCCCCTCCACCTTCAATAAATATAAAATTCCGAAATCAAAGGTGAGTTTTTCTGTTTATTTATTTACATTTAGTTTATTTTCAGGTTCATTATATATAACAAAGTAAAGATAGGATTTTTAACAAAGTAAAGATAATATTTTTGACTGTGAAAAGATAATATTTTGAAAATAGAAAAGGAAAATCTGATTTTGATATATTTGAATAGCGATAAAAATATGATTTTTACGTATATAAAAATACGATTTATATATATATATAGATTTGGAATGAAGATGTGATTTTTAAAACGAACAAAAAGCTATGATTTTTATCTATAAAAAGTTGAGATTTTTATATACATGGAGTTGTGATTTTTAATCATAAAAGAACGGATCTTTATTTGATAAAAGAACGGACTTTTAAGATATGAAAATATATGATTTTTCTACATGATAAAAATATGATTTTTATTGTATGAACATCGAAATAAAAATATTATCTTTATATTGTAAACATCGTGTTAAAGATGTGATTTTTACACATATGGTTTTGAAGTAAAAATATAATCTATAGCGAAATAAAAATCCATTTTTATATATGTTATTTTGAAATAAAAATATGATTTTTATTCTGAGGAGGGCGTTATAGAAATATAATTTTTATGAGGGTAGCGGTATAAAAATAGCGATTTTTAAATATATGAATATCATATTAAAAATGTGATTTTAATATGAACAGCGTGGAGATGACTACGTTGGAAGTACGGGAAAATCCAGGCTGTTCTGAAGTTCAGAAATAGATAATGGAGGAGTGGAAGCCCAAGGTGAGAACTCCTCACTTTTATTTTGTTTTCTAGTTAAAATATATACTAGGATGCAGACGGTGCTTAGCATCACCCAACACCCGTTGTCCACAGACCATGGACGACTTGTTTGATTTTGTTGTGTGGTGAAAGTTGATTGTGATGTGGAATGAATGGAAATATATTCATGTGTTGAAATAAATTATTTATCGTTAAAAATATAAATTTAACGTGAATGTGAATAAATAAATATCCATTTACAAATCGAACGATTTGTTTATGCACACCCATTTGACTGATATGGATTGGGACGATAAATTTTACACATCGCCCAACCACACAAATAATATTCAGTGTTTGTGGATTGAAACCCCACACGGGTGTTGGGATGATATTTGGCGTACACTAATCCCAATTATTTAATCGTATGTCGACCGATTGGTTAACAGACTGTGTAAGCGTTAATTATTTATATTTAATGCTTATGCAGGTGTGTGGTGCACTCTGGATGATGGTTGATTATTTATCGTTGCTATTATATACGTGTGTTGTATGGAATCCATATAAATAATATTATATGGTAATTGATTGGGTCTCATTCCAATTTAGAAAATAAAGAACATTTTAAATAATATTCAGAACAGGAAACTAAATATTCATGTGTTTAATAAACAAAAGAGTCATGTGTTGACAATACTCATGTGTTGAGAATATTCATGTGTTGAACAAAATATTTATACAATAAATTTCACATTTTTATTGTAAGTAAGAATTAATAAATATTCACGTGTTGAATAAAGTATATATTCATGTGTTGAAGAAAATATTCATTTGTTGAATAGAATAACGAAGTTATCGAAATATATAAAGTTGTGTTGGTTAGATTGACGCCATTTTGACGTGAACGATATTTATATCGATTTTATTCATTTTTATAATGAATATAAAAAAGGAATTGATTTCAAAATATAATATTTTGAAAATACTATCATTTATATATCGATGATATGGAATATTCAATTTTGATTTGAAATTGAATATGAAGTTGAAATCATTTTGAAAACGAATTTAAAACGATTTATAAATTACGTTTTAAAAGGAAATCGACGAAATATATATATTATATTATATATATATAATGGCCTGAATAGAACGCGCCACGCTGCGGCAGTTCGCGAATTTCGACCATTGACTTCGAATGGAGATTACGGGAGATCCGACCGTCGGATTCTCCTAAACTGGAACCGTTAGGTTCGTATCGAAAAGAGCTTTCTAAGAATATTAGAGATTTGAAATCTAACGGTTGGATTTGGAATTATGTCCAAATCAAATTTGGAAAAGGTCGTTGTAAGTGCAGTTCGATGGCCGTTGATGGAAATCGAATGTACGTGCCTTGATAAAATTATTAAAAATAACAATAATTTGTGTAAAATCATAAGAAATGATTTGGAAAGAATTGGGATGAAAAATTCCATATTTAAAAAGATAAAAATAGATTTTTATCGAAATGAACTAGTTTTGAACTAGAATTATAATCCATTTATTTTTGAAATAAATAAATTGGATTTGAAAGGGTTTTAAAAGTAACCAGAATTTCCAATGATTGAATTGGAATGGATTTGAATCAAAATTGTCTTTGGAATATTTCGATGTTGGATTTCGTGATTATACAGATATTGTTATGGAAATTTGAAAGATATGTTTATATCGTTATTTCCAATACGATATTTATTGGTCGTAGAATTTGATATTGAATATAAGCCAGTATATTTTCTATTCAGAGCCTTGTATTTAATATCAAATGGGATTTGGATTTGTCGTGAATGGTGTCTTCATTAACACTGTTCTTAAACCCAGTTGATAAAAAGATTAAATCTTTTTATTTAGATTTAATGAAATGTGCCAATTAAATGATATTTAATTGGAATTGAATTGGAATTGATTTTTGGGTTTATCGTGAATGGTGTTTTAAATAACACTTGTTCTTTAAGCCAATAATTATTGAAACGTGAATTAGGTTTGTTGTGAACTCTGTTTTTAACGACATTCGTTCTTTAACCCGATTTGCAGTGAAATGCAATTTGGAATTTATAAATCTATTGTTAAGATTTAAAGAAGATTTTCCAAAGTGAAGTTTTCCAATTTAATAAAATAAATTGGAATGGAATGGAATTCGATTTGGTGATAATCGAAGTGAATTTCTGTGGAGGAAGACTGCTAATATGTATGGAATTTAGAAGGCTTTACCGTTATTCCATTTATATTATTAGTTAGATATGGAAGTTCATATCGATTATATATATTGATCTGTTTTCGTGAAAATTCCATCGTTAATGGAATGTGACTTTGGGTTTATAGTGAACCGTGTTTTAAATGGCATTGGTTCTTCAACCCAGTTAAAGACAGGATATGATTTCCCAAGTTAAATAATTATTTATATTGATTTTTGGGAAGATTAAAACCAAGCGGAGTTTTAATGAATCTTTAATTAGATTGAAATGATTGAGAATGGAGTATCACCAGTTTTGCTCTAGGCGATAGTTAAATCTTTAATTAGATTTGAACATGAAATGGTAATTGAATTTACCAATAACTCCGTGGTGTTAGATATGAAGTATGACCAGTTTTACTTCATGGGATGAATAGGTTAGGGTGGGGAAATTTAACAAGTGATTACTTTGGTAAGGTTCGATAATCCCGACTAGTTTGGATAAACCATAATTTGGTTTGAATTGATATTCAAAAGAAAATTAAAGAATAAATTTAATGAATTTATCTTTGATAAAATTAATGGGAAACTTTCCCAAAGTATAAGAACATTCTGAATTGGAATGAGGCGTACGTTGTGTTTGTGTAACACTTGTTTATTATATATGCGAGTTGTTCAGAAAGACCGGGTTTATCCCATTCTGAATAACTGATTCGACGATGTGTCGAGGATGAAGACTGTGGTCGAAGACCGGAGGTCTTCACATCGTTTGGATAATTACTGATGATCTTGATTGGGCTGTACACCCAAGAGGAGGGAATCAGTTAGTGATCGTCCAGACGTACTTGGAGATCGATGGATATGCGAGGTACAAGGTGCCCCCGTTTTCGTTCAGACCCAGAATGGACTTGTAAATGGACTGTGTGTCTGACATTGGATATCATTCTGTGTGATTGATGGATATCGGTTGCATGGAGTGGTTTGCCTGTGTGGCATGCTAAGATGCAAATGATCAAGGCTTATATTGAAAAGCAAAGTCTTGTGGTTGATGATCAAAGCACCGCCTATGTGGCATAGCTTTGTGTAGCGTTAATTCGCGAGCCTCACACCCCGGTTGTGAACCAGAAACGGGAGAGGACATCAGGGAGGGCATGCGTTTCCTTCTAGCTAGGGTGGTGTCAGTGACCTACCAGCCCTGACATTTATATTATTTTCACCTGTGTGGTTTTTGGATTGCGAGGCGCCTCGGATATATCGGTGACTATGTGGATCCGATGGAGTCATTTGGCTCATTGACGCCCCAAATGGTGGGGAAACGCAGTGTTCAGGCATTTTAATTCACATCGGTGGACCGGACCTGACGATCCAAGGGACGATGCGTTCTGTTCCTGAGACACGGGATAGAGCGTCTCGAATTCGGTGAGGATGATCCCTTGCCTCGGTTCACATGATGGAAATCCAACTTCCAAATACGTGACTTTTCGGTTTTGATTGTAAAACCTAGTATTAGCGACATGATATATGGTACTCATGCCGTCTAGGATTGATACATTTATATTTGAAGTTGTTTTATACACTATGCACTTATAATAGTATCAAATGATTTGTTTTTAACGTACCAAGCATGTTTGGATATTATAAGGGAAAACCCTATCCTCCGGCTTGTGTTGCATTGTGTGATGGGACCTGGATCTTATAATAGCTTCATTTTTTCAAAAAGCATTGCGCTATTTTGTTATATGCACTAGTATTCTTGGAAGGAAACCCATTCCGTGTTATACGGGGTGGTCCCTTGATATATCTGATTTAAAATAAAGATTAATAACTGTTTTAGTTCTCACACCAGTCACATGACTGACTTGGAGTTTATTGTTTTAACCTAAACTCTGGGTACCCCTATTTTCCGCACGGGCAGCTAGTAGTTTTGGTTTTGCAGATTTATATTCACAGGATCCTGATTTATAGCTGGAACAATATCCGGAAAGCTCTGTATCCGTATATCTCTTTCAGTTGTGTTTTGTATTATTTTCCGCTGCTATGTAATGTAATTTAAATCTCTGATATTTTTCTGTGTAATATTTATTCATAGTCTGTAATATTCTTGTAATCTGATGTAATTGTTGTAAAATACAATGAAATGTTCTCCTGTTTGTGTCCCGATGTGGCTTGTTCTCAACTCAATCTGTGCACGACGAAATTCGGTAGGCTTTGCAACCATCCTTTCATCCCCCTAAGCAGCAGGTAAAACCCACCGTGACTTCCACCTGGTCCCCCAGTATCACTTGTTTTACGACCAGCCACTCGACTATCAGCACACAGCAACCAACCCTCGCAAGGGACATGTAGGGGTAAGAGCCCACTGTTCGCCACCAAACCACATGGTGAGAACCCCCCATCATGACTGCAACAAGAACTGGTGATACTCCATTCTCGATCATTTCAATCTAATTAAAGATTCATTAAAACTCCACTTGGTTTTAATCTTCCCAAAAATCACTATCAATGATTATTTAACTTGGGAAATCATATCCTGTCTTTAACTAGGTTAAAGAACCAATGTCATTTAAAACACGGTTCACTATACACCCAAAATCACATTCTATTCCATGAGCCTTTAACCGTAAATTAGCAAGTGAACAATTCCCTAAGTAATAACCCTGAAGGCCGAAACCAACATCAGATCAATACCCAAGAAACCATTCAACTTAACTAATCTTTAGTTAGTTTCTGATTTTCTTAACTCCATTGGATCTAAGAATAGTATTATTAAAGATACTGTTCACGACAACCTAAAATCACATTCCATTTACAATGGAATCTTCATGGAAAACAAATCGATATATATAATCGATATAAACTTCCATATCCGACTAATAATACAAATGGAATAACGGCAAAGCCTTTTAAATTCCAGATATATTAGTTGTCTTCCTCCATAGAAATTCACTTCGATTATTACCAAATTGAATTCCATTCCATTCCAAATTATTTTATTAAATTGGAAAACTTTACTTCGGAAAATCTCCTTTAAATCTTAACAAAAGATTTATAAATTCCAAATCACATTTCACTATAAATCGGGTTAAAGAACGAATGTCGTTAAAACACAGTTCACGATAAACCCAATTCACATTCCATTAATTATCGGGTTAGAGAACAAGTGTTATTTAAAACACCATTCACGATAAACCCAAAAATCAATTCAAATTCAATTCCAATTAAATACCATTTAATTGGTATACTTCATTAAATCTAAATAAAAAGATTTAATCTTTTATCAATTGGGTTTAAGAACAGTGTTAATGAAGACACCATTCACGACTAACCCAAATCCCATTTGATATTAAATACAAGGCTCTGAATAGAAAATATATTGGCTTATATTCAATATCAAATTCTACGACCAACAAATATCGTATTGGAAATAACGATATAAATATATCTTTCAAATTTCCATAACAATATCTGTATAATCACGAAATCCAACATCGAAATATTCCAAAGACAATTTCGATTCAAATCCATTCCAATTCAATTATTGGAAATTCTGGTTACTTTTAAAACCCTTTCAAATCCAATTTATTTATTTCAAAAATAAATGGATTGTAATTCTAGTTCAAAACTAGTTCATTTCGATAAAAATCTATTTTTATCTTTTCAAATTTGGAGTTTTTCATCCCAATTCTTTCCAAATCATTTCTTATGATTTTACACTAATTATTGATATTTTTAATAATTTTATCAAGGCCCGTACAGTCGATTTCCATCAACAGCCATCGAACTGTACTTACCGCGACCTTTTCGAAATTTGATTTGGACATAATTCCAAATCCAACCATTAGATTTCAAATCTCTAATATTCGTTAGAAAGCTCTTTTCGATACAAACCCAACGGTTCCAGTTTTAGGAGAATCCGACGGTCGGATCTCCCGTAACGTCCACTCGAAGTCAATGGTCGAAATTCGCGAACTGCCGCAGTGCGGCGCATTCTATTCAGGCCATTATATATATATATATAATATATATTATATATTTCGTCGATTTCCTTTTAAAACATATTTTATAAATCGTTTTAAATTCGTTTTCAAAACGATTCCACCTTCATATTCAATTTCAAATCAAAATTGAATATTCCATATCATCAATATATAAATGATAGTATTTTCAAATATTATATTTTGAAATCAATTCTTTTTCGATATTCATTATAAAAATGAATAAAATCAATATAGATATCGTTCATGTCAAAATGGCGCATATCTAATCAACACGGCTTTTTATATTTCAATAACTGTTTATTCTATTCAATAAATGAATATTTTCTTCAACACATGAATTTTCTTTTATTCAGAATATATATTTTATTAAACACATGAATTTTCTTTTATTCAACACATGAATTTTCTTTTATTCAACACATGAATATATAATTATTTTCCAACTTGGAATGAGGCACAATCAATTACCATATAATGTTGATTATATGGATTCCCTACAACACATGTATATAATAGCAACGATAAATAATCAACCATCATCCAGAGTGCATTCTGCACTGCATAAGCATTAAATATAAATATTTAACGCTTATAACAGTCTGTCAATCAATCGATCGACATACAACTAATTATTTGGGATTAGTGTACGCCAAATATCATCCCAACACCCGTGTGGGGTTTCAAATCAACACACATATTTTTATTTGTGCAGTTGGGCGATGTGTAAAATTTATCGTCCCTATCAGTATTAGTCAAATGAGTGTACATAAACAAACCGTCTGATTTGTTTATAATTATTTATTTTATATACACGTTAAAAATTATATTTTTAACTATAAAATATTTCATTTCATTCCACACCACACAATTAACTTTCACAACACATCAATTAAACAAACAAGTCATCCATGGTCTGTGGATGATGGGTGTCGGGTGCTGCTAAGCACCGTGTGCATCCTAGTATATATTTCAAAGTAGAAATTAAAATAAAAGTGAGGAGTTCTCACCTTGGGGTTCCACTCCATCATTCTTTATTTCTGAACGGCTCGAATTTGCCCAAAATTTCAATGCGATCTTTGCCCGCTGTTCATAGTAAAAATCACATTTTTATTGTCACTACATGTACATAAAAAATCATATTTTTATTTCCACTTCATATATATAAAAATCGAATTTATATCGCCACTTCATATATACATAAATCATATTTTTGTCTCGCCATTCTCTATATAAAAATCACATTTTTATAAACTGAAAATCATTCTTTTACATCGCTAAAAATTGTATCTTTTCCCTACTAAAAATATATTCTTTTTGTTATTAAAAATATAAACTTTACATAATTAAAAATCTAACCTTTTTCATAGTAAAAATCTAATCTTTTTACTTCAACGTTCTCTTCTCGTTCTCATGTTTAAAAATCAAACCTTTATCATGTTAAAAATCACAACTTTATTACTTTCATGTAAATAAAAATCTTGTCTTTAGATATTTATAAAATCTAATTTTTATACTTCATTCACGTAAAGAAAAATCATATCTTTAACCCATGTTCTTATATATATAAAAATATATGCTTATATATATATATATGCTTTTGTATATATAAAAATATAAATTGATTTTCTATAAACATTAAAACTAAAAAATAAATAAGAAAAAAAGAAAATCACCTTCATAAGTCGAAAGGGGGCGAACATTGGTCGGAGGAGGGTTGCCAGACTCTGGTGTCGGCGCAGAGGCGAGGGGTGGTGCAGCCTCCTTGGCGGCGGCGGTTAGGGTTCCTCGTGGTGGTGGTTTGTGTGCCAGGGCTTCACGGGCGCGGTTTTAAATCGAAGAAGGAGGAGAGGAGAACAGAGGAGGCGGTGGAGTTCACCAGAGGGGCAGCGCTAGGCGGGGTGGTGCATGCGACGGGCGTGGCGGCTCCAAGGAGGGTGGCGGTTTTCTCAATTTGAAAATTGGGGCTCGATATTTTGACAGTGGACGATGAATTAGGTCTTAGAAGGAATATATATTTTATATTTTATTAATTATTTTATTCCATGAAAGTTCAATTTACATTTGAACTCTAAACGAGACCCAACGACTGTCGCCCCTAGCTAATTACCCCCATTCCGAACACAATGGGATATGTATCGTAAGCCAATTCAGCTGTTTCGATCAGTTTTCGCTAAAATCAAAATATAAATCTATATATTGAATTTGAACGCACATTTCAATTTACCGGGGCCACATACTAACTCTAAAAATTTCCGAAAAATTATTTCTAGCCTTGTATTGATGATACGGTCCTAACAAAACTAGTTTCCTCAAATTTGAAGACCGTTTCAAAAATGGTCATTTTCTGGTCGATCGAAATTGACTAAAACTGTTAAAACACGTTTTACTTCACCAAGCTCACATATTAATTCGAAAAATTCTGAATTTTGGAATCTAGCAATAACTAGACATCCCGGATCCAACAAAAGTGGTTTCGTCAAAAACAGAGGTCGTTTGCAAAATTTCCATTTTTAAGGGCCAGAATTCCACAGCGACTATTCTGAATTTTCAACTGGGCACAACTTTTTATTCCCGCTTTGAAATTTCAATTTTTTGGATTCATTGGAAAGATATTCTCAAATAGATTCTAATATTTTTGGTTTCGCTAAAATCCGGTTTATTTTGAATCCTGTATATTATTTAAAATTTGAAATCGAATTTTCAAACTACCGCGCCATTTTCAATTCCTTTTATAATTATAAATAATTATTTATATTCTAACGACGATCTATATAAATATATATGTTCTAATTCTATTCAAAATAAAATTCTCGTCATTATTATTTAAAATAAATCATTTTAAATATTCAAAATTCATCAAAATTGCCAAAATAAAAATTTTAAATTGGCTCGGATTTGCGGGTTATTACAATTTTACATAATGGAATATGACTTGGATCAAATCAAAACTGTTCTACATATATCTACTTGGCTTAATTTGAGATAATTTGCCTCAATCTAGGCTTTCGGTGCTTCACCTCATCTTTAACTTGATTTAACATTGAAGCTTGTTGAGTTAGGGCCTTAAGGAGGATTTGCTCTCAACCTTTTTCCTCGGTAATTTAAACATGACGCTATAAGTTCAGAGTGTTAGCTACCTGGACCGAACCATTGTCACTGTATGTCGAAACCATTTAAGGGAAGATTTAAGGCAGAAGTATGAAAATTTTTCTAGTGAATATTAGCTATCTGGAAGTATGGTACAATGAACATGAATTCAATATTTCTATTTATTATTATCAGGCAATCCCTGATAATGTCTGCACTGATGCCTTGTGAAATGAAACCATCTTTTAATACTTAGTGTGCCTTATTATTCCTAAATATCATGCTTGGATGTCAATTCCATTAAATTTTTTTGATAGATTCGAAACATGGACTGAAGTTTTCTCCATGTTTTTGTAGTTGAAGTCTGTTCCATTTTCATGAAACTGATGAGCATATAAGTTATACTGCAAATTATGTAACAATTTATGCATAGTATTGTGCCTTAGTCAATTGCTGCCTCTACTGTGTATATTAAGGAAAGATTTAATGGAAGATTTAAGGTAGATTTATGGTAGAAGTATGAAAATTCTTTAGGTGAATATTAGCTACCTGGAAGTATGGTACCATGAACATGAATTCAATATTTCTGTTTATTATTATCAGGCAATCCCTAATGATGTTTGCACTGATCCCTTGTGAAATGGAACCCATCTCTTAATACTTAATGTGCCTTATTATTCTTAAATATCATGTTTGGATGTCAATTCCATTAAATTCTTTTGATAGATTCGAACCATGGACTGAAGTTTTCTCCATGTTTTTGTAGTTGAAGTCTGTTCCATTTTCATGAAATTGATGCGCATATAGGTTATACTGCAAATTATATAACAACTTCTGTATAGTACTATGCCTTAGTCAATTGCTGCCTCTACTGTGTATATTAGGTGCCTAACGGTTTGTGTTTTTGCGTCAAACATTACCTCTGTGTTCTGAAATAAAAGTAGTCCATACAATTGGGAAATGAATCTTCGTTCTATTTGTCCAAAGAAAAATAGTTATCCCTAATATTGACTTATTCTCACCTTTCACAGATGTAAATCTCTCCAAATTTGGTTTGTTCTTAACTTTTACAGATGCAAAATCAAGGTGTAATTGGAGTTGCATGAACGAAAATGAGGGCAAAAAAATACTAATATTGTTGTTTCCATTCATTAATGTTGCTGCAGTCTACCAAAAGGGTTCGAAATACATGAAGTACCTTTCATAATTGATGTATGCTAATTTTGTGTAATCTCTTTGCAGCTTCCCTCTTCTCAACGTCCAAAGCGACATTGTGTTGACAATGAAGATGAAGTTCATGAGCTACAAAAAATCGTTGAGGAAATGTGCTTAGAGCTCGAGAATGAGAGAGCAGAGAGGATTAGGATTGAGGCAGAGAGAGAGAGAGAGCGTGACCGAGCTAATTGCCAAAGATTCGAGGAAGAGCAGGCAAGGCTTGCATAACAACAAAAAGCAGACAGAGAAAACTTTCAAGCGCAAATGAAACAAGTGATGGCATTGCTTCAATGAAATGATGAATCTGATTATGAAAATCCTTCGCCATCGTCATCTTCATGGGTTACTCGGGTATGGTATCTGGATATATTTTGTTGTAAGGATGTTTTTGTATGGAATACCACTAGCACTAGCTGAATAGTTTTGTTAGTTATAATTCAGTCTAGTGTATGTACGAATTGATAGATGATTGTGGACGGTATTGTTTACGGAATATTAGCTCTAATCAAAAAAATATTGTTGTGATAAACAACTAGCAATTCCAATTTTTTATTAATATCGCACATTTTGTGCATGCATATATACATATATATATATATGTGTGTGTGTGTGTGTGTGTGTATAACTATCCATTGGTAATAGTGCTAGCTAAAAATAATAATATAAACTAGGGCTGTCAATTTCCTACACGACCCGTGACCCGACCCGAAACCCGCACGAAAATTAGCAGGTTAACCCGACCCATTTATTTAGCGGGTCATTTTCGGGTCAACCCGAATTTGACCCGTTTATAAACGGGTGGGTTTAGGGTTGACCTGCTAACCCGATTTTGACCCGCCAAACCCGATTATATGTTGTATCTCTTCCATACTGTTATTCTTTTATGAATATTGTTAGTGTTAATCTTTTATGTATGCAGTAATTAGTGTGCTCGTATACGTAAGCTGTTATATTTTACTAATTTATTCTTGTATGTAGTTAGTTATATTTTACTTATAACAACTGTATCTCTTCAATATTGGTAGTCTTTAATTTATGCAGTATGGGAATATATACTTATGTATAGAAAATGATTTTTGGATATGGTGATTTCATGCTTTATATATGTGTTGTCTTTTGGTGACTTTGCAACTTGTTGCATGTTGGTAATTATATAATAGTGTGCATTTTGGTGATTTGGCTCTTTTGTTGCTTATATTAGTAGGCAATATCTATCAATGGGTCAAATGGGTAAACCCGACCCAACACGACCCGACATTACCCATTTAATTAAACGGGTTACGCGGGTCGGGTCGGGTCAACCCGTTTATAAACGGGTCGGGTGAGGGTTAGGAAAATATGACCAGTTTAATAAACGGGTTGACCCGACCCATTTATAAATCAACCCGAACCCGACTTGACCCGACCCGAACCCGACCCAACACGACCCGTTGACAGCCCTAATATAAACAGAATAGAAAGGGAATACCGACGGAAATTGTAGAAACTGAAATTTAAAGATAGCGACGGTTTACCGATGGATCACAAAAAGAATGTATACGTGTATAGATAGCGTCGTCGCTAATCCATCACCATATAGCTAGGATTTACCGACGGATTATTGTAATGCGAAATGTTTGTTGTACATTTTCCTCGGTAATCCCTTACTAAATAGCGTCCATTTAGCGACGGATAAATATTTAATTATTATATTATATTATATATATCTATCGGTAAAACGTCGGTGAAAATATTTTAATATGAAATGTTAATATATTATTAAACGACGGCAAAGTGATGGAGAATCGATGGTAATTTCCATCGCAAAATTGTGCCTAAAATACCGACGTGTTTTAACGACAACCGTATTCTGCTGCAAATCCGTCGCTAATTGCCCTTTAGCGATGGATTAGCGACGGATTTTTCCGCTGCAAAATCAGTGTTTTCTTATAGTGCCTGCTTTTTCCACTCCAGAGCACGTGCATGCCCATACTCCGTCGGAACCTACACTGCTGCACCACCCGCCGCTATTTTAACTGCTTATAATCAGCCCAGTAATCGTGCCCCACCCTGCCTAGCTCAAGGTATCATGATACATATATGTGGGTTACTGCTGAAATGAGTCCCCGTTACTAGGGTTTCCTAATCAACATGTTATAATGGTTAAGTGTTCTCAATTTAACTTAACCCCACCCATTTGCTTAATTAGCATGTTGTATTGGTTAAGTGTTGCCTATTCATATGTTACTTAACCTTCTCACTGATTCACACATGTTTATTTAACGGTTAAGTTTGTGGGCCTATATATACTAATATTACCCACTTACCCAAGATTTACTTAACCCTTCCCCTTATCAAGACCATATGTATTATTGGTTAAGATTGCCTTAACCCTATCCACTTTGTTCATGTAATATTGGTTAAGTTGTCTTCTTGTCCATGTTAACTTAACCCATCCACCTAACATGTTGTATTGGTTAAGTGTTGCATGTTCATATGTTACTTAACCTTTCCATTCTTAGCATGTCCGTTCCTTAGCTTTAATTTATTCATTAAAGCACCAACCTCTCACATTAGAACTGTTGTTTGCGGTTGTTGGATGTGTTGGGCGGTTCCGGGCAGACTTCTACTGCAAACTCATTCTAACCTCAGGTTTTTGGGCTTAATGCGCTAACCTCTCACATTAGATCTATGTTGTTGCGGTCGTTGGATGTGCCGGGCGGTTCCGGGCAGTCTTACACCGCAACTCAATCTAACCTCGGGTTAGGCACGTCCATCTTTTAGCCAATTTACATATTTACCATTCATGTCCAAGTTTATATGTAAATTATCCATAAGTGTGGTCAATTTAATTTATGCCACATTTTCTACTTATGCCCAAAATTAATTATATGATTACAACCCCTTTTCTATGCCAATTACATAATATTCAACCTTTACCTAAACTTTTCCCTAACATTTCCACGTCGTTCGTACGTATAGTTCATGTGATACTTTAGGCTCGCAATTAGCCCAACTCATAAAAAAAGGAAAAAGGGAAGAAACACATGACATCATAACTGGCATATACAATATAGATCTAAGACGGCATAAATCTAGTAAACATATAAAAATAGATCCAATCAACATATTGAGTGCGAACTAGCATGGTTCTAAACATAAACTTGCACGGATTTAAACATATGAACATATAATTCTAAACATATGGACTGATATGGATCTAATCATATAAACATGTAGATCTAAACATATGAACATATAGTTCTAAACATATGGACTGATATGGATCTAATCATATAAACATGTAGATCTAAACATATGAACATATAGTTCTAAACATATGGACTGATATGGATCTAATCATATAAACATGTAGATCTAAACATATGAACATATAGTTCTAAACATATGGACTGATATGGATCTAATCATATGAACATGTAGATCTAAACATATGAATATATAAAATATGATCTTACATGTATGAACATGACTTCTATATAATCTTTCATAACTTGCATAGATCGAGCAAACTTGCATACGTAATTAGGCATATGAATTAACGTAGAACATAACTTGCATATAATGAATCAAATCAAGCATAAATCAAAACATAGTTTGCAAAGACATAAACTTTATATGATTTACAAACATTTTCATACGGTCCAATTCATAACTCATCACAATTACGTTTAAACAATTATCTTGTGAAAGTAACTGCACTCACAGAAAACGGATCTTGAATTCTGGGATCTGATTTCTGAAGTTGCTAAGCTAATCCGTTGATGTAGGCATTGATTTGTTCTTTGTTGTTCTAGAATTACTTTTCGCAATTCCTAAGCTTTGAATCTTTATCTCTTATCTTCTTATCTTTAATCTAGAATTTGATTTGTTATGGTGGCTGCTAGGTTAGTTTGTAGATGAACAACATGACGACATCATAGTTTAGGGTTGTGAAGTTAGGGTTTAGGTTTAGCTATGTATATATAGATGTCTAGGGTCAATATGGGCCTTTAGATCAACCTCGGAGTCATCAAGGCCATCCAAACCCAAGAGAGCCAACCAGAACATGACAAGATGCCCTAACACCTAAGAAAATCGTCACTGTCCAGATCAGCTCGCTGGAGTCGACCCATACAGGGGGGTCGACACCTATGTCGGCACCCCTATTGGGGGGTCGACACCTGTGTCGACACCCCTAGGGGGGTCGACACCCTCTGGCGGGACTTTTCCCGCCCGGCCTTCTCTGCAGATTTGAATTTCGAACTCAATTTATTTAATTATTAATTTAATTTCTGCTTAACTTGAAAACTTCTAACCTCCATAACTTCTTCATACGGAGTCCGTTTCACGCAAACTCAGACTCTATCTCAAGCAGAATTCCGAGACGAATGCAATGGAGTAACCCGTTTCACCCAATTCTTCTTTTAAAGTTTAATTATTTTTTAATTATCTCTTATGTCCTGTTTTAAAATTACGGGGTGTTACATTGACGGTCCTTAATTGTTGACATACAACAATTGTTCTTAAATGGACTGTTCTTCTTTTCCTATATGGTAGGGAAGATCTTTTCCTAAAGTGGATCCATTGATTTGACACCACTTGAACATTGATTAAAACATTATGCAAAATGATCATCATTATAATATTGACGAATTACTAGTAATTTAAATCATATTGACTCATTTCAGATACGATAACTCATCGTTTCGGATTAGTTGCATTAACTTATACAACATATTGTGAACTAATTCACTATTGGTATCCCTTAGTTCCATTTTGATTTTTCAGAAATTTCTATTTGATTCCAATTTATGAATTCCGGTGCATGTTTATATACCTAACAAATACTTGAGTCTGGCAAAGAATTTTGTACATGTTTTGTTCAAAAAAAAATCTATATTTCCATGGCTCCCTCGTACAAAATAGTTTTTATATATACACTATTTTGAACTAATTTAAGTGTCCCATTCCTGCCTAGCTAAAACCTTTCATCTAAAGTAAAGAAATCCTGCTTCCTTCTATCATTTGATCTTTCTTGGTCACTTTCATCACTGAACCTATCTCATGAATTCTAGCCATGCCTCAGTTTCAATCAAATAGGGGCTTCATTCATATTTTCATGGGAAGGAAAAGAAAATATTGAAGGAATATTGGAGTAGATTAGCAGAAATACTAAATTCATATTCAATTTTGATATGTGCTCAAAGTTAAAGTAGATTAGCAGAAAAGTGAGTAACCATTAAACAAAACATTTAATGTGCACAATACTTACTTGACAAACATAATTAGTAGAATATTATAAAATACACAGGTATAATAATATCATTGGACTAAGATGCAGCAGTAAATAACCAAGCATCATCCCTATTTCTTTTAGCTATCCTTCAAACTGGCCATTCTAAGTCAGAATAAAAAATAATAATCCATTAAACTTAATAAAAATCAAAATAAATACGGAAAATTTTAGGGGATCCATTACAAAAAATGAAACTTAAATTATAAGCGCATAACATATCATTTCATAAACCTTTTGCTATTTGTTTCTTTATTAGTTCAGCCATTTTGACATAAGAATTTTGTGATTTCATCAAAGAAAACAATGAATGCTTAATTAATAATAATTCAGTAAAAAACTGATAGTTTTGTCCACTGCATTAATTTCAAGTTTTGGAACATCTCTAAGCAAAGGTGCCTTTGAAAACTGCATTAAAATGAAAAATTAGGCAAACAAAATTCTACTTCTTATGAAATGATATTCAGCAGCCATGAAGAAAACTACCCCATGGTAAAAAGCCACAGGGAAGTGATAAATGGCACCATAAATATACCTCTCCTGATCATTGGTAGCACCAAGTTTCATCTACCTCTCCTATAGTTGTACATCTGAAATTATGAGAGCCTAGGGAAGTGATAAATGGCACCATAAATATGAAATCTTATTTCAAGGAAGGAAGCAAAAAGCAATCAAGCTTACTACCTTATGTTTGATGAAAAATATACAGATGAATACAATAACCACAAAACAATCGTGAGAAGTAAAAAAATACTTCCAGTTAAATATCCGAGGATAAAATGTGGCATAAACAAAATGTAATGAAACAACCAAGTAAAAAAAACAATTCCAAGCTCAGTTTGGACATAACTTTTTAGTTACTATAAGATAACATATCCATGAACATCTCCTTCTGTAGAAAACTGGATATGTTAATAGCAAAAACAGAGAGTGAATTTTCAATTTGAATTAAGCTCTCTATTCCATATATGACCCACAAATTCCTAAGGTGCGAAATAAATTTATCTGGGGAAAA
The DNA here is from genome assembly GCA_030737875.1 of Allium sativum. NCBI lineage: Eukaryota > Viridiplantae > Streptophyta > Magnoliopsida > Asparagales > Amaryllidaceae > Allium > Allium sativum. The sequence continues at coordinate 789,660,719 of CM060916.1, read as the reverse complement.
ATACATGGATATTGCAATGTTTGCCAACATAATTGCAGAATATAAAATAGAGCTAAATATTTTGCAAATGAAAATTTGACATAAAAATAAAACAATTAGTGCTATCCATAAATGTAGTAGCCCGCATTTTATGTATTGGAGGATCGTAATTTTTTTGTAATTTAATTCCCTAACGGTTGGATTATTCTCATATTTTTATATGTTGGTTATGGGGATGTGAGATATGTCCATAATTTTTATCAATTTTATTTGTGACCATTTTGCCTCTATCAGTCTTGTGCAGGGCCTAACTTTTGACTAGGATCGAAGTAGATGCTGAGATTAGTCTCATTTGAAATAAAATTGTGTTGCCAATTCCGTAGAGTGGTCACATTAAAGATTTGGTTCAGCGGTTTGAGAGAAATCGTTGCTTTAGTGTTTCCCAATTTTTGTTCAGGTTTTACAAGCCATTGATGGGCTGATTTGAGGAGGCCCATTAGTGGGCTGGTGGGAGGCTATAAACAGGGGGTTAGAGGCATTGAGAATAGTTTACTTTTTTCATTCTCTCATTTGGTTGAGCTCATGATCATCCTTGCTCAATCAAATACACCTTTCCACTATTGAAATTCTAGATCTACATAAGAGAATCGAAGATCTACATCATTTGAAGCTAGATCTACGCCAAGTGAAAGAGAGATCTCATCAAATTGGAATGTTTGAATAGTGCTCTTCACTGTTCGGATTCGTGATTCATTGATTTTATGTTGTTTTGAAGAATTGGTGAGTGATATGCATCTCTCACGTGGATTCTATCAAGTGTATGAGTTATTTGATCATAATTTCATCATTTTCAAGTCGTTTTCACCTAGATATATATCATGGTTTAAGTATATTTTCATATGAATCGCCATAGGATCTAATCTGGCAACTTAAAACTAGTAATTTCCATGTTCATTCATATGTTTATGCAAGATAGATCCATTGTTTTAGTGCAATTATTGATTTATCATGATTTAGAACATTTTATATGGTTAAGTGATGAATAATTGTTATTTTGATGTTGTTGTTGATTTTTTGAAGTGTTGATTGTCGAATAGGATGATTTGGATGAGTTGTTTGAATCGGTATTGTCGTTTGGTGAAGATTTGGTCAAGATTGGAGCTATGTTGGTCAGATTTGGAGTCGCGTCGTTTTTAATAAGCCAGGTCGTTGTCTTGTTGTCCAAGAAATGAGTCAGATCGTTCAAAAGTAGGTCGGGTTGTTGGAACTGCTTGGGTCGTTCGGGCATGGTGTTTGGGTTGAAGCTTGGGTCGTTCGGGCATGGTGTTTGGGTTGAAGCTTGGATCGTGCATCACCCTAGGCCATACGTCATTGGAGCTACGGTGGAAATGGGTCGTTGGAGCCTTAGGGGTCGGTCAAAGGGACTTTGGTCATTGGTGAGGCTTGGATTCGAAGGGAGTTAGGCTAGTCAAGGCGATGGCTCGTTGCATGTGATAGGTCGTGGGTGTGACCTAGGTGAGTTTGGTCGAGAAAACGACCTAAAAAAGCTACAACGTTTGAAAACGCTGTGACTGGAGGTTAAGTGTTGTGGTATGTTTTTCATAGAGGAAAAGATAAAGATGCTATGGAAAGGAATATCGACCTAACAATGTATATTTTTGGGCCGATGACGATTATGACTTCAAAGTGGATTTAGAAAGGAATGTTCGAAATGTTGTGATGTGTTCGTTGATCATCGTAATGCAACGAATGTGAAGACGGCTCAAGGGTGTTTTGAGCTCGTGGATAATGATTGGATAGTCCATGGTGATGACGACTAGAGATACTAAAGGCCGAGGAATTTTCGTTGTTGACACGTTTTTTGGTCAAAGGCTTCACATGTGGAATTTATGGTTAGAAGAACTCTCAAGCATTGAGAACATCGTCAGAAGACATTAAGCGATTTGGCCCGAAAACATCAGTTATGGTGCTTTGATAACCCCTGTAGATCTCTAAATTAGCTTTAGGTACAACTTTCGTTTGGCCCAATCAGCCTTACGGTTTGGAAGTTACGCTCGTTTCCGTAAACATGCACAGACTCGGAATTTGAGTATAAGCGGGCATCGATTGGCAAACACTTGGATGAACACTACACCATAACAGCCAATTTGGCACACTAGGATGCGAACGTAAAATACGGTTTATAGCTGTATCATATTTGATACTGCTCAGATCTGTATCAAACTACATTTTGTGATCCGCACCACCCCAATAACCCTAAATCTGACCATCCATCAACGAAGCTATGGATCAGTTAATTTGATATGACTTTTGGCCAAATCGAATGCGTATCATATTGTGCACCCCATTAGGCACTCCGGATTAAAATTTTGGCCGCTCCCTTTTCCCTCTGTTTCACATTAATGGTGACGGAAAACACAAATTAGGGTTTTCAGTCACCAAATCGTGCCTCCACCTTTCTCTGGAATCTCCCCTACCAACAGAGGCGAACAACCCTCTCCTTCGACGCAACAACCCTTAGTCCCTAGCCCTCCATTGACCGTAGGTATGTGTTTCAATTGAATTGTGTTTTGCATGCCTGATAGTGGGGATTCGGGAACAAGTTGAAGTCTTTGTGTGTTAGCTGGCCCTTACCTTGTGTTAGTTTGTTGGCTGTTTCAATTGAATCGTGTTGTGCATGCCTGATTGTAGAGATTAGAGAACAAGTTGAAGTCTTTGTGTGTAAGCTGATTGCTACTTTGTGCTAATGTGTTAGCAATTTCAATTGAATTGGTATTACTAGTGTGTTAGCTGGTAGTTATACCCTGGAATCAGAGAAATCAAATTTGATTGCGGTATAATTTTAGATTGCGGTATATATATCCATGGAGTATGAAACAAAGAAATAACAATGAGTTAGTCAAGTCGATTGCAACTAAAATGTAGTAACCACATCCATGTACAAGTTGTCACTGATTTATAGTTTAACTATTTAGCAACTAAAAGTTGTCCATTTCTTAAACTGAGCAAATGGATAATTCTATAGTCCAATGTTTAACCATGATTTCATCGTCATTTGACAGTTTGTTTGCCTTATGCTTGAAATTTAATTTGGGTTGTCTTATAACAAGTTTACTCTGTTTTGAGAAATAAGAAGTTTACTGAAAATATAATAACTAGTTTGCTGAAACCTGGGAAGATGGATGATTACTCGACTTTCTAGTTAATAATTTAATGGGCGATCCACCAGGTGGATGCATTTTAGCTCACGTGTAAGGTCGGGTATCCATGCTTATTAGCTTTATCCAAATGTCGGATGCTGCTGCACTTAACCTTAGTAAAAAGCTGCTTTCACTAGCAACTTTACCCTACTTTGTAGCAGAGACTGTAGTGTAATTTATCTTGCACTACACAGTCTGCTTCAAAGAAACTGAAAGTTGCAAGTGAAAGCAGCTTTTTACAAAGGTTAAGTGAAGCTGCATTCGGCATTTGACTAAAGCTAATTAGCATGATTACCGACCCTGTACGTGAGCTAAAATGCAGCCACCTGGTGGATCACCCAGTAATTTCTTAATCAGAAAGTCAAGTATGTGTGTCATCCGACGATGATGATTCAATATCTTTAGACGTTGGAGCAGGTATATTCAATATCTTACATAAGAATTGAATGGACATGTACTTGTGTGCACATGCATCTTGAATATTCTTTTTGTTTATTTGTTCCTTTTTGTGTGTATAGGAGAATGTTCTGTATGCTAGGGTATGAACTACCGATGTTGCATATGGACTACACTTCAAGTGATTCTTCTTTTGGGTTTGCATTTTTAATGACTATCAACTAGGTTGTTGTATGAATTTAGGCCGCATGGGTACAAATTAGTCGACTAATCGACTAGTTGATTCGACTAGGTTTGCTATTGGTTCCCAGTGAAGTACTTGTACACAAACACACTGATCGACTATGTACCGTTAAATTACACAAGCACACTGATCATCACAATATGCCCTTCACTATTATTTGTGTCCAGTGAAATTACACAAGTCCAAAATATTGAAATTATCATCTAATCCTTCACTGTTAGAACCATTATTATTATCACTTTTTCTACCAGAATTAACAATCAATGGCGCTAATCCTTGTTGTATTCATGTTAGAACCATTGTTCTATTCATGTTTGTACAATTGCTGTATTCATGTTTGAACCATTGTTGTATTCATGTTTGCATCTCAGTCACCAAATGTTTGCATCTCAGTCACCATGGATGGGTTTAATAACTGAAACTTTCACTGTTAGAACCATTGTTGTATTCATGTTTGCATCTCAGTCACCAAATGTTACAATGTCAATTTACTGTCCAGTTGTGAAGTATTTGTAACTTGTTTCATGTATTTTATAGGAAATCCTGTTGGAGATTATGGTGCTTTGCTGGAACTCAGGCTGCAAGCTATATATCACGACCTCGACTGGATTAGACTTCCCGACCTCGACTTCCCGGACTCGACTGGACTGTTTACCAGGCTGTTATCTTTTTACCATATTTTTGTTACTTTGTAATGTGATGAAAATCTAATACAATTTCCTTTTAATGTTTATGTTTGTATGTACATCATGTTTTGACAAAGCTTGTAATGCTTTGAGTATATATATATATATATAAATTGTATTATTCCTGTGTATATTTTGTGGTATGTATGCTCTGGGATATGAAAGATATGTGCTACACATTCCGGTTTTATATATATACATACATATATATATACACATGTGTGTGTATATATATGTGCACACACACATATAATTAGACACAGTCAAAGATCGTGTCTGATTAGACTTTAGATACGACTAATAGCCGTATTTTAAAATAATGCGATCTGGTTAGTAGCCATATCTAATAATTTAACATGCCACTATTTGATACGGCTATTTACCGTGTCCAAGAGCTCTAGGTATGGCTAAAAACACAGTCTAATCAGCATATATGGTGTAGTGGAAGTGTCGAAATTGAGGCAATTCATGGAATCGGATCACCCTCTCAGGTCGAATCGGAAGACCGAGTCATATGGGCTAGGACCCGACCCGTTGGCTTGAGGCGAAGTGGCTTGGCTCCAGGTAAAAGAAATACTAGATCAGATCGGGTGGAGAGGAAGGACCCGACTTGCCTTGCACCAGCTACTTAGAAGAGCATGAAATCTTCGGTTGAGGGCATTGGATCGGGTCGGAGGGGAGAGGACCCGACCTGCCTGTGACGAATTCTGCACAACATCTTTGACCTGTTCTTAAGGCATATTTCCTCCTATTAACCTGGATCAAACTCCACTTGGCAAAGCACAATCTGGAGAGGATTTCTCCACTACTGCCACTTCATTTTGGGATTCTTGGAATGCGTGCCACATGGCATCCAACCTGCTGCACGAAAATGGCTATAAGTACACCATTTAAAGAATTTTTATGGGATCTTTAGCTATTCTAACTCTCGGCCTCCATTGCAAACAACATAAGGACACTGTGCCTCATCTACATCAATCTAACAAGAGGATTTTGTGTATAAAACCACTCTCTATTCTCCGCTTCTTCATTAAAATACAAGGATATTGTATGTAAATGAATCTTGCGGATTGTAAGAAGGCATTGTACTTGTAATTTCTTAGGATTTAAGAAACTATAAATGGATGTGAGCTTGGTTTGATCAGAACCACTATAAAAATACCATGTGTCCCTTGTTATTTTAAGCATTCTTTATCTGTGATCTGTGATTGTGAGGACTTCACACTGCATTTGGGTGTTAGTACCAAATTTTGGTCAACAATTGTTATCGTAGGTTCTAGCACACTCAAAGCAGGGGTATAATAGGGGCACCTAAAAGACCAGTTGTATGGTCGAATACCCTGGGCAGCTCGACGAGCCTAGCTACGTTTCGTTGTATGGCGTATCGAATTTTTGCTAGAACCAGGATTTACCATTAACCCTTGACAGTCGATGGCAAGGTGTTCAGCCGTTCATACGATTAACAATGATTTCGAAGCAGGATTGGCAGTGCTAGCCACAGTCAATCATGAATGTTGGTTGTTTGCTTGTACCATCTCATGTAGATTGCTTGACTTCATAGGAGATGTCTCTTGGGTGCTTTTATGATGTTGGTTTAGGCCTTCGGGGCTTGTGCTCGAGTGATGTCGATCTCGATTACGATGGTTTACGTGAGATATAACTAGTTTCTCTGATTGCTATTGTCTGGCTACTTCTGATTGTCATGAATGAATGGTTGTCTGATTGCCTAAATGTATGGTTGTTTTCAAATGCTTGTTGTAAAGGCTACCACTGTCCGATGTGGGGAAGATGAGGTTAAGTTCTTCTCTGGTGTTTTGGTAGATTGGTTGATTAATCTACCTATTCTCATATACTTTGTTGATGATGTAAGATAACTGTTTTATCGCTCACTAAGACTGTTGTTTGACCCTAAGGTTTTATGTTTTCCTCTTATTACCTTGGGTTGTTCATCTAGTTTGGGATGGGCAGACCGTGTAGCAGGTAACGTATGATATCTTGGTGAGGACGATGTTGTTGTGCAGTGGCGAGTAGGAGGCTGGCATATTATTCTCTACTATCTAGTATTTATTATTTCCGTTGTTTGATGTTGGACTCTGAGTGTTGTAGTGAGGAAAATGTGTATAGACATTTATGTTGTAATCCAAGGGTGTACGGATATTCTTTCTAGTTGTTATGAAAGTTTAAGTTTCTGCTCAAATATACTTCACTATTATTGCCTATTGTATATGTTCTATTATATTTTATGCTTGCGTTGTGAGTTATATGATAGGTTCCACATTGTGTTTACTTGTATTCGTATTTTTGGAGATTTGGGTATAGATGATGCAATGAAGAGGAAGCTTGCATTGAGGCAGTTTCAGGGCAGAGCCATGGAGTGGTGGAACTCTGTTACGATCGAGACTCTGGAAGATGAGATAACATGGGATTAGTTCCAAATCAAGTTCGAGACAAAATTTATCTTTATTGCTAAAAAGTCAGTTCTGTTCGAGAAATTTGTGGAGTTGAAACAGAATGGTAGACCAATGTTTGAATATGTTTTTGATTTTGAGGCCCTGTCCAGATATGCTCGTTCATATATTGACACACCCTATCAAAAGAACGAGAAGTTTGTTATGGGTCTGGATACCTATATAGGAAGGTCATTGGTGGAACATCTTCATGATCCATATGAGAAAATTTTGGAAAAAGCTGTGAGACATGAAGACTTTTTCCCCAAAGAAGAAGTTATTGTTGTTGCAACCAAGGAAGCCCCAAAACCTCAACACGGTGGGAATTACAATAAGAAGAAGAGGCAATAACAACAAAAAGGAAAGGATGGCCGGAAGACGCAGAAAGGTAAAGTGACTTGCTATAACTGTTGGCAAAAGGTCCATTATTCCAAGGATTGTAAGAATCCAAAAGCTGAAAAGAAGTGCTTCAAGTGCGGAAAACCTGGGAAAGACAAGAAGGATTGTTCGGAGCTAGCAAAAGAGAAGAAGATTGTGAAGGCATATGCTTTGGAGGTTGTGCCATCTTCTTCAAGGGCTTCTACTGCAGAGGAGAAAGAGAAGGATGTCGTTGTTAAAGGTGTTCTTTTAGTTAAAGGTGTTTCAGTTCGTGTGTTGTTTGATTCTGGAGCATCGCATTCATTCATTTGTAATGAGCTTGTGTGCTGCTTGGGTTTGGAACCCGATATTTGTGATAGACCTTTGGTTGTGACTAATCCAGTTGGGGGTTCGTCCAACCTTTATATGCTTTGTCGTGGTATTGTGTTATCGAGTCTTGGTTGCTCCTTTGTATGTGACTACTTTGTTTTGAACTTCGCTGGGTTTGGCAACATCTTGGGCATGGATTAGCTTAAGAGGTATGCGACAAGAGTGAATTGCGAGAAGCTTAATGTGAGAGTCAAGGAGTGATTCGATGTAAGCCCGAAGATTGTGCCTTCGTGAGCCTTTTACATTCGCTTGTGATTCCACAAGAATACTTGTCATCTGTGCCGATCGCTAATGAGTTTGAGGATGTCTTTAAAGAAGTCAAAAACTTGCCGCCATACCGTGAGATTGAATTCATAATCCATTTGGTCGAGGGTGCAAGAACTATCATCATGCCTCTTAGGAGGATGGCGCCTAAGGAACGACAAGAGTTAGAGGTGCACCAGTTGTGTTTGCAAACAAGGCTGATGGCTCGTTGAGATTGTGTGTGGACTATCATCGAAAGGATCGGCGAGAGCCAAAAGTGAGATGCAAAGCTTGTTGAGTTTATCCAGAAAATGGAACCAAGGGACAAAGAAATCGAGGTCGATCGAGAAGGTTCTCTTCTAAAGCAAGGGCGATTGGTTGTTCCTGATATCGATAGATTGAGGGTTGAGGTTCTGAGGGAATGTTCTCACTCAAAGTTGACAATTCATCCTAGTAGTAATAAGATGCATCAGGACATGAAGCGGTCTTACTACTGGGAAGCGATGAAAAAGGATATTGGAAAGCTTATTTCCACGTGCATGAATTGTCAATTGGCGAAAGCTGAACAGACGAAGCCAAGTGGATTGCTTCAGCCATTGGAAGTTCCTACGTGGAAGTGGAAGCATATATTGATGGATTTTATCAATGGACTACCTAGAACCATGGTAGGAAATGAGGGAATTTGAGTCATCATGGATCGCTTGACCAAAAGTGCAAGGTTTATTCCTGTCAAATCGACTAGGAAAACATTGAAGTTGGCTGATCTTTATATAAAATGGATAGTTCGATTCGATGGTATCCCAAAGAGCACAGTGAGTGATCGAGATCCATTGTTCACAAGTGGATTTTGGAAGAGTTTGCAAGAGACTTTGTGAACCGAGTTGTGTTTGAGTACGGCTTATCATCCCCAAACCGATGGTCAAACTGAGAGGGTTAACCGAGTTTTGGAAGATCTTCTAAGTTGTGTATTAGACTACGGAGGATCATGGGACGACCATCTATATCTAGTTGAGTTTGCATGTAATACCAGCTACCTGTCGAGCATTGTAATGGTACGAAGTGTTATATGGTAGACCGTGTAATTCTCTGGCATGTTGGTTAGAAATTGGAGATAAGTTGATACTTAGGCCAGAGATGATCAGAGAGACATTGGATTGTACTGAAATCGTTCGACAATGAATGAAGGTAGCCCAAGATCCTCAGAAGAGTTACGCCGACAAGCGTCGGAAAGATTTGGAATTCGACGTTGGAGATATGGTTTTCATGAAGACTTCGCTATTGAAGTACGTTGTTTGGTTCGGAAGCAAAGGAAAGTTAGCTCCATGGTTTGTTTGACCGTTTTCGATAATCGAGCGAATTGGAAAGCTTGCATATAGGTTGGAGTTACCCAAGAAGATGTCGAGTGTGCGTAATGTTTTCCATGTGTCGTTTCTTTGGAAGTGTTTGCATGATTCAAATGTGGTGGTATCTCCTGAGCAGTACGAAGACCTTTAAGTCAAGTCCGTAATTACGAGACCTTGTAAGCCGCTTCATGTTGTGGGGAATGACACGAAACAACTTAGGAGGAATACGGTTAAGTTACTCAAGGTACAATGGAGAGAGGATGATGACGATTAAATATGGATGACAAAAAAGGGTATGAAGGCGACCCATCCAGAACTCTTCATCGGTATGACTCACAAGTGTCGTGTCATTCTTACCCCATTGAAAATCATACTATTATTATTATTTCTATTGTTATTAGAATTCCGCATGCTCGGATAAAGCTATGAATTCATGACTTGATGGATGCTAGTTTGGATGGTAAATTGGCTGCTAATGGATGATAGGCATGTGGAATTGTTTTGGTTTCTTATGTTTGCTTGGGATTTCGGGGTGAAACTCGTAAAGGGGGGAGAATGTAACAACTCGCATTTTATGTATTGGAAGATCGTAAAATATATTTTTATTTAATTCCTTGAGGATTGGATCATTCTCATATTTTGATATGTTGGTTATGGGGATGTGAGACATATCCATAATTTTTGTCAATTTTATTTATGACCATTTTGCCCCTGTCAGTATTATACGGGCCTAACTTTTGATTGGGATCGAATCAGCTGAGATCGGTCTCATTTTAAAGGAAATGGTGCTTCTAATTCCGTAGAGTGGTCACATTAAAGATTTGGTTTAGCAGTTTGGGAGAAATCGCTGTTTTAGTGTTTCACAATTTCGGTTCAGGTTTTATAAGTCATTGATGGGCTGATTTGAGGAGTCCCATTAGTGGGCTGGTGGGAGGCTATAAATGGGGGGTTAGAGACATGGAGAATAGTTTACTTTCTTCATTCTCTTATTCGGTTGAGCTCGTGCTTAATCAAATGCACATTTTCACCCTTAAAATTCTAGATCTACATAAGAGAATCGAATATTTACATTATTTGAAGCTAGATCTATGCCAAGTGAAGAGAGATTTCATCAAATTGGAGGGTTTGAAGAGTGCACTTCGCTGTTCGGATTCGTGATTCGTTGATTTTGTGTTGCTTTAAAAAATTGATGAGCGATATACATCTCTCTCGCGGATTCAATCAAGTATATGTGTTGTTTGATCATAATTTCATCAGTTTCAAGTCGTTTTCACCTAGCTCTATATCATGGTAAGTATATTTTTATATGAATCGCAATATGATCTAATCTAGCAACTTAAAACCGGTAATTTCTATGTTCGTTCATATGTTTATGCAAGTTAGATCCATCGTTTTAGTTCAACTATTGATTTATCATGATTTAGAACATTTTATATGGTTAAGTGATGAATAATTGTCATTTTGATGATGTTGTTGATTTTATGAAGTGTTGGTTGTCGAATAGGATTATTAGGATGATTTGCTTGAATCGATGTCGTCGTTTGGTGAAGTTTTGGTCAAGATTGGGGCTATTTTGGTCAGATCTAGAGTCGCATCGTTTTTCATAGGTCGGGTCGTTGTCTTGTTCTCCAAGAAATGAGTTAGATCGTTCAAAAGAAGGTCGGGTCATTAGGACTGCTTGGGTCAAGCTTGGATCATGCATCACCCTAGGTCGTAGGTCGTTGCAGCTATAGTGGAAATGGTTCATTGGAGCCTTATGGGTCGGTAGAAGGGACTTAGGTCGTTGGTGAGGCTTGGATTCGAAGCGAGTTGGTTGGTTAAGGCGATGGGTCGTTACATGTGATAGGTCGTGGGTGCGACCTAGGTGAGTTAGGTCGAGAAAACGACCTAATGAAGCTACAACGTTTGTAAACGCTGTGAATAGAGGTTAAGTGTTGTGGTTTGTTTTTCATAGCGGAAAAGCTAAAGATGCTATGGAAAGGAATATCAACCTAACGATGTATATTTTTGGGTCGATAACGATTGTGACTTCGAAATGGATTCAGGAAGGAATGTTCGAAGTGTTCTGATGTGTTCGTTGATCATTGTAATGCAACGAATGTGAAGAGGACTCAAGGGTGCTTTGAGTTTGTGGATAATGGTTGGATAGTCGCTGGTGTTGACGGCTAGCAAGACCGAAGGCCGAAGAGTTATCGTTGTCGTAAGTTCTAGCATACTCAAAGCAGTGGTATAATAGGGGCACCTAAAAGACCGGTTGTATGGTCGAATACCCTGGGCAGCTCGATGGGCCTAGTTACGTTTCGTTATATGGCGTATGGAGTTTTTCCTAGAACCGGGGTTTACCATTAACCCTTGACAGTCGATGGCAAGGTGTTCAGCTAGTCATACGATTAATGATGGTTTCGAAGCAGGATTGGTAGTGATAGCTAGGGTCAGTCATGAATGTTGGTTGTTTGCTTGTACCATCTCAAATAGATTGTCTGAAATCGAAGGAGATGTCTCTTAAGTGCTTATATGATATTGGTTTAGGCGTTCGAAGATTGTACCCGAGTGATGTCGATCTCGATTAGGATGGTTTAGTGAGATATAACTAGTTACTCTTATTGCAATTGTCTAGCTACTTCTGATTGTCATGAATGAATGGCTGTCCAATTGCCTGAATCTATGGTTGTTTTCAAATGCTTGTTGTAAAGGCTATCACAATCCGATGTGGGGAAGATGGGGTTGAGTTCTTCTCTAGTATTTTGGTAGATTGGTTGGTTAATCTACCTATTCTCATATATTTTGTTGTTGAAGTTAGATAGTTGTTTTGTTGCTTACTAAGACTGTTGTCTGACCCAAGGTGTTATGTGTCCCTCTTATTGCCTCGAGATGTTCATCCGGTTTTGGATGGTTAGACTAAGTAGCAGGTAATAGGTGATATCTTGGTGAGGACGATGTTGCTCTGCAGTGGCGAGTAGGAGGCTAGCGTATTATTATATAGTATATGTTATTTCCCTTGTTTGACGTTTGACTTTGAGTGTTGTAGTGAGAAAATGTGTATAGACATTCATGTTGTAATCTAAGGGTGTACGAATATTCTTTCTAGTTGTTATGAAAGTTGAAGTTTCTGCTCAAATATGTTTCACTATTATTTCTTATTGTATATGTTCCATTATATTTTATCCTTGTGCTGTAAGTTATACGATAAGTTCCGCATTGTGTTTACCTACCTTGATGATCATCCATAGCTGCCTGGCACACCTTTCAGCGCATTATTCCTCTTGTTTTGTGCAGGAGTTATGGGCGGTCATCACATTTGGTATCAGAGCTTAGGTTATCGATTTTAACCAAAATTCAGTGACGTAATTATGTGTGAGAGATGTATTTATAGATTTCTGATGGATGTATACTATATAGTAGTGCATAATATAATAGTGTTTGAACTCTATTAGCAGTTTTCTCGTAAGAGGCTAATCATTTTATATTGCAGATTTAGAATGAGTCGATGAACATCGATAAATGCTACTAGAGAGGGGACAGTGTCTGGAGGGGAAAATGGAGGTACACCAGATTACCTAACCATGTTTAAGGCCATGATGGAGGCATTCATGAGAAAGGTACCCGCTCCAGTGGCAGCCACGATAGATGTAGGGGTGTAGGTGCCTAGGGTTATGGATTTCACGAAGCTGAGTAAAGGCTTCACATCTCTAGGGGAAAGCAGTTTAGAGGGACAAAAATGACTGAAGAGGTTCAGAGGTGGTTAGATACTTGTATTCATATTTTTGATATTTGAGTATAGATGATGCAATGAAGAGGAAGCTTGCACCGAGGCTGCTTCAGGGCAGAGCCATGGAGTGGTGGAACTCTGTTACGATCGAGACTCCGGAAGATGGGATAACATGTGAACAGTTCCAAGTCAAGTTCGAGACAAAGTTTATCTCTACTTCTCAGAAGTCGGTTCTGTTCAAGAAATTAGTGGAGTTGAAGCAGAATGGTAAACCAGTGCTTGATTATGCTTTTGATTTTGAGGCATTGTCCAGATATGCTCGTTCATATATCTACACAACCTATCAAAAGAATGAGAAGTTTGTTATAGATCTGGATACCTATATAGGAGGGCCATTGGTGGAACATCTTAATGATCCATATAAGAAAAGTTTGGAAAAAGCTGTGAGACATGAAAGCTTGTTTCCAAAAGAAGAAGTTGTTGTTGTTGCAGCCAAGGAAGCCCCAAAACCATAGTAGGGTGGTAATAAAAATAAGAAAAGGAGGCAACAACAACAAAAAGGAAAGGATGGCCAAAAGAGGCAGAAAGGTGAAGTGACTTGCTACAACTGCTGGTAGAAGGGCCATTATTCCAAGGATTGTAAGAATCCAAAAGCTGAAAAGAAGTGCTTCAAGTGCGGAAAACCTGGGCATGACAAGAAGGATTTGTCCAGAGCTAGCGAAAGAGAAGAAGATTGTGAAGGCATATGCTTTGGAGGTTGCGCCATCTTCTTCAAGGGCTCCTACTGCAGTGGAGAAAGAGAAGGGTGTCGTTGTTCAAGGTGCTCTTTTAGTTAAAGGCATTTCATTTCGTGTGTTGTTTGATACTGGAGCTTCGCATTCATTCATTTGTAATGAGCTTCTATGTCGCTTGGGTTTGGAACCCGAGATATGTGATAGGCCTTTGGTTGTGACTAATCCAGTTGGGGGTTCATCCAACCTTTGTATGCTTTGTCGTGGTCTTGTGTTATCGAGTCATGGTTGCTCCTTTATGTGAGATTGCTTTGTTTTGAACTTCGCTGGTTTGGGATCATCTTGGGCATGGATTGGCTCAAAGGGTATGCGATAAGAGTAAATTGCAAGAAGCTTGAGGTGAGAGTCGGGGATGTGGAAGGGCGAAAGGTTTTGATTTGATGTAAGCCAGAAGATGGTGTCTTCGTGAGCTTTTTATATTCGCTTGTGATTTCACAGGAAGACTTGCCATCTGCGCTGATCGCGAATGATTTTATGGATGTCTATGAAGAAGTCAAAGGCTTGATGCAACATCGTGAGATTGAGTTCAGAATCGATTTGGTTGAGGGCGCTAGACTTATCGTTATGCCTCTTAGGTGGATGGCGCCTGAGGAACAGCGAGGGTTAGTGGTGAAAGTACGTGACCTTTTGGGAAAAGGATTCATCCGGAGAAGTGTTTCCGAGTGGGGTGAACCAGTTGTGTTTGCAACCAAGGCCGATGGTTCGTTGAGATTGTGTGTGGACTATCGTGAGTTGAACATGGTGGCCAAGAAAAACAAGTATCTGTTGCCTAGGATCGATGACTTGTTCGATCAGTTTCGCGATGCCAAAGTGTTTTCTCAAATGGATTTGGCAACGGGATTTCATTCGTTAAGAGTGGCAAAGGATAGTGTCCAAAGACTGCTTTTACGACACCATCTGATTTCATCGAATGGTTGGCAATGCCATTTGAGTTAACTAACGCGCCAGCGTATTTTGTGGATCTTATGAATAGGGTTTCCAAAGATCAGTTGAACAACTTCGTGCTTGTGTTCGTGGATGGTATTCTGGTTTACTTTCGGGATAAGGAGGAGCATAAGATGCATTTGAAAGTTGTTTTGGAAATTTTGCGAAAACATCAGCTGAAGGCTAAGTTTTCGAAGTGTCACATCTGGAAGAGCGAAGTGAGGTTCTTAGGACATGCAGTTTCTGCAAATGAATAGCGGTTGACCCCGCTAAGGTGGCAACAATCCAAGACTGGGATAGACCTAAGAATGCAACGGACATGAGAAGTTTCCTTGGATTGGTTGGTTATTACCAACAGTTTATCAGGGATTTCTCCAAGATAGTTGCTCCATTAATTGGATTGATGAAGAAGATCAAGTGTTCACATGGGACGCAAAGTATGAGCAAGCTTTCGGAATCCTGAAAGAGAGACTAACGAATGCTCCTGTTTTGACCTTTCCAAGTGGGAATGGGGAAATGGTGGTATATACCGATGCGTTTGGTAATGGACTTAGAGCAATGCTGATGAAGAAGGATAAGATTG
The DNA here is from genome assembly GCA_030737875.1 of Allium sativum. Lineage (NCBI taxonomy): Eukaryota > Viridiplantae > Streptophyta > Magnoliopsida > Asparagales > Amaryllidaceae > Allium > Allium sativum. Next base: position 789,645,427 of record CM060916.1, on the reverse strand, counting down.
TGGCCTACGCGAGTCGACAGCTGAAGCCGCATGAAAGGAATTATCCAACTCATGATTTGGAGTTAGCAGCAATCGTATTTGCTCTGAAGATGTGGAGACAATACCTGTTGGGAGTTCGATTCGAGTTGTTTACGGATCACAAGTCATTAAGGTATCTTTTCTCCCAAAAGGATATGAATCTTCGGCAGCAACAGTGGCTAGAGTTTCTGGCATCGTATGATTTTGGAATATCTTATACTCCTGATAAAGGTGATGCAGTTGCGGATGCATTGAGTTGAAGACACGCAAGTTTGGGAGTGATGTTTTCGGAATGGAAGAGCCTCAAGTACTTGGCGGGATTTGATTTCAGACCACGGTGTGAGTTGGAACCTGAAATGTTGGCAAGCTTAGCGATAAGACCTACTCTCATCGAAAGGATTGGTGAGAGCCAAAAGCGAGATGCAAAGCTTGTCGAGTTTATCCAGAAGATGGAACCAGAGGACGAAGAATTCAAGGTCAATCGAGAAGGTTGGCTTTGAAAGCAAAGACGAACGGTTGTTCCTGATATTGACGGATTGAGGGATGAGGTTCTGAGGGAATGTCATAACTCGAAGTTGACAATTCATCCTAGTGGTAACAAGATGTATCAGGACATGAAGCGATCTTACTACTGCGAAGCAATGAAAAGGGTATTGGAAAGTTTATTTCCAAGTGCTTGAATTGTCAGTTGGTGAAAGCTGAACAGAAGAAGCTGAGTGGATTGCTTATGCCATTGGAAGTTCCTACGTGGAAGTGGAAGCAGATATCGATGGATTTATCAATGGATTACCTAGAACCAGGGCAGGAAACGAAGGAATTTGTATCATTGTGGATCGCTTGACCAAAAGTGCAAGGTTTATTCCTGTCAAATCGATTAGGACAACATCGAAGTTCGCTGAGCTTTATATAAAATGGATAGTTCGATTCCATGGTATCCCGAAGAGCATAGTGAGTGGTCGAGATCCATTGTTCATAAGTGGATTTTGGAAGAGTTTCAAGAGACTTTGGGAACCGAGTTGTGTTTGAGTACGGCTTATTATCCCCGAACTAATGATCAAACCGAGAGGGTTAACCGAGTTTTGGAAGATCTTCTAAGAGCTTGTGTATTAGACTTTGGAGGATCATAGGAGGACCAACTACATCAAGTCGAGTTTGCATATAACAACAGCTACCTGTAGAGCATGGGGATGGCACCAGACGAGGCATTGTATGGTAGACTGTGTAATTCTCTGGTATGTTGGTTAGAAACTGGAGATTAGTTGATACTTGGGCCAGAGATGATCAAAGAGATATCATATTTTATTGAAATCGTTCGACAATGAATGAAGGCAGCCCAAGATCATCAATAGAGTTACGACGGTAAGCATCGGAAATATTCGGACTTCGACGTTGGCGATATGGTTTTCGTGAAGACTTCGCCATTAAAGTACGTTGTTCGGTTTAGAAGCAAAGGAAAGTTAGCTTCAATGTTTGTTGGACCATTTCTGTTAATCGAGCGAATTAGAAAGCTCACATATAGGTTGGAGTTTCCTGAGAAGATGCCGAGTGTGCATAATGTTTTTCATGTGTCGTCTCTTCGGAAGTGTGTGCATGATTCAAATGTGGTGGTATCTCCTGAGCCAGTACGAAGACCTATAAGTCGAGTTCATCATTACAAGACCTCGTAAGCCGCTTCGCATCGTGGGGAATGGCACGAAACATCTTAGGAGGAAGACGGTTAAGTTATTCAAGTTACAATGGAGTGAGGATGGTGATGGTTGTACGTGGAGGCAGAAAAGAGTACGAGGGCGACCCGTCCAGAACTCTTTGTCAGTATGATCCACAAGTGTCGTGTCACTCTTACCCCGTTGTAACTTGTACTATTATTGTTGTTGCTATTGTTATTAGAATTCTGCATGGTAGGATAAGGCTATGGATGCATGGCCAGATGGATGCTAGTTTGGACGGTAAATTGGCTGCTCATGGATGTTAGGCATGCAGAATTGTTTTGGTTGCTTATGTTTGCTTGGGATTGAGGGGGCGAAATTCCTAAAAGGGGGAGAATGTAATAGCCCACATTTTACGTATTGGAGGATCGTAAAATATTTTTATTATTTAATTCCTTGATGATTGATCATTCTCATATTTTGATATGTTGGTTATGGGGATGTGAGACATGTCCATAATTTTTAGCAGTTTTATTTATGACCATTTTTTCCCTTTCAGTCTTATAATGGGCATAACTTTTGATTGGAATCGAACTAGGTGCTAAGATCAATCTCAATGAAAAGGAAATGGTGTTTCCAATTCCGTAGAGTGGTCACATTAAAGATTTGGTTCAACGGTTCGGGAGAAATCGCTGTTTTAGTGTTTTACAATTTCTGTTCGAGTTTTATAAGCCATTGATGGGCTGATTTGAGGAGGCCCATTAGCGGGCTGGAGGGAGGCTACAAATAGGGGGTTAGAGGTATGGAGAATAGTTTTCTTTCTTCATTCTCTCATTTGGTTGAGCTCGTGATCCTCCTTGCTCAATCAAATACACCTTTCCACCATTAAAATTCTAGATCTACATAAGAGAACAGAAAATCTACATCGTTTGAAGCTAGTTCTACGCCAAATGAAGAGAGATCTCGTCAAATTGGACGGTTTGAAGAGTGCTTTTCGCTGTTCGGATTCGTGATTCGTTGATTTTTTGTTGTTTTGAAGAATTGGTGAGTGATATGCATCTCTTACGCGGATTCAATCAAGTATATGAGTTGTTTGATCATAATTTCATTATTTTCAAGTTGTTTTCATCTAGATCTATATCATGGTATGTATATTTTCATATGAATTGCCATAGGATCTAATCTAGCAACTTCAAACTGGTAATTTCCATGTTCATTCGTATGTTTATGCAAGTTAATCCATCGTTTTAGTTCAATTATTGATTTATCGTGATTTAGAACATTTTATATGGTTAAGTGATGAATAATTGCCATTTTGATGTTGTTGTTGATTTTATGAAGTGTTGATTGTCGAATTGGATGATTTGGATGAGTTATTTGAATCGATGTTGTCGTTTGGTGAAGACTTAGTCAAGATTTGAGCTATTGTGGTCAGATCTGGAGTCGCATCATTTTTCATTAGTTGGGTCGTTGTCTTGTTCTCCAAGAAATGAGTCAGATTGTTAAAAAGCAGACCGGGTCGTTGGAACTGCTTGGTCATTCGAACATGGTGTTCGGGTCGAAGCTTGGATCGTGCATCACCCTAGGCCCTAGGTCGTTGGAGCTACGGTGGAAATGTGTCATTGGAGACTTATGGGTCGGTCGAAGGGACTTAGGTCATTGGTGAGGCTTGGACTCGAAGGGAGTTGGGTTGGTCAAGGCGATGGGTCGTTTCATGTGATAGGTCGTTGGTGCAACCTAGGTGAGTTAGGTCGAGAAAACTACCTAAAGAAGCTACAACGTTTGTAAATGCTGTGAATAGGGGTTATGTGCTGCGGATTGTTTTTCATAGCGGAAAAGCTGAAGATGCTATGGAAAGGAATATCGACCTAACGATGTATATTTTTGGGTCGATGACGATTGTGTCTTCGAAGTGGATTCAGGAAGGAATGTTCGAAGCGTTGTGATGTGTTCGTTGATCGTCGTAATGCAACGAATGTGAAGACGACTCAAGGGTGTTTTGAGTTCGGGGATGATGGTTGGATGGTCGCCGATGATGATGTAACGACCCACATTCTACGCATGAAGGATCGTAGAATATTTATTTCTTTCACATGCGAAGTCGTATGGTCATGTAACTTTGGGAGACGACTACTGGGGTCATTTCCCATGTTCATGATTTTTGCCGATTTTTAAATGACCGTTTTACCCCTAGCTAATCTTGTTTTGACCATAACTTTTGATTGGAAAGGAGTTTTGACTTGAAACCACTTCCATTAGGTTCGGATGATAGTTTACCTTTCCGTAGGGTGGTCACATTAGCCAAACGGACTCACCGTTTGGGAGATATGGCAGAAACTAGTTTCAGATGGTGAAAAACAGCTTAACTGGGCCTAATTTTGGTGATTAGTGAGTGGGCCCATAACCCATTTCGGGATTAGGGTTATGGGGAGGCTGATAGGGTTAGGAAATTCAGTTTCTATCATTTTCGTGCCGCCACTTTTTGTTCCTTTAAGTTTAGCTATGGCCTCCACTTTCTAAAACACCCCAAATCACCTCTTAATCGCTAATTAAGCCAAATCTATATCAAATCAAAGCGGATTAGCACAAGAATCGAGGTAGAACTGCTGTATAGCCTTGGTATTCGCACCCAAATAGAGAATCATTTCAGATCTAAAGTATATTTGTGGCAAAGGTGAGTGATTTGCATAGTTTCTCACTAATTATGGTTAATTAAGGGCAATTAGTGATAATTAGTGAAATTATACATGTTAAAACTCTGGAAAAATATTGATAAATTTCGGAATAATGTTTTAGACCTCTGTTAGAAATTTGGTTTGATTTGGTTAAGTTTTACTAATCATGTCATTAATTATACTTGAACATGATTAAGGGAAAATATGGGATTTTGGCTATGTTTGATCCGTTTTAACCTATCAAAATATTGTTTCGGTGTTTGTGGTTGATTATACATGTTGCTATGACTGTTTGGTATGCTTTGTGATTGTCTAAAATAGTTAGAGTAGTCAAAAACGACGTCGTGTGGCGTATAAACAATCGCTGGAAGCTGCAGGAATTTTACAGGGACCGGATCAGATCCCCCTACTCCCCACCGAACCGACCCGCTCGCAGATGATACCCACGATCCGAACCGCCTGGAAGCTCGTGAAATGATGGCCAAGGAGGATCACAAATCGAAGTACCCTATTTGAACCGAACCGCTCATACCAGAAGCCTCTGATCTGATCCGCCTCTCGTGAGCATGTGCCACTCCGACTCGACCCGAGTGGTCACTTCCGAACCGATCTGACCAGAAGAGGAGTATGATGAACCAGATAGGACTCGATCCCTATAGTAGCCACGAGATGCCCACACGAACCGAACCGATCCCAGGTTGACGAAGGAGCACACGAACATACCTGAAGGGTCACTCACGATCTGGACTGAACGACCTTGGGGAGTACATTCCGAAGTGAAGAAAAAGGGAAAGTCGAACCGATCCGGGAAAGAAGACCAAAACCCGAGATGCAAAGGTAGTCCAAATGGGAAGTTTGTACTCAGGATCCAGTTGGGAACCAACGAGTTAACTTCATGAGTTGGGCTTTGCTGCGGGACGTGTGCTAAGGGGTTGTCGATGTCTATGACTTTGGATCACTATGTATGGGAGGTACGTGGACGGATTCAGGGCCACAGTGGCCTAGGTACGACTAGTTGGCTATAGACTAATGAAGTGGGGTCATTTGAAAAGGTTTAGTCATGATCCCATGGGATAAGCTTGGTGGTAGCAGTAGTTGTACAAGTCGAACTCCATCATTACCTCGATGGGTCTCGTGATCGAAGTAGTGGACATCGTATGCTTTACGCACTGAGTGAGAGACGTGAGGATGGTTGCCATGTTTGATTTGTTTGCCATCACTATGACATGCACACCCCCACCCCCGTAATCTTTACACCATATGTTAGTGGCACCTTAGAGTATTGTACAGTATGTGGTGCTAACTCTTTGGTTGCAGGTCCAGGTTCAGGTATGGTTTAGTATACCTGTTATTGTTCTGTTTTGATGATTATCGCTCATACCAGACTTTGGTCTGACCCAGAGTTTTATGTCTCTTCTTATTACTCTGGGTGCTCTCACGAGCAGACTAGAGACATGTTAGCTGGTGAAGCACGAGTAGTTGTACCAGAGACGAGCAGGAGGCTTCCACGTATGATAATATGTAGATTTTCTCCCTATGTCACTGCTGGTCACGACTTTGGGATTAGTAGTGTACCTTTCCTTTCTTTTGCTTTAGAGACAGTTTTAAAGTTGTAATAATGATGATGTGGAACATAAGCTGTATTTGGATTTTTCCGCTGCTACGATGTTTAGTTTCAGCTTATGCACTGTCTAGCCTATTTTATGTCAAGTACGTTGTTATTATATTTTATTCCTTGCGCTATGCGACATTCTACAGGTTCTTGATTAGTTCATTCTCTTCTTTTCTTTCTTTGGCGACCGTTCCGTGCTAGTCGGGCATGTGTACAGCGCACTTTCGGAGGAAATGCCGGCTGGTGCGGGGCGGGCCGTCACACTTGGTATCAGAGCTCTGGGTTGCGTAGTTAACCTACAGAAAGACAACATGGAGAGATACTACGTATATGAGAGCGCGTATTTGTGATTATTTTGGTTTTCAAAAGCTATATATATGCTATTAGTATAGCTATTGATGAAGTCGCACTGCACTGACACCACAAAGAGGATGGTTAATCGTTTTCTCTTTACAGATTGAACAATGAGCCGATACGCAAGGGGTGCCGGTAGAGGAGCCAATAATGGGAATGCTGCTGACAAGAGGACGATGTTTACTGACCTCATGAGGGAGATGTTTAGAGATGTTCAGAGGGAAGCTCCTAATGCTGGTAATGGTGGTGGTCCAGCGATGCAGGTGCCTAGGGCCGATTTCGCCAAGCTGAACATGGATTATACTAGTCTTGGTGGGAAGCCGTTCCACGGAACGGAGTCGACTACGGATGTTCAAGATTGGTTGGATAGCTGTGAGCGTATATTCGAAGACTTGGGTATCGAGGATGCGATGAAGAGAAGGCTAGCATCCCGTCAGCTGCAAGGACGGCAATGAATTGGTGGAATGCTATAAAGGCAGCTGCTCCCGAAGATCAGATTACTTGGGATCAGTTTAAGGTTCGCTTTAGCGATAAGTTCATTCCAGGTGCTCAAAAGTCAATGCTGTTTAGAAATTCTTGGAACTCAAGCAGAATGGTAGAGCTATCTCGGAGTATATTGCTGAATTCGACACTTTGTCGAAATATGGTGAGACGACCCGAACTTCCCCGTGAAGGAAAGCACGGATAGAATTGAGGACAAGACAAAATAGAACGCAAACGGAAGAACATTTCATTGTTATTACAACAATTCCATCAGAATACAAGAATATACAGAGTATAAATGAATAAATTACATTCAACAAATATCAGAGATTTAAATTACATTTAAATACATCGTAGCGGAAAATAATACAAAAGCACAACTAGAAGTAATGCACGGATACAGAGCTTTCCGAGCATCGTTCCAGCTGTAAATCAGGATCCTGTGAATATAAATCTGCAAAACCAAAACTACTAGCTTCCCGTGTCGAAAATAAGGGCACCCAGAGTTTAGGTTAAAACAATAAACTCCAGGTCAGTCATGTGACTGGTGTGAGAACTAAAACAGTTATTTAAAACTTTACTTTAAAAGATAGTAATTCAAGGGATCACGCCGTATAACACGGAACGGGTTTCCTCCCAAGAATACTAGTGCATATAACAAAACAACGCAATGCTTTTTGGAAAAATGAAGCTATTATAAGACCCAGGTCCCATCACACAATGCAACGCAAGCCGGAGGATAGGGTTTTCCCTTATAATAGCCAAATAATGCTTGATACGTTTAAAACAAATCATTTGATACTATCATATGTGTATAGTGTCAAAACAATTTCAATCATAAATATCAATCAAAGACGGCATGGGTACCATATATCATGTCGTCATACTAGTTCTACAATTAAAACCGCAATATCACGTATTGGAAATTGGATTTCCGTCATGAGCCAAGGCAAGGGCAAGCTCCTCTCCGCGTTCGAGGCACTCTAGCAAATGTCCCAGGACCCCACTTTGATCCTTGGAATCGGCTGGGCCGGTCCTCTCTTACTTTTGAGGATTAGTTATTCCTGAACACATGTTTCCCGGTCCTTACAGACCTATATCCGAGGCGCCTCGCATTCCAACAACCACACAGGTGAAAAGTATATAAATGTCAGGGCTGGTAGGTCACTGACACCACCCTAGCTAGAAAGAAACGTCGTGCTCTCCCAGCGGCCCGTCTCCCGTTTTTAACTCATACCGAGGTGTGAGGCTCGCGAATTCACGTTATACACAAAGCTACGCCACACAGGCCGTGCTTTGATCATCCACCACAAGACTTTGCTTTTCAACAGAAGCCTTGATCAATTGCCACTTACGCGTGCCACACCGGCAATTCACTCTATGCGACTGATGTCCATCGATATACAACCTCTGAGCTCGTACATCTCAGAGAAGGGCGTTAAGCAAGAGAATAAATTCTCCGCTGCCAAATAGATGTATATTTAATAGAGATCAATCAACACAGAATAAAATCCAATGTCAGACACACAATCCATTTACAAGTTCGTTCTGGGTCTGAACGAAACCGGAGGCACTTTCCTCGCATATCCATCCATCTCCAAGTATGTATGGACGATCACCAACTGTTTCCCTCATCTTGGGTGTACAGCCCAATCGAGATCATCAGTAATCACCCAAACGATGTGAAGACTTCCGGTCTTCAACCACCGTCTTCATCTTCGACACCTCGTCGAATCGGTTATTCAGAATGGGTATAACCCGGCCTTTCTGAATAACCCACGTATATAATAAACAAATGTTACACAAACACAACGAACGCCTCATTCCAATTCAGAATATTCTTTTATTCACAAAATCACATTCTTTGGGAAAGGTTCCCATTAATTTTATCCAAGATAAATTCTTTTAAATTTATTCTTTAATCTTCCTTTGGATATCATTTCAAACTAGTCGGGATTAGCGAACCACACCGAAGTAATTATTTATTTTATTTCCCAATCCCAACCTATTCATCCCATGGAGCAAAACTGGTAATACTCCATATCTAACACCACAGTGCTATCGGTAAAATTAATTACCATTTCACGTTCAAATCTAATTAAAGATTTAACTATCGCATTGGAGCAAAACTGGTGATACTCCACTCTCGATCCCTTTTCAGATTTGATACTTTAAATTATCAATTCACATTTTAATCTAATTAAAGATTCATTAAAACTCCACTTAGTTTTAATCCTTTCAAAAATCAACATCTTGCCTTTAACTGGGTTAAAGAACCAATGTCATCTAAAACACGATTCACGATAAACCCAAATCACATTTGATATTACCTACAAGGCTCTGAATAGAAAATATACCGGCTTATATTCAATATCAAATTCTGAAACCACCAAATATCGTATTGGAAATAACGATATAAAATATATCTTTCAAATTCCCATAACAATATCTGTATAGTCACGAAATCCAACATCGAAATATTCCGAAGATAATTTCGATTCACTCCAGTCCAATCCACGTATTGGGAATATTGATTGTTTTTAAAATCACTTTCAAATTCAATTTATTTATTTCAAAAATAAATTGATTTTAGTTCTAGTTCAAGACTAGTTCATTTCGATAAAAATCTATTTTTATCTTTTCAAATATGGAATTTTTCAGCCCAATTTTTCCCAAACCATTTCTTATGATTTTACACAAATTATTGATATTTTTAATAATTTTAACAAGGCCCGTACAGTCGATTTCCATCAACGGCCATCGAACTGCACTTACAGCGACCTTTTCCAAATTTGATTTGGACATAATCCCAAATCCAACCGTTAGATTTCAAATTTCTAATATTCATTGGAAAGCTCTTTTCGATACGAACCCAACGGTTCCGGTTTTAGGAGAATCCGACGGTCGGATCTCCCGCAACGTCAATTCGAAGTTAATGGTCGAAATTCACGAACTGCCGCGGCGCGGCGCGTTCTATTCAGGCCATTTTATATATATAATATATATATATTATATATATTTTGTCGATTTCCTTTTAAAACGTATTTTATAAATAATTTTAAATTCGTTTTCAAAACCATTTCAACGCTACATTCAATTTCAAATCGATTTGATTTCAATTCAATTCGAATTCATTTCAATTTTATTTAATTCGAATTTAAATTCGTTTCAATTCAATTTGAATTTACCTTCTATTTAATTCAATTCGAATTCATTTCAAATTGATTTCAATTCAATTTTAGTTCGTTTTAAATTTCATTCAAAACGATTTCAATTCGTTTTTAACTCAATTTCAATTTAATTCAATTTGAATTCATTTCTAATTGATTTGAATTCAAATTCACTTTCTATTCAATTCGAATCAAATTCATTTTCTATTCGATTCGAATTCATTTCAAATTGATTCAATAAAATTTCAATTCGTTTTAAATTTCATTCAAAACGATTTCAATTCGTTTTTAATTCAATTTCAATTTAATTCAATTTGAATTTACCTTCTATTTAATTCAATTCGAATTCATTTCAAATTGATTTCAATTCAATTTCAGTTCGTTTTAAATTTCATTCAAAACGATTTCAATTCGAATTTTAATCTAATTTAATTTGAATTTCATTTCAAAATATTAAATTTTGAAATCACTTTTCAATATTTATTATAAAATCGATATAAATATCGTTCGCGTCAAAATAACGCATCTCTAATCAACACGGCTTTATATTTTTCAAAACTTCTTTATTCTATTCAACAAATGAATATTTATTCTATTCAACACATGAATCTATATTTCTTTCAACACTTGACTAATCTCAACAAATGAGTACTGTCAACATATGAATCTTATTTTATAATATTCATTATTTTCCCGATTGGAATGAGGCCCAATCAATCACCATATAATGTTAATTATATGAATTCCATACAACACATTTATATAATAGCAACGATAAACAATCAACCATCATCCAAAGTGCACCACACAACTGCATAAGCATCAAATATAAATAATTAACGCTTACACAGCCTGTCGACCAATCGATCGACATACAATTAAATAATTGGGATTAGTGTACGCCAAAATTTCATCCCAACACCCGTGTGGGGTTTCAAATCAACAAACATAGATTTTTATTTGTGCAGTTGGGCGATGTGTAAAATTTATCGTCCCAATCAATATCAGTCAAATCAGTGTATATAAACAAATCGGCCGATTTGTTTATAAATATTTATTTACTCACATTCACGTTAAAAATTATATTTTTAACGATAAAATATTTTTAACTATATAAATATTTTATTTCCTTTCAACAAATGAATATATTTCATTATTTATTTCACATCAATTTCACAAACAAATTTTCACAACATATCAATCAAACAAACAAGCCATCCATGGTTTGTGGATGACGGGTGTCGGGTGCTGCTAAGCACCGTCTGCATCCTAGTATATATATATAACTAGAAAAAGAAATTTAGAGTGAGGAGTTCTCACCGATAGCTATCCCAACTCCACGACACTTCTTATGTAGAAATCTTCGTCGTTCTCGCCCTTTGTCACTTTCGTTGCCCGCTTTCACTACATATATAAAAATCACATTTTTATATTGTTGCTTTGTATATAAAAACCATATTTTTATAATTACTCCATATGGATAAAAATTCTATTTTTACACCGCTACTATATAGATAAAAATTCTATTTTTACATCGCTACTATACAGATAAAAATTCCATTTTTACAACGCCACTATATAGATAAAAATTCCATTTTTACAACGCTACTATATAGATAAAAGTTCCATTTTTACAACGCTACTATATAGATAAAAATTCTATTTTTACAACGCTACTATATAGATAAAAATTCTATTTTTACATCGCTATTCAATATATAAAAATTTCGCCTTTTTAAATATAAAGATTTAATTTTTATTTCACTACATATATAAAGGTGATATTTTTACTATCTTACCTATATAAACATTACATTTTTATACTTCTACAATATAAAAGATTATATTTTTATAACTCTACAATATAAAAGATTATATTTTTATAACTCTACAATATAAAATATTATATTTTTATAACTCTACAATATAAAAGATTATATTTTTATAACTCTACAATATAAAAGATTATATTTTTATAACTCTACAATATAAAAGATTATATTTTTATACTGCTATTCATATGACAAAAATCATATTTTTCTACTTGTTCTTCATATTAATTATACAAACTTTAACATGCCATTCATTTTCTAAACTGAAATTATAATCAAATAATAAAAACAAAAAAGGAAAAGAAGAACTTACAGCGCACAGGGGGGTTTCACTGTCGCCTGAAGTCGGAAGGGGTCGGGGGTGCGGATTTCAGAGGAGAGGGGGTCGAGGGGGAGTTGCGGAGGATGAAAGGAGGGAGAATAAGAAGGGGAGGGCGGTCACGGTTTTTAGCAGAGGGGAGAGGAGAAGAAGGAGAAGGGATCGAAGGGGGAAGGGGGGTGCGATGTGGCGGCGCCGCCCTGGGGCGCGGCGGCGCTCCTCCCCCCCGTCGTTCGCCTTTTTCTTTTTTTTTCTTTTCTTTCTTTCTGATTCGTTCGATTGAAAATAACTGAGGGGGGGGGCAACGGGTTTTAAGGGGAAGAGGTTTAATTTTTTTTATTTAATTATTTAATTTACAAAAAGTTGACTTTTTCATACGACCTCTAAACGAGGCCCACCGCCTGTCGTCCATTGCTAATTACCCCCATTCCGAACACAATGGGATATGTATCGCAAGCTGATTCGATCGTTTCAATCAGTTTCCGTTAAAATCAACATATAACTCTATATATTGAATTTGAGCATGCATTTCAATTTACCGGGGTCACATACTAACCCGAAAAATTCCAGAAAAATGTTTTCTAGCTTCGTATTGACGATACGGTCCTAACAAAACTTGTTTCGTTAAATTCCGAGATCGTTAGAAAAATGGCCATTTTCCAGTCGATTAAAATCAACTAAAACTGGTCAAACACGTTTTCCTTCGCCATGCTCACATATTGATTCGAAAAATTATGAAATTTGAAACCTAGCAATAATTTGACATCGCGGATCCAACAAAAGTGGTTTCGTTGAAATCCGAGGTCGTTTGCAAAATCTCCATTTTTAAGGGCCTGAATTCCATAGCGACTATTCAGAATTTTCAACTGGACATATCTTTTGATTCCCGCTATGAAATTTCAATTTTTCGGATTCGTTGGAAAGATATTCTCAATTATATTCTAATATTTTTGGTTTCACTAAAATCTGGATTGTTTTGCACCCGGTACATTCAATTGAAGTTTGAAATCGAATTATCGAACTACCGCGCCATTTTCAATTCTATTTTATAATTATATATAATTATTTATATTCTAACGACGACGTATATAATATATACGTTCGAATTCTATTCAAAATAAATTTCTCGTCGATATTATTTAAAATATTTCATTTTAAATGTTCAAAATTCGTTAAAATTGCCAAAATAAAAATTTTAAACTGGCCCATATTTTTGGGTTATTACATATGGATTATCCCTCATTGACACTCCCGAGAAGAAGACTGAGAAGTTTATAAAAGGTTTGGATCAGTACTTGGGGGAAAGTCTTATTAACCACATCGATGAGACGTTTGAATCGGTTGTGGGGAAAGCATTGAGGTTAGAGTGTCTTTACCTTAAGTCGAAGACTGAGGTTGCATCTGCAGAGAAACCAAAGCCGCAAGCAAGAGGTGGAGGCAAGAATGGTACTCAGAATAAGAGAAAGTAGAATCAGACCAAGGATGGCCAGAAGAAAAAGAATAAGCAAGATGTTGAGTGCTTCAGCTGTGGTAAGAAGGGCCATTATGCTAGTAATTGTCGGGCCAAGCCAGCGGATAGGAAGTGCTTCAACTGTGGCCAAGTGGGATATCACAAGGACAAGTGTCCGCAACCCCCTAAAGAAAAGCAGATGGTGAAAGCATATGCCCTTAATGTTGTTCCTTCTTCGTCGAATGCCCCAACTACGGCGGAGAAGGGAAAGAATGTCGTTATTCAAGGTATGCTTTATGTTTATGATGTTCATGTTAGAGTTTTGTTTGATACCGGAGCTTCTAGTTCTTTCATATCTAGTGACCTAGTAGATAGGTTGGGATTGGAACCTGAGATCGTCGATATACCTTTAGTAGTGACGAACCCGATTGGTGGTTCGACTAGCCCTAGCCTGATTTGTCGTAATGTGGTCTTATCGAGTCATGGATGCATGTTTGTTTGTGATTGCTTTGTTTTGGGCTTTACTGGGTTTGGCATTATTTTTGGGAGTCGATTGGCTCCAAAGATGCGGTGTGGTGGTAGACTGTGAGGGCTTTTTGGTGACACCTAGAGCGAGTGATGGGCGGAGGGTAGTGTTTGGTGGTCTACCTAGTGATGGGGTAATGGCTAGTTTTCTAAATTCCCTCGAAATCCTGCATGATGAGTTGTCAGGTTTGCCCGTGGTTGGCCAATATCCGGACGTCTTCGAGGAAGTGACCGGGCTTCCACCACACCGAGAGATTGAGTTCCGTATTGATTTAGTGAAAGATGCCAGACCTATAGTGATGCCACTTCGTCGTATGGCGCCAAGGGAGAAGCGAGAGCTCGGGGTGTAAGTAAGCGATCTTTTGAAGAAGGGATTTATCAGAAGAAGTGTTTCTAAGTGGGGAGCACCAGTTGTGCTTGCTACCAAGGAAGATGGTTCCCTTCGATTGTGTATGGACTACCACGAGCTGAATAAGGTGACGAGGAAGAATAAGTATCCTCTACCGCGGATCGATGATTTGTTTGATCAGTTGAGTGGCACGAGAGTGTTCTCCCAGTTGGATCTCGCGACAGGTTTTCATCAGTTTGGAGTGGAAGCTGAGAGTATAGCTAAAATGACATTTCGGACACCGTCTGGATTTTATGAGTGGTTGGTCATGCCATTTGGGTTGACCAATGTGCCGACATATTTTGTGGATCTTATGAATTGGGTATTCAGAGATCAGTTGAATAAGTTTGTTCTTGTGTTCGTAGATGATATTTTGGTTTACTCAAAGAACGAGGAAGAACACAAAGAACATTTGAGGACAGTGATGGAGGTGTTGAGGAAACACCAACTGAAAGCAAAATTTTCTAAGTGTCACTTCTAGAGAAAGGAAGTGAGGTTGTTGGGCCATGTTGTTTCAGAGAATGGTATTGCCGTGGATCCTGCGAAAGTCGCCACGGTACAAGATTGGTCTACGCCCAAGAATGCAACAGACGTAAGAAGTTTCTTGGGGTTAGCTGGATATTATCATAAGTTTATCCAAGACTTCTCCAAGATAGCAGCAACGTTGACTCAGTTGACCAAGAAGAATCAAGCCTTCGTCTGGGACGAAAAGTGCGAGAATGCATTCAAGAGTCTAAAGGACAAGTTGACATGTGCACCAATGTTAGTCATCCTAAGGGGAATGAAGAGACGACGGTATACATGGATGCATGGGGTACCGGACTAGGTGCTGTATTGATGCAAGGAGGTAGGGTTGTAGCTTATGCAAGTCGGCAACTGAAACCGCATGAGAAAAGATATCCTACCCATGATTTGGAATTGGCAGCGATCGTATTCGCATTGAAGATATGGAGACATTATCTCTTGGGCGAAAAATTCGAGTTGTTTACCGATCATAAATCGTTAAAGTATCTCTTCTCTCAGAAGGATCTAAATCTCCGACAGGAAAGGTGGTTAGAATTCTTAGCTTCCTATGATTTCGACATCGCATATACACCCGGAAAGAGCAATGTGATGGCTGATGCATTGAGTAGAAGACATGCCAGTCTAGGGGCTATGTTTCTAGAATGGAAGCAACTGGAGTATATCGCGGGGTATGATTTCAGACCAAAGTGCGAATTGGATCCAGAAATGTTAGCAAGTTTGACGATCGGATACACTTTGATTGAGCGGATTGGTTCCAGTCAGAGGAACGATCCTAACCTATTGGAAATCATCTCAAAGTTAGAGATGGGAATCGATGAAGGGATGAACAAGTATGGGCTTGATCGAGATGGATGGCTTAGAAAAGATGGAAGACTAGTTGTACCCAATGTCAATGGATTGAGAGATGAAGTGCTTAGAGAATGTCATCACTCAAAACTTACTATACACCTCGGTGGTAACAAGATGTATCGAGACATGAAGCAGACCTACTACTGGGAAGGAATGAAAAGAGACGTTGGGAAGTTTATATCCAAATGCATGAATTGCCAGCTGGTTAAAGCCGAGCAAAAGAAGCCTAGTGGTTTGTTACAACCATTAGAGATTCCAGAATGGAAATGGGAACAAGTCTCAATGGATTTCATTGATAGGTTACCAAGGACTAGATCGGGCCATGATAGCATTTGGGTGATTGTGGACCGATTGGCTAAGAGTGCAAGATTTATACCCGTCAAGTCGAATAGAACGGCAACTAAGTTAGCTGAACTATATGTAAAGTGGATAGTGAGATTTAATGGAATACCCAAAGGCATTGTGAGTGACCGAGATCCGTTGTTCACTAGTGGATTTTGGAAGAGATTACAAGAGGCATTAGGATCAAAATGACATCTCAGTACCGCGTATCATCCTCAAAACGACGGTCAAACAGAGAGGGCGATCGTATATTAGAAGACCTCTTGAGAGCCTGTGTATTGGATTTTGGTGGATCATGGGATGACCATTTGCATCTAGTAGAGTTTGCATATAATAATAGTTATCAATCCAGTATTGATATGGCTCCATTTGAAGCTTTGTACGAAAGACCGTGCAACTCACCGTCATTTTGGTTAGAAACTGGTGAGAAGTTTATGCTTGGACCAGATGTGATAAGAGAAATTTCAGCTAAGATTAAGGTTGTCCAACAGCGAATGAAGGCTGCCCAAGATAGGCAGAAAAGTTATGCTGATAAGAGGAGAAGAGTATTAAAGTTCTCCATTGGCGACTTGGTGTTTGTCAAGATTTCTCCATTGAAGAGCGTGATACGATTTGGCAAGAGAGGCAAGTTAGCACCAAGATTTGCTGGTCCATTCCAAGTTCTTGAGAAAATTGGGAATTTGGCATATAAAGTTGAATTACCAGACAAGATGGCAGAAGTTCATAACGTATTTCATGTTTCCCAGTTAAGGAAATTCGTGCACGACCCCGATGTGACTATTTCACCTGATCAGTTGGATGATATCGAGGTTGAACCCGAGGCGGTTGGAAACCGCAAGCCAATGCGTATTGTTGGGAACGATACGAAGCAACTTCGAAGGAAAGCGTTGAATCTAGTCAAAGTTCAGTGGGGCGAGAATGAGAATGACTGTACTTGGGAGACAGAGGAATGCATTAGGAAGATGTATCCAGAACTCCTCGCTTGGTAAGATTTTAGTTTCGATTTGGTCTTTTCGCATGCTAGGATAGGCTTGTTTTGTTTGTTTTGCATGTTTGATCGTTGTATGTGGCTGGTAGGCATGCGGGATCCTTTGTATGTTTTGGGTTAAGGAATTTCGGGGACGAAATTTCTTAAGGGGGAGAGTGTAACGACCTGCATTCTACACATCGAAGGATTGTAGAATATTTATTTCTTTCACATGCGAAGTCGTATGGTCATGTAACTTTGGGAGACGACTATTGGGTCATTTCCCATGTTCATGATTTCTTCTAATTTTTAAATGACCGTTTTGCCCCTAGCTGATCTTGTTTTGGCCATAACTTTTGATTGGAAAGGAGTTTTGACCTGAATCTACTTCTATTAGGTCCGGATGATGGTTTACCTTTCCGTAGAGTGGTCACATTAGCCAAACGGACTCACCATTTGGGAGATATGGCTGAAACAAGTTTCAGATTGTGAAAAACAGCTTAACCGGGCCTAATTTGGGTGATTAGTGAGTGGACCCATAACCCATTTCGGGATTAGGGTTATGGGGAGGATGATAGGGTTAGGAAATTCAGTTTCTATCATTTTCTAGCTGCCACTTTTTGTTCCTTCAAGTTTAGCCATGGCCTCCACTTTCTAAAACACCCTAAATCACCTCCTAATCGCTAATTAAGCCAAATCTATATCAAATTAGAGCAGATTAGCACAAGAATCGAGGTAGAACTGATGTATAGCCTTGGTATTCACGCCCAAACAGAGAATCATTTCAGATCTAAAGTTTATTTGTGGCAAAGGTGAGTGATTTGCATAGTTCATCACTAATTATAGTTAATTAAGGGTAATTAGTGATAATTAGTGAAATTATACATGTTAAAAATTTGGAAAAATATTGATAAATTTTGGAATAATGTTTTAGACCTCTGTTAGAAATTTGGTTTGATTTGGTTAAGTTTTACTAACCATATCATTAATTATACTTGAACATGATTAAGGGAAAATATGGGATTTTGGCTATGTTTGATCCGTTTTAACCTATCAAATTATTGTTTTGGTGTTTGTGGTTGATTATAAATGTTGCTATGACTGTTTGGTATGCTTTGTGATTGTCTAAAATAGTTAGAGTGGTCGAAAACGCCGTCGAGTGGCGTATAAACAAACGCTGGAAGCTGCAGGAATTTTACAGGGACCGGATCCGATCCCCCTACTCCCCACCGAATCGACCCTCTCGCATATGGTACCCACGATCGGAACCGCCAGGAAGCTCGTGAACTGATGTCCAAGGAGGATCACAAATCAGAGTACCCTATCTGAACCGAACCGCTCACACTAGAAGCCTCCGATCCGATCCGCCTCTCGTGAGCATGTGCCACTCCGACCCGACCCGAGTGGTCACTTCCGAACCGATCTGACTAGAAGAGGAGTACGACGAACCAGACAGGACTTGATCCCTATAGTAGCCACGAGATGCCCTCACGAACCGAACCGATCCCAGGTTGATCAAGGAGCACACGAACCGACCCGAAGGGTCACTCGATCCGAACTGAGGAGTACAATCCAAAGTGAAGAAAAAGGGAAAGCTGAACCGATCCGGGGAAGAAGACCAAAACCCGAGATGCAAAGGTAGTCCAAATGGTAAGTTTGTACTCAGGATCCAGTTGGTAACCAACGAGTTAACTTCATGAGTTGGGCTTTGCTGCGGGACGTGTGCTAAGGGGTTGTCGATGTCTATGACTTTGGATCACTATGTATAGGAGGTACGTGAACTAATTCAGGACAACAGTGGCCTAGGTACGACTAGTTGGCTATAGACCAATGAAGTGGGGTCATTTGAAAAGGTTTAGTCATGATCCCATGGGATAAGCCTGGTGGTAGCAGTAGTTGTACAAGTCGAACTCCGTCATTACCTCGATGGGTCTGGTGATCGAAGTAGTGGACATCGTATGCTTTACGCACTGGGTGAGAGACGTGAGGATGGTTGCCATGCTTGATTTGTTTGCCATCACTATGACATGCACACCCCACCCCCGTATTCTTTACACCATATGTTAGTGGCACCTTAGAGTATTGTACAGTATGTGGTGCTAACTCTTTGGTTGCAGGTTCAGGTATGGTTTAATATAACTGTTATTGTTCTGTTTTGATGCTTATCGCTCATACCAGACTTTTGTCTGACCCCGAGTTTTATGTCTCTTCTTATTACTCTGGGTGCTCTCACGAGCAGACTAGAGACAGGTTAGCTGGTGAAGCATGAGTAGCTGTATCAGAGACGAGCAGGAGGCTTCCACGTATGATAAATATATAGATATTCTCCCTATGTCGCTGCTGGTCACTACTTTGGGCATTAGTAGCGTACCTTTCCTTTCTTTTGCGTTAGAGACAGTTTTAAAGTTGTAATAATGATGATGTGGAATATAAGCTGTATTTGGATTTTTCCGCTGCTATGATGTTTAGTTTCAGCTTATGCACTATCTCACCTGTTTTATGTCAAGTATGTTGTTATTATATTTTATTCCTTGCGCTGTGAGACATTCTACAGGTTCTTGATTAGTTCATTCTCTTCTTTTCTTTCTTTGGCGACCGTTCCGTGCTAGTCGGGCATGTGTACAGCACACTTTCGGAGGAAATGTCAGCTGGTGACGACTAGAGACACTGAAGGCCAAGGAATTATCGTTGTCGTAGGTTTTAGCATACTCAAAGCAGGGGTATAATAGGGGCACCTAAAAAATCGGTTGTATGGTCGAATACCCAGGGCAGCTCGACGGGCCTAGTTACGTTTCGTTGTATGGTGTGTGGAGTTTTTGCTAGTACTTGGGTTTACCATTAACCCTTAGCACTAAATGGCAAGGTGTTCAGCCGGTCATTCGATTAACGATGGTTTCGTGATTAACATGTAAATTTTTTTATTTTTATGCTCATATCTTATCTTTATTGTACATAAATAAATGATACTTTGTGTATTTTTGTGAGTTTTTACAGATTTTAAATAAAAGTCCCTTTTGTCTCAATCAAAGACCAATTACATGGAAAAGTGCTACTTCTTAGAATCAACAAATTTTAAATCCCAAAGGATGTTGTAGCACACTGGTAAAGGGCCTAGAAAGTTTGGTGGAATTTTCCAAGTTCGATCCTTGTCAAGTACTATTTTTATGAAGAAAAGAACACGAATGCTTCACACCCCACCCCATGTGTTTTGAAGAATATATGAACTAAGTGATTATGTATATAGTCATATTTATGCATATATATATATATATATTTAATATGCGCTTTATAAATATTTTAGAAATTTGGCATATTCCTGTCGAAGTATTCAAATCCTATCAATTATATTTAATTGTCATGCAAAAAGAAAAGGAAGGCTTTGATTACAAATCCCCAACAAAGTGTATGCTTTTCTTCCCACTGACGGTGCCATATATCAAAAGGAAAGGCTTTGATTACAAATCTTCAATCAAGCGCCATGAAAGGAATATTCCTTTATCTTTGGAAAAAAATTCATATTTTTTTAGGCCTTATATTCACATAAAGATAGGAGACTTCATTCCCTATAAATACCTATTGTATTCATTCTAAAATTAAGTTCCTTATTCTCTATTCTCTTCTTCTCTTTAAAAAAGTTTTTTTAATATCAGCTATTGTTCTTTTCTTTCATAACAATATGTGTTTTTTACTCAATTAGTTTTGGTAGAACACAAATTGTTATTTATTTTTCTTTATTGCATGTTAGCGATTGACTGTTTGATTAGATTCAACGACAATTTTAATTTTAATTTACTGTTGTTATTTCTGTTCGTTATTTCTTTACCAGTAATTTGTTCTTTTTGTTTTAGTTGTTGAATTTATTATTGATCCGATTAGATTCGGATCTATAGTAAATTCAATTGTATTATTTCAAACCACATCTCCCAATATTGTCTAACTAGCCCATGAAATCACATAAATAATGAATGTAAAATTCCTCCCTGTGTTTGACCTGCATGCTATACAATCTGTGTGCTTGCAGTAATTTATTTCAAAATTTTCGCTTTTCTATTCATTGAAAGTGCCGATCAAGTTTTTGGCATCGTTGCTGGGGAGACAATAATTAAATTTTATTATTTATTTAATTTCCGATTCGTGTTAGTTTTTTATTTTTATTACCTTTTATTTTCTTGTATATATAGAAAAAAATTCTAGATTGGTTGATTGGGTATTAAAACATTGACACTACAATCTTCTAATTAGAAGAAGAAACTTGCCTTTTGTTTTCATTTCTTTTCTTTTATTTCTTTCCTGTTTTAAACTTCTTTCTCCTTTCTTTCATTTTTTCCTCATACTAATTCTTTCCTACTTTCAACAATTCTAAGAAAAAAATTGCATTTTTTTACTGGTTGCTTTCCAATTACAACTCTTCTCACTTGCTGCAATCTCTCTTTCCAATTTTTTCATTTGTTTCTTTCCAATTCTCTTTTTTACAACAATAAAATAAAAAGAATCTTAATTTTCTTTCCTTGCTTTATATTTCCATTGCTTTAATTTCTTCCTGCTAATTCTCTTCCAATCACCACCATATTCATCATCACACCAACGCAGCAAACCACCAAGCCCTAATTCACCAAAAATCTCCCTTCATCATGTAACTTCTTCATCCCAAACCCCTTCTTTCAACTCCACGCACAATCCCCAAGTCGCAAGTCAACATCACCACAAAGCCAACCTCTCCACAATCATAACCAAATTTTTAAAACCATTCACGCAGTCGAACCAGAATTTGAACTCCTTCATAAAACAACCCAAATCGCCTCACCCAAATAGCCCAATTCATGATTTTCGAATCCAATCCGAAATCCCATCACTTCCATCAACGAATCACATGAGAGAAGGAGAAGAAAACCCTATTTGAATCGCGAAAACAAACCCGCTTCAAACAAAAAAAGGCGTGTTTTCTTTTCTTTTCTTTTTGTTGGTTGTTTGTGAAACAAACCAATTTGTGTTGTTTGGGAAAGCCAAAGAAAGGGGCGTATATTAAAAGAAGGGGGACTTGATTTTCTATGTTGACCGTGTCTTTTTGAATTGCCCTGTTTAATTCTTTGTGTGTGGCTCTCTGGTTTTTAATTGTAATTAGGGTGGGGTACTTGCCTGATTTGTTTGATATTTTGTTTACGTGACATTTTCCCTTTTTGATTGAGAATCGATCATTTGTTCTTTTCTTTCTTATTCTACCGTCCTTTTAGTTTGCAACTATTTATTTGTTGCACTTGTTTTCTTATATAGGATAGGTTAATTTAGTTCTTATTTGGCTTTCAATTATTTTGTTTCATTTTTTTCCTTTCTTTATAAAAAAGGAGAATCATAGAGAGAGAATAAAAATCAAGGCCAAAGCAAACATAGTCCAATCAAAGAAACAAGAAATTTGGAGGTCAAGCGATTACAAGTGGAAGTTGAAACATGATCACCACTCAAATTTTCTTGACGAACAGCCATTCCTCACTGTAAAAAAAATTTGCACTCTACATGTGCTCTGTTGCAAAGAAAAATATATAAAAATTGCTTGTAAAAATTTTCTACAGGGGCAGCGGCTTGCTTGTACAATATTTTTATTTCTGCAATTATCATTGTTTGAATGTTATGCTGATTTAAATTTTTGAATTAAAATGGTGAGGAATGATTTTCCATAACTAATAACTCTCGACGATTTTCAGTTATAAAACTTGATTTGATTTACATAATATTTAACTATAATAGTATATTTTATGAAATTGATTCTCTCAAGGGTTTGATCCTGGGTATATATTAGTTCAATTTGTTGAACTTCCAGCAAAAGAGGTTGCATACTACCCGTAAAACATTGGTTGTATCCCTTAGTATTTATACTATACGTGAACGGCCATAAGACCCTCTTACCCCTTCAAATCGAGATAACTAATTAATAAGATATACTTGAGTACGTTATCTATTTTGTAATAAAAGCCATTTGCGTTAACCTTATGTATAGGAATTTTTTTGTTTGCATTTAACAAAGATGAGTGAAAAAAGTGTCAATCACCATAAGTCTCCTAGGGGTCCTCAAATAAATAAATTTTTTGATAACGAGATGGTTAACAATCGAATAAATAAAAAAAATTCAAAATCTCAATGTTGGAATGGATAGACCCTTATCTTTTTGAGACCGATGTTACCCAACTAGGACCGTTCAATCTTCTATCATCGTATTTTCACAAGTTGAAGGAAATTTTGAGCTTAAACATTCTTTTATTCAAAGGGTTCCAAAATTTACTGGTTCTGAAAATGCTTATGAATTTTTAAGTGAATTTGAATTATATTCATCCATAACTAAAATGCAACAATTATGTAACACCCCGAATTTTCGAATAATCAGATTAACTAAAATTTAAGAATACTTAATTTCAAATGTGGGAATTAAAGGAAAAGGGTCGTTCCATTGCGTTCGTCTCGGAATTCTGCTTAAGATAGAGTCCGAGTTTGCGTAAAACGGATACCATATGAAGAAGATATGGACGAACGAAGTTTGGGGGCTAAATAGAAAAAAAAGGGATTGCACTGGCGCACTTGGGAAGTGCGCCAGTACAAATTTACATTGGCGCACTTCCCAAGTGCGCCCAGGCCGAGAGAAAACCTGCACAGCTTTCTGGTTTGACCCTGGCTGGCCTGGTCGGGTTTTGGTCGAATTTCTAAGCTCTGTGTCACTAGGGCTAACTTGTCACTTTCTGATTGGTTTCTCTTGAGATGGATGACCTTGATTAACTCTAGCTTCATCGACGGCTCTAATTAGTTTGAAACCCTATATAAACAGCCCCCTAGCCCCATTCTCTTTACACCATTCTTCTCTAACCTTATGCTGCACAATTTCATTCATATACTCTGCCTCCGTTCTTATTAAATAAAATAATGGCGTCGTTACTCTGCTGGAATCAAAAATTGGACTGATACATCTTCTTCCAACCTGAATAGAATTAAAAGCTAAACCAAATCTCAAATCAAAGTTTAGAGCTACAACAACAATTAAAGAGGAGTAATTCAACATTTCTGCATCAACAACAGTTTATTATCCTTTCTTAAAACCACGAAAGGCAAGTACAGTTATTTTTCGATATAAACTTTAATTATAATTGTGACATGATTGTAAATCTGAATTTGAGGTTGTGTACGTTCTGTTCTGATATATTTTATTTTGTATCTCTTTCTTCTTTCTGTTCTATAGCCAGGCTACCACGAGCCTGCGCCACATCTCATAAGAGATTAACGCATAAACGCTAAACTTTGGGACAAATAATGAATGCTGGCATAATTGGACATGGCTAATCGGTGACTGAGGTTGTAGACTAGATTTAGATCTATGCATATTCTGTGAATTGGAAGAAGAGGAACCATTGTATGTTAACATGTGACTTGAGAATTTGGACATAACGCATATTTTGAATTAAGATCTGTTATAATTTAAAGCTCTAGATTGTTGGGTATATTTTTATATAACGATTCATGACTTGAGATAAAAAGAGAATATGACTTAGGTGTGAAGATCTATATTAAGATTTGATAACTGTTAAATGTGAATAACACCTAAGTGGAAGATTTTTGAATATATGACATGCATTGAAATCGATGGCTATATTTGGTATAATTCATATGTGAATCTTTTGTACTAGGCAAGTTTAACTAAAATTGGGACATGTGTTATATGGTAAATTATGACCATAATATGTGCCATGTAAATTCAATGCAAACGTGGGGTATATGATCATATTGTGAATCATGACAATTATTTAGGCATGCAAACTTAGGCCAAATTTATAATTAGGCAAGATATGTCAATGAAACTTTAAGGAATGATTAAATCTGTTATATTGCCTAATCTGCTAGTTCTGTTATATTGCCTAAACTGCTAATTAGATTGAATTGCCTAATCTGCTAATTATGTTAAATTGCCTTATCTGCTAAATTTGCTAAATCGCCTAATCTGCAAGATCTGTTATCAGTTTAATCTGTTGAATGGCGTAATCTGTTGGAACTGAAATGCTGAAATTTGAAGTATGTAAATCTGTAGACTCGATTTAAAATTGAGCAAAACTTGTTAATAGAACCTCGAATAATCTGCTGTAACTTGTACAAAAGTTAATTTGTTAAATTAACATGATTAGTCTGATATTAGCATAGTCTGTGAATGAATGCATTGGCTAAACATGAAACATGGCTAACTCGAGGTTAGAATGAGTTTACGGCGTAATCCTGCCCGGAACCGCCCGGCACATCCAGTGGCCGCAAACAATAGGTTCTAATGTGAGAAGTTAGTCATAACGTGCTTGAAACCCGAGGTTAGACTCAGTTTGCGGCAGAAACCTGCCCGGAACAAACCGGCCTAACCAGTGGCCACAAACTATTAGTCTAATGTGAGAGGTCTGCACGTTAATTTTTAATTGATACAAATTTAAGATAAATATGATGTCTAAAACGTGTTGGGTGGATAGGGTTAAACCCAATTGGACTAATGAATTTAACAAACCCGTTTCGTGAATCTGTATGCCCAATTACAAAGTTAGACAAATCTGTAAATCTGTTAAATCTGTATATCTGATCCGTTAGTCTGAAAACTTGTCTGATCTGTGAACTAGTTGATCTGAACTCTGTATGGCTGAACTTGTAAACAAGTTAATCTGAAATCTGTTAGTCTAGGGACACAAGGTTAGGAGGGAAATTACTTGTGTCATCTTTTGTTTGGGACCCATATTAGTCAGTAACCCTTTCTGGTATCAAAACTTTGACCCAACAGTAGGTAGGGTCCGGGCACGCTTACTGAACTAATTATAAGCGGTTCATTTTGATAATGGCGAGGGGTGTTGATGGTGCGTTCCAACTGGGTCATATGCGTGCATGGATCCCGGTCTGCCTCTGAGGATGTAAGACGCCGTGACATATGTAAATAGGTTTGTGCCAATTGGTTGTCACTTTAGGGAGTGATACACCCTACTGTGGGGCCGACACAGGGTATTTATGTATTAGGGAGCCGATCGCTTGGGGTAGGGTTTTAGGGTACACTTAGTTCTGTCTGTTTCTATTGGTACCATCTGTTTCTGTTTGGTGGTAACACCTGTCTGTTTCTGCGTGGTACCGTCTGTTCGGGTGGTAAAGGCCCATTTACTAGTGTACACCTAATTCTACAATCTGTTTCCGTAGGGATTAATCTGTTTCTGTTTCTGTACTTTCTGTTCGGGTGGTAAAGGCCCATTATTAGCATTCCGTTTCTGTCTGTTTCTGTTTGGGTGGTAAAGGCCCATTATTAGCATTCTGTTTCTGTCTGTTTCTGTTGGGGTGGTAAAGGCCCATTACTAGCATTCTCTTCTGTGGAAATTATTCTGTTTCCGTTTCTGTTTCAGTTCAGACATTGGGGTGACACCTAATCCTGTTATACTAGTATTAGTGCAGAGAAATGAAAAGTAATATTATTCTGTTTCTTCTGTTTAACCTAAGTACATCTGCTGCTCCTGTTACTGTTATCACTTATCTAGCTTATTTTCATGTCATAATTATTATCATCTGTTCATATGCTGAAAGTCACTGGACTTGCCAGACTTTATGTCTGACCTTGCTTATTTTCGCCCATTTTTCTTCCGTCCCCCCCCCCCCCACCCCCGGTTTTCCAAGGAGGGAATACTTTAGCTTGATCCGGATTTCTTCTGCTCGAAGTACTTATAGTGCTTAAAGTATGGCTTGACTCCTTTTGGCAGCTTCTGTGGGGATTATGATTTTAAAGTTTTGTACTCTGATGATTTTCTGAGCAAGACTGATATTTATGTACTTGAGTTTTTGGTAAAGATGTAACCAAACTGATTTCTGTTTTCTGCTGTAATAAAGTTATAATTTCTCAAGTATTGTTTATCTGTCTTGAAATTTTCTGTTCTATTTACTAAAATGCTCCACCAAAGTTAAGGCATTCCCTTTGTGAGTGTCCTTAACGGAGGTGGGGTGTTTCAAATTATCTAATGAATCAATTAAGCTAAGGCTAATTCCATTTGCCCTACATGAAAGCGCTAAAAGATAGCTAAATTCTCTTCCAAAATATTCCATAAGAAGTTGGGATGAATTTGTTAGTGTGTTCTTGAAGAAGTTTTTCCCTTTCCATAAAACTCTAAAAATTTGAACTGAAATAAATCAATTTTCTCAAAACGAAGGGGGAAACTTTTTCAAAATACTTTGAAAGATTCAACTAACTTCTATATAGTTATCCTCATCATGCAATTCCAAAACATCACTTATGTCAAATTGCATATGAAGGACTAAACTATCGAACTCGAACACAACTTGAATCAATGTATGGCGGAGAATTTATGTCTAAAACAACTGATGAAGCTTGGGAATTCATAGAAAATTACTCTAAAAAGGACATGCAATGGGAGTCAATTCATGTTCCCATTCGTACTTGTACTAGAGGAGTACATGTCGTGGATCCAATTTGTATTCCCTTAGAAACTCAAACTCCACAATTCGAAGGACAACCCTAATATTACCCTCAAGACCAAGTCAATGCCATATCTCAAAATAATCCTCATTCGTATACCTCTAGTTGGATAAATCATCCAAATTTCTCATGGTCGAATCCCAATAATGTCGCAAATCCATCTCACATAATACCAAATTCGAATTACAAAGCCCAATTTTTTTCCAGTCCTCAATCTTCTCAAATTCCACCTCAATTTAAGCCTTTGAATCAACCATATAGTTAATTCTCAATTATCAACTCGGTCTCCTCGATCTTCTCAAGAAATTGTTTGACTAGAGAAATAAATAAATAATCAAGGTGCTAAACTCGAACAAATGGTGAATACGATAAAGGAACTAATGAAAAGTAACGAGAAAGGAAAACTGCCTAGTCAACCCGAGGTGAATCCAAAATATAACTCTTGTGCTATGAATTCTTGTGAGGACGGAAACTATAATTCAGTCAACGTTGTCACCACCCTTAATTCCGGACAAACAATTGACAAAAATGTTAATAATTCCGTTAATTCTTCGATTTCACCTCAAATTCAAAAGCTTGACCCTTGTTTATTGGCTACTAAAGACAACCCTTATGAACCTTCCAAACTCCCATCTTCTTTAAATATAGGTAATTCCCACATCTCTTCTTCTAATGTCGCCAATCCCGACAATATCTCTTCCTTGATGTTGGCAATCTCAACATCTCTACCCCCTTCGCTTCCCTTGTCGACACCTTCTTCTCTAAATGATCAAATGACCAAAAGAGTCTATAAACTAGTTGCTCCTTATCCTCATAGACATAACAATAAGAATGTTGGACCAAAAAGTGGTTCTAACACCCAAAATATCTTGATTCGTAGAGAGTCAAAGATAAAAATGAAAGAAAATGCAGCAAACACACCAAATTTATAGTGGTTCGGCGTTAAAGAGCCTACATCCACTTTATATGACTTTGATTATATGTTTGAACGCAACTACAACCACAATATTCTCTCAATCTCACTTTTACAATAGTGATTCACTCAGTAAATTCGAGATAATTCTAACTAGGAATGGCTGAAGTATGATAATGGTGGAATCAAAGCTCTCAATTGCCAAAAGATCCTGAAAAATGCCAAGTGTTGGGACATTTATTGGTGATTTCTACAGGCGGTTCGTGAAGGCATGTGGCACCAATCCCGAGAATCTCGGAGCGGTTCGTGGCTTGATGGAGAATTGGTCATGGGAGCCGTTATAGACATGTGTCACCAGATCCTTCAATTTCGGTTCATGAGGGACTAAGTCTTAGCCTTACTTTCCTAAAGTTGAAGTCAGTTCGTGATGTAGGGGCGATCCGGATCGTGAAGCTGACTCATGAGAGGGATACAGGATCAGACCACGATCGGGTCATGGTTATGCATCACGAACGGGTCGTGATGGTGAGTCACGAACCAGTGATGATGGGGTCTTCACGAGCCAAGAATAATCCAAGGTGGAGAGCCATATCTTGGATCCGCAAGAACATCAATTTTCCTTGTTGTGTATAAATGATTAAATTCTTGGTGGCTTGGTTCAAAAGCTAGCCAACATTTTGCCCCCTGATGTATGTTTTATCAATGATGGAACATGCTTCGAAGCTGTACATGTGTTTGTTCCTAGAACGATGAACACTAACAATCATATTTGTTTGTAAGGCACGATGCTTCAAAATATTGTGTCCTCTGACGAGTATAAATAATCTTTGAGTTTCTAATTATTTCGTTGTTTAGTAGTCATCTCCTAACTTTGAATTTCAGAGCATACTGCAAGCAATTCTTCAGGTAAGCCTCCAAATGTCCATAAACAGGTTTAAAGAAATTCATTACACCTGTAGATAAAAATTCTCAGCTTTTCGACCCGATAGTTATCCCAAATTCTTGGTCGTCAAGTCATGCTATGGACCGTGTCACCTGGGTCGGTGCGTGTCACGAACCAACAGTAGAGCATGCTCTTGCGCATGCAACCGTAGGGTCAGTTAAGTGTTCATGGCCCATCGGGCCGAGCTTATCCACCAAGATAGAAAAGGGAGACCAAGCGTCCCCACAGAGGCTATGTAAACCAATTTACCATTCACTTTTTATCTTTTACTTCAGTCACTTCACCCCCAAATCCTAAACCCTAGCTTCGGCCTTGATCAAATTACAAGCTTCTTCCGTCAAACTCATAGGTATCAAGGAATCACCCGATTACTGATTCGATCTACGTCTTTAACTTGTATAATTTGCGCGGTTTGTGAATCTTTCTCCGATAGCTTTGGCATAGATGTCTCTAGTCCGTCGTCGGCATTGGTGGTATCGACCACGCTCAGGCAATGGTTTCCAAAAATGTGTGTTTATTGATTGCCTAGCAAAATCGAGAGAGGGAAGTAGTGGAATATTTAGGTTGGTTCCAGGGCTTGAGATTGAGTCATGAAATCGGGAGTTAGAAGAGACGATGCATTCGAATGTCGGCAGATCGTGAATGGAATTATGGGAGCAGATGGATCGCAGGGAGATCCGTTCATGAATAAGGAAGGCGAGGAAGAGATAAAGGGATGTGATCAAGCAGGTCGTGGGAATGGTATTTCATAGTCATCGGGTCGGGTTGTTGGCCCTCGAGTCAATCCGCTGATGTGCTTCAACTCGAGGCCCCGGGTAAGCTGGTCTTGAGCGCATGTGCCAAGGTGTCTCAGATCATGGACCACGATCCCAATCGACACACGAGCCATGTCCTTGTCACCAGCAAATTTTGACTGAGCGAGCCGATACCCCGTTCATGAACCAAATGCGAACCGTAGGCTTTACCTAGTAACTTCCACTTTCTACGATCACGAGCCGAACCTTCATCACGAACCAGGACATAGATTCATATATGAATCAATTTAACTTCGAGCCAAACTTTAGCCTGTGACCATTCTTGACTTAGTAATACCAATTAACCGAACATTCCAACATACACTTCAGTTGAGGATCAAATATAATTCGAGTAAATCAATGAACAATTAGGTTAGAGCCTTTGAATAATTTATTCTGGACTGAACAAAGACTTAACTTAAAGACATGCGATGACCAATTATTCTTTCATCTGCTTTACTTCATGCTTTTCTTTTCAGTACTGCACATACTGGCACCCAATAACACTCGCACACACGGGGTTCATGTGTATTTATGCTCTAATTTTTTCCTATACTTGTTTATCAACATAATAGACATGTCTAATAGACGTTCAACGAGATTATCAGAGAAAAATGCAGCTCCAGAACCGTCGAGCTATTACATTCCTGATGTACTTCCATCAGACCCGGATTGGAATAATTCTGACTCTGATTATGAGACAGACATTGATGCATAATAAACATCTTCTGAAAGCACATCACTTGAGGAGGAGGAAGATGATCGGGCTCCCGACGAACTCGAGGGTGCCATAGTATTAACTAATCCAAGTGATTTCGTAACTTTGACACTTGATGATATAACACTAAAGAAAATTTGCTTAAAACATGGGATCCCATGGGATGATGTGAAAACCCCGAAGAAAGAGGACATGCCCCATTCTGCTCCAGAAGGGTATATGGCTATCAGCAAGGTCATATGCTCAATAGGTGCTATTCCGCCGATTATTGTTGATCTCCTGAGACGACTACTCATTTCCCCCATGCAACTCCATCCCAATGCTTATGCTGCTCTATATACCTTGTATATCGCATGCGCAGAGATTCTGGAGACTGAGCTTGTTTATAAGGATTTGAACTTCTATTATCATTTTAAACATCGTTCCACTGGGACCCCGAATTTTGTTTTCTTTGAGTCTATCCCCACCAAGAAAGTCCTGAGTGCTGGACATAACAACTTAGGTGACGCTAAATCAGAGTGGTTCTATATAAAGCATCAAGCTGGATAAGCCAAGAATTGGTTGAAGTCAAATAGGTTTTAAATCCTTCAGTGTCTGTCTCAACCGTATGATTAAAGCATTGATATCTTCTTTTTTGTATAGTTCCTAATCCCCAGAAGCAAGAAGGTGGAGTGTACAAAGATCGCTTGCCCCGCCTTATAAAAAGCCACTCCAATTTTTGCAAAATTAAGAAGTGTATAACCAACGAGAACCTTCACAAACATAATCTCCTCGAAATAAGATTTGGGCTTGGTCAGGGTGGAAGGCCTTACATGTATGTGCCCCCTACTCAAGCGATTGGGGAATCTTGCAGCATGCCCCCGGCCGAAGGGCAGGTGACCACGGAAACTACAACAACGATCGATCTTCCTAAAAGTCCTTCACCTATGAATGTATAAGATGAAGAAGAGATAAATGTATGCACTGGAGGTGAAGTTCGAGCTGACGATCCAAAGGGTGTTTCCATCCCGGAAGGGGAGCCTTCTCATAAGACACCACCATCGATTAAGCCTTCGACTTATGATTCTTTTACAGAAGAACAAATATATGGGGGTTTAGCTAATCTTACATTGCCAGGTGATATCTACACCTCGTAGGATTTTGGAACAGGGTCACTCTTTCCTACTTCTGAGGAGGAGCCTACCCCTGTTAAAGAGGGAGATACTGTGCAGACTAGCCTGGCTCCGGGCCCTGGTCTGCTAGGGGGGATCACACGGGACACACACATTACATGCATCACATGTCACAAAATTCATACACTGTATACACTCATGGCTCTTACACTTGCTTGTTTCTTTTTGCAGGAAAAATGACTTGTCATCGCTCTTATTCTCATCGTGATCTTCGTGAGTACACGCCCAGATTCAATCCTGTTACCGAGCATGACCGCGGTGACAGTCGTGGGAGAGATAGCAAGAAACACTATGATTCTTATCAGCCTCATCCTTCGCGCTCTCGTTCTCCTTCAAGGCAAGATCCCAAAGAGCTCCACAGTCGCCAAGTGCCACGTGCAGGAGGTAAACAACTTCCCAAAGCTCCGATTCCCCCTTAAAGGTATTCCTCCTCAGGATAAGTCCTCCAAGAAGCATTATGAATCCAAGGACAGGCACAAAGATCCAAGCAAAGATTTGGGAAAAGGAAAGAAAGCTCTTGTCCGTTCCAGAAAACGTAACACAGACATTACTACTATGCAGCCGGTGGTCCTTACCTCCGAAAATCAGGCAAAATTGGAGCGTCTACGAGAGCAGTTCCCCGGCATCTATTTCAGAAAGATGCACTTCATTTCAGACCTTGAACCGGTTTCCGATGATTGGGATACAAAAGTCATGGACCGAGTTGGCCATGTGGCTACACAATATAGAGCAATGAAGAAGCATGCCAAGAAGCTTTCCGAGGTTATCCGCCGTCTGGAAATAGACGTGGTTGAAGTTAAAGAAAAGGCTGAGTACGATATCAAGGCCAGGGACAAGGCTGAGAAGCAACTTGAAGATATTCAAGCTCTTCTTGCCTTGGCTCAGAGGGATGTCGAAGACTACAAGACGCGGTTGGAGGATGCGAAGAAACGTTTCCACTTTGAGCTCGATTCGAACAGCAAAGAGTGTACAACCATGAAAAAGGAGACAGAAGATCTCAAGTTAGTAAATACTAAGCTGAAAACATCATAGGACCGCTTTGCCATGGAAAAAGTTGTTTGGGAGAAGGAAATGGCAAGCTTAAAGGATAAACTTGCTCATGCTGAGGAGAGAGCAGCTCTCGCTGAACGACATGCTAATAACGCCCTCGAGTCCGCCTCGAATGCTACTGCTAAACTTGCCACGGCTGAACAAGAGATAGAAGGGTTTGATGAATTACTAATGGACTTTTTTGTTCAAGTTATTCGAACTCGAGATGTTTCCTGGATCAGAAATTATCCCACCACTCTAGTTGATGTATGGGAAAAATTGTCGAGAGTGAGAAGCAACGTCTAAAGGTCGAGGTTGTCGACGGGATCAGCTTATGCGGACTTTTCTTAGAGGCAAAGAACCTGAGAGACTGGAAGAGGGTAGACGTTTAATTAAAGTGTCTATGGAGGAATAAAGGCTTAACCTTAAGGGAAAGAAAAGGTTGATGAGGGTTCAACCTCAGCCATGGAGCTCAAAACTTCTGGGGTCGAGGAGTATAATCCTGATGACCCGCTAATCTCTGGAATTCCTGTTCCCCAACCTACTGGGCTTTCTACTGTAGCTCCTGACGAGCAATCAGCAGAAGAAATCTCCATATTATCTCCACAATTTGTCAAAGCTATTATAACTTGTCATTGTATCATGGAGCAAACATTTGAGGGGACCGCATTCTATCCTAAATTAATAACAGTTAATTCTCGTGATGTAGGTGCCAAGCCAGCTGAAGGGGTTGAAAAGGAGCAGATAAAGACTAAGGTGGCTGAAAAGGCCATAGTCCCGTCAAGCACCGACATCCCTAAAGATGCTGAGATCATCGAGGCTTTAAAGGATGCTAATGGTGATAACGAAGATGGAAACGAGGATGTCGTCATCACAGGAGAGACTAAGAAGGATGATAGTTTGACCTTAGCTAAAGCCAAGCTAAGAATGACAAGCTTTTGAAGATTAAGGTTGAGGAAGGGCCTTTGAACGTACCGCCTCTCGCCGCGGTCGCTCCTAGATCTGGACTGATCGTGAAACTATCTAAGTCCATTACTACATATCTTGCATCCCAGTCTTCTGGCACTCCACAAGATCCTCCTTCAGGAAAGAAGAAAAGGAAGAAGCATGATTCCCCTGATGCCAGCAAGGAGGTTCCGGAAAAACAGAAGAAGGAGAAGAAGCCGAAGTTATCCCCGAAGCCCAAATAGAGCTCGTTTGTTTATGTTTTGTTTTTTAGATCTTCCATTGCCCCTTGTAGTTGTTGCGAGTGTGGCCCTCGCATTTTGTCCAGTCTCATTTTGTAAACCAGCATTTAGTAAATGAAATTATGTATCTTTCGCATTGCTGTGTACCTGCGAATTTCTCATACTTAGTCACGCATATAAATATTCAGATCATAACTAAGTATTAAATGAAACTAACAAAACTACATCATAAGTCATCATTGTTGGCGAAACTTAAAAATTCTGTAGCATATCATTGTTTTTATTATGATGTGTATATCCCCCCAATCAATCATTGGCATGATGTCTGGCCAGGGCTGGTCGAGAATTGATTAGGATCAGTTGCATATTGCCCCTCATATCCGAAAATGAAGGTTTCGGGCTCATCTTTCACTCCTGCCCCCGATTCTACAGCGGGGTAGGAGCCCATTTACGGCACTTAATCAACATGCCTTTATACTCTTATGTCGTATGCCCAGGGTAGAGTTCAGACTCACCTTTTAGTCTGCCCCCAATCCTTCAGTAGGGTAGGAGTTCATTTGTGGCGCTCAGTCCTTGTTGTCTTTATACTCTCCCGTCGGATGTCAAGGGTAGAGTGGAGTCGAGGCAGTCTTTTGATCATGGTACACCTTCACACCTCGTGGACAATTCATTTCCTTATCCTTTATAATCTTTCTCCAGTCAAGAGAGTTAGTGTGTCTGCGGTTGTGTCATTTACTTCATTGCACCCTCGATGATCTGTACGCTATTGACCTTCTGGTTTGATAGAAGATTATTTGAATTACATGTTTCGAGATCGTCTTGAGGTTTATGACAAATATCACAATCATAATAGCTCATATACAAAAAAATAAAAGAATGAATAAGAAATGGTGCGACAAAAGTAAATGACACATGGTATTTTATAGTGGTTCGGTCAAATCATGACATACGTTGTAACAACCCGTGTTTTTATAATGAGTAATAACCATAAATCAAGGCAGAATTAATTTTTAAAATAAGAATCAAGGGAAATGGGTTACGCCATTGCGTTCATCTCAAAATTCTTCTTGGAAACGAGTCCGAGTTTTCGAAAATCGGAGTCCGTATGACCAAGTTATGACCTTTCGAAGTTTTCAAAAGTTTTCAAGTTTGAAAACAGCTCAATTCGAATTCAAATTTCGAAATTCAAACCTCAGAATGGACTGGGCGGGAAAACTCCCGCCCAGGACCAGGTCGACCTGGGGGTCGACTATGTAGTCGACCTACCCAGGACCAGGTCGACCATAGTGTCGACCTGATGCCCGAGCCCATTTTTGAAGCTGGATTCACTTTGATGTTTCTGGCCTCGTTTCTGTCCACATTCGTTGACCTGACCCTATAAATACAGCCCATCACACTAGTCTCTCTACACAAAATTCTTTCTGACCTTATGCTGCTCTAATTCTGGTTGAAAAGTTAGAGAGACTACTTCTACTACGTCGAAGCTACGTTGCTGATTTGGGGATTTCTGTTAGGACTTGACTAAGCATATAAAGATTCAACATCGACTCTCTTTTTCTAATTCTCGAACCACGATCTGTAACCCCCAGTTATTTTTAGATTTAAACTGTAAATGTAATATGAATATGATGTAAATTGAAATTGGACCTATGTATGATGACTGTTTTACATTCATTCTTGTTCATCTTGGATCTTGACTCTTGGATATTACTATGACATTGATTTGGGGCCTATTCATGTTGTAAATCGAAAATAAAACCTCTCATATTATCATGTTGAATCTTCTATTAGTCACAAGTTTATGACTATCACCTTATGTCAATCGTTACCATGATTATGCTATCACCTTATGTCAATCGTTACCATGACTATACTATCACCTTATGACAACTGTTATCTTGACTAGTACCTTATTTTGTTAGATTTGAAATCTTTATGTTTGAGGAAAATATTCCATATGCCAGTAATGTTATATCATTTATTCCAAGTTATACCGTGCTATTCTAGTAATCACTTTTGCCACCTTGTACCCATCCCTTTTTTTTATGTTATTCCCCAATTAGATTTATTTGTATCGATTCGAGCTTACGTGCGATGGGAATACGATTGGGTAGACTAGGTAAAACATGAATTGATTTCGAACTTTAAACATGAACGTTATTATAACTTGAACCTGGATATGGACATGAACTTGACACGATTTGACATGAAACATGACATGAAAACTCGACATGAAATTTTACATGAAAACTTGAATGTGGGCATGACAATTAGATAAACTTGAAAATGGCCAACTCGAGGTTGGGTTGAGTTTGCAGTGTAAATCTGCCCGGAACCGCCCGGCAAATCCAGTGGCTGCAAACAATAGGACCCAATGTGGGTAGTTGGTCATATCGCACGTAAAACCCAAGGTTGGATTATGTTGTGGTGTAAATCTGCCCGGAACCGCCCGGCAAATCCAGTAACCACAACAGTTAGTCTAATGTGAGAGGTTGAGGTGCACTAATGAATTAATGCCACATGATAGGGTTAAGTCATGAACCGCTGGAACACACTTAACCAACTTGATACATGAATTGGATAGGGTTAAGTCACGAATTTGAATGACAACACTTAACCCATTAGAAACCCTAGTTACGCGGTCCTTTTCAGCAATAATCCACTTAGATGTATCACGATACCCTGGGACTAGGCAGGGTGGGGCACGATTACTGGGCTGATTGTAAGCGACCAGAACGACGGCTGAGTAGGTGCGCCATTATAGGTTCAGGCGGACCATGGTCGTGCACGTAGTCTGAAGTTGAAAAAGCAGGCATTGGGCACCCGTAGATTTACACTGTGCGTGCTTGATTCGTGTCGGTGGTTGACACCATAGGACTTGATACACCCTATGGTGGACCTAGCACAGGTAACTACATTTCAGCATAGGGCCGTATGACACAGACACATGACGAGCTAGAACTTGTAGGGAGCCGATCGATTAGTAGATCGTACCGTAGGACCCCGTAATGGGTCACTTCATGATACTGGGCCAAGGGATCATTTCATGGTTAATGCTTGACATGGTTAGAATACTAGTACAGTTGGTGCAGCGAACCTTGAATATGCGATGCTAGACTTGACTTATCTTGTTATCTTAATTATCCTACCAGTTCTGTTATCATCCTTATGTTTAATTCCATTTTTCACAAATCATGTTACCTTTACTAGTTTTCATACTGAAAGTCACTAGGGCTTACCAGTCTTTATGATTGACCCTTTTTCTTTCACCTCTTTTTCTTCGTTTCTTCCCCCAGGTTCTCAGGGAGGAAACACTAGCTCTTAGCTTGGATTTAGCTTGCTTTCTGACAGCTCATGTACGGTTTGGTCTTGGGCTATGCTATGGCTGCTTCTGCTATTTATGGGGAATAATTTACTTTTTTTTTTAAGTTTATGCTTCTTTATTTGGAACTTGATGTAATGGAATAATTTGTATCCTGGATATATGAGCTTTTGACTCTTTTCTTGAAAATAATAAAAAGTTGGTTTTTAATTTCTACCGCTGCTTTATTTATGTTCTGCCTTGTGATATCTCTGTGCATGTTTACCTAGATAATACTCCACCAAAACTAGTGCATTCCCTTTGTGAGTGACCCTAGCGGAGGTGGGGTGTTACATTTGGTATCAGAGCAGAAGGTTACCAGGCTGGGCAAAAGTTTTAAAAACCTTCCGAAACTATTTTCAAAACCATTTATAAAGAAGCATTTTTCAAGAAAAGTTTTATGTTTAAAAAGGCTATTCCCCAAGAAGCTATTAGCACTTTCCTTTGTTTCCTCGTTTGAATCTTTTCTTTTCGTTTTTCAGCATGGCTGATCTTAACTTGCCTGAGGGAATACCCATGCCTGGATGGTTCCGAAGGTGCTTAGAAGCCAGGGCCAACGACGCGGGCACGGCAGACATCCCTCCTCCTCCCCCAGTGGCCGCGGTTCCTCCTCCTCCTGGTACCGCCTTTGCCAAAATATGCAAAGACTTTAAAGCAATGGGCGGCAAGAACTTCGTTGGAACTGAAACCTTTGTTAAGGCACGAAACTGGCTAAAGGAGACGAAAGACTTGTTCATTATCTTTGATATGGTGGACCATAGGAAAGTTCAGTTGGCAGCATGGTTGTTGAAAGAGGAAGCTGCATTTTGGTGGGAAGTCACCAACGCTACCAGGCCAGTTGAGACTTGGGCAGACTTTAGAGAGAGATTTAGGCTTAAATTCTTATTGTCAGCAGAAGAGAACCTTCAGATGGAAAGGTTCTTAGCACTCAAGCAAGGGGACATGTCTGTTAGGGAGTACGTGAATAAGTTTAATCAGCTTGCTCGGTTCGGTTTGGATTTGGTCAACACAACCCAGAAAAAGGCTGTACGCTTTGCTCGAGGATTGAACGAGCCACTACACAGCTTGGCCCTAACTCATATACCCATGGGGGCAACCTTTGAAAGCTTGGTGGATATGGCTCTACTTCATGAGGAAGACAAAAATAGCAAGAAGGAGGTTAAGCCTAATGAGACTCAGAATAAGAAAGCTGACTTCAAGAAGAGAAACAACAAGAATAACAAGAGCAAAAACAAACCATGTGAGACGAGGAAGTGCAACTTCTGTGGTATTACTGGACATCTAGCTAAAGACTGTAGAAAGAAGAAGAGGAAGTTGGGTGAATGCTTTCATTGTGGAGATACTGGACACATCATCAAGGACTGCCCTAAGAAGCAAGGGCAAGGGCAAGGGCAGACCCAGCGAGCAGGACCTTCTGGAGGGCAGTTGCATGCTCTCAACACCACTACAGCTCTTGACCGAGGTAGTAATATTTCCGTAGAAAGCCTTGTTTACATTTCTGACTTTCCAGTTCGAACCTTATTTGACTTTGGCGCATCGCATACTTTTATTTCTTCTGATATTGTTGAAAATCTGCACCTAAGTACTAGTTTGGTTGAGAATCCCGTTATAGTTTCAAATCCAATTGGGGGCTCCGCCCATTTATCTATAATGTGTATGGATTTGAGGATCTCTATCTTAAGCGTAGAATTCACGTGTAATGCTTATGTTTTCGGATTTATGGGATACGGTCTGATCCTAGGAATGGATTGGCTGTCCAATTATGGAGCCATTCTTGATTGTGAACGAAGGGTAGTGAGGCTCATGACTCGACTTGGTAATACCCTTGAAATTTCTTGTAACCCTAAAGGTCCAGTCATGTTGTGTTATCTTAAATCCCTTGACTCGTCCGACGATAATTTGCAATCTGTAAGAGTGGTCCGAGAATATCCAGATGTCTTTGATGAAGTGAGGGGGTTACCTCCTAAACGCGAGATAGACTTCCGAATTTATCTTGTTGATAATTCCAAGCCAGTTTCATTGCCCGTTAGGCACATGGCCCCGCGAGAAAGAAGAGAGCTCAGTAAACAAGTTAATCAGTTGCTTGAGAAAAATTTCATAAGGCGAAGCATTTCTGAATGGGGTGCTCCGGTGGTATTCGCTACTAAGGCGGATGGATCGCTTCGTCTATGCGTAGATTATCGTGAGTTAAACAAGCTGACAGAGAAAAATAGGCACCCACTACCAAGAATCGACGATTTGTTTGACCAGCTTGTTGGAGCATATGTTTTCTCTCAACTCGATCTAGCCACAGGATTCCATCAACTTAGGGTGGCTGAGGATAGCATTGACAAAACTGCGTTTAGGACTCTAGATGGGTTCTTCGAATGGATCGTCATGCCGTTTGGATTAACGAATGCACCCGCGTACTTGTAGATTTGATGAGTAGGGTGTTTCGGGAGTTCCTTAACAAGTATGTGGTAGTTTTCGTGGATGATATTTTGATCTTCTCAAAAGATGAAGAAGAGCATGCTAGACATCTCAAGGAAGTCATGGAAACACTTAGGGCACACCAGTTAAAGGTTAAGTTCTCCAAATGCCATTTTTGGAGGAAGGAAGTTCGGTTCCTTGGGCATGTAGTTTCTAAGCATGGCATAGCCGTGGACCCTGCAAAGGTAGTTGCGGTACAGGACTGGAAAATTCCTAAGAATGCAACAGAGGTGAGGAGCTTTCTCGGTTTGGCGGGCTACTGCAGGAAGTTCATTAAGGACTTCGCTAAAATTTCATCCCCTCTTACTAAGTTAACAAAGAAGAACCTACCTTTTGCATGGGACATAGAATGTGACGCTGCTTTTCAGAGACTTAAGAGAGCCCTCACCACAGCCCCAGTTTTGGCATTACCCGATGGAGGTAAGATGTTTACCGTGTACATAGATGCGTGCTGCACGAGGTTAGGCGCTGTCCTAATGCAAGAAGGAAGAGTAATATGCTACGGGGGCAGACAACTTAAAATCCATGAGAAAAACTATCCCACGCATGACTTGGAGTTGGCCGCGATTGTTTTTGCACTTAAAGCTTGGCGCCATTATCTTCTAGGGGAGAGGTTCGAGCTGTATACCGACCACAAATCACTTAAGTACCTCTTCTCATAGAAAGACTTGAATCTGAGACAACAGCGGTGGATGGAGTTCTTGGCATCATATGACTTCGATATAGCTTATACCCCTGGCAAGGGTAATGTGGTGGTGGACGCGCTAAGTAGAAAAAGGTTGACTTTGAGCCCCTTGGTTGTTGAAAGGAAAAGCCTTGAGTTTATAGCAACCTTTGATTTTACACCTGCTGTTGAGTCGTTGACTGCTACGTTTGCATCTCTTGAGTTAAGACCTACACTTCTAGATCAAGTAGGGACTTCACAGAAGGAAGACCCACAGATAGTCGAAATCCTGAACAAGCTGATTAGGGGTGAGACGTCGAGTCACCTCAGTAGGTATGCCATAGATGACAAGGGATGGCTAAGGCGCGGTGGGAGGCTATGTGTCCCACAAGTGGAAGACCTAGTAAGGAAAGTTCTTGAAGAGGCGCCTCACTCGAAAATGACTATACATCCCGGAGGGGATAAGATGTACAGGGATATAAAACGCATTTTCTTTTGGTCTGGAATAAAAAAGGACGTGGCAGAGTTCGTCTCGAAGTGCATAGTGTGCCAACAAGTAAAGTCCGAGTCGAAGAAGCCTGGTGGGCTATTACATCCTTTGGAGGTTCTGCAATGGAAATGGGAGAGTATCTCGATGGATTTCGTGGATGGACTGCCTAGGTCAAGGAAGGGAAATACTAGCATATGGGTCATAGTTGATAGACTCACGAAAAGTGCTCACTTCATCCAGTGAAAA
Organism: Allium sativum; assembly: GCA_030737875.1. NCBI lineage: Eukaryota > Viridiplantae > Streptophyta > Magnoliopsida > Asparagales > Amaryllidaceae > Allium > Allium sativum. The sequence continues at coordinate 789,603,815 of CM060916.1, read as the reverse complement.
GCAAGAGGACCGCATCATGGCTAGCGTCTATTTACCTTCGAGAGATAGTACGGTTGCATGGAGTTCCTTCTAGTATAGTTAGTGACCGTGACCCAATTTTTACTAGCTAGTTTTGGAATAGTCTACAAGAAGCAATGGGTACACGACTGAACTTGAGCACGGCCTATCACCCACAGACGGATGGACAAACCGAAAGGGTAAATAGGGTACTAGAAGATCTCCTGAGGCTATGCATTCTTGACTTTGGTAGTACTTGGGAAGACCATCTTCCTCTCGTGGAGTTTGCATATAACAATAGTTACCAAGCTAGCATCGGAATGGCACCGTTCGAAGCCCTGTATGGAAGACCGTGCAAATCGCCAACTTGTTGGTGGGAGACGACAGACAGACTTATACTTGGGCCCGACATGATAAGGGACACTTTTGAGAAGATTGAGTTGATCCGAAGACGGATGAAAACGGCCCAAGATAGACAGAAATCTTATGCGGACCAGAGAAGGATAGACCTAAAGTTCGAAGTCAGAGATATGGTCTTTGTAAAAGTTTCTCCGTTACGCAATGTAGTTCGTTTTGGAGCAGTTGGAAAGCTAGCACCAAGGTTCGTAGGACCGTTCCCCATCACTGAGAGGATTTGACGGATGGCCTATAAGGTAGACTTACCCGAGAAATTGAATGGAGTACACAATGTCTTTCACGTCTCGCATCTCCGGAAGTGCTTGCATGAGTCAGCCGAAGTGGTTGAGCCAAGCATCCTTGAAGACGTAGAAGTGGAAAAAGAAGCAACACTGAGGCAAGTTCCGATTCGTATATTAGGAACGGAGATTAAGAAGCTAAGGAATCGAGAAGTCAAGCTAGTTAAAGTGCAGTGGAGTGAAGCCCAATAAGACGCAACTTGGGAAACCGAAGAGAAGATACGCGCACTTTACCCATTTCTTTTTGAGGGTACATTCTCGATCTCTTTTTCCTATAAACTTGAAAACCTTTTCGTATCAGGCTTCTAATATCTATGTTTGTCTTGTTATCTTCTCGATCTTATCTTGAGAACCTTAGGTAGAACCATATGGATGTAAACATGTGATTGAAACATGTTATGGTTGATGTTTTCAAATGGTTGCAAGTGGATGCTAGTGGATGCATCACACACATTAGGCACTAGATCGGCTCAGTCACATTTTCATGTTGCATATGCATGAGTGCTTATACTTGTACATGGATGGAACTTGTTATGCTATCACTTGGATGTTGCATATGGATGAATGTTTGTGCACTCATGTAGAGATTATAAACTATGTTAGGAATTTGCATACATGTTGGATTCATGACACTAACATAATTTGCATTAAGGAGGTTTACTGAATCAGTAACCGCCTGATCTTTTGCATTAGATAAGTACATATACACACACTTTCTGCTTATGTTCATACAGCACTAGAAATCTTTTAAGGACAATGGTTGCCTATGGATGATGCTTTGAGTAGACGGATGATGGATGGTAGGACACATCCTCCCTAACTTAGAGATTTCGGGGATGAAATCCTTTAAGGGGGGAGGGGAGAATGTAACAACCCGTGTTTTTATAACGTGTAATAACCATAAATCAAGGCAAGATTAATTTTTAAAATAAGAATCAAGGGAAACGGGTTCGCCATTGCGTTCGTCTCGAAATTCTACTTGGAAATGAGTCCGAGTTTTCGAAAATCGTAGTCCGTATGACCAAGTTATGACCTTTCGAAGTTTTCAGAAGTTTTCAAGTTCGAAAACAGCTCAATTCGAATTTAAATTTCGAAATTCAAACCTCAGAATGGACTGGGCGGGAAAACTCCCACCCAGGACCAGGTCGACCTGGGGGTCGACTATGTAGTCGACTTACCCAGGACCAGGTCGACCATAGTGTCGACCTGGGGGTCGACCTGGTGCCCGAGCCCATTTTTGAAGCTGGATTCACTTTGATGTTTCTGGCCTCATTTCTGTCCACATTCGTTGACCTGGCCCTATAAATACAGCCCCTCACACTAGTCTCTCTACACAAAATTCTTTCTGACCTTATGCAGCCCTAATTCTGGTTGAAAAGTTAGAGAGACTACATCTTCTACGTCGAAGCTACGTTGCTGATTTGGGGATTTCTGTTAGGACTTGACTAAGCATATAAAGATTCAACATCGACTCTCTTTTTCTAATTCTCGAACCATGATCTGTAAGCCCCAGTTATTTTTAGATTTAAACTGTAAATGTAATATGAATATGATGTAAATTGAAATTGGACCTATGTATGATGACTGTTTTACATTCATTCTTGTTCATCTTGGATCTTGACTCTTGGATATTACCATGACATTGATTTGGGGCCTATTCATGTTGTTAATCAAAAATAAAACCTATCATATTATCATGTTGAATCTGCTATTAGTCACAAGTTTATGACTATCACCTTATGTCAATCGTTACCATGATTATGCTATCACCTTATGTCAATCGTTACCATGACTATACTATCACCTTATGACAACTGTTATCTTGACTAGTACCTTATTTTGTTAGATTTGAAATCTTTATGTTTGAAGCCAATATTCCATATGCCAGTAATGTTATATCATTTATTCCAAGTTATACCGTGCTATGCTAGTAATCACTTTTGCCACCTTGTACCCATCCCTTTTTTATGTTATTCCCTAATTAGATTTATTTGTATCGATTCGAGCTTACGTGCGATGGGAATACGATTGGGTAGACTAGGTAAAACATGAATTGATTTTGAACTTTAAACATGAATGTTATTATAACTTGAACCTGGATATGGACATGAACTTGACACGATTTGACATGAAACATGACATGAAAACTCGACATGAAATTTTACATGAAAACTTGAATGTGGGCATGACAATTAGATAAACTTGAAAATGGCCAACTCGAGGTTGGGTTGAGTTTGCAGTGTAAATCTGCCCGGAACCACCCGGCAAATCCAATGGCTGCAAACAATAGGATCCAATGTGGGTAGTTGGTCATATCGCACGTAAAACCCGAGGTTAGACTATGTTGTGGTGTAAATCTGCCTGGAACCGCCCGGCAAATCCAGTAACCACAACAGTTAGTCTAATGTGAGAGGTTGACGTGCACTAATGAATTAATGCCACATGATAGGGTTAAGTCATGAACCGCTGGAACACACTTAACCAACTTGATACATGAATTGGATAGGGTTAAGTCACGAATTTGAATGACAACACTTAACCCATTAGAAACCCTAGTTACGCGGTCCTTTTCAGCAGTAACCCACTTAGATGTATCACGATACCCTGGGACAAGGCAGGGTGGGGCACGGTTACTGGGCTGATTGTAAGAGTCCAGAACGACGGCTGAGTAGGTGCGCCATTGTAGGTTCAGGCGGACTATGGTCGTGCACGTAGTCCAGAGTTGAAAAAGCAGGCATTGGGCACCCGTAGATTTACATTGTGCGTGCTTGATTCGTGTCGGTGGTTGACACCATAGGACTTGATACACCCTATGGTGGACCTAGCACAGGTAACTACATTTCAGGATAGGGCCGTATGACACAGACACATGACGAGCTAGAACTTGTAGGGAGCCGATCGATTAGTAGATCGTACCGTAGGACCCCGTAATGGGTCACTTCATGATACTGGGCCAAGGGATCATTTCATGGTTAATGCTTGACATGGGTTAGAATACTAGTACAGTTGGTGCAACGAACCTTGAATATGCGATGCTAGACTTGACTTATCTTGTTATCTTAATTATCCTACTAGTTCTGTTATCATCCTTATGTTTAATTCCAGTTTTCACATATCATGTTACCTTTACTAGTTTTCATACTGAAAGTCACTAGGGCTTACCAGTCTTTATGACTGGCCCTTTTTCTTTCACCTCTTTTTCTTTCGTTTCTTCCCCCCCCCCCCGTTCTCAGGGAGGGAACACTAGCTCTTAGCTTGGATTTAGCTTGCTTTTTGACAGCTCATGTACGGTTTGGTCTTGGGCTATGCTATGGCTGCTTCTGCTATTTATGGGGAATAATTTACTTTTGTTTTAAGTTTATGCTTCTTTATTTGGAACTTGATGTAATGGAATAATTTGTATCCTGGATATATGAGCTTTTGACTCTTTTCTTGAAAATAATAAAAAGTTGGTTTTTAATTTCTACCGCTGCTTTATTTATGTTCTGCCTTGTGATATCTCTGTGCATGTTTACCTAGATAATACTCCACCAAAACTAGTGCATTCCCTTTGTGAGTGACCCTAGCGGAGGTGGGGTGTTACATACGTCCACTTTATAATCTTTTACTTATGTAACCAGGCTGTTCTAGGCAAGTCATGCCTTTTTAGATGGTCCTAAAAACAAAAGAGTAAAAATGATAATTTCATGTCAAGTAATGCCGCAAATGCTAGGCGTTCCACACTCTGGGGATTTCATTTTCATCCACGGTCGCTAGCTTGAAGAATCCATTATCAAGCCTCCATAAGATGGTATTGGGTCCCTCCCATTTTGGGCCCAAGAAGACGGAGCTTGCGAAGATACGCTTTAAAACCAGGTTGTCAGGTTCAAAAGTTTGAGTTCAGAGTAATATCTGGCGACCTGTTGTTTAATCTCAAGGCGCGTAGATCCGCTTCATTCCTTTTTTCTTCAAACATATCCAGGGACTCGAGGAGCAGTTTATTATTAGTCATCGGGTCGTAATAAGTGGTTCTGTGGGACGGTACTTCTAATTCGATCGGGATGACCACCTCTGACCCGAAAGCGAGGGAGAAGGGAGTGTGCCCCATGGCTAATTTATAAGTCGTTCTGTAGGCCCATAATGCCAAAGGTAACTCGTTGACCCACATGGCTCTGGCCCGCTTCAGTCGCTTCTTCAAAATGGACTTAATTACTTTGTTTGCCGCTTCTACTTGTCCATTTGACTGCGGATGCGCTACAGAGGTGTACCTTTTCTCTATATGATACCTCTGGCAAAAGCCTCGGAACTCGGTACAATCAAACTGGGTCCCATTATCTATGATGATGATCTTCGGGATTCCAAATTGACATATGATATTCCTAACAATGAATTTTATAACTCACTTGGTCATAATTGTGGTCAATGGTTCTGCTTCGACCCATTTCGTAAAGTATTCTATGGCCACGATTGCGAATTTTGCTCCATCTTTTGCGATCGGTAAGTCCTAATAATATCAATTCCCCGGACGGCGAATGGCCATGGGCTCATCATCGTCTTTAATTGATCGGGAGGTGCCTTGGGGATCTTAGATAATCTCTGGCATCTGTCGCAATGCCGCGCATATTTAGCCACATCTTTATTCACAGTAGGCCAAAAATATCCATATCGCAATATTTTCTTAGCCAATGTGTGACCTCCGGTGTGGTCGCCACATTCACCTTCGTGTACTTCCCTCAGTACCCGCTCGATGTCATCATGGGCTATACAATGGAGGAGTGGCATCAAGAATCCCTGTATGTAGAGAACTTCGCCTTGCATAACATATCTAGAGGCCTTACGAATAACAACACACCTTTCGCTTTTCTTAGTTCGAAGCATTCCATTTATTAGGAAGTTCTTTAGGGGTGTCATCCACGACTCCTTTTCCAGTTTAATCTTCAGTATTGGATCAATTTCTATCTGATCAATACTCAGAGCTTCCAATATTTCATCTAGGACCATTTCCGTGTTTTCGGGATTATCTGAACTAGACAATTTAGCCAATCATCCGCCTTTTGGTTCTCTAATAGGATAATGTGGGAAATACTGTAGTGTTAGACACCACCTAGTAATTTTCTCACTTCTCTCAAATATGATACAAGTCTTGGACCCTTAGCTTGAAATTCCTCATTAACTTGATTTACAACTATCTTGGAGTCGCAAAAGATATCCAACCTTGGTATGCCCAGCTCCTTTGCAAGCCTTAGCCCGACAATCAGGGTTTCGTACTCGAAGTCGTTGTTGGTGGCATGAAACTCTAATCTTAGAGCATAGTATATTAATCGTCCTTCAGGAGTTACTAGCATAACTCCGGCGCCAGACCGTCTATCATTCTTGGCATCGTCGATATATAACTTCCGGGCGGTAGATTCGAACCGTCGTTCTGAGGGACCAGCTTCCTCACTTGGTATATCCTCCTCAGGAATAGTGAACTCCGCTACGAAATCAGCCAACATTGCCCCCCTTATCGATCTTCGGGGATGGAAGTTCATATCAAACTGGCTTAATTCTATATTCCATTTAAGTAGCCTTCCCGATGCCTCTGGTCTTTGCAAGATTTGTTGGAGCGGATGGTCAGTGTATATGGTGATGGGATGAGCTTGAAAATAGTGGCGAAGCTTTCAATATGTGATTAGCAAGTTATACGCAAGTTTTTCTATCCTCGGGTAGTTTCTCTCTGCTGCCGCTAGCTTCTTACTCACATAATACATAGGCCTTTGGGTTCTTCCCTTACCAAAGCTGAGCTAATTGCATGGGATGACACTGCCAATATATGAACAAATCTTCGTGGTCGACTGGCATGGACAATATCGGGGGTCTTTCCAGATGAGTCAAAAGGTTATGAAAGGCTTCAACACAGTCAGGAATCCATTGGAAATTGTGTTCTCCTCACTTTTTCAAGTTGAAGAATGGAATGCACTTATATATAGCTTTAGAAATGAACCTACTCAATGCGGCAACCTTTCCAGCGAGGCTCTGCACATCTTTAATCTGTCTTGGTTCTTGTATATTTCTGATTGTTGCGATTTGATCTGGATTAATTTCAATTCCACGTGAGCTAACGATAAAGCCCAAGATATTTCCGGAGGCAAATCCAAATGAACACTTTAGAGGGTTAGGCTTCATTCTGTATTGTCGAAGGATATCGAACATTTCTGTCAGGTCAGCGGTATGGTTAGATGACTGTCTGGATTTCACAATCATATCGTCAACATACACTTCTATTGTCTTCCCGATCTGATTGTAGAACATCCGATTCACTAACTGTTGGTATGTTGCTCCGGCGTTTTTTAAACCGAAGGGCATCACCACATAGCAGTATAGTCCCAAATCCGTGATGAAGCTGGTATGCTCCTGGTCCGGAGCATGCATGGGAATTTGGTTATACCCTGAGTATGCATCCATGAAGGAGAGAAGTTCGTGACCCGCCATCGAATCCTCCAATTGGTCAATTCTAGGGAGTGGAATACTATCCTTCGAGCAAGCTTTATTCAAATATGAGAAATCAATGCATGTGCACCATTTTTCGTTGGCCTTCTTTACCAAAACAAGATTTGAGATACATTCTGGGTAAGTTGAATCTTTAGTGAATCCGTTGCTTCTTAACTTCTCAACTTCTTCCTTTAAGGCAGCTGACCTCTCCGAGCCAAGCATTCTACTTTTCTGCTTAATGGGTGGACGCTTTGGGTTGATGCTCAATGAGTGGCTCATGATTGAGGGGGATATCCCACACATGTCAGCGTGGGTCCAGGAAAACACATCCGAGTTAGCCTTTAAATAGTCAATCAACTCTTTTGCTTAGAGAGGGTCTAACTGGGATCTGATCTTTTAAACCTTCGTTGGGTCATTATCATCGATCGGGATATCCTCAATCGTTTCATTAGGTGTCGCCATTCTTCCACCGGGCTCCTTGTCCTCTCTGGGATCTATGTCCTCGAGCAGTTCTCTGGGCGAATCCTTCGGGGTCGTCCCCTTTAATTGCTATGACGAATCCTCCTTTTGGGAGGGGGGAGAAAGCACCCTTAGTTTCTACGTATTTTCCTTTGCGTAGCATTTTAACTCTACTATGTAGCAGTCTCTTACAGTGACTTGGTCTCCCCTAATTACTCCCACTCCCGCATCAGTTGGGAATTTCAATAATAAACACCAAGGAGCAATGCAAGCCCTGCATTCTGCTAGGGCCAGTTGGCCCAAGAATGCGTTATAGGGTGAATCAATATCCAAAACTACGAATGGGAGAATACTCACTCTCCAACGATCTCCCTCACCCAAAGTTACTAACAATTCTACAAATCCGATTGGAGATGTTGAAGCTCTATTAAAGTCGCATATCCATCCATCGCAGGTCTTCAAATTATTTGCTTCAAGCTTCATCTGATCAAACACTTTCTTAAATAGAATGTTAACTGAACTTCCATTGTCCACTAAACCTTGCAGACTAGAGAAGGACCAATAGTGGCTGTGATCACTAAGGGATCTTCGGTAGGGGAATGAACTTCAATACTATCTCTATCACAAAATATGACATCGTCAGACATTGTTTTCTGCTGTTTTACTGGGGAGGTATCTTTAGGATTGCTGCACTCCCCTACTTCGAGGTGCTTGGCCACATTTACATATTGATCCATTGCCTTATCGCTATGTCCAATCAGATGGGGCCCTCCAACTATAGCGTTGATGACGATACCTTTAGCTTTTTGTTATGAAGTAGCCTTTTGAGGTGGTTGCCCTTTATTTCGATCTAGACTACCCTGCCCCCGGTTTCTCGGGGCTGCCTTGTATTTATCCAACTTTCCTTCCTTAAGAAGCTTCTCTACCAAGTCTCTTAAATGTCGGCATTCATTTGTTGAGCGCCCATAGGTCTCATGGAAAAGGCAGAACTTTTCTATCTCGCGTTCATTCTCTGTTGAATCCCGTGGTGGAGGTTTCTTGTACTGAAGAACATTATAGTATCTAGGTAAATATTATCTAACGTGTGGTTCAAAGGTGTGAGGTTTTCAAATGTTCTGAACCAAGGTCTCTTCTGCGAGTCGTTTCCTCGATTCTTCTTTTTGTTGTCGTTTCCAGTTTGGTAGCCATTACCTTGGTTCTTATTTCCAACATTGACCTCTACCTTCCCAGAGCTATCTCCAGATTGTTTGATGGCCACGTTGCTCTGTATATCTTCCTTATCCATGGCCTTCCTCTTTCGATTAGCATACAATTCCTATGGGCGCAGGTGAATATTGGCTTTATCATAGAATATCTCCCTAGTCAGCGGCGGTTTCCCAGCTACGTATTTGCTCAACTCCGTATTTTTATCTACGCCATCAATTAAGGCCATCAGGACGGATTGCTTGTGAGGGTCTCTAACCTCCGTGACTGCTAAATTAAAGCGGTCTAAGTATGACCTCAGAGTTTCATCAGGATGCCGCTTGATGATTGATAGCTCAAAGATATTTTTGGACCTTTGGGTATGAAGTCGGAATTGATTTATGAACCTTTCGCTCAATTCTTTGAAGCTAGAGATCGATCGTGCAGGCAAGCGGGTAAACCACATTAATGTCACATCCTCTAAGAAGATCGGGAATGCTTTGCATTTCACAGCGTCGGGAGCGGAAGCAACATTCATATACCATGAATATCTCATTAAGTGCTGAACCAGGTCTGTCTTGCCCGCATAACGGTTCATAGTCGGCATGTTGAATCGCCTCGGGAATCAGACGTCTAACATGTCATCAGTGAAGGGCGTATGACTGCGGTCTATACCTCAATCCTCATTTCTTTATCCATGGCTGTCTGCCATGATCTGCCTCAATGTCGGCATTGGTCAAGGTGGATTCAGGATCAACACTCATTGCCCTACGAGGGCCTCCAATATCTCTTCGATGTATCGCTCCCAAGTCTGGGGCCTGAGCAGAGCTTGCTTGCCCCCTATGTCCACTGTCAATCACGCGGCGAGAGAGTGGTAATGGTTAATTCTGAATTGGGTTATCAGCACCCTAACCCCAAGGTAGTATTGTGGGTCCCTCTGCAGGTAACAGAGCAGGATTATTCGAGTTACAATTGTCAAGTCCCAAATTAAGTGCCGTTTCTTCTCGAGAAGGAAGGGATCCGAATCAAAGCTGTTCCACGTTCTCAGGCCTTTCTAATAGCCATCGTTGGTGTCTCGGAGGCTCCTTTGATGAAGATGAGTATTCTGGAGTAAAACGATATGTTGGTGAAGGTGTTCTCTGCGTCCATAGCTCATCAATCTGTCTTCTCACTTCAGTCATATTTTCCCTCATCGAGGAGACCTCACATCTTTGAGCCTCCAAAGCATCGTTTGTTTTTTCCAACATGTCAAATACACGGGATAAATCTCCCTCTATTGCGGGGGTTGAGGCAAGTAATTGGTCACTAACATTCACGATTGAACGTGGAGCACTTAAGCCAAGTCGAGCAGAAACATCGGTATGAGTGGAGTGGGCCATAATCTTCTTTCCAGGTCAAGTGGCGGTCCCTTGTAGAGGGAGGTTTGTGACCCCCTCTAGTATACGGCTCGTGGTGCCTTTTAGGTTTTAGCATGCGGCTCGTGTTCCCTCCTTGGAGGCGGTTCATGATCCCCTCCTGGGATCGGGTCGTGACCCCCTCATGGGGTGGGATCGCCCCTCGAGAGCCGTGAGTCGGGGAGACCACCTTGGCATGTTCCTGAACGTTCTCTTCGTTAGCTTCATTTGCTCGAGAGGCTCGTGAATCCTTGGATTTCTTTGCGGCCATAATGTCTTGACTTTGCTGAAACCTTCAGCGAATGCCTTCCTAACGACAAAGAATCCCCTGAGAAAAGCGAAACAGTGGGAATGCAGACTATTTTCTTCGGACTTGAAAATCCAAACAGTAGAGAAATAGTCTAACAGGCTGAGAATTGGATTTCTCAGTGAAAGCACCAAAATGTTAGACCAAAAAAATGGTTCTAACACCCAAATTATCTTGACTCGTAAAGAGTCAAAGCTAAAAGTGAAAGAAAATGCAGCAAACACACCAAATTTATAGTGGTTCGGCGTTAAAGAGCGTAGTCCACTTTGTATGACTTTGATTATATGTTTGAATGCAAGTTCAACTGCAATATACTCTCAATAACACTTTTACAATAGTGATTCACTCCGTAAATTCGAGATAATTCTGACTAGGAATGGTAGAAGTATGATAATGGTGGAATCAAAGCTCTCAATTGCCAAAAGATCCTGAAAAATGCCTAGTTTTGGGCTATTTATAGGTGATTTCTGTAGGCGGTTCGTGAAGACATGTGGCACCAATCCCGAGAATCTCGGAGCGGTTCGTGTCTTGATGGAGAATTGGTCATGGGAGCCGTTATAGACACGCATCACCTGATACTTCAGTTTCGGTTCGTGGGGGACTAAGTCTTGGCCTTTCTTTCATGAAGGTGAAGCCGGTTCGTGATGCAGGGGGCGAGTCGGATCATGAAGCTGACTCTCGAGTCACATGATCGAACCACGATCGGGTCGTGGTTATGCATCACAAACGGGTCGTGATGGTGAGTCACGAACCAATGATGATGGGGTTTTCACGAGCCAGAATAATCCAAGGTGGAGTGCCATATCTTGGATCTGCAAGAACATCAATTTTCCGTCTTGTGTATAAATGATTAAATTCTTGGTCGCTTGGTTCAAAATCTAGCCAACAAAGAAGAAGGATGCAAATTTTGAAAAAATTCTTGAAATCTTCAAAAAAGTTCGTGTTAATATTCCACTCTTTGACACCATCGAACAAATTCGTCAATATGCTAAGTATCTCAAGGTGCTATGCACCCAAAAACGAGCCACTAATGTTCCTAAAACTACCTTCTTGACTGCGAACACTAGCTCTATTTCTCAAATTCATCATTAATCATGTATAAGGACCCTTGTTTCCCTACAATCGGTTGTAAAATAGGAAATACTCATATATGTCATGCCTTACTTGATCTTGGTGCTAGTGTTAATTTTCTTCCCTATACTATTTATCGTCAACTAGGTCTAGGGGAGATTAAACCAACAAACATCACTCTTCAGCTAGCTGATCGATCTGTTAAAAAGCCATTAGGCATGATCGAAGACGTCTTGATATAAATCGAACAATTTTACTTCCCTATCGATTTCATAGTTCTAGAAACTGAGCTTGTTTTTGAATCATGGTAGTCAAATTCCATTGATTTTGGGTTGTCCCTTCTTAGCCACCTCAAATGCTATCATAAATTGTAGGACCGACCAACTTCGACTATCGTTTGGGCACTTAACGATTGAACTGAATATTTTCCATTAACCCAAAGATTCTGAAATAGGAGAAGTCGACATGGTAGAAACAGTTGTAGATGATACATCTGATTTATCTCCTCTTAAAACTTCACTTTCCTCAACAGACGTATCTACTATGTCTTTTGAAGAGATATTTGAGGACGAGATTAATGTTTTACATGACAAATTAGGGGAATGTTTCGAAGATGATTTTACTTCCATACCATCGAATGAAATTATAGTTAAAAAATCAAGTTTATAGGATTTTGATAATCTTCAATTTAATGGTATAAACCCTTGGTAAGACAAAAATTTCATAGGAAGGATTTTGATTTCAGAATTCATTAACATGCATGTTATACCTCACAAATCTGATAAGAAATCATCATGCATCATTTTCGATAGAGGCATGTGGGGGGGGGGGGGGAGGAAGAATAATTCATCACAGAACGTTCAACATCATCATAGATTTTATTTTGCATATGATTTTCACATGCATATAGTTGTTAAACTGCACTTCACTTTACAAATCATTTTGCATCCCATTCACCTTTTGGTACTACCTTTCAAATTTAGAAAACGTTTTTATAGTGTGGACACTGTTTTGAACAAGTGTGGGGAGGAGCCTGCATTGCATTCTTATCAATTTTCTTTATTTTTTTTCTTTTCATATAAGACTATCATGCATTTTAGATCGTAGTAACATGTCTTCTTTTTTTTTTTGAAAATACGACTCATTTTAGATTGACACAATAGAATAATTTAACAATTGTCAATCAGTTGATAGTATTTTTTTCTCTCAGCTAAAATCGAATAAGAAATATAATGAAAAGTTGAATTACAAGTGACAATAGTGTAACTGGTACATAGAAAGATTCTTAGGTGATGGCCGTGAAGTCTATTCTAAATTGTGGTCTTTGTTTAAATGAGTGGAGAACTTAAAATACTTATATTGGCTTTTCGAATCTTTAAAACTAAGTTGTGTGAAGCTGAATTCACATAACTCTTTCTTCTTCTTCTTATATTCAATAATAATAGTAATCCAAGGGTATCCAACATTGCTTGTAAATCTAGCATTGGTTTGCAAACCTGCCAAGCTCATTTTGACATCTTGTTGACGAAGTCAGCATCGAAATATCATGGTCTCATTTTATGAGTTGGACAGCTAAGGATTACCGACATGTTGTTGACAAAGTCAGTGTCGGTCTGCACAATCCTCTAAGCTCTTTTCCAACTCTCCGTCGGTCCGCGAGGCAGTGCATGGGTGGTATACCTTGGTCTTTTAAGTTAGTGTATGCAGTTAATCATAAATTTTAATTTTTACAGAGATATAGAATAAGCGATGATGCCCAAGCACTTCTTGACCTTATTGATTTTACTAGCATTACAAAAGGAAATTAGAATACACTTTGCTAACTGTGATAAGCAAACTAAGAATTTATTTCATGGCTACACTATATTATCAACTGAACCAATTGACCAAACTAGAACATAACATTTGAAAACTTGAATTATATTGAAAATTTATTACAAGTTGATGTATCTAAAATAAAATCAACTGACTAGAGATTGTTAATTTACCTTGTTGCACCACTTTTCTGAAACAAGTCGTGTTTTCATTTTTATTTTCATTTGTCCATTGCACTCATGTAGTTGCATTAGAACCACAACATACTGTATTTGGATTTTGTGGGTAGTATCCGCTGAAAACCCTCACGAGATACCACTCATCCTACCAGGGACATCTAAAGGTTTAACGGCTTGTTGCATACGCTTAATGCAATCATGCTTCCTACGAAAGTGTGACCTATCTAGTTTAGTTTTTCATTTTTACTCGAGGACAAGTAAAAGATAAGTGTGGGGGTATTTGATTAACATGTAAAATTGTTTATTTTTATGCTCATATCTTATCTTTTATTGTATATAAATAAATGATACTTTGGGTATATTTTTGTGTTTTTACAGATTTTAAATAAAAGTCCCCTCTGTCTCAATCAAAGACCAATTGCATGGAAAAGTGCTACTTCTTGGTATCTACAAATTTTAAATTGCAAAGGATGTTGTAGCACACTGGTAAAGGGCCTAGAAAGGTTGGTGGAGTGTTTTGAGTTCAATGCCTATCAAGTACTATTTTTATGAAGAAAGGAACACGAATGCTTCACACCCCGCCTCATGTGTTTTGAAGAATATATGAACTAAGTGATATTATATATATGTATAGTCATATTTATGCATATATATATATATATATATATAATATGCACTTAATAAAGATTTTAGGAATTTGGCATATTCCTCTTAGAGAATTCAAATCCCATCAATTATATTTATTTGTCATGCAAAAAAAAGGGAAGACTTTGATTACAAATCTCCAATTAAGCATATGCTTATCTTCCCACTGGCAGTGCCATATATCAAAAGGAAAGGCTTTGATTACAAATCTTCAATCAAGAGCCATGAAAGGAATATTCTTTTATCTTTGGAAAGAATTTTTTCATACTTTTTTTAGGCCTTATGTTCACATAAAGATAGGAGACTACATCCCCTATAAATACCTATTGTATTCCTTCTAAAATTAAGTTCCTTATTCTATATTCTCTTCTCCTCTTTAAAAAAGTTTTTTTAGTTTCAGCTGTTGTTCTTTTCTTTCATAACAATATGTGTTTTCTACTCAACTAGTTTTGGTAGAACACAAAATGTTATTTATTTTTCTTTATTGCATGTTAGCGATTGACCGTTTGATTAGATTCAACGGCAATTTTATTTTTCTATTGTTATTTCTGTTCGTTGTTTCTTTTCCAGTAATTTGTTCTTTTTGTTTTAGTTGTTGAATTTAGTATTGATCCAATTAGTTTCGGGTCTATAGTAAATTCAATTGCATTATTTCAAACCTCATCTCCAAATATTGTCTAACTCGCCCACAACATCACATAAATAATAAATGTAAAATTCCTCCCTGTGTTTGACCTTTATACTACACAATCTGTGTGCTTGCAGTAATTTATTTCAAAATTTGCGCTTTTCTATTCCATAAAATGTGTCAATCAAGGTTTTGAAGCAAGATTGGCAGCGATAGCCACAGTCAGTCATGAATGTTGGTTGTATGCTCGTACCATCTCACGTAGATTGTTTGACATCGAAGGAGATGTCTCTTGGGTGGTTGTTTGTTGTTGGTTTAGGCCTTCGGGGTGCTGGAGTGATGTCGATCTCGATTAGGATGGTTTACATGAGATAAAACTAGTTGCTATGATTGCTATTGTCTAGCTATTTCTGATCGTCATGAATGAATGGTTGTCTAATTACCTGAATGTATGGTTGTTTCCAAATTCTTGTTGTAAAGACTATCACTGTCCGATGTGGGGAAGATGGGGTTGAGCTTCTCTGGTGTTTTGGTAATTTGATTGGTTAATCTACCTATTCTCATATACTTTGTTGATGGTGTAAGATAGCTGTTTTATCACTCACTAAGACTGTTTTCTGACCCAAGGTTTTATGTTTCCCTCTTATTACCTTGGGCTGTTCACCCAGTTTTGGATGGGCGGACTGAGTAACATGTAACATGTGATATCTTGGTGAGGGCGATGCTGCTGTGCGGTGGCGAGCAGGAGGCTGGTGTATTATTTTCTACTATCTAGTATCTGTTATTTCCGCTATTTGATGTTTGACTCTAAGTGTTGTAGTGAGACAAATGTGTACAGATATTTATGTCGTAATCCAAGGGTGTACAGATATTCTTCCTAGTTGTTATGAAAGTTTAAGTTTCTGCTCAAATATGCTTCACTATTATTGTCGGTTGTATATGTTCTATTATATTTTATCCTTGCGCTGTGAGTTATATGATAGGTTCCACATTGTGTTTACCTACCTTGATGATCATCAATAGCTGCATGGCACACCTTTCAGCGCATTATTCCACATGTTTTGTGTATGAGTTATGGGCGGTCGTCACAATAAACAAAAGGATATGTACTTAATGCTAGATATTATTCATATGAGTTTGTAACTGGGTTTTCTTCGATAACATGTCACTCCATTTCCCATTAATTCCCGTACCCAATTCTATCTTTATATTTTTTTAAAACAAACTTCTGTCCAAAGAGTAGACAGCTTTTTGACTAAAGGTTGAAATCAAAATAAGATTTCATTGTAAAAGCCAGAAATTCAATGTATTTTGCATTAATTCATCAGAGTACCATTGAAATTAATGTTAAAGAAAATTCCAGTTGACCATATAGAAAATAATACTTATATGATAATACTTCTATTAAATAATGAGAAAACATAGATGTAACAATATATGGTTACAATGGTAGAATCAAGTTGAATTATCTTTGATAGCAAACAAAACATAAGCCTTCAACAGAAAAATCTTTATCTAAAAGTAATTTGTGAATATAATTTCGAACTTGTTGGCACCCAAATGGAGCGTGGTTCGGACGTATTCACATCTAATCGGATAATTTTTTTGATATATTCACATCTAGTTAGAGAAATTTTTGACATTTTAGTTCTTTCTATGTAAAATGCCACTCGAAGTAATAGCCATATGAATGAGTTGTGCTATAACTTTAAATAGTATGGATGTTTAAGCTGAACACTTTGATTAAAAAATATATCATGCACCAATTAAAAGTAAGTGTAACAAGTAAGAATTGCTGAAATTTTCTTCTTCGATCTTAAATATCTACAATCAAGGTTAATTATATCCCATTATTAAACACATTTTAGTATCTCAGATCACAGCCTCCTAACATCAGCTGGCTAGGTCTTAATCTTCTCAAAACTATACAACTCCAATCATACCTGACATTTACCTCCCTTTTCTTAACTCCTAACAAATATAATTCCAAGTTATTCTATTCTTAAGCTGCTATATAAGAAACTTTAAAAATTAATGCAAGATATAGGTTAATATCCACATATTATCCCGCTAGCACTACACATGGAAACAGAGAATGATAGGTGCAATAAACATCATGGCATAAATAGAAAGTTAAAAGTTATGATGTCTATCAGTGTTCATTCTTCCAGAATGAGCGTGCTTCCAATATGCGTGGAATTTGAGCGAATTGGATACCATTGTAGGAAAAAAAAATCCAAGTTATTTATTCAGATCGATTACTGGAATCTGCATTCCTCAAAACTTGGATGCTATAGTCGACAATTATGATTACACAGGCTCATAGAGCAGTATGATAACAATAAACTCAGTAAACTAACCTACCAAGCCCTTTACGGTGAATTGAATGAATTCTTTGAGTAGGTCCATGCAACATCATCTTCGAAGTAAGCAACTCCTAGCTTTCCCGCTTCCGAAAAGACAACGAACACTTCGAGATCTATTGTTGAAATATAGAAAAAATATTGCACAATATTAATAGCCAATTGAATTTAGGCCTAAAAAATTGAGAAGAAAACCCTAAGAACCAAATCGTTGAAAGCCTAAAGTAAGTTTTAGATCTTGCTTCGAGAAATATGTTAGGGCTATGTCGCAACTTTTTCAAAATTTTAAACAAAAGCACAACTACTTCTGTAAGATTAAAGTGCAAAAGGAAAAGAAATTACCAAAATAAGTCAATTTTGTTAATTAGGGTTACAGATTTGAGGAAGCGGAGAAAATGAGTGCAAGTAGATGGAATTATGATCGAAGCCAATCTAAATTAGGGTTATAGAATTGGGGAAGTGGTGAAGATGAGGGCCAGAAGATGCAACTCCGATCGAAGGTTTAGGAATAGATGAGGGTAACCGCGGTAATGAGGAGAAGATGAGGGCGAGAAGGGTATTTCAGGTATTTCAAAAAGACATCAAGTAATTTAGTTCATGGAGTTTTCTTTATTAGTAGTAAAGATAAAGATAATGATATATACACACACGCGTTAATACGTTATTTTGAATTAATATTTAAAGCCTAAGAGCAACTCCAATAGCGGACAATTTCGATTCTGAATTTGAAATTAAGAGAGAAAATGCGTTCCAACAGAGAACTTTGCCCTGAATATTCAGGGCAAAATTCAGGGACCAATCCTGAATTCGGAATTGGTCCTGGATGCCGATTTTTTCAGCGTCCTAAACAGGACATTGAAAAATTGAGGGCCCTGAATATACAAGGGGCTCAAACAACCAGCTTTCCAGCTGGAAAGCATGTTTCCAGCTACCCATATTCTTGTTGCATGTCATATTCCCAAGGACCAATATTCTTGCGCATGTTTTCAATTACACCGTTTACACATATTTATTTAATATGGGTGCTTGAATATATGTTGGACGTTGATTTAATCAGTGCCCGCCATAACACGCTGAGTTAAACAACGCCTTATGTCTAAGCTCTAATAAAATCAATGTCCAATTCTGGACGCTGACAAAATTAGTGTCCGTCTGTTGGTTTTTCCATCCAATATTACGTGTAATATTACATTCCGTAATATTGTTGGAGATGCTTTGATCGGTCTTAAGCTGAAGCATGACGCATACTCTTACGGTTTTTGGTTCCATACAAAATTCGAGATCCGCATGTTGTATGGAACGGGTTCGATGGAAAAAGAATTAGGAGAAAAAGACCCCGCCTTTAGTAATAGGGCTATTATGGTAATGGTTACCATTACCGTTTAGCAAATACTGTTACCGTACTTTTTTACTAGTAAGCCAGAATTGCTTACCGTTATCGTTACCGATCGATTGATATACCGAAGACTAGTATATCGATAATCTGGTAACCGTTACATTGGTGATGATAAATTACTGTTTGTCCATCAAAGTTTATATCTTGACATATTGTATGTACACAATACATCTTATTATACTATATTTACTACTAGTTTATGAAAAACATAAATGAGAAAGAAAATACGTGACCTGCAATTATTTTACCTGATTATTAAACTAAATATAATCATTTATTTGGTTCTACATGCATATAATAAAGCATATCTGATGAGTATACTTATGTTTCGAATTAATTGGTAAAATTACCATTAACGTTGGTATTGAAGAAATGTTATGGATTGACTATAATGGTACGGTATCCAAAACAGCCCTTTTTAGTAATTCGTTAGACGCATCTGATATCTATTCTATTACTTAAACTTAAAAGCACAATTCCAACATTGCTTACGTGGACGCACAAAATTCAACTTTTTTCGTTTTCCTACTCTCCTGTTCAACTATTTCGTCCGCCTTTTTTTTAATTAAAAAACAAATATCTCAACAAATATCAAATTGAATAAGTCATACGCTGTCACCTACCCACTATCTACTTCCCTAATTTTACGCCACTAACTGATGTTCTTTTGGCCTACCAACTGCAATCCGTAATTACATCTGTTGTCGCAATTCGGCAATTGTGAGCAAAGACACCTTACACTGATCTTCTCCAAAATCAATAATCTTGATACTTCCCCAATTTTATGCCAGTGATTGTTGTTCTTCCGACCCTCTAACTACAATCCGTAATTACATCTGCCGTCGCTATTGTGAGCAAAGACACCTTACACCGATCTTCTCCAAAATCAATAATCAATCTTGAATTTTGAGCAATATCTACAACCATCCGCTCGTCATGTGGTGCAGACCTGCAGTGAATTTGCTGAACCGCCTTACTTTTCAACCTCTGTGCTAACTTCAAAAGGTAAGACATAATTTTCTATTATTTAGCAACTGTTGATGACTATGTTTGCCTTCATAATGGTCGTCTTTCACTATTAGATTTATTTTGGTTATTACTTAATAAGTTCCCCAGAACTGAGATTTATATAGAAATCCCAATATTTTAGGGTCCATCCTAATGAAGAGTAATCGTCATAAACCATAATTTCTGGAGGAGTAAATTTCATTTAAGCCTGTTTATTATTTGATGTCTTAAAGCGGAATAACTAATCGGGTATTTTGAAGCATTATATTCCTGCCACCATTCTCTGTCGTAAATATGGTCAGGTGAGATTTTGGTTTGCAACCACCATTGCGGGTTTTTTTAAAACTAACTAAACTGACTTCTGTACCTACTTATGGGTCGTTGTTATCTAAGAGTTTAGTACCCCTAATTCATGTTTTCCTTATTATAAATCGATAGCCAGATCATAAACCATTATCGGCTCATATAAAACATATTTGCATACATGTTTGTTTTGGTTCTTCATTGGCCTCTGGCCCTTATTTTTTTGTCAGTCATACCATGACACATGCATTCTGTAAGTTTATATTTCTGACATAACTTATGTTTTGCAGTTGTTTTATTCCTCCCACCATTGTCTACCTCGGTTAACGCTTTTACTGTCTACTTCACCAGCAACTTTCGTCGAACATTTAGGTTTGCCAGCTCGGCCGTCGTGCTCTTCAGAATTTGTGAGGTATAATTTATTTCTCTGCCCATATATATTTGTGAGTTATACTCCATCCGAACTGTTCATTTTAATCTTTCCTTCCCCTTTCTTTTCGAAATATTTGATATACCAGTTTGTCGATGCGAGTGTCTAGCACTAAGGATGCAGACATTCGTGGTCTTCCAATATAAGTATGAAATATGATATTAATTGCTTTTACTACCATTCTAAATTTTCCACTCACTATTTATCAACTATTTACTGAGTTCACTTGCCTATTGTTTAATGTGCATATACCACTCAATGTAGTTTATTAAATTTGACCCGAAATAGAATGCAGGCATGATGATAGGTAATGTTGTGTTATTCATCTTTTCTTGCTTCTTAGAGGATAGAAAGGTAACCATTTGATTTTGGGTTCTAATCTGTTTACCTAATCCTCCGACTGCCAATTGTCCCGTTTTAGAACAAAAAATTGCTTCTGTACTTGATCTGCTTTCTAGTTGTACCCACTATGCTATTTTTCATGAACTAATTTCTAATCAGCATACATGTTATGAAAATTCATTCAATTGTATTTCTAAATCCATCTAATTCTTCTTAGTTTGCTATGCATATCGTCTTTTTTCACGTACTCTAATCTAATACTTTTCCCCTTATTTCCAAAGTTTAATTAAATATTGATGAGGAGGTTGAAAAATGTCTTTGTTAAATATTTCCTAACTGATATCAGCTTCTTACTTCCAGTTACTTAAACATATGATTATATAATTCTGCACAAATACATATGTAAAAGGTTTTGTGGGCATCTTCCATCATCTTCATTTCTCAAATTCAGTTTCCCCCAAATTTTATTTTCAAACCACTAATCCTAATGCCCAGTTGAAGTATTCCTTCATTTCGTTTCCTTTTTGTTTTTCCGACTCAAAACTTATTTTTTCTTGCAAACTTTTTATGATAAAAATGACTGCTATTGCATCTCAGTATAAGGAATTCAAATACATGGTTGGCAGCGCTGACTCAAGTTTAATGAGGTAGTCGTTTCGTCCATCTTATTATGGACAAACAGCCATCTGAATTGTGAATTCATTCATAATATAATGGTTTATCATGTAAATCACTCTGCCTAGCTTACTTCAGCCGCTATTTTTATTTTGGTGCTCTACGCGTTTTTTACTGCTTTTCATGCCATGTTTATGTCTAAAGTATTAAGTAATGTACAGTTCACAGCTTTTTGTCAATGTAAAAGTTTTCAATTTTTACCTACCTTCTAAATTTGTTTGATTTTGATTTGAAAATGAAGTTATTTAGCAGCTGTGGGGTCTAATAATAACAGTTGTTCCAATCTAATTGTATCCTGTCTTTCCTATTATTTCTCAAGTTAGTAATAGAAAATTAGCATGTTACATATGAGCACGCAGTAACTGTAACACCCCACACCCGCTAAGGTCACTCACTAAGGGAATGCCTTAACTTCGGTGGAGTATTTTAAGTGAATATAGAACAGAAAAATTACAACAAGACAGATATAAATAATACTTGTTGACTAAAACATCATTTCATTGCAGCAGAAGGTAAACATGTTTGGTTACAAAACCATATAACAAGAGTCAAGTACTAAATATCCATCCTGATAAAAACATAAGTACATAATCCCACTACATAACTAATAGCCATAATAGAAAAGATAAGCTGAGCTTTACATCAACGGTCCAAGCTCCAAAAGATAGATAAAGAAATCTGATCAAAGCCCACTAGTGCTAGGCCCAACCTGAGGACCTGAGGGGGAAAAAAAGATAAAAACAACGGGGTCAGACATAAGTCTGAGCGAGTCCTATAACTTTAACAATACAATCATTAAAGTAATTAGGGTATGATATAAACTTGGTACGGTAATGACTGGGGATAAATGACTACACTAAGCAGCCAACTAGACATAGGAAGAACGAAGATAACGGTAAAGACGCATCTACCCACCCAAGGATAATTACTAAACTGCACCACACAAGTCATTCCTAACTTAAAGGTTGATCCCACCCAAGGACTTAGAAAATATAACTAGTAGTTTCGTGTACCCCTAGCTGACCACATAGGTGCCGTCTGCCCCTATCTCCACTAGGTGTACGCACTACTCCCCAAGCGATCGGCTCCCTAACGTAGATACCCGTGCTGGCCCCACAGTGGGGTGTATCACTCCCCAAAGTGGCAACCCGATACAACCAACGGTGCACGGCTTATACCTACACGATGCAACAATGTCTTACCTACCAGCCCGGGTCCACACACGCATATGAAACCCGTTGGACTTGCGTTGCCACCGCAAACCCGTTTTGGCCTCTTATAGTCAAGCCCAGTACGCGTGTCCCGTCCTCGACATGCGTCGAGCCCACAAAGATACATATGGGTTACTGGTTGAAATGGGCCCCCACAAGCTACCCACCTAAGCTTGCTCCCTCTAGTGTATCCCACTTAACCCTTTAATCATGTTTAATTACATGTTTCCACTTTGGTTAAGTATTATAATCGTATTTTCTATTGCCACCCAAGGCAACCACTAGATTTCCACATGCCACCCAAGGCACCCACTTAACCCCTCATGCCCCACTACATGCTTATCTGGTTAAGTGTTTCTTAATTGATTAAGACCGTAACCTTTGTAAAGACCTCTCACATTAGACTGTCTTTTATGGCAGCTGGATTTGCCGGTCGGGTCCGGGCAGCCTTACGCCATAACAGAGTCCAACCTCGTGTCTTTACACTTGTCACGTATTTAGTTTATGCCTAAGACCTCTCACATTGGGCCAATCATTTGTAGCCGCTGGATTTGTCGGTCGGGTCCGGGCAGTCTTATGCTACAAAAGGGTCCAACCTCGTGTCTTAGTCGATTAATTACACCTAATTAATCACCCCCATATTTTGAATTAATTTTCCCTAATTAATTCCAATTTAATGATGTACATAATTGACTCAATTATGTCCATCCACTTATGGTACGCAACATCATACCAATTTCACCACAATTTTGTTAACATGAATATTAACCCCATCGTTCCCCACGTAATACGCTAACAAGACATACTTAAAAGGGAAGATTCATCACAAATACAATGGGTTCAAACATTAGCATCAACATGGGTTTTAAAGGTGTCAACTTGCATATATGACCATAGCATCAAACCCAACTAGCATAAATAATCAACCCAAACTTGCATGAATCACATATGTCATAAAGAGGGTAACTTGCATAGATGTTCATGTCATAGACCTATCATAAAGGGATAAACTTGCATACATGTCATAGGTCTAAAAAGGGATGAACTTGCATATGTTACTCATATCATAAAAAGGGTAAACATGCATATATATGCATGACATACAAAGGGGTAAACTTGCATATGTATGCATATCATACAAAGGTGTAAACTTGCACATGTTACTTGCATATAATCAAACACCAAACTTGCATAACATGTCATATATGAACTTGCATATAATCAAACACCAAACTTGCATAACATGTCATATATGAACTTGCATATAATCAAACACCAAACTTGCATAACATGTCATATACGAACTTGCATATAATCAAACACCAAACTTGCATAACATGTCATATACGAACTTGCATATAATCAAACACCAAACTTGCATAACATGTTGTCATAATGGATCAATGTTTATCATAGTGATTTGCATAACTAGCATCATGAACATATAGCATAAAACTTGCATAACTAACATCATGAGCACATAGCATATGATAACATAACTTGCATTGATCCACATTCATAACCATAACCTCATTACATCCTATCATAATTAGTTTAGCAATTGCTTGCTAAAGGCATAGAAACTCACAACTTGTTGATTAGCACTCCTATGAAGAAGATTAAGTTGCTAGAGTTGATTAGAAGTTGATTTGAGAAGCTATCTTCTTCTAAAATTTGATGGAGGCTCCTTCTAAGTTGCATTTTGACAGCATGATGACGTTGTATCTATTTTTAGTATGGATTAGGGTAGTCTTAGGGTGTATTTATAGATTTAGGATGTAGTTTAGGCCCTTAGATTAACCCTAGATTAGTTTAGAGCCATCAGATCTCGTCGCCAGCAACCAAACACAGCCCAAAACCTGACCAACTCACTCAAATGGTGCACCAGGCAAAACTGCCCAGCCACCTGTGTCGACTCCCAAGTCGACTGGGCAGTCGACTTGGGTCCAGTTGTGTCGACTCCCAAGTCGACTCCCCAGTCGACTTGGGGTGGCTGGCGGGAATTTTCCCGCTTAGCCCGCCTGGCCTGATTTTTGAATTTTGAACTTGAAATTTAAATCTGTTTTGAACTTGAATTTTTCTGAAAACTTCTTCGGGCCATAACTGGGTCATACGGACTCCGATTTACAAAAACTCAGACTCTATTTCGCGTATTTTTCCGAGACGAACGCAATGGCATAGCCCTTTTCCCCTGATTCAGATCTTAAAATTTAATTCTGCCCTGATTTATATTATAACAAGTTATTCAACATACGGGGTGTTACAGTAACGTTAGGACAATAATAATCAGCTCGCACCGTACTTGATTTTGTTATAATAATGCCAAGCTCAATGTGGTGCTAGAGTACCGGCTATTTTGCATTATTAGACCGACTCTTCGTGGTTTTATTATCTTTATTTACAACCAACTTTTGTAGTTCATGTGTAGGGAACTTGATTATTGCCCACATCATCTTTGTATTTTGATCCCCGGCCACAGACTTAATATGATGAATATACGCTACAAACCCATATTACAACCGTGATATGTCGGCTTTCAGTAATCATCGTTCATTAAAACTTTGTGTTTGCTTTACATATATACACTATATATATGCATATTTGTTTATCTTATCTCCAATTGTTTTACAAATATACGAGAGCTATGACGAGTAATATTTTCGTCTACCGATGTGATTTACATTTTCAATGTTCCATAATAATTTGTCCACAACTCAAATTTGAAAAATATATTTCTATTATAGTCCATTGAAAATTTTGTTTCTTCATCCCAAAAATCAACAAAAACTGTTTCGAATGCAATAGTGTTTTCCCTTCTCAAAAGTATGCTATTCTAATTTGTTAAATGTTGTAATATATTTTATGTATGAACAACAGATAATTTCGTGATTTGAACTATCAATATATTGTAATTGATATGGATGGTTAAGGGAATGAGAGTTGTGATTATTGATCCCATCATGTATGAATATAAGCAATAACAGTCGTCAATGGAAAAAGGTTAACGTGCATATTTGAACTATCATGTTAAAAAAGGCATTTGTCCTAACGAGTGCTTTGTTAACTTCTTTGACACCTAATGTTATATTTGTGCATGAGAAACCTTAAATAGTAATAAGGCACAATCGTGATCCAACTTATCAGTCACTTATATGTAACTAAGTCATATGATTTGTTTCCGTATGTTTAGAACTAAGATTCTGTCAAATGAATCATTCAATTTTCATCGGAGACAAATTAATATTATGCCGTACACTTAAATATGTATAAAAATTTGAAATATAGCCCAATTTTATGTCTACGCTATAAATTTATGATTTAAAATATCACCATATATCACCATTAATTTAGTGTTTGGAAGCTGCTTTAATGATAAACAAAACGTTTATATCAAATTATGGGTTTAGTCACTAATACAATTTCTATAATTATGAATAGAACATGAATTTCAAACTAGAAATTATGTCATAGTACCTCCGCACATACTAGAATTAGTTTGCAGGACAACTGTTTCTAATGTCAACTTTGTAGGACAGGCAACTGAACTTTCATTTTATTTAAGTATTTTGTTATTCATTTCAATTATTTTTCACGGTCAGATATATTTTTAAAACTTCCCAAATTACCCCTCTTCTTTTCTCTTTATCCGCTAAATCCAAACAACCATCTTTTTTTAATTCTTCTTGCACATTCTTCCCATTTTTCTGTCAAATGTTTAGGAATTCTTTTTGATGGTAGGCTACTTGTTCGATTTGATCCCTAAGCTGCTCGCTTGGTTGGAACCCTAAGAAGCTCCAAAAGTTCAATTTAAACGATGGGACTCCTTCACTTGTTCGATTTAAACTCTAGGTACGTTATTTTAGGATAACTGAATTTTCTTATTTTAGGAATCAATTCAGGTTTGTAATGTTATGATTTTTAAGTACGTTTCCTCAATAAAGTCCCTTCTTTAAAACTCATTTTGTACACAAATAAATTTCCTTAGCAACTCTCAGACACCTTCGGGATTGCATGAATGATTGATAATTATATGGACACTGATCATCTTGTATTTGATTGTCCAAGTACTAAGTTTTTTTTCTTCTTTTTTTGGTCAATGGCTCATGACAGTTAATGTTAAGTCCTTGTAAGCAAACATTATGTGCAATTTTCTAAATAAAATTCTTGTATTGAGAACAGATGTAGAAAGTAAACTTAACAGTCAATGGATTATGACAAAGGCATACTCCTTGAGCTTTCACAAAAATCATTACCTGTAAGTTTCCGCTTCATCTTGCACTTAACAGTCAATCAAAACTACCCACATCCCTGTTTTTCACATTAAACGAAATCCAGTATAATGTAGTTTTAGTATGCACCTCATACAAATTCTGTAAAAATCATGTGTTTTAATTGTTTCAAATTATAGGGGTGACAGTAAAAGTATGCACGTACGTGGATAATGCAATGAACGAAGATAAGACATTCTACACAGGCGAATTATTATTGTGAATAGCTGGCCAATTCGGTTGGAGTTTATTTATAAATCTATCTGTCTACACCTATGTAGTTTAATTTAGTCTCATGCAAAGCTATCAGTGATAACTTTTGAGAAAATAAGAATTTGGATATTGATCGCATTTTGCTACCAGTATTTAAATCCCTAACATTCCATGAAATTGTTGTCAATTGGATTTCTTTTGAGCCCCTTGTTGTTCTTTTAGGAGAAGC
The DNA here is from genome assembly GCA_030737875.1 of Allium sativum. Classification (NCBI taxonomy): domain Eukaryota; kingdom Viridiplantae; phylum Streptophyta; class Magnoliopsida; order Asparagales; family Amaryllidaceae; genus Allium; species Allium sativum. The sequence continues at coordinate 789,576,555 of CM060916.1, read as the reverse complement.
TATGGGAGTCTTTAAATTCTCATGCTTCTTGTTGTACTTTTCATTTGTCTTCAATAATAGGATACATTTTTATCATTCTTTTTAGAAGTTAGTAAGGCTATATTAGTTGCATACATAAGCCCTGATATTTACATCATATTAACAATCAGTTATCAGTAACCCAATTGCTTTGAGTATGTGGCTGCAAATCAGTTTATATGACCAATTACAATCTCAAAATAAAATAAAATCGATCAAATTCAACAACGTTTATCAATGTATACCCTTAAGACCTTTCCTTTTATTTCTGATTGATTGAATCAACCCAGGTGCTTCATCAGGAGTATAATCGTCATTTTGACTGATGAAGAATGGAGTGATAGTTCTTGTCCAATGTTGTGAATGATGCGGCACTTTTATGAAATTATTTTAATCTTGATGTCAATGTGATGCCGGGTGATGAAGATGCTCCATCGTATAGTGAAACATATCCATTTTTATCGTCAAAGCTCTCTCCAAGAGGTACATCATCAGCATTTACATCACCTACCACTTCCAAAGCTTCAAGCATGATGCTAGTAGAGCCTCTGATTATTAGTACCATTAAAAACTACTATTGCAGTTGTAGCTGTCAAAATTATTTTCCCATGTCCATCAGGAAGATCATGTACAGATTGTAAAGCAAGGGAAAAAGCCATAGCGCCATTTAGTCCATTGTACCAAAGGGCCCTCTGATGCTTCAACGGTATTTGTCGATCCGCTGGTTGCACCAAATTGACCAAATAACCATAAGTAATCACATGTGCAACCCTTGCAACTCCTATGAAGAGAATGAAGAAAAAGACAAAGCCAGTGTGTGACCAGCTGTGTTTCCATGGCTATGTCAAACCCCATATATATGAAAACAAATGTTTCTGCCAGTGAAGATATCAAGTGGAAAAACCCAGCAGTGAACCATTGAGAATCCTCTGACAGATTTGAATATGTATACCGTTTCATTACGATTCCCGTGAACAATATGACACTATACCACACATTCCAACACCCTCTACTAGCATGTACGAAAAATAGGGGAAGAGCAAAAAGAGGCAATAGTCCAAATTATGAAGATTTTTTGTATCTAATCCATCATACTTAATAGCAATGCTGATGTGAATCTAACTCTTACACTGATGACATTGTTATGTATAATGAAATGGCCATAGCATCATGTAGAACAGATTCTCCAAATACCAAGGCACAAAGGTTTGTATCAGTGCCTAGTTCCTGGAATATTGATAAGATGGTAACTAGGTCAGTTGCTGATATAAGAGCAGCAAACATAAGGCATTCCACCAACGATAATTTATACATGTGAAGCATCACGCCACCAAGATAAATCAAAATGCTTGTCACATCATAGCAAGACTGTACCAAGAAAATAGATAATGTGACAATAGCTCCAAAATTTGAAAAGAACAGTTTCGGCTCTAAGCTAAATCCAGATTGAAATATGATTGGTGGTAATAAGAACAAAAAGAAAAAACTCTTCATGGAAGTTGAACCACTTCCTTGTATTCTCCTCTGTGTTAGATATATTGGCAAGTCCCCCAACAATTAAACCAATAAGCAAATACGCGCTTGCTTCGGGTAAATACTAAACTTTGTGGCTGCGAAGCACGTGACCCAGAACAAAGGCGAGCACAAGCATCAAAATCTGTAGCAGTGTTCCAACCCGAGCCGCTTGCTGCTCCTTACTAGGTGGTGACACCACCTATGGCTGCAGTGCCGTCGTATTCAGTCCCAACATCGGCGTAAATACCAAACTTTTTTCTAAGGTCCTCTTTGTGAAGTTTGATTATAGTTTACGCGATTATGAACCATTTTTATCACTTTATTCCTTACTTCCCACTTCGGTGATTTGCTAGTCAACTTTGTGTACGAAAATGTCTGCTTCATCCACTGAAGTGTCAGATAAGTCATCCACTGTCTTATGTATTCCTTTTGCAGGCTGTTGCTAAAATGATTCCACATGTGATTTTGCAGGAGTGGCGCTGGTAACTGGTTCTGAACCAGAGGGTTAAGGAATGTTTGAAGTTGAAGTGCTTTCAATGTTTGAACTAGTAGATAGGCAGTTGAATGGGTTAGAAATTTGTACAGCCGCTTTTCATTTGTTCAACGTTTGAGAATTTGTACATGTATTAGCAGGTATTCTATTTTGAGCATTTGATTTTGTACTGACAGTTCGATCACTTGTATGCAATGGGTTTGCAGTTTGTCTATCTAGGTTATCCACCTTTTTTTTCTGTCAAGTTTTTGTAAATTGGATATTACAATTTTTAGTATTGTGGCCTAACACTCGACGGTTTGCATAAGGAATTGGCTTGTCTTCATATGAGACTTGTATTTCTACTATTAATCTGTCATAGACTATTCCCTGAATCACTGTAAGGTACTGAAATATAGTGTTTACTTTAACTAGAACACGAGCTGTATTATTATCCATACGAGCTGGTTTCCCCAGCATACTAGCTATTATGACAATAGCGTCAGGATTCCAATAATCCGAACTTAGATCGTTTAAGCACACCCAAATAGGAATTGTAGTAAAATAATCACTAGATAATAATATGCCCGGTTAACAGAGTTTCATAATAACCATTCGTGAATTGAAAGTAAACAGACTAGTGGTTGGAATTCGAACACAATCTGTTTCAGGAGAAAAATGAATAGCAGTTAAACTATTTTGGTCATAAAACAGCTTAGAATTACCTATAGGCTTGAATTGAAAGTATGCACATACGCGTTTTAATGGGCTTGCTTAAGTGTTCAGTTATTTGTTTAGTTATGGTTTGAGGGTTTCAGTTATATGTCATGGTCGTGGTTATAAGCTCAGTTTAACGTTTGGTTATGGGGTCGGTTAGACTTAGTTTAGCAATTGGTTATGGGCTCGGTTACAAGCTCAGTTTGGTGTTTTATTATAGTTTTGGTTGTATTCAATTATCAGTTCCGTTACAAGTTACTTATAAAGTAAGTTTGATCATACACTTGGTTATGACTTTGGTAAATTTTAAACTATAAAATATATAATAAAATTATAAAATATAAACCACTATTATAAAATGTAGAATTCAAAATATAAAACGTTGAACATAAAATATAATTAAGTAAAAAGTTAAATCAACAATTAATATATGTTGAATACGATCTTCATTGAATGTTCGGTTATGTCCTTGTTTATAGACTTGGTTATGGCTTAGCTATGGCCTTGGTAACATTTTCAATTATATGTTCAATTATGGTCTCTAATATGTGCTTGGTTATGGGATTAGTAATTAGTTAGGTTAAAGAGTTGGTTAAGGGTTCAGTTATGATTTTGACTATCAGTTCGATTATAGGCTTGGTTAAGAGTCCAATTATGATTCTGTTATTTGCTAGCTTACAAGTTTGATTATGGGTTTTCTTAAGTGCTCAAATATTTACTCAGTTATGAGTTTAGTTAACGGTTTCAGTTATATGTTATGGTCATGATTACATGCTCAATCTATACGTTTGGTTAAGGGTTCATTTTCAGCTTGGTTATGTGCTAAGTTATGTGTATTTTGGGCAAATCCAGCCAGTTTTATTGTAGACCGTACCACGTTTTCATTATAACAAGTAATAAATACAAAATATACCAGGAGATAGGTTAATTGTCTATTTGCTACAATCATGATATGCCTTTATTACTACTTAACCTGTGTTCTATCACCACGTAGGGTGAGATTAGTTACAAAAATAGTTACAAAGCATTCAAAAATTACAACACATTACACATTGTAGATGACATTAGATGATGGCTGCAAGCATTGTAGATAACAAAGCATTCAAAATTACGAAGTATAAAATTCAGATTATAAAATATAAACTGCAAATTATAAAATATAAAACATAGAACATAAAATGTATGATATAAAGTAAAATTAACCTAAATGCTAAATCAACAAATAATATATCTTGGTTATGGCCTCTATTGAATATTCGGTTATGTCCTTGTTTATGAGCTTGACTATGGGTCTAATTTTGGCTTAAGATATATATTCAGCTATATGTTCGATTATGAGTTTGATTATGAGCTCTATTATGAGTTCGATAATGAGTTTAGTTATGAACTCATTTATGAGCTAAGTTATTATCTTGATTGAATGTTTGGTTATATTCTTGTCTATGGTTCCGGTTATTGGTTTGGTTAAGAACTCGGTCATAGTTTCGGTTTTATGATCAGTTTTGGGCTCGGCTATAGCCTTAGATATGGGCTCGATTATTAAATAGGTTATCAGGTTGGTTAAGGCCTCGTTATGATTTTGGTTACGAATTTGGTTAAGGGCTTGGTTATTACCAATAACCATGCCCATAACCGAGATATAAACCCAGTTCATAATTGATATAATAAATGAGCTCACAACGATGATCATAATTGGATTCATAACCAAACCTTTAAACTAGTCCATAACTGAGCCCATGACTGAGAACATAACTGAGCCAAAACCAAACCCATAGCTGATCCCATAACCAATCCCATAACCGAGTCTATAATCGAGCCTATAACCGAGACCATAACCGAGCTCATAATTGAGATCATAACCAAACCTTTAACCTGGTCTATATTCGAACCCATAACCGAGCACATAACCAAACCCATAACTGATCCTATAACCGATCTCTTAAACAGGCTTGTAATTGAGTTTAAAACTATTCTCTAAATCCAGGTTATGATCTAGCTTGTAACTGAAATTAGTTATACCTTATTCGTATTTTATTTTTTATATTCTATACTTTATATTTTATTTTTTATATTTCATACTTTATATTTTATACTTTATACTTTATATTATATATTTTATATTTCACCCATAATTTTTTCCATAACCGATCCAATAACGAAGGTCATAACCGAGATTTAAACCTGGCTCATAGCTGAGGTAATAAACTAGCTCATAACCACGGTCATAATTGTGGTTATAAACAAACCTTTAACCTAGCCCATAACCAAGCCAAAACCAAACTCATAACTGATCCCATAACCAAGCCCATAACCGAGCCCATAACCGAGCACATAACCGAGCCAAAACCAAACCCAAACCCATAACTGATCCCATATCCAATCACGTAACCAAGTCCAAATCGAGCCCATAATCGAGACCATAACCGAGCTCGTAATTGAGATCATAACCAAACCTTTAACCTGGTCTATAACCGAGCCCATAACCAAGCACATAACCAAACCAAAATCAAACCCGTAACTGATCCTATAACCAAGTCCATAACTGAGCTCTTAAACAAGCTTGTAATTGAATATCAAACTAAGCTCTAAATCGAGGTTATAATCTAACTTGTAACCGAAATTAATTACTTATATTTTATTTTTTATATTTTATACTTTATACTTTATACTTTATATTTTATATCTTATATTTTATACTTTATACTTTATATTTTTTTATTTTATATTTTCTAATTCAGCTTTTATTCCATAGCCCATAATCAAGACCATAACCGAGCCAAAACTAAACCCATAACTTATCCTATAACCGAGCTCTTAAACAAGCTTGTAATTGAATTTATAACAGAGGTCTTAATAAAGATTCTGATCTACTTGTAACTGAAATTAGTTATTTATATTTATTTATATTTTATATTTTATTTTTTATATTTTATATTTTATACTTTATATTTTATTTTTTATTTTTTATACTTTATATTTTATATTTTATATTTCATACTTTATACTTTATTTTTTACCCATAATTTTTTCCATAAGCAATCCAATAACGAAGGTCATAACCGAGATCTAAACCTAGCTCATAACTGAAGTAATGAATGAGCTCATAACCACAGTCATAATTGTGGTTATAACCAAACCTTTAACCTATCCCATAACCGAGCCAAAACCAAACTCATAACTGATTCCATAACCAAGCTCATAACCGAGCCCATAACCGAGCATATAATCGAGCCAAAACAAAACCCATAACTGGTCTCATAACCAGTCCCATAACCAAGTCCATAATCGAGCCCATAACTGAGACCATAACCGAGCTCATAATTGAGGTCATAACCAAACCTTTAACCTGGCCCATAACCGAGCACATAACCAAACTAAAACCAAACCCAACCCATAACCGAGCTCTTAAACAAGCATGTAATTGAATTTAAAACTGAGCTCTAAATCAAGGTTATAATCTAGCTCGTAACCGAAATTAATTATTTATGTTTTATAGTTTATAATTTATATTTTATACTTTTTATTTTCTAATTTAGTTTTTTTTCATAACTGATCCAATAATCGAGGCCATAACCGAGATCTAAACCTAGCTCTTAATTGAGGTAATAACCGAGCTCATTACCGTAGTCATAATTGAGGTCATAACCAAATATTTAACATAGCTCATAATCAAGACCATAACCGAGCAAAAACTAAACCCACAACTTTTCCTATAACTGAGTTCTTAAACAAGCTTGTAATTGAATTTATAACCATAGTCTTAATCAAGGTTATGATCTACCTTTTAACTGAAATTGGTTATTTATATTTTATTTTTTGTTTTTTATACTTTATATTTTATAATTTATAATTTATAATGTATATTTTCTAATTTAGAATTTTATCCATAACCGAAGGCCATAATCAAGATCTAAACCTAGCTCATAACTGAGGTAATAAACGAGCTCATAACCACAGTCAAAATTGTGCTTATTATCAAACCTTAACCTAGCCCATAACCGAGAAAAAAACAAACTCATAATTGATCCCATAACCAAGCTCATGACCGAGCTCTTAAACAAGTTTGTAATTGAATTTATAAGTGAGCTCTTAACCGAGGTTATGATTTAGCTTGTAACCGAAATTATTTATTTATAATTTATTTTTATTTTTTATTTTCTAATTTAGCTTTTATTTCACAACCGATCCAATAACCAAGCCTATAACCGAGACCTAAACCTAGTTCGTAATAGAGGTAATAAATGAGCTCATAACCATGATCATAATTGAAGTCATGCCAAACCTTTAAACTAGTCCATAATTGATTCTATAACCGAGCCCATAACCGAGACCATAACCGAGCTTATAATTGAGGTCATATCCAAACCTTTAACCTGGTCCATAACCGAGAAAATAATCAAACCAAAACCAAACCCATAACCGATCCTATAACCGAGCTCTTAAACAAGCTTTTAATTAAATTTAAAACTGAGCTCTAAATTGGGGTTATGATCTAGCTTTTAACCAAAATAAATTATTTATATTTTATTCATATTTTATATTTTAGTTTTTTTATTTAACATTTTATATTTTATACTTTATACTTTATATTTCATATTTTCTAATTTTGCTTTTATTCCATAACCGATCCAATACCGAGATCTAAACCTAGCTTATAACTGTGGTAATAATCGAGCTCATAACCACAGTCATAATTGAGGTCATAACCAAACCTTTAACCTTGCCTATAACCAAGACCATAACCGAGACAAAACTAAACCCATAACTTATCCCATGACCGACTCTTAAATAAGCTTGTAATTGAATTTATAACTGAGGTATTAATCAAGGTTACGATCTACCATGTAACCGAAATCAGTTATTTATATTATATATATATATAATTTATAATTTATACTTTATATTATATATTTTATACTTCATACTTTATATTTTATATTTTCTAATTTAGCTTTTATTCCATAACCGATCCAATAACCGAGCACATAACCGTGATCTAATGCTAGTTCATAACTAAGGAAATAACCAAGTATATAACCACAGTCATAATTGTGGTCATAACCAAACCTTTAGCCTAGCCCATAACCAAGACAACAACCGAACCCATATCCTAGCCCGTAACGTATCCGATAACCGAGTCCACAACTGAGCCCATAACGTAATCCATAATGTATCCCATAACCGATCCCATAACCGAGCTCTTAACTTCTAACTGAAGCAATGACCGAGCTCTTAATCGAGATTATAACTAAGATCATAACCTAAATCTGTAATTGAACATATTTCCCATAACCAAGGTAAAAAACTAGCTCGTATCCAATTTATTTATTTTTATTTTATTCATATTTTATATGTTATTTTTTATACTTTATATTTTATAGTTTAGCTTTTATTTCTTAACCGATCCAATAACCGAGCTCGTAACCGAGCCCATAATCGAGAACTAAACCTAGCTTATAAATAAGGTAATAATCGAGCTCATAATCACGATCATAATTGAGGTCATAACCAAACCTTTAAACGAGACCATAACCGAGCCAAAACTAAACCACAACCAAGCCTATAATTGATCCCATAACCGAAGCAGTAACTGAGATCTATATTGTAGCTCATAACTTAGGTAATAACCAAGCTCATAATTAAGGTCATAACCGAGCCCATAACATAGTTTATAACCGAGCTCATAAACGATCCCATAACCAAGCCCATAAACGAGCTCATAACCAAGCTCTTAACCAAGATCATAAACTCCTCCGTAGTTGAAATTATTTATTTTCATTTTATTTATATTTTTTACTTTATTTTTTATACTTTATATTTAATATTTTATATTTATATTTTTATTTTATACTTTATATTTTATATTTTATACTGTATACTTCATATTTTATATTTTCTAATTTAGAATTTTTTCCATAACCGATCCAATAACCTAGGACATAACTGAGATCTAAACTTAGCTCATAAATGAAGTAGTAACCTAGCTAAAAACCATGGTCATAATTGTGGTTGTAACCAAACCTTTAACCTAGCCCATAACCAAGCCAAAATCAAACCTATAACTGATCCCATAACCGAGCTCTTAAACAAGTTTGTAAGTGAATTTATAACTGAACTCTTAACTGGATTTTCTTGCTGTTTCTATAATCAAAGTCATAACTAATCCCAAAACAAGGGTCATAATTTATCCTTTAACCAAATCCATAAATGAAGTCATAATTGAGCTCATAACAAAACCAATAAATGGACGTTTTACTAGTAAAAAGTCTATAAGCAAAGTCATAACCAAACACATTACCCATAACCAAAATCATGGCCAACCATATAACCGAGCCTATAATTGAAATTATTTATTATATAACCTATTTATATTTTTTATATTCTATATTTTATAATTTTTATTTTATCTTTTATTTTATCTTTTATTTTAGTATTTGTAGTTTATGACTTATAATTTAAATTGTGTTCATAACTAAGCCCATAATCAAACATAAACCCCATAACCTTGTTCTTAACAAAGATTATAACCAACATACTAACCTAGGTAATAACCAAGCCTGTAGTCAGACCATAACTGAACATAACACCTATAACCTCCATGGTAAAAGGGCCCATAATCGAGTCCTTTAATCAAGTCCTTAACCAAGACCATAATTTAACATAATACCAATAACAATAGTTTATTTTATAATTATAACTTATTTATTTTCATTTATTTTTAATTACATTTTATATTCTTAATTATACATTTTATTTTGTACTTTTTACATTTTCAAATTATGTTTTGTATTTTTATATTTTATGTTTTATATTTTATGTTTTATTTTTTAAACATAGCTTTTATATTTATTATTTTATTATGTGTATTACATGACTTACACTTAAAATGCATGTCTTTTACGTGTCATAGGTATCCGATTAGGCCTTGTGTCTGGATGACATTTACGTGTCATAGGTACTCCATCGGTTAAATAATCCCTACTAGGTACAGATTCGTTGTTGAAGTACCCGATCAGGACTTGCGTCCGGATGTCTTTTACGTGTCATAGGTACCCGATTAGGCCTTGCGTTTGGATGTTTAATCATAGGTACACGCTCGTTTAATCAATCCTTACTGGGTGTAGAATTGTTGTCGAATTACCCGATTAGGCCTTGCATCCTAATGACTTTAACGTGTCATATGTAGTCTTTTGGTTAATTAATCCTTACTGGGTGTAGAATTATTGATGATTCACTCGATTATTGGTTGTGTCCGGATGTCTTTTAAATGTCATAGGTACCCAATTAGGCCTTGTGTCCAAACGTGTTTAATGTGTCATAGGTACCCGCTTGGTTAACTAATTCTTATTGGGCGCAGAATCGTTGCTGGAGTACTCAATTAGGCCTTGCGTGCACAAGTCTTTTATGTGTCATGGGTTCTCGCTCGGTTAATTAATTCCTATTGGGTGCAGAATCGTTGCTGGAGTATCCGATTAGGCCTTGCATGTGGAAATGTTTTACGTGTCATAGGTACCTAATTAGGCCTTGCATGCAGAAGTCTTTTACGTGTCACGAGTACCAACTCGGTTAACTAATTCCTACTGGGTGCACAATTGTTGCTGGAGTAATCGATTAGGCCTTGTGTGCAGAAGTGTTTTACGTGTCATAAGCATTAGATTATGTCTTACGTGCAGAAGCCTTTTACGTGTCACAGGTACTTGCTCGGCTAACTAATTCCTACTGGGTGCGCAATCGTTGCTGGAGTACAAGATTAGGCCTTGCGTGAGGAAGTCTTTTACGTGTCATGGGTGCCCTCTCGGTTAACTAATTCCTACTAGGTGCAAAATCATTGTCGGAGTACCTGATTAGGCCTTGTGTTTGGAAGTGTTTTACGTGTCATAGGTACCCGATTAGGCCTTGCGTGCGTAATTCTTTTACGTGTCACCGTTACCCGCTCGGTTAACTAATTCCTACTGGGTGCAAAATTGTTGATGGAGTACCCGATTAGGCCTTGCGTGCGGAAGTCTTTTACGTGTCATAGGTAACCGATAAAGCCTTGCATGCATAAGTCTTTCATGTGTCACCGGTAACCGCTCGGTTAACTAATTCCTACGGGGTGCAGAATCGTTGATGGAGTACCCGATTAGGCCTTGCGTGTGGAATTCTTTTACATGTCATAGGTACCCGATTAGGCCATGCGTGCATAAGTCTTTTACATGCCATCGGTACCCGCTCGGTTAACTAATTCCTACTGGGTGCAGAATCATTGTTGGAGTACCTGATTAGGCCTTGCGTGCGGAATCCTTTTACATTTCATAGGTACCCGATTAGGCCTTGCGAGCGTAGTCTTTTACATGTCACCGGTACCCGCTCGGTTAACTAATTCTTACTAGATGTAGAATCGTTGATAGAGTACCTGATTAGGCCCTGCGTGCGGGAGTCTTTTGTGTGTCATAGGTACCCGATCAGGCCTTGCGTGCATAAGTCTTTTACGTGTCACCGGTACCCGCACGGTTAACTAATTCCTGGGTGTAGAATCATTGATGGAGTACCCGATTAGGCCTTGCACGCGGAAGTCTTTTACGTGTCATAGGTACCCGATTAGGCCTTGTGTGCATAAGCCTTTTACCTGTCACCGGTACCCGCTCGGTTAACTAATTCCGACCGGGTGCAAAATCATTGATGGCGTACCCGATTAGGCCCTGCGTGCGGAAGCCTTTTACGTGTCATAGGTGCCCGATTAGTCCTTATATGCGTAAGTCTTTTATGTGTCACCGGTACCCGCTCGGCTAACTAATTCCTACTGGGTGTAGAATTGTTGATGGAATACCCGATTAGGCCTTGCGTGCGGAAGTCTTTTACGTGTCATAGGTACCCGATTAGGCCTTGCATGCGCAAGACTTTTACGTGTCAATGGTACCCGCTCGGTTAACTAATTCCTACTGGGTGCAAAATAATTGGTGGAGTACCCGATAGGTACCCGATTAGGGTTTGTGTGCGTAAGTCTTTTACTTGTCACCGGTACCTACTCGGTTAACTAATTCCTACTGGGCGCGGAATTGTTGATGGAGTACCCGATTAGGCCTTGTGTGCGGAAGTCTTTTACATGTCATAGGTACTCGATTAGGCCTTGCATGCGTAAGTCTTTTACGTGTCATAGCTACCCGATCAGGCCTTGCATGCGTAAGTCTTTCACGTGTTATTGGTACCCGCTCGGTTAACTAATTCCTAATAGGTGCAGAATCATTGATGGAGTATCCTATTAGGCCTTGCGTGCGGAAGTCTTTTACGTGTCATAGGTACCCGATTAAGCCTTGCATGCATAAGACTTTTACGTATCATCGGTACCCGCTCGGTTAATTGATTCCTACTGGGTGCAGAATCATTGATGGAGTACCCGATTAGGCCTTGCTTGCGGAATTCTTTTACGTGTCATAGGTACCTGATTAGGCCTTGCGTGCGTAAGTCTTTTACATGTCACCGGTGCCCGCTTGGTTAACTAATTGCTACTGGGTGCAGAATCGTTGATGGAGTACCCGATTAGGCCTTGCGTGCAGAAGTCTTTTACGTGTCATAGGTAGCCGATTAGTCCTTGCGTGCGTAAGTATTTTACGTGTCGCCGATACCCGCTCGGTTAACTTATTCCTACTGGATGTAGAATCGTTGATGGAGTACCCGATTAGGCCTCACGTGCGGAAGTCTTTTGTGTGTCATTAGTACCCGATTAGGCCTTGCGTGCGTAAGTCTTTTACGTGTCACCAGTACCCGCTCGGTTAACTAATTCCTATTGGGTGCAGAATCGTTGATGGAGTACCCAATTAGGCCTTGCATGTGAAAGTGTTTTGCGTGTCATATGTACCCGATCAGGCCTTGCGTGCATAAGTCTTTTACGTGTCACCGGTACCCGCTCAGTTAACTAATTCCTACTGGGTGCAAAATCATTGATGGAGTACCCGATTAGGCCTTGCGTGCGGAAGTCTTTTATATGTCATAGGTACTCGATTAGGCCTTGCGTGCGTAAATCTCTTACGTGTCACCGGTTCCCGCTCGGTTAATAATTCCTACTGGGTGTAGAATTGTTGATGGAATACCCGATTTGGCCTTGCGTGCAGAAGTCTTTTACGTGTCATAGGTACCCGATTAGGCCTTGCGTGCATATAAGTCTTTTACGTGTCAATGGTACCCGCTCGGTTAAGTAATTTCTACTGGGTGCAATATCGTTGATGGAGTACCCGATTAGTCCTTGCGTACGGAAGACTTTTACGTGTCATAGGTACCCGATTAGGCCTTGTGTGCGTAAGACTTTTATTGTCACCAGAACAAACTCGGTTAACTAATTCCTACTGGGTCCAGAATTGTTGATGGAGTACCCGATTAGGCCTTGCGTGCGGAAGTCTTTTACATGTCATAGGTACCTGATTAGGCCTTGCGTGCATAAGTCTTTTACGTGTCACCGGTACCCGATCAGGCCTGCGTGCGTAAGTTTTTCACATATCACTGGTACCCGTTCGGTTAACTAATTCCTACTGGGTGCAGAATCATTGATGGAGAACCCGATTAGGCCTTGCGTGCGGAAGTCTTTTACGTGTCATAGGTACCCGATTAAGCCTTGCATGCGGAAGTCTTTTACGTGTCATTAGTACCCGCTCGGTTAACTAATTCCTACTGGGTGAAGAATCGTTGATGGAGTACCAGATTAGGCCTTGCGTGCGGAAGTATTTTACGTGTCATAGGTACCTGATTAGGCCTTGCATGCGTAAGTCTTTTACATGTCACCGGTACACGCTCGGTTAACTAATTCCTACTGGGTGCAAAATCGTTGATGGAGTACCCGATTAGGCCTTGCGTGCGGAAGTCTTTTACGTGTCATAGGTACCCGATTAGGCCTTGCGTGCGTAAGTATTTTACGTGTCATCGGTACCCGCTCGGTTCCTACTGGGTGCAAAATCGTTGATGTAGTACCCGATTAGACCTCGCATGCGGAGGTCTTTTGTTTGTCATAAGTACCCGATCAGGCCTTGCATGCGTAAGTATTTTACATGTCACCAATACCCGCTCGGTTAACTAATTCCTATTGGGTGCAGAATCGTTGATGGAGTACCCGATTAGGCCTTGCGTGCGAAAGTCTTTTGCGTGTCATGGTTACCCGATCAGGCCTTGCGTGCATAAGTCTTTTACGTGTCACCGGTACATGCTCGGTTAAAAAATTGCTAGGTGCAGAATCGTTGATGGATTACCCAATTAGGCCTTGCGTGCGGAAGTATTTTATGTGTCATAGGTACCCGATTAGGCCTTCCGTGCGTAAGTCTTTTACGTGTCACCGGTACCTGCTATGTTAACTAATTCCTCATGGGTGCAAAATCGTTGATGGCGTAATTCGGCCTTGCGTGCGAAAGTATTTTACGTGTCATAGGTACCCGATTAGGGCTCGCGTACGTAAGTCTTTTACGTGTCACCGGTACCCGCTCGGTTAACTAATTCCTACTGGGTGCAGAATCGTTGATGGAGTACGCGATTAGGCCTTGCGTGCGGAAGTCTTTTACATGTCATAGGTACCCGATTAGGCCTTCCGTGCGTAAGTCTTTTACGTGTCACCGGTACCCGATCGGTTAACTAATTCCTACTGGGTGCAGAATCGTTGATGGAGTACCCGGTTAGACCTTGCATGCGGAAGTTTTTTACGTGTCATAGGTACCCGATTAGGCCTTGCGTGCGTAAGTCTGTTACGTGTCACCGGTACCCGCTCGGTTAATTTATTCCTACTGGGTGCAGAATTGTTGATTGAGTACCCTATTAGGCCTTACGTGTACCCGATTAGGCCTTGCGTGCGTAAGTCTTTTACGTGTCACCGGTACTCGCTCGGTTAACTAATTCCTACTGGGTGCAGAATCGTTGATGGAGTACTCGATTAGGCCTTGCATGTGGAAGTCTTTTACGTGTCATATGTACTCGATTAGGCCTTGCGTGCGTAAGTCTTTTACGTGTCACTGGTATCCGCTCGATTAACCAATTCCTACTGGGTGCAAAATTGTTGATGGAGTCCCGGATTAGGCCTTTCGTGCGGAAGTCTTTTACGTGCCTTAGGTACCAGATTAGGCCTTGCGTGCGTAAGTCTTTTACGTGTCACTGGTACCTGCTCGATTAACTAATTCATACTGGGTGCAGAGTCATTGATGGAGTACCCGATTAGGCCTTAAACATAGCCGAGCCCATAAACATGTACATAAATGCAACCCATAACCAAGCCAAAACTAAACACATAACTTATCCTATAACCAAGCTCAAAATCGGGCTCTTAAACAAGCTTGCAATTGAATTTATAACTGAGCTCTTAATCAAAGTTATGATCTAGCTTGTAACTAAAATTAGTTATTTATATTTTATTAATATTTTATATTTGTACTTTATATTTTATAATTTAGCATTTTTTACATAAATTAGGTAATAACTGATCAGCTTATAACCACGGTCATGATTGAGGTCATAACTAAACCTTTAACCTAGCCTATAACCGAACTTATAACCAAGTCCATAACCGAGTCCACAACTGAGCCCATAACCAATCACATAACCGAGACCCTTCGCATAACAGAGTCCATAACCGAGCCCATAATCGAGCTCATAACCACGACCCTAACTGAGCCCATAATCGAGATCCTTCACATAACCAATCACAAAACCGGGTCCATAACCGAGCCCATAACCGAATCCATAATTGAGCCCACAACAGATACCCTTCATATAATCGAGTCCATAACCAAGCCCATAATCGAGCAAATAACCAAAACCCTAACCGAGCTCATAATTGAGGTCTTAACCAAACTTCTAATCAAGCTCATAATTTATATTTTATAATTTTTACTTTATGTTTTATACTTTATACTTTATATTTTATACTTTGTACTTTATATTATATAATTTGTAATATATAGTTTATATTTTATATTTAATAATTAATATTTTTTATTTGATATATTTTTTCTTTTTTATTTTCTAATTTAGCCTATATTCCATAACCGATGGAATAACCTAGCCCATAACCAGAATCTAAATCTAGGCCATAACGGAACCCATAATCACGGTCATAACTGTGGTCATAACCAAACACATAACTGGGTTCTTAAACAAGCTTGCAATTGAATTTATAACTAAGCTCTTAATCAAAGTTATGATCTAGCTTTTAACTGAAATTAGTTATTTATATTTTATTAATATTTTATATTTATAGTTTATATTTTATAATTTAGCATTTATTACATAAATTATGCAATAATTGAGCTTATAACCACGGTCGTGATTGAGGTCATAACCAAACCTTAACCTAACCCACAATCGAACACATATCCAAGTCTATAACCGAGTCCACAACCGAGCCCATAACCAATCACAAAACCGAGACCTTTCGCATAACAGAGTCCACAACCGAGCTCATAACCAAGACCCTAATTGAGCCTATAATCGAGACCATTCAGATAATCGATTACATAACCATGTCCATAACTGAATCCATAATTGAGCCCAACCGAGACCCTTCATATAACCGAGTCCATAACCAAACCCATAACCGAGCCAGTAACCAAAACCCTAACTGAGCTCATAATTGAGGTCTTAACCAAACCTCTAATCAACCTTATAATTTATATTTTATAATTTATACTTTATGTTTTATACTTTATACTTTATACTTTGTACTTTATATTATATAATTTGTAATATATACATTATAGTTTATATTTAATAATTAAAACTTTACATTTTTTTATACTGTATATTTTTTATTTTCTAATTTAGCTTATATTCCGTAACCGATGGAATAACCGAGCCCGTAACCAAGATCTAAACCTAGCCCATAACTGAACCCATAATCATGATCAAAACTTAGTTCATAACCAAACCTTTAAAGTAGGTCATAACCGAGATCGTAATCGAACCCATAACCGATCACATGTCCGTAACCAAGGCCTAAACGGAGTCCATAACTGAGCCCATAACCGAGACCCTTCACATAACCGAGTCCATAACTGAATTCATAATTGAACCCATAACTGAGATCCTTCATATAATCGAGTCCATAACCGAGCTAATAACCAAAACCCTAACTGAGCTCATATTCAGGTCTTAACCAAACCTCTAATCAAGCTCATAATTTATATTTCATACTTTATAATTTATACTTTATACTTTCTATTTTATACTTTGTATTTTATACTTTACATTTTATACTTTGTACTTTATATTATATAATTTGTAATATTACTTTATATTTTATATCTAATAATTAATATTTTTATTTTTTATTTTCTATTTTCTAATTTATATTTTATACTAGGTCATAACCAAACTTTTAAACTAGGTCATAACCGAGACCGTAACCGATCACATGTCCATAACCGAGGCCATAACTGAGAACATGACCGAGCCTATAATCGAGACTCTTCACATAACCGAGTCCATAACCGAACCTATAATCGAGCTCATAATTTATAATTTATAATTTATATTTTATGCTTTATACTTTATATTTTATACTTTATATTCTGTATTTTATAAATTATATTTATTTTTATAATTCTTAATTTATAATTTATATTTTATATTTTATACTTTATATTTTATATTTTATACTTTATGTTTTATACTTTATACTTTATGTTTTATACTTTATATTTTATATTTTGTACTTTATATTTTATATTTTGTAATTTATATTTTATACTTTGTAATTATAGCCTATAACTGAGCCCATAAACATGTTCATAATTGTAGACCATAACCGACAATATAACTGAGCCAAAACTAAACACATAACTTATCCTATAACCAAGTCCATAACCGGGCTCTTAAACAAGCTTATAATTGAATTTATAACTGAGCACTTAATCAAAGTTTCGATCTAGCTTGTAACCGAAATTAGTTATTTATATTTTATTAATATTTTTTATTTTAGCATTTTTACATAAATTAAATAATAACTGAGCTTATAACCACGGTTATGGTTAAGGTCATAACCAAACCTTTAACCCTTGACCGAACTCATAACCAATCACATAACCGAGCCCGTGACCAATCACATAACTGAACCCTTCACATAATCGAACCCTTCACATAATCAAGCTCAAAACCTAGCTCATAACCGTGACCCTAACTGAGCCTATTGTCAAGACCCTTCACATAACCAATCATATAAACGAGCCCATAACTGAATCTATAACTAAGCCCATAACTAAGACCCTTCACATAACCGATTCCATAACCCAGCACAGAGCTCATAATCGAGTCCATAACCAAGCCAATCACCGAGACACTTCACATAGCCAATCACATAATTGAGCCCGTAACCGAGCCCATAACCGAATTCGTAATTGAGCCCATAACCGAGACCCTTCATATAACCGAGTCCATATCCGAGCCCATAACCGAGTCAATAAGCAAAAGCCTAACTGAGATCATAATTGAGGTCTTAACCTAACCTCTAATCAAGCTCATAATTTATATTTTATACTTTATATTTTATACTTTATACTTTGTATTTTATGCTTTGTACTTTATATTATTTTTTTGAAAACAAAAATGTGTGATCTTCTAAAAAGAAGAGAGCACACATATATAAAAAAATAAAAAGGATACAATGTCCAATACAAACCCAAAAGGAGACAGAAGAAATATAGACACGATAATAAGAATGTAAAGGAAAGTAGATAAATGAGCTCCGGATAAACCACCGCCCATCATACTTCAATATAGAATTCCGGCAAAGCCACCACCCGATATTGAAGTATATCTACTCCAATACAAAAGCTATACACTCCAAACAAAATACATCATATAGGGTAACAGAACACCCCGAAAATACTCAAACACCACACCCACAAAAAGAACCAATGCTAATGCAATCGCCAATCCTGACAGCTATCCCCAAAGCTCCACAGCTAAATCACCCACCTGAAATCTAAAAGAAACTGGGCAAACTATTAGCAATCAACACATATATATATATATATGAGTATATGCGTATATAAATATATATATATTAGAATATATATATATATAGGAATATATCCATACGTATATGTGCAAAAAAGAAAAAGATAAAATAAAAGAAGACAAACAAGCAACAACAAGAAGAAATTAACAACAAAGACGATATCTATTACCTCTAAAACAACTAACAATTCTAATAATTGATATTTTAGATTATATACTTTATATTTTATATTATATAATTTGTACTTTATATTATATAATTTGTAATATATACTTTATATTTTAGATTTAGTAATTGATATTTTTTATTTTTTAATTTCTAATTTATCTTATATTCCATAACCGAGGGAATAACCGAGCCCATAACCAAGATCTAAACCTAGCCCATAATTAAACCCATAATCACGGTCAAAAATATGGTCATAACCAAACATTTAAAGTAGGTCATAACCGAGACTGTAATCGAACCCATAACCGATCACATGTCTGTAACCGAGTCCATAACTGAGCCCATAACCGAGACCCTTCACATAACCGAGTCCATAACCGAGCTCATAACCGAATCCATAATTGAGCCCATAACTGAGATCCTTCATATAACCGAGCCCATAACCGAGCCAATAACCAAAACCCTGACTGAGCTCATAATTTAGGTCTTTACCAAACCTGAGCTCATATTTAATATTTAATAATCAAGCTCATAATTTATATTTTATACTTTATTTTTTTACACTTTATATTTTATACTTTATATTTTGTACTTTGTACTTTATATTATATAATTTGTAATATTACTTCATATTCTATATTTAATAATTAATATTTTATATTTTTTTATCTTTTTAATTTTCTAATTTTCTAATTTGTATATTATACTAGGCCATAATCAAACTTTTAAACTAGGTCATAATCGAAACCATAACCGAACCCATAACCGATCACAAGTCCGTAACCGAGGCCATAACTTAGTCCATAACTGAGCCTATAACCGAGACCCTTCACATAACTAAGTCCATAACCGAACTCATAAGCGAGCTCATAATCGATTCCATAACCGAGCTAATAACCGAGACCCTTCACAGAACCGATCACATAACTGATCACATAACCGAGCCCATAACCGAATCCGCAGTTGAGCCCATAACCGAGACCCTTCATATAACCGAGTCCATAACTGAGCCCATAACAAAGCCAATAACCAAAAACCTAACTGAGCTCATAATTTAGGACTTAACCAAACCCATAACCAGTCACATGTCCATAACCGAGGCCATAACCGAGTACATAACTGAGCCTATAACCGGGACCCTTCACATAACTGAGTCCCTAACCAAACCTATAATTGAGCTTATAATTTATAATTTATATTTTATGCCTTATATTTTATACTATATATTTTATACTTTATAATTTATATTTATTTTTTACAATTACTAGTTTATATTTTATAGTTTATATTTTATACTTTAAATTTTATACTTTAAATTTTATACTTTAAATTTTATGTTTTATACTTTATACTGTATATTTTATACTTTATATTTTATATTTTATACTTTATACTTTATATTTTATATTTTATACTTTATATTTTATACTTTATAATTTATGTTTTATACTTTATATTTTAATTTTTATACTTTATGTTTTATACTTTATAATTTATATTTATTTTTTATAATTCATAATTTATAATTTATAGTTTATATTTTATACTTTATTATTTATATCTTTTATTTTATACTTTTTGTTTTATACTTTATACTTTATACTTTATATTTTATAATTTATACTTTATATTTGTAATATTACTTTATATTTTATATTTAATAATTAATATTTTATATTTTTTTTATATTTTATATTTTCTAATTTATATTTTATACTAAGTCATAACCAAACTTTTAAACTAGGTCATAACCGAGACCGTAACCGAACCCATAACCGATCACATGTCCATAACCGAGGCCCTAACCGAGTCCAAAATCGAGCCTAAAATCGAGACCCTTCACATAACCAAGTCCATAATCGAGCTCATAAACGAGCTCATAATTTATAATTTATATTTTATAATTTATATTTTATGCTTTATACTTTATATTTTATACTTTATAATTTATAATTTATATTCTATACTTTATATTTATACTTTATATTTTATAATTAATAATTTATAGTTTATATTTTTATACTTTATATTTGATATTTGATATTTTATATTTTATACTTTATATTTTATGTTTTATACTTTATACTGTATATTTTATACTTTTTATTTTTTATTTTATACTTTTTATTTTATATTTTATACTTTATAATTTATGTTTTATATTTTATACTTTATGTTTTATATTTTATAATTTATATTTATTTTTTGTAATTTATAATTTATAGTTTATATTTTATACTTCATATTTTATACTTTATATTTTATATCTTTTATTTTATACTTTATGTTTTATACTTTATACTTCATATTTTACATTTTATACTTTATATTTTATATTTTATAACTAAGCTTATAACCATGGTCATGATTGAGGTCATAAATAAACCTTTAACCTAACCCATAACCGAACTAGTAACCAATCACGTAACCGAGCCCATAACCAATCAATAACTGAGACCCTTCACATAACCGAGAAATCGACAACATCAGTCTTCTGGTAATTTTCATCGCGTTGAGTGGCCCAAAAGGGTATTGAAGTAATTTTCCTTCATTTTTCCTAAGAACTAACTCAATTTTAACCGTGTCCTAGAAATATTTAGACTGGGTTGTGGAACCCCTTTATTCTAATTTCCGCAAATATAAACCACTATTACAAAATATAGTATTCAAAATATAAAACATTGAACATAAAATATAAAATCTAATTAAGTTAAAAGTTAAATCAACAATTAATATATGTTGAATACGATCTTCATTGAATGTTCAATTATGTCCTTGTTTATGGACTCGGTTACGGCTTAGTTATGGCCTTGGTAATAATTTCAATTATATGATCAATTATGGGCTCCGTTATACGCTTGTTTATGGGATCAATAATTAGTTAGGTTAAAGAGTTGGTTAAAGGTTCGGTTATGACTTTGACTATGGGTTTGATTATAGGCTTGGTTAAGAGTCCAATTATGGTTCTGTTATTTTCTAGCTTACAAGTTTGATTATGGGTTTTCTTAAGTGTTCAAATATTTATTCAGTTATGAGTTTAGTTAACGGTTTCAGTTATATGTTATGGTCATGATTACATGCTCAATTTATACGTTTGGTAAGGGTCCATTATCAGCTTGGTTATGTGCTAAGTTATGTGTATTTTGGGCAAATCCAGCCGGTTTTTATTGTAGACCGTACCACATTTTCATCATAACAAGTAATGAATACAAAATATACCAGGAGATAGGTTGATTGTCTATGTGTTACAGATATGACAAGCCTTTATTACTTCCTAAACTGGTTTCTATCACCAGGCAGGGTGAGATTAGTTACAAAAATTGTTACAAAGCATTCAAAAATTACAATACATTACACATGGTAGATGACATTAGATGATGGTTGCAAGCATTGTAGATAACAAAGCATTCAAAAATTATAAAGTATAAAATTCAAATTATAAAATATAAACTACAAATTATAAAATATAAAACATAGAACATAAAATGTAAGATATAAAGTAAAATTAACTTAAATGCTAAATCAACAAATAATATATCTTGGTTATGGTCTCTATTGAATATTCGGTTATGTCCTTGTTTATGAGCTAGATTATGGGTCTAATTTTGGCTTAGGATATATATTCAGTTATATGTTAGATTATGAGTTTGATTATGAGCTCTATTATGAGTTCGATTATGAGTTTAGTTATGGACTAGTTTTTGAGCTAAGTTATTATTTTGATTGAATGTTTGGTTATATTTGTCTATGGTTCCGGTTATGTGATGACCCGAAAATCCCCGCCCATTGAATCGACCATAAACCACACAGGTCTAATCCAAAAGTTGGAAATTCTCAAATGCATTAACTCTGGGCATACAACACATTAGAACAAATAACAAAAGACTTTTATAAACATCATAATAATGTTACATCAGAGTACAGATTATCAGAGTACATCGATAAATAAAATACAGCGGAAGACTTATTACAATAAATAAATACAATACACAGCGGAAGGCTTTCTATACTCTGGACACAACTTTAGGCTTCGATCTAGAATCCTGCTCACGAGATAAATATCTGCAAAAAGCTACTCGACTGCCCGTGTGGAAAAGAGGGCACCCGAGTTTGCAAGTGAAACAAACAACATGTCAGTCATGGGACTGGTATGAGAAATCTAACTTAACTAATCTAATATTAAGGCTAATCACAAGACCACGCCGCTAATGCAGAACGGGCTTACTCCGTTGATTGCTAGTGCATAAAATAAAGTAAATCGTTAAACAACGCAATGCTTTTTAGAAAAATGAAACCCTTATAAGACTCAAGTCCCACCACACAATGCAACGCAAACCAGAGGATAGAGTTTTACCTTATAATGATCAAACATGACTTGATACGTATACGCTAATATTTTAATATTATTATTAGTGTTTAATCAGTATTAAAATACTTCAAAGTAAATGTATCAATCCTAGACGGCATAGGTACCATATACTATGTTGCCATATATAGGTTTACAATCAAAACCGTAATGTCGTATTGGAAATTTGGTTTCCATCAAGAGTCATGGCTAGGGGCGACCTCCTTACCGATTCGAGACACTCTAGCAAATGCCTCAGGATCACACCTATGGGCAACCCTTGGATCCTGCAGGGCCGGCCCACACCTACATTATGGATTAGTTATGCCTGAACACATGTTTCCCAATCCCTTTGGGCCTCTAATATGGCCACTAACAACCTATAAAACCGAGGTACCTAGACTTTCTAAGTCCCCTCCTCCCATCACTCAGTCCTCCGGGGTAGATTCAAGATTTGACCTAGCGAGCACTAGGCAACCCTCATCGACAACCCCCTTATATTCTACCCTTAGCGTCCGTCACCACTTCCAAAGAAAAGGAGTTAGCGCCTACCGATAAAAGAATGAAAGAAGGGTCGAAGAAGGGGGCTAGTTGTCAGACGTGCCCGAAGTTGCGGTGCTTACTCCCAAACAGAGGAAGGTATACTAAGGGAGCAATTCCCCAAGCACTACTTTGATGAAATAAAATGGCTTCCAAACATCAATCCAATTCCTCGGGAGGACAACGAGGAGGTATGGACGAAGGTGAATACTGCCTATTATCAGTGCAACGAGTTTAGGAAATATTCTGGTTATCTCTCAGAGTTGATTCGTAACAGGAATATGGAGATACAAAACTTGCAGCAGATGGCCAAGGATGAATAATTGAGTGTCTGAAATCAGGATGAGTTATTAGGTAAGATAAATCTTTGAACTGTGACTGTTAAGGGGTATACGGGTAACATAGTCAAATGTTAACCCTTTGTTGTTGAAATAGCAGAATGGGAGGAGAAGTATAAGAAACTGGGGAAAGAGGCACATGATGCAGACATGTCTTTCGAAAACACCATGGCCTCAATGACAACTGAAAATGTAACTCTTAAAAAAGAGAACCTGGAGCTGGTGGAGGAGAGTAGTTGTTTGTTTAAGGAAAACAAAAAAGTGCACCAGCTTCAAATAGACAATGAGTCCTTTGTGAAGAAGAACCAAAGGCTAAAAGCTGAGAATGAAGGGACCCAAAGGCTTATGAGAGAAATGTTGAGTTGAAGAGGCTCCTCGAGAAGGCTTAGAAGGCCGCAGAGGCTACCAACAAAGAAGTGTTGAGCTTGCTGGATGGGAAAAGAGCGGAGCACCGGAGAGAGTTTGAACAACTCAAGAAGAGATCGAGGATGCTAAGGCCAGGGTGGAGGAATCTCTAGATCCTGCAATCTAGGGGATATACGTTAAAGCATTGAGATTCTACGGAATCTTGTGGGTCAATGATTGCCTGGGATGATGGCTCACCCTTGGGAAAGATTACTGGATTTTAAGGCTCGGAGGCTGCAGGTGGAGGTCGTAGATGAATATTTACTTATGGAGACTCACCTGACTGATGACGAGCACAATGTGTTGGAGGAAGGGAGGAGACTGTTGCATGGAGACTGTTGCACGAGGACGCTGAAAGGGCGAGGTTGGCGGAACTTGCTGCTGCCAAAGTGAAATTTGTGGCTACTGAGAGCATTATTGTCTCCCATGAATTTGCATAGGGGAGATCCCATTAATAATAAGTCACACCATCTGCCACTTCCAATGGTCCAACAATCCCATCCCTCATTACCACTGAGTACCACCCCGATTATCCGGGGTTGGGTCTAGGAAGCTCCTTCCATACATAGACCGAGAGCATCATGCCCATTACCCCTGGGCTGTATGTTTCTGGAGATAAAGTCTCATTATCATGAATGCTCAAAAAGGACGTAAGCACTAAGTCAAAGGAGATAGAGTAGCATTATTTCTTTTTGGTAGGCCTATCTGGAGTAGAAGGGACAACGGACTTTGCCCTGATCTTCCCCTCATTACCTGAGACTGGACTGGGACTACAGGGAATACAGTTTGGAGAGAGAAGAGGTCCAATAGATACATTCTTGGATGTGGACCTAATAGCCAGTGTTTATAAAGATATTCACTATGAGGAAATGAGATAATTGATGGCCAAGGGATCAGTGACGAGGCCGATGAATGTAAGCTTGAAAACGATGCACGACGTAGTGGAGTCGCACAAGGCCAAATTGCTCGTCAGGTGCGAGGAGTAGGAAGAGAAGAGGAAGGTTGATGAGGCCGACCTATTGGAAGCTCAATAGAAGGCTAGGAAGGATACTAAGGAGAACGCCAAGGCCAAGATAGCGAGGAAGAAAACTGTAACAGCCCGCATTTTACGCATCACAGGATCGTAAAATATTCTTATTTTATTCCCTGAGGGTTGGATCATTCTCATATTTTGATATGTTGTTTATGGGGATGTGAAACATGTCCATAATTTTTACCAATTTTGTTCGTAACCAATTTTCCCTGTCATCCTTGTACAGGGCATAACTTTTGACTTAGGTTGAATCAGAGGGTGAAACCTATGCCATTGGAAAGAAATTGATGATCGCCTTTCCGTAGAGTGGTTACATTAAGGATTTGGCTTAGCGGTATGGGAGAGATCGTTGTTTTAAGGATTTTTTAGTAGGTTGTTCAAGTTTGAAGAGCCACAATGGAATGATTTGGGAACGCCCGTTGGTGGGCTGTAGGAAGGGTATAAATAGGGGGTAAGGGATATGGGAAATAAGTTTAGCTTTCCATTCTCTCATTTGGTGCCTTGAGCTCCTCCTTCCTCTAACACCTTCCACCATTAAGAATCATAATCCAAGGAGGGAAATTGAAGATCTATATCATTGAAGGCCAGATCTACATCAATCTAAGCAAGAGTTCATCAGATCAAGAGGATTGTGGCGACGTGCTTACTGTCCGGATTCTTATTTCATCAATTTTAGCCTATTTTGGCAAATCGGTGAGTGATTTACATCTCTCACATGGATTCAATGAAGTGTATGGATATTTGATCATGTTTTCATTATATTTAAGTGTTTTTCATATATCTATGCCATGTTTAGTCCATTTTCATATGAATCACCTTATGATCTCATTTAGTAAGTTTAAATCATTGATTTCATGATTTTCCATATGATTATGCAAGTTAGATGTATAGTTTCTTCTTATAACCATTCATTATGGTTTGTGGAGTGATTTGGATGATTTGGAGAAAACTATTGTTTTTGTATTGTTAACGGGTTCATACCGTGTTGTTTATCATATTTGATGGATTGGACAAGTTGATTTTGTCGAATCTATCATTTGGCGAAGTTTTGATGGAAATCGAAGTCGAAATTATGAAGTGTAGGTTTTGGGTCGCACGTTGGGGGGTTATTCGCTCCAGGGTGTGATTTCTTGGGAAACAAGACAGAAAGCAGGCTCAGGCAATTCAGGGAGTAGGTCCGTCGAGCGAGCTGGGTGTAAGGCAAGCAGAGAGCGAGCCTGGAGGAAAAAAAGGTTCGGTCGAGCGATCCTAGGGCTGGTCTCACTTTTGGGTCAGATCGGTCGGTCCTATCGGGTCGGTCGTGAAGCTTGGAAGTGGTAAAGTGGCAGATCGGTCGCTCGAAGTTGGGAGGGTCGGTCGCTCTGGTTGGTTTGAGCAGTGTGAAGGGTCGGTCCTCTGGTTGGTTTGAGCAGTGCGAAGGGTCGGTCCTCCGGTTGGTTTGAGCAGTGCGAAGGGTCGGTCCTCCGGTTGGTTTGAGCAATGTGAAGGGTCGATCGCATAGGGCAAATTTCTGAAAATTTATATTTTCGGGTACGACTCGGATTTAAACAAAAAGGTCTGGTAAAAAGATATTTTTTCGGGGGCAACCCCCTAAATCCTAGCTATAGCGCAGAGATGTAATTGGCTTGGTGATGGTGTGACTTCGGAGTAAATTCAAGTTGGAAGGTTCAAAGTGTTGAAAGGTGTTCGTTGATCGGTGTAGAACAGTGAATGAAGTGACAACTCAAAGGTCATGAGTTAGTGGATAATGGTTGCTTAAGAAAGTTGCTTGGGCTATGAAAAGTCATCAAGTGGGATGACTAGAGATGAGAAGGCTGAGAGATTATCGTTGTCGTAAGTTCTAGCAGGCTCAAAGCAAGGGTACGATGGGGGCACCCAAAAGACCGGTTGTAGGTGAGTACCTTGGGTATCGTTGAAAGGCCTAGTTGTCAAGGTTGGACATATGTACGTATCGTTGAAAGGTGTATGGGGTTTATGCTAGAACTGGGGTTAACATTAGTCCTTGACATATGGCAAGGTTGGTCGTCATACAATTAACAATGGTTTCAAAGAAGGATTGGCGGTGATAGCCAGAGTCAGTCATGGATGATTGATTTTTCTGTTTGTACCGTCTTATGTAGGTCGTCCAATGTCGAAGGAGATGTTCCTTGGGTGCTTGTCTGATATTGGTTTAGGCCTCTGGGGCTTGTGCTTGAGGGATGTTGAATTCGATTAGGATAGTTTACATGAGATATATATAATCTGGATGTTATGAGTGCTTTACCATGATTAAATGGGTGTTCTGGTTTCCATGGATGAATGGTTGAATTGTTTAATGTAAAGGTTATCACTGTCCGATGTGGGGAAGACGGGAGTTGAGTTCTTCTTTGGTGTTTGGTAGATTGGTTTGTTAATCTACCTATTCCCATATACTTTATTGTTGAAATTTGTTAGATGTTTTATCGCTCACTATGACTGTTGTCTGACTCATGGTTTTATGTCTACTCTTATTACCTTGGATTGTTCATCCAGTTGTGGATGGGAAGACTAAGTAGCAGGTTACAGGTGATTAGTGAGGACGATGCAGCTGTGCGGAGGCGAGCAGGAGGTTGGCGTACTAGTTTTATAACTATCTAGTATTTCTACTTTGGCTGTTTGAGTGCTCTATGAGGGTTGTAGTAAGGCCTTATGTACAAACTTTGGTATTAGTTGGACAACCTTTCAGGATGTTGATAAAGTTTCAAAAGTTTGTTATATGATGCTTAATTACTATTACCTATTGTATATATTCTATTATATTTTATCCTTGCGCTGTGAGTTTTACAATAGGTTCCGATGTTGTTTACCTACTCTGATGATCGTCCATAGCTGCCTGGCACACTTTTCAGCACATTATTCCTCTTGTTCAGTGCAGGGGTTATGGGCGGTCATCTCATTTTGTATCAGAGCCCTGGTTAATGATTTTAGCCAAAGTTCAAGGACATAATCACGTATGAGAGACGTACTTGTAGATTTCATTTGGATTCTTACTATATATATTAGCATATACAACATTTTACTTGGAAGTGGCTAATTATTCTAAATTGCAGATTTAGAGTGAGTAGACAACCATCAAGACACATTGCTGGGGGGCTAATACTGGAGGAGGAAATGGTGGAGAACCAGTCTACCCAACCATGTTTGAGGCCACAGTGGCAGCGATCATGAATACGGTTCCCGCTCCAGTGGCGGCTACGGTTGATGTTGAAGTTCCAGTGCCTATAAGTGTAGAATTTGCAAAGCCATGCAAATACTTTTCTTCATTGGGAGGAAAACAACTCAAGGGCACTGAACCAGTTGAAGAAGTCCAGTGGTGGATGGATACTTATGTTAGGATCTTCAACGACTTGGGCATTGATGATGCAACAAAGAGAAAGCTTGCATCAAGACAGTTAGAGGGCAGAGCAATGAACTGGTGGAACTCTGTCATACTTGAGACCCCTGAAGATGATATTTCATGGGAGTTGTTCCAAGCTAAGTTAGAAGTGAAGTTTATCTCCACCATGCAAAAGTCTATTCTGTTTAAGAGATTTGTGGAGCTTAAGCAGAATGGTCGGCCAGTTCTTGACTATATTTCTGACTTTGAGGCTTTGTCGAAGTATGCTCGTTCATATGTGGATACTCCTTATCAAAAGAATGAGAAGTTTGTCTTAGGGTTGGATGAATATCTTGGGAATCAGCTTTTGGATCACCTCGATGATAGTTTTGAGAATATCATCGAGAAGGCTTTAAGGCATGAAAGTCTATTTCCTAAAAAGATGTCTGTTGTTGCACCTAAGGAAGAACAGAAGCCACAACAGGGTGGTAATAATAAGAAGAGGAAGCAGCAACACCAGAAAGGGAAGAATAGCCAAAAGAAGACAAAAAGTGAGGTGGTTTGCTTTAACTGCCAACTGAAGGGTCATCGCTCGAATGAGTGCAAGAATCCCAAAGCTGAGAAGAAGTCCTTCAAGTGTGGGAAGTCTGGGCATGAGAAGAAAGACTGTCTAGAATCAGCTAAGGGCAAGCAGGTTGTAAAGGCATATGCTTTGGAAGTCGTGCCAACTTCTTCAAGAGCTCCTACCGTAGAGGAGAAGTGAAAGGGTGTCGTGGTGCAAGGTACTCTTTGTGTTCATGGTGTTTCAGTTAGAGTTTTGTTTGATACTAGAGCATCGCATTCATTCATTTGCAGTAAGCTTATTTGTCTCTTGGGTTTGGAATCCGAGATTTGTGATAGACCATTGATCGTGACTAAACCAGTTGGGGGTTCGTCCAGTTTGTGCATGATTTTCCACGGTCTAGTGTTATCGAGCCATGGTTGCTCTTTTGTGTGTGATTGTTTTGTTCTTAACTTCGCTGGGTATGGGATCATCTTGAGCATGGATTGGCTCAAGAGGTATGTGGCAAGGGTGAATTGCGAGAAGCTAGAGGTGAGGGTCGGAGATGTGGAAGGGCGAAAGGTGTTGATTAGATGTAAGCGCAAAGACGGGGTCTTCGTGAGTTATCTATATTCTCTTGGGATTCCACAAGAAGACCTATCATTAGTGCTAATCGGTAATGGGTATGCAGATGTCTTTGACGAGGTCAAAGGGTTGCCGCCGCATCGTGAGAACGAGTTTAGGATAGATTTGGTCGAAGGTGCTAGACCAATCGTTATGCCTCTTAGGCGGATGGCGCCTAAGGAACAGCGAGAATTGGAGGTGCAAGTTAGAGACCTTTTAGGAAAAGGATTCATTCGGAGGAGTGTATCCGAATGGGGTGCACCGGTCGTATTTGCAACCAAGGCGGAAGATTGTGTGTGGACTATCGTGAGTTGAATAAGGTGACTAAAAAGAACAAGTATCCATTGCCAAGGATTGATGACTTATTCGTTCAGCTTCACGAGGCCAAAGTGTCTTCTCAGATGGATTTGGCAACGGGAATTCACCATTTGAGGGTGGCTAAGGATTGTGTGCCAAAGACTGCTTTTAAGACACCATCCGGTTTCTTCGAATGGTTGGTGATGTGTCACCCCACGTCCGTTAATGTCACTCACAAAGGGAATTAAGCTTCGTAGAGCATTATAAGTAAACAAAATGGAGTATTACAAGACAGAAAAAGTAGTACTTGAAAATTTTGTAATTTTATTGCAGCGGAAACAGAAATAAGTTTGATTACATTTTCAAATACCAAAATCAAGTACATAATATCAGTCTTGTACAAAACCTTCAGAGTACATAATTTTAAAGCCGTAATCCCCAACAGAACAATGCCGTACGCAGAATCAAAGCCAAGTAATACACCTTTCAACTTCAAGCTGGAAGAAAGATATATCTGAACTAAGCTTGAGTATTTCCTCCCTAAGAACTTGGTGGGGGGAACGGAAGAAAAGAGGCGAAACAAACTAGGTCAGACATATGTCTGGTGAGTCCAGTGACTTTAACAATATAATCATTAAAGTAACAAGATAAGAACATAAACTGGAAAGCAAGAAATGACTGTAGAATAAACAGGCATGTCAAAACAGACAAGATGAACAAGATATAACGTTGATTGCGCTTCTAATCACTATAGGATAATTATTACAAGGCACCAATGCTAATAACACTGTATCATTACTAGTTACACCACACCCTTACTAGTCCCCTACTAGAAGTTAATCACTCTTACTAATCATGATAATGGTAGTTTCGTGTACTCCTAGCTGCTGCCGTAGGTGCCCCTTTTTTCTCCTACCCCCACGAGTTGTACCCACTACCTTCCTCGTTCGATCGGCTCTCTAACTCGCATGTATTATTACTTGTGTCATTCGGCCTCGCTTATATGTAGATACCTATGCTGGCCCCATCATGGGGTGTATCAATTCCTATGATGGCAACCCGATACGATTCAAGATGCACAGTGTATACTACTGATGCCCAGTGCCTGTTTTTTCCACTCCGGAGCACGTGCACGCCCATGCTCCGTCGGAATCTACACTGTTGCACCACTCGCCGCTATTTTGACCGCTTATAATCAGCCCAGTAATCGTGGGCCACCCTGCTTAGCTCAGGGTACCATGATACATCTATGTGGTTTACTGCGGAAATGGGTCCCTGTTACTAAGGTTTCCTAATCAACATGTTATAATGGTTAAGTGTTCTCAATTTAACTTAACCCCACCCATTTGCTTAATTAACATGTTGTACTGGTTAAGTGTTGCCTATTCATATGTTACTTAACCTTCTCACTGATTCACGCATGTTTATTTAATGGTTAAGTTTGTGGGCCTATATATACTAATATTACCACTTACCCAAGATTTACTTAACCCTTCCCCTTATCAAGTCCATATGTATTATTGGTTAAGCTTGCCTTAACCCTATCCACTTTGTTCACGTAATATTGGTTAAGTTGTCTTCTTGTCCATGTTAACTTAACCCACCCACCTAACATGTTGTATTGGTTAAGTGTCGCATGTTCATAGGTTACTTAACCTTTCCATTTTTAGCATGTCTGTTCCTTAGCTTTAATTTTTCATTCAAGCACCAACCTTTCAAATTAGAACTGTTGTTTGCGGTTGTTGGATGTGCCGGGCGGTTCCGGGCAGACTTCTACCGCAAACTCATTCTAACCTTGGGTTTTTGGTCTTAATGCGCTTGCCTCTCACATTAGATCTTTGTTGTTGTGGTCACTGGATGTGCCGGGCGGTTCCGGGCAGTCTTACACTGCAACTCAATCTAACCTTGGGTTAGGCATGTTCATCTTTTAGCCAATTTACATATTTACCATTCATGTCCAAGTTTATATGTAAATTATCCATAAGTATGGTCAATTCAAGTTATGCCACATTTTATAGTTATGCCCACAATAAATTATATGATTACAACCCCTTTTTATGCCAATTACATAATATTCAACTTTTACCCAAACTTTTCTCCAACATTCCCACGTCGTTCGTATGTATAGTTCATGTGATACGTTAGGCTCGCAATTATCCTAACCCATAAAAAAAAGGAAAAAGGGAAGAAACACATGACATCATAACTGACATAAACAATATAGATCTAAGACTGCATAATCTAGTAAACACATAAAAATAGATCCAATCAACATATGGAATGCGAACTAGCATATATCTAAACATAAACTTGCACGAATTTAAACATATGAACTGGTATGGATCTAATCATATAAACATGTAGATCTAAACATATTAACATATAGTTCTATACATATGGACTGATATGGATCTAATCATATAAACATGTAGATCTAAACATATGAACATATAGTTCTAAACATATGGACTGATATGGATCTAATCATATAAACATGTAGATCTAAACATATGAACATATAGTTCTATACATATGGACTGCTATGGATCTAATCATATAAACATGTAGATCTAATATGAACATATAAAATATGATCTTACATATATGAACATGACTTGCGTATAATTTTTCATAACTTGCATAGATCGAGCAAACTTGCATACATAACTTGCATATGTAATTAGTCATATGAATTAACATAGAACATGACCTGCATATAATGAATCAAATCAAGCATAAATCAAAACATAGTTTGCAAAGACATAAACTTTATATGATTTACAAACATTTTCATACAGTCCAATTCATAATTCATCACAATTACGTTTAAACAATTATCTTGTGAAAGTAACTGCACTCACAGAAAACAGATCTTGAATTCTGGGATCTGATTTCTGAAGTTGCTAAGCTAATCTGTTGATGTAGGCGTTGATTCGTTCGTTGTTGTTCTAGAATTCCTTTTCGCAATTCCTAGGCTTTGAATTTTTATCTTTTATCTTTTTATCTTTAATCTAGAATTTGAATTGTTATGGTGGTGGCTAGGTTAGTTTGTAGATGAATAGCATGACGGCATCATAGTTTAGGGTTGTGATGTTTAGGGTTGAGGTTTGGGGTGATTATATAGAAGTTTAGGACTAATATGGGCCTTTAGATCAACCTAGGAGTCATTAAATCCATCCAAACCCAACAGAGCCAACTAGAACATGACACATATGCCCTAACATCCTAGAAAATCGTCACTGTCCAGATTAGTTCGTAGGTGTTGTCCCTACAGGGGGGTTCGACACCCATGTCGACACCCCTAGGGGGTTGACCCTACAGGGCGGTTGACACCCCCTCGGGGGGTCGACACCCCTGAGCGGGAAATTTCCAGCTCAGCTGTTTTCTGAAGTTTTGAAATTCGAATCTGCTTTAATTACTTAATTATTATTTTTAATTTAATTTCTGCTTAAACTTGAAAACTTCTAACCTCTATAACTTCTTCATATGGAGTCTGATTCACGCAAACCCGGACTCTATCTCAAGCAAATTCTGAGACCAACGCAATGGTGTAACCCGTTTCACCCAATTCTTCTTTTAAGGATTAATTATTCTTTAATTATCTCTTATGTCCCATTTTAAAATTACGGGGTGTTACATTCCCCTTACTTAAAGGATTTCGTCCCCGAAATCTTCAAGTCAAGAAGAATGTCTATCCTACCATCCAACAGCCATCTACTCAACCATTCAATCACAGGCATCCATTGTCCTTAAAGAGGTTTCTAATGATTTCATGATCATATGCATAGTGTGTGTATATGTCCTTATCTAATGCAAAATCAGGGGGTCTACTGATTCAGTTGACCTCCTTGATGCGAATCATGTCGGTGCCATAAGTACATCATGTATGCAATTATTCCTAATCGTACTTTATAACTTCTACATGAGTGCACAATCATTCATACAAATGCAACATCTATATGATAACACATCAAGTTTCAATCCGTATACAAATACATATATGCATATGCAATATGAAAGTGACTGAGCCGATCTAGTGTCTAATGTGTGTGTAAATGCATCCACGAGCAACCACTAGCAAACACTTGCATCCACTTTCATACACTAAACATAACATGTCTCAAACACATGTTTTCAACCATAGGATCTTCCTACCTAAAGATCAAGAATGTAATCGAGAGGATGCACTAAACGATAGGACAAGTCTAAACAAAGTGATAGAAAAGGGAGAAGTTAGGAATATCCCCTCAAAAAAAAAAGGGTACAGCGTATGCATCTTATCTTCTGTCTCCCAAGTCGCGTCTCCTTGATCATATCTCCATTGGATTTTAACCAACTTGACCTCTGTATTGTGTAACTTCTTGATCTCCGATCCAAGGATGCATGTAGGAGCTCGTCTAATCGTGGCATCTTGCTCCACTTCCACTTCTCTAAGCATGCTTGGCTCCATTATTTCCGCGGTATCATGTAAACACTTCCTCACATGCAACACGTGAAACATGTCATGAACACCACTAAGCTTTTTCGGCAACTTCACTCTTGGGTTTTATTCACCCTTTCTGTCCGTCCATCCGTCTGTGGACGATACGCGATGCTCAAACATAACTGCGTACCTGCTGCCTGTTGCATATCACCTTTTCCTCTTGCATCGAAAACTGCTCCAAGCCCTGCCTCGCAAGTACGGGTATATACTGTGAACAGTTTGCTCCCATCTAGCAAAGTCAAAACTGGGGCTGATACCTTCACAAAGCCCTTGACGAACTTCCTATAGTAGCCCGCCAACCCTAGAAAACTTCTTACTTCCATTGGTTTTCTAGGAACCTTCCAATCTTGGATTGCCACCACCTTTGTAGGATCCACTGCTATCCCTTCCTTAGAGACCACGTAATAAGAACCTCACTTCTTTCCTCCAAAAATGACATTTGAAGAACTTAGCTTTGAGTTGATGCGCTCTTAGGGTCTCTAAGACTTCCCTAGATGTAGGGCATGCTCTTCCTCTCTTCTAGAGAAAATCAAAATACCATCCACAAAGACTACTACAAACTTGTTTAGAAACTCCCTAAACACCCTACTCATCAAGTCTACGAAATATGCGGGTGCATTTGTTAAACGAAAAAGGCATGACAAGCCACTCGAAGAAACCGTCGGGAGACCTAAAAGCAGTCTTATCTATGTTGTCCCCAGCCGCCCTTAGTTGATGAAATCCTGTAGCTAAATCCAACTGCGAGAAAACCAAAGCGCCAACCAACTGATTGAACAAGTCATCCGTCCTCGGCAATGGGTGTCCGTTCTTCTTCGTGAGCTTGTTCAGCTCCCCATAGTCCACGCACAATCTAAGTGAACCATCCGCCTTCGTAGCAAAAACAACTGGAGCACCCCATTTCGAAATGCTTCTTCTTATGAACCCATTCTCAAGCAACTCTTTCACTTGCTTACCGAGTTCCCTTCTCTCTCTCGGAGCCATGTGGCGCACTGGTAATGCAACTGCTTTGCATTATGTACTAAGTATATACGAAAGTCTATCTCGCGCCTCGGGGGTAAACCTTGAACCTCATCAAAGACGTTACCATACCCACGGACTACTCGAGCAGATTCCAAATCATCGATGGATGTGTCCAGCGATTCTAGGTAGCTAAGCATCACCGGACCTCTAGGGTCACAAAAAATATCAAGGGTCTTTCCACAACGAGTCAACAGTCTAACTACCCTTTTTCCACAGTCTAGGATGGCACCATGCCTGGCTAGCCAATCCATCCCTAGAATCAAGCTATAGCCCGTGAAACCAAGAATGAAGGCGTTGCATTCAAACCCAACACCCAAGATAGACACTCTCAAATCCCGACAAAGCATAGATAAATGAGCTGAACCACCAATCGAATTTGAGACTACAATGGGATCCATAACTAAACTAGTATTTAGGTGCAGTGTTTCAACTAACGAAGCAGATACAAACGAGTGCGAAGCGCCAGAATCAAACAAAGTTCAAACAGGATGATCAAAAAGGAAAAATCAAACTTTCAACAAAAATGTTTCTATCTCTCTCCTATCCTGGTGCCATGAGAGCATGAACCTGTCCTCTGGAAGTAGGTCATGTCCTCTGCTCTTGCCCTTGTCCTTGTCCTTGCCTCCTCGGGCGGTCTTTAATCAGATGTCATGCCTCATCGTAATGAAAACAACCAGGCTTCTTCTTCTTCCTACAGTCCATAATTACATGGCCCGTTATACCACAATAAAGACACCTTTTTTGTCGGGGGGTTAATTATTCTTTCTACTTCCTCCTTTACCTTCTTCGTGGATTAAAGCCATATCAATAAAATTCCTCATCCTTGGGTTGTGCCTCTTAGCCTAAACTCCCTCATCGACCAAGCAGCTAGCTGAACCTTCCTTCCATCGTCTATCTCAAAGATACCAAACGAGTCATCCACTTCCTTGAGCCAATTCTAGCTTCGACAAACGTCTCAGTCCTATGAAATGGTTTTTCGCCCATTACCCGAATGTCCTTGCATATCTTAGAGGAAGCATCTACACGCGGGGAAAGAGACTCAAGAAGGGAAAAAGGTAGAGATTCGAAACAAAGAACTGGAAGAAAGATATATGGCTTTTGGCGATTATGTTTTTCAAAATAAACTCTCCTTTTGAAAATACAACATTTAAAACAGTTTTGAAAATAGTTTTCAAAAACATTTATCAAATTTGGTAACCTTCAACTCTGATACCACGTGTGTCACCCCACGTCCGTTATTGTCACTTACAAATGGAATGCATTAAGTTTTGTAGAGTATTATAAGTAAACATAACGGAATATTACAAGACAGAAAAAGTAGTACTTGAAAATTTTGTAATTTTATTGCAGCGGAAACAGAAATAAGTTTGATTACATTTCGAAATACCAAAATCAAGTACATATTATCAGTCTTGTACAAAACCTTCAGAGTACATTATTTTAAAGCCATAATTCCCAACAGAAAAATGCCATACGCAGAATCAAAGCCAAGCAATACACCTTTCAACTTCAAGCTGGAAGAAAGAGATATCTGAACAAAGCTTGAGTATTTCCTCCCTAAGAACCTTTGGGGAGGGGGGAATGGAAGAAAAGTGGCGAAACAAACTAGGTCACACATATGTCTGGTGAGTCTAGTGACTTAACCAACATAATCATTAAAGTAACAGGATAAGAACATAAGCTGGAAAGCAAGAAATGACTGTATAATAAACAGGCATGTCAAAGAAGATAAGATGAACAAGATATAACGTTGATTGCGCTTCTAATCACTACAGGATAATTACTACACTGCACCAATGCTAGTAACACCATATCGTTACTAGTTACACCGCACCCTTACTAGTCCCCTACCAAAAGTTGATCCCTCTTACTAATCATGATAATGGTAGTTTCGTGTACTCCTAGCTGCTATCGTAGGTGCCCCCTTTTGCTCCTACCCCCACGAGTTGTACCCACTACCTTCCTCATTCGATCGGCTCCCTAACTCGCATGTATTATTACTTGTGTCATTCCGCCTTGCTTGTATGTAGATACCTGTGCTGGCACCATCATGGGGCGTATCAATTCCCATGATGGCAACCCGACACGATACAAGATGCCTAGTGTACACTATTGATGCCAAGTGCCTGTTTTTTCCACTCTGGAGCACGTGCACGCCCATACTCCATTGGAATCTACACTGCTGCGCCACTCGCCGCTATTTTGACCGCTTATAATCAGCCCAGTAATCGTGCCCCACCCCGCCTAGCTCGGGGTATCATGATATATCTATGTGGGTTGCTGCTGAAATGGGTCCCCATTACTAGGGTTTCTTAATCAACATGTTATAATGGTTAAGAGTTCTCAATTTAACTTAACCCCAACCATTTGCTTAATTAACATATTGTACTGGTTAAGTGTTGCCTATTCATATGTTACTTAGCCTTCTCACCGATTCATGCATGTTTATTTAACGGTTAAGTTTGTGGACCTATATATACTAATATTACCCACCTACCCAAGATTTACTTAACCCTTCCCCTTATCAAGTCCATATGTATTATTGGTTATGCTTGCCTCAACCCTATCCACTTTGTTAATGTAATATTGGTTAAGTTGTCTTCTTGTCCATGTTAACTTAACCTACCCAACTTACATGTTGTATTGGTTAAGTGTCGCCTGTTCATATGTTACTTAACCTTTCCATTTTTAGCATGTCCGTTCCTTAGCTTTAATTTATTCATTAAAGCACCAACCTCTCACATTAGAACTGTTGTTTGCGGTTGCTGGATGTGTCGGGCGGTTCCGGGCAGACTTCTACCGCAAACTCATTCTAAGCTCAGGTTTTTGGGCTTAATGCGCTAACCTCTCACATTCGATCTATGTTGTTGCGGTCGCTGGATGTGCCGGGTAATTCCGGGCAGTCTTACACCGCAACTCAATCTAACCTCGGGTTAGGCACGTTCGTCTTTTAGCCAATTTAAATATTTACCGTTCATGTCCAAGTTTATATGTAAATTATCCATTAGTGTGGTCAATTCAAGTTATGCCATATTTTCTAGTTATGCCCAAAATTAATTATATGATTACAACCCCTTTTATGCCAATTACATAATATTCAACTTTTTACCCAAACTTTTCCACAACGTTCCCACGTCTTCATATGTATAGTTCATGTGATACGTTAGGCTCGCAATTAGCCAAACTCATAAAAAAAGGAAAAAGGGAAGAAACACATGACATCATAACTGGCGTAAACAATATAGATCTAAGACTATATAAATCTAGTAAACATATAAAAATAGATCTAATCAACATATGGTATGCGAATTAGCATAGATCTAAACATAAACTTGCACGGATTTAAACATATGAACTGGTATGGATCTAGTCATATAAACGTGTAGATCTAAACATATGAACATATAGTTCTAAACATATGGACTGATATGGATCTAATCATATAAACATGTATATCTAAACATATAAACATATAGTTCTAAACATATGGACTGATATGGATCTAATCATATAAACATGTAGATCTAAACATATGAACATATAGTTCTAAACGTATGGACTGATATGGATCTAATCATATAAGCATGTACATCTAAACATATGAACATATAAAATATGACCTTACATTTATGAACATGACTTGCATATAATCTTTTATAACTTGCATATATCGAGCAAACTTGCATACATAACTTGCATACGTAATTAGGCATATGAATTAACATAGAACATAACTAGCATATAATGAATCAAATAAAGCGTAAATCAAAACATAGTTTGCAAAGACATAAACTTTATATGATTTACAAACATTTTCATACAGTCTAATTCATAACTCATCACAATTACGTTTAAACAATTATCTTGTGAAAGTAACTGCACTCACATAAAATGGATCTTGAATTCTGGGATCTGATTTCTGAAGTTGCTAAGCTAATCCATTGATGTAGGTGTTGATTCGTTCGTTGTTGTTCTAGAATTCCTTTTCACAATTCCTAGGCTTTGAATTTTTATCTCTTATCTTTTTATCTTTAATCTAGAATTTGAATTGTTATGGTGGCGGCTAGGTTAGTTTATAGATGAACAGCATGACGCCATCATAGTTTAGGGTTGTGAGGTCTAGGATTGAGGTTTGGGGTGATTATATAGAAGTTTAGGATTAATATGGGACTTTAGATCAACCTAGGAGCCATCAAAGCCATCCAAACCCAACAGAGCCAACCAGAATATGAAACATATGCCCTACCACCTTAGGAAATCATCGCTGTCCAGATCAGTTCACAGGTGTCGACCCTACAGCGGAGGGGAGGGAGGGGGTTCGACATCTATGTCGACACCTCTAGGGGGTCGACACCTATGTCGACACCCCTGAGCGGGAAATTTCCCGCTCAGCTATTTTCTGAAGTTTTGAAATTCGAATCTTCTTTAATTATTTAATTATTATTTTAATTTAATTTCTACTTAAACTTGAAAACTTCTAACCTCCATAACTTCTTCATACGGAATTCGATTCACGCAAACTCGGACTTTATCTCAAGTAGTATTCCAAGCCAAACGCAATGATGTAACCCGTTTCACCTAATTCTTCCTTTAAAGGTTAATTATTCTTTAATTATCTCTTATGTCCCGTTTTAAAATTACGGGGTGTTACATTATGCCATTCGGGTTGACTAACGCGCCAGCTTATTTGGTGGATCTTATGAATAGAGTGTTCAAATATCAGTTGAATAAGTTCGTGCTTGTGTTCGTGGATGATACTCTGGTTTACTCTCGGAATGAGGAAGAGCACAAGACGCACTTGCGAGTTGTGCTAGAGATCTTGCAGAAGCATTAGCTGAGAGCTAAGTTTTTAAAGTGTCACTTCTAGAATAGTGAAGTGAGGTTCTTAGGTCATGTTGTTTCTTGAAATGGGATAGTGGTTGACCCCTCTAAAGTAGTAGTAATCCAGGATTGGGATAGACCTAAGAGTGCGACGGTTCGAAGTTTCCTTGGGTTGGCTGGTTATTACCGAAGATTTATCAAGGATTTCTCCAAGGTAGTTGCACCATTGATAGTATTGACAAGGAAGAACCAACTGTTCACATATGATGCAAAGTGTGAATAAGTATTTGAAATCCTGAAGGAGAGATTGACGAGTGAACCTGTGTTGACCATTTCGAGTGGGAATGAAGAGATGGTGGTATACACTGATGCATGTGGTACTGGACTTGGAGTAGTGCTAATGCAAAAGGAGAAGGTTGTGGTCTATGCGAGTCGACAACCAAAGCCGCATGAGAAAAATTATCCAACCCATGATTTAGAGTTGGCGGTGATTGTGTTTACTCTAAAGATATGGAGACATTATTTGTTGGGAGTTCGATTCGAGTTATTTACGGATCACAAGTAGTTGAAGTATCTTTTCTACCAAAAGGATTTGAATCTTCGACAGCAACGATGGTTAGAGTTTCTGGCGTCATATGATTTTGGTATAGCCTATACTCCTGGAAAAGGCAATGCAGTGCCAGATGCGTTGAGCCGAAGACACGCAAGTTTGAGAGCGATGTTTTCAGAATGGAAGAGCCTTGAGTATTTGGCAAGGTTTGATTTCAGACCAAGGTTTGAGTTGGAACCTGAAATGTTGGCAAGCTTATCGATAAGGCCCACTCTTATCGAAAGGGTTGGCGAGAGTCAAAAGCGAGATGTGAAGCTTGTCGAATTTATCCAGAAGTTGGAACCAAAAAATAAAGAGTTCGAAGTCGATCGAGAAGGTTGGCATCGAAAGCAAGGACGATTAGTTGTTCCTGATATCGACGGATTGACAGATGAGGGTCTGAGGGAAAGTCATCACTCAAAGTTGAAGATTCATCCTGGTGGTAATAAGATGTATTAAAACATGAAGCGAGTTTACTATTGAGAAGGGATGAAACGAGACATTGGAAAGTTCATTTCCAAGTGTATGAACTGTCAGTCGGTGAAAGCTGAACAAAAGAAGCCGAGTGGGTTGCTTCAGCCACTAGAAGTTCCTACATGGAAGTGGGAGCAAATATCAATGGATTTTATCGATGGACTACCTAGAACTAGGGTAGGAAATGGAGGTATTTAGGTCATCGTGGATAGCTTGACCAAAAGTGCGAGATTAATTCCTGTCAAGTCGACTAGGACTGCATCAAAGTTGGCTGAGCTTTATGTGAAGTGGATAGTTCGATTCCATGGAGTCCCAAAAAGTATAGTAAGTGACTGAGATCCATTATTTACGAGTGGATTTTGGAGAAGTTTGCAAGAAGCTTTGGGAACCGAATTGTGCTTGAGTATGGCTTATCATCCCCAAACGAATGGTCAAACCGAAAGAGTTAACTGAGTTTTGGAAGATCTCCTGAGGTCTTGTGTGTTAGACTTCAGAGGATCATGGGAAGACCATCTACATTTACCTGAGTCTGCATATAATAATAGCTATCAATCCAACATTGGGATGGCACCATACGAGGCATTGTATGGAAGACCGTGCAATTCTCCAGCTTGTTGGTTAGAAACTGGAGATAAGTTGGTACTTAGGCCAAAGTGGATTAGAGAAACCTCAGTTTGTATCGAGATCGTTCGACAATGAATGAAGTCGGCCTAATATCGTCAAAAGTGTTATGCCGGTAAGCGTCACAAGGACTTGGAATTCGACGTTGGCGACATGGTTTTCATGAAGATTTCTCCACTAAAGCATGTGGGGCGATTTGGAAGTAAAGGAAAGTTGGCTCCTAGGTTAGTTGGGCAATTTCCGATAGTCGAGCGAATTGGAAAGCTCGCATATAGATTGGAGTTACCCGAGAAGGTATCGAGTGTGCATAATGTGTTCCATGTGTCGTTTCTACGGAATTTTATGCATGATTCGAATGTGGTGGTACCTCCGGAGCAGTACGAAGACCTTGAAATGGAGATCGCAGCTACGAGACCTCGTAAGCCACTTCGTGTTGTGGGGAATGACATGAAACAGCTTCGGAGGAAGATGATTAAGCTAGTCAAGCTACAATGGAGTGAAGATGGCGATGATCGCACATGGGAGACGGAAGAGAGTATGAAGGCGACTCATCCAGAACTCTTCATCGGTAGGACCCTTTGATTGAATCATCGTTATATCGTTGTATCTTATTGTCATTTTATAGAATTCCGCTGCTAGGATAAGGCTATGCATGTATGGCTTGATGGATGCTAGTTTGGATGATAGAATTGGCTTCTAGTTGATGATAGGCATGCAGAATTGTTGTGGTTGCTAGGAATTTCGGAGGCAAAATTCTTAAGGGGGGAAGAATGTAACAACCCGCATTTTACGTATCATAGGACTGTAAAATATTTTTATTTCATTCCCTGAGGGTTGGATCATTCTCATCTTTTGATATGTTGTTTATAGGGATGTGAGACATGTCCATAATTTTTACCATTTGTTTGTGACCATTTTTCCCCTGTTAGACTTGTATATGGAATAATATTTGACTCATGTCGAATCAGAGGATGAGACCTGTGCCATTGGAAAGGAATTGGTGATTGTCTTTCCGTAGAGTGGTTACATTAATGATTTGGCTCAGCGGTTTGGGAGGGATCGTTGTTTTAAGCTTTTTTTT
This sequence comes from Allium sativum, assembly GCA_030737875.1. Taxonomy (NCBI): domain Eukaryota; kingdom Viridiplantae; phylum Streptophyta; class Magnoliopsida; order Asparagales; family Amaryllidaceae; genus Allium; species Allium sativum. The sequence continues at coordinate 789,533,155 of CM060916.1, read as the reverse complement.
AGTTGGCTGTTCAGGTTTGGGGAGCCACAATGGGCTGATTTGGGAAGGCCCATTGGTGAGCTATAGGAATGATATAAATAAGGATATGGGAAATAGTTTTAGTTTTCCATTCTCTCGTTTGGTGGCTTGAGCTCCTCCTTCCTCTAACACCTTTCAACCATTAAGAAGCATAATACAAGGAGGGAAATTGAAGATCTATACCATTGAATGCTAGATCTACATCAATCTAAGCAAGAGTTCATCGGATCAAGAGGATTGGTGCGAGGTGCTTGCTGTCCTGATTCTTATTTCATCAATTTTAGCTTGTGTTGGCAAATCAGTGAGTGATTTACATCTCTCACATGGATGCAATGAAGTGTATGGGTATTTGATCATGGTTTTCATCATATTTAGGAGTTTTTCCATAAATCTACGACACGTTTAGTCAATTTTAATATGAATCACCTTATGATCTCATTTACTAAATTTAAATCATTGGTTCTATGATTTTCGATATGACTATGCAAGATAGATCTATAGTTTTTTTCTTATGACCATTCATTATGGTTTGCAAAGTGATTTGCATGATTTGTAGAAAATTATTGTTTTCATGTTGTTAACAGATTCATATCGTGTTGTTTATCATATTTGACGGATTGGACAAGTTGATTTCATCGAATCTATCGTTTGGCGAAGTTTTGATGGAAATCGAAGTGGAAATTATGAAGTGTAGGTTTTGGTCGCATGGGGGGGGGGGTAGTTCGCTCTAGGGTGTGATTTCTTGGGAAACAAGACAGAAAGCAGGCTCCGACGAGCCGGGAAGTCTGTCGGTCGAGCGAGTTGGGTGTAAGGCAAGAAGACAAACGAGCCCAGAGGGAAAAAAGGGTTCGGTCGAGCAAACCTGGGGTTAGTCTCACTTTTGGATCAGATAAGTCGGCCCTATCGGGTTGGTCTTGAAGCTTGGAAGTGGTAAAATGGCGGGTCAGTCACTCCAAGTTGGGAGGGTTGGTCACTCTGGTTGGTTTGAGCAGTGTGAAGGGTCGGTCCTCTGGTTGGTTTGAGCAGTGTGAAGGGTCGGTCGCACAGGGCTAATTTCTGAAAATTTATATTTTTGGGTACGACTCAAATTTAAATAAAAAGGTCCGGAATAAAAAATATTTTTTCGGGGGCAACCCCTCGAACCCTAGCCGTAGTGCAGAGATGTAATTGGCTTGGTGATGGTGTGAGTTTAGAGTATATAGAAGTTGGAAGGTTCGAAGTGTTGAAAGGTGTTCATTGATTGGTGTAGAACAACGAATGAAGTGACAACTCAAATGTCATGAGTTGGTGGATAATGGTTGCTCAAGAAGGTTGCTTGGGCTATGAAAAGTCGTCAAGTTGGATGACTAGAGATGAGAAGGCTGAGAGATTATTGTTGTCATAAGTTCTAGCAGGCTCAAAGCAAGGGTATGATGGGGGCACCCAAAAGACCGGTTGTAAGTCAAGTACCTTGGGTATCATTGAAAGGCCTAGTTGTCAAGGTTGGACATACATACGTATCGTTGAAAGGTGCATGGGGTTTATGCTAGAACTGGGGTTAACATTAGTCCTTGAAATATGGCAAGGTTGGTCGTCATACGACTAACGATGGTTTCAAAGAAGGAATGGCGGTGATAGCCAGAGTCAGTCATGGATGACTGGTTTTTCTGTTTGTACCATCTCATGTAGGTCATCCAAAGTCGAAGGAAATGTTCCTTGGGTGCTTTTCTGATACTGGTTTAGGCCTTTGGGGCTTGTGCTTGAGGGATGTTGAATTCGATTAGGATAGTTTACATGAGATATATATAATATGGATGTTATGAGTGCTTTACCATGATTGAATGGGTGTTGGATGAATGGTTGAATTGTTTAAAGTAAAGGCTATCACTGTCCGATGTGGGGAAGACGGGAGTTGAGTTCTTCTCTAGTGTTTGGTAGATTGGTTTGTTAATCTACCTTTTCCCATGTACTTTATTGTTGAAGTTTGTTAGTTGTTTTATCGCTCACTATGACTATTGTATGACTCAAGATTTTATGTTTCCTCTCATTACCTTAGGTTGTTCATCCGGTTGTCGATGGGCAGACTAAGCAGCAGGTTACAGGTGATTAGTAAGGACGATGCAGCTGTGTGGAGGAGAGCAGGAGGCCGGCGTACTAGTTTATTACTATCTGGTATTTCTACTTCCGCTGTTTGAGTTCTCTATGAGGGTTGTAGTGAGTGCTCTACCGATTTCAGCTTGAGAAGATGAGTGTCAATTTCGGAATGGGTTTCATAGATAGTCTGGATAGGCACGTCGCTGAGCTCGAGATAGCCACCTGGCTCGAGGGTTGCATAGGTATCCCTTTGTTTACACATTTGATAGCAGAAATTTGGGCAGGTTCATGGTTACTCTGTGCATTTGTATATGTGAAACTTATGCTTTAATTATATGTTTGTCCAAGCTTTGTAACCATAAGTTAATTGGTATAATCCATGGCTTTGAGTACGCTACTCCGACACTTGTTTACTACATGTTGAAACCCGATGTAAAATAACACACACGAATGATATATGTATATACATAACCGGAATTATAACACTGCAATAATAGTCGCGCTGTATATGCATCTTGCAAGCAAGAAAGATGATAAAATAAAAGACATTGATATCACAACCATAAGAGCTTGCATTGATCTGTCGTTTCCTTTTCTGTTTTTTTTTTGATTGCATTTTTGTTAAACACTGATCGGATGAAGATGAAAGACTGCTATTTTTCATAGATCAATGGCCTAGAACCATGTAGATAAGTGTTAAAAAAAATTTATGTACTTAGTGATGTCAACATAATTAATCAAAAGCAAATATTGTGGTTTTGACTTGTTCTTGTGCTTGCCCAGCTTTCAGTTTTCATCGGACAAGCTGCAATTCGAAGAATAATAGAGGCAAGGCCCTGAAGTGAAATAGTTATCTTTTTGATATCTTTATTTACCATGTTATCAAACCTTGATATGATCACCCAACAAATCTTGTTATCAAACCTTGATACGATCACACAACAAACCTTCTACCTAGTTGGGATGAATACTTGATCAATTTTGATATAGAAAAATCCAATATTATGCATACATGTACCAGTGGCTATCACAATGTTATATGGTGGCTAATATGCAGGTTGTGTCACCGGAATTTACATTTTATGACAGTTCGAGATCGTCCTTGGACGACTCTCATGTTGAAAAACTTCTTAGAGCTAAAATGGATTTGAGCTTCATGTAAGTTCTGCACCCATATTTGAGTGATAATGTCAAAACATACTATGCTATGCATCAGGACATAATTGGTGCTAACTGTAAAATTAGAGGCCAAGATGAAAACACCACACATTTTTCTGTAAAGTTGGTTACCTCAAAAAATTGCTACTTTTTTTTTCAATTTCATCTATGCATAGTCTGAAAATGCCTCCTTTCCTTTTAAAAAAAAATCCATAATTAAATGCTGAAATATGTCCAATATTTGGGTGGACTATGTTGCAGGAGTAGAAGTTTAAGAAACTTCTATCTGGAAATAAACTGGACCTACCTTAAGGATGAAAGAGTAGGAACACGTGATCATAGGTTGCTCCATTAGCTTTGTATTTCATCTAGGGAAAGTGCCATGTTATAGTTGCATGTTGAATTAATTCTAGGCCAATCATTGTTCGATCTCCATTTATATTTAGTGTATTTTGCTTTTTCTGCATGCATTTTGCCTTAGGGTGATAAAAACTCTATTTTCTTATATAGGTATGCTTCTTTAATACTTCAATTGCAAGAATAGGCTTCTACTACACTGCAGTTTTGTGATGCAAGTTCGCTAGCTCCTTACACCAGTTTCAAGAGAGTATGGGTGTCTCCAGAAGGTGATTCTTTGAACGTATCTTGCACTATTACGGTTCAATCACCCAATTCTATTACATGTGTATTAATATCGAGCAACAACTCTTCCATTGTAGTGGTATCAGCAGTTTCATTTGAATATTTTGCATGTGTTCATCATATTTCGTCTGTATGGAAAAAAATTCAACATAATTCTCACACCAACATCATATAAGATGTTTACAATTATAAGGTGTGCTTATTTCTTTGCACTGCTAACTTATAAGGTCGTATCCTGATTCATCATATCAGCATCAAGCATGATTCCAAGCTCGGAGGCCCGTCAAAAGATATGCTAGTGGCAACGTTCTCCCGAAATATATCTACGAGACATAAGCACTTGCTGCTTTGATTTTTCTGATGCAAGTCAACCCAAGTGACATTATTTCCACTAATCATGCTACTGAAAAGTTGTTACTGAACTGAATTTAACTTAGCCTTGAAAATCAGTGATTCATATGTTTACCATTTGTAGTTAATTCTTGATTATTGCATAACAGTTTGTATATAGACATGGTTTCAAGTTATAACACTTTCATATAATGTAAGTGATCACATTTATTTGCGAATCTTTATTGTTGCTTGGAAGTTACCATGAATGTATGCGATGCAGATCAATTCAAGACGATCAATGATGAAGGAATGCCGATGTATCAGAGGCCATTCATGATTGAACTAGAGAAGTTGCGTTTCGAGCGAATCATCAGAAGGAAAAAAATAAAGGTAGTAGTTTATATAATCATTTTCATGTATTTTTTCTTGCTTATGGTTGTATGTGTGAGTCTGCATATGAGTGAATCGAGTGACAATGTAGCAAGGAATGTATGTAAATATAAATGATTGTGTAATACACGAGTGAATGTATATAGTGGAGTCAAAAAATTTGCACCATTTGAAATGTTGAAATAAAATATATATTCGAATAAAATACCGTGTTATAATAATTTTTGTTATAATACTATGAAATCTTTGATTAATAGCAGTTGAGGTGTAATTCCTTTTAGTAGTTATAAAACAAAATTTAACAACTGATAGAAACAGTTGTAAAAAAGGTTGACTTTATTATGATTGTCAGCTGTACTAGACATATTACAACTGTTTTTGGCAGTTGTGAAAGGGCATTTTTGTTGTAGTACTGGTACCTATGGCAACACTTGTACTGATATTGCCATAGGGTCGCAAAGGCGTTGCCTTTGATTCTAAGGCAACGTGGCAAAAGGTAACCCCAAAAAAGTGTTGTCACAGATCATTTTTTGCTTATAGCAACACTTTTTGGCACCTATTGCGTCACTTCTCTGGGAATGTCGTAGGCCATCTATGGCGTGGTGAGGCTATCATTGTCCGATGTGGGGAAGACGGGAGTTGAGTTCTTCTCTGGTGTTTGGTAAATTGGTTTGTTAATCTACCTATTCCCATATACTTTATTATTGAAGTTTGTTAGTTGTTTTATCGCTCACTATGATTGTTGTCTGACTCAAGGTTTTATGTCTCCTCTTATTACCTTAGGCTGTTCATTCGGTTGTGGATGGGCAGACTAAGTAGCAGTTACAGGTGATTTGCGAGGACGATGCAGTTGTGCGGAGGCGAGCGGGAGGCTGGCGTACCAGTTTCATTACTACCTAGTATTTCTACTTCCGTTGTTTGAGTACTCTATGAGGGTTGTAGTGAGGCCTTATGTACAAACTTTTGTATCAGTTGGATAACCTTTTAGGATGTTGAGAAAGTTTCAAAAGTTTGTTATATGATGCTTAATTACTATTACCTGTTTCATATATTCTATTATATTTTATCCTTGCGCTGTGAGTTTTATGACAGGTTCCGAAGTTGTTTACCTACTCTTATGATCGTCCATAGCTGCCTGGCACACTTTTCAGTGCATTATTCCTCTTGTTCAGTGCACGGGTTATGTGTGGTCATCACAAAAGCTGTTGATGAGGCGGAGAAGGAGAGGGCCGACGATGAGGCCATAAGAAACAGGCTGACGAGGCTGTTAGGAAAAGTGGTGAAGAGGCATTCAAGAAGCTTCAAGAAGATGCGGCCAAACAACTTAAGACTAGGAAGCTGGCTGAGCAGAAATCTGCATGGGAAGCCAAGAAGAAGGCAGAGCTGGAAGCTAAGAGGGTCAAGAGAGGACTAGATAGAAGGGAGGTACCGAGGTTGTGCTAAAGCTTGTCATCGATGTTACTCCAAAACCACTGCGAACTATCCCCCTTCAAAATATCAAAGGGATCACGAGTGGTGAAGATGATGATGGGAAGCACAATCTCACGAGTCCATTTTCCTGGCCAAGGTTAAAGGAGGAGGAGGCAGTGGTAACTCTGGGAGGAAGAGGGTGAAGACTGGTGATGTCCCGCCTAGTGCGGAATCAATTTAGAAAAGGAAGAAGAAGAAGGGAGGATCGTCCTAGGGATTGTTATAGATACTTTGGTTATGTAGGATGATAGTATACGCGAGTACGACCCTCTCTTTTGGAGGCATAGTGTGGTTTTCATGTACATCATGTTGTTGGAAAGAAAGACAGATAAATGCAGTTTGTTTTTGGTTGTGAATGAAAGTACTAGTTGACTTTTCTTATATCTCATTTTATGTTAAGTGTTCAAATGTTCGTCTACACTTTCCAGTTTCCTGTACTTGTGCAAACATACTTGTTGTTACACATAAGAAGATGTAAACTGAGGCTTCGCTCTTGAGTTTCCCAAGTCGTGCGAAGATAGTATGTGTTGACCAACTCTCAGGATTTCCCTTGGTTGGGAGTTCCGAGTCGTGCGGAGTTCGGGTTTAGTGTCTTCTCTCTCTGGGCCTCCCTGGAGTCGTTGGTCTAGAGTCATGAGAAGGCATGGACGTTGTTGGTTCATCCTTTAGACGCTTTCATCGTTTCATTCGGATTAGAGTTCGAGGGTTTTGTTGGTTCACCGAGTGTTGCCCGGGTCAAAACACTTAGGATCAAATGAAGCTGAATGAGTGGTCGATGTCACACTCATTTGGCTGATGGGCTTCCCCCAAGTCCAGAGACTTAGGAGTGGGGTTGGACACTCAAGTGAATGAGCATCCTAAGTTATTTATATTCGGCCTCGTCGTTAGTTCGAGACTCGAGTTAAGTTATTTATATTCGGCCTCGTCTTTAGTTCGAGACTCGAGTTAGGAGAGGATTGATTCCAAGCTTCGGGGTGTCGATCCAGTGTTGTGCACTCGTATATGCAAGTTGGTTGTAATAGTTGCTCAAACATACTACGTAGAAAATGAACACACCAAGAACATAGATGTTTGAAACTATCCTTATTGAGAACTTTGGCAACTATGGCCTTTACTTTACAATGCCTTGAATTTGAAGAAAGCAAAACATTTTTGGAAAGCAGCAAATCTGTACACTAAGATATGTGAAGTAACGGCGAAGATGTTCACTATTCCATGCTCTTGCAAGTTCGACGCCATCAACGGTCCTTCGCTTGAAGATTCCATCTCTAAGCCTCCGTTGTATGGCGTACGGACCTTCCCAACGAGGACAGAAACCAGCCAGTGTGGGATAAATCCACTTCAGGATGAGATCACCAATGTCAAAGTACTTTGGAAGGACTTTGGAGTTTAGCGATTTTAGCGCTGTCATTATAATAAATGGTTTATAAATTTAAACAGCGATTTTAACGCTGCCGTTATAATAAATGTTTCATAAATCACTGGAAACAACGGTTATGACGGTACCAATATAATCAATGTTTTTCCGCAAAAGAAGTGTATTCTTAGATTGAATCCGAGAGTCGCGTAAGCGATGGTTTATTTGAAGTTGTAAGCTTTGACTATTTCAAAGTAGAGAATGTTGTTCAATTAAGGTCTAAGAGGTAATTATACCCTAACTTGATTGACTTCATGATTGATGGAGGAATGGTTAAGGTTCGATAGTGAAGAATGGTTAGCAATATGGTTAGTAAATAAACGATAAATGGTTTGAGTTATAATAACGATGTTTTTATAACATCGGGTTAATTTAAAAGGATTAAATGTTCCTCAAATAAAATGCGTATTTTCTATGCATAGAAAATGAAACGAATTGGTCAACGAGAAATTAAGAAATGCAAGTGGAAATATTTTCCGATATAAATAAGGTATATTTTCTAAGTATAGAAAATAAGGATTCGTGAATATTTAGAATTGTTTTCTAATTGGAATAAGAAATATTTTCCTGAATAAAGAAATTAGAATATTGAAATGTTTTCCAAGAATCGAGAAAGACAATTGAATTTTGAAAGAATCTAAAAGAGGGAAAAATAGAAATTTGAAATGATAATGGGCTATTGATGTTTGATGTTTGATCGGTAGAATTTCCAATTGGAAATAGGACTGTTGATTGTATGGATGTTTCTTTGATAGTTAAATCATCGACTATCAAAGTTTTAATTTAATTTATACCTTCTTTGTCAATACGGAGAGACGCGGATCAGATTTATTATCTGAAAACCACTCCGTATTGGCATAAGCGTTACGAATCAACTTATGTTGAAGATAATTGAAGACGGAGTAAAGTGCAAGGGTTGCTCTATTAATCCTAGGTAGAAATCACCCAAGATAGAATAATAGAATGGTGCCTTTGGTTTGTCCAGTCCCAGGACAACGTTATGGAAGGATATGATGATGTGGCATTTGAAGTAAATGATGGAAATATGTTTTGAAAGATAATCGTGACCTCAAGCCTTATCACCCGGGAAATGATAGAAATCGGGCAGGCAGCATGGCCAAGTGGGTCATTCCCATTAGGGGTACTATCACCTGATCTAGAGAAAATTCATTTGCTTCTTATTCTATTCGCTGCTGTATGCTTTCGGTAACGGTTGCTGATCACAACTGTTGGTTATAATATGCTCGATACACTCAAGTTAAATGAGTGGTCAGCTATGTGTGGGTCGGGTTGCAAGACATTCTTGTTGAACCCAGTGTATTCCCCTCTAGAAATACGCTATTGGAAGGTGTTTCCATACCTTGTCATGTTGGAAATCCAATCTCCAATACGCGCCATGCGGTTTTTGATTTTATATTATATATGGAGCGTGAGATGCAAGCGTTCCGCTAGATTCTATTTATTTGATGTAGAAATGATTATAATATCACTGGATTTGATCAAAAATATTTTTGGTTATCATAAGGTAAAAACCATCCGTGTTTATGTGCGGATCGGTCTTACGATTATCATTTCTTTCGAAAGGATTTTGAAAGTTAAACAAATGGTTGGAGTTTACTCACACCAGTCCCATGACTGACCCAGAGGTTATTTTGTTTGTTTTCCCTAAACTCTTGGGTGCCCAAATTTATGCGAGCAGTCAAGTAGTCGGGATTTTACAGATTCGCTTGGAGGAGTTTGAAGCAGGGGGCTCGTCAGTTAGCTTTAGACTATTATATTTTCCACTGTGTACCATGTTGTATATGGAAACAAATGTTTATAACTGTTCCAGGAATAACTGTTGTGCTCTGATGATGGTATGTATATACAGTTACTGATTTGTATTTCAAAAGTTATGTTATTTAATATATTTTATTCATTCCGCTGTGAGATTTGTGTTCTTCGTTTTCTTCTATTCTAATTTCTCTTTCTTTCTATTTCTCATCCTTTGACTTCTTTCTAATAATGATTCGTATTTCTGTGCAATTTGGGTTGGACGTGTAGTGTAATTAGTCAATTCAAAGTGTATGGAAATTCGGGCCGTTACATTTAGTATCAGAGCTGAAGGTTGAGTAGTAACCTTGGCTCTGTGGCATTAACTCAAAAGAGATGGGATCAGTAATACCCTAGGTTGAGTTTGAGTATATATACGAGAGAGCGTATTTGTAGATTGGATATAAAATTGTTTAATTTTGTGTTGACTGGTTTGTTGAGTGGTTTATGAATTCTGGTTGATACAGAATGTACAACTGTATTGATAGGTATTTCTAAACTCTCGAAAAAAGCAATTCGATATAGTATTGTTTTAAAATGGGTAAATGAAATAATTTTGCCCAAAAATTATTTTGATATAAAAGGAATAATTTCTGAATTAGTATATATGAATATGTTGATTGTTATTGCAATCAAATGGAATTATGAAATATTGAAATAGTTATATAATTTATATACGGATAATGTATACAAATGGGATAAACCAAGATTAAGTTCAAACCAGAATAGGAATTTAAATTCTGGGTGTTTAGAAAATATTTTCTGAAATATTATAAAATAATATAACATTACTTTAAAGTATTTTTGAATAAGAATAGTTTAATTGGATTTTAAAGGAATTAAGCACTGAAATCACTTCAATGGCGAGAAAATAATTCTGATAATGGATTGCGACATTATCGGTATTAATTTTCCAGTTTCTGAGTGATGGATTGCTACCATAGTAGATTACCAATGGAAATTGTTTGAGAAAAATAAAGTTGTTTTAGAAATTCAAACGTTTTGAATTGAGTTGATTATAAATATATGTATATAAATATATATGATTTCAAACTAATTTGAATTAAAACTCGAAAATTTGAATTATGAAATAAAAATTTTACTTGTATAAGTTGAATAGATTAAAATGGTAAAAATGTATCAAATGAATTGAAATTTAACTTAAGTTAAATAAAATTAGATTGAATTAGAAATAATTCCAAATGAAATTAAATAAAGAGAAATGTTGAGATTCGAATTATTAATATGAATTTGACTTATGAAGAAGCAAGTTGAATATATATTGGATGTTGTTAATTTAAATTGAATTGTGATAAATTTAGATTCAAGTATAATAAGTGGATTGACTTAAATGGAAATCATATTTGAATTGATAGAATGGATGTGAACTAATTAGAAGTAGATTAGAGAATTAAAAACGGGAAGTTGGATAGATTTAAAACCAACTGGGAATAGATATGTGTATGCTAAGCAGAAATCGAATGGAAGCAAATGCAAGAGATAGAATTATGCCCGACAAAAAGGTACATGTTTACAATGTTACTTGGGTTTGATGGTTTTATGAGCCTATGGGGCCAGCCGCTTGGATTTTTTGATTTTCTTTTGGATTGGAGAAGGCCTAGAAAAGCGAGTGGTGGTTGTATCGATTGTGTCGTGCAAAGGAGATGCTGGAGAAATTTTTCGAAAATTTAAAGAGTTAGAAATTTTTCATGAATTTATTTGGTAATTTAAAATCAAGTGTTAATTGTAATTGAAATAAGAAAACCAGAATTGGTTAATAAAATTTCAAGTGGAATAATGAAATTGATAAATGGATTTAAAATCAATTGGAATGGATGTGGATATGCAGAAGAGCATATGGGCTGAAGACAAGAAAGTGATGATGGATTGTCCAAAAATGGTGGATAGATCATTAGGAAAAAATTATGAATGGTCGAGTATTGGTATGAGAATTCGAAGGTCGAGTAAGAAATTCGTTATAAAGATATGGAATACAAGATTTCAACTAAGTAGGTTATGAGGAGTTAGAGTTATAACATTTTTGCTACTTAACAATTTTGAGGACGAAATTATTTTAAGGGGAAAGGAATGTAACGTCCCAAATTTTTAGCAAACGTATAATTTATTTATTTAATTATTTAAATATTGATTTGATGATTTTGATAACCTATATTCAATGATTTGAATATTTAATTAATATAAATAATGAAATAAATATATTCAGCAGTTCCTCCACCAAACGAAAAATATATTACATGGCCTACTCACTTTCAAAATCATGGCTGTACAGAAGCTGGCCAAAATCTCGTTTAAAAATTTCAGTCCGATATTGATTTTGTCCTATTCAAATTCAAATAAATATCTAGGATGCCGACATATACTTGAATAAAGAAAATCCGTACCCTGTTCGCCACGTCCACTGAAAAGTCAAGATTTTTGGTAAAGGAAGGAAAATATGGGTCTGTTTACATTCTGACATCGGCTGACTAGTAATAAAATAAACATGAGGCTTCTATGGAAAGCTACCGTGTTTGTTCGCATTGAAGCCACCACGAAATCTTCTGCGCGAAGCCAATATTTCTTTTATATATTCCCAATTCCTCTTCACCGTACATTTGGCAAAATCACACTATTCAGGAAAGAAAAAATACATAATAACACTCTATAATATCATAGCATTCCCATTCCAATCCCTCAAACCAAAAATCTTTCCCTATTTTACTTCAAAATCATTACATTTTCGATTTCAATCGATTAAATACAGCTTCAAACCTAAATTAAAATCAATCGATTCCTTTCTCATCAATATTCATAAAGCTTGTTTTGCTTATACTTCTACCTAGGTGCGATCGATTCTTCTGGAGATCGACGTGAGCCAGTCGTCGACCTAGGGTTAGCTACTGGTGGAAATTTGATGGGTTTTAGGTGATTTGAATCATAGTCTTGGGTTTTGCAAGGAGATCCGCACCTAGCTACTGAGTTTTGTTGGGTCCTATGTTGAATATTGTCGCAGCTTGTTCGTAGGCCGAAGGGGTTGGATATTGGTAGGGAAGTGTGGGTCAGAAATGATGGGGTGAAGGGGTAGATGTTGGAAAGTGGATTGAGGAGGGGACTGTGTTATAGGCGCAGCATTTCCACTTGACTTTAGCGATGGAATTCGTAACCATGATTTTCTTGTAGCAGGTGGAGGTGTTGGTTTTGGGGAAGCAAAAAGGTTTGCAGTTTCTGGTTGTTGGGTTAAAGGGTGTGCGTGGACTGGTTAACTAGAACTAGAAGTGTTGTATATATGATAATGAAAAGAGGGAAGGCTGTTGTGTGGAGTATCGTGATTGAGGGGGGGTCACGCAAGTCTGTTCTTGGATGTTAATATTTGGGTGAACAGGAAAAAAGGATTAATAAATAAGGTCATGCTTTGGTGGAGATGCGCAGGAAGGTGTAGTTTGAGTTGTGAAGTTGTAGCAAGTTGAATTGTAAGGTAGTGGAAAGGGTCAATGTTTTGCATGATTTTAAAATGGGTGCGTGCTGTTCAGTTCTAGGTGATTAGCAATGATCAATGTGCCGGCAAATGTTGGAGTATGGGTAAGAATGGAAAGAAGAATATCATGGCTATTATGCTGAAGCTATGTTGGAATTCGCTTGAAGCTTACAAGGAGAAGAAGTAAGGTCACATGTCGGTTTTTATTTAAAAGTAATTAGCGTTTAAATTTAATTGTTAATTCAGAATTTATTTTATAATTAAGAAATAAACAATATTAATTAAACTGTGGATGATTATAATTGCATCTTAGTTATATATGAATATAATTGAACAAGACGGGTCACATTAGAATCAGCGCGACGAGATTTACGTTGTGGAACTAGATTTCTATGAAAATAGAGCTATGGGATTTCGTGAAGAAATCAAATGCTTGTTGATTTTAAAACGAAACAAAAGCAGAATCGTCAACTGCGAAACAAGGTGAGTAAACTCACTAAACTCTAACTCGTTTATTTTTTATATAAGCGAGTTTTAAATTTGTTTATAGTAATCTTATACTGTGTGATGGTAGTTTGGTTGCATGTTTGGTAAAATTGATTGATATAGTTATATCATTAATCGGTTATTAACTTTGTTCACCATGATATTTCTTATTGATGTGAAATTAATGTTATTGATGTTCATTAACATCTGTGGATGCAGGGAAACAGGTTGGAGGAATCCAACTGGATACCTCAATATTTTATTTACTGTTTTTAATCTATTGTGATTTATGATCGATCATTGATTATGTTGTGTTTGGATTACCCTGGACCTAGAATTTTGGTATTTTAAATACCGTAAAATATGTTTAAGATAGAAAAGGAGTTTGAGACTTTAAAAAGAAAATTATTTCCAAAAATAGAAATATAAATTTTAAATAGAGTTGAAATAGGAAACTTGTACAAATGAATGAATCAAGAAGTTGTTTATAAATGAGAATATAAATTAATTGAATTAATTATCATGGGATGCATCGGAATATAAATTCAAATTTGAATTTATGTAGAGAAGTGGAAATCGGTTTTGAAACCAATATTTGAAATTAGATTTAAACTTGGAAATTATTAAGGAAGTTTCTAACGAGATTTTAAATGATTGAAATGAAAAAGAAAAGAGACTTGTACGAATAATTCTGAATAGAAGTTATAATAAAAATTGGGTTTAAGATATTATTTATATGTATGAAATCTAATTTTATATAAAAGAAATATATTCACGACTAAAGTGAATAATAGTTTAAAGTAAATGTTTTGCAAATGAAATATCTATAAAGGAAATTTAGATTTGAGATATGAATCCAAATTGGATCTTAAATGAAAAAGGGAAATGGATAATCGTTTTAAAATGAAAACGATGAGTTTATTCCAAAAATTTGAATATAAAAATTGTGATAACATTTATAGAGTGAAATGGATACAAAGAAATTTGGTCAGGAGTTGGAAAAGATGAATCCAAGAGTGAATTTAGAATTTGAATTAACCTGGAATGGTAAATTAATTCTGAAGTTCGGAACATAAATAGAATATGGATTATTAGAAAGAGATTATTTGTTGGAATACGATTATATCGAATTTAGGGAAGTGGTTATTTTTTACTTTTCGTTTTTAATCTAATTTATTAATTTACTTGTTAATTTATTTTTGAAATAAATAAGTATAAGTTATGTTTTTATAAACCAAATATTTGGAAACAATGATTATAACGCTGCTGTTATAATAAATGTTTTATGAATCTAAACAATGATTTTAGCGCTGTCGTTATAATAAATGTTTTTTAAATCTAAATAGTGATTTTAATGTTGTTGTTATAATAGATGTTTCATAAATCATTGGAAACAGCAATTATGACGCTACCAATATAATCAATGTTTTTTTGCAAAAGAAGTGTATTCTTAGATTGAATCCGAGAGTCGCGTAAGCGATGTTTTATTTGAAGTTATGAGCTTTGACTATTTCAAAGTTGAGAGTGTTGTTCAATTAAGGTCTGAGAGGTAATTATACACCAACTTGATTGACTTCATGATTGATGGAGGAATGGTTAAGGTTCGATAGTGAAGAATGGTTAGCAAAATGGTTAGTAAATAAACGATAAATCGTTTGAGTTATAATAATGATGTTTTTATAACACCGGGTTAATTTAAAATGGTTCTGAAATGTTCCCCAAATAAAATGCGTATTTTCTACGCATAGAAAATGAAACGAATTGGTCAACGAGAAATTAAGAAATGCAATATGGAAATATTTTTCGATATAAATAAGGTATATTTTCTTAATATAGAAAGGATTCGTGAATATTTAGAAAAGTTTTCTAACTGGAATAAGAAATATTTTCTTGAATAAAGAAATTAGAATATTGGAAATGTTTTCCAAGAATCGAGAAAGACAATTGAATTTTGAAAGAATATAAAAGAGGGGAAAATAGAAATTTGAAATGATAATATAGAAAAAGGGGCTAGTGATGTTTGATGTTTGATCGGTAGAATTTCCAATTGGAAATAGGGCCATTGATTGTATGGATGTTTCTTTGATAGTTAAATCACCGACTATCAAAATTTTGATTTAATTTATACCTTCGTTGTCAATACGGAGAGACCGAGATCAGATTTATTATCTAAGAACCACTCTGTATTGGCATAAGCGTTACGAATCAACTTATGCTGAAGATAATTGAAGACGGAGTAAAGTGCAAGGGCTGTTCTGTTAATCCTAGGTACAAATCACCCAAGATGGAATAATAGAATGGTGCCTTCGATTTTTCCATTCCCAGGACAACGTTATGGAAGGATCTGATGATGTGGCTTTCAAAGTCAATGATGGAAATATGTTTTGAAAGACAATCGTGACCTCAAGCCTCATCACCCGGGAAATGATAGAAATCGGGCAGGCAGCACGGCCAAGTGGGTCATTCCCAATAGGGTTATTATCACCTGATCTAGAGAAAATTCATTTGCTTCTTATTTTATTCGTTGTTGTATGCTTTCGTTAACGGTTGCTGATCACAACCGTTGGTGATAATATGCTCGATACACTCAAGTTAAATGAGTGGTCAGCTATGTGCGGGACGGGTTGCAAGACGTTCTTGTTGAACCCAGTGTATTCCCCTCTAGATATACACTATCGGAAGGTGGTTCCATACCTTGTCATGTTGGAAATCCAGTCTCCAATACGCGCCCTGCAGTTTTTGATTTTATATTATATATGGAGCATGAGATGCAAGCGTTCTACTAGATTTTATTTATTTGATGTATGCATTATTATAATATCACTGGATTTGATATCAAAAATATTTTTGGTTATCGTAAGGTAAAAACCATCCGTGTTCATGTGCAATTCAGTCTTACGATTATCATTTCTTTTGAAGGGATTTTGGAAGTTAAATAAATGGTTGGAGTTTGCTCACACCAGTCCTATGACTGACCCAGAGTTTATTTTGTTTATTTTCCATAAACTCTTGAGTGCCCAAACTTGTACAGGCAGTCAAGTAGTCGGGATTTTACAGATTCACTTGGAGGAGTTTGAAGCAGTAGGCTCGTCAGTTAACTTTAGACTATTATATTTTCCGATGTGTACTATGTTTGTAACGACCCGGAATTTTGGGGCCAATTTAAAATTTTTATTTTAGAAATTTTAATGGATTTTAATATTTAAAATAATTTATTTTAAATAGGAACGACTAAAAATTTAGTTTAATTATAAAAAGGAGTTTAAAACAGCGCTGCAGTTTGAAATTTTGAATTTGAACCTTGACTGACTGTACAGGATTCATTTTAAATCAGAATTGAACGAAACCAGAAATATCTAAATCTGTTCGATCATATCTTTCTAACGAATCTGAAAAATCGAAATTTCGTTTAAAAATCAAAAGTTATGGCCAATTCAATTTTTAGAAAAGTCGCTGTAGAATTTATATATATATATATATATATATATATATATATAATATAGGGCCCGAAAGGCTACTTTTCACATATGAAGGAATTTCGACTCGAAACCACTTCCATTGAGTTCGGAATGACATTCCTGCATTGAAAAACAGTAAACACTTATATATTTTGAGTTTCAGAGTTTATTTGTTTAAAAATGTATTTTTAATATTAAATATATTGGCCTTAAAAATAGTCATTTTTCAAACGACCTCGGTTTTCGACGAAACCACTTTTGTTGGAACCGGAATGTCAAATTATTTCTAAGTTTCAATTTTCATAATTTTTCGAATCAATATGTGAGCGTGGCAAAGGAAAACGTGTTTTGTCAGTTTCGGTCAAATTTAATCAGCTTAAAAATAGCCATTTTTCAAACGGTCTCAGAATTCGACAAAATTAGTCTCGTTAGGACCGTATCGTCAAAACATAACTAGAAATAATTTTTCTATAATTTTTAGAGTCAGTATGTGGCCCCGGTAATTTAAAATATACGTTTGAATTTAATAATTAAATGTTTTTTAATTAAATTTAAAGAAAAACATATCGTAACAGCCGAATTGGGTTTCGAAACATGTTCCATTGAGTCCGGAACGGGGGTTAATAGGTAAGAACGACAGTCGTTGGGCCTAATTCTGAGTTAGTGGTTTAGCGGGCCTTAAGGGGTTCAATTTAATAATATTTTAATATAAATAAAGCTTAAAAATTGCTAAACCCTAAGTCTAGTTACATCAGCCACCATGTTCTTCCATCGATGGCCAGGAAGCTCCGGAATTCAAATCCAAATAACTTCCAATCTACTTTATAATTTTCGAAGCAATCAGAAGCAAATCGAAGAACTTTCCACAAGCTTTACATCGATACGGCGATGATAAAAAAGCATAGAGAAACGGGCTCGAATTTCGAGCAGGAAGGACCGTCGCTCGGGGCGGATTTCGTGGGTCCTGGGCCCACCGAGTCCGACCTCGCTGCCGCCGTGGGGAGGCGCCATCCGCCCTTCCTCGTGGTGTCCCCTGATCGGTCTCCAGCCCCTCGAGTGGCGTGCGCAGAGGAGGGTTAGGAGCAACGATGGGTTCAGTTTATAGCGATGAATACCTGGAGCCTTACAAATTGAAGAAGAAAGGGTAAAAGGGGAAATTGTTATTTAATTTATATTAATTTATGTAATCAAATCTTTAAAATACTATAACTCTTTCGTACGAGGTCTGTTTTACGAACCGTCAGAAGCGTTGGAATCAGAAAAATGAGAGCTACAACATAGAACAGACTAGAGATGAAACGGAGCACCTTGGAAATTCAGCAAATTTGAACACGAACGATTTCTGAAAACCAATCGATGTGAGAAATCTATATTTTTTATTTATTTATAAATAATACTGAATTTATTATCACAAATCTGCAGTTATTTCCTGTTTGCAATTATTCATGCGTGTTCTGTGTTGGATGTAATGTATGGATCTGTTTGTTTGGTAATGTTATTTGGATGATGAATGGTTAAACATATTTATCTGTCGGGAGATAATTTATTAGAAATATTTAGATCAATTTGTAGTGATAAAGGAAGTAAAACTAAAATATATATAATTTTTGGCTAGATAAAATGATCAAAAATATGAAATACCAAATTTTGTTAATTTGTTGAATTAGAAATTTCAACAAACGTATGAAACACCAAATTTTGTTAAGTTGTTGAACTAGTATATTTCAACAAAAATGAAATGTCATTTTAAAACCATTCTTGTTAGATTAGAATTAAAACATGTTTTTAATAAAAAGTACATTTTAATGTTTTGAATAGAAACTACATCTTTATGTAGTTGGTGATAGTAAAATTTGAAATTAACATTTTCATTGTAGAATATGACATTAAAGAGAAATTAACATTTTCATTGTAAAATGTGACATTATAGTAGAATTAACATTTTTATTTGAAAGGTGTTATGGAAATCAAAATCACATTTTTGTCAAAAGGATGATTATTGAAATAAAATGACCATTTTTATCAAAAGATTGCTTAGGGAATAAAATGACCATTTTTATCAAAAGATTGCTTAGGGAATAAAATGACCATTCTTGTCAAAAGAATTTGATTAGATTATAAGAGACAAAATTAACATTTTGGTTAATTAGATTAAATTCGACCAAAATTAACATTTTGATTTCATTGAAAGTGATTAGACAAAATTCATATTTTGTTAACATTAAAAGGATTATAACAAAATTCATATTTTGTTAACATTAAAAGAATTATGACAAAAATTTATATTTTGTTAGCATTAAAAGGATTTGATAAGAATTAACATTTTTGTTAACATTAGAAATAGAATTTACATTTATGTAAAGGATGACATTAGAAAAATTAATCTCATTTTAGTGAAAAATGTGCATTAGAGTTAAATTAACATTTTTGGTTACATTTAAAATGATTAAGCAAAATTTATATTTTTGTTTACATTATAAAGATTAGACAAAATTAACATTTTTGTGTAATTTGAAATGGCATCAAAATAGTCATTTTTGTTGTAATAAGAAATGAACTAGAAAATGTATATTTTTATACATATAAGAAATGAACTAGAAAATGTATATTTTTATACATATAAGAAATGAACTAGAAAATGTATATTTTTATACATATAAGAAATGAACTAGAAAATGTATATTTTTATACATATGAGAAATGAACTAGAAAATGTAAATTTTTATACATATAAGAAATGAACTAGAAAATGTATATTTTTATACATATAAGAAATGAACTAGAAAATGTATATTTTATACAAAAAAGAAATGAATGAATTAAGAACGTATATTTCTATACATTAAGAAGGACGAATCAGAAAAGGACATTTTTGCTAGAAAATGTAAATTAGAATAAAATGGACATTTTTGTCAAAATTAAAAGAATGAAACAAAATATAGCATCTTTATATTATTAGTTTTGAAACACCAAATATACACCTTTGTCAATTTACACTAATGAAACAAAATATGATTTAAGAGCTACACTTTTAGATGCAAACAAATATTACATTTTTATTTTGTACTTTAGTTAGAATTAGAAATATACATTTTTGTTTGCAAATTTAGTTGCAAACAAACATTTAATAAAGATTTTATATTTTCTTTTATTTGCATATTTAGATGAAAATAAACATCGTAGTTAAAAGGTTATATTTTTGTTTGCATTCTCTATTGCAAATAAAACATGAAATCAAAAAGTATATTTTTATCTACACTTTAGTTGCTATAAAAATGATAAGATTAAATAATTATATTTGTAATGTAATATAAAGATTTCATTTTATACAACGTAAAAAGAATATTATTCTTTATGTAAAAAAGAAAAGATCATACTTCATTGTAGGTGAGTCAACATCAGAATTCACATTTTTAATGTAAATAAATCAGTAGAAAGGATTCATTGTTTTGATAAATTATGTTAACATGAGAACTTACATTCCTATTATATATGAAATGATTCATCATTATATATGTTTATGATGCTGAAATGTTACACTCCCATTTACAAGTTACCCGACTTGTTTATGTGATTGGGACGATAATTTTCACACATCGCCCAAGTGCACAAATGATTTATGATTTGTTTGATGGATGAAACCCCACACGGGTATTGGGATGATTTTGGATACACACTAATCCCAATATTTAGTTATCTGTCAATCGATGGATTGACAGTCTGTGATGAGCATCAGTTATTTGCTTTAATGCTCACACAGTTATAGATTCCACTTTGGTCGTCATTTGGATGTTTGATAATTACTTATCATGATTGTCGATTCCATACAAAATATATGGTTGTTGGTTGAGTCACATTCCAATAAAAGAATATTCTAGGAAAAGAATATTTTAGAAAATATACTTTTGAAAAGAATATTTTAGAAAAACAATATATTTTGAGAAAATATATTTTTATTGAAATGAACTAGTTATTAATTAGATGAAGTGTGAGTCGGGTTTATTGTGAACTGTGTTTCTAAGCGACATTTGTTCTTTAACCCAACTGACAGCGAAAATATGATTTGGAATTTATAAATCTTTTATTAAGATTTAAATGGAAATTTTCCAAAGGTAAAGTTTTCCAATTTAATACATTAAATGGGAATTGAATAGGATTCGAATTAGTTATAACCGAGATAAGCTTCTGTAAAAGAAGACCGATACTACATATGGAATTTAAAAGGGTTTTCCGTTATTCCATTTATATTATGGGTCGGATATAGAAATTTATAACGATTATATATTGATTTGATTTCTGTGAAGATTCCATATTTCATGGAAGATTTTTTTTTTTTGGGTTTACCGTGAACTATGTTTTTAAATGACATTAGTTCTTTAACCCAGTTAAAGATAAGATTAATTTCTTGGATTCAAATAATCATTGAATAATGATTTTTAATATCTAAAATCAAATTGAGATTTTAATAAACCTTTTAAAAGAAAGATTTAAGTGCAAAGTTAAAGAATTTATCTTTGATAAAACAATTTGAATATTTTATTTAAAAGAA
This sequence comes from Allium sativum, assembly GCA_030737875.1. Taxonomy (NCBI): domain Eukaryota; kingdom Viridiplantae; phylum Streptophyta; class Magnoliopsida; order Asparagales; family Amaryllidaceae; genus Allium; species Allium sativum. The sequence continues at coordinate 789,511,874 of CM060916.1, read as the reverse complement.
TATTCTGAATTGGAATGAGACGTTGGATGTGTTTTATAGTACTTGATTTTTATTATAAAATACGCGAGTTATTCGGAAAGACCGGGTTTAACCCATTCCGAATAATTACTATGACGATGAAGAGTCGAAGATGAAGACGGTGTTGAAGACCGACGATCTTCACATCGAATGGATGTGTTGCTACAGAGACCCTGATGGGAGTAGCTACCTTGAAGGGGCTTCAGTGGTGGCCGTCCGGACTATTGTTGATTGTTCGGATTTGGTTTTCGCACAGACCCAGAGCATAAGCTAATAAATGGATGCGTGTCTGACATTGGATTTCGTTCCGTGTGAATTAAATCGATTTCTGTTAATGTATGTATGTTTGGTGGTGGAGGATTTATTCTCTACTTAACACCCTGGTATATATTAATAGTGATTGATCGCATGGCGTGAATTGTCAATGTGGCACGCCAAGATGCATATGATCAAGGCTTTTGTTGAAAAGCAGGGCCTTGTGGGATGATCAAAGCATAGCCTATTACGGCATAGCTTTGTGTATATCGTGACTTCGCGAGCCTCACACCTCGGTATGAGTCAAAAACGGGATATGGACCGTAGGGAGTGTACACGTTTCTTTCTAGCTAGTGGTAGTGTCAGTGCTTTAACACAGCCTGACATTTTACTTATGTGGATGATGGATTTTGAGGCGCCTCGGATTTTTATAGGCCGATAGTGGTCATATTATAGGTTCAAAGGAACCGGGAAACGTGTGTTCAGGCATAACTAATCCACTGTCGATAGGCGGGGACCGGCCCTACCGCATCCAAGGGTTCACTGTGGGGGATCCTGAGGCATTTGCTAGAGTGTCTCGAATCGGAGAGGAGCTTGCCCCTAGCCTCGACTCATGATAGAAAACCAACTTCCAATACGACCTTGCGGTTTTGATTGTAGAACTAGTATGGCAACATGATATATGGTACCCATGTCGTCTATGATTGATACATAATGATTGAAATGTTTTTATTAAACATATACACACTAATATTAAATCCGTTTTATCGTATCAAGCATCTTTTGAACATTATAAGGTAAAACCCTATCCTCCGGTTTGCGTTGCATTGTGTGATGGGACTTGGGTCTTATATAGTTTCATTTTTCTAAAAAGCATTGCATTGTTTAACGTTTTACTTTATTTTATGCGCTAGCAATCCAATGGAGTAAACCCGTTCCGAGTTAGCGGCATGGTCCTGTGATTAGCCTTTTTATTAGATAGTTAAGTTAAGAATTCTCATACCAGTCCCATGACTGACCTGTAGTTTGTTTCACTGGCAAACTCGGGTGCCCATATTTTCCACACGGGCAGTCGAGTAGCTTTTTGCAGATATATTTACAGGATCCTGGCTTACAGCTGAAGCGGTATTCGGAAAGCTCTGTATCCGTGTATTCCTTCCAGTTGTATATTTGTAATATTTTTCTACTGCTATTTAAATGTAATTTAAAACTCTGATATTATTGTATTTCTATTATGGAATAAGTATTCATACTCTGTTACATTCTTGTACTCTGATGTAATTGTTGTAATCAGCAATAAAATGTTCCTCAGTTGTGTTCTGATGTGAATTGTTCTCAAAGCAATCCAGGCTCCCTTTACTGGGAAGTGTGGGTCGTTTCAATGTTGTTTCTGGAAATAGTTGTTTATAATTGTTCCAGGAATAACTGTTGTGCTCTGATGATGTTACGTATATATAGTTACTTATTTGTATTTCAAAAGTTATGTTATTTAATATATTTTATTCGTTCCGCTGTGAGATTTGTGTTCTTCGTTTTCTTCTATTCTAATTTCTCTTTCTTTCTATTTCTCATCCTCTGACTTCTTTCTAATAATGATTCGAATTTCTGTGCAGTTTGGGTTGGATGTATGGTGTAATTAGTCAACTCAAAGTGTATGGAAATTCGGTTCGTTACATTTGGTATCAGAACTGAAGGTTGAGTTGTAACCTTGGCTCTGTGGCGTAACTCAATAGAGATGGGGTCAGTAATACCCTAGGTTAAGTTTGAGTATATATACGAGAGAGCATATTGGTAGATTCAATATAAAATTGTTTTATATTGTGTCGACTGGTTTGTTGAGTGGTTTATGAATTCTAGTCGATACAGGATGTACAACTGTATCGATAGGTGTTTCTAAACTCTCGAACAAAGCAATTCGATACAGTATTGTTTTAAAATAGGTAAATGAAATAATTTTGAAATAATTTTGATATAAAGGAATAATTTCAAATTATTATATTTGAATATGTTGATTTTTATTACAATCAAATGGAATTATAAAATATTGAAATGGTTATATAATTTGTATACGGATAATGTATACAAATGAGATAAACCAAGATTAAGTTCAAACCATAATTTAAATTCCGGGTGTTTAGAAAATATTTTCTGAAATATTATAAAGTAATATAACATTACTTTAAAGTATTTTTGATTAAGAATGGTTTAAATGGATTTTAAAGGGGTTAACCTCTGAAGTCACTTCAGTGGCGAGAAAATAATTCTGATAATGGATCGCGACAATATCGGTATTCATTTTCCAGTTTCTGAGTGACGGTTTGCTACCATAATAGATTATTAATGGAAATTGTTTGAGAAAAATAAAGTTGTTTTAAAAATTCAAACGTTTTGAATTGAGTTGATTATAAATATATGTATACAAATATATATGATTTCAAACTAATTTGAAATAAAACCCGAAAATTTGAATTATGAAATTAAAATTTTACTTGTATAAGTTGAATAGATTGAAATGGTAAAAATGTATCAAATGAATTGAAATTTAACTTAAGTTAAATAAAATTGGATTGAATTAGAAATAATTCCAAATGAAATTAAATAAAGAGAAATGTTGAGATTTGAATTATTAATATGAATTCGACTTATGAATATGCAAGTTAAATATATACTGGATGTTGTTAATTTAAATTGAATTGTGATAAATTTGGATTCAAGTATAATAAGTGGATTGACTTAAATGGAAATCAGATTTGAATTGATAGGATGGATGTGAACTAATCAGAAGTTGATTAGAGAGTTAAAAACTGGAAGTTGGATTGAATCGAAACCAACTTGGAATGGATATGTGTATGCTAAGCAGATATCGAATGGAGGCAAATGCAAGAGATAGAATTATGCCCGACAAAAAGGTACATGTTTACAATATTACTTCGGTTTGATGGTTTTATGAGCCTATTGGGAAAGCCGCTCGGTTTTTTTTCTTCTTTTGGATTGGAGAAGGCCTAGAAAAGCGAGTTGTAGTTGTACCGATTGTGTCGTGCAAAGGAGATGCTGGCGAAATTTTCCAAAAATTTAAAGAGTTAGAAAATTTTCAAGAATTTATTTGATAATTTAAAATTGAGGTATTAATTGTAATTGAAATAAGAAAACCAAAATTGGTTAATAAAATTTCAAGTGGAAAAATGAAATTGATAAATGGATTTAAAATCAACTGGAATGGATGTGGATATGCAGAAGAGCATATGGGTTGAAGATAAGAAAGTGATGATGGATTGTCCAAAAATGGTGGGTAGATCATGTGGAAAGAATTATGAATGGTCGAGTATTGTTATGAGAATTCGAAGGTCGAGTAAGAACTTGGTTATAAAGATATGGAATAAAAGATTTCAACTAAGTAGGTTATCAGGAGTTAGAGTTATAACATTTTTGCTACTTAACAATTTCGAGGACGGAATTATTTTAAGGAGGAAGGAATGTAATGTCCCAGATTTTTAGCGAACGTATAATTAATTAATTTAATTTGATGATTTTGATAACCTATATTCAATGATTTGAATATTTAATTAATATAAATAATGAAATAAATATATTCAGTAGTTCCTCCACCAAACGAAAAATATATTACATGGCCTACTCACTTTCAAAATCTTGGCTATACAGAAGCTGGCCAAAATCTCGTTTAAAGATTTCAATCCGATATTGATTTTGTCCCATTCTAATTCAAATAAATATCTGGGATGCCGACATGTACTTGAATAAAGAAAATCCATACCCTGTTTGGCCACGTCCACTGAAAGTCAAGATTTCGGTAAAGGAAGGAAAACATGGGTCTGTTTACATTCAGACATCGGCTGACCAATAATAAAATAAACATGAGGCTTCTATGGAAAGCTACTGTGTTCCTTCTCATTGAAGCCATCCCCAAAATCTTCTGCGCGAAGCTAATACTTCTTTTATATATTCTCAATTCCTCTTCACCGTTCGTTTGGCAAAATCACACTATTTAGGAAAGAAAAAAACATAATAACACTCTATAATATCACAGCATTCCCATTCCAATCCCTCAAGCCAAAAATCGTTCCCTATTTTATTTCGCAATCATTCCCTTTTTGATTTCAATTGATTAAATACAGCTTCAAACCCAAATTAAAATTAATCGATTCCTTTCTCATCAATAATCGTAAAGCTTGTTTCGTTTATACTTCTACCCGGGTGCGATCGATTTTTCTAGAGATCAACGTGAGCTAGCCGTCGACCTAGGGTTAGCTACTGGTGGAAATTTGATGGGTTTTAGGTGATTTGAATCATAGTCTTGGGTTTTTCAAGGAGATCCGCACCTAGCTACTGAGTTTTGTTGGGGTACTATGTTGATTATTGTCGCGGCTTGTTCGTAGACCGGAGGAGTCGGATATTGGTAGGGAGGTGCAGTTCAGAAATGATGGGGTGAAGGGGTAGATGTTGGAAAGGGGATTGAGGAGGGGACTGTGTTATAGGTGCAGCATTTCCACTTGACTTTGGCGATGGAATTTGTGACCATGATTTTCTTGTAGCAGGTGGAGGTGTTGGTTTTGGAGAAGCAAAAAGGTTTGCAGTTTCTGGTTGTTGGTTTAAAGGGTGTGCGTGGACTGGTTTACTGGAACTAGAAGTGATGTATATATGATTATGAAAAGAGGGAAGGCTGTTGTGTGGAGTATCGTGATTGAGAGGGGGGTCACGCAAGTCTGTTCTTAGGTCTTAATATTTAGGTGAATAGGGAGAAGGGATTAACGTGGATTTTGAGTATGAAAAATAAAGGAAATAAATAAATAAGGTCATGCTTTGGTGGAGATGCGCAGGAAGGTGTAGTTTGAGTTGTGTCGTTGTAGCAAGTTGAATTGTAGGGTAGTGGAAAGGGACGATGTTTTGCATGATTTTAAGAAGGGTGCGTGTTGTTCAGTTCTAGGTGATTAGCAATGATCAATGTTCAGGCAAATGTAGGGTAAGAATGGGAAGAAGAATATCATGGCTATTGTGCTGAAGCTATGTTCGAATTCGCTTGAAGCTTACAAGGAGAAGAAGTAAGGTCACATGTCGGTTTTTATTTAAAAGTAATTAGTGTTTAAATTTAATTGTTAATTTAGAATTTATTTTATAATAAGAAATAAACAATATTAATTAAACCGTGGATGATTACAATTGTATCTTAGTTATATATGAACATAATTGAACCAAATGGGTCACGTTAGAATCACATCGAACTAGATTTCTCTGAAAACAGAGCTATTGGGATTTCATGAAGAAATCAAGCGCTTGTTGATTTTAAAACGAAACAAAAGCAAAATCGTCAACTGCGAAACAAGGTAAGTGAACTAACTAAGCTCTGACTCATTTATTTTTTTATATAAGCGAGTTTTAAATTTATTTATAGTAATCTTATGTTGTGTGATGGTTATTTGGTTGCATGGTTGGTAAAATTGATTGATATAGTTATATCATTAATGGGTTATTAACTCTGTTGACCATGATATTTCATATTGATGTGAAATTAATGTTATTGATGTTCATTAACATCTGTGGATGCAAGGAAACAGGTTGGAGGAATCCAACTTAATTCCTCAATAATTTTTTTACTGTTTTTAATCTATTGTGATATATGATGTGATATATGATCGATAATAGATTATGTTGTGTTTGGATCACCCTTGCCCTAGAATTTTGCTATTTTAAATAACGTAAAATATTTTGAAGATAGAAAAGGAGTTTGAGACTTTAAAAAGAAAATTATTTCCAAAAATAGAAATATAAATTTTAAATGGAGTTGAAATAGGAAATTTGTACAAATGAATGAATCAAGAAGTTGTTTATAAATGAGAATATAAATTAATTGAATTAATTATCATTGGATGCATCGGAATATAAATTCAAATTTGAATTTATGTAGAGAAGTGGAAATCGGTTTTGAAACCAATATTTGAAATTAGATTTAAACTTGGAAATTATTAAGGAAGTTTCTAACGAGATTTTAAATAATTGAAATGAAAAACAAATGAGACTTGTATGAATAATTTTGAATAGAAGTTATAATAAAAATTGGGTTTAAGATATTATTTATAAGCATGAAATCAAATTTTATATAAAAGAAATATATTCACGATTAAAGTGAATAATAGTTTAAAGTAAATGTTTTGCAAATGAAATATCTATAAAGGAAAATTAGATTTGAGATATAAATCCAAATTGGATCTCAAATGAAAAAGGGAAATGGATAATCGTTTTAAAATGAAAATGATGAGTTTACTCCAAAAATTTGAATATAAAAATTGTGATAACGTTTATAGAGTGAAATGGATACAAAGGAATTTGGTCAGGGGTTGGAAAATATGAATCCAATAGTGAATTTAGAATTTGAATTAACCTGGAATGGTAAATTAATTCCGAAGTTCGGGACATAAATCGAATATGGATTATTCGAAAGAGATTATTTATTGGAATTCGGTTATATCGAATTTAGAGAAGTGGTTATTTTTACTTTCCGTTTTTAATCTAATTTATTTATTTGCTTATTAATTTATTTTTGATATAAATAAGTACAAGTTATGTTTTTATAAACCAAATATTTGGAAACAACGATTATAACACTCCATTTATAATAAATGTTTTATAAATCTAAACAATGATTTTAGCGCTGTCGTTATATTAAATGTTTGTAAATCTAAACAGCGATTTTAACGCTGTCGCTATAATAAATGTTTCATAAATCATTGGAAACAGCAATTATGACGCTACCAATATAATCAATGTTTATCCGCAAAAGAAGTGTATTCTTAGATTGAATCCGAGAGTCGTGTAAGCGATGTTTTATTTGAAGTTGTGAGCTTTGACTATTTCAAAGTTGAGAATGTTGTTCAATTAAGGTCTGAGAGGTAATTATACCCAAACTTGATTGACTTCATGATTGATGGAGGAATGGTTAAGGTTCAATAGTGAAGAATGGTTAGCAATATGGTTAGTAAATAAATGATAAATGGTTTGAGTTATAATAACGATGTTTTTACAACATCGGGTGTAAAGACCCGTAACTCCCCCGGGAAGGAAAGAGCGGATACTTCGAGAACAACACACAAAAGAACGCAGACGGAAGAACATTTCATTGTATATTACAACAATTCCATCAGAATACAAGAATATACAGAGTATGAATAAATAATAAACATTCGATAAATATCAGAGATTACAATAAATTACATAGCAGCGGAAAATAACACAAAACACAACTGAAGGAGATATACGGATACAAAGCTTTCTGAATGTCATTCCAGCTGTAAACCAGGATCCTGTGAATATAAATCTGCAAAACCAAAACTACTAGCTGCCCGCGTCAAAATAAGGGCACCCGGAGTTTAGGTTAAAACAATAAACTCCAGGTCAGTCATGGGACTGGTGTAAGAACTAATACAGTTATTAATCTTTATTTTAAAGTTAGGTAAATCAAGGGACTACGCCGTATAATACGAAACGGGTTTCCTCCCAAGAACACCAGTGCATAAAACAACAGCGCAATGCTAAATAAAGAACAATGAAGCTATTATAAGACCCAGGTCCCATCACACAATGCAACGCAAGCCGGAGGATAGGGTTTTACCTTATAATAGCCAAAGCATGCTTGATACGCTAAATTTCATGTTTTATTACTATAAGTGTATAGTGTCAAAACAATTTCAATCATAAATATCAATCATAGACGGCATGGGTACCATATATCATGTCGCCAATACTAGTTTTTACAATCAAAACCGCACATGACACGTATTGGAAGTTGGATTTCCATCTGTGAACCGAGGCAAAAGATAGTCCTCTACCGATTCAAGACTCTCTAGCCCGATCCTCAGGCAAGCGCGCAGGCAAGCCTTGGAGCGACAGGGTCGGTCCACCGATGTGGATTATTATGCCTGAACACTACGTTTCCCCGCCCTTTGGGGCGCAAACGAGCCAACGAATGACTCCATCGGACCCAGATCGTCCGATCAAACCGAGGCGCCTCGCAACAGCAACAACCACATAAGTCAAACTCGTTAGGGCGTGTAAAACCACTGACGCCACTTCTAACTAGAAAGAAACGCATGTTCTCCCTGAGGTCCTCTCCCGTTTTTAGTCCACCACCGGGGTGTGAGGCTCGCGAATCAACGTTACACAAAGCTACACCACACAGGCTGTGCTTTGATCATCAACCACAAGACTTTGCTTTTCAACAAAAGCCTTGATTCGTTGCCACTCAGGCATGCCACACAGGCAATTCATTCCATGCGATGGATATCCATCAATATATAACCCCTGAGCTCGTACGTCTCAGAGAAGGGCGTTAAGCAAGAGAATAAATTCTCTGCCGCCAAACAGATATATATTTAATAGAAATCAATCACACAGACTGAAATCCAATGTCAGACACACAGTCCATTTACAAGTTCGTTCTGGGTCTGAACGAAACCGGAGGCACCTAGTACCCCGCATATCCATCGATCTCCAAGTACGTCTGGACGATCACCAACTGATTCCCTCCTCTTGGGTGTACGACCCAATCAAGATCATCAGTAATTATCCAAAACGACGTGAAGACCTCCGGTCTTCAACCACCGTCTTCACCTTCGACTAAGCGTCGAATCAGTTATTCAGAATGGGATAAACCCGGTCTTTCTGAATAACTCGCGTATATAATAAACAAGTGTTACACAAACACAACATACGCCTCATTCCAATTCATCAGTCACTAACCGTAAATTAACAAGAGAATAATTCCCCAAATATTAACCCCGAAGGCCGAAACCAACATCAGATCAATATCCAGAAAACCATTCTGCTTAGCTAACCGACAGTTAGTTTCTAAATTTCACATTATTAGGGAAAGGTTCCCATTAATTTTATCAAAGATAAATCCTTAAAATTTATTCTTTAATCTACCTTTGAATATCAATTCAAACTAGTCGGGATTAACGAACCTTACCGAAGTAATCGTTTGTTTTAATTTCCCAATCCCAACCTATTCATCCCATGAAGTAAAACGGGTCTTACTTTATATCTAACACCATGGTGTTATCGGTAAATTTAATTACCATTTCACGTTTAAATCTAATTAAAGATTTAACTATCGCCTGGAGCAAAACTGGTGATACTCCATTCTCGGTCTTTTCAATCTAATTAAAGATTCATTAAAACTCCACTTAGTTTTAATCTGTGACTGGGTTAAAGAATCAGTGTCATTTAAAACACGGTTCACGATAAACCCCAAAATCACATCACATTTCAATCAGTCCCTAACCGTGAATTAGCAAGTGAGCAATTCCCTAAGTATTAACCCCGAAGGCCGAAACCAACATCAGATCAATAGCCCAGAAACCATTCAACTTAACTCATCTCCAGTTAGTTTCTGATTTTCTTATCTCCTTTGGGTCTAAGAACAGTATTATTGAAGATACCGTTCACAACAACCCAAAATCACATTCCATTAATTATCGGGTTAAAGAAAAAGTGTCATTTAAAACACTGTTCACGATAAACCCAAAAATCAATTCATTATTCAATTCCAATTAAATTCCATTTAATTGGTACACTTCATTAAATCTAAATAAAAAAATTTAATCTTTTTCTCAACTGGGCTTAAGAACAGTGTTAATGAAGACACCATTCACGACAAACCCAAATCACATTTGATATTAAATACAAGGCTCTGAATAGAAAATATATCGGCTTATATTCAATATCAAATTCTACGACCTACAAATATCGTATTGGAAATAATGATATATATATATATCTTTCAAATTTCCAGAACAATATCTGTATAATCACTAAATCCAACATCGAAAAATTCTGAAGATGATTTCGATTCAAATCCATTCCAATTCAATTATTGGAAATCCTGGTTATTTTCAAAACCATTTCAAATCCAATTTATTTATTTAAAAATAAATAAATTACTATTCTAGTTCAAAACTAGTTCATTTCGATAAAAATATATTTTTATCTTTTCAAATATGGATTTTTTCATCCCAATTCTTCACAAATCATTTCTTATGATTTTACACAAATTATTGATATTTTTAATAATTTTATCAAGGCCCGTACAGTCGATTTCCATCAACGGCCATCGAACTGCACGTACATCGACCTTTTCCAAATTTGATTTGGACATAATTCAAAATCAACCATTAGATTTTTAATTTATAATATTCATTAGAAAGCTCTTTTCGATACAAATCCAACGATTCCGGTTTTAGGAGAATCCGACGGTCGGATCTCCCGCAATATCCATTCGAAGTCAATGGTCGAAATTCACGAACTACCGCAGCGCGGCGCGTTCTATTCAGGCCATTATATTATATATATAATATACATAATATATACTTCATCGATTTCCTTTTAAAACGTATTTTATAAATCGTTTTAAATTCGTTTTCAAAATGATTTCAACTTCATTTCAAATTCAAATCAAAGTGAAATTTTTCCTTATAAATCCATTTTAAATTCCTTTCATATTGATTTCAATTCAAATCGATTTATAATTCAATTTCAGTTCGTTTTCAATTCAATTTGAATTTCAAATTAATTCAATTCCAAATCGAATTCAATTCTATTCAATTTCAATTCGAATTCAATTCTATTCAATTCCAATTCGAATTCAAATCTTTTCAATTTCAATTCGAATTCAATTCTTTTCAATTTCAATTTGAATTCAATTCTTTTCAATTACAATTTGAATTCAATTCTTTTCAATTTATATTTGAATTCAATTCTTTTCAATTTATATTTGAATTCAATTCTTTTCAATTTATTTCAAATTTCGATATCACTTTCAATATACATTGAAAATTGATTAAAATCGATATAAATATCGTTCACGCCAAAATGGCGTAAATTTAATCAACACGGCTTCATATATTTCTATTTTCGAATATTCTATTTCAAATATTTCTTTTTTCAAATATTTCTATTTCAAAACTGGAATGAGGCCCGAACAATTACCATATAATGTTAATTATATGGATTTTCTACAACACATGTACAAAATAACGACGATAAATAATCAACCATCATCCAGATTGCGTTCTACACTGTATAAGCATCAAATATAAATATTTAACGCTTATGACAGTCTGTCAATCAATCGATCGATATACAACTAATTATTGGGATTAGTGTATGTCATATATCATCCCAATACCCATGTGGGGTTTCAAACCATCAAACACAGATTTTATTTGTGCAGTTGGGCGATGTGTAAAATTTATCGTCCCAATCAATATCATTCAAATCAGTGTATATAAACAAATCTCCGATTTGTTTATTACTATTTATTTCATTTCATATACATGTTAAAAATTCTATTTTTAACTATAAAATATTTTTAACTGTATAAATATTTTATTTCATTTCACATCACATAATCAACTACACATCAAAATCAAACAAGCATACAAGCCGTCCATGGTCTGTGGACGACGGGTGTCGGGTGCTACTAAACACCGTCTGCATCCTAGTATATATATTTTAACTAGAAGTGAAAATTTAAAGTGAGAAGTTCTCACCGACTAGCTAATCCAAATGCTTCGACTCTTCTTATGTAGAAGTCATCGCTGTTCTCGCATTTTGTCACTTTCGTTGCCCGTAGCCACTACATATATAAAAATCACATTTTACTTCGTTATTCAATATATAAAAATCGAATTTTTACGTTGCTATTCAATATATAAAAATCGAATTTTTACTTTGCTATTCAATATATAAAAATCGAATTTTTACTTTGCTATTCAATATACAAAAATCGAATTTTTACTTTGCTATTCAATATATAAAAATCGAATTTTTACTTTGCTATTCAATATATAAAAATCGAATTTTTACTTTGCTATTCAATATATAAAAATCGAATTTTTATATTCTCTACTACATATGTAAAAATCACTCCTTTACACCACTACTTCCATGATAAAAATTATATTTTTACCACACCAAAGATTCAACCTTTCTTTATTAAAAATCCGACCTTTCACATATTAAAAATCCGATCTTTCACATATTAAAAATTCGATCTTTCTCATATTAAAAATCCGATCTTTCTTTCTTAACTAAAAAAACTTATCTTCACTATAGTAAAAATATAAACTTTCTTATGTTAAAATCACAATGTTATTGCATTGTATAAAATTCAGTTTTACATATAAATCTCGAAAGAAAAATAAAATAAAAACTATGCTTTTTAAATAAATAAATTAAAACTTACAGTAAATCGGATTTCTGCAAAGGGGGGGGGTCGGATCCGCGGATGGAGGATGAAGGCGCGGAGGTGAGGGCGAACGGTGGTGTCGGGTCTGGAGGTTTCGGGGGTTCGTGGGTTTTGAGGTTTCTGATTGGAGGAGGGAAGAGGGAGGTGCGATGGGGGGTGGGGCGGCCTAGACGGCGGCGCGGTGGGTGGCGCGCGCCCCAGGGGCGGCGGCGGCTTCGATTTAGGGCTGGGCGTTTTTTTTTACAGCGTGGACTGAAGTGAGAAAGGAGGGAGAGGAGGGAGTTAAAGGGAAATTATTTTATTATATTTTATTATTTTTTTTCAAAAATGTTGAATTTGCATTCGACCACCAAACGAGATCCAACGACTGTCGCCCATAGCTTAATACCCCCATTCCGAACACAATGTGATATGTTTCATATCCCAATTCGACTGTTACAATCAGTTTTCGTTCAATTTAAAATATAAATCTTTATATATTCAATTTAAACGCATATTTCAAATTACCGGGGCCACATACTCACTCGGAAAATCCCAGAAAAATATTTTCTAGCTTCGTATTGACGATACGGTCCTAAAAAAACTAGTTTCGTCAAATTCTGAGACAGTTTGAAAAATGGCCATTTTCCAGTCGATTAAAATCAACTGAAACTGGTCAAACGCGTTTTCCTTTGCCACGCTCACATATTGATTCGAAAAATTATGAAATTTGAAACCTAGCAATAACTTGACATCACGGATCCAACAAAAGTGGTTTCGTCGAAATCCGAGGTCGTTTGCAAAATTTCCATTTTTAAGGGCCAGAATTCCATAGCGACTATTCTGAATTTTCAACTGGACGTAACTTTTGATTCCCGCTATGAAATTTCAATTTTTTGGATTCGTTGGAAAGATATTCTCAATTAGATTCAAATATTTTTGGTTTCACTAAAATTCGGTTTATTTTGAATCCTGCACACTCATTTGAATTTTGAAATCGAATTATCGAACTACCGCGCCATTTTCAATTCCTTTTATATTTGTAAATAAATATTTATATTCTAACGACAATCTATATAAATACATACATTCGAATTCTATTCAAAATAAATTTCTCGTCGATATTATTTAAAATAATTCATTTTAAGTATTCAAAATTCATTAAAATAGCCAAAATAGAAATTTTAAATTGGCTCGGATTTCCGGGTTATTACAATCTCCCCCACTTAAAACTTTTCCTCCCCAAAAAGGAATGAAGCCAAAAATTGTTTCACAAATCAACTCAACTTTCACTGCTTTCACTACGGCTTAAGTTCTTCAACTTTTCAGTTTCTAAGAACTTTTCAAATTTTTCAAAAATTTGGCTAACACCGTAAATTTTCGAAAAATTTCGCCATAACCTCCCCTGCATCGGGAGCACCGGGAAAATCCCGAAATTGCCATACAGGCCTTCTGATCTCAAAAAGAAAAAGAAAAAGCCAAGCGACCAGCAACCGGCTCATAAAATCATCATCACCCAAACAAAACAGTAAATTATGGTAAACATGTACCTATTTGTCGGGCAAACAATTTTATTCTCTGCTCTAGCCTCCTTGCTATGACCTGTTCACACATATATATGTACATGCATGCAATTGCAAATAATTTTCGATACAATTCAACATTTGATGCAATTAGGCATAATGGTTCAAAATTATCAAACAAATAAACAAACAACACAAACATCAATCGATTAGTGAATTAACGTTTCAAATTCATAATTTTGATATATAGTCAAAAATCACATTTTTGATGCCAAATCACAACAATAGGCCCTATCTAATTTTGGTTCTCACACCAGTCAATAGGAAATATATATACATCTCACTTTCGAAACTCGAACACATATACTGATGATACTATAGTAATCATCAGGATCGTCTCTGGGCGACTACAGTGTGATTCTATATCTATCCAGTATATTAAAACTTCAAATACACGCGGATCAGACGTATATGCAAAATCTTTATATACTGGATTGTCCAGATCAAGTTAAAATAAATATTCAAATATGAATTATTTAAATTAAATTTTCAAAACAAAACTTGTTTTTAATTTTATACTCTTCACACTCGTTCTAGGATACTACTGATCCCATCTCTAACGAGTCATTCCAATTGGATATTACTAATCCAGTATCTGATGAATTCTTTCGTATGGTTCTAGTGTGTCTTGTTCTCTGAGCTTTGTAAACCAAAGCTCTGATACCAAATGTAAAGACCCATAACTCCCCCGGTAAGGAAAGAGCGGATACTTCGAGAACAACACACAAAAGAACACAGACGGAAGAACATTTCATTGTATATTACAACAATTCCATCAGAATACAAGAATATACAGAGTATGAATAAATAATAAACATTCGATAAATATCAGAGATTACAATAAATTACATAGCAGCGGAAAATAACACAAAACACAACTGAAGGAGATATACGGATACAAAGCTTTCCGAATATCATTCCAGCTGTAAACCAGGATCCTGTGAATATAAATCTGCAAAACCAAAACTACTAGCTGCCCGCGTCAAAATAAGGGCACCCAGAGTTTAGGTTAAAACAATAAATTCCAGGTCAGTCATGGGACTGGTGTGAGAACTAAAACAGTTATTAATCTTTATTTTAAAGTTAGGTAAATAAAGGGACCACGCCGTATAACAAGAAACGGGTTCCTCCCAAGAACACCAGTGCATAAAACAACAGCGCAATGCTAAATAAAGAACAATGAAGCTATTATAAGACCCAGGTCCCATCACACAATGCAACGCAAGCCGGAGGATAGGGTTTTAGCTTATAATAGCCAAAGCATGCTTGATACGCTAAATTTCATGTTTTATTACTACAAGTGTATAGTGTCAAAACAATTTCAATCATAAATATCAATCATAGACGGCATGGGTACCATATATCATGTCGCTAATACTAGTTTCTACAATCAAAACCGCACATGTCACGTATTGGAAGTTGGATTTCCATCTGTGAACCGAGGCAAAAGATAGTCCTCATACCGATTCGAGACTCTCTGGCCCGAGCCTCAGGCAAGCGCGCAGGAAATCCTTGGAGCGACAGGGCCGATCCACCGATGTGGATTATTATGCCTGAACACTACGTTTCCCCGCCCTTTGGGGCGTAAATGAGCCAACGAATGACTCCATCGGACCCGGATCGTCCGATCAAACCGAGGCGCCTCGCAACAGCAACAACCACATAAGTCAAACTCGTCAGGGCATGTAAAACCACTGACGCCACTTCTAACTAGAAAGAAACGCATGTCCTCCCTGAGGTCCTCTCCCGTTTTTGGTCCACCACCGGGGTGTGAGGCTCGCGAATCAACTTTACACAAAGCTACGCCACACAGGACGTGCTTTGATCATCAACCACAAGACTTTGCTTTTCAACAGAAGCCTTGATTCATTGCCACACAGGCAATTCATTCCATGCGATGGATATCCATCAATATATAACCCCTGAGCTCGTACGTCTCAGAGAAGGGCGTTAAGCAAGAGAATAAATTCTCCGCCGCCAAACAGATATATATTTAATAGAAATCAATCACACAGACTGAAATCCAATGTCAGACACACGGTCCATTTACAAGTTCGTTCTGGGTCTGAACGAAACCGGAGGCACCTAGTACCCCGCATATCCATCGATCTCCAAGTACGTCTGGACGATCACCAACTGATTCCCTCCTCTTGGGTGTACGGCCCAATCAAGATCATCAGTAATTTTCCAAAACGACGTGAAGACCTCCGGTCTTCAACCACCGTCTTCACCTTCGACTAATCGCCGAATCAGTTATTCAGAATGGGATAAACCCGGTCTTTATGAATAACTCGCGTATATAATAAACAAGTGTTACACAAACACAACATACGCCTCATTCCAATTCATCAGTCACTAACCGTAAATTAACAAGAGAATAATTCCCCAAATATTAACCCCAAAGGCCGAAACCAACATCAGATCAATATCCAGAAAACCATTCTGCTTAGCTAACAAACAATTAGTTTCTAAATTTCACATTCTTAGGGAAAGGTTCCCTTTAATTTTATCAAAGATAAATCCTTTAAATTTATTATTTAATCTACCTTTGAATATCAATTCAAACTAGTCGGGATTAATGAACCTTACCGAAGTAATCGTTTGTTTTAATTTCCCAATCCCAACCTATTCATCCCATGAAGTAAAATGGGTCTTACTTCATATCTAACACCACGGTGTTATCGGTAAATTTAATTACCATTTCACGTTTATATCTAATTAAAGATTTAACTATCGCCTGGAGCAAAACTGGTGATACTCCATTCTCGATCTTTTCAATCTAATTAAAGATTCATTAAAACTCCACTTAGTTTTAATCTTTGACTGGGTTAAAGAATCAGTGTCATTTAAAACACGGTTCACGATAAACCCCAAAATCACATCACATTTCAATCAGTCCCTAACCGTAAATTAGCAAGTGAGCAATTCCCTAAGTATTAACCCCGAAGGCCGAAACCAACATCAGATCAATACCCCAGAAACCATTCAACTTAACTCATCTCCAGTTAGTTTCTGATTTTCTTATCTCCTTTGGGTCTAAGAACAGTATTATTGAAGATACCGTTCACAACAACCCAAAATCACATTCCATTAATTACCGGGTTAAAGAACAAGTGCCATTTAAAACACTGTTCACGATAAACCCAAAAATCAATTCATTATTCAATTCCAATTAAATTCCATTTAATTGGTACACTTCATTAAATCTAAATAAAAAGATTTAATCTTTTTCTCAACTGGGCTTAAGAACAATGTTAATGAAGACACCATTCACGACAAACCCAAATCACATTTGATATTAAATACGAGGCTCGGAATAGAAAATATATCGGCTTATATTCAATATCAAATTCTACGACCTACAAATATCGTATTGGAAATAACGATATATATATATATATATATCTTTCAAATTTCCAGAACAATATCTGAATAATCACTAAATCCAACATCGAACAATTCCGAAGATGATATCGATTCAAATCCATTCCAATTCAATTATTGGAAATCCAGGTTATTTTCAAAACCATTTCAAATCCAATTTATTTATTTAAAAATAAATACATTACTATTCTAGTTCAAAACTAGTTCATTTCGATAAAAATCTATTTTTATCTTTTCAAATATGGAGTTTTTCATCCCAATTCTTCACAGATCATTTCTTATGATTTTACACAAATTATTGATATTTTTAATAATTTTATCAAGGCCCGTACAGTCGATTTCCATCAACGGCCATCGAACTGCACTTACAGCGACCTTTTCCAAATTTGATTTGGACATAATTCCAAATCCAACCGTTAGGTTTCTCATTTCTAATATTCATTAGAAAGCACTTTTCGATAGGAACCCAACGGTTCCAGTTTTAGGAGAATCCGACGGTCGGATCTCCCGCAATATCCATTCGAAGTCAATGGTCGAAATCCACGAACTACCGCAGCGCAACGCGTTCTATTCAGGCCATTATATTATATATATAATATATACTTCGTCGCTTTCCTTTTAAAACGTATTTTATAAATCGTTTTAAATTCGTTTTCAAAACGATTTCAACTTCATTTCAAATTCAAATCAAAGTGAAATTTTTCCTTATAAATCCGTTTTAAATTCCTTTCAAATTGATTTCAATTCAAATCGATTTATAATTCAATTTCAGTTCATTTTCAATTCAATTTGAATTTCAAATTAATTCAATTCCAATTCGAATTAAATTCTATTCAATTTCAATTCGAATTCAATTCTATTCAATTCCAATTCCAATTCAATTCTTTTCAATTGCAATTCGAATTCAATTCTTTTCAATTTCAATTTGAATTCAATTCTTTTCAATTTATATTTGAATTCAATTCTTTTCAATTTATTTCAAATTTCGATATCACTTTCAATATACATTGAAAATTGATTAAAATCGATATAAATATCGTTCACGTCAAAATGGCGTAAATTTAATCAACACGGCTTCATATATTTCTATTTTCAAATATTATATATCAAATATTTCTTTTTTTCAAATATTTCTATTTCAAAACTGGAATGAGGCCCAAACAATTACCATATAATGTTAATTATATGGATTTTCTACAACACATGTACAAAATAACGACGATAAATAATCAACCATCATCCAGAGTGTGTTCTACACTGTATAAGCATCAAATATAAATATTTAACGCTTATGACAGTCTGTCAATCAATCGATCGACATACAACTAATTATTGGGATTAGTGTATGTCATATATCATCCCAATACCCGTGTGGGGTTTCAAACCATCAAACACAGATTTTATTTGTGCACTTGGGCGATGTGTAAAATTTATCGTCCCAATCAATATCATTCAAATCAGTGTATATAAACAAATCTCCGATTTGTTTATTACTATTTATTTCATTTCATATACACGTTAAAAATTCTATTTTTAACTGTAAAATATTTTTAACTGTATAAATATTTTATTTCATTTCACATCACATAATCAACTACACATCAAAATCAAACAAGCATACAAGCCGTCCATGGTCTGTGGACGACGGGTGTCGGGTGCTACTAAACACCGTCTGCATCCTAGTATATATATTTTAACTAGAAATGAAAATTTAAAGTGAGAAGTTCTCACCGACTAGCTAATCCAAACGTTTCGACTCTTCTTATGTAGAAGTCATCGACGTTCTCGCCTTGTGTCACTTTCGTTGCCCGTAGCCACTACATATATAAAAATCACATTTTTACTTTGTTATTCAATATATAAAAATCGAATTTTTACGTTGCTATTCAATATATAAAAATCGAATTTTTACTTTGCTATTCAATATATAAAAATCAAATTTTTACTTTGCTATTCAATATATAAAAATCAAATTTTTACTTTGCTATTCAATATATAAAAATCGAATTTTTACTTTCCTATTCAATATATAAAAATCGAATTTTTATATTCTCTACTACATATGTAGAAATCACTCCTTTACACCACTACTTCCATGATAAAAATTATATTTTTACCACACCAAAGATTCAACCTTTCTTTAGTAAAAATCCGACCTTTCACATATTAAAAATCCGATCTTTCACATATTAAAAATTCGATCTTTCTCATATTAAAAATCCGATCTTTCTTTCTTAACTAAAAAAAATATCTTCACTATAGTAAAAATATAAACTTTCTTATGTTAAAATCACAATGTTATTGCATTGTATAAAATTCAGTTTTACATATAAATCTCTAAAGAAAAATAAAATAAAAACTATGCTTTTTAAATAAATAAATAAATAAAAACTTACAGTAAATCGGATTTCTGCAAAGGGGGGGGGGGTCGGATCCGCGGATGGAGGAGGAAGGCGCGGAGGTGAGGGCGAACGGTGGTGTCGGGTCTGGAGGTTTCGGGGGTTCATGGGTTTCGAGGTTTCTGATTGGAGGAGGGAAGAGGGAGGTGCGATGGGGGGTAGGGCGGCCTAGACGGCGGCGCGGTGGGTGGCGCACGCCCCAGGGGCGGCGGCGGCTTCAATTTAGAGCTGGGCGGTTTTTTTATTTTTTTTTTATTTTACAGCGTGGACTGAAGTGAGAAAGGTGGGAGAGGAGGGAGTTAAAGGGAAATTATTTTATTATATTTTATTATTTTTTTCAAAAATGTTGACTTTTCATTCGACCACCAAACGAGATCCAACGACTGTCGCCCATAGCGTAATACCCCCATTCCGAACACAATGGGATATGTTTCGTATCCCAATTCGACTGTTACAATCAGTTTCCGTTCAATTTAAAATATAAATCTTTACATATTCAATTTAAACGCACATTTCAAATTACCGGGGCCACATACTAACTCGGAAATTCCCAGAAAAATATTTTCTAGCTTCGTATTGACGATACGGTCCTAACAAAACTAGTTTCGTCAAATTCCGAGACCGTTTGAAAAATGGCCATTTTCCAGTCGATTAAAATCAACTGAAACTGGTCAAACGTGTTTTCCTTTGCCACGCTCACATATTGATTCAAAAAATTATGAAATTTGAAACCTAGCAATAACTTGACATCATGGATCCAACAAAAGTGGTTTCGTCGAAATCCGAGGTCATTTGCAAAATTTCCATTTTTAAGGGCTAGAATTCCATAGCGACTAGTCTGAATTTTCAACTGGACGTAACTTTTGATTCCCGCTATGAAATTTCAATTTTTCGGATTCGTTGGAAAGATATTCTCAATTAGATTCAAACATTTTTGGTTTCACTAAAATCCGGTTTATTTTGAATCCTGCACACTCATTTAAATTTTGAAATAGAATTAACGAACTACCGCGCCATTTTCAATTCCTTTTTTATATATAAATAAATATTTATATTCTAACGACGATCTATATAAATATATACGTTCGAATTCTATTCAAGACGATACAAGCTCCCCCCTTTATCTTGTATCCTCAGTAGAATTTCCACAGGTCATGTATACTTATTGGTGTCTTTAATTACATAACCCCCTCAGGTTAAGTTTGTGGGCCTATATATAAATATTAACTACCCCCTCAGATTTACTTCACCCATCCATTGTTCAAACAAGTTTACTTAACCCCTATTCAAGTTCATGTTCATACAATCCCCATGGATTCAACTAGGTTAAGTATTCCAATTCATTACAATGTCCATTTATGATTATAATATGCTAGACCTCCCACATTAAGCTTGCCACTGGTTATGCCGGTCGGTTCCGGGTAGACATATTCCACAAGTCATGTTTAACCTCGTGTCTTAGCACGTCTCGTATTTGTGCACCTAGACCCCTCACATTAGACTCAACACTTGTGGTTGCTAGTTATGCCGGGCGATTCCGGGAAGACTTCCACCACAAATGTAATCTAACCTCATGTCTAAGCGCAGTTACAATTTCTAGTTACTGTAATCCTAGGCATTTCAATTATTAACCAAATTTACCTATGCCATTATAGGTTTTCATGCTCCTTTTTCCCCAATTATGTTCATAATGAATTATATGCCCTAAATTCATATTCATAAACATTATTCAAGTTATGCCAAATTCCCTATTTTCAAGTTATGCCCAATTTCAATATTTTCCCCCTCGTTCCCCGTTTAACTCATTCGCATATTTCAGCGACGTTCCAAGGCTCGAATGTTGCTTGGCTATATAAAATAAAAAGGGAAAGATGAAGGGAAGATGACATAAATGATTATACTAACAAAATTGACAAAAACATATAGTGGCATATTGATAAGATGATCATATAAGAACAGATTTGGTGAACATAAGAAAATAGAACTGTTTCTAACATAATAGGGATGTCATAATAGGCATGATAAGATCTAAACAATAATTTAGACGTCCGATTAATAACAGATCCAATTGAACCACAAAATGATAGGTACAAGGTGATCTAAATAGTGAATCAGATCTAAAATCAAAGGTTGATCTGACATGATAAAGGTTAAGATTCAAGTCATAGTCATGTCAGAATATCATAGGTTCAAAAGTTATAACAGATCCGATATGATTCAAGTAGTCACATATATAGATCCAAATTAAAGTCATATCATGTATTACTTTTTAATTATTTAAATCTAAAAGTAAGTTAAACTCACAGTGTTTGGATCTAAAAAAATAGAAGAAGAATAGCAGAGGTTGAATCACAGATCTACACTTGAATAACTTGATTAACTTGATTGCAGAAGAAAAAAAAAGTTTGATTCAGTCTGGGCACCAACAACATCTAGTCCTCCATTATTTTCCAGTGTAGAAAGCAAGAGAAATGGAGCCAGATTTATAGCCGCTAGCCCCCAAACCCTAACTGCCACGTCTACCCTAGGGGGGTCGACCCCTCTTATGGGGTCAACCCATTGGTTGACACCCCCTTTAGGGTCGACCCAGGGGTCAACTCCCCTGGGCGGGATTTTTCCCGCTCACCCAGATTTTCGCGATTTTGAACTTCTGGACCTAATTTTTGAATTCTTAGACCCTATATATGGGAAAGTCTATTTAGACACAAAATATCGACACAAATTTAGACACAACCAATCTCAACCACATGATCTCCCGCTGAATTCCACCTCACACATAATGACAAACAAATCTTACGATCCAGATTTTGTGTCTCTAATTATGTGTTTAATTTTGTGTCTCAATAGCCGCTCCCCCTATATAAATATATATATTCTTCTTGCGCATATACAAACTTCAAACCTTCATAACTTCTTCATACGTTGTCCGTTTTACGCAAACTAAATGTCTATCTTGACCAGAATTTCAAGACGAACGCAATGGAGCAGTCAGTTTCCTTTAATTTTGAATATTAAATTAAATATTCTTTAATTTATCCTATTTAGTGTTGTTGAAATTACGGGGTATTACATTCTCCCCTACTCAAAGGATTTCGTCCACGAAATCTCCAAGTTAAGAAGAATGTATATCTTACCATCCACATTCATCTACTCATCCACCAATCACTATCATCCATTATCCTTAAAAGATTTCTAATGCTTATATTAACATATGAAAAGGTATGTGTATATGTCCCAAAACTAATGTGAAGATCAGGCGGTTTACTGATTCAGTCGACCTCCTTAATTCAATGTATGTTAGTGTCATGAATCGAACATGCATGCAACAATCCTATTATAACATGTAAGTTCTATATGCATGCACAGTCACCTGTCCAAATGCAACATCCATATGATGATACATCAACTTCCATCCATAAAGAAAAATAAAAATGCACACACATCCATATGCAGTATGAAAGTGATTGAGCCGATCTAATGCCTAATGTGTGTGTATATGCATCCACGAGCAACCACTAGCAAACACTTTCATTCACTTGCATCCATCAAACATAACATGCCTCAAACGCATGTTTACATCCATAGGATTCCTATCTAAAGGTCGAAAATTCAATCGATAGGATATACTCAAATAATAGAGACAAGCATAGATAAAAACTTTGGAAAAGGAGTTAAGAACATTCCCTCGAAAAGAAAAGGTTACGAAGTATGAATCTTGTCTTCGGTCTCCCATGTTGCATCCTCTGGGTTATCTCCCCGCTGAACTTTTATCAACTTGACTTCTCTATTGTGTAGCTTCTTAAACTTCTGATCCAAGAATACGGGTAGGAACTCGTCTGACTGTCGCCTCCTGTTCCACCTCTACTTCTTCTAATATACTCATCTCCAGTACTTTTGCGGTATTATGCAAGCACTTCAGAAAATGAGAAACGTGGAAAACATCATGAAAACTGGATAGTCTCTTTGGTAGTTTTACTCTATAGGCCATTTGGCCAATCCTTTCTATTATAGGAAATGGCCCTACAAATCTTGGCGTCAATTTCCCTACAAGTCCAAAGCAAACCACATTCCTCAAGGTTGACACTTTAATGAAAACCATATCTTCTACTTCGAATTCAATGTCGGTCATATTCTTGTCAGCATAGGATTTCTTCCTATCTTGAGTGGTCTTCATTCGTCGTCTAATAAGGTCGATCTTCTCAGATGTTTCTCTAACCATATCTGGTCTAAGTAATAACCTTTCTGTAGATTCCCACTAACAAGTCGGTGATCTACATGGTCGTCCATATAATGCTTCGAAGGGTGCCATGCCAATGCTAGCTTGATAACTGTTGTTGTAGGAAAAATCTACTAAAGGAAGATGTTCTTCCCAAGTCCCTCTGAAGTCTAGGATACACAGCCTTAAAGATCCTCAAGAATTCTGTTCACCCTCTCCGTTTGTCCATTGGACTGAGGATGATAAGCAGTGCTCAAACACAACCGTGTACCTAATGCTTCTTACAAACTTCTCCGAAATTCACTGGTGAAAATGAGGTCACGATCACTTACGATATTGGAAGGTACTCCATGAAGACGGACCATGTTGTCGTCCTCTTACTCTTAAGTAGAAGGAAATGAGTTCTCTTAGTGATTTTGTCCAC
This sequence comes from Allium sativum, assembly GCA_030737875.1. Lineage (NCBI taxonomy): Eukaryota > Viridiplantae > Streptophyta > Magnoliopsida > Asparagales > Amaryllidaceae > Allium > Allium sativum. The sequence goes on along the minus strand of CM060916.1, from coordinate 789,487,360 downwards.
CGCAACCCAAATACTGGTATTTCCTTTCTTTGATCTAGCAAACCATCTATGAAATGCATAGAGACACTCACCCACTTCCACTGTGGAACCTACAAAGGATGAAGTAAACCACCGGAATTCTTTTGCTCGGCTTTGACTTGTTGACATACCAAACATTGAGAAATAAACTCTGTCACATCCTTCTTCATACCAACCCAAAAGAAAACCCTCTTCATATCCCTATACATCTTATCACCGCCTGGATGAATAGTCATCTTAGAATGATGGGCTTCTTCTAGGACTGTCTTAACAAACTTCCAATTTGGAAACATAAAGCCTTCCATCTCGTCGCAACCACTCTTTATCATCTATGGAATATCTATTGAGGTGACTAGAAGTGTCCCCTTTACTCAGCCTATCCATGATGTCTGAAATCTGTGGATCAACTCGCTGCGAAGCCCCTATCTGATCCAGAAGAGTAGATCGTATCTCTATCGATGCAAATAAACCAGGAAAAAAATTGATGGAGGGTCTAAAGTCAAAAGTCGATATGAATTCCAAGCTTTTCCTTTCCACAAATAGAGGACTTAAGGTCATCCTCTGCCTACTCAGTGCGTCTGCCACCACATTACACTTGCCAGGGATATAAGCGATCTCGAAGTCATATGATGCCAGGAACTCCATCCACCTCTGCTGCCTTAAATTAAGATCCTTCAGCGAGAACAAGTACTTGAGAGATTTATGATCAATGTACAACTCGAACTTCTCTCCAAGCAAATAATGACGCCACATCTTAAGCGCGAATACTATGACAGCTAGCCCTAAATCATGGGTAGGGTAGTTCTTCTCATGAACTCTTAGCTGTTTACCCCCATAACATACTACCTTTCCTTATTGCATCAGAACCGCACCAAGCCCTGTACCACATTCATCGGTGTAATGTATAAACACTTTATTCCCATCAGGCAAGGTCAAGACTGGGGTTGTTGTCAGAGCCCTTTTTAATCATTTGAAAGCAACATCACAATCTATATCCTATGAAAATTCCAGATTCTTCATCAGCTTGGTGAGTGGGGCTGATATCTTTGTGAAGTCCTTAATGAACTTCCTATAATAGCCTGCCAGTCCAAGAAAACTTCTCACTTTCGTTGCATTCTTTGGAATTTGCCAATCTTGAACTACAACTACCTTTGCGGGATCTACTGCTATCCCATCTTTGGAAACCACATGCCCTAGGAATCTCACCTCTTTTCCCCAAAAATGGCATTTGGAGGACTTTGCCTTAAGTTGATGTGCAAAGAGAATTTTCAAAACTTCTCTCAAATGTTGGGCGTGTTCTTCTTCGCTCTTTGAGATGATCAAGATATCATCAACAAAGACCATGACAAGTTTATTTAGAAACTCCCAAAACACCCTACTCATCAGATCAACAAATAGGTGGGTGCATTCATCAATGAAAAAGGCATAACGAGCCATTCAAAGAAGCCATCTGGAGTCCTAAAAGCGGTCTTATCTATATTGTCCTCAGCCACCCTCAATTGATGAAACCCCGTGGCCAAGTCTAACCGAGAGAATACCGATGCACCAACATGCTAGCCAAACAAGTCATCTATCCTTGAGAGTGGGTGCCTATTCTTCTTAGTGAGTTTATTCAACTCTCTATAATCTACACACAAGCGAAGCGATCCATCCGCCTTAGTCGTGAATACTACCGGAGCACCCCATTCAGATATGCTTCGCCTAATAAACCCTTTTTCGAGTAGCTCCCCTACTTGCTTGTTAAGATCCCTCCGTTCCCTCGGAGCCATATGGCGCACAGGTAATGCAACTGGCTTTCCATTATCCACCAAATATATACGAAAATTGATTTCACGCCTCGGAGGTAAGCCTCGTACCTCATCAAAAACATCAGGATAATCTCGGACTACTGGAACATATTGCAGATCATCGATAGATGCATCAAGTGACTCTAAGAAACTAAGCATAACAGACCCTTGCGGATCACAAGAAATCTCGAGGGTCCTCCCATGACAAGTCAGAAGCCTAATGACCCTCCTCTCATAATCCAGAATGGCACCATAAATGGTTAGCCAATCCATCCCTAGAATCAAACTGTAGCCCATAAAACCGAGCACATATGCGTCACACTCAAATTCGATGCCTAAGAAAGATATTCTCAAACCCCGACAAATCATAGTCAAACGAATCGAACCACCAACGGGGTTAGAGACAATAACGGGATCCACTACCATACTAGTATTTAAGTGTAGAGATTCAACCATAGAAGTAGATATAAATGAATGTGAAGCGCCAGAATAAAAAAGAGTTCTAATAGGACGATTGGAAAGAGAAATCAAACCTTCCACGGAAATTTTCCTACCTCTATCTGGATCACTGGTCGTGAGAGCATGCACCTGCCCTCCAGAAGCTCCTTCCCTCAGACCTTGTCCCTGTTTCTTTAGGCACTCCCTAGCAAAGTGTCTGACCTCTCCACAATTGAAGCAAGTATTCTTCCTTCTTTTGCAGTCCTTGACCAAGTGACCCTCTCGTCCACAACTGTGACACTTTCTCTTATCCTTAGCCTTGTCATTCTTTCTGCCTTTCTTCTTCTGTTTTTGTTGTTGTTGTCCCTTCTTGGGTCATACCTTCTTGTTTTGTGTTGTTTCCTCAGTCTTAACTTCCTTCTTTTCTCCTTTGTCTTCCTTATGCATCAAGGCCATATCAACAAGCTTTTCAAAAGTATCTCCCATTGGAATATGGGACATAGCTAACCCATGAAGGGGTTCATTCAGTCCTTTAGCAAACTGCAAAGCTTTCTTATGTGGAGTATCTACCAGTTCCAATCCAAACTTCGCTAGCTGGTTGAATTTGTTCACATATTTTTTAATAGTCATATTTCCTTGTTTAAGCGCCAAGAACCTCTCCATTTGCATGCTTTTCTCAGCTTGAGAAAGAAACTTCATTTCAAACCTCATTCTAAAATCATCCCACGTCTCCACCAGACGTCCAGCTTGGGTAACTTCCCAACAAAACAAAGCTTCATCTTTCAGTAGCCATACGGCTAACTGAATCTTCCTTCGATCTTCCACTTCAAAATTTTCAAACAAGTCCTCGGTCTCCTTAAGCCAATTCCTTGTCTCTACGAGTGTTTCGGTTCCACGGAATGGATTCCCTCCCATGGATCAGAAATCTTTGCAGAACTTAGCGAAATTATCTACTCTTGGAGGAGGAAGAGGAGGAACGACGGGTGCAACTAGGGGAGGAACGTTAGCTTGATCACCGGCAGGAATCGTGGCCTTTAGATACCTATGGAACCATCCTGATATCGTAACTCCCTCAGTAATATTAGGTTCCCCAGACATGCTAAAAAGAAAAGGAAAGAGATTCAGACAAAGGATCGAAAGATAGTACATATGGCTTTGGGGAATATGTTTTTCAAAATAGACTTTTCTTTTGAAAATGCTTTCTTTTAAAATCTTTTTGAAAATAATTTTCAAAAACTTTTATCTAATCTGGTAACCTTCAGCTCTGATACCAAGTGTGACACCCGACGTCTATTAATGTCACTCATTAGGAGAATGCATTAAGTTTCGAGAAGCATTATAGGTAAACAGAAACAGAAACAATACAAGACAAATATAAAAATAACAGCAGAATAAAAACAAACTTTATTAATCATAAAGCATCGTGGTTCAAAACATCATATGTCTGTATTACCTAAAAATCATAACATCATAAAAACTTCTTTCTTGCACTTAAACATCAGAGTACAAAATAAAAGAAGCAAAATCTCCAAATAAAAACATAGCCATAGTAGAAAAGATAGGAGCTTGAGCAATACATCTAAGTAGCTCCAGCAAATGATAGCAGAATCCTGGTCAAGCTTGAGTATTCCAACCCTGAGAACCTTGGAGGGGAGAGGGGAACGGAAGAAAGAAAAGGGTCAGACATAAAGTCTGCGAATCCGGTTACTTTTAGCAAGTAAATAGGTAAAAGTGTCATGATAGGCATATAAAGTGGTAAAGAAAGGTAACATCATGAAAGGCAGGTATGACAAGGTAAACATGATAGAGTGTATATGCTTCTCTAATGATTACTATGCATTGATACTAGTATAACAAGAATGAGATGATCCCAACAACTATAAGATAGTAGACTTAGACGTACTTCTGGTGAGAGGTTTTAACCCCATGCAATCAACAGGCAGCCCAATCCTAACATGCTCCTAAACTTTACCAGAGCCTAGATGTACCCTAACCACTATCCTAATCGATCGGCTCCCTACTCTGTGGATACCCTGTGCCGACCCCATAAAAGGAGGTATCACTTCCTAAAGTGGCAAACCTTCGTTGATGGGCACAACCATATCTACTGGTGTCATGGTCGTCTTATCCTCCTCTGCTCGAACATGCACGCACATGTCTAGGTCGGTTTGCGTCGCCCACACCATCTTCCACGTTTGGATCTCTTACAATCAGCCCAGTAAGCGTGTCCCTACTCCGACCTAGGGCGGAGTATTCATTCGATACCGTTATATGGGTTACTGACTGAGACAGGTCCCACACACAAGATGATACAAGCTCTCCCCTTGTCTTTTATCCCCACTAGGATTTCCATAGGTCATGTATACCTATTGGTGTCTTTAATTATATGACCCCTTCAGGTTAAGTTTGTGGGTCTATATATAAATATTACCTACCCCCTCAGATTTACTTCTCCCACCCACTGTTCAAAAATGATTACTTAACCCCTATTCAAGTTCATGTTCATACAATCCCTATGGATTCAACTAGGTTAAGTATTCCAATTCATTACCATTTCCATTTATGGTTATAATGTGCCAGACCTCCCACATTAAGCCTACCACTTATGGATGTTGGTTATGCCGGTCGGTTTCGGGCAGACTTCTTCCATTAGTTGGGCTTAACCTCGTGTCTTAGCACATCTCGTATTTGTGCACCTAGACACCTCACATTAGGCTCACCATTTGTGGTCGCTGGTTATGCCGAGCGGTTCCGAGCATACTTCCACCACAAGTGTAATATAACCTCATGTCTAGGCGCAATTACAGTTTCTAGTTACTGTAATCCTAGGCATTTCAATTATTAACCAAATTTACCTGTGTCGTTATAATTTTCCATGCCCTTTTTCCCCAATTATGTTCATAATGAATTATATTCCCTGAATTCATATTCATAAACATTATTCAAGTTATGCCAAATTCCTCATTTTCAAGTTATGCTCAATTTCAATGTTTTCCCCCTCGTTCCCCATTTAACGCATTCACATATTTCAGCGGTAGCCTAGGCTCAAAAGAAGCCTGGCCATATAAAAAAAAGGGAAAGATGAAGGGAAGATGACATAAATGATTATACTAACAAAATTGACATAAACATATTGTGGCATATTGATAAGACGGGCATATAAGAACAGATCTGGTAAACATGAGATAGTAGAGTTGTTTCTAACATAATAAGAATGTCATAATAGGCATGATAAGATCTAAATAATAATTTAAATGTCTGATTAATAAAAGATCCAATTTAACCACAACATGATATGTACAAGGTGATCTAAATAGTGAAATAGATCTAAAATCAAAGGTAGATGTAACATGATAAAGGTTAAGATTCAAGCCATAGTCATGTCAGAATATCATAGGTTCAAAAGTTATAACAGATCTGATATGATTCAAGCAGTCACAGGCATAGATCCAAATTACAGTCCTATCATGTACTACTTTTTAGTTATTTAAATCTAAAAGTAACTTAAACTCATAGTGTTTGGATCTAGAAAATTAGAAGGAGAATAGCAGAGGTTGAATCACAGATCTACACTCGATTAACTTGATTGCAGAAGAAGGAAAAAAGTTTGATTCATTCTGGGCACCGACAGCATCTAGTCCTCCATTATTTTTCTGTGTAGAAAACAAAGGAAATGGAGCCATATTTATAGCCGCCGACCCCCAAACACTAACTGCCACGTCTGTCCTGGAGGGATCGACCCCCTTGTAGGGTCGACCAATGGGTCGACACCCCCCCTTGAGGAGTCGACCCAAGGTCGACTCCCCTTAGCGAGATTTTTCCCGCTTACCCAGATTTTCGCGATTTGAACGATTTTGAACTTCTAGACCTAATTTTTGAATTCTTGGACCCTATATATATATATATATATATATATATATATATATATATATATATATATATATATATATATATATTCTTCCTGCGCGTATACAAACTTCAAACCTTCATAAATTCTTCATACAGTGCTCAGTTTATGCAAACCCAATGTCTGTCTTGACCAGAATTTCAAGATGGACGCAATGGCGTAGTCCATTTCCTTTCATTATGAATATTAAATTAAATATTCTTTAATGTATCCTCTTTAGTGTTATTAAAATTACGGGGTGTTACAGCTTTCTCACACTTCGCATCTCACGTGAACACCTAATTTTTCTTCGTCAATCTTGTTAGTGGTGCGGCTATCTTTTTGAAATCCTTGATAAACCAGCGATAGTATCTCACCAATCCAAGGAAAATCTGAACTTCCGTAGAATTCTTAGGTCTATTCAAGTCCTGGATTGCTGCCACCTTAGCGGGGTCAACCGCTATTCCATTTCTAGAAACAATATGGCCTAAGAATCTCACTTGACTCTTCCAGAAGTGACACTTCGAAAACTTAGCTCTCAGCTAGCGTTTTGGCAAGATTTCCAAAACTACGCACAAGTGTGTCTTGTGCTCTTCCTTATTATGAGAGTAAACCAGAATATCGTCCACGAACACGAGCATGAACTTGTTAACTAATCTCTGAAAAACCTACTCATAAGATCCACGAAATACGTTGGCGTGTTCGTCAACCCAAATGGCATAACCAACCATTCGAAGAAACCAGATGATGTCCTAAAAGCAGTCTTTGGCACACTATCCTCTTCCACCCTCAACTAGTGGAATCCCTTGCCAAATCCATCCGAGAAAACACCTTGGCCTCATTAAGCTGATCGAACAGGTCGTCTATCCTTGGCAACAAATACTTGTTCCTCTTGGTCACCTTATTCAGCTCACGATAGTCCACACACAATCTCAAAGATCCATCAGCCTTGGTTGCAAACGCAAATGGTGCACCCCATTCGGATACGTTTCCCTGAATAAACCCTTTTCCTAAAAGGTCACGTACTTGTACCTCTAACTCTCGTTGTTCCTTAGGCGCCATCCGCCTAAGAGGCATGACGATAGGTCTAGCACCTTCGACCAAATTGATTCTGAACTTAATCTCGCGATGTGGCGACAACCCTTTGACCTCGTAAAAGATGTCACTAAACTCACTACCGGTCGACACCGATGATAAGTCTTCTTATGGAATCATAAGCGAATATAAATATCTCACGAAGACACTATCTTCGGGCTTACGTCGAATCACAACCATTCTCCTACCACATTCCCGACTGTCACCACTAGCTTATAGTAATCCACTATTGTCGCATACCTCTTGAGTCAGTCCATACCCAAAATAATCCCAAACCCAGCGAAGTTCAAAACAAAGCAATTACACGCAAAGGAGCAACCATGACTCGACAACACTAGACCACGACAAATCATATACAAACTGGACGAACCCCCAACTGGATTAGTCACGATCAATGGTCTATCACAAATCTCGGGTTCCAAACCCAAGCGACAAGCAAGCTCATTACAAATGAATGAATGCGATGCTCCAGTATCAAACAACACACAAACTGAAACATCTCTAATAGAAAGAATACCTTGAATGATGACACCCTTCTCTTTCTCCACCGCCGTAGGTGCCGTTGAAGATGATGGCATAGCTTCCAAAGCATACGCATTCACGGTCTTCTTTCCTTTGGCTAGTTCTGGATAGTCCTTCTTAAGATACCCAAGCTTGCCACAGTTGTGACACTTCCTCTCAACCTTTGGATTCTTACATCCATTCAAGAATTGCCCTTTTGTTGGCAGTTATAGCAACCACCTTACTTTTTGGTTTCTTCTTGCAATTCTTTCCCTTCTGCTGTTGTTGCTTTCTCCTCTTGTCGTTACCACACTGTTGTGGTTGTTAGGGATTATAGAATGAGGATCTTAAGGCAAAACAAACACTAGAGGGGGGAGAATAGAATTTATAAGGAATTTATGAAAATCTTAAACTTAATCGATCTACTATATGAATCACACACACCAGAGATGATCACAAACACAAAATCAAACACAAACATAGAAACATATAAATAGAAAATGCAAAAAAGGAAAGAACAGACCAGATTTTATACTGGTTCAGATTACTCCTACATCCAGTCCCACGCAACATTGGACTGCGCAGAGTTTTATTATAATCAGTATCCAACTACAGCCTCTTGATTTCACGGCTACAAGGTTAACACTATTCCAAACACCCTTGATTTCATGGCTACAAGGTTAACACCGCTCCCTTTCCTTGATTTCAGGGTTACAAGGAACACACACTTTCGCAAACAATACCCAAATGATTAAAATAGCCTTACAACTCTTCAACAGCACTTCCAAATTGATAGTAGTAGACAGAGATTGAGAAGAGAAGAAGTTTTATATAATTTGAGTAGAAATCGGCAAAGTATAAGTGTAAAATCAAAAAAAATGATGTATTTTAATGGTGGTATGTAAAGGGGTGAAGATGGAGAAGAAGAATGATTAAAAAAATTTCAAAATCATCCCCTGTTTATAACGTCTCAATGGTTGCAATGTTTCAGGAACGTTACAAATAGTGAAAAAACACTTCCATTGAAAATTGAAAATATGACAGTTGTACATCGACATAGGCAATTATGTATGTCGACATATGTATAGTATTTTGAATTTTAAAACTATTTTTCAAGTGTTTAAAAATATATAATATTCTAGAAATTCCTGAATCAAAACTTAGTAATATAAATGAATATTCTATAGTGTAAAATCAGATGAAACCATAATAATTATTTTATAAACATATTTATAAAGTTATAAGATTTAAAACTATATAACTATATAAACTTATATATTAAAACTTTATGAACATATTTATATGTTTGAAATTATAGTAGTTTGAAATCATTTAGAAAGATAATTTGAAATCAGGATTTGAATTTTGAAAATAGAATTTGAAATTTGAAAATCTGAAAATCAGAATTTGAATCTGGAGTGCTATTTAGAGTCTTACATATAAAATAGACTCTATTGCTTTATTTTTCTTGAACTCTAAAACTGTACAGTCTTCAGTATTTAAGTCATGTATACAAATCCTGCATATATATATATATATATATATTCTAGATAGAGATGTTAGTAAATATTTTATAATCAATTAATGCTATTTGAAATAAGGTTGTTGTCATCAAAACTCAACTCTCCAACAATCTCCCCCTTTTTTATGATGACAACCTTGATTTATATAATATTCATACCTGTTCTTACATGTTGATACTTTTTGATCTGGTCTTTCGATTACTTCCCTTTTCACCATGAATCCTATATACTCCCCCTTAAACTAAGCCTAACTAGTCCTTATTTTATACTTTCTCCCACTTTGTCATCGACAAAAAGAAACTCTAAACAACTACAACCTATATCTATCTATATATTCTAAGATTATAATACTTGAATCTATATTAAAGTACTTAATATACATGACTCCCCCTAAATTCATGCCTATATTATCCTATTTCTAAAAGTATAAACAAATCAGTCCAAGAGTTATATTTACAAATATTTCAATCTATACATATAGAAGTTTCAAACTAAGCAATATTTACAAACAAGTTCAAATAAATTCAAATCAATCAAACAAATCATACCAAACAATTCAAATATCTCTTGGAACTTCCACCTATTCATCTCCTCCAAAGATTGGATCCTTCTTGATGACTTCCCAATCTTCATCTTCTTTTGTGGGTGGTGCTTTAGCAAGATTGTTGTCTTCATCTTTGAAAAGAGAAGATATTAGCCAACGGATGTCTTAAAAGTGCTTCTTTTGATGTTTAATTATTTGACTCAATTCGAGATGACGCTAATTGCGAAGTATGATGGAAGGATATTCTTGAAAGAATTCAATGTTTCTTCAAGATTTTAAATCAAATTATGAATTAGATTTTCCATAATTTGATATTATAGAATCGGAATGATTAGAGAAGAAGAAGAAAAGTTAGAATAAGTTTTTCTGGAAGAATGACAAATTTATAGAGTTTGGAATTCGTTGGAATTGAATAAACATTAGTTGGTTATTTAATTTTTAATTTTGAACAAATTTGAAAAACTAGCAATGTCGACATACTAAAAAATGTATCTTGACATATCCTGGTTTCTTTTTTTGGATATTTTCAATGTTTAGTTAATTCTTGTTATAATATCTTCAAATATTCAATTCTAATGTATCTTTACAGTAAATTAAAGATTGTTTTGACAGAAATAAACACCACCCATTACTACTTGAAAGCGAATACATCCAACTAATATATGATACTAAATATGAGATTTGAAAGCAAATACAAAAGACAACATAAACTAGATAAGTTTATATTTCAATGGAGGATGAGGAAGAAGATGATATTCCAAATTTTCTTCCTACTTTTCCAATAAACTTAGACATATGGGTAAGAGTCTTTTTGATCTTATTTTGGTTCTTCTCTAACTTGGCTTGATTTTGAACAAGCATTTCTTTGGATATGGTTTTAATATTAGATGGACACTCTATGCTTTCCAAAGAAGTTTCTTCTTCTTCTTTGATATCCATAGGATTTTCTTCTTGTTGTTGTTGCATTCGAGCTTGTTTACCTTCGAATGTTTCATAAGGCTTAAAGGTAATTGGAATTTGCATAAGATGTATATCTGATGAGTCAAACACCTTTCTTGACACAAATTCTTCTCCTTTAAGATCCACTCCAAAGTATTTAAAAATCTGAGTAAGGTAAACTCCATAATAAAAAGTGTTTTCTCATGTGGACATTTCTTTGGGCTTTAATTCTTTAAAAATCATATCGGTCCAATTGATGTCATAAACACCAAAAACAACAAAGAGAGCCTTTTGAACTTTGAGGGTAGGATTGTTGAAATTTCCAGAACGAGGGGCTGTGGTATGTTGAAGGAGGAGGTTGATGATTCTTGCTTTTAGGTGGAAAAGGTAATTTTTGAATTCCATATGAGCATCACTTTCAGATTTGTGGTGAAAGGTTTCCAAATCCGTTTAATCAATTTCGAATTCTGAAAAATTCGAGCCTGTACTCTTACAATTCAAGATATTGCCCAAATTTTCACAATCAAAAACGATTTGAGTGCCATTTACGCTACTCCATACTTGATTTTTATCTCCTTCGTAAAAGCCATGATTTAAATTTGCATATAACATTTTTGCAAGTTTCGGGTAACATACTTCATTGTTATCCCGTGCGTGAAACAAGATTAGAAATTCATTCTAATTGAAAGAGAAGGAAGATCGTAAGATCGAAAATCATCAAAGACGGCGAATGCTCTCATATTGACTTTTGCATTTGCTAAGTAGTCAACATAGGTTTTGATCGCTTCTTTATCATTGTAGAGTTACCTTTGACAGATTTGGATAATCTCACTTTTTGGGGTGAGCTTGAGGAAGCCATTAAAGAGTTGGTTTTGAAGAGTATAGATATGAAGAAAGTTGTTTGAAATTTGAATCAAAGGTAGAGAGAATAAAACTGAATACATAAATAAATATAGATTAAATGGGCACAACTTTTCTGAAATCAATGACACATTTTCAGACCTTGGGAGTTGGTAAAAGTTGGAGGTAAGTTTGAAAGTTCAAACTTTTGAAATTCGAAATTTGAATTTCATTTTCTGGCCTATATGTCAACAAGCATGTTGAATTTCAAAAGACATGTTGATTTGTCTTTTGTTTTATTATATTAATGTTTTATATTACAGGTTTATTATTTCCTAAAATAATATTAATCCTAACAAACATCTAAAATTAATTTTTATTATTTATTACTATTTATTACTTTATTATTATTTTGAATTTCAGATTTTAATTTTAAAGTTCAAGTTTGAATTTTAAAATTTAAATTTCAAAATCAAACAAAGTAAACAAACAAAACATCCATTCATCCAAATCAACCAAAAAATTAAAAATTAATTAAGATGTACTCGATTTTAAGATCCATTTCTTTGATACTTTCTGAATTCTGAATCGTTGTGAAACACATATTTGCATTTTCGGTATCTGGCTAATCGTCACTTGATAATGAATCTGAATCGTTTAAAATTGTTGCATATGCCCTCTTTCTTTTCGTTGACGAATTACTATTGTCTATTTGTTGATTTAATTTATCTGGATATGGACACATTCTCTTTATATGACCTGGTTTGTTGTAGTTATAATATCTTTCATCATTTCTTCCCGAACTCCCTTGATTATTTCTCTGAAAATTATTTCTCCTTTTATATCCTAGAAAATTTACGAAATTCCTTGTCGTTAAAGCAATTTCTTCATCGTCTTCACCGCTTGAACCAGAACCATTTGTTGTTTCTTTGAATGCTATAGATTTATTTTTTATGGGCTTATTTTCTTTACTTTCTGTAATTGGACTTCGAATGACATCAAATTTCCAATTAACTCCCCAATCTTCATTTCATTGACATTATTGGCTTCTTTAATTGCCAAATTTTTCTAATCCCAATCTGGAGTCAAGGAATTAAGTATTTTTTTAATTTGTTCTTCTTCTGAATGAGGTTTTCCCAATGTTATTAATGAATACACGATCTCTAGGAATCAGCAATACATATCAGAGATAGAATCATTCTCGTTCATTTTAAATAACTCAAACTGATTAACTAGCATTGATATCTTCGGTTGTTAAAATTTATTAGTTCCTTCATCAGTACCTTGTAATGTTCTCCATATTTCATAAGCAGATTTACAAACTGACATTCAATTAAATTCATTTCCATCTAACGAACAGAATAACACGTTCATCGCTTTAGAATTACCCTGTGCAACAACCTTTTGTTCATTAGTCAATTGTGCAAAATTAGTAGTGGGTTCAACATATTCAGTCTGTGTACTATTCCATGTTTCTAATCCTACCGATTGTAAATATATTTTCATTCTACATGCCGAATATGAATAATTACTGCCATTAGACCGTGGTGGTCTAATAGTGGACAGGCCCTCTATAAAAGAATTATTATAATTAGTGTTGGTTGCCATTTAATATTTTCCAAAATCAGATTATGAACTTTTTGAAAACCTACGCTTTGATACCAATTGTAAGGCATTGTGGAATGAGGACCTTAAGGCAAAAAAAACATTAGAGGGGGTGAATAGTGTTTATAAGGAATTTATGAAAATCTTAAACTTAATCGATCTTCAATATGAATCACACACATCAGAGATGATCATAAATACATAATCAAACACAAACACAGAAGCAGATAAACATTAAATGCAGAAAAGGAAAGAAAACACTGGATTTTATACTAGTTCGGATTACTCATACGTCCAGTCCCACGCAATGCTGGATTGCGCAAAGTTTTATTATTATCAATATCCATGTACAGCCCCTTAATTTCACGACTACAAGGTTAACACCACTCCAAACACCCTTGATTTCACGGCTATAAGGTTAACACCGCTCCCTTTCTTTGATTCCAGGGCTATAAGGAACACACTGTTTCCCAAACAATACCTAAATGAATACAATATCCCTATAACTCTTCAATATCACTTCCAAATTGATAATAGTAGACAGAGACTGAGAAGAGAAGAAGGTTTTTATGATTTGAGCAGAAATATGCAAAGTATAAGTGTAGAAATTAAGAAAACGATGTATTTTAATGACCATATGTAAAGGGGTGAAGTTGAAGAAGAATAATAAAAAAAATTCGAAATTAGCCCCTATTTATAATGTCTCAATGGTTACAATGTTTCAAAAAAGTTACAAATAGTGAAAAGACACTTACTTTGAAAATTGAAAATTGAAAATATGATAGCTGTATGTCGACATAGGAAATTATGTATGTCAACATATGTATAGTATTTTGAATTTTAAAACTATTTTTCGAGTTTTTAAACATATATAATATTTTGGAAATTCTTAAATCAAAACATAGTAATATAAATGAATATTCTAAAGTGTAAAATCATATGAAATCATAATAATATATTTTATAAACATATTTATAATGTTATAAGATTTAAAACTATATAATTATATAACTATATAAACTTATATATTATAATTTTATAAACATATTTATATATTTGAAATTATAGTAGTTTGAAATCATTTAGAAAGATAACTTAAAATCAGGATTTGAATTTTGAAAACAAAATGTGGAATTTGAAAATTTGAAAATCAGAATTTGAACCTGGAGTGCAATTCAGAATCTTGCATATAAATTAGATTCCATTACTATATTTTTCTTGATATCTTGATAACTCACGAGTCTTGAATTTCTTCTGAATGATGAATCCCTTAGAACTCTAAAACTATACAGTCTTCGGTATTTAAGCCCTGTATAAAAATCCTATATATATATATATATATATATATATATATATATATATATATATATATTCTAGGTAGAGATGTTAGTAAATATTTTATAATCAATTCATGCTAATTGAAATAAGGTTGTTGTCATCAAAACTCCATTCTCCAATAGTGGTTTCGGTTCTTCGTTGGCTGCAACAACAATAGCTACTCCTTTCTTGGGAAACATGCTTTCATGTCTCACAGCTTTTTCCACAATTGTAGCGATCTGGAATTTTTGAGTGGTTAAATGATTAGATTATATAATTTAATAATTGGTTAAATTTTAAATAAATTGTTTAGAATTACAAAATATAATTGAGATGTATTTTGTTAAAATATATAATTTTATTATGCACCTTCGGTATTAAATATGTGGTATAAACATCTTCTTTTGTGGCTGTTGTTAGCGAGCGCTTGAGAAAGGTCGATAACGACCAGGAGATGACATACTCAGGCGTACTTTAAGTTACCTAGTTACAGAGGTTACCCGGCCTTGTGTTAGCATGAGGAGCATTAGTTGATCCTCGGACATCCCTCTAGAGGTGTTCAAAATTCAGTTCGATAAGGAAGTTCCTTTGCCCGATCATTATTGGAAACCCAATCTCCACTATGAACTCATGCGGTTTTAGTTGTATACTATTATGTCGGTATAGTATATAGTACCTATGCTATCTAAGATTGATACGTTTACTTTCGAAAATTGTTTTTCACACTATGCACTAATAATAATATCAAAATGGTTTTCATGTATTAAAGCATTTTTTACTATCATAAGGAGAAACCTGGCCCATGTGTGTGTTTGCATTGTGTGTGCACCGCGAGACCTTATGTTAGTTTCATTTTTCAAAAAGTCATTGTGAATTTCTATGGGCAAACAAATATAATGAGTTCTCACACCAGTCCCATAACTGACACAGTGTTGTTTTGGTTTAACACAAAACTCTGGGTGCCTATAAATTTTTACACGGGCAACCTAGTGTCTAGTTTAGTAGCAGTATTTGGAGCTTTTATCTTGGAGCTTTTTCCCAGTGTATCCCTTGTTTTTGTGAAGTTGTTGTTGCTTTGGAGTATCAACTATTTTCTTTGGGACATATTATTTTATGGGCATTTGTGATCTGGAGCTATTCAGGTGAAGATGAAGTCTGTTATGAGATTTATCTTATTAGTCAGTTTTCATTGTTCTTTTGGTTATAGATATGTACTGTTGTAAACTTTGATGTAATCTCATGTTATATAAATGAGATTTTGTTTTATATTATCGTGATTGATCTAATGTGTTATATCTCCAAACAACCAGGAATTCTACATTGAATCTTCGGCATTTTGAATACGAGAAGGTATTAAAGTGCCTATTTTCGAAGGTCGAAATTCCGGGTCATCATAGTTGGTATCAGAGCTTTGGTTTATATGAAGCTTTAGGGTATACCTCATTAGATAGCTTATTAGAGATGGGTTTAGTGATATCCTCGAATGAGAAAAATCCAATGAAACGAAAAGAGTTTAAACTGTTTCATACCCCTTAGGTAATTCGTATGCATATCTACGAAGCATTTTAATACTATTTTCAGATAGTAGGAAATGAGTAGTAGAGGCAGACGTAGGGGAGGAAGCAGTACCACCATCAATGGTCGTGATGCTATGACAATTATTGAAACCACGATTCGAGCCCCGAGTCAAACTAGTCTTCCTGATCAACTAAGGATTATGCAAATCTGGATGAGAAACCATTTACGGGATCCGACGATATTATGGAAGCTCAAGTTTGGATCAGATCATGCGAGAAGATTTTCAAAGGAGGCAAATACAGGAAGGAGCTATTACATGGTGGGATTCCACATCCAAGGGAAATCAGAAGACGACTTTTCATGGAAGGATTTCAAAGAAGTTTAGAAGAACTTTACATGCCCTCAATAGGAATTTCTCGAATATACGAAAAGTTTATGGATCTTAAGCAAGGTAATATGTCATTTGATGGATACTTGAATAATTTCATTGAGCTTTCTCAACTTGGACCTGAACTAATAAACACACCGCTGAAGAAGAATGAGAGATTTATTTAGGGGGTAAATCCAGAGTATCACGAAAGGATGATTGCACACATTAAGCAATCATTTGTCGACTTAGTGGATATGGGATATAGGTATGCCACCATTGACAAGTAGAAGGTGATTGAATAAAAGGAAAGAAACAACAACAACAATAAGGATAAAAACAAGAAGAGGAAGTCAAAAGGAAAGAAGTCGAAGCCGAAGAAACCAAACAAAGAAACTCAGCAGAATCACTCGATGAAAGTTACTTGTTACAACTATAGGGAAATAGGTCATTTAGGAACTAACTGCAAGAAACCAAAAGGGCTGAAAGAACAAGATCAAGAAAGGTAGAAATGTTGCAACTGTCATTTGTTTGGGCAACTAAGTAAAGATTGTCCTCTAGTAAAGGAAACATATAAGGTACAAATCTTTGCAATAGAAGGTGAACCTTCAATCTCAAAAGACACAGAAAGGAAAGGAGTAGTAGAAGGGAATATTTTCGTTTGTGATAAACAAGTTAGAGTATTATTATTTGAGACTAGTGCTTCACACAATTTTATTTCAAAGGAAACTATAGAAGTGTTAAAACTTGAACCTGAGTTTATTGACCAACCCATTTGCGTAACTAATCCAGTATGAGGTTCCACGAATCTCGTACTTTATTGTAGAAAGGTCCCTATTTCCTATTCTCTTCATCAATTCCCTATTATCTTATTATCCTTGATTTCAATGAATTTGGAATTCTACTCGGAATGGGCTAGTTAAATAAATATGAAGCCCATCTAGATTGTGTAAATAGGAAAATATAGGTAAAGACAAATCTTGGAAATTTTACTGAAATATCTTATGAAGATCCTAGCCCAAAAAGAGATAATCTAATGTAAATTTTGGGTTACCCTGATACCGACATAAATACTATCCCCATTGTTAGGTAATTTCCATATGTATTTGGTGAAGTTAAGAGTCTTCCTCCACTTTGTGAAATCGAATTTAGGATTGACCTAGTACCTAATGCCCGACCCATTGTCCATCCTAGCCGAAGAATGGCCCTAAGAGAAAGAGAAGAGCTAAATAAACAAGTCAAAGAACTTTTGGCAAAAGGACTTATCCGACCCAGTCATTCAAGTTGGGGGTCAGTCATGGTATTTGTCGCTAAGTATGATGGTTCCTTAAGATTGTGCGTCGACTATCGAGATCTTAATAAGAAAACTCTTAAGAATAAATACCCATTGCCCCATACAGGCGACCTATTCAATCAATTAAACGGGGCCTGGTTTTTCTCAAAAATGGACCTAGCCACTAGTTTTCATCAGCTTAGAATCGTAGATGATTGTATCCATCTAACTGCCATTAGGGGACCCAATACCTTTTACGAATGGTTAGTAATGTCGTTCGGTTTGACTGATTCCCCGCCTATTTCGTTGATCTGACGACTAGAGTATTTCGAGAAGTATTGAATAAGTTCGTATTGGTTTTCATTGACGATATTCTCTTCTACTCTAAAACCGAGGAAGAGCTCACGGAACAGCGAAGAATTTCTTTGGGAATACTGAGAAAGAATGAGCTCAAAGCAAAACTCTTGAAATGCCACTTTTAGGAAAAAGAAGTAAAATTCCTTGGTCATATTATGTCTAAGAAAGGAATTTCGGTAGACCCAAGAAAAATCTCTGCCATTGGATTGGAAACAACCAAAGACACCAAAAGAAGTTCGGAGTTTCCTAGGATTGGCCAGCTATTACAAAAGATTTTTTCAAGAATTCTCAAGAATAGATTCTCCCCTTGTAAAGCTGACCATGAAGAATGCCAAATTTGTGTGGTCCCCAAAATGTGAAGAAGCTTTTCAGAAGCTAAAATAAAGACTGACCTCTGCTCTAGTTCTAGCTATTATAAATGAAAATAAAGGGATGTTAGTTTATATAGATGTGCGCAAAGAAGGTTTTGGCGCATTTTTGATGTAGGAAGGAAGAGTAATTGCCTATGCAAGGAGACAATTGAAAACACATGAAAGGAATTATCCAACCCATGACTTAGAATTACTAGCTGTAGTATTTTATTTGAAAATTTGGAGGCACTATCTTTTGGGAGAGAAGTTTGAATTATACACTGACCATAAGCCTCTAAGGTATTTATTCACTCAGAAAGATTTGAACTTAAGACAACAACATTGGTTGGAATGTTTAGCATCATATGATTTGGATATTCAATATACCCCTGGGAAAGCCAGCGTTGTAACTGATGCTTTAAGTAGGAAATATGAAGCATTGCTTACTTAGTTATTGCCCTAACTCTTATGGAAAAGATAGTCAGTAAGCAGGGAGAAGATAGATTTTTACAAAGAATAGCTGAGAATATAAAACAAGGTAAGAATTCAAGTTTTGAAATTGATGAAAAAGGTATTCTGAGATTGAAAAGAAGAATTTGTATCCCAAACATAAAAGAGCTTAAGAAAGAAGTAATGGATGAATGTCATAAGTCCAGATTCAGTGTCCACCCTGGAGTTAATAAAATGTATCGAGATGTTAAACGTGCATTTTGGTGGAGAACAATGAAGAGGGACATATCTATTTATGTTAGCCATTGCGCCACATGCCAACAAATAAAAAGCGATCAACATAAGATAGTTGGATTACTTCAACCTTTGCCAATTCCACAATGGAAATGGGATCAAGTTTCAATGGACTTTATCAATGGTTTACCTCAAACTCACAAAGGAAATGAAGGAATATGGGTTATTGTGGACCGCCTAACTAAAAGTACCCATTTCATTCCAGTAAAACCCACTAGGACTGCTGCTAGTTTAGCAGAGTGGTATATCAAGGAAATCGTTTGGTTACATGGAATTCCAAGTAGCATTGTGAGTGATCGTGACCCTATCTTCACCAGTTGTTTTTAGGTAGCTTTTTAAGATGCTTTGGGAATGATGTTGAACTTTAGTAGTACCTATCATCCATAACCAAATGAACAAGCAGGATTTTGGAAGACTTGTTGCGAGCATGTGTTCTTAATTTTGGAAGTTCATGGAAAAATCATCTGCCATTGGTTGAATCTTCATATAACAATAGTTATCAAGCTAGTATTAAGATGGCGTCGTTTGAAGCACTATATGGCTGTCCATGCAAATCACCAATAAGTTGGGCTGATTCTTGAGATAGACTTGTTCTTGGACCAGATATGATTAGATAAACGATAGAGAAAGTGGATCTCATTAAGAAGAAGCTAAAAGCGGCCTAGGATCAACAAAAGTGCTATGTTGCTCAAAGGAGAAAAGATTTGGAATTTGCAGTTGGGGATTCTGTACTCCTGAAAGTTTCCCCAATGAAGGGAGTTATCGGATTTGGGAAAATAAGAAAGTTAGCTCCATGGTATATTTGACTATTTCCAATTTGACTATTTCCTATTCTAGAGAGAATTGGACTAGTAGCTTATCGAGTGCAATTACTAGAGTGGTTGTCTGGTGTGCATGATGTGTTCCATATATCTAATCTTACAAAGTATGTGCATGACCCAGACCAGATTATAGAAGAAGATGCTAAACTAGATCTGGAAATTATCCCAAGTTTAGCAGTCAAAAGAGAACCCATAAAGATCATTGCTCGAGATGAAAAGAGGTTAAGGAATAAGGCAGTTAAGTTGGTTAAAGTACAATAGAGTGGTGGCCCCAAGGATTGTACCTGGGAAATGGAAGAAACTATGTGAAAATTCTATCCTGACTGTCGAGTGGACATTCCAACCAAGCCAAACCTTCGGTAAACCCGTTTCCTTATCTATTTCCGTTTAGTTATTACTATCTTATATAATTACTGTCTTATGCAATTTCGAGGACGAAATTCTTTTAAGGAGGTTGAATGTAACGATCTGGAATTTTTGACTAGTTAAATGATTATTTTATATAAATTTATAAATTAATTAAATTTGAAATAAATTTTTTAGTATTATAAAATATAATTGAGGTGTATTTTGTTAAAATATGTAACTTTATATATACCTTCGGTAGCATTTGGTTAAGTGTTGCATATAGTTTTTAATAGCATTTAAAGGGTAAATGCTACAAAAAGCACCTCCCTTCTCTTTATTACAAGTGTTAGGACACTTTTAACGTTGCATGCTCCTCTCTTTCTTTTTATTACAAGTGTTAGGACACTTGTATTTTGCATGCAACACTCCGTGCATGACATACACTTGTCTTACGAGGTGTCATCACCATATTAATCCATTTCAAGTATACATATACCCCCTTTCTTCCCTTAAGCATTCACTCTCATCTCCTCCTCCAATTATTCTTCCTTACCTTAAAATCCATGGCTTCCATGGTATATATCTTCCTTTTCCTCCTCCAATTATTAAATATATAAATTGGGCATAGTCGGTAACATCAAAAAGTCAATCCAGAATAGTTGTAGTTGATCTAACAGCCTAGCAATAAAGGATAGCATAATGGAACACCAAGGTGAGAACTCGACACTTATATTTGTTTACTTTTTATGTTGTGTGAATGGTTGTTGATGATATGGTTAATTAGTAATTATTGCAATGTAAGCGTTTAGTGGCACACACTTATATGTACATATGTATACACTGTTATATATATGTACCCATATATGCTGGTGTGATGGATGAATGGATGCTTCGTGGTTGCTATTTGTGATAATATGTGCATTATACTTGTTACACACACATATGTGGATTTACATGGATATGGGATAAGTTTTGGACCAAATCGGATTGTAAATGAATATTTTATTCATTTAAATTTGAAAGTTGGAATGTTGTTTGGAAATGGTTTTAAATAGTTCAAAAATAACTTTTACAAGTATGAAATGGTTTTATAAATTATTTTGAAGCAATTTATATTGTGGTAAGAATAAAGCTTGTCAAAATAAATACTGAAACGTTCCAGGGTGACAGAGAGGATAGCGTCTAGGCTTGAGTTTGGATAATATAGTTTCCTACTCTCCCTGGCTATCCCTAACTGATCTGATGGACGGGATGGTTAATTCAAAGTTTAGTAGAAATTTTTATTGTGATCAAAATAGCACTTGTTGCACAGCGGCAATTTGTGTGTTTTAGTTACAAATCTTAAACGCCTATAACTTTTGCAATTTAAATCGGATTTCCATGAAACGAAAAAAGTTTGCTTTCTTTAAAAAGAGATTTCAAATAAGGGAAAGCAGTTTTCAAGTTATTTTTAAAACAATTTAGTAAAGCTCGCTATAAGTGGAGTTATTGACTTTAATTATAAATGGCTATTAAAAATTATTTTAAAGTACAGAAAATTTTGTAAAATCATAATTAATTATTTAAAAGTGATTTATGGTAAAATCATGATGTTTTGGGTAACACAAAAGCCATTTTACTTAAACTAGCCAGTATCAGTATTTTGACACTTTTTGTAATGTTTTTGTAAAGCTGTTTGTTAAATATTGAGTTTTAAAGAGATCTAGCTTTATAAATCTTTTCCAACCCTTAGTAAATGATTCCTAACAAGTAATAAAGTGTTTTAAATGAAAGTTTGAGTTTCCAACATGAAGTATGGGTTGAGACTTGATTTGGTCCTATATATCCACATGATTTTAAAGTTGTGCTTATTTTTCGGAAATACCGGGATTAGAACTGGATCTGAAAACCATTCCGAATAATGATACGACATTATGAAGGAATTAAAGACATTGAAGATGGTATTGAAGATTGGGACCCTTCACAACATAAGGGCGATTTGCCGAATGTCTCGAATGGTTGGCTCCCATTCGCAGATGGATTTTATATCAGTTAAGTGGCAAGTAGTCCGGGCGTATTTGGAGGAATTTCGGATTTTGGTTTTGTTCAGACCTAGGACGAACATTTATGAATTGTGTGTCTGACATTGTAATTGACTACGTAGCACTGATCTTTATTAATATATATCTGCTTGGTGGTGGAGAATCACCACAGGAAAAATATCCTATTGCAAGTAGCTATTTGCAACAGGCGACACATGACAGTTGCAATAAATGATATTTAGCAACGAACTTATTATAGCGGTTGCAATAGATGATATTTAGCAATAGGCCTTTCTTTCTGCTGCAAAAAGCATATTTTTAGCAATTGTGTTTTCCTTCCTGTTGCAAAAACATATGTTTTAGCAACTGCGCTTCCATAACAGTTGCAACAAACATATTATTTGCGGCCATGCTTTAAAGCCAATTGCGAGTAAATGTCTTTAGTAATTGTTTTCTCCACTTGAAATTACTGTATAGTCAGTTGTGAAAACATACTATTAAAAACATATATTTTTCTTGACTTTTGGTAAACATAATTCTATTAAATTCAAAAATATGAAGTAATAAGTAATATTTAATTGTAATTTAATAAGTATTAAGTAATAATCATCAATTAATATGAATTAATACTTTAATAATTTATCATGGTTAGTTATTAATAGTTTGTAAATTATATTTACCAATTATTAATTACATTTAGTAATTAATAAATCTAATTAACAAAAAATATGAAATAATTAATAAAATATTCATAATATTAAATAATTAACAATTAATGTTCAATTATAATTAAGAAGTAATAAACAACATCCTTCTTCACAACGGTAATAATAATGGCGCTCTCTAAAGCGATTCCTTGCCTTCTCCCTTAAACCCAATCGCCAATCTTTTTGGCGAGCCTCCCACTATCGATCCACCTCCTATACCTCCTCCCAATATCGAACCTCCGGTCTCTCTCCTCGAGCTCCTCCAGACCCACAATCTTATAACACCTCCTATCCGCCATTGTCACAAGAACCTGCAATGCAAGAAAAACAACGGCAATGGACGTATATATTCCAAAACTTACCGCGTAATGCAGACAAATTTAAACCTATTGAGACGCAAGCAACCTTCAAAGGTGAAGCTATGCAGCACACGGATGCTGTTGTTGAAGCTGGCATTCAAGTTTGGAAGGACTCACTCGTTGGGTTCTTGTAACAACCCGAAAATCTGGGCCAGTTTAAAATTTTTATTTTGGAAATTTTAGCGAATTTTGAACATTTAAAATGAATTATTTTAAATAATATCGACGAGAAATTTATTTTGAATAGAATTGAACGTGTATATTATATACGTCGTCGTTAGAATAAAATAATTATATATAATTATAAAAAGGAATTGAAAATGGCGCGGTAGTTCGATAATTCGATTTCAAACTTCAATTGAATGTGCTGGGTGCAAAACAATACGGATTTTAGTGAAACCAAAAACATTAGGATCTAATTGAGAATATCTTTCCAACGAATCCGAAAAATTGAAATTTCATAGCGGGAATCAAAAGATACGTCCAGTTGAAAATTCTGAATAGTCGCTATGGAATTCAGGCCCTTAAAAATGGGACTTTTGCAAACGACCTCGGATTTCGACGAAACCACTTTTGTTGGGTCCGTGATGTCAAATTATTGCTAGGTTTCAAATTTCATAATTTTTCGAATCAATATGTGAGCGTGGCAAAGGAAAACGCGTTTGACCAGTTTCAGTTGATTTTAATCGACTGGAAAATGGCCATTTTTCCAATGGTCTCAGAATTCGACGAAACTTGTTTTGTTAGGACAGTATCGTCAATACGAAGCTAGAAAATATTTTTCGGGAATTTTTAGAGTTCGTATGTGACCCCGGTAAATTGAAATGCGTGTACAAATTCAATACATAGAGTTATATGTTGATTTTAGCGGAAACTGATCGAAACGGTCGAGTCAGCTTACGATACATATCCCATTGTGTTCAGAATGGGGGTAATTAGCTAGGGGCAACAGTCGTTGGGTTCGAAAGGGAGTTCAAATGATAAGACAACTTATATGAAAAATAATAATATTAAATTATATAAATAATATATATATAATCTCTTTATTCCCCTTGCCCTAAGTAAACACACGCCCACGGTCAAAATAGAAAAAGAACCCACCTCCCCCTAGATTCGACGACGCGATGCCCCTGCCGCCCCACCACGTCTCCGCCGCGCCTCCAGTCGTCCGCCGCCACGCCTCCGGCTTGTCGCCCCCTCCTCTTCTCTCTCACCTCTCTCACTTCACCCAATTCGAAGACCCCAAGCCAATCCGCCGCCTTCACCACCCCCTAGGCCCACCGATGACCCACCTCCGCCTGCTGACCACCCCGACCCCTCTTCCTCCAGTCCGACGCAAGACGCAGACCCCCCTCTCCACAGCAGTCCAACCCCCCCTGAAAGAACACGGTGAGTTTTAATCGTTTTAAAATTTGTTTTTTTATGTATAAACATTATTTAATTCAGAGAAAGGAATAATTTTTATATGTGATTAGCGAAGAAAGGAATAATTTTTATATGTGATTAGCGAAGAAAGGAATAATTTTTATATGTGATTAGCGAAGAAAGGAATAATTTTTATCGCATGTAAAGGTTGAAAATATAATTTTCATATTATATAGATAATAAAAATGTGATCTTTATATGGTAGGATATAAAAAGACGATATTTTTATGTAGTGAAAGACGACATTTTTAAAGTAGGAAAAGGCGAAATATTTATAATTGAAAAGGCGAAATTTTTATAATTGAAAAGGCAAAATATTTATAATTGAAAAGGCGAAATCTTTATAATTGAAAAGGCGAAATCTTTATAATTGAAAAGGCGAAATCTTTATAATTGAAATGGCGAAATCTTTATATAGAGAATAGTGTGATAAAAATAGAATTTTTATCTATATAGTTGCGATGTAAAAATAGAATTTTTATCTATATAGTAACGATATAAAAATATGATTTTTATATACATAGCAACAATATAAAAATGTGATTTTTATATATTGAATAGCGAAGTAAAAATTCGATTTTTATATATTGAATAACGAAGTAAAAATTCGATTTTTATATATTGAATAGCGAAGTAAAAATTCGATTTTTATATATTGAATAGCGAAGTAAAAATTCGATTTTTATATATTGAATAGCGAAGTAAAAATTCGATTTTTATATATTGAATAGCAAAGTAAAAATTCGATTTTTACATATGTAGTGGCTACGGGCAACGAAAGTGATGAAAGGCGAGCACGGTGAAGATGTTCTACATAGGAAGTTTCGTGGAGTTAGGATAGCTATCGGTGAGAACTTCTCACTCTAAATTTCTTTTTCTAGTTATATATATATATACTAGGATGTAGACGGTGCTTAGCAGCACCCGACACCCGTCATCCACAGACCATGGATGGCTTGTTTGTTTGATTGATGTGTTGTGAAATTTGTTTGTGATGTTGATGTGAAATCGATAATAAAATATAGATAGTTGAAATAAATTAATTATAGTTAAAAATATAATTTTTAACGTGAATGTGAGTAAATAAATATTTATAAACAAATCGGCCAATTTGTTTATATACACTGATTTGACTGATATTGATTGGGATGATAAATTTGACACATCGCCCAACTGCACGAATAAAAATATGTGTTTGTTGATTTGAAACCCCACACGGGTGTTGGGATGATATTTGAGTACACTAATCCCAATTATTTAATTGTATGTCGATCGATTGGTCGACAGGCTGTGTAAGCGTTGATTATTTATATTTGATGCTTATGCAGTTGTGTGGTGCACCTTGGATGATGGTTGATTGTTGATCGTTGCTATTATATACATGTGTTGTATGGAATCCATATAATTAACGTTATATGGTGATTGATTGGGCCTCATTCCAATCGGGAAAATAATGAATATTATAAAGGAAAATTCATGTGTTGAATACAAAAATAGTCATGTGTTGACGATGTTCATGTGTTGAAACTATTCATGTGTTGAGTGAAATATTTTATACAACAAAATTTACATTTTTATCATATTTAAAATTAGAACTACTTCACGGTGGAGTCTGATTGAAAATCAAACGATAGATACCATTATTTTGTAAAATATTTTACATAACAAAAATAGTGATGTGTTGACAGTACTCATGTGTTGAGATTAGTCGTGTGTTGAAAGAAATATAGATTCATGTGTTGAATAGAATAAATATTCATTTGTTGAATAGAATAACGAATTTATTGAAATATATAAAGCCGTGTTGATTAGAGTTGCGCTATTTTGACGTGAACGATATTTATATCGATTATATTCGTTTTTACAATGAATATAGAAAAGAAGTGATTTCAAAATATAACGTTTTGAAAATATTATCAATTATATAGTAATGATAGGAAAAAATTCAATTTTGATTTGAATTTGAAAAGAAGTTGAAATTGTTTGTGAAACGAATTTAAAACGATTTATAAAATACGTTTTAAAAAGGAAATCGACGAAATATATATAATATATATATATAATGGCCTGAATAGAACGCGCCGCGCCGCGGCAGTTCGTGAATTTCGACCATTGACTTCGAATTGACGTTGCGGGAGATCCGACCGTCGGATTCTCCTAAAACCGGAATCGTTGAGTTCGTATCGAAAAGAGCTTTCCAATGAATATTAGAAATTTGAAATCTAACGGTTGGATTTGGAATTATGTCCAAATCAAATTTGGAAAAGGTCGCTGTAAGTGCAGTTCGATGGCCGTCGATGGAAATCGATTGTACGGGCCTTGATAAAATTATTAAAAAAATATATCTATAATTTGTGTAAAATCATGATATATGAACTGGAAAGAACTGGGATGTAAAATTCAACATTTGAAAGGATAAAAATATATTTTTGTTGAAATGAACTAGTTTTGAACTAGAATTAAAAATCAATTTATTTTTGAAATAAATAATTTGAATTTGAAAGTGATTTTAAAAATAATCAATATTCCCAATATGTGGATTGGACTGGAGTTGAATCGAAATTATCTTCGGAATATTTCGATGTTGGATTTCGTGACTATACAAATATTGTTATGGGGATTTGAAAGATATATTTTATATCATTATTTCCAATACGATATTTGTTGGTTCCAGAATTTGATATTGAATATAAGCCGATATATTTTCTATTTAGAGCCTCGTATTTAATATCAAATATGATTTGGGTTTATCGTGAATCGTGTTTTAGATGACATTGGTTCTTTAACCCAGTTAAAGGCAGGATATTGATTTTTGAAAAGATTAAAACTAAGTGAAGTTTTAATGAATCTTTAATTAGATTGAAATGTGAATTGATAATTTAAATTATCAAATCTGAAAGGTGATCGAGAATGGAGTACCACCAGTTTTGCTCCAAAGCGATAGTTAAATCTTTAATTAGATTTGAACATGAAATGGTAATTAATTTTACCGATAACACCGTGGTGTTAGATATGGAGTATCACCAGTTTTGCTCCAGGGGATGAATAGGCTGGGATTAGGAAATAAAATAAATAATTACTTCGGTGTGGTTCGCTAATCCCGACTAGTTTGAAATGATATCCAAAGGAAGATTAAAGAATAAATTTAGAAGAATTTATCGTGGATAAAATTAATGGGAACATTTCCCTAAGAATGTGATTTTGTGAATAAAAGAATATTCTGAATTGGAATGAGGCGTTTGTTGTGTTTGTGTAACATTCGTTTATTATATACGTGGGTTATTCAGAAAGGCCGGGTTTATACCCATTCTGAATAACCGATTCGACGAGATGTCGAAAATGAAGACGGTGGTTGAAGACCGGAAGTCTTCACATCGTTTGGGTGATTACTGATGATCTTGATTGGGCTGTACACCCAGGATGAGGGAATCAGTTGGTGATCGTCCAGACGTACTTGGAGATGGATGGATATGCGAGGAAAGTGCCTCCGGTTTCTTTCAGACCCAGAACGAACTTGTAAATGGATTGTGTGTCTAACATTGGATTTTATTCTGTGTTGATTGATCTCTATTAAATATACATCTGTTTGGCGGTGGAGAATTTATTCTCTTGCTTAACGCCCTTCTCTGAGACGTACGAGCTCAGAGGTTGTATATCGATGGACATCAGTCACATGGAGTGAATTGCCAGTGTGACATGCGTAAGTGGCAATTGATCAAGGCTTCTGTTGAAAAGCAAAGTCTTGTGGTTGATGATCAAAGCACGGCCTGTGTGGCGTAGCTTTGTGTATAACGTGAATTCGCGAGCCTCACACCTCGGTATGAGTCAAAAACGGGAGACGGACCGCTGGGAGAGCACGACGTTTCTTTCTAGCTAGGGTGGTGTCAGTGACCTACCAGCCCTGACATTTATATACTTTTCACCTGTGTGGTTTTTGGATACGAGGCGCCTCGGATATAGGTCTGTAAGGACCGGGAAACGTGTGCTCAGGAATAACTAATCCTCCAAAGTTTGGTGAGAACCGGCCCTGAAGATCCAAGGATCATAGTGGGGTCCTGGGACATTTGCTAGAGTGTCTCGAATCGGAGAGGAGCTTGCCCCTTGCCTCGACTCATGATGGAAATCCAATTTCCAATACGTGATATTGCGGTTTTATTTGTAGAGCCTAGTATGGCGACATAGTAGATGGTAGCTATGCCGCCCATGATTGATATTTATGATTTGAATTGTTTTGACACTATACACTTATAATAGTATCAAATGATTTGTTTTTAAACTTATCAAGCATTATTTGGCTATTATAAGGGAAAACCCTATCCTCCGGCTTGCGTTGCATTGTGTGATGGGACCTGGGTCTTATAATAGCTTCATTTTTCCAAAGAGCATTGCGCTGTTTTGTTATATGCACTAGTATTCTTGGGAGGAAACCAGTTCCGTGTTATACAGCGTGGTCCCTTGAATTACTATCTTTTAAAGTAAAGTTTCAAATAACTGTTTTAGTTCTCACACCAGTCACATGACTGACCCGAAGTTTATTGTTTTAACCTAAACTCTGGGTGCCCTTATTTTCGACACGGGCAGCTAGTAGTTTTGGTTTTGCAGATTTATATTCACAGGGTCCTGATTTACAGCTGGAACGATGCTCGGAAAGCTCTGTATCCGTGTATCACTTTCAGTTGTATTTTGTATATTTTTCCGCTGCTATGTAATTTATTGTAATCTCTGATAATTATCGAATGTAATTTATTCATTTATACTCTGTATATTCTTGTATCTGATGGAATTGTTGTAATAACAATGAAATGTTCTTCCGTCTGCGTTCTGATTTGTCTTGTCCTCAATTCTATCCGTGCTTTCCTTCACGGGGAAGTTCGGGTCGTCTCAGTTTGGTATCAGAGCTTTGGTTTACAGAGCTCGAGAACATGACACATTAGAACCATACGAAAGAATTCATCAGATATTGGATTAGTAATATCCAATTAGAATGACTCGTTAGAGATAGGATCAGTAGTATCCTAGAACGAGTGTGAAGAGTATATTTTTCAAATGAAAACAATATTGTTTTAAAAAAAATCGCTTTATACGTATTTGAATATTTATTTATTTTGAATATGGACAATCGAGTATATAAAGATTTCGCGTATACGCGTCATGAACGTATATTCGAAGTTTTAATATACTGGATAGATATAGATTCACATTCTAGACACCCGGGGATAATTTTGATGATGTGGCCACATCATCAGTATTTATATTCGAGTGACGAAGGTGTGATATCTATATATTTCCATTAGGCTGGTGTGAGAACCAAAACTAATATAGCTAGAATACATTATTGTGAATTGGCATCAAAAACATGATTTTTGTATATATCAAAATTATGAATTTGAAACTCTAATTCACTAATTGATTGATGTTTGTGTTGTTTGTTTATTTGTTTGATAATATTGAACCATTTAGCCTAATTGAATCGAATATTGAATTATATTGAAAATTGGTCGCATTTGCATGCATATACATGTACTTACATTGAACAGGTCATAGCAAGGAGGCTAGAGCAGAGAATAAAATTTGTTTGTCCGACAAATAGGTACATATTTACTATAATTTACTGTTTTGTTTGGGTGATGAAGATTTTATGAGCCGATTGGCTAGCCGCCTTGCTTTTTCTTTTTCTTTTTGAGATCAGAAGGCCTGTATGGCAATTTCGGGGTTTTCCCGTTGCTCCCGGTGCAGGGGAGGTTATGGCGAAATTTAGGGTGTTAGCCAAATTTTTGAAAATTTTGAAAAGTTCTTA
The DNA here is from genome assembly GCA_030737875.1 of Allium sativum. Taxonomy (NCBI): domain Eukaryota; kingdom Viridiplantae; phylum Streptophyta; class Magnoliopsida; order Asparagales; family Amaryllidaceae; genus Allium; species Allium sativum. The sequence goes on along the minus strand of CM060916.1, from coordinate 789,456,780 downwards.
GAAACTGAAAAGTTGAAGAACTTAAGCCGTAGCCAAAATAATGGAAGTTGAGTTGATTTGTTAAACAACTTTCGGCTTCGTTCCTTTTCGGCTTCCATTTGTTATGTTTCTTTTCGGCCTTTGATTTAGAGAAGATTAGAATATCATCAATAAAAACCAGAACAAATTATTCAATTAAATCACACATTGAACTGATTAGAAAATAGTTAGGAATATATACTTGTGCATTATATATATTTGAACAGGAAATTGGATAGCTGTTGAGTAAAGATTTTATTTGCGTGCCCGACAAATAGGTAAACCTTAATAAGTTGGATGCGAAATATTATTATATCAACTCCTGTGAATGCCATTGGATGCGGAGTGTTGGTTATTCTGTGTGAAATAATAAACATCGCCATAGGATAGCAACAATTAATTTTGAACTACACTACATGGCATACTTCTGGAAGATAGACATACTTCATCATATACCACATAAGCATTTGGAGCTTGTGTGACGAGGTGGAAGATTTACCATACAAGCGAGAGGCTTGTATGGCGATGACTATATTTTACAGGTTGAACCGATGACTGATATGGACAATATAAAATTGTAACGATAAAATTGCCAGATTAATAAAAACCCCACACGGGTCTAGAGTTGACAATAATCACGTCTCTCTAGTTATTAGATACGGCACATGGACTATTTATTTCCCACACGGGACGAGGTGACGAAGATTTATCCTCTGGAGCATTTAAAATACACACTCCCTTAGGCTTTGACAGGGTGACGAGAATTTATTCTCTGGAGTAATTATCAATACACGCTCCCCTATAAACACCAGAATATATCAGTATAAATATGTGTATGCTTATTAGGATTTATTGGGTACCTAATACGGCCCAATAAATTTCCAAACATCTCCCGGTACAAAGGAGGTTATGGCGAAATTTTTCGAAAATTCCGGGTGTTAGCCAAATTTTTGAAGAATTTGAAAATTCTCAGAAACTGAAAAGTTGGAGAATGGAAGCCAGATCGAACGTAGAGTTGATTAATCAAACCACTTTCGACTTTGTTCCTTTTCGGGGACGAAAAGTTTTAAGTGGGGGAGATTGTAACAACGCGAAAATCTGGGCCAGTTTAAAAAATTTATTTTGGAAATTTTAGCGAATTTTGAACATTTAAAATGAATTATTTTAAATAATATCGATGAGAAATTTATTTTGAATAGAATCGAACGTGTATATTTTATACGTCGTCGTTAGAATATAATAATTATATATAATTATAAAAAGGAATTGAAAATGGCGCGGTAGTTCGATAATTCGATTTCAAACTTCAATTGAATGTGTCGGGTGCAAAACAACCTGGATTTTAGTGAAACTAAAAACATTAGGATCTAATTGAGAATATCTTTCCAACGAATCCGAAAAATTGAAATTTCATAGCGGGAATCAAAAGATACTTCCAGTTGAAAATTCTGAATAGTCGCTATGGAATTCAGGCCCTTAAAAATGGGACTTTTGCAAACGACCTCGAATTTCGACGAAACCACTTTTGTTGGGTCCGTGATGTCAAATTATTGCTAGGTTTCAAATTTCATAATTTTTCGAATCAATATGTGAGCGTGGCAAAGGAAAACGCGTTTGACCAGTTTCAGTTGATTTTAATCGACTGGAAAATGGCCATTTTTCCAACGATCTCAGAATTCAACGAAACTAGTTTTGTTAGGACCGTATCGTCAATACGAAGCTAGAAAATATTTTTCGGGAATTTTTAGAGTTTGTATGTGACCCCGGTAAATTGAAATGCGTGTACAAATTCAATATATAGAGTTATATGTTGATTTTAGCGGAAACTGATCAAAACGGTCGAGTCAGCTTACGATACATATCCCATTGTGTTCAGAATGGGGGTAATTAGCTAGGGGCGACAGTCGTTGGGTTCGAAAGGGAGTTCAAATGAGAAGACAACTTGTATGAAAAATAATAATATTAAATTATATAAATAATATATATATAATCTCTTTATTCCCCTTGCCCTAAGTCAAACACACGCCCACGGTCAAAATAGAAAAAGAACCCGCCTCCCCCTAAATTCGACGACGCGATGCCCCTGCTGCCCCACCATGTCTCCGCCGCGCCTCCAGTCGCCCGCCGCCACGCCTCCAGCTTGTCGCCCCCTCCTCTTCTCTCTCACCTCTCTCACTTCACCCAATTCGAAGACCCCAAGCCAATCCGCCGCCTTCACCACCCCCTAGGCCCACCGATGACCCACCTCCGCCTGCTGACCACCCCGACCCCTCTTCCTCCAGTCCGACGCAAGACGCAGACCTCCCCCACCCCCCTCCACAGCAGTCCAACCCCCCTTGAAAGAACACGGTGAGTTTTAATCGTTTTAAAATTTGTTTTTTTATGTATAAACATTATTTAATTCAGAGAAAGGAATAATTTTTATATGTGATTAGCGAAGAAAGGAATAATTTTTATATGTGATTAGCGAAGAAAGGAATAATTTTTATATGTGATTAGCGAAGAAAGGAATAATTTTTATCGCATGTAAAGGTTGAAAATATAATTTTCATATTATATAGATAATAAAAATGTGATCTTTATATGGTAGGATATAAAAAGACGATATTTTTATGTAGTGAAAGACGACATTTTTAAAGTAGGAAAAGGCGAAATATTTATAATTGAAAAGGCGAAATATTTATAATTGAAAAGGCGAAATATTTATAATTGAAAAGGCGAAATATTTATAATTGAAAAGGCAAAATATTTATAATTGAAAAGGCGAAATCTTTATAATTGAAAAGGCGAAATCTTTATATAGAGAATAGTGTGATAAAAATAGAATTTTTATCTATATAGTGGCGATGTAAAAATAGAATTTTTATCTATATAGTAACGATATAAAAATATGATTTTTATATACATAGCAACAATATAAAAATGTGATTTTTATATATTGAATAGCGAAGTAAAAATTCAATTTTTATATATTGAATAGCGAAGTAAAAATTCGATTTTTATACATTGAATAGCGAAGTAAAAATTCGATTTTTATATATTGAATAGCGAAGTAAAAATTCGATTTTTATATATTGAATAGCGAAGTAAAAATTCGATTTTTATATATTGAATAGCGAAGTAAAAAATTCATTTTTTATATATTGAATAGCAAAGTAAAAATTCGATTTTTACATATGTAGTGGCTACGGGCAACGAAAGTGATGAAAGGCGAGCACGGTGAAGATGTTCTACATAGGAAGTGTCGTGGAGTTAGGATAGCTATCGGTGAGAACTTCTCACTCTAAATTTCTTTTTCTAGTTATATATATATACTAGGATGCAGACGGTGCTTAGCAGCACCCGACACCCGTCATCCACAGACCATGGATGGCTTGTTTGTTTGATTGATGTGTTGTGAAATTTGTTTGTGATGTTGATGTGAAATCGATAATAAAATATAGATAGTTGAAATAAATTAATTATAGTTAAAAATATAATTTTTAACATGAATGTGAGTAAATAAATATTTATAAACAAATCGGCCAATTTGTTTATATACACTGATTTGACTGATATTGATTGGGATGATAAATTTGACACATCGCCCAACTGCACGAATAAAAATATGTGTTTGTTGATTTGAAACCCCACACGGGTGTTGGGATGATATTTGAGTACACTAATCCCAATTATTTAATTGTATGTCGATCGATTGGTCGACAGGCTGTGTAAGCGTTGATTATTTATATTTGATGCTTATGCAGTTGTGTGGTGCACCTTGGATGATGGTTGATTGTTGATCGTTGCTATTATATACATGTGTTGTATGGAATCCATATAATTAACGTTATATGGTGATTGATTGGGCCTCATTCCAATCGGGAAAATAATGAATATTATAAAGGAAAATTCATGTGTAGAATACAAAAATAGTCATGTGTTGACGATGTTCATGTGTTGAAACTATTCATGTGTTGAGTGAAATATTTTATACAATAAAATTTACATCTTTATCATATTTAAAATTAGAACTACTTCACGGTGGAGTCTGATTGAAAATCAAACGATAGATACCATAATTTTGTAAAATATTTTACATAACAAAAATAGTGATGTGTTGACAGTACTCATGTGTTGAGATTAGTCGTGTGTTGAAAGAAATATAGATTCATGTGTTGAATAGAATAAATATTCATTTGTTGAATAGAATAACGAATTTATTGAAAGATATAAAGCCGTGTTGATTAGAGTTGCGCTATTTTGACGTGAACGATATTTATATCGATTATATTCGTTTTTATAATGAATATAGAAAAGAAGTGATTTCAAAATATAACGTTTTGAAAATATTATCAATTATATAGTAATGATAGGAAAAAATTCAATTTTGATTTGAATTTGAAAAGAAGTTGAAATTGTTTGTGAAACGAATTTAAAACGATTTATAAAATACGTTTTAAAAAGGAAATCGACGAAATATATATAATATATATATAATGGCCTGAATAGAATGCGCCGCGCCGCGGCAGTTCGTGAATTTTGACCATTGACTTCGAATTGACGTTGCGGGAGATCCGACCGTCGGATTTTCCTAAAACCGGAACCGTTGGGTTCGTATCGAAAAGAGCTTTCCAATGAATATTAGAAATTTGAAATCTAACGGTTGGATTTGGAATTATGTCCAAATCAAATTTGGAAAAGGTCGCTGTAAGTGCAGTTCGATGGCCGTTGATGGAAATCGACTGTACGGGCCTTGATAAAATTATTAAAAATATCTATAATTTGTGTAAAATCATGATATATGAACTGGAAAGAACTGGGATGTAAAATTCCACATTTGAAAGGATAAAAATATATTTTTGTCGAAATGAACTAGTTTTGAACTAGAATTAAAAATCAATTTATTTTTGAAATAAATAATTTGAATTTGAAAGTGATTTTAAAAATAATCAATATTCCCAATACGTGGATTGGACTGGAGTTGAATCAAAATTATCTTCGGAATATTTCGATGTGGGATTTCGTGACTATACAAATATTGTTATGGGGATTTGAAAGATATATTTTATATCGTTATTTCCAATACGATATTTGTTGGTTCCAGAATTTGATATTGAATATAAGCCGATATATTTTCTATTTAGAGCCTCGTATTTAATATCAAATATGATTTGGGTTTATCGTGAATCGTGTTTTAGATGACATTGGTTCTTTAACCCAGTTAAAGGCAGGATATTGATTTTTGAAAAGATTAAAACTAAGTGAAGTTTTAATGAATCTTTAATTAGATTGAAATGTGAATTGATAAATTAAATTATCAAATCTGAAAGGTGATCGAAAATGGAGTACCACCAGTTTTGCTCCAAAGCGATAGTTAAATCTTTAATTAGATTTGAACATGAAATGGTAATTAATTTTACCGATAACACTGTGGTGTTAGATACGGAGTATCACCAGTTTTGCTCCAGGGGATGAATAGGATGGGATTAGGAAATAAAATAAATAATTACTTCGGTGTGGTTCGCTAATCCCGACTAGTTTGAAATGATATCCAAAGGAAGATTAAAGAATAAATTTAGAAGAATTTATCTTGGATAAAATTAATGGGAACATTTCCCTAAGAATGTGATTTTGTGAATAAAAGAATATTCTGAATTGGAATGAGGCGTTTGTTGTGTTTGTGTAACATTCGTTTATTATATACGTGGGTTATTCAGAAAGGTCGGGTTTATACCCATTCTGAATAACCGATTCGACGAGATGTCGAAGATGAAGACGGTGGTTGAAGATCGGAAGTCTTCACATCGTTTGGGTGATTACTGATGATCTTGATTGGGCTGTACACCCAGGATGAGGGAATCAGTTGGTGATCGTCCAGACGTACTTGGAGATGGATGGATATGCGAGGAAAGTGCCTCCGGTTTCGTTCAGACCCAGAACGAACTTGTAAATGGATTGTGTGTCTGACATTGGATTTTATTCTATGTTGATTGATCTCTGTTAAATATACATCTGTTTGGCGGTGGAGAATTTATTCTCTTGCTTAACGCCCTTCTCTGAGACGTACGAGCTCAGAGGTTGTATATCGATGGACATCAGTCGCATGGAGTGAATTGCCAGTGTGACACGCGTAAGTGGCAATTGATCAAGGCTTATGTTGAAAAGCAAAGTCTTGTGGTTGATGATCAAAGCACGGCCTGTGTGGCGTCGCTTTGTGTATAACGTGAATTCGCGAGCCTCACACCTCGGTATGAGTCAAAAACGGGAGACGGACCGCTGGGAGAGCACGACGTTTCTTTCTAGCTAGGGTGGTGTCAGTGACCTACCAGCCCTGACATTTATATACTTTTCACCTGTGTGGTTTTTGGATACGAGGCGCCTCGGATATAGGTCTGTAAGGACCGGGAAACGTGTGCTCAGGAATAACTAATCCTCCAAAGTTTGGTGAGAACCGGCCCTGAAGATCCAAGGATCATAGTGGGGTCCTGGGACATTTGCTAGAGTGTCTCGAATCGGAGAGGAGCTTGCCCTTTGCCTCGACTCATGACGGAAATCCAATTTCCAATACGTGATATTGTTGTTTTATTTGTAGAGCCTAGTATGGCGACATAGTAAATGGTAGCTATGCCGCCCATGATTGATATTTATGATTTGAATTGTTTTGACCCTATACACTTATAATAGTATCAAATGATTTGTTTTTAAACGTATCAATCATTATTTGGCTATTATAAGGGAAAACCCTATCCTCCGGCTTGCGTTGCATTGTGTGATGGGACTGGGGTCTTATAATAGCTTCATTTTTCCAAAGAGCATTGCGCTGTTTTGTTATATGCACTAGTATTCTTGGGAGGAAACCCGTTCCGTGTTATACGGCGTGGTCCCTTGAATTACTATCTTTTAAAGTAAAGTTTCAAATAACTGTTTTAGTTCTCACACCAGTCACATGACTGACCTGAAGTTTATTGTTTTAACCTAAACTCTGGGTGCCCTTATTTTCGACACGGGCAGCTAGTAGTTTTGGTTTTGCAGATTTATATTCACAGGGTCCTGATTTACAGCTGGAACGATGCTCGGAAAGCTCTGTATCCGTGTATCACTTTCAGTTGTATTTTGTATATTTTTCCGCTGCTATGTAATTTATTGTAATCTCTGATATTTATCGAATGTAATTTATTCATTTATACTCTGTATATTCTTGTATCTGATGGAATTGTTGTAATAACAATGAAATGTTCTTCCGTCCGCGTTCTGATTTGTCTTGTCCTCAATTCTATCCGCGCTTTCCTTCACGGGGAAGTTCGGGTCGTCTCAGTTCTTCTAAGACCAGCCGCTTCCTTTCTCAGCTGTGGTTCAAAAAGTCAATTCGAATTGGAATTTGAAAGGATCCCTCACCATTAAATCTGACAGTACAATTTTTCTCTTTCAATTTACAAACCCAAAGGACAAGAAAAAGATTTTAATGGGGGATCCAATGTTAATGAGGAACATGTTGTTCATTATAAAGCCATACGATCCCCTAGTCAGCAATGTATGTGGATCAGTTAAGGCGGTACCTGTATAGGTTCAAATTTCAAACGTCTCGCTACGTTACTGGTCTCATATAGGGATAAAATGGCTATCGTGTAGACTGGGAAAACTCATCTGAATGGATGAGATGACAGAAAAGATGGAAAGGTTACAATGTGCCAAATGTCTTATCGAAATCAAACCTGATAGCGAACTTGTTGATGATTATTTAGTCACTACGCCTGATGGTGGTACTCAGAGAATCAGGGTCAAATACTTATGGAGACCTATGCTATGTACAAAATGCAAAGTATTTGGACATAATTTGGAGAATTGTGAAGTGAATGTAGCAGTGACAAGAGGACAAAGAGATGCCATGAAGCCAACAAATGATAGTAGCCAGAACTTTGTGCAACAACAGATGATCCATGCTAACAAGAACAATGAATATATAAAGCGCAATGAAAATCAGCAAAGTATTGGCATAACACATCAGAGGAGTATGTCAACAAATAGATTTCATCCTTGGCAGAAGGTTAAGCGCAACAAAAACAGAGTAAGCTTCAGAACCTCTAGAAGTAAAAGCATACTTGGTGATTTTATGGGTAATGCTAGGAAATCTCAATGGCAATGAAAGAATAAGGTTCAAGTGAGTACGGAAGGAAATACGTTAGAAGAAAGGGAGATACCGCACCAAGAAACTCTGAATGTAGGCAAAGCTTTAGATAAAGGAAAAAAAGACTATGTTAGCTAATATTGGAGAGAGGCAAGAAATTATCATGAGGAATAAGGCAAGTTATAGCAACCAGTTTGCTAGCTTAAGGGATTTAAGTGAAAAAATAATGATCAACGGCAATGTGCAGAATGCAGTCGAGGCAAACACTGGAAGTCAGGATATTGTTCAAGAGAAGGATATGGCAGTACATTTGAATAAGGATACTCAGAAAAAAGTGAATGGAAGTGTATGCTTACAATCTACCAGCAGCTGTTTGAAGGAAATTTACAAGCTAACTAGTGACGATCTACTTAATCTAGACGATGATAATCAGCTTCACCCTTTGATGCAAAACATGCTTCCTATAACAGGTGGTTTACTCACTAGTGGTCAATTAGCTGAGGAAATCATTTCTGGGAAGATACAGGAAGTTGACTCTCAAGAACTAACATACCATGAGGAACAAGAGGAAAATGAAACTATGGAAACGTCACCCACTACTAAATATTTGGTTGAGAGACAAAGTAAAGAAAAAGAACAGCTTGATCTTTCGCAACTCGTGGAGAATGACAAAGTCAGCATGGAAGTAAGTGAAGACAAAGACAAATATCCATCAAGCAGCAATACGTGCAACATATCCCCCCTTCCTGGGCATAGAGATTCTTATGAATCAAAGCAGTTTGAAACCGGTAAAAACTTCAAAGACATGCAAGTCATGGTAGGTTTTAAACTTTGCATTCAAAATGCAGTGGAATCCCCCATTCTAAGAACAGATTAGCAGTTCCAGAAATACCCCAAATCCATACGAGGGCTATGGAAAATAGCTCTAACAAAAACATGGTTTATTTTAAAGATGTAAAACATTTGCGCATGGAACATTAAAGGTGCTCATAATGACCTCACACTTGATCAATGTAAACTGATGATAAGAAAATACAATTTGAGTGCCTTTGCTATTCTGGAAACAAAGCTTAATGATGCCAAGACTAGGAGAGCGACCAAGTATGTGAATTCTAGTTGGAGCATGTTACACAACTTATGCGATTCAAGCTATGGTAGGATACTTTTGCTCTTTGATCCATCTACATACAATATCACCACTATCAATTCATCCAGCCAGCACATGCACTGTTTCATATGCCACATTCCCACTGCTTCTTCATTTTACTGCACTTTTTTTTATGCTAGCAACTTTGTAGCAGCTAGAGAAACTTTTTACAACTTATTACCCTCCCTTTAGGAACAATGTGACCCTTGGCTAGTTTGTGTGGATTTTAACACTCCTTTCAAATTAACAGATAGGGTAGGTGGTACTCCGATAACTCTAAATGAAATTAGGTATATCAATGCTGCTGTATGTTACTCAGATTTAGCTGAAATTAAAGCTATAGGTCCTGAGTTTACTTGGAACAATAGTAAACATCATGGCACTAGAAAGTTTTCGAAAATTGATCATGCTTTTGCAAATTCTAGTGCTCATGGCAATTGTCCTACCCTTTATAATGAACTCTTGTTACCAATTATGTCCGATCACTCACCCCTAATTTTTGCATCTTAGTGATTAGATTAATGTTAGAAGATCGTGTTTCAAGTTTGTTAATGCATGGATACATGAAATTGATTTTAATGAGTTAGTTTTAGCTACTTTGTTTAGAAGCTTTTACGATAACCCTATGTTCACCTTACATTAAAAAATTAAAGCTATGAAAGATGCCTTGAGGCCTTAGGCTAAGAACAGATTTGGTTGTGGCAAACTGCTTTCTACGATGTGGCTTAACCAGCTCTAGCAAACTCAGATCCAAATGCTTAATGATCCCATAAAAAGCATGTTCTCTCAACTAGAAACTAAGCTGTCTAATAAGAACATTAATGCCCTCCAATCCGAAGCTCAAATGAAGAAACAAAAGTCCAGAATTCGCTGGTTTGAAGATGGTGATCGTATACAGCATACTTCCATGCGGTGTTGAAAGCGAATCAGAAAAGGCAGGACATTCACTCAGTGATTGATTATGATGGTCAGGTACTTTCCAATATGAATGATATTCAAAATGCTTTTGTTCGTTAGATTGCGAATCTTTTTGGAAATGAAAATGGCTTCTGTCCTCATATCGATGACATCAACCCCTATTTTTTTCCCTAAAATCAATTCTCAGTAAAGTGAAATGTTAAATGCGCTCGTGGTTGACGCTGAAATCAAGCAAGCTATCTTCTCCCTTAACAGTAACTCTTGCAGTGGACCTGACAGGTTCAACGTGAAGTTCTACCTAAACTGTTGGAGCACTATCAATAATGATGTGTATAAGGCAGTTAAACAAATTTTCCTTAGAGCGAAAATGATGGGTTCTTTTAACAACACTATTATTGCTCTTATTCCAAAAAATGAAAAATGCTAACAACGTTAATGCTTTCAGGCCGATATCTAGTTGTAATATGATTTACAAATGTATTTCAATAATCTTTGCTACTGGGTTGAAAACGGTCTTACCACATTTAATTTCTTACTACCAAGCTGCTTTTCTTCATAATCATAATATTGTTGACAACATTCTTTTAGCACATGAGTTAATAAAGGGTTACAATTCTAAACACATTTCTCCAAGAGCTATGCTTAAACTCGACACTAAAAAGGCCTTTGACTCGCTACAATGGCAAATCATCATTTGTATCTTGAGTTATATGAATTTTCCACCTTTATTTAATGCTTGGATCTATGAATGTATTAGTTCTGTTCATTACTCTGTGAATGTGAATGGTAATCTCGCTGGCTTCTTTGGTAGTAAGCAAGGTTTACGACAAAGAGATCATATCTCCCCTTATCAATTTATAGCTGTCATGTAACTCCTAACGAACATGTTAAATAAACTAGTTGGTGAAAAAAGGTTTGCTCTTCACACGAAATGCAAGAACCCTAGAATTACTGCTTTAATGTTTGTCGATGACTTGATTATATTTTGCAAGCATGATGATACAACTTTGACCAATCTAATGGCTACGCTTGATCAATTTTACCTTATGACTAGCCGAAAAATAAATTTTGATAAATCCGAGATCATGATAGGGAGAGTTAGTGACACTTATAAACAATAAATTCACAAATTAACTGGGCTGAGTACGAGTAGCAATAACTCAACCTATCTGGTTCTACCTCTTGCGACCTCTAAAATTACCACCGCACAACGTATGCCTCTTTACGGCAAAATAACTAGCAAATTTGAATGTTGGTCTTCTAACCTACTTAGTCAGGCTGGTAGGATCACGCTTGTTAAATCAGTTATCATTGCTATGCAAGTTTATTGGGCAAGAACTTATGTTCTCCCTCAAAAACTCCTATCCATGATCAAAACGGCCTTTATGAGGTTCATATGGAAAGCCAATATCCATTCTAAGTACTTGGCTCCTATTGCATTCAAAGAACTTGAGAAACCTATTAATAAGAGGGGCTTGGGTATACATAATATGGTTCTATGGAACTAGGCTGCCTTTATGCAACATATCATGACATTGTATGCAGTAAACACAACATTTTGGTTCAATGGTCAAGTGAGCATGTTTTAAAAGGTAACACTTTTTGGACCTTAACAGAGAAGCAAAACTTTAGTTGGTCATGGAAGAGTTTATTAAAACTCAGATCCAAAGCTCTTCCGCATTTTAAATATGGGCATATTGCCTTTACATATGCTCGTTTTTTGGATGATTCGTAGGTTGATTACGGGTTTATCAATGATAAGGTTGTATCATACATGGAAAAAATGAGCTATGGTGTCCTAATTAACAGTACTGTTTTGCGAGCTCTGATCTTAGGTTGCCATCCTCAGAAATCATAATGTCAGGAACATGTGGCAGAAGATTTCGGCTGCTAACCTTTTCGACATCAGCAACTCGACCGCCAATTGGAATTGCAAAGGTGATTTGTTTCGAATTAAAAGTTTGTATTATGTTTTGCTTAGTGCTTCACAAATGATAATGTGCAAATGGCACAAGGCTGTATGGCACGAGGATAACAATGCCAAGGAGAATCTGACTTTGTGGAAGATTACAGCTGGGGCTCTCCTCACTAAGGACAAGCTCGCTAACTTTGGAATGGTTCTTGACAAAAGATGTGTTTTCTGCAATAGTTTCGACAAAAGCTTTTGTCACTTGTTCTTTGACTGCTACGTTACGAACAAGATATGGAGAGAAGCTATGATTCAACTTGATAATAATGTAATGTACAACACGATCTCTAGTGCATGTGATAGAATCCACAACAAAGTCAAAGGCAAACAACCACGTGTAAGGATTTTCTGCTATGTTTTAAAGAAAATAATCAAAAATGTGTGGCGCCAACG